>JAQPPZ010000961.1:4130965-5507954 GCA_028583015.1 Wollemia nobilis
CAGGTCCCACAACTCTTGAGATCCAAACAATATCTTCATCTAGATACTCCAGTAGTCGTAGTTCTTGCCATTGAAGTGTAGGATCTACAACTGCAAATTGTTACTCCTGAAAGCCATGCTTTGGTCTCCACATCAAGGCACTAATCTGCTCTGATACCAATTTGAAGAATTTAATACCCATCGAGCCACATATCACTATCACAAGGCAGCACAATGTGGAGTTCGTGAGGATGTCTAGCAACCATGGGTGAGGGAGGTAAGTTGAAAAATAAAACTTCGACACGGATTGCTATCGCAAGGCAGCTCGACAGGGAGATAAAGTTGGAGTTTGACGATAATGGGAAATACTTTTGGAGAAAGGGACAAAGTAGAATAATACAAAAAAATGATTTTTCCTAAATTGCTCGTCTTAAGTGGATATGACACGAATTGCTTATAAGTTGAGCGATAGTGGGAATTTTACTTAGGAGACGGCGATCGCTAGTGAAATGTGCGATATTGGGAATTTTAAGGAAGTGCGAACAATGGAGGGCAATATTTCGAATGGTGAATAGGATGAAAACATAAAAGACAAGTAGCTAAGGACAAAGCAATAAAATCAAATAATAACTCCCACAACTAACATGTATCGAAATCGCTCAAATTTGGTGAGCGATAGGGAGAAAACTAATCTGGCGAGCGATAGAGGGAGAAATCAATCAAACCACCAAACAAACATAGATTTTTATTGAACACAAAAACAAACTGGATTTCTCCGAAGGAGTTACAAACTTCTGCATAAACGTAGGATAAAAACAAGAGCAAGGATTCCGAAACTACTGTTTGAAAGTATTTCTTCCTGCTCCAATCTGCTCCTTCTTCACCTCTCACCTCTTTGGCTTTGCTCGAAATTGCACTATTGTGCACTAATTTGATCTAATCCCCTTGATATTTTTTTTGAAAGTCTGAATTACCTTTTTACGGAAGGGAGGATAAGACTTACCTTATGACAAGCTTATCTTCTAACAACTAGGGTTTCTGACCGCCGAAGTAGGGTTTCTGATTGATCATTGAACTGCAACTACCAGAATTAATGCAATGATCAGATTTATGATGATCCGATTTGTTAGACGTCAAATCACTCCAGACTTGTGGTGTCGATTGATCCCGAGATTGCCATCGCAAATGAACTTTACCCAATTTTGGTGTTTTTTTTGAGTGATAGCGATATGAGGATCAGGTTTAATATTTTTAACAGAAATTAGAATTTCATTGCTCGATAAAACTAATTACCTAGTTGTTTTACATTTTCATATTATTGTTTTCAGAATGTGGCCTCCATATGAGATAGGTTTTCCACCAACTTTAGCCTCGTAACCTTTCCTTTTCGATGGCTACAAACTAAATTATTAATAAATTTTTGATATACGAGTTGGTAAGTAAACCATCCAATATATTTTTTTAGAGAAATATCGTCAAATATCACTAGGAAAATAACTTTTTATCTTCCTCATAGTTAACCTCCCCTATCCTCTCCACACATCTTGCAGTCACTATTCTTATTTTCAACTGATCCTTTTTCACTCTTTTGAATATTCTTGTATACCTAAAAATAAAAATATTTTTTGCAGTCTATGTATATACGCACCAGTTGTTGTTAAAGTTAAATAACAAATTATTATAGTACCTATCAAATGTGTTGACAATCCATTACCTCTATTAACTTTCGAACTTAACAATGTAAAAAATATTTTGCAAATGTTTTTTACATGTTTGCCTATCCACTCAGAGGTAACTCTGCCAACCCATGAACTTGTTGTTTTATTTATTTATAGATAATAGTGAATGTTGCATACATTCACATTACAAATTTATAGTTGAATTTGGTCGTGTAATGGCATATTTTCTTATTTAAATTAGGGTTGGTATTGTTGTTGGTAAAGGGGACACTCCACCCCAACACTCACACATCTAATATTACTTCAATGAAATTGAAATACATAATTAGAAATTACAATGTTACGATCACAAGGCCGATTTTATTATAAAGTAAATCTATTAGAAATATGCAAGTTGGAGCCATGATATGTCATATTATACTACCTTTAGTGACATATTGCATAATTGGAAATACCTATCTATCTATGTATGTATCTATTCCCCCATTAATAACTTCCATAGAATATTCTAGAAAACATAACTCCCCTTTTTATGCCATTCATTTTCCTTCTTCGGAAGATATTCATTTGAAATTTGAATTTTCATATTTCCCGTCCAGGAAGATATCCAATTGAAATTTTCATTTTCATTTCCTTTCTAGGTAAATATTCATTTAAAATTTGAATTTAGTTGGCACAACTTCCCGGAGTCATAGTTTTAGACTTGATTTTCCAATTGGCTATTATAATATATTGGTGGAAAGCTTGTGAAGAAATTTACAACAAAATAATCCACAAATCATTTCCTCAATTTTTCATCCTTTTTTGGGGCCTCTAAGGTCTTCAAATTTTACTTTTAAGCTTTATTGGCGAGATTTCTAGGGACGAAAACTTTGATCTCTCTCAAACTATTCAGGATATTAGGGTGATTCTTTCACCACTGGATAGATTCTTTAATTGTACTCCTTGGGATAAATTTTTAAGTCCATGCGTTTCTATTTAGAATGACTTACTAAAAATAGTAGGTGATATTTTTTACCTTTTTGGACTCTTGACTGACTTACACCTATCAAGTGTCACCATGGACTCCAAAATAACTAAATAAACCTACAACCAGAAAAGAAAATGTAAATTTTTTGTGATACAAGATTGCTCTTACACCACTGGATGCTCCTACAATAGTTGTTGGCATAATTTCTTTGTTGAATGGCTATTGTGAGCAGAAGGTTGTTTTGCAATAATAATATGGAATGCTTTTAGAACAATATTGCAAAATCTACCACCAAGACAATTAGATTTCTTGCAGTGAGATTTGGTATTTTTCATTTTGTGTAGCATGCAAGAAGCTTAACACTGACCCACTAAAATTTTCTTTAAAAAATCCAAAGAGGTTCTAGAATTTTGATTTTTTGGTTGGGAGGGGAAGAAATTATTTTTGAATTTTGAACCAAAATTATTTGGGAACCTGTTGTCATTTTTGCCACATTGTTTTGATTGTTGATTATTCATGCATAATATGTTGAAGTTCTCACTCCTTTACAGGTTTTGATGCAAAAAAAAGCTAAGTCCAAAGACTGTCGTGATATCGTGACAAAAAGTAGCATGGAAGGCACAGTTCAAAACTGTCGTGATATCATGACATGTCACGTTATCGTGGGTCTATTGAGGAGAGAGAAGTCAAAAGCAAAGTTGTCGCGATTTCGCGATGTGTTCCAAAAATGCGGTCAAAATGGTCAACAGAGACAGTGCAGTAAAATTGTCATGAAATCGCGACTTACAATGGCCATGGAGCAGAGTAAAAGAAAAGGTCACGAAATCAAGACATAACTAAGCAAAGGGTGATGACAATGAATCTCGTAGCGATTTCGTGACAAAAAAATGAACAAGATATCAAAAGGCGAAAGACGTCGTGAAATCAAGACGTGTTCCGTGGTCGCGGCAAAGTTGAAACAAAATCATAAGGCATGAAAGGCGTCACGATTTCGTGACACTTGTGGAGATGAAGTCCAGCAACAATGAAATGTCATGATTTCATGAAATTTTGGGGAGGAAGGACTAAGTGCAGAGAATTGTCGCGATTTCGTGACATGTCACATTTTCGCGAGGAGGAAGCAAGGAGGCAGCCAGATTGTATAGCATGTCACGATTTTGTGACATGGATGGTTTTCACGATCGAAAAGTAGTAAAGCCCAAGGGGATAAAACTTGTCATGATTTCATGACATGGTGAAGTTTTCGCGACATGGTGAAGTTTTCATGACATGGTGAAAAGTGTTGCATTTTGACGATGAACTAGGAAGACAAAGCCAAAAGAGAGGAAAGTGTAGCAAAATCGTGCCTTGTTGTGTTTTCATGGTTCGAAGCAGCGGAGAGACAAAATTGGGAAAGAACGTTGCGATATCATGACAGGTCATAGTTTCATGAAAATAGAGTAGAGAAAGAGCAGAATAGTACAAAACGTCACGATTTCACAATGAGTCACGTTTTCACAAGCTAAGGTGGCGAAGGAAACAAGAGGAGTCAAATACGTCATGATTTCGTGACATAGATGATTTTCGTGGTTCCAAAGTGACAAAGTGTACGGAGCAAAAATATGTCGCGAAATCGTGACCTGTCATGTTTTCGCGACCCATTACAGTTTCGTGCTAGAAAGCAGTTCAAAGGGCCCGATGAAGCATTGTGATTTTCAAGAATTAAATGCACTCCAGAATTAAATGTTTTGTTGCTTTCCAATGCAAGCAAGGTAGAAGAACGTGTCCAAGCCACCAAAATTGAAGACGCTCATTATTCAAAGCTTATGTTCATGATTTTTCTAACGGTTCAAGCATGTTTCGAGAATGACCATTTAATGAAGATGATCGGTTACTTATTTCAGTTAATTTCTGGTTTCACCGAGGCTGGTTTAAGGGGATCATTTCCTTATTTCCATTGCATATTTTGTAAATCTCGAGGAAGTCCATTGCAAGTTTTAAATGCTGTAAAGAAGCAAGACTTCTATATAAATCAATGTAGATCTCAGAAAGAGGGATCGAGAGACAGAGACAGGTTGCATGAAAAATTTTCAAGTTCTTTGCATGAATGAAAGATATTTGGCCTCTGATTTTGCAAGCGTCTTTCTAATGATTTCCTTCTATTCCATGCATTTCTCATTTATGCTCGTCTTTCTAATCTGTTGTTAGATTTAAATTCTGCATCTGAGTTTGAATATTGCTAATGAGAAAGTGAGTTCTGGAATGCCATCCTGGAGGTTGTCTGTGCAAGGTCGTAAGTGGATTATGCTGTATTCTATTTTTATATGTTGTTTATATGCTTGAGGTTAAATTCTTGCTGATTTTCTTTCCCGATCATACAAATTTGACCTATGGACATATTTCCCATCTCTTTCCGTAATTTCCCATTTCTTTTTGCATATTTCCAATTCCTTTCTAGTAACTTTAGTCTTCATCAATCTTAGAAATATTAAGGGAACCAGCCCTCTCTGAAGATTGGTCTGGGATACATTTCTTTCTCCCAGCATTTCAATGTTGGCCGGGTCTAGGGCGCATAGACAGAAAATCCTTTCCTGTGGCAGATTTGTGACCAACAGTTTTTGGCACGCTTGGTGGGATAGACTATTTCTATCTCAGAAAGATACCATAGTATTGAGGGTTTAATGTTTGCCTTCATGCTGTATAGTTAGAACATTTGGTAACTCTGCAGTACCCAAAAATCTCTGAACGTGGATGCAGTGAAAGCTGTACTTCATGATCACAAGATCAAAGTCCAAAAAAGTTGAAGATCTTGTTGAGTTTTTTAAACTTGACAACACAAAAAGAGGTGAACACTCTAGGTTGGTTTCCCCATTGCTTGCATCATCTGCCATATCCAAACAAATCCTTGGTATTGTTACTAGTTTTTTGTCCTCTCAGTCACATCCACTAGTCCCAATGGCCCAGTATCCTCAACCCAGGAAGTTCTTGGCATGGAATAGTTTAGGAGCCTTGAATTTGCAGGCTCAAAACCTAGTTCCTCAAGCTGCTTTGAAAGTTTTTCCAACCTATGATGGTACTAGTAAGACTGCGTATGAGCATATTAGTGATGTAGCTTCTTTGGCGGCCATCCATGATATAACTGATGAAGATGTGATGGTGAAGTTGTTGGTGTTATCACTGAGAGGTAAATTGTTATATTGGTACCGAACATTGCAACCAAGCACCATTACATCATGGGATTAGCTAGGAGAACTATTAGTTAAGAATATTCATGAACAGGTTGATCCATTTTCTTTGTTGCATCAGTTTAACGTAATTCAGAGGCACCCGCAGGAAGAGATAGCTGATTTCAATGTTTGTTTTACTAGAACCTGGCAGAGAATTCCTGATGGTCTTTGGCCTGTTGATGAGCTAGATGCATTTTATTACCTCAGAGCATTCAACACAGACATCGGTTGGGCTATCCGAAAGTCCACCGTGACTACATTTCCAGAGTTGTTCGAACAAGCGTTAAAGGCGAAAGCTGATTTGATTGCTATAGGTAGACTTCCTCCAAAGGTAACAATGCCTATCATACCTGATATGCCTAAGTATTTGTACTCTAGTTTGCTTCCACAGCCCATGCCTTCCATGTATCCTACCCCATCATGGAGACCAAGTGCACCTCAAATCTCACCTATTCTAGTTCCCCATCTTCCTGCTCCAACTATTCCCCAGTTTCCTGCATCAAGCATTCCACAATTAGTCCCTCCACTTCTAACTCCTGTATTATCTTCCCCACAGGTTCCATTAACTTTACCGGCATCACCTGTGTCCTCAAGCCCAGATCCTCAGTTGGCTATGTTACAAGAAATTCAGTTGGCTATGAGATCTCTCACTGACAAGGTGACATCTATGGAACAGAGAGAGGCAGAAAGGAATTATCAGCCACGAATATTTATGCCGACAGTAACTAGAGAACAATCTACTCCTAGCAAGGCTATGGAGAAACCACCTGAAAGGAACTCAACAATTCTGGTAAGTGAAGAGGCAGCCCTTATGAAGTTTTACATGAGCCATATTACTGGTGTTCTTCCTGCAATGACCCACATGATGAGTCCACCTGCATGATCCACCAAAATTATTTGCAAGTTCTTACAAGGAGCCATGTAAACATGATTCGAGAGGTGGATCTTACTTCCATGGAGTCTTTGGAGGAACATATAGCAATACTGACATGCAGTAGCAAGAAACCAATGTTGGTAGATCCGGCTAAGATGGAGCCATTGAAAGTGTCTCCTATACAAGTAACGAAGCAACAAATGCCAACAAAGGCTCATGAGTTCCCAGTGCAACGAAAATCACCTGTTTTGTTGAAGGATCCACTTCCACCACCAGTAAAAGAGAAGGAACAAGCTTCTACTTCCCAGTCGTAAGCAGAAACAAAGGAGAAATCCAAAGAGACATTGAGGTATCCATCATTGACCAAACGACAACGAATGGAGGCTACCCATCAATATAAGAGCACACTTGAATCTGCTAGTGGAGGGAAGGAACAGATCTCCATGGAGTACAACTTTGTTGAATAACTCAAACAAATACCAGCTAAGGTAAGTCTGTATGACACCTTACAGTTTCTTGGATAGGTAAATCTCTTATAGGAATCCCTGAAGACTATACAAAGTAAGGGGGAAGTTCCAGCCCAGGTAGTTATGGCTAAAACGTTAAATTCCTTAGCCTCTGGAAGGAGTAGACCACCCCCATTTTATCTGTCACTCAGGATGGAGGGTTGGATTGTACATAATTTCCTAATTGATTATGGTGTTGCTACAACTATCATGCCAAAGGCAATTTGTGAAGCGATGGGAATGGAATATACAAGAAGCAGCCCTGGAGTTTTTCATTTTGATGGTACTCCAGTGAAAACAGTGGGTGTAATCAAGGATGTCCCAATTGTTTTACATATTATGCCTCAGATTACAGTCATTCAGGAGATAGTTTTGGTCGATCTAGAATCGTATTTTAGTATGTGCTTATCAAGAGAATTTACTGCAAAGTTGGGAGGCTACCTTGCTCTAGATTATTCTCACTTGGTGATGGGGGATCGAGAAATACACACAGACTCACACTCATAAATTCCAAATATTTCTCTATATTAAATATGGAAAATACACTTACAAATAGCCCGCAGGCTTTACAAATGACCAGTGCTCGGCTTGGTCTTCACAGTCACACTTCTGCGTCTATTCCCCGATCCACCACCCTCTAATAAATTAAACTGGGTTTTTATAGAGGCCCCGACCCTCTGAAGCATCAACTCATGCATTAATCGGGACACCAACCCGATTTATTACAAAGACTGGGTTTTTATAGAGGCCCCGACCCTCTGGAAGATCAACACAAAAATCAAGACACCAACCCGATTTAAGACCCCACTCTGCACAGTGCCTGTCACTGTCGATTTCATCAAAAAACCCTGCATGACCCATCCTCTTTGTCTCCCATGCTTCTTGGTTCTCGTTCGTCTTTACTGCACCCTAGGTGCCACGTGTCATCCGTAACACCCCTTGAAAATACCGCCTATCACAGTTCTCGCCATCTCTTTCTTCTCTTTCGTCTTCTTCTCTCTCCGCTGCGATATCGTGACATGTCGCGATATCGTGAAATTTAAACCTCCCTGCGCTCCTTTGCATTTTTGGTCACGATATTGTGACATGTCGCGATATCATGACCAATACTGCTGAAAGCCCCTTGCTTTTGTTTATGTCATGATATCGCGACGTCGCGATATTGCAACCGTTCTGCCCCTCACTCCTCCGCTTTGATATTTGTCATGATATCACAACATCGCGATATCGTGACCATTCTGTCGCCTCCCCTAGGTCTCCATTTGACGTCGTGATTTCATGATGTCATGAAATTGTGATGTCACGATTTTGCTACCCCCTCTGACTTCTGCTTCCACCTCGCTTCAACGTCATGATTTTGTGACGTCATGAAATCATGACATCATGATTTTACTATTGTTCTGCTCCTTTGCCAAGTCTTCTCTCTGATGTCATGATTTCATGACATCGCAAAATCACGCTGTCATGATTTCGCTACCATTCTCCATTTCCACCTCGCCACTGTTCTGCTGTCACGATTTCACGACAGTCACGATTTCGTGACATGTCACAAAATTGTGACCTCTCCATTGCCTTCGCTTTGCCACCGCTCCGTTGTCACGATTTCGTGACATGTCACGAAATCGTGACATTTTTTCCATTGTGCCTTCTTTGCCTTTTTCTGTCATGATTTCATGACATGTTGCAAAATCGTGACGTTCTACTTCCTTAGGCAATTTTTCAAATGCCTCTTTGTCGGGTGCTACTAGATGCTCCTGCATCAGACACCACGGGTTGGTGGAGAAGTGATATTCACTTCTGCATGGTCTGGTTGTTGCCTCTTGCAACACCTCCAGACATTCTTCTGCCCCTACAGCCTGTTCCAACTCTGTCTCCTGATCAGATAAAATTTTGTCTTCTACCAGACAGATTCTGCCACTGCTGCATGCTTCTTCATTTGCAGCCTGCTTTAACTCCTCCTCTTTGCCAGTTAAATTTATGTCTCCTTCCAGGCAGATCTTGGCACTGTTACACTCTTTTGTAGCCTTCTTCAGCTTCAGCTTCTGATGCACTCCCACATCTTTCTTTTTCTATCTTTCTTCATGCCTTCTGCACCGCTCCTATTGATCCCGCAATTTTATGCTGAGCCACTCCTCCTGTAGGGATTGAAATTTCCGCTGCAATGCCAAGAACTCTTCTTCTGGCACCATATCTTCCTTGCTGTCTCGGCTTCTTTGGGGATGCATTTTTTTTTTTTATCGGGTCCTGGCGTAAACTGCCTCACGTTCGGTGAATCTGCTTGCGCACTCCGAGACCCTAACTCACTCTTCTCTCAGAACCCTACCATAGATCTTGGTGTAACTGCCTCACGTCCGACAATCTGTTACACACTCAGGAACATTAGCTCTGATACCACTGATGGGGGACCGAGAAATACACACAGACTCACACTCACAAATTCCAAATTTTCTCTGTATTAAATCTAGAAAATACACTTACAAATAGACCGTAGGATTTACAAATGACAAACGCTTGGCTTGGTCTTCACAGTCACACTTCTACATCTATTCCTCGATCCACCACCCTCTAATACATTAAACTGGGTTTTTATAGAGGCCTCGACCCTCTGAAGCATCAATTCATGCATTAATCGGGACACCAACTTGATTTATTACAAAGACTGGGTTTTTATAGAGGCCCCAACCCTCTGGAACATCAACACAAAAATTGGGACACCAACCCGATTTAAGACCCCACTCCGCACGGTCCCTGTCACTATCAATTTCGTCAGAAAACCCTGTGTGACCCATCCTCTTCGTCTCCCACGCTTCTTGGTTCTCGTTCGTATTTACTGCACCCTGGGTGCCACATGTCATCCGTAACACCCCTTGAAAATACCACCTATCACGGTTCTCGCCATCTCTTTCTTCTCCTTCGTCTTCTTCTCTCTCCGCCGTGATATCGCGACATGTAGCGATATCGCGACATTTCAGCCTCCCTACTCTCCTTTGCATTTTTGGTCGTGATATCACGACATGTCGTGATATCGCAACCAATCCCATCGAAAGTCCCTTGCTTTTGTTTATGTCACGATATCACGACGTCATGATATTGCGATCGTTCTGCCCCTCACTCCGCTTTGATATTTGTCGTGATATCGTGATGTTGCGATATCACGACGTCGTGATATCGCGACCGTTCTGCCGCCTCACTTGGGCCTCCATTTGATGTCATGATTTCGCAGCGTCACAAAATTGTGACATCATGATTTTGCTACCCCCTCTAACTTCTGCTTCCACCTCACTTCGACGTCATGATTTCGCTACTGTTATGCTCCTTCGTCGAGTCTTCTCTTCGACATCACGATTTTGTGACGTCACAAAATCGTGCTGTCATGATTTTGCTACCATTCTCCATTTTTGCCTTGCCGCTGTTTCACTGTCATGATTTTGCGACAGTCGCAAAATCATGACATGATGCGAAATCATGACCTCTCGCTTTGCCAGTGCTTCGTTGTCATGATTTCGTGACATGTCATGAAATTGCGACATTTTTTACACTGCATCTCCTTTGCCTTTTTCCATCATGATTTCGAGACACATCACGAAATCATGACATTCTTCTTCCTTAGGCAATTTTTCAAATGCCTCTTCGTCGGGTGCTGCTGGATGCTCCTGCATCACTTAGAGATTCCTTTCAAATGAAGACGATTCTGGATCTATAATTAGAAGCCTTCTACTTTTCATATTGAGAAGATAGAAGAAGAAGAAAAGTCCAAAAATGCTATTCATATGATAACTGAAGAGTTGGAGGATCCTGATTTGGTGGTTGAGTTTTCAATGCTCAATTTTAATGCCATGATCAAAACTGAGATTGTCTGTTATTCCATTACAAAGCAGCCTGAAGAGGTTGAAGTCAAGTTTCCCCTTGATCAGCTCTATTTTGATGGAGCACAATACAGAAATGGCGCTAACACTGGGACGGAACGATCATGCCTAGGTTTCAAGATGGCTGGGACACTTGGAGTACAGCAGTTTCAAATCTTTGGTGACTCTGAGATGATCATCAACCAGGAGTCTACTAAGTGTCTGTCAAAGGTCTGGGATCCAAGAGACAGGACCGTGTTTGGGTTCGTGTCTTTCCCGAGAATTCACAACTAATTCGGGAGTTACCCTGTACATAAAAAAAAAACAAAAAAAAGAGAAAACAGAAAAAGAAAAAAAAATGTGCATTTCCTCTGTCAACTTCGGCTCTTTTTGCATGCGAGCCCGTAGGTATGTATTTCTTTCTTTTTTCTTCTTCCTTCCCAATAGATAGTGGCTTTCGTCAATTTCTTCTTTCCTCCTCCTTTATTTTCATTCCCTTCTTCACTCATTCCTTCTTCTACCGTCTGTAATTAAACCACTTCTATTGTTTCTTTTCCATTTCTAATATTCCTGCTTCTTCATTTCCACTTTCTTCTAAATTCATTGTCGTTTTAGCATTTATCCATAGTTCATACAACCTTTGTCATTCCTTACACTTCCATTCCATCATTTCACCATTCCATTCCCATTCCATAGCCTACACATTTGCTAGCCATCATTCCGTTCATTCCATTCATTTTCATTTTTGTACTCCCTGATGCTTTCATGGATATTCTTTTACAGCACCTGGTAAGCTAAGCCAAATACATATTTACTTGAGTTTTCAGTGATTCAGCAAGAGTTGTTGTAGCAGTCCGCCGAGATGTACCCCATCAGCCAGCTTTCTATTCTCAGTTTGTCTTGACTCTATTGCCCAATGAATTTAGGCTTGGGATTCGTGCATATAGCAGAACTGTATACCCCGTGAGCCGCCAAGAATGTTGGCATTTTTGCCATATTGTTTTTATTGTTGATTATTCATGCATAAGATGTTGAAGTTCTCACTCCTTTACAGGTTTTAATGCAAAAAAAAGCTAAGTTCGAAGGCTGTCGCGATATCGCGACATGTCATGTTATCGTGGGTCTGTTGAGGAGAGAGAAGTCAAAAGCAAAGTTGTCATGATTTCACGACGTTTTTTGAAATTGCGGTCAAAATGGTCAACGAAGACAGTGCAGTAAAATTGTCGCAAAATCACGACATGTCGTGTTTTCACGATTTACAATGGCCATGGAGAAGAGCAAAAGAAAAGGTCACGAAATCATGACATAACTAAGCAAAGGGTGATGACAATGAATCTCGTAGTGATTTCATGACAAAACAATGAACAAGACAGCAAATGGCGAAAGATGTCACGAAATCGCGACGTGTTGCGTGGTCACGGCAAAGTTGAAACAAAATCATAAGGCATGAAAGGCATCACAATTTTGCAACACTTGTGGAGATGAAGTCCAACAACAATGAAACGTCATGATTTCGTGACATTTTGGGGTGGAAGGACTAAGTGCAGAGAATTGTTATGATTTCGTGACATGTCACGTTTTCACGAGGAGGAAGTAAGGAGGCAGCCAGATTGTACAACATGTCGTGATTTCGTGACATGGACGGTTTTCGCGATCGAAAAGCAGTAAAGCCCAAGGAGATAAAACTTGTCATGATTTTGCGACATGGTGAAGTTTTCGCGAGATGGTGAAGTTTTCGTGACATGGTGAAGAGTGTTGCATTTTTGCGACGAACTAGGAAGACAAAGCCAAAAGAGAGGAAAGTGTAGCGAAATCGCGCCTTGTCGTGTTTTCACGGTTCGAAGTAGCGAAGAGACAAAATTGGAAAAGAATGTCATGATTTCACGACAGGTCATAGTTTCACGAAAATAGAGCAGAGAAAGAGCAGAATAGTATGGAACATCACGATTTCGTGACGTGTCACATTTTCGTGAGCTAAGGTGGCGAAGGAAACAAAATGAGCCGAATATGTCACGATTTCACGATATGGATGGTTTTTGCAGTTCCAAAGTGACAAAGTGTACGGAGCAAAAATGTCGTGAAATCATGACCTGTCGTGTTTTCATGACCCGTTACAGTTTCGCATTAGAAAGTAGTTCAAACAACCTGATGAAGCATTGCGATTTTCAAGAATTAAAAGCACTCCAGAATTAAATGTTTTGCTACTTTCCAATGCAAACAAGGTAGAAGAACGTGTCCAAGCCACCAGAATTGAATACGCTCATTATTCAAAGCTTCTGTTCATGATTTTTCTAATGGTTCAAGCATGTTTCGAGAACGACCATTTAATGAAGACGACCGGTTCCTTATTTCAGTTAATTTTTGGTTTCTCCGAGGCTGGTTTAAGGGGATCATTTCCTTATTTTCGTTGCATATTTTGTAAATCTCGAGGAAGTTCGTTGCAAGTTTTAAATGTTGTAAAGAAGCAAGACTTCTATATAAATCAATGTAGATCTCAGAAAGAGGGATCGAGAGAGAGAGACAGGTTGCATGAAAACTTTTCAAGTTCTTTGCATGAATGAAAGATATTTGGCCTCTAATTTTGCAAGTGTCTTTCTAATGATTTCCTTCTATTCCATGCATTCCTCGTTTATGCTCGTATTTCTAATCTGCTATTAGATTTAAATTCTGCATTTGAGTTTGAATATTGCTAAAGAGAAAGTGAGTTCTGGAATGCCATCCTGGAGGTTGTCTGTGCAAGGTCGTAAGTGGATTATGCTGTATTCTATTATTATATGTTGTTTATACGCTTGAGGTTAAATTCTTGCTGAGTTTCTTTCCCGATCATACAAATTTGGCCTATGGCCATATTTCCCATCTCTTTCCGTAATTTCCCATTTCTTTCTACATATTTCCAATTCCTTTCTAGTAACTTTAGTTTTCATCAAGCTTAGAAATAGTAAGGGAACCAACCCTCTCTAGAGATTGGTCTGGGAGACATTTCTTTCTCCCAGACTTTCAATGTTGGCCAGGTCTAGGGCGCATAGACATAGAAAATCCTTTCCTTTGGCAGATTCGTGACCAACAACTTTTTGGCATGCCTGGTGGGACAGACTGTTTCTGTCTCAAAAATATCCCATAGTATTGAGGGTTTAATGTTCGCCTTCATGCCATATAGTTAGAACATTTGGTGACTCTGCAGTACCCAAAAATCTCTGAATGTGGATGTAGTGAAAGTTGTACTTCATGATCACGAGATCAAAGTCCAAAAAAGTTGAAGATCTTGTTGAGTTTTTTGAACTTGACAGCACAAAAAGAGGTGAACACTCTAGGTTGGTTTCCCCATCGCTTGCATCATCTGCCATATCCACACAAATCCCTGGTATTGTTACTAGTTTTTTGTCCTCTCAGTCACATCCACTAGTCCCAATGGCCCAGTATCCTCAACCCAGGAAGTTCTTGGCATGGAATAGTTCAGGAGCCTTGAATTTGTAGGCTCAAAATCCAGTTCCTCAGGCCGCTTTGAAAGTTTTGCCAACCTATGATGGTACTGGTAAGACTGCATATGAACATATTAATGATGTAGCTTCTTTGGCGGCCATCCATGATATAACTGATGAAGATGTGATGGTGAAGTTGTTGGTGTTATCCTTGAGAGGTAAATTGTTGTATTGGTACCGAACGTTGCAACCAGGCACCATTACATCATGGGATCAGCTAGGAGAATTGTTAGTTAAGAATTTTCATGAACAGGCTGATCCATTTTCATTGTTGCATCAGTTTAACACAATCTAGAGGCACCCGTAGGAAGAGATAGCTGATTTCAATGTTCATTTTACCAGAACCTGGCAGAGAATTCCTGATGGTCTTCGGCCTATTGATGAGCTAGCTACATTTTATTACCTCAGAGCATTCAACATAGACATCGGTTGGGCTGTTCGGTAGTCCAACGTGACTACATTTCTAGAGTTGTTCGAACAAGCGTTAAAGGTGGAAGCTGATTTGATTGCTATAGGTAGACTTCCTCCAAAGGTAACAATGCCTATCATACCTGATCTGCCTAAGTATTTGTACTCTGGTTCACTTCCATAGCCCATGCCATCCATGTATCCTACCCCATCATGGAGCTCAAGTGCGCCTCAAATCGCACCTATTCCAGTTCCCCAGCTTCCTGCTCCAACTATTCCCTAGTTGCCTACATCGAGCATTCCACGGTTAGTCCCTCCACTTCCAACTCCTGCATTATCTTCCCCACAGGTTCCATTACCTTTACCGGCACTGCCTATGTCCTCAAGCCCAGATCCTCAATTGGCTATGTTACAAGAAATTCAGTCGGCTATGAGATCTCTCACTAACAAGGTGACATCTATGGAACGGAGAGAGGCAGAAAGGATTTATCAGCCATGAATATTTATGCCGACAGTAACTAGAGAACAACCTGCTCCTAGCAAGGCTATGGAGAAAGCACCTGAAAGGAACTCAAAAATTCTGGTAAGTGAAGAGGCTGGCCCTTCTGAAGTTTCACATGAGCCATCTTACTAGTGTTCTTCCTGCAATGACCCACATGATGAGTCCACTTGCATGGTCCACCAAAATTATTTGCAAGTTCTTACAGGGAGCCATGTAAACATGATTCGAGAGGTGGATCTTACTTCCATGGAGTCTCTGGAGGAACATATAGCAATACTGACACGTAGCGGCAAGAAACCAATGTTGGTAGATCCGGCTAAGATGGAGCCATTGAAAGTACCTCCTGTACAAGCAACGAAGCAACAAATGCCAACAAAGGCTCATGAGTTCCCAGTGCAATGACAATCACCTATTTTGTCAAAGGATCCACTTCCACCACCAGTAAAAGAGAAGGAACAAGCTTCTACTTCCCAGCCATAAGCAGAAACAAAGGAGCAAGCCAAAGAGATGTTGCGGTATCCATCATTGACCAAACGACAACGAGTGGAGGCTACCCAGCAATATAAGAGCACATTTGAATCTGCTAGTGGAGGGAAGGAACAGATCTCCATGGAGTACAACATTGTTGAAGAACTCAAATGGATACCAGCTAAGGTAAGTCTGTATGACACCTTACAGTTTCTTGGACAGGTAAATCTCTTACAGGAATCCCTGAAGACTATACAAAGTAACGGGGAAAGTTCTAGCCCAGGTAGTTATGGCTCAAACGTTAACTTCTTTAGCCTCTGGAAGGAATAGACCACCCCCATTTTATCTATCACTCAGGATGGAGGGTTGGATTGTACATAATTGCCTGATTGATTCTGGTGCTGCTACAACTGTCATGCCAAAGGCAGTTTGTGAAGCGATGGGAATGGAATATACAAGAAGTAGCCCTGGAGTCTTGCAGTTAGATGGTACTCCAGTGAAAACAGTGGGTGTAATCAAGGATGTCCCAATTTTTTTACACACTATGCCTCAGATTACAGTCATTCAAGAGATAGTTGTGGTCGATCTAGAACCGTATTTCAGTATGTGCTTATCAAGAGAATTTACTACAAAGTTGGGAGGTTACCTTGCTCTGGATTATTCTCACTTGGAGATTCCTTTCAAAGGAAGACGAGTCCGGATCTATAATTAGAAGCCTTCTACTTTTCATATTGAGAAGATAGAAGAAGAAGAAAAGTCCAAAGATGCTATTCATATGATAACTGAAGAGTTGGAGGATCTTGATTTGGAGGATGAGTTTTCAATGCTCAATTTTAATGCCATGATCGAAACTAAGATTGGTTGTTATTCCATTACAAAGTAGCCTGAAGAGGTTGAAGTCAAGTTGCCCCTTGATCAAGTTGGTCAAGATTCTCTCCGATCAGCTCTATTTTGATGGAGCACAATACAGAAATGGTGCTAACATCGAGACTGAATGATCATGCCTAGGTCTCAAGATGGCTGGGACACTTGGAGTACAACAGTTTCAAATCTTTGGTGACTCTGAGCTGATCATCAACCAAGAGTCTACTGAGTGTCTATCAAAGGTCTGGGATCCAGGAGACAGGACCGTGTTTGGGTTCGTGTCTTTCCTAAGAGTTCACAACTAATTCGGGAGTTACCCTGTACATACATAAAAAAAAACAAAAAAAAAAAAAAGAAAATAGAAAAAGAAAAAAAAAATGTGCATTTCCTCTGTCAACTTCGGCTCTTTTTGCATGCGAGCCCGTAGGTACGTATTTCTTTCTTTTTCCTTCTTCCTTCCCAATAGATAGTGGCTTTCGTCAATTTCTTCCTTCCTCGTCCTTTCTTTTCATTCCCTTCTTCGCTCATTCCTTCTTCTACCATCTGTAATTAAGCCACTTTTGTTGTTTCTTTTCCCTTTCTAATATTCTCGCTTCTTCATTTCCACTTTCTTCTAAATTCATTGTTGTTTTAGCATTTATCCGTAGTTCATACCGCATTTGTCATTCCTTCCACTTCCATTCCATCATTTCACCATTCCATTCCCATTCCACAGCCTACACATTTGTTGGCCATCATTCTGTTCATTCCATTCATTTCTGTTTTTGTACTCCCTGGTGCTTTCATGGAGATTATTTTATAGCACTTGGTAAGCTAAGCCAAATACAAATTTACTTGAGTTTTCAGTGATTCAATAAGAGTTGTTGCAGTAGTCTACCGAGATGTACCCCATCAGCCAGCTTTCTGTTCTCAGTTTTTCTTGACTCTGTTGCCCAATGGATTTAGGCCTGGGATTCGTGCATACAGTAGAACTGTATACCCCGTGAGCCACCAAGAATGTTGGCATTTTTGCCACATTGTTTTGATTGTTGATTATTCATGCATAAGATGTTGAAGTTCTCACTCCTTTACAGGTTTTGATGCAAAAAAAGCTAAGTCCGAAGACTGTCGTGATATCGCGACAAAAAGCAGCATGGAGGGCATAGTTCAAAACCGTCGCGATATCGCGACATGTCACGTTATCGTGGGTCCGTTGAGGAGAGAGAAGTCAAAAGCAAAGTTGTCATGATTTCACGACGTGTTCTGAAATCACGATCAAAATGGTCAACGGAGACAGCATAGTAAAATTGTCGCGAAATCGTGACATGTCACGTTTTCATGACTTATAATGGCCATGGAGCAGAGTAAGAGAAAAGGTCACGAAATCGTGACATAACTAAGCAAAGGGTGATGACAATGAATCTCGTAGCGATTTCACGACAAAATAATGAACAAGACACAAAAGGCGAAAGACGTCACGAAATCGCGACGTGTTGCGTGGTCGCGGCAAAGTTGAAACAAAATCATAAGGCATGAAAGGCATCACAATTTCACAACACTTATGGATATGAAGTCCAGCAACAATGAAACATTGTGATTTCGTGACATTTTGGGGTGGAAGGACTAAGTGCAGAGAATTGTCATGATTTTGCGACATATCGCATTTTCGCAAGGAGGAAGCAAGGAGGCAGCTAGATTGTACAGCATGTCACGATTTCATGACATGGATGGTTTTCATGGTCAAAAAGCAGTAAAGCCCAAGGAGATAAAACTTGTCATGATTTCGCGACATGGTGAAGTTTTCGCGTCATGGTGAAGTTTTCGTGACATGGTGAAGAGTGTTGCATTTTTGCGACGAACTAGGAAGACAAAGCCAAAAGAGAGGAAAGTGTAGCGAAATCGTGCCTTGTCATGTTTTCGTGGTTCAAAGTAGCAAAGAGACAAAATTGGGAAAGAACGTCACGATTTCGCGATAGGTCATAGTTTCATGAAAACAGAGTGGAGAAAGAGCAGAATAGTATAGAATGTCGCGATTTCATGACGCGTCGCATTTTCGTGAGCTAAGGTGGCGAAGGAAACAAAAGGAGCCGAATACGTCACGATTTCGTGACATGGTTGGTTTTCGTGGTTCCAAAGTGACAAAGTGTACGGAGCAGAAATATGTCGCGAAATCACGACCTGTCACGTTTTCGCGACCCGTTACAGTTTCACGCTAGAAAGCAGTTCAAACGGCTCGATGAAGCATTGCGATTTTCAAGAATTAAAAGCACTCCAGAATTAAATGTTTTGCTACTTTCCAATGCAAGCAAGGTAGAAGAACGTGTCCAAGCCACTAGAATTGAAGATGCTCCATTATTCAAAGCTTCTGTTCATGATTTTTCTAACGGTTCAAGCATGTTTCAAGAACGACCATTTAATGAAGATGACCGGTTCCTTATTTCAATTAATTTCTGGTTTCTCCGAGGCTGGTTTAAGGGGATCATTTCCTTATTTTCGTTGCATATTTTGTAAATCTCGAGGAAGTCCGTTGCAAGTTTTAAATGCTGTAAAGAAGCAAGACTTCTATATAAATCAATGTAGATCTCAGAAAGAGGGATCGGGAGAGAGAGAGATAGGTTGCATGAAAACTTTTCAAGTTCTTTGCATAAATGAAAGATATTTGGCCTCTAATTTTGCAAGCATCTTTCTAATGATTTCCTTCTATTTCATGCATTTCTCAGTTATGCTCATCTTTCTAATCTGTTGTTAGATTTAAATTCTGCATTTGAGTTTGAATATTGCTAAAGAGAAAGTGAGTTCTGGAATGCCATCCTGGAGGTTGTCTGCACAAGGTCATAAGTGGATTATGTTGTATTCTATTATTATATGTTGTTTATACGCTTGAGGTTAAATTCTTGCTGAGTTTCTTTCCCGATCATACAAATTCGGCCTATGGCTATATTTCCCATCTCTTTCCATGTATTTCCCGTTTCTTTCTGCATATTTATAATTCCTTTCCAGTAACTCTAGTCTTAATCAAGCTTAGAAATAGTAAGGGAACCAGCCCTCTCTGGAGATTGGTCTGGGAGACATTTCTTTCTCCCACCTTTCAATGTTGGCCGGGTCTAGGGTGCATAGACATAGAAAATCCTTTCCTGTGGCAGATTCGTGACCAATAGTTTTTGGCACGCCCGGTGGGACAGACTGTTTCTATCTCAGAAATATCCCATAGTATTGAGGGTTTAATGTTCGCCTTCATGCCGTATAGTTAGAACATTTGGTGACTCTGTAGTACCTAGAAATCTCTGAACGTGGATGCAGTGAAAGTTGTACTTCATGATCATGAGATCAAAGTCCAAAAAAGTTGAAGATCTTGTTGAGTTTTTTGAACTTGACATCACAAAAAGAGGTGAACACTCTAGGTTGGTTTCCCCATCGCTTGCATCATCTGCCATATCCACACAAATCCCTGGTATTGTTACTAGTTTTCTATCTTCTCGAGTCACATCCACTAGTCCCAATGGCCCAGTATCCTCCACCCAGGAAGTTCTTGGCATGGAATAGTTCAGGAGCCTTGAATTTGTAGGCTCAAAATCCAGTTCCTCAGGCTGCTTTGAAAGTTTTGCCGACCTATGATGGTACGGGTAAGACTGCATATGAACATATTAATGATGTAGCTTCTTTGGCAGCCATTCATGATATAACTGACGAAGATGTGATGGTGAAGTTGTTGGTGTTATCACTGAGAGGAAAATTGTTGTATTGGTACCGAACGTTGCAACCAGGCACCATTACATCATGGGATCAGCTAGGAGAACTGTTAGTTAAGAATTTTCATGAACAGGCTGATCCATTTTCATTGTTGCATCAGTTTAACGCAATCTAGAGGCACCCATAGGAAGAGATAGCTGATTTCAATGTTCGTTTTACCAGAACCTGGCAGAGAATTCCTGATGGTCTTCGACCTATTGATGAGCTAGCTGCATTTTATTACCTCAGAGCATTCAACATAGACATCGGTTGGGCTGTCCGGCAGTCCAACATGACTACATTTCCAGAGTTGTTCGAACAAGCGTTAAAGGTGGAAGCTGATTTGATTGCTATAGGTAGACTTCCTCCAAAGGTAACAATGCCTATCATACCTGATCTGCCTAAGTATTTGTACTCTGGTTTGCTTCCATAGCCCATGCCATCCATGTATCCTACCCCATCATGGAGCTCAAGTGCGCCTCAGATCGCACCTATTCCAGTTCCTCAGCTTCCTGCTCCAACTATTCCCTAGTTTCCTGCATCGAGCATTCCATGGTTAGTCCCTCCACTTCCAACTCCTGCATTATCTTCCCCACAGGTTCCATTACCTTTACCGGCACTGCCTGTGTCCTCAAGCCTAGATCCTCAATTGGCTATGTTACAAGAAATTTAGTCGACTATGAGATCTCTCACTGACAAGGTGACATCTATGGAACGGAGAGAGGCGGAAAGGAATTATCAGCCACGAAGATTTATGCTAGCAGTAACTAGAGAACAACCTACTCCTAGCAAGGCTATGGAGAAAGCACCTGAAAGGAACTCAACAATTCTGGTAAGTGAAGAGGCTGGCCCTTCTGAAGTTTCACATGAGCCATCTTACTGGTGTTCTTCCTGCAATGACCCACATGATGAGTCCACTTGCATGGTCCACCAAAATTATTTGCAAGTTCTTACAGGGAGCCATGTAAACATGATTCGAGAGGTGGATCTTACTTCCGTGGAGTCTCTGGAGGAACATATAGCAATACTGACATGCAGCGGCAAGAAACCAATGTTGGTAGATTCGGCTAAGATGGAGCCATTGAAAGTACCTCTTGTACAAGCAACGAAGCAACAAATGCCAACAAAGGCTCATGAGTTCCCAACACAACGACAATCACCTATTTTGTCGAAGGATCCACTTCCACCACCAGTAAAAGAGAAGGAACAAGCTTCTACTTCCCAGCTACAAGCAAAAACAAAGGAGCAAGCCAAAGAGACGTTGCGGTATCCATCATTGACCAAACGACAACGAGTGGAGGCTACCCAGCAATATAAGAGCACATTTGAATCTTCTAGTGGAGGGAAGGAATAGATCTCCATGGAGTACAACATTGTTGAAGAACTGAAATGAATAACAGCTAAGGTAAGTCTGTATGACACCTTACAGTTTCCTGGATAGGTAAATCTCTTACAAGAATCCCTGAAGACTATACAAAGTAAGGGAGAAGTTCCAGCCCAGGTACTTATGGCTCAAACATTAACTTCTTTAGCCTCTGGAAGGAGTAGACCACCCCCATTTTATCTGTCACTCAGGATGGAGGGTTGGATTGTACATAATTGCCTGATTGATTCTGGTGCTGCTACAACTGTCATGCCAAAGGCAGTTTGTGAAGCGATGGGAATGGAATATACAAGAAGCAGCCCTGGATTTTTGCAGTTAGATGGTACTCCAGTGAAAATAGTGGGTGTAATCAAGGATGTCCCAATTTTTTTACACACTATGCCTCAGATTACAGTCATTCAGGAGATAGTTGTGGTCGATCTAGAACCGTATTTCAGTATGTGCTTATCAAGAGAATTTACTGCAAATTTGGGAGGCTACCTTGCTCTAGATTATTCTCACTTGGAGATTCCTTTCAAAGGAAGACGAGTCCGGATCTATAATTAGAAGCCTTCTACTTTTCATATTGAGAAGATAGAAGAAGAAGAAAAGTCCAAAAATGCTATTCATATGATAACTAAAGAGTTGGAGGATCCTGATTTGGAGGATGAGTTTTCAATGCTCAATTTTAATGCCATGATCGAAACTGAGATTGGCTGTTATTCCATTACAAAGCAGCCTGAAGAGGTTGAAGTCAAGTTGCCCCCTGATCAGCTCTATTTTGATGGAGCACAATACAAAAATGGTGCTAACACTAGGACTGAATGATCATGCCTAGGTTTCAAGATGGTAGGGACACCTGGAGTACAGCAATTTCAAATCTTTGGTGACTCTGAGCTGATCATCAACCAAGAGTCTACTGAGTGTCTATCAAAGGTCTAGGATCCAGGAGATAGGACCGTGTTTGGGTTCGTGTCTTTCCCGAGAGTTCACAACTAATTCGGGAGTTACCCTGTACATACATAAAAAAAAAAAAAAAAAAAAAAGAGAAAATAGAAAAAGAAAAAAAAAAGTGCATTTCCTCTGTCAACTTCGGCTCTTTTTGCATGCGAGCCCGTAGGTACGTATTTCTTTCTTTTTTCTTCTTCCTTCCCAATAGATAGTGGCTTTCATCAATTTCTTCCTTCCTCCTCCTTTCTTTTCATTCCCTTCTTCACTCATTCCTTCTTCTACCAGCTGTAATCAAGCCACTTCTGTTGTTTCTTTTCCCTTTCTAATATTCCCGCTTCTTCATTTCCACTTTCTTCTAAATTCATTGTCGTTTTAGCATTTATCCGTAGTTCATACCGCCTTTGTCATTCCTTCCACTTCCATTCCATAATTTCACTATTCCATTCCCATTCCACAACCTACACATTTTCTGGCCATCATTCCGTTCATTCCATTCATTTTTGTTTTTGTACTCCCTAGTGCTTTCATGGATATTCTTTTACAGCACCTATTAAGCTAAGCCAAATACAGATTTACTTGAGTTTTCAGTGAGTTAGCAAGAGTGAGTTAGCAAGAGTTGTTCTCAGTTTGTCTTGACTTTGTTGCCCAATGAATTCAGGCCTGGGATTCATGCATACAACAAAACTGTATACCCCGCGAGCCACCAAGAATGTTGGCATTTTTGCCACATTGTTTTGATTGTTGATTATTCATGCATAAGATGTTGAATTTCTCACTCCTTTACAGGTTTTGATGCAAAAAAAAGCTAAGTCCGAAGACTGTCGCGATATCACGACAAAAAGCAGCATGGAAGGCATAGTTCAAAACCATCGTGATATCGCGACATGTCACGTTATCATGGGTCTTTTGAGGAGAGAGAAGTCAAAAGCAAAGTTGTCACGATTTCATGACGTGTTTCGAAATCGTGGTCAAAATGGTCAACAGAGATAGCACAGTAAAATTATCGTGAAATCGTGACATGTCGTGTTTTCACGACGTACAATGGCCATGGAGCAGAGTAAAAGAAAATGTCATGAAATCGTGACATAACTAAGCAAAGGGTGATGACAATGAATCTCGTAGTGATTTTGCGATAGAACAATGAAGAAGACAACAAAAGGTGAAAGACGTCACGAAATCGCGACATGTTGCATGGTCATGGCAAAGTTGAAATAAAATCATAAGGCATGAAAGGCATCGCGATTTCGTGACACTTGTGGAGATGAAGTCCAGCAACAATGAAACATCATGATTTTGCGACATTTTGAGGCGAAAGGACTAAGTGTAGAGAATTGTCACGATTTCATGACATGTAACGTTTTTGCGAGGAGGAAGTAAGGAGGCAGCCAGATTGTACAGCATGTCGTGATTTCACGACATGGACGGTTTTTGCGGTTAAAAAGCAGTAAAGCCCAAGGAGATAAAACTTGTCGCGATTTTGCGACATGGTGAAGTTTTTGTGACATGGGGAAGAGTGTTGTATTTTCCCGACAAACTAGGAAGACAAAGCCAAAAGAGAGGAAAGTGTAGCGAAATCGCGCCTTGTCGTGTTTTCGCGGTTCGAAGCAGCGAAGAGACAAAATTGGGAAAGAATGTCGCGATTTCGCGATAGGTCATAGTTTCGTGGAAACAGAGCGGAGAAAGAGCAGAATAGTACGAAACGTCACGATTTCGCGATGCGTCACATTTTCGCGAGCTAAGGTGGCGAAGGAAACTAAAGAGCCGAATACGTCACGATTTCATGACATGGTTGGTTTTCGCGGTTCCAAAGTGACAAAATGTATGGAGCAAAAATATGTCACGAAATCATGACATGTCGCGTTTTTGTGACTTGTTACAGTTTCACGCTAGAAAGCAGTTCAAACGGCCTGATGAAGCATTACGATTTTCAAGAATTAAAAGCACTCCAGAATTAAATGTTTTGCTGCTTTCCAATGCAATCAAGGTAGAAGAACGTGTCCAAGCCACCAGAATTGAATACGCTCATTATTCAAAGCTTCTATTCATGATTTTTCTAACGGTTCAAGCATGTTTCAAGAATGACCATTTAATGAAGACGACCGGTTCCTTATTTCAGTTAATTTTTGGTTTCTTCGAGGCTGGTTTAAGGGGATCATTTCCTTATTTTTGTTGCATATTTTGTAAATCTCGAGGAAGTCCATTGCAAGTTTTAAATGTTGTAAAGAAGCAAGACTTCTATATAAATCAATGTAGATCTCAGAAAGAGGGATCGGGAGTTTGAGAGACAGGTTGCATGAAAAATTTTCAAGTTCTTTGCATGAATGAAAGATATTTGGCCTCTAATTTTGCAAGCATCTTTCTAATGATTTCCTTCTATTCCATGCATTTCTCATTTATGCTCATCTTTCTAATCTGCTATTAGATTTAAATTCTGCATTTGAGTTTGAATATTGCTAAAGAGAAAGTGAGTTCTGGAATGCCATCTTGGAGGTTATCTGCTCAAGGTCGTAAGTGGATTATGTTGTATTCTATTATTATATGTTGTTTATACGCTTGAGGTTAAATTCTTGCTGAGTTTCTTTCTCGATCATACAAATTTGGCCTGTGGCCATATTTCCCATCTCTTTCCGTAATTTCCCATTTCTTTTTGCATATTTCCAATTCCTTTCCAATAACTTTAGCCTTCATCAAGCTTAGAAATAGTAAGGGAACCAGCCCTCTCTGGAGATTGGTCTGGGAGAAATTTCTTTCTCCCAGCCTTTCAATGTTGGTCGGGTCTAGGGCGCATAGACATAGAAAATCCTTTCCTGTGGTAGATTCGTGACCAACAAAACCTATCTGGAAAAGTGATTTTAGAATTCTAAATAGTTCATACCCTTTCGGGTGACGTCCTTGAGTGGGATGAGAAGAAATTACTTTTAAATTTTGAACTAACACTATTTGGGAACCTGGTTGGAGAAGTGATTTTGGAATTTTTGACAATTCCTATCCTTTAGGGTGACATCCTCCAAATGTTTTAGGGTGTGGTTTCTTGGATGTGAAAATACAATATTTTTTTTGTTGTGCTGAGATGTTGGGTGAAAGACTGTGTGGTTTCTAGGACCTTCGCACAAGAGTATGTTTGCTCCTTCTGGATATATTGACACAATGTGTCTTCAATTCCATATCTAATTGGAGAAATATCTATCGGCCCAAGGTGTTGGTTTGGTGTAAGCATCCTATTTAGAAATTATTTATCAAAAATTATCATGAATGAACTTGTGAGCCTAGTGTAGGAAGTCAGATCCAAAAACAAGGTTCCTATTGAGTGGGAGCTTCTATTTTTTTAAATTTGAAATAAAATTTCTTGGTTTAGTTTGGAAAAAAACTGAATGTTCCTATCCATGATCCTATTTTTCAAATTGCTTTTTGGTTTGTCCTTGCTTTTGGTAGATCCACCTCTCTATATCTCTTGGTTCTCACATATTTTGGATCTTGTTTTGTTTGGCTTGGTACCTTGGGATGTTTGCTTTCTTTTCCCCTTGGGTAAGACCTTTTAATGTTTTTCTTTGGTTTCTCATTAAAATTTTTTGTTGTTTTGTAAGAGGTTTAGGAACCCTTTCAAAATCCCTTCTATAAAAAATTTGCGACATTTTCAAAATCCTTGTACCCAATTAATTTTTTTTTTTTAGCATTTTACTATAAATATACTTTCCTATAAAAAAAATTCTTTTTAATATTTTTAAAATCATATATCAAATAATTTTGAAATAATTAAATTAAAAATAAATAATTTAATAGTATTAAAAACAAGGAAATATAATTTTAAAATTGATTCTATTTGGAAAAAAAAGAACATAATTTGAAAATATAAATTCTATGAAAAAATAAAAGGTACCCTATAAGATGCAAAGCATATATTAAAAACATATACTTAAAGAAAACAATAATTATAAAAATATTTTAAAAATTGAATATAAACATTTTAAAAAACAATTCACAATATTTAAAAAAAAAAAAATTATATGAAAAATAATCATTAAAAAAAATAAACTAATTGTTTCAACTAAAATATAATATAGGCATTTTGAGTGATTGTGACATGGTGGTTATAGGAGTTAACTGTCAAAAAAAAAAAAACTGTGTAGAAGCTTTTAACTGAATACTATGACAACCATAAAAGCTGGACTGTGAGAACTTCAGAAACTAATGTATAAATATAAATTAATGATTGAGAAGTGTGGAGAACCTCACTCCCATTATTATAGAAATCAAAGTCTGTAGCAAATGAAACGGTGTTGCTTCTGGGTGCAAGCAAACATAGCATGGGTGCAAACAAACATAGCAACCTGATACTAGGTCATGGTATTGTACAATTGGTTTTATTTGCAAGATTACGTTATGACATTGTACAACTAGTATAATATTCAATTTCTTAAAAGTTATGCAATAGTCTTCCAATTCTATTGTTTTAATCCCATTTTACATATCTATGGCAATTTTTTTTTTTTTAAAAGTCTCGAGTGATACGCACACTAATTCTTATCGTAGATGGAAATTCTTTTCCTTTTCCAAAACAAGCGGAAAAAGGAACCAAAACAAAGCATAAAATTTTAATTATGTTGGTCGTAATGTGAAAAGCTTTGGAATAAGAAATCAGCGGTTCGCAGTTGCCCTCCAAGAACATGAATGTGTGTTGGTCTCATCTGAACCGATACACTTCTCGCAGAGCCCCTTGTGGCCATTAAACTGTCGTTAATTATGTTACTACAATCCCCACCATAGTCGTGATTGTTGTCATATGAACGTGAGATGAACTACAGCTATTTTAAAGTTGAAAATAGTTGATATGTACTAATAAACCTTTAAGTTATTTTCAATCGGTTTAGTAGATTAGGTAAAATTAAAAGCTCTGAATAAATATTGCACCACAGAGCTTTGAGGGATTCCAAAAACTATCATACCCTATTTTACAATCAAATTATTGAATACATAAAGTTAAAAATCTAAATTAATGATAAAATACAGAACCTAGATTCTAACACACTTGACTCTTTCTGTTCCATATATTTCACTGGACAGAGTTAAAAGCTAATTAACACTAAAACTCTTTAAAATAAATCCATCCCATTAGGTAAAGTTAAAAGTCTAAATCATAGATAAAATACAGACGTAGATTCTAACACGCAGGTTCTGTCCGATCCATATATTTCACTGGGCAGAGCTAAAAGCCTGAATCGATGGTAGTGGGAGTGCATAAGAATGGAGATTATTTGGAAGTATCCGACATTAGATTTTACAAGTATTCATTAAATATTGTCTGGGGACTCGAATGGACAGGCGCAAACGAAGGAACTTCTCAAAGCTACGTAATACCGAAATCTGAAACATTCTCCACCACAGTTTTCTAATCTTAGACCGAAATCTGAAACATTCTCCACCACAGTTTTCTAATCTTAGAGCGCAAACTGTATTTATTGTTGACGGGACACTGAAAGTTTTTCTATGGAAGTGGGTGACATCTGCATGTGGCCCTGTCGGGGAGATGTAATTTTATGAATGATTAGCTCGAGACTTTCTACAGGGATGAGCGAGGAAACGTAACGAGTGAAGGTAAAGAGGAAGAAATTAGAATTTCATTGCTAGACAAAACTGATTACCTAGTTGTTTCACATTTTCGTATTATTGTTTTCAGAATGTGGCCTCCATATGAGACAGGGTTTCCACCAGCTTTAGCCTCGTAACCTTTCCTTGCCGATGGCTACAAACTAAATTATTAATAAATTTTTGATATACGAGCTGGTAAGTAAACCATCCAATTTTTTTTTATAGAGAAAAATCGTCAAATATCACGAGGAAAAGAACTTCTTGTCTTCTTCACAGTTAACTTCCCCTCTCCTCTCCACAGATCTTGCAGTCACTCTTGTTATTTTCAACTAATCCTGTTTCAATCTTCTGAATACTCTTGTATACCTAAAAACGAAAGTATTTCTGCAGTCTATGTATATACGCACCAACTGTTGTTCAAGTTAAATAACAAATTATTATAGTACCTGTCAAATGTGTTGACAATCCATTACCTCTATTAACTTTCGAACTTAACAATGTAAAAAAATATTTTGCAAAAGTTTTTTAACACGTTTGCCTATCCACTCAGAGGTAACTCTGCCACCCTATGAACTTGTTTTATTTATTTATAGATAATAATGAATGTTGCATACATTCACATTACATATTTACAATTGAATTTGGACGTGTAATGGCTTATTTTCTTAATTAAATTAGCGTGGGTATCCTTGTAGGTAAAATGGGCCACACTCACACGAAACCCAATATCTAATATTTACTTGAGTGAAATTGAAATACAGAATTAGAAATTACATTGGTACGATTATAAGGTCAAATTTATTACAAAGAAAATTTGCTGGAAATCTGAAATTGGAGCCATTATCTGTCATACTTCTCCCATAAATTTTTATTCTCTTCATTAATAATTTTCATAGAATATTTTGGAAAACTTAACTCCCTTTTTCAACTATTTATTTTTTCACCTAGGAAGATATTCATTTGAAATTTGAATTTTTATTTTTTCCACCACAAAGATATTCAATTGAAATTTTCCTTTTCCCGCTTACAAAAATCTTCATTTAAAATTTGAATTTTTGTGACACAACTTCCCGAAATCATAACTTTTGACTCAGTTGGCTATTGTAATACATAGGTGGAAATCTTTGAAAGAGATCTACAATAGCAAAATTATCCAAAGATAATTTCGTCAAAGGAAAGAACATTTGAACGATATGAATAACTAGCATTCTCCTAATGGCATCTAATCATTACGATGACAGGTAAACATCAACTCATAATCCATTTATTCAATTGATGCTTTTAGTTGGTAGAGTCAGTTACCTTTTTCAAGTCGGTTAGATCTATTAACTAATGTCAAAGATAAGGATAACTAATCAATTGTTTTTTTTTTAATTATAAATATAAGGAGTTGCTTACATTCACAATTTTTTTTTTTATTGCAATTATCAAGTTTAGAATTTAAACAACAGGTTGCTCTTAATAAATTTATACCACCTTGTTATTTTTGTTCCTTTTTTTGGGTCTCTCAGGTCTTCGAATTTTACTTTTAAATTTTTATGGTGAGATTTCATTTTTTTGGTGAGATTTCTCGAGACGAAAACTTTAATATCTCTCAAACTGTTCAGGATATTGAGGTGATTTTTTGGCCACCAGATACATTTTTTAATTCCGCTCCTTGGGGTAAATTCTCAAGTCCATACATTTTTTAATTCTGCTCCTTGGGCTTAATTTTCAAGTCCATACATGTATGTTTATGTTGACTTACAAAAAATTGAAGGTGATCATGTTTTGCCTTTTTGGAATTCTACTAACTTATACCTCTCAAGTGTCACCATGGATTCCAAAACAACTAAAGAAACCTACAACCGAAATAGAAAATGTAATTTTTTTGTGATGCAAGGTTGCTCTTACACCACTGGATGCTTGTGCATTAGTTGTTGGTATAATTTATTTATTGAATGGTTATTGCGAGTAGGAGGTTGTTTTACCATAATAATGTGGAATGCTTTCAAAACAATATTGTAAACTCTACCACCAAGACAATTAGATCTCTTGCTATGAGATTTGGCATTTTTCGTTTTGAGTAGCATGCAAGAAGCTTGACACTGACCCACTAAAATTTGCTTAAAAAAAATCTCAAAATCCAAAGTGGTTCTAGAATTTTGATTTTTGGTTGGGAGACGAAGATATTTTTGAATTTTGAACCAAAATTATGTGGGAACCTATCTGGAAAAGTGTTTTTGGAATTCTATAAAGTTCCTACCCTTTTGGGTGACATCCTCGAATGGGACGAGAAGAAATTATTTTTAAATTTGGAACTAAAATAATGTGGGAACCTGGTTGGAGAAGTGATTTTGGAATTTTAGATAGTTCCTACCCTTTTGGGTGACATCCTCCTAAGTTTGTAGGGTATGGTTGCTTGGATGTGCGAATACAATAACGTTTTTGTTGGTGTGTTGAGATATTGGGAGAAATACTGTGTGGTTTCTAGGACCTTCCTCCAAAAGTATGTTCACTGTATGTTCACTCCTTTTGGATCTTTGAAACAATGTGTCTTCAATCCCATATTTAATTGGGGAAATATCTATGGGCTCAAGGTGCTAGTTTGGTCTTAGCATCCTCTTTAAATATTATTAGACAAAACTTGTCATGAATGAACTTGTGAGCTTAGTGTAGGAAGAAAACAAGGTTCCTATTGAGTGGGAGCTTCTATTTTTTAAAATTTGAAATAAACTTTCTTTGTTTAGTTTGGGCAAGAACTGAATGTTCCTGTCCATAATCCTATTTTTTAAATTGCCTTTTGGTCCGTCCTTGTTTCTGTTAGATCCAAATATCTAGATATTTTGGTTTTTCAGATATCTTGGATCTTGTTTTGTTTGGCTTGGTGCCTTCAGGTGTTTGGTTTCTTTTTCCCTTGTGGGTATTTAAGTTTTACTTTGGTTTCTCATTGAAAAATTTTGTTGTTTTGTAAGAGGTTTGGAGACCCTTTCAAAACCCTTTCTATAAAAGGTTTGAGGACCCTTTCAAAATCCTTCTTGTACCCAATTAAAAAAAATATTAGCATTTTATTATAAATATACTTTCCTACAAAAATTATACCTTTAATATTTTTAAAATCATATATCAAATAATTTTTAAATAATTTAATTAAAAATAAATAATTTAATAGTATTAAGAACAAGGAAATATAATTTTACTATTGATTCTATTTGAAAAAAAAAAAAAAAAAAACATTTGAAAATCTATATTCTATAAAAAAATAAAAGGTACCCTAAAGATGCAAAGCACACATTAAAAACATATACTTAATTAAAACAATAATTATAAAAATATTTAAAAAATTGAATATAAACATGTTAAAAAACAATTTACAATATCTAAAAATTAATTATATGAAAAATTATCATTAAAAAAATAAATTAATTGTTTCAACGATTGGTGGCTAAATTAATTATTTGAAAAATAATCATTAAAAAAATAAATTAATTGTTTCAATGATTGGTGGCTTAAAAAGGTTTAAAAAGATTGTGACATGGTGGTTATAGAGGTTGACTGCTCAAAGAACTGTGTAGTGCTTCTAACAAAGCAAAATACTATAACACTATAAAAATCGGACTATGTGGCTGCTTCCACCATGTAAATTAAAAAAAAAACTGCAGTATAAATATAAATTAATTTATTGAGAAGTGTGAAGAGCCCCACTCCCATTATTATAGAAATCAAAGTAATTGATTGAGAAGTGTGAAGAGCCCCACTCCCATTACTATAGAAATCAAAGTCTGTAGCAAATGTAACGGTGTTGCTTCTGGGTGCAGACAAACATAGCAACCTCATACTAGGTCATGTTATTGTACAATTGGTTTTATTTGCAAGATACTACGTTACGTTATGACATTGTACAACTAGTATAATATTCAATTTCTTAAAAGTTATGCAATAGTCTTCCAATTCTATTGTTTTATCCCATTTTACACATTTTTTTTTTTTAAAGTCTCGAGGGTTACGGACACTAATTCTTATCGTAGATGGAAATTCTTTCCCTTTCCAAAACAAGTGGAAAAAGGAACCAAAACAAAGCATTAAATTTTAATTATGTTTGTCGTAATGTAAAAAGCTTTCGAATAAGAAATCAGCGGTTCACAGTTGCCCTCCAAGAACATGAATGTGTGTTTGTCTCATCTGAACCGATACACTTCTCGCAGAGCCCTTGTGGCCATTAAACTCTCGTTAATTATGTTACTACAATCCCCACCATAGTCGTGAGTGATTGTTGTCATATGAACGTGAGATGAACAACAGCTATTTTAAAGTTGAGAATAGTTGATATGTACTAATAAACCTTTAAGTTATTTTCAATCGGTTTAGTACATTAGGTAAAATTAAAATCTTTGAATCAATATTGCACCACAGAGCTTTGAGGGATTCCAAAAACTATCATACCCTGATTTACAATCAATTTATTGAATACATAAAGTTAAAAATCTAAATTAATGATAAAATACAGAACCTAGATTCTAACACGCAGCCTCTTTCCGATCCATATATTTCACTGGACAGACCTAAAAGCCTAAATCGTGTTAGAAAAATAAACCCAGATTTCACGCCTGTGCCCAACTGCGCTATCGCAATCCGGGATCCCGACAAGTGTGACAGGACGTCGCACTTATCTTCTGACAGATTTGACACCTGGCAGATCCGATCTCCGCAGGTGTTAATACCCAGTCGACGTTTGTCAGAAACCCTTGATGTGGGTCGGTTTGAGGATAACCCTTATCCGGAGCTGTCAGAGGATAACCCTTATCCTCCTCTCCCCGCGGCTATAAAAGGCGGTTCGGTTCTACAGACAAACGAGAGAAGAGAGTATGAAAAGAGAAGGAAGCAGAGCGGGTGTGAGAGAAGTTTGTAAAAGTGAGCAAAGAAAGAAGGGCGAGTGATTCAGTGAGCAGTGTGGCTCAGCTGATAAATGTCCGAGCAGCAGACTCGACATTTCCCTTGTCCAGTTTATCCTACAGCGTTGCCTGCAGATGTTGTTACTTCCTCGGTTGACGAATTCTATAACCCTAGTTGTTCATATGAATAACGTTTGCTTTTGTCTGTGGCATATTTAGGGTTTGCAGTTGTTTAGGTGTTAACCTATTTGTTCTCTGTTCCGGTGTTACTCTCCTATCTTTCGGGTCTTGCCAAGCCGGGCAAACCCAACAGCACCCGTGAAAGACGAAGAAGTTCATGGCCAGAGTTGGCCAAGTCTGAAGCTTGCAAGTTGGACGCCGAGCGAAGTTCGCACCTCGCTGCGAAAGCCATGCTTCGACAGCTCGAAGTTGCGAAGTTCGCACTTCGCGCGAAGTGCGCACTTTGGCTGGCTGCCTAGCGCAGTCCGCACTTCGGCATTTTCTCCCAGCGAAGTTCGCACTTCGGCCGAAGTGCGCACTTCGGCTGGCTGCCTAGCGTAGTCCGCACTTCGACAGTTTCTTCCAGCGAAGTTCACACTTCGATCGAAGTGTGCACTTCGGCTAAGAAGAAGTGCGAAGTATGCACTTCGCCACAGATCCAGCGCAGGAAGCACTGCACGACGAAGCACGTCCTTCGCCCGAAGCTTTGCGCAGTCCACACTACGCTCCGTAGCCTAGAGCTTGCCCTGCGCGGTCTGAGCGGACGCTCTTCGGTGAAAGAAAATCGTTGCTATTCCTTCAAATTGGTATCAGAGCTGATAGTACCGTGACACGGAGATAGAAGCATGGCTTCCGAGAGAAACTCGTTGCAGTTGCAGATCCCGCGATTTAAAGGTAAGAACTACGATTACTTGAGTATCCAGATGAGGATCCTGTTCGGATCTCAGGAGCTATGGGAGTTGGTCGAGACCGGCTACCTAGAACCGGCAGATGCAGCAGCACTGGCCGCCCTCTCTCAAGCAGACAGGGATCTGTTGAAAGAGCACAAGAAGAAGGACCAAAAGGCCCTCTTCTACATCATGCAAACGGTTGAGGAGACCATCTTCCCGCGAATTGCATCAGCCACCAAGGCCAAGCAGGCCTAGGAAACCCTGGCGAGTTCGTATCAGGGTACCGACAAAGTGAAGTTGGTGAAGCTGCAGATGCTCAGGAGAGAGTTCGAGAACTTGAAGATGAGCGAGTCCAAGTTGATGAGCGATTTCTTCACCCGGACGACGGACATTATCAACCAGATGCGGTTGAATGGAGAAAATTTCCAGAGCCAGAGAATCGTGGAGAAGATTCTCAGAAGTCTGCCTGTGAAGTTCGACTCGGTTGTGATAGCAATCGAAGAGTTGAGGGATTTGACAACCCTCTCGATAGATGAACTCATGGGTTCCCTGTAGACCCATGAACAGAGGTTGAGCCGCTCAACTCAGTCTTCTTTGGAGCAAGCCTTCAAAGCGCAAGTCTCAGTCCGAGATAGCAACAGACAAGACTCCCAGCATAGCGCCTCTAATTCTCAAGGAGGAAGAGGCAGAAGCAGACGTGGGAGAAGGAACAAGCAAGGAGGGAACTCAAACCCTCAGGACTCTAAGCCAAGTTGTAACTTTCATCAGCAAGGAGGAAGAGGCACTGGCAGAAATTAGCAAGGTGGCTCTCAGTAGAAGAAGGACATGTCAAAAGTCCAATGCTACTACTGCAGCAAGTTCGACCATTATGCCACTCAGTGCAGAAAGAAGATGGCGAACAAGAATCAGCAGCAAGCCCATTATTCGGAGGAACCCAAAAATGTGACAGGAGGAAATGTGCTGCTGACTTGCAATATTGAATAGGAGAGTAAGAAAAACGTCTGGTATCATGACAGTGGTTGTAGCAACCACATGACTGGGAACAGGGAGATGTTCTCACAACTCGATGAAACAGTCCAGTCCGAAGTCAAGATGGGGAACAACATCAAAGTTCCTATGATGGGGAAATGAAAGATCCTCATCCGCACCTGGCACGGTGATAGAAAAACAATTCAAGATGTCTTTTATGTGCCTGGGTTGAAACACAATCTGCTAAGTGTTGGACAGCTTGTGCAGAAGGGGCACACTATACTGTTCAAAGATGGAGTCTGTTCCATCAGAGACAAAGTCCATGGACAAATTGCAACTGTGTCAATGACGAAAAACAAAATGTTTCCGCTACAGATTCAGAATGAATCTCTGATGTCTCTGAGTGTAGTTGAGAAGGATGCTACCTGGCTGTGGCATCTCAGATTTGGTCACCTAAGTTTTAATGGCCTGAATTTGCTGCACAAGAAGCAGATGGTGAAGGGTTTACCCCTTATAGAGCAACCGAACCAAGTTTGTGAAGGTTGCCTGGTCGGCAAGCAGCACAGGGATGCATTCCCTGTAGGGCAGTCTTGGAGAGCATCACGACCTTTGGAGCTGGTGCACTCAGACATCTGTGGTCCCATGCAGACCACCTCATATGTCGGCAATAAGTATTTCTTGACCTTCATTGATGACTTCAACCGAAAGACTTGGATTTATCCAATCAAGTTGAAGTCAGAGGCGTTTGCAAGGTTTAGGGAGTTCAAGGCTCTGGTTGAGAAACAGAGCAGTTACTATGTGAAGACTCTCAGAACTGATGGAGGTGGAGAGTACATCTCCAACGAATTCCACAACTTCTGCAAGCAGCATGGAATTCGGAGGCAGTTCATTGCCAGATATACACCGCAGCAGAATGGTGTAGCTGAGAGGAAGAACAGAACAATCATGGAGATGGCACAAAGCATGCTGAAGGCAAAGAGTTTGCCACATGAGTTCTGGGCAGAAGCTGTAAGTTGTGTAGTTTACCTGCTGAACCGGTGTCCCACCAAGAGTGTGAGGGACAAAATTCCAGAGGAAGCGTGGAGCAAGTTGAAGCCAAGTGTGGCTCATTTGCGCGTTTTCGGGTGCATAGCATATGCACATGTTCCAGATGAGAAAAGGCAGAAGCTAGATGACAAAGCTGAAAGATGCATCTTCACAGGGTACAGCGAACCAGCGAAGGCGTACAGGCTGTACAATCCTGTGACAAAGAAACTTGTCATCAGCCGAGACGTGAAGTTCCTGGAGGATGAAGTCTGGAACGGGAAGTCAAAGACTGGTCAGTCTGAACCAGCAACTGTTGAATCTATAGACTTGGAGGAAGACAGAGTCCAACCACCTATGCCTTCAAGCATCAACAGTGGTGCCAGCAGTAGCACACCCTCATCATCCCGGTCACCTTCACTTGCAAGCAGAATTCAGAACCTGAGGACTCCTGCAAAGACTCGGAGCTTGCAAGACATCTATGAGGTAACCCGTAATCAATTAGATGAAGATTATTCTGATTTTTCTCTCTTTACTGAATGTGACCCAGTGGAGTTTGAAGAGGCAAGTCGAGAATCGTAAATGGGTGAATGCGATGGATGAGGAGATAGCAGCCATTGAGAAGAATGAGACATGGCAGCTAACAGATCTTCCAACACGAAAGAAGACCATTGGGGTCAAGTGGGTATACAAAACGAAGTTTAATGCCCAAGGAGAAGTTGACGGAGCATAAGGCCGGATTAGTGGCGAAAGGCTACAAGCAGAAGTCGGGGAGTTGACTATCATGAGGTGTATGCACCTGTAGCCCGACTTGACATAGTCAGAATGATTCTGGCACTCGCAGCTCAGAAAGGATGGAGCGTGTACCAGATGGATGTCAAGTCTGCCTTCCTCAACGGAGTGTTGGAAGAAGAGGTCTACATAGACCAGCCACCCGGTTATGAAATACAAGGGCAAGAAGGCAAAGTCCTGAAGCTAAAGAAGGCCCTGTACGGTTTGAAGCAGGTGCCCCGAGCTTGGTACAGTCGGATTGACAGCTATTTTTAGGAGAATGGGTTTTAGAAATGCCCTTATGAGCACTCCCTGTACATAAAGACAAATGCAACAGGTGAGCTCATCATCGTCTACCTGTATGTAGACGATCTATTATTTACTGGCAATAGCAGTAGCCTATTTGCACAATTTAGATCAGCCATGAAGTTCGAGTTTGAAATGACAGACATGGGGCTGATGAAATTTTTTCTCGGCATTGAAGTTGACCAATCAGCAGATGGCATCTTCATTTCTCAGGGCAAGTATGTGAAGGATGTCCTGAAGCACTTCAAGATGGAGGACAACAAACCTGCCATTACACCTGTAGCCATAGGTTTGAAGCTGAGCAAGTTGGATACAGGGAGGTCTGTAGATCCAACCTTGTTCAAGAGGCTAGTTGGCAGTCTGATGTACTTGATTGCAACTCGGCCGGATCTGATGTTCGGAGTCAGTCTGATCAGCCGTTTCATGGAGACTCCGAAGGACACGCACTGGAAAGCAGGAAAGAGGATTTTGCGCTATGTCAGCGGGACGCGGAACCATGGCCTATTTTATGCCAATCGAGACCAGTTGGAGCTAGTGGGCTTCACAGACAGTGACTGGGCTGGCAGTACTGACGATCGAAAGAGCACCTCCGGGTATGCTTTCCATCTTGGATCAGGGGCAGTCTCATGGGCGTCCAAGAAGCAACCCATTGTTGCGTTGTCCACAGCCGAAGCAGAATATGTTGCCGCCACGACATCCGCATGCCAGGCAGTATGGCTGCGAAGAGTTCTGAGTGAACTGTTTAATCCTCCGGAAGGCGTGACAACAATTTTTTGTGACAACAATTCGGCCATTGCACTGTCAAAGGATCCCGTGTTCCATGGCCGGACGAAGCACATTGATATTCGTTATCACTTCATCAGAGAGTTGGTGAAGTCCGAAGAAATTCATCTGCAGTTTTGCAGATCCAAGGAGCAGTTGGCGAGATATTTTCATGAAGCCTTTGAAGGAGGAAGACTTCGACAGATTGTGAGAGCAGCTTGGAGTCAAAGTGCTTGTGAAATCAGGTTTAAAGGAGGGTGTTAGAAAAATAAACCCAGATTTCACGCCTGTGCCCAACTGCGCTACCGCAATCCGGGATCCCGACAAGTGTGACAGGACGTCGCACTTATCTTCTGACAGATTTGACACCTGGCAGATCCGATCTCCGCAGGTGTTAATACCCAGTCGACGTTTGTCAGAAACCCTTGATGTGGGTCGGTTTCAGGATAACCCTTATCCGGAGCTGTCAGAGGATAACCCTTATCCTCCTCTCCCCGCGGCTATAAAAGGCGGTTCGGTTCTACAGACAAACGAGAGAAGAGAGTACGAAAAGAGAAGGAAGCAGAGCAGGTGTGAGAGAAGTTCGTAAAAGTGAGCAGAGAAAGAAGGGCGAGTGATTCAGTGAGCAGTGTGGCTCAGCTGATAAATGTCCGAGCAACAGACTCGACATTTCCCTTGTCCGGTTTATCCTGCGGCGTTGCTGCGAGATGTTGTTACTTCCTCGGTTGAGGAATTCCGTAACCCTAGTTGTTCATATGAATAAAGTTTGCTTTTGTCTGTGGCATATTTAGGGTTTGCAGTTGTTTAGGTGTTAACCTATTTGTTCTCTGTTCCGGCGTTACTCTCCTATCTTTCGGGTCTTGCCAAGCCGGGCAAACCCAGCAGCACCCGCGAAAGACGAAGAAGTTCATGGCCAGAGTTGGCCAAGTCTGAAGCTTGCAAGTTGGACGCCGAGCGAAGTTCGCACCTCGCTGCGAAAGCCACGCTTCGGCAGCTCGAAGCTGCGAAGTTCGCACTCCGCCGCAGATCCAGCGCAGGACGCACTGCGCGGCGAAGCACGTCCTTCGCCCGAAGCTTTCCGCAGTCCGCACTGCGCTCCGTAGCCTGGAGCTTGCCCTGCGCGGTCTGAGCGGACGCTCTTCGGCGAAAGAAAATCGCTGCTATTCCTTCAAATCGATGGTAGTGGAAGTGCATAAGGATGGAGATTATTTGGAAGTATCCGACATTAGATTTTACAAGCATTCATTAAATATTGTCTGGGAAGTCGAATGGACAGGGGCAAACGAAGGAACTTCTCCAAGCTACGTAAAACCGAAATCTGAAACATTCTCCACCACATTTTTCTAATCTTAGAGCGCAAACTGTATTTATTGTTGATGGTACACAGAACGTTTTTCTATGGAAGTGGGTGACGTCTGCATGTGGCCCTGGCGGGGAGATGTAATTTTATCAATGATTAGCAGTAGACTTTCTACAGCGATGAGCGAGGAAACGTAACGAGTGAAGGTAAAGAGGAAGAAATTAGAATTTCATTGCTGGACAAAACTGATTACCTAGTTGTTTCACATTTTCGTATTATTGTTTTGAGAACGTGGCTTCCTTTGTGATAGGGTTTCCACCAGCTTTAGCCTCGTAACTTTTCCTTGCCGATGGCTACAAACTACATTATTAATATATTTATGATATACGAGTTGGTAAGTAAACCATCCAATATATTTTTAAGAGAACTATCCTCAAATATCACGAGGAAGAAAACTTTTTGTCCTCTTCACAATTAACTTCCCCTCTCCTCCTCTCCACAGATCTTGTGGTCACTCTTCTTTTTTTCAGTTGATCCTGTTTCACTCTTCTGAATACTCTTCAGTCTTGTATACCTAAAAACGAAAATATTTTTGCAGTCTATGTATATACGCCTCAAGTTAAATAACAAATTATTTTTGCAAATATTTTTGCTTTGCCACGTTTGCCTATCCACTCAGAGGTATCTCAGCCACCTCATGAACAAGGTTGTTTTATTTATTTATTTATTTATTTCTAGATCATCAGTAAATGTTGCATACATTCACATTACAGATTTATAATTGAATTTTGACGTGTAATGGCGTATTTTCTTCACTAAATTAGCGTCGGTATAGTTGTTGGCATAATTTCTTTATTGAACGGCTATTGCGAGCAAGAGGTTGTTTCGCGATAATAATGTGAAATGGTTTCGGAACAATCTTACAAACTCTACCACCAAGACAATTAGATCTCTTGCTGTGAGATTTGACCTTTTCCGTTTTGCTTTTCCGTTTTGCTTAGCATGCAAGAAGCTTAACACTGACCCACTAAAAAATATTCAATTATATTTTTATATTGGTAAAACACGGTATTTTGCAAGGATTCAAACCTTTTTATAAGATTAGACTAACCTAACCATACTTATATTTAGTTTTTCCTTTTATTCAAATATACATTCTTACAATAACATTTTATTATTATTATTATTATTTTTATTTCAGCTACACCAAAATAGGTTAAACTTGAATATATTGTAAAAATGCAAGATACTCCAACACAACACTAAAATTCATTTTTTTACATTTATACGCTTTAACGATGCAACCCTCATTAAACAAGTCCGCATATCTTTAAAAAATCAAGGTATGTTATTATAACATAATCTTATCCATTAGTTAATTCATAATGTTTTCCTTTCTGGTTCAAGATCTTTCTAAATTATAAATGGATAAGCTATATGGTGAATTTAATTGGTTCACTTTAGTTCAAGTGAAAAAATATTTTTAATGTTAAATTTGTTACTTTAAATTAAGTTTATTTTTTATTCAAAATGTTAATATATTTTTATTAAATTTTTTTTTTTATTGTTCTTCTACTTTACAATCAAGTTTTTATATCATCTTAAATAAGAAATAAAATTATTCATTTCGTAACGCCTTTTAAAACATGAATTTAATTGATATGAAGATCAATATCATGGTTAAATAATTTACTCTCCTATTTCTTTCTCTATACATATACTAACAATTACTAACTCAAAAATATAATTTTATCCTTTTTCAATGGCAATTGATAGCTACAAAACTGTGATAACCATTGCATAGTTGTTAGCTAAAGTTTTATACGATTTTCTAAGTACCTGAAGAAAATCTTAATTTTATTATTATTTAAAATACCATCTTCACTAGCTTTCCTTTGAAATCACTATCAAAATTGATTTTGATAAACCTGACTTTTGGAAATTTTTATTTTACCATAGTTTGACCCATATACTTTGTGTTAACTTCATTGTCACTAATGATATTTCATAAACATTCAAATACTATTTAAAAAAAGGATAATACTTTTATATATTTCAATCCATACATTCTAACAAATAATGGAAAGACCAATTCTCCACATAATGCATAGTGCATTACCTTTGAAAAAATAATCCATCATTTCATTAACTCTTTTATTCTTGATGACACTTCCTAATATATTCTTAATTTTTGTAAAAGTGATCTCCAATGAATAATCTAATGCTTCTATATTCTTCTCGCACAAGGCACATCTAAAGTGTTCATGATATGTTCTTCTATGTAGACTCTCACATGTAACAATTTTGCTATAGGTTGTTAACATAAAGAATGTTACCTCAAGTGACTTTCTAAGGGAAATATTTAGGAGTAGGAAATTATAATTTCTCTAAAGCCTTATATTTCAATTTTATTAATAGATTTTAAATCAACTCATCCTTCTATATAAAATAAAAAAATATAGCTTTTGAAGCATAAATTCTATTATTTGTTAAAGGTCATATTTTTTACTAGGATATAAGTAAAAATTAATTATGTAGATTTATTGCTCATAATAATATATTTCTTGACATTCAAACCTCTATAAATGAACCAATCCTAAGTCCATTTTACATATGAGATAAGAGGATATACACTCAATGAAGAATTAGACTAAGAATTTATAATTCCTCCCATTGATAAAATACCTAATATGCTTCTTAATGTACTATAAAATATCTAGCATTATGTTCCATATTGTTGATCCCATAGGTAGGAATATTTTACTAACTAAATCTAATACATAAGTAAACCCCAATATATTTTTAAAGTAGCATTTTTCCTAACTCTTTCCTTGGTATTTGAATACAACTTAAGAAAATATTTTTCTTAACTTGAAATTTATAATTCTTGATTTTTTAAGTTTTAATAAATTTATAACGTCATACCTACTAGTAATGTTGAAACTGACATCACTTTTATAAATATATATTAGTTGTGATGTAGTATTTATGATGCAGGAGCATCCGACGACAGCAGGACAATCTGGCATCAACCAAATTTTCTAAGTAACTTGTTCTGTTTCTTTTGTTTTCCAAGGCAAAAGTTGGGGGGGGTTGCAAAATCGTGACATGTCACGAAATCGCGACCCCAAAGGCTGCAGCAAGGCAAGAGGGAAGTTTCGACGCAATTTTGTGATGTCGCGATATCGCGACATCATTTGAGAACAAAGGCATGGGAGCAGTTTCGTCGTGATATCGCGACGTCCGCGACGTCGCGATATCGCGACATTATTTGGGAACTGAGGCTCGGGGGCAGTTTCATCGTGATATCGCGACGTCACGATGTCGTGACATCGCGATGTCGCGATGACCAGAAGGCGAAGGCGAAAGTTGGACCAGAAGTCGAAGGCAAAAAGAACATAAGGCAAGGCAGGGTTTTTGTCGTGATATCACGACGTCTTTGGAAGCGAAGGCATGAAGGGAGTTTTCGTCGTGATATCGTGATGTCGCGACATCGCAACATTTTTGGAGTCAAAGGCACAGAGGGAGATTTCGTCGTGATATCACGACATCGCGATATCGCGACGTCGTGACATCGCGACATCGTGACATTTTTGGAAGCGAAGGCGCGGGGGGGGAGTTTTTATTGCGATTTCATGACGCAAACTGAGACAAGGGGCTCGAAGGTAGAAATGGTCATGATATCGTGACATGTCGTGATATCATGACCGGTTGAAGGCAAATCAATATTTGACACGTGGACAGTCACGTGCGCGGGAAAAGAGACAGCTGGCATAGTTAAATGTTCTGACAAGGCAACAGTTCCCGATGGACAGTCTGGCAAACGACGGTTGCAGGTCAAGGTTAATGCGTGCTTTCATGGCAGATCGAGGGTGGTTGCCAATTATGGAGGGAAAATTTGAAGACTCGACGGGGGAAGCCGATTGTGGCTAGTTTTATTTAATGTTTTTTTAGAAGGGTCATTAATGACCTAGAGGGTCGAGACCTCGATAAAAACTTAGGAAATTGTAATAGATGGGTGGCAGATTAGAGAATAGGGGAGACAGAGTGCAGGGGAGAAGATCAAGCCGAGCTTGGTCCTTTGTAAAGCCTGCGGGCTATTTTATTTTGCTGTATGTATTTATTTTTAGAAGATATTAATGAAAAGTCAAATTTTATGAAGGTGTGATCTCTTGTCCACCATCAGTGGTATCAGAGCCGAAAGTTCCTGAGTGTGTAACAGATCACCGGACGTGAGGCAGTTACACCAGGATCTATGGGAAGGCTCGTGAAAAGTGAGTAGAATGCCTCCGAAAAGAAACCCTATTGGTGGGGGAGGCATGATCGCAGTAGTAGATTTTTGGGCTTTGTAGCGGCAAGTTTAGGCCCTGCAAGAAGAACTGCACAGAGGACATGAACCGAGAAGAGATGCAAACAGTGAAGACGAAGTAGATGAAAAATAAAATTAGTCTAAATAAGAGAAAGAGGCTGTAGATCCGACACAAGCCAGAATGTACAGGGCCATATCCCAGATCGAGAAGAGGCCGAAGATAGAAGTTTCCACGTATTTTGGGAACCTGGATTCGAAGGAATTGATCAACTGGATCAATGATCTGGAAGAATACTTTGAGTATGAAGAAGTTGAGGATCCCAAGAGGGTCAGATTCGCTAAAACCAAATTAAAAGGTCATGCTAGCATATGGTGGAAGGGAGTACAGCTGGAACGAAATAGAAGAGGAAAAGAATGGATAACAAGATGGGAACGGATGGTAGAAAAATTAAAAATATAGTTTATTCCGACAGATTACGAGTTAGATCTGCTGAGAAAAATGCAGGTTTTGAGACAGATGAATAAAATTGTCCAAGAATATACGAAGGAGTTTTATAAAATCTCCATCAGAACCGGCCATTTGGAAGCAAGCAAGGAGAAGGTGGCCCGTTATATTAATGGGTTGAGACCCAGTATCCAGGAAGAGTTGAGCTTAGTTCGGGTGAGCACCATTGAAGATGCTTACCAGTTTGCTCTGAAAGTTGAAGAAAAACTAAACAGAAGGTTTGAGAGCAAGCAAAAAGGAAGAGGACATGGAGGAAATACTGGTGGAAGAAAAGATGAAGGAAAAGAGGAGAAGAAAGAAGAGGTTAGCAGCAGTCGGGATCAGAAGGAAGATGGGGAACCCAAACCCCAAGTTCAGAACAATGGCTACCCAAGGGGAAGAGGTAGATCTGGACGTGGGTATGGAAGAGGAGTGTTTCGAGGAACATGTTTCCACTATGGAGAAGAGGGGCATCGAGCATATGAGTGTCCCCAACACCCCGAGAGAGTGAACAAGAAACAAGTGGGTCCTGCCAGAGCTGCTGTGGCAGAGGAAGATGTTGAATCAGAACATTCTAAAGAAGCTAAGAAAGGAGAAGCAATGATCGTGAGGAGGACCATGTTGATTGATGAAGATAAACCAGAGCAGAGGAGAAGCCTATTCCGCACATGATGCAAAAGTTTAGGCAAAGTTTGTAATGTTATTATAGACAATGGGAGTACAGATAACTTAGTCTCCGAGGAGATGGTTGCTAAGTTACAACTAGAGAGAAAGAGACACCCGCATCCATACCGGATTGCGTGGTTACGGAAGGACCATAGAGCATGGGTCCGTGAACAGTTCTTAGTCACATTCAATATTGAGAAGTACCACAATGAGGTCCTGTGTGATGTTTTCCCCATGGATGCTTGCCATTTGCTGTTAGGAAGGCCATGGCAGTTTGATCGGAGTGCAGTACATGATGGTCGTGCAAATATGTACTCCTTGATAAAAGGTGGAGTGCGCCACAAATTAAAGCCGTTACAGGCAGTGGATGAGAAGGTGTGCAACAATGCCAAAATTTGTTTGGTAGAAGGTAGAAAAAGTTTTTGCCAGGAGATGGGGTTGAAGCAGGTTGGAGGAACAGGTGCCCATTTGGAGATGTTTCAAAAGACGTAGACCGAACAGCACAGAAGTGAAGGTCACTTCTCCTTTTTACCTTGGGTGTTTGATGTAGGAGCATCCGGTGACAGCAGGACAGTCTGACATCAACCAAATTTTCTAAGTAACTTGTTCTGTTTCTTTTGTTTTCCAAGGCAAAATTTGGGGGGGGGGTCACGAAATCGTGACATGTTGCGAAATCGTGACCCCAAAGGCTGCAACAAGGCAAGAGGGAAGTTTTGGCATGATTTTGTGACGTCGTGATATCATGACGTCATTTGAGAACAAAGGCATGGGAGCAGTTTTGTCGTGATATCACGACGTCCGTGACATCACGATATCACGACATTATTTGGGAACTGAGGCTCGGGGGTAGTTTCGTCGCGATATCGTGACGTCATGATATCGCGATGTCACGATGTCACGACGACCAGAAGGCGAAGGCGAAATTTGGACCAGAATTCGAAGGCAAAAAGAACCTAAGGCAAGGCGAGGTATTTGTCACGATATCACGACGTCGCGATATCGCGACGTCTTTGGAAGCGAAGGCACGAAGGGAGTTTTCATCGTGATATCGTGACGTCTTTGGAAGCGAAGGCACGAAGGGAGTTTTCATCGTGACGTCGCGACATCGTGACATTTTTGGAGTCAAAGGCACAGAGGGAGATTTCGTCGTGATATCGCGACGTCGCGACATCGCAACTTTTTTGGAAGCGAAGGCACAGGGGGAGTTTTCGTTGTGATTTCACGACGCAAATTGAGACAAGGGGCTCGAAGGCAAAAATGGTCGCGATATCATGATCGATTGAAGGCAAATCAAAATTTGACACGTGGACAGCCACGCATGTGGGAAAAGAGACAGTGGGAACAGTTAAATGTTCTGACAAGGCAACAGTTCCCGATGGACAGTCTGGAAAACGGTAGTTGCAGGTCAAGGTTAATGCGTGCTTTCATGGTAGATCGGGGGTGGTTGCCAATTACAGAGGGAAAATTTGAAGACTCGACGGGGGAAGCCGATTGTGGCTGGTTTTATTTAATGTTTTTTTAGAAGGGTCATTAATGACCTAGAGGGCCGAGACCTCGATAAAAACTCAAAAATTGTAATAGATGGGTGGCGGATTAGAGAACAGGGGAGACAGAGTGCAGGGGAGAAGACCAAGCCGAGCTTGGTCCTTTGTAAAGCCTGCCGACTATTTTATTTGATGTATGTATTTATTTTCAGAAGATATTAATGAAAAGTCAAATTTTGTGAAGGTGTGATCTCTTGTCCGCCATAAATTTATGAGTTGTAGTCTTTTCTCTATTGTTAAAAACTTATCTTAACAACTTACCAAACATAAATTTATTCTATCTAAAACTAGCTACATAGGTCCTTATTTCAATATTTAACTAATGGTATACCCATATTTTAGAATTTATAGTATCCACCAATTATATAACAACATTATCATAGCATGAAAAAAATTAATGATATTCAAAACCACCATATTTATCTAAGATATATAGTAAATAAAAAGCATCATAAAAAAAATTAATGAAATTCAAAACCATTATTTATTACAATTTATTTAAGAAAGCTTTCTTCAATACCTCAATATAAATAACAATGAGAAAAGTAGATAGTGAATGTCCTTGGAAGAGACCATGGAATGATTAAAAATATCCAAAAAGGAATACATGAGTTAAATTACATTAATTTTTAATATTACAGTAATAATTTAATCCATTGATCAAACTAAAATTTTAAAAAATATTATGTAGAAAATTGTTGGAAAATATCCCAAATTATATTATAGGTCCCTTTCCCAGGGTCAAATATTAATCACAATATTGAGGGAAAAAAGTAGAGAGGGGAGGGTCCCGATCCCTTCCCTACTCCCCCTCCCCTAGTTCCTGCCCAGTCCCTGGCTCTTCCCAGGTCATCCCTCCCTGGGATTGTTTATTGCAGATGATCTCCTTGAGGGAGATCCTTATCCTCTTTCTACACCTCTCCCAGTCGGTTAAGGTTCCCTTGTTTGAGTTTTTGTCCTGGTGCTTCCCAGGGTTCCTTGCTATTTTTGGGATCCCTTCCCTTTTTTTCCCTCAAGATTCCCCCTAGGGTTTTCTATAGGTTTTTGGCATGGATCTGGTTCCCTGCGGTTCTTTGGGTGGTGGGGGTGATTGGTTGGGTTTTTGACGGCTTCCTGGGGTTTCCTTTGAGGTCCTTACTACTTTGGGGGTGGTCTAGGGGGCCTCTTTCCCATTTTTGCTAGTGAATCCTCTCTAGGATCCTGTGGCTATTGTTGGTCCCATCCCTATGGGGAGGGCCCTCTTTGATTTCCCACTTGGAGGCTTCTTCATGTTGGTTCTGCTCCTTGGTGGACACCCTGGGCATTTTTTTGGCCTTGGGGGGATTTTTCTCTGCCTGGGCTGTTCCCAGCCTCAGTCCCAGTTCCCTGAAGTTTCTCCTATGCAAGGATGGGATTCTTGGCCCCTGTTGTTGGGGTTCTCTGGGTTCTACTGCATTTTTCAAATCTTGGGGGATCTGATCTATGCATGTAGACCCTGGATCCCCCAGGCTAGGCTCCTAGGGATCCCATATTTGTGGTTGTTACCTCTTCCCACCTGGGATCCCCAGTCCTTGTATCCCTAGTCCCTTAACCTGTTGTCTTTTCCTGCTAGTTGTCCTAGGGGAGGGATTCTCTTGGTGGTGCTTTCTGGCTGCTTCTCAATGGGAGAGATCTCTTCTTTGCTAGTTTTTAGCTGCTTCCTACTGGGTGGGATTCCCCAATTTTTTTGGGTAGGATGGTTTCCCACTGGGCAGGATGGTTTCCCGCGGGGTGGGATTCTCCAAAACCATAGGGTTTCCCACTGGGTGAGTTTTTCTCATTTCTTATTGGTTTTATCATTAGGCAGGATTCACTTGGTAGAGGTTTTTACTGCTTTCCACTGGGCGGGATATACACTGGGATGGATTTCTACTACTTCCCATTGGGCGGGATTCACTCTTTGGTGGTTTTTCAACTGCTTCCCGCTAGGCGGGATTTATATTATAATGGTTTTTTGCTGCTTCCTGCTGGGCGGGATTTACACGATGGCGATTTTTAGTTGTTCCCAACTGGGCGGGATATTCAAACTTACATTCCTTTGAAATTGGTGGTTTCACGCTGGGCGAGATTGTTCAAATTTACCTATTTTTGTTGGGCGGGATTTTTGTTTGTTTTTCATTTTCAGGGTATTGGTGCCTTGGGCCCAGAATTTTGTTGTAATGGCTTATTCTCAACATGTTATTACCAACTCTTATGTAATCATGTTTTGGGATCCTAGTTAAAACCCGTTGTAAATACAAACGCAAATTAACAAAAAAAAAATATTAATCACAATATTAAATAATTCAATTCAATAAATAATACCAATAAATCTTAATCATAGAATAACAACAATATTTTACAATATTCAAACTCACATTATTATTCATGAATCATCAAATATACGATCTCTCATATGTTACAATGCTTGGAGCTTTATATCTATAATATAATCTTACAAGATGACTTTTCAATACTCAACTATTGACCTCCTAAAACATTTAGGACATGAATCATTTCCTATTCTTGACATATGAAATGTGATAAAACTCTTATAATAGTTCAATTTACATCTTACAGTATATCAAGTAAATCTTCACTTATATATTTGACACCCAACACCTATGACTCTTGACATACATACTTGACACTTTGCACTCTCTCACACTTTGCAAACTTGTAAACTTTATTACATAACACTTGGTCTCTTCTAACACATTGACACATACATTAGACAAATATAAATTATCGTCCCTCTTCTAATATTTATAAATGTACCACATGCTACCAAAAACATAACATTTCTAACACCACCCAATGTTACGTTACTTTACATGAGTACTTTTATAAATGTACCACATGCTACCAAACAACATAATATTTCTAACACCACCCAATGTTACATTACTTTACGTGAGTACTTTTAGTATTCAATATCTAATTTTGATCTTTATCCTGTGGCTCTAATTTTTGCACTACTTCAAGTTTTGTCATTGATATGTTAATATATTTCTTACAATATTTATTGGACTTAATTTGTGTCTATAGAAGTATTGTAATGTGTTCATAATCTTGTTCCATCTTGATTTACTGATCCATCTATAATGTATTTAAAAAATCATGATCTATTTTTAGTCTGGTTCTCTAACAAAATTTGAAATTATAGAATGATATTGATTTTATTTTATACCTTTCATTTAATTTTGTTGTATTATTTTTAGCTACTTTTATTTCATGATCTGAAACATCAATACCTTTAGGAAATTTTTAATGATTTTTTTTTTTCATTATTTTCAAAATTTTATTCAATTTGGTCTTCAAAATTAGTGTTTATAATCCTTACTATAAGAGCTCTTATTTTATTTTTTTCTTTAGATTCTATATCTTGAACTTCTTGAACAAAAATTTATTTTTGGTGGTCTTCTTTTGATTGTTATTGTTGCACATGTTGATATTGATGCTAATATTGCCTTGGTTGAAATAAAAAATTCAATTCATTTAATTTATTTGATTCAAAGAATTATATCTACAAATACTTGTAGTATGACAATTTTAGTGCATATGTAATAATATGTATGTCTCCATATGTAGTATATTCACAAGATTTTTTGTGACTATGTGGAAAGACTCTAGCCAAATAGTAATTATAGAAATTATAAAAATAAGATTTATTATCCCATATCAATCTCCTTATGACTTTTTTTTATCTCCTATCAGTCAACCTAGTGCTCTAATACCATTGCTAGCTTTTGAAGCTATAAAATTAAAGAAAATGTAAGAATAAGTAGTAAAATAAATATGCAATGTTATATCTATGATAATAGCAATATAATAAGTAAATAGCATGATTTTTTTCGAAATAGCCATTAATGAAAGCTCATGAAAATTTAAATTTGTTACAATATGTGAAGATATCATGCTTCATACTTCATACAAGTTCTACATTGTATATCTCTATCTATAAACTCACTAACTTACTAATCTAACTCCCTCACTAATCTACCAAAGACCTTTATAATGAGATATGACTTTTGGTCTTACATCTTCCTATGACTCTTCATATTTTTATTCTAAGGACCCATGTACATGTAGACACCATGCACATTTACATCATTGTAGATTCTAATAATACTTGTGAATTTATTAGGATTCGAGGGCTTGGTTCAATGATCAAAACACTTATGTAGGAGCATGAAGACCAGGGTTCCAATCCCTTATACCCCATAGTATAGGTGGGCATATCGTGTCAACATAGCCATCTATGTAAAAAAATTATACGATGCAATTGGAGGTTATATTGGTGACAAGGAGTGATATTCGAATCCATAAAGAGGTATATAAAATTATAATGAGTTGTCAATTCCTCTAATATTAAAAAAAATACTTGTGCATTTATTACATTATTTACTCAAGCCTTAATATAAGATACTCTCCTAATCTAATGATGTATCCAGGATGGTCCATTAGCATATACCAAATAATATAATATATTCTAACACTCATTAGAAAGTTAGAAAGGATGGATGAGGAGGCTATAACTCTTCTCCTTTTAAACTTATCCCCTCTTATCTCAGTAGATCATAATACTTATCTAGTCATCCCATTTAAATTAGATGAGATAAAGTGAGCTATATTTACAATGCCAAGAGAGAATGCTTCAGGGTTTGATGGCTTCTCAACAATTTTATTTCAAAGATTCTGACATATTATGGATGTAAATGCTTATGCAACTATATATAAAGTTCAAATAACTTACCATATTTCTTGAGATATCAACTCTACTTTATTGGCAATCATCCCCAAAGTGGTGGGTTCTAAGGACTTCAAATATTTTATGCCAATAAGCCTACGCAATACCTTGTACAAAATTCTCACCAAAATAATGGGTAAAATAATCAAATTTGACCTCCCTTTATTCATTGATCCTAATCAAAGAGGATTTTTCATAGAAAGACAAATCTTGGATGGGCTTATTATAGTTCATGAGGTAATTCATTCCATTGACAAGAGTGGTAAGACTAGTATTTTATTAAAATTACATATGAACAAAGCCTATGGTAGGGTATCATGGTAATTCTTGCTCCAATTCATGACCAAGTTTGGGTTCCATTAAGACTGAATTACCTTAACCAAGGAATGCATCTCTTCTACCATATTTTTAGTACTATTGAATGGAGCAACAATGGGATATTATAATATCCATAGGGAATTAAGGTAATGAGATCTCCTCTTTCCTTATATTTTCATCATTATGGTGGAATTCCAAGGAAAGGTAATCTTTGTTGCCACTTCAAGTTGATCTATTGATGGTATTAGACCTACTACTACTCTATCCTCTATGTTACATCATCAATTTTATGATGACACTATATTTATCACATCCTCTTCAGTCCCCCATGCCAAGGATATCAAATCCCTAATTTCTTGTTATGAAAAGACAATAGGTCAAATAGTTATTTTTTCAAAGAGTAAAGTATTCTTCCTCAATAATCCCCCTAGAAGGTAAGGTAGAATAGTAAGAATATTTATGTGTGAAATAGGGGAGTTGCATTCTACCTCCTTGGGATTTTCCTTCTTCAAAGGGAGTATGAATACCAAATTATGGGATCATATGATTGAAAGTATTATGAGGAGATTAGTGAGATAAAAAGAGGCCCTCATAATCCAATTTTGGAAAGCTCATATAGTCAAGTATATACTCCAAATCATCCTGAACTATTTCATGTCCCTCTTTAATATACCCATTAAAATCTTTGATAAATTTAAGCAAATACAAAAATCATTTCTTTGGTCTAGAATGGAAGAAAATAAAAGGTTAGCCTTAGTGGCTTAGGACCAAGTTTATTTGCAAAAGGAAGTGGGGGGTCTCAACTTTAGGAGGTTGCATAGGATAAATTTAGCCCTTATGACAAAGGTAGGGTGGAATCTGCTTACTAAAACTTGAAGAACATAAGTTTATACTAAGAGAGGGGTGAACAGTGTAGCACCAAATTTTTACTTTCTTTACAAACCAATATCAATTAATATCTTTAATTGTAATAACCAAATATAGCAATGTGCATTAATAACTCAGATAGCAATAGTAAGAAAGAGCACAAGTCACCACAAACAATTGAGACACAAGATTTAACATGGTTCCCCCAATGTGGGGTACTCCAGAAGATAATCTCATTATAATAAATCACACAAAAATAAGGATCCTTATCCAATACAATGATTATTTTGATCTGCTCAAATATAGGCAATACACTGATCTGGTCAGGTAGGCACTCCACTGATATACTCAGCTAGGCAAAATATTGATATACTCATCTAGGTAATCCACAAATCTTCTCATCTAGGCAACACATTGATCTGCTCAGGTAGGAAATCCACTGATTTGCTCAACTAGGCAACACACTGATCTAATCATGTAGGTAATCCACTGATCTTATCAACTAGGCAACACACTAATATGCTCAGGTAGGCAATCCACTAATCTATTTAGCTAGGCACTCCACTGATCTGCTCAACAAGCTCACACAAAACTTGTCCAAATCTGCTCAACAAATTCATACAAAACTTATCCAAATCTGCTCAACAAGATCACACATAACTTGTCCAAATCTATTCAACAAGCTCACACAAAATTTATCTAAATCTACTCAACAAGATCACACAAAACTTGTCCAAATATGTCCACAAATCTATCCCAAAATACTTCTCAAGGCTTAATCAATCATGCACAAAAACTACCACAAATTTGTCCAGAAATCTATCCCAAAGACCTTCTCAAAGGATCAACCAATCATTCTCAAGTAGCATTCAAATATCATCTACAAATCTACAAAGTCAAGGCTCAATAATAAACTCAACAATGAATGACAAAGCACTCTACAATGGATGACAACAATGATCCATAATGATATCAACTCAAATCAATCTCAACTCAACTCAATTCAACTCATAAAAGCATAAAGATAATTGTTAGAGACTCAATATATTCTAAGCTCAATATCAACTCAAATAAGAATTATAGAATAGTTTGTTTTATGGAACTTGAACAATAAATTCACACATAACTTCACTAGGATCAACCAACTCAAATCAACCAATCATCATAAGAGACATATGTTTCTTACAAAACCCTAGTCCAAGCATGTATCAACCAACTCAAGTGTTTCCATCAATGCTCAACCATAAATTTCACATAACAATGATACTCATATTCTTTTCAAGTTCTTTACATAACCAATGGGATTCAACAACTATGCTTATAAAACAAGGTTTAAACACAACTCTCAAACTAGAAAACCTTGAAGCATTCAACCAACCACTTTTGAAAAGGAAACCACAATCAATCCTTTTCTCCCCAATGATTATTTTAGAAATCTGCCACCATAATCAATCAATAGGAGAATGTGTCCATATATTTTATGAAGATGAAGAAATCTCTTTGGAAACCTTCCACACTCAACAAACTTCTTTTTCAACTTTCAATAAGGGTTAGAGATCATGATTAATATCACAACAATATCCAAATAACACCTTATCACTCCTACTCAACAAAATGCATCATGTCCCCTTATGAAAAAATTAATCACTTTTGAAAAGAACAAAACAACATTAACTTTTTATCCTCTTTACAAAAATATAACTATCTTTTTACATACCCCTTGTTTCTCCCTATAAGCATGTTAATCAAATAGCCCTCAAAATAAGCTTTCCAAAGATATATAAATTCATATACTTCTAAAAGGAAAATCACCAGAAATATCTCTTTTTCTCAACATGCATCACAACCCTTATCTCTCCTAGGGCAACCTTAGAAAAATAAAATATTAGGAAAAATTATTAACTTGCCTTTGTCCTCAGCAAGATTCGATCCCCGGTCGTTGTCCCTACACCACTCTAACCGTGGCACCAACAACCATGTGCCCCAACTGCTCACATAGAACAGTGACCGCAAACCTTCTATTTGTTTGCTCCGATCGTGTCCTCAAAAACCACGTGTGCCAAAAGAGTCCTCCCTTTCACTTTACAAAACCAACGTCGACAAGATTCGAACTTCGGATCTACTGGCGCTTCAACACCTTACGTGCCTTCCTCTTGCTACTGGGCCACAAGCGTCTACGATGCTTGGTAAGGGACCTCCCTTACTTTTATTGCCTCCTTTCTCTGCTGGATTCGAACGAGCTGTGATTCCTTTGCTCCCTCTTCGAATGAACACCCTTTGCACACTCTTTAACACACTGGCACCTTTCACTTCCTTAGCAATTCAAATGCATTTCCATCATCGAGGACATGGGGGTTAAATCAAAGCATTTGGTGGCATATTTATATATGCCTTCCTCCTTTATTTTGATGTCGGTGCTATAAATTAAACTTTAATATTATATGCCTCCTCCTTTCTTTTGATTTCAGCACTATAAATTAACTTTTAATTTTAATTTTAAATTTAAATTTTAAATAATTAAAATTTAAACTTAAATATTTAAAATTAAATATCTCCATCACCGGGGCACATTTTTCGATGAAACGAAAAGCAAATCTGGGTTTTAAGAAAAACCCATTTCAAATCTGCCATCCATGGTTTTAAATAAAACATTTTATTTTTCCTACCTTGGTTTTCACAAAAATCCAATATATATTCATGCTTTCAAAAATATCATAAATGCTTATTTATGAAATACTTTGGCCACCAAAACTCAATGTGATCCATGTGACATCAATGACAACATAAAATACCTCAAATTTCCAATAATCTCCCCCTTTGTCATTGATGGCAACACCTCTAATGCAAATCACCACAGTCACTGCAAAAACCATTTCTAAGAATCAAAGCTGCTTCCCCTGACTCAAATCTCTCTTTGGAGGCTGCTCCCCCTAACTCAAATCTCTCCCCCTTACTCAAATTTCTCTCCCTTTGACATCAATGGCAAAAGGGACACCTATGGGGCTAAAATATATGAATCTTAAGCTTAGCCCCCTCACCACCTTATCGCTTGAGGTGATTAATTTTGGGGTGGGAGTACTTTTACCCCCATATTACATTGTTTATTTCCTCTATCAATTTCCTCATATTTTTATGATATCCTTCTCTTGATGAATTACTTGATATTCTTGTCTTGAACCTATTTGATCTTCTTGCCTTAAGCCTATTTGGAATTGAGTCCTACACCATTTTACAATATGTCCAAATTTATTGCAATTAAAACACTTCATATTGTAGCCTTTGTATGGTGCCCAAATATTGAATTTTTTCTTGAAATAATTTCCATATCCATTCCTTACTTGAACCCTGTATTGTGAAGCTCTATTTTCATGACCATTATGACCATGACCTCTGAATTGTGTAGATGTAAAATCAAAACCATGTTGCTCATTATATTTGCACTGAAAATCTCTATGACCAATCCTGTTGCATAAGAAGCAATGTCCCTAAAAACCATACCTTCTTCCTTTGAAGTTTATTCTATAAAAATCAAACTTCTTTGATCCATGGACCCTGCAGTGTATAGCCCTGTGTCCAAATCCATTACAAGAAAAATTATGTCCATGAAAAGCCCTTTTTTCATGCCTTGGTTCCTCATACCTTTCTTGACCATTATCCCTATGATCATTTTCAACTTGTGCATTGTATCCTTGAACCTTATTTGTATTATCTAAATCATTTTCCTTATTTTCTTCCTTTCTTTCCTCTTCAAGTATTCATTTTCCTTTTGAACTTGATTCACCTATCTCAAAATAAGATCCAAACTGAATATTTGGAGCCATAGGAACTTTGGAAATTTCTTCATAAAACTTAGGTGCTTCTTTTCTTTCATATTTTAGAACTTTCTTTCCTTTTGAGTGTGATTCCCCAAACCTGAAATATGAGACCTTTGGTGCTTTGGAATATTTCTCTTCTTTCTCTTCATTTGTGTCAAGTAGAAAATTGGCATCCATATTTATTGTCTTTGAAATACATGTTTCCTTCTTAGTGAAAATATCTTGACCTTTTGAGTCATGTGATGGATCAAACTTCTCACGTATGGAACATCTCAATTCTTTTAGATTCTCCTTAACCTCTTGTAGTTGCTCATGGATATCATTGAAGTCTTCCTTTATATAAGCTGAGACATCTATCTTTCTTACAATATTCTCTTATATAACTTCTTCTATTTGGAGTGAATTTTCTTCTTCTACTTATATTATCCCATAGAAAACCCCTTATTCATCTTCACTATCATTGAGATCATTATCATCTTCTATAGCAAATAAACTCTCATGATTTATTTGACCATGCCTATTTCCTTGATGTGTCATATCATCTTCACTATCACTAAATCCATTGCAATATCCTGATCTATGATCTCTTTGACCACACACAAAGCATTGTTCTCTTTCACCTTCTATTCCAAGGACTAGATGTTCTTCCTTCTCATAATTTTTCTTGTCTCTATCACTATGATCTGAGCTACAATGTAGTAAGATTTCTTTACATTAAGAAAAATTTTCTTCTTCTCATACCTATTTTGCTTGTACCTGTCATATTTGTCATGCTTATGCTTTCCATATTATTTTCTTATGTGACCCTATTTTTCATCATAACTATTTTCTTCATGTGGACACTTGTGTGCATAGTGACCAAGATCACCACACTTGTAGCATCCGACTTTTCTCATATCCTTGAAATTCCTTGAGTCCTTATTCCTTTTGATGAACTTAGCTTCCTCATCATTAATTGGATATCTATCTATCTCTGGAACCTTCCCTTTATCTTTCTCTAAAGCCTTGAATGCAATCTCTTTTATTGGAACCTGATGCTTACTCATCCTTATATCATAAAATATGAGAGTTCCTTGTAGTTCTTCCTTTGTGAGCTTGTTGATATCCATTGTTTATTCTATTGCTAAAACCTTTACATCATACTTCATGGGAAGTAATCTCAAAATATTTTGAGTAACTTCTGATTCTTTCATCTCAAATCCTAGGCTTCTCATGGTGTTAGTAATCTCATCAACTCGAAGTAAAAACTTTGCAATATCTTCAGAATATTCCATTTTAAATTCCTCAAATATTTTTCTATGAGTTTGTAGTTTTGACAAATTTACCTTGGAATATCCTTCATAAGTATTCCGCAACTTGGTCCACATTTCATTAGTTGAATTACATACCATGAACTTTGCAAAATCTATCTCACGTAGCCCACTCAAAATATAATTTATTTCCCTTGCATTGATCTCAACCAATTTTTTTATAGTCTTATCTGGCTCGGGATCACCTTCAACCTTATACTCTTTTTCAACCATCTATCATACCTCATATCCTTGTGATATCAAGTAGTTCTTAATTATCATGGTCTAGAAAGCATAACTGTTATCATCAAATAGTGGTGCCTTATTTTTAGATGATCCATTATATGAATCTATAGAAACCAAAACAACACCAATCTGATTATGTGATGACAAGCACTGATCGAATTGACATACATAGCCCCTAGGGCAGCTCTCAGAGGTGAAATAGTGGTCCTAACCACTCTCACAGCAGTTTTGGATGGTCAGAGGTCAATTTGGAACCTTTCAGGCACTCTGCTCCCTATTCGTTCCACCCTGGGATGATTACAAATTGGTATTCGTCCCACCCCATAATGATTAGCAACATTCACTCTTGGGTGGAGCAAATAGCAGGTTTGACAGGCAAAAGGTCAAACCTTGAAAAATGGCAGCTCAGATTCACCACTCAACTCCACCTTCAATGCATGGGAGTGCGAGTGAGTGTTTTTGAGCTCAAAGATATAGTCATAGAGGCAGTCATGGATCCCCTAATCATGGAGGAATATTCTCTCCCTTGGGAAGGCATGATGGCCAAGTGGCACCCCTGCATGCACATTCAAAGAAGACCTTTAGGTCTATAAAATGGTGAGTCTTCTCACCCCAAAAAAAGGATATATCAAGAGCATTTGGAGCAATGGAGTGTTGTTGAATTACATCCTCACCCCTCACTTGTGCTTCTTACATCCTTGATCTCTCTTTCGTAAGGGAGGCTATTGGGTGAACATTGGAAGCGCAATCCGGACCCAAAACCCAAATGTTTGGCCACAATACCCCACCAAATTTTTTGATACAACCCCCTAGGAGGTTTTAGACCCATTCCAAGTGGATTGGTGTCGAAACCAAGCCCCAAATGGTGGGTGTCCTGCCCCCGGGTGCCCCTCATACTGCTGTAGTCCTAATCGCCCTACTCCGGTGTGATTAGAAATCTATAGTATATTTCTTCACTATTTCTTTTGCATCTTATTTTATGTCATTCATGTATAATGCCATTCAAATTTCATGCTATTATATTGAGTTTTGACTATGTTTTCATTATTTTTTGCTTTCACTAACATACAGGGAGCATCTTTGGATACAGGGTGATTGGGGCCGAATCTACAAAATCAGACCTTCTGGGTCGTGTCAAAATGCCCTATTTTGCATAACCCCAACTTTTCAAGTGTTTTTGAGGCCTCTAGATGGGACGATCATGGTGGGACCGTGTCCCCTGATTTTAGGATTAAAATTTTGATCAAAACTTTGTGTTTTCGCTTGCAGGTGTTAATATTTCAAGCACTGGACTGCTGCTGGTGCCACCCTATGATGAATATAGAATGGAATTCATGCCACCTTAGGATGAATAAGGCATTTGTCCCACCCTATGATGAATACAGATCTGCTATTCATCCCACCCCAGGATGATTAGCTCTCTATGTAGTTTCTGAGCAGAAATTTAGGGGCATCTAGTGTGGGTAGAGAATAGGTAGGTTTTCTGAACATTCTCTATAATTTTTTGTCTTTGTTTCTGTGATTTTTATGTTTCTTTGCTTGTATAGGAAATTTTACTGCATGTTTTATTTCTTTGCGCAAGTAAAAAGAACCCCACACACCACGTGATAATATAAACATCAAGGAGTTGGTCGTAAAACGCCAACACTTGATCAAGACCAACGATGGATTTCATCACCACCTTGGCTTGATTTTTTGCATATATAACCTTGATCACTACTGTTGCTAGACATAAATACTGATGAAAGTTGACCAAGTGTAGCTGGGGTGATTCCCAGCGCATGACGATAATTATTCTATGGTAGGTGTCAAAAATAGAGTGATTCCCCTTCTGTATCGCTTATGTTCCACGTACTATTCTGCTCTCGCATACCAATAGTTTCCCTCATGTAAGAGTGGGTATATTGAGAGGTTCGGTATAACGGCCTAGCAGTGGTATATTGAAGGGGTGACCATTCTGGGAGACATAAGAGCCCTCATATTGCATATACAACAAAATTTTCTTTACAAGGCTTTCAAAACAAAAATCAAAACACACTAAACCAGATCTAGGGCACACCTTTAATCTATAAACAAGATAATCACTTCTTTTCTTGTGTGGCTCCTGTTTGTTTAGTGTAGCATAATAAATTGTAAAGAAGATAAAGACCTACATATCTTGTAGAGAGACACCACCATGGTGTACACCCGTAGCTAAGCCTAATCATGGGTAGAAGCTACGAAAAGTGTATAAGGGGGCACAAGTCACCTCCGCTATATCCCCAAGGACTTGGTCATACCACCTTGGTGGCTTGACCCACAAAATAGTCCACATCATACCATGATATAATGGGACTATAGATGCACCCATTCGAGGGGCACACCCATGCAACATAGACCCTTTCAAGAGGAGTCCATACATGTGGCACTCAACATAGACATGAGGGCTCCCTTAGACACTCGTTATGAGTGGCCACCGTGCGATGAAGTGCTAGAACAACATAGGGTACATAATAAGGGGCCACATGATTACATCATCCCTCCTTTATCCCTTATTACTGTCGGAAACAATATGCCAAATCTAGAGCGCAAGGCTCTTAAGACAGGGCGAGCCAACTCTACCTGCCCCTTTCACATATACGAAAGGGAGCACGAGGAAAACCACTACATTCCTCAAGAGCAATACACAGCGTGAGAACAATGCGCTTCCGCACCTACTATTTATCAGGATCACCTACTGAGGCCAAAGCCTCGGGTGAATATCGCTAACCTCAATAGAGGGAAGCGACCTATAGAGATATTGGATCACCATGACAGAGATAGATGTGTAGGAGAGGCATCTAGGCCTCCTAGACTCAATACGGAAGAACAAATTGACTTGGCATTTGCCAAACATGTTGCACGCCAAGCACAAATCATGCATCTTGAGCAAGAACAACAACAGTTATAGCACCTGTACCACCTTAGCAAAGAGCGTATTCATCGTAAAACAAATGAGTTGCTCTAGAACACTATGCCTGATAGGGTCCCAACCCCTCGAACACATAGGATAAAGTTGTATGAGAGGCACAACCCCTTGGTGTAAGATAGGTCTCCATGACATTATCAAGGGTTGCCTCCAAGACCTCCTAGGCTTGAGCGAGAGACCACCCCTAGAGCCAATGATGGTCACCCTCCACAGGAACCCACCCATATTTATAGGTCATGCCTAGGAACTCCTCAAGAAGCCTATGAGGAATTCAAGCAAGAAGAAGAGTGGGATGAAACACCCTACCAAGGCAGGGGGGATGCTACCCGGTTGACCCTCCATAGGCCTCAAGTCTCCTGTAATTCACAACAAGAACAAACCAAGGAGGAAGAGATAAAATCTTCTGATGCATACAAAGTGTTGCTATAGTGCTTAGAGTCTATGAAGACCAGGACTTTTGGGCCCCAAAATCCCACTTTATGCTAGCTCCGTAGTCACCCTGTGCATCCTTCTGTGCCTGCACCCCCATACCCTGAACACTTTAAAATACCTCAATTGGCAATCTTTAGAGGGGATGAGGATGCCCAAGAGCACATGACAAGATTCTTGAGCCAATGCTTTGGCATTCAGGACAACGATGATTTGCTTCTAAGAACATTTATAACCACGTTTGTAGGCCTTGCCTTGGATTGGTTTACCTAGTTGGTGAAACATAGCATCAGTAACCTGGACCAGCTAGTGGATGCGTTCCTCAAGTGTTTCACCTTCAATACCAAGAAGAAGGTATCATTAAGTGACCTAGCTAGCCTCAAGCAGTATGAGGAAGAGACCATGGTGGATTATGGAAATCGATGGATGACATTGCTTTCAAATCTACCTTACCTCCCTCCCATGGCTGACCTGACCAAAATGTTCTCAAAGAGTTGTTTGAGGTTGATCTCCATGCTATTATAGCTACAACAATATGCCACTCTCAAGGAATCCCTGGTGCAAGCCAGAATAATTGAGGAGATCAAGATACAAGATGGCAAGATTTCCAAGCCATGCAAGAAAGAGTGGCCCAAAAATGCCAAAATTGGGTCAACGTAACTGAAACCCATCATAGTCAATCAGGTTGCTATAAACATACCTAAGCCTACACAAGCAATACAAGCCCCAAAGGCTAATTATCAGGCAGTTCCTCTTGATATCTATGAGAAGGAAAATCATATACAAGAGCAAAATCAGCAGCGTCGCCCTAGGCAACAATTCACACCCTTCATAGAGTCTAAAGACTCCTTGTTTGACCGCTTGTCTGCGACAAACCTGATAAACCTGCCAGAAAGTCAACCTGTAGACCCCAACGTGCCAAAACCCAAGGTCTATAGGGAAGACTTGTACTGTATATTTCATCGGCAGAAAGGACATGACCTTTACACGTGTTGGAAGTTCAAAATATTAGTGCAAGATCTAATAGACAACAAGATGCTAGCGGTGGATAATATCGTAGCACCAAACAACCAACAGATGGAGGTCTTAAAAGACCCCCTGGCTGCCCATGATACATAGGCAAAGACTCTTCAAGTGAATGAGGTGACACAAAACTGCCCCATGCAGGGGTATGTAGGTATGATAAGCATAGTGACACGAAACAAGAGGTATCCAAGCTTAGCTTCCCCCGCTGCAGCTATAGGAGAGGTTTTGTCAACGTCACAACCTCAGCAGCACCCTAGAAAACCTCCCTCGCCTAGACCAGTGGCCACAATTCTGACTAAACTTACCCAAAGTTTAAGGACCATGTCGGCTAGGCTATCCATCTATGAGATCATATAACAATCATCGCCCCATCAGGAGGCTCTAATGGAGATACTCAGGGCCATCGAGCTATAGCCTCATGAAGCAAATTATTTCAACAACTTTGTGGGATATATAAAATGATGCACGAAACCAGTCATCACCTTTAGAGAAGACAAGTTGAAATCGGTGACTGGTGATATGATAGATCCACCCCTGCACGTCATTGCACGGGTTAACGAGATTCCATTTAAGAAGATTTTGGTGGACACTGGCTCATCCAAAAATATAATCACAACAGCGGCACTGAAACACCTAAAGTTGCTAGCATCTCACATTTTGGCCTCCACCTATAACCTTCAAGCATTCAACAACGTGATATGCTCGACGGTTGGCACAATTGTCCTGCCCATCCAAATGGTACAAAAGACTATTCCTACATTGTGCCACATCGTGGAAGATGAGATGGCCTACAATATTTTGTTGGGCCAGCCTTGGATCAGGGACATGAAGTACGTCCCTTCGATATCCCATAAATGCATAAAGTACACATACGAAGGGCAAGTGCATGTAGTCCTGACAGACTTAGATCCCTTCAAGTATTGCAATGTGGTGTAGCTAATTCCATAATCGACCCTTCCATCGACACATTTGGACTTTCAGTTGAACCCATCCAAATAGGGTCCGATTATGCATACATCCCCACTGTTAAGTCCCTAAAATCCCCAGCTAGGACCATCTTCATCGTTTGGTCCTTCACCAATGATGCCACCTATGGTAGCCACACCGAAGGAAAATGGGAAGAAACCCCTGGAAGAGGTGCCGCCATCAGTCTCAACCATCTCTACCAAAGAGGTGCCTAGCCGAGTGGAAGTTGAGACACCTAGTTCACCCGACATGGAGTGGACCTAGGAAGAACTACCATTACCTCCCCCTCAATCACTAACGATCACCGTTGAGATGACCAATACAGGCTTGGGGGAGTATCTAGTACGGAACATTGTAGCAACACCCACGCTTGAGTCCATGCAGGACATTGGGAGACCTCGCTTCCCCATCGGCACTATTGTCCCTTTGGGCTACCCACAAAATCAGATAAATTTTATATATGGGGGCCTCGACAACGGCATTGAACCTTACCTGTAAGAGGAAGAGGACGAAGAGCCCTTTGCTAATAACGTCAACTATCTGTCCAACCCAGATTTCACTTTGAAATACCTTGGCCAATGTAATTGGCATGTATATGAGTTAGGAAGATATGAACAAGGGGTGCACTTTCTTTGTCAACCAAGATATCATATGTCGTACAAAAAATCAGGAGTAGGGTTCAACCACCCTCTACCCCTTCACATATTGGTAGAGAACATGCAAGGCCTAGGGCTAGGCAACAAGGATGGGTTGGCACAAGATCCATACACCAATCCTTACTCAGCATACACATTGGGGGATTATCTCCTATTGTTAAAAACAAACCTTGTGGGCCTCAACAATTCCTCCTCTTTGATCGAGAAAGGGGAAAGTTCAAGAACTTACCTCCAAAATGGATATAGACAAGGCCAAGAAGGATCTTCAGAAAATTAATCAGAGTATGAGGTAGCACCTTGGGACCCTTTCGAGTCCAATAGCAATCACTCACAAGTGACGCCCATAGATGACTATCAGGAGAAGTTCATGACAATGTTCCCCTTCAATGCTCCAATCGAGCAAATGCCACCTCAAGAGAATCAGGTCCTCCCACAGAGAGTGGAACAACCCCGATGGGACCAAATTAACTTGCTCAAGCAGAACAAGCCTCACATGCCACAAATAGCTATAGGATCCAATGAAGCCCTATGTATATCTGATAGTGATTCTGAATATGAGACTGAGATGACATATCCCAATCATATGCAGTAGCAACAATACCCCATGGACATTGACGACATGTTTGAACAACTAAACATGGGGTGAAAGCTTAAGTGGAATTTGAACTAGGCATAGTTGGACCAAGTGCTGCATCTGCCACTTTAGGCATATAGTGAGCACCCTCTGCCCAGAGACCCTATAGAGCCATTAGTGCCAAGGGTAGACCCTGTCTTGTTACCTACACATAGGGTCGATCCATTTGTGCCAATACCCACAGAGCCAGATCCGGAGCACAAATATCACCAAGGGTGTTCGAGTCACAACCCGCACGGTAATGGAGACCAAATTCACTTTGTCAACATTATCTCCATTGAATTAACCGCCCCCATTCGCAATCCAACTGATCCAACATGACCATTGTATCTAAACCTAGATGCCATAGACTAGGATCGCACTAAATCGCCACCATCTCCATCAGAGTATTGGCCTTGCGGTGAGATGCTTCATTTCACAACAAGACCAACTCAGGATATCTTCCACGCTGAAGAGGAACCCGACGTTCCAAATGTAGATCTAAATTTAGCAAATGATATCCACCTGATCCCAACTCCACACCAGTTGGAGGACGAGTCCCACATGTCAGTCGAAGAGATGACTGACGTAGACATCGGCTCTGATAAAATGAATCTACAAATCATCAAGCTAGGGGTAAGTCTATCCCCTGAAGAGCAAGCCAATCACATTGCACTTCTCAAAGATAAGAAGGAGGTTTTTGCATGGTCTTACAAAGACATGTCGGGGCTAGACCCACAGCTAGTCACGCATAATCTAACGCTTGATCCGAAAGTCAAGCCAGTCAAGCAAAAATTTAGTAAGATACACCCAATAGTAGCCTTAATGGTCAAAGACGATCTACAAAAGATATTAGATGCACAATTTGTCATCTACGTGGATTAACCACCATGGCTTTCCAACATGGTACCCGTCAAGAATCCTGATGGGAGGATTCGCATATGCATCGATTTTTGAGATCTAAACAAAGCGATTCCCAAGGATGATTTCCCCTTGCGTAGCATCAACGCATTGGTAGACGCTACAGTAGGCCAAAAAATGCTTTCCCTCATGGATGGTTTCTTGGGATACAATCAAATTCATATCAATCCCAATGACCAACTAAAAATGGCATTCACAATGCCTTGGTGGACATTTTGTTATCAGGTCATGCCCTTTGGCCTTAAAAATGTTGGCACCACCTACCAACGTGCTATGACATACATCTTCCACGATCACATGCATAAAACTTTGGAAGACTATATGGATGATTTTTTGGCCAAATCTCTTTTGCGCCCAGATCATCTCGATGACTTAAGCAAGATCCTCGATCGCCTCATTGAACATAAAGTTAGGCTAAATCCCAAGAAGTGCGTATTTGGCGTCACATCTAGAAAACTTTTGGGTTTCATAGTCTCAAAACAAGGCATCGAGGTAGATCCAAACAAAGTAAAGGCAATCCTTTCCCTTTCTCAAGGATATCTATCTATCTCTGGAACCTTCCCTTTCTCTTTCTCTGAAGCCTTGTATGCAATCTCTTTTATTGGAACCTGATGCTTACTCACCCTTATATCATAAACTATGAGAGTTCCTTGTAGTTATTCCTTTGTTAGCTTTTTGATATCCATTATTTCTTCTATTGCTAAAACCTTTACATCATACTTCATGGGAAGTGATCTCAAAACCTTTTGAGTAACTTCTAATTCTTTCATCTCAAATCCTAGGCTTCTCATGGTGTTAGTAATCTCATCAACTCGAAGTAAAAAATTTGCAATATCTTCAGAATATTCCATTTTTAATTCCTCAAATATTTTTCTATGAGTTTGTAGTTTTGACAAATTTACCTTAGAATCTCCTTCATAAGTATTCCGCAACTTGGTCCACATTTCATTAGTTGAATTATATACCATGAAATTTGCAAAATCTATCTCACATAGCCCACTCAAAATATAATTTATTGCCCTTGCATTGATCTCAACCAATTTTTTTATAGTCTTATCTGGCTTGGGATAACCTTCAACCTTATACACTTTTTCAACCATCTGTCATACCTCATATCCTTGTGATATCAAGTAGTTCTTAATTATCATGGTCCAGAAAGCATAATTGTTATCATCAAATAGTGGTGCCTTATTTTTAGATGATCCATTATATGAATCCATCTATGTTCTTGTAGAATCTATCCTCAAGTTGTTAGCCTTTTTGAAGGAACCCGCTCTAATACCAATTAAAGAACATAAGCTTATACTGAGAGTGGGGGTGAACAATATAGCACCAAATTTTTACTTTCTTTCCAAACCAATATCAATTAATGTCCTTAATTACAATAAATAAATATAGCAGTGTGCATTAATAACTTAGATAGCAATAGTAAGCAAGAGCACAAGTCACCATACACACGATTTAATGTGGTTCCCCCAATGTGGGGTACTCCACAAGATAATATCCTTATAATATATCACACAAAACTAAGGATCCTTATCCAATATAATGATTACTTTGATCTACTCAAATCTAGGCAATACACTGATCTTATTAGGTAGGCACTCCACTGATCTACTCAGCTAGGTAACACACTGATTTACTCAGGTAGGTAATCCACTAATCTGCTCAACTATGCAACACATTGATATGCTCAGGTAGGCAATCCACTGATCTACTTAGCTAGGCAACATATTGATATGCTCAAGTAGGAAATTCACTAATATACTTAGCTAGGAAACACACTGATTTGCTTAGGTAGGAAATCCACTAATCTACTCAGCTAGGCACTCCACTGATATGCTCAACAAGCTCACATAGAACTTGTCCAAATATTCTCAACCAGTTCACACAAAACTTGTCCAAATCTACTCAACAAGCTCACATATAACTTGTCCAAATCTGCTCAACAAGCTCACACAAAATTTGTCTAAATATTCTCAAAAATCTCACACAGAACTTGTCCAAATATATCCATAAATCTGTCCCAAAAGCCTTCTCAAGGATCAATCAATCATGCACAAAAACTACCACAAATCTTTCCAGAAATCTATCCCAAAGACCTTCTCAAAGGATCAACCAACCATACTCAAGTAGCATTCAAATCTCATCCACAAATCTAAAAAGGGAAGGCTCAATGATGAACTCAACAATAAATGGCAAAGCACTCTACAATGGATGACAACAATGATCCAGAATGATCGCAACTCAAATCAATCTCAACTCAACTCAAGTCAAATCATAGAGGAATAAAGAAAATTGTTAGAGAATCAATATGTTCTAAGCTCAATCTCAACTCAAATCAGAATTATAGAATAGTTTGTTTCATGGAACTTGAACAATCACTCCACACATCACTTGACTAGGCTCAATCAACTTAACTCAACCAATCATCACAAGAGACATCTCTTTCTCACAAAATCCTAGTCCAAGCATGTATCAACCAACTCAAATATTTCCAACAATTCTCAACCACAAATCTCATATAAAATGATACTCATGTTCTTTTCAAGTTCTTTGCATAACTAATGGGCTTCAACAACTATGCTTATAAAACAAGGTTTAAACACAACTCTCAAACCAGAAAACCTTGAAGCATTCAACCAACTGTAGGCCCAAAATGGCCACATACTTAGTAAAATTTTGTATAATTTTGACTAAGTCATAAAGTTGTCATTTCACTCCAGAACCAGGTTGATAATATGAGTCCGCTCGACAGTTATTCAATTTTGCAATGTTTGAAGCGATTCCGGGTAACTCCATTCCGGGTTCGAAATGACGACAGATCTCAAATCCATAAAAGTTCTTGAGAGATGGTGATGTCAGCAACGAAAAAGTGTGGAATAGCCTCTTTGCATATATCCGATTCTAGAAAAGTCTTTTTGTTTCTCGCTCTAGATTGGTGCTATCTTCAAATCTACAAAAGTCTCAAGGAAATGATGACGTCAGTGGCAAAAAAGTGTGGAATGGCGATCCGGGGAATGAACAAGTATTTTCTTTCTAGAATGAAGATAAAGTGGAACGGCTGAATAATGATGAGGTGGAAGATAAAAATCCTGGAGCGGATTCAAGGTTCAGATACTCCGGATCCAGATTGGAGATTCTGCTACTAAGAAAGATGATGTCATAAGCGGAATGGCATTTAGCTTGTGTCGGATTGAATCTGAACCGTGTGATGAAGAAGATCGATGGTGGAGGTTAGTCTTCTAGGTTTTGGTTGTTTAAAAGATGTTTCTACATCAGAACTATAATAGTCGGCCAGAAGATGAAGCGTCGAAGGTTTCCAAGAAGATCAGACCAGAGGCAGTTACAGATCGATGGTGGCAATCTATTCCCAAGAAGGATCGACAAAAATGTATGATCTAGAATGTTCTGAACTGCAGTTCTACTGAGTGACCAACAAGTTGTAGAGACCCCATGTTGTCATGGTGGACTCCCTTCCAGTGGAATTCTTGGAGGACGAACCAATGAGCTAATGCTAGCTAAACTCTTTGCTGAGCTATTGTAACAAGATTTTGTGTATTGTTTCTTGATTATTGTAATATGAAAAACTATAAGTAGAGGTCGAACCCTCATTTTTAAGGGTCGGCTCTAGCATGTTTGCCTGTACCACTATAAATATTCTTGAAGAACTGAATGAAAGGAGCAATACATTGATCTTCACCTCAAGTCCGTGTTCTCATGCTTGATGTCAGAGGTTCGGATTTCATTGTTGTATTTCTGTGAATACTTAGATGGTTAGTTTGTGCCTCTTTTGGATTACTAGCTATTATAAGTAATTGAAATCTGCTTTGAGTTTGTTCTATGTTATTGGCAAGTACATTTCTATGAAATCTAGGTTCTGGTGAATTATGTTATTTGGATTATCATTCCCTGGGTATTGAAATTGCTTGCTATAACTTTTCTCTGTTATGCTTTAATATATGAAATGGTCTATTTTGAGATAAAGGTTGATCTAAATGTATATCCTTAGTATGGTTTTTTGGGAGATTTTTATGGTGATGCAATGTTGTTAACCTATCCGTCCACTATTATCTACATCTCTCTAACCCTAACCTTTTCTTACCCTAAACTCCAAACCCTAAATGAGCATAATTGTGTCAACAACCTATTAAGTTGACAAGGAACCAGCCTACTCTAGAGGTTGGATCGAAAACCCCTATTTTGGTCCATCCAATGTTGAGTGCTATGCAGCTATCGGGTGCAAGCCTAAACAGAAAATAGGAAGATAGACAACCATAATATCGAGTGAAAACTTGGTGCAATTTAGTGCCCAATAGTTTTTGGCATGCCTGGTGGGACCAGTTCACAAGGAACACGAAACCCATATAAAGAGTTATTGTTATCTCAACCTAAAGGAATCAAGATTTGGTGAATTTTCTTGACCTTATTAGTGGAGAAAATAAAGTTCACCTGGTGACTCCCTAGTCAGAAGACCCTAAAAAAGTATTGTAGACCAGTACCCTTTCATGTATACCAGGTCTTTCAGAAGGAAAAACCCTGATTCTTTCTTTCATTGTGAGTTACCTCTGAGAGGGGCTGTTGTTATCAGAAGTTTAGATCAAGATTTTGTTGAAGAAGAAGAGCTTCTGGAAGAAAACCCAGTAGTTCCCCCAAGAAGACCTGCAGCCAGAAATATGGCACACAATGTGGCACCCAATCAGCCACTACATAAATACCCCAACTGGGATTCAACTGGGCCCCTTAGATTAGCCCAAATGGATGCCATTCCCCAGGCTATGTATCTAAGGCAACCCCCACATATGATGGATTTGGAAAGACAACCTATGAGCACTGCCAAGATATCTTGAATATGGCAACAATCCACAACATAAAAGAAGAAAATATTATTGTCAGAATTCTAGCCCTATCATTTCATGGAAAGATATTGCATTGGTTCAGAACTCTGGAAGATAATTCTATCACTTCATGGCAATCATTGACTGAGCCATTCATAGAAGAGTTTAATGAATCTACTGATCCCTTTTCTCTGCTAAATCAGTTTACAACTATGCAAAAAAACTAGCAAGAAACTGTCTTAGATTTCAATTTGAGATTTAGCAGAACATGGAAGAGAATTCCCCCCACTGCTAGACCAACTACTTGTTTGGCTTATATGTATTATATTCATGCCCTGGGATCAGAGCTAGGTCTACAAACACAACAATCTAGAGTTGAAACCTTCCCCCAAGTTTATAATGCAACTGTCCATGCTAAAAATATCCTGATCAATGTAGGAAGAATTCCCACCAAGACCGTGTTGCCCTATAACTCAAAAACCAGTAGTAGCCAGGAGAAATCTACAAAGCCCTCCTACATGGACCCTACTTCTTTACCATCTCCATCTCCACAAATGAATCCAATCCCCTGTTCTAATCCTGTGCCCTCCACACCTTATTTTCCTCCCCTTCTTTCTCAACCTTCTCAAGAATTGTCTGCTATTCTGGACATACAAAATACCATGAAAACTCTGAGTAACAGAATGAATTCGATGGAAAAGAGAGATCAAGAAAGATTAGTCCTAGTATTCCCATATGTAAACAAATATCAAAGACCTAGTCCTAGTAATAGTGTTGGGGTTAGGGTGAATGCAACATATGAGGATCCAGAGTGTTCCACAGATACCACTCTTGCAAATATCTGGTGTTTAGTTTACAATGAACCCCATGACTCATAGTCTTGTGTAATGTATCAACACCATGTTCAACAAGCCATGGATCAAGCTGAAAGGAATCAAAAGGGGAGAGTTAATATGTTATGGCACCTTGATCAGATCATGATTGGAAAATATTTAGAGGAAGAAAGCCCAATTGTTGTTATGACAAGGTCAGGAAACAAATATTTACAAGTAGACCCTCAAAATATGGGATAATTCTAGGTCCCTTCTCAAAAGAAAGCTGACTTCCCCCATCATAATAGTGACACTTTTCCTATTCCCCGAGATAGGGGGAAGGAGAAAACTGATAATCTCCCTAAAAATCCAAAAAGAGTAATGGAAGGAGACAGAATGAGATCCAAGGGTGAAGATCAAGAAAGGCTCAGGTTCCCCTCTATTACCAAAAGACAAAGGTTAGAGGTAACCCAACAATATAAAAGGAGATATGGTGAGCCATACAGAGGACTAGAAAGACTATTCCTGACCAAGTCTGAGTATAGCATTGTTGAAGAAATGAAAAGGATTCCATCAAAAGCTAGCCTATATGATACTCTTTTTATTTTGGGCTAGATTGACCTGCTTAAAGCTTCCCTCAGCAAAAATCCCCATAACAGACCAACCACTACCATCCTTAGTATACCATCAGAAAAGAAAGAAATGACACCTGTTGTTCTAAATAACAAACCTCCCCCTTTTTATATATCCCTAATAATGGAGGGATGGGTAGTCCAAAATTGTATGATTGATTTAGGAGCATCAACCACAGTTATGCCTAAGGTAGTCTATGAAGAAATGGGTATGGAATATACCCGGTCTTGTCCTGGAGTGTTACAACTATATGGGATACCTGTCAAGACAGTTGGGGTCATCAAATATGTACTAATGAGGTTGCACAGAGCTCCCGAGGTAACGGTGGTATAGGAAATAGTGGTGGTGGATTTAGAACCCTATTTTGGTTTGTGTCTCTCGAGAGAATTTACTGCAAAGCTAGGAGGATGTATGTATATGGATTATTCTAGCATGGTAATACCTTTCAAAGGAAAGAGGATAAGGATAACACCTAAGAAACTAGTTTCTTATCATATTAAAAAAATCGAAGAAGATATGTGCAATCTTAATCCTTTGGAGGAATTCGAGCTAGTAGAAAACATTGAAGAGCTAGATATTGAAGATGAGTTTCCTTTCAAAGAAGATTATAGTCAATTTGGAACTGGTATGGGAACATATAGTATCATAGCTGAATTGGAAAAGAAACTCCCTGCTATTTCTAATCAATCCCTAAGAAACAATGAAACATGGGTTATGCACTTTGATGGTGCTAAATGTAGAAATGGTGTAGGGGCTGGTGTGGTTCTACAATCACAGTCGGAAGGGGTAAAGAATTTTTCTTATAGACTGACATGGTCATGTACCAACAATGTTGTAGAGTATGAGGCTTTGTGCCTTGGATTGATGCAAGCAGAAAGCATGGGCATCAAAATTTTAAACATATATGGTGATTCTGAGCTAATAGTCCATTAGGTAAGGAACAAGTGCAGCAGTAAGCACCATTACTTAAAGGCTTACAGGAATAGAGTATGGGACCTAATGGATTCATTTGATGCCTTGAACCTAAGTTTTGTGCCTAGAGAAGAGAATCACCTGGCAGATGCATTGGCAACAAAGGGAGCTAATTTCAATCCTCCTTTAGATTTTGGAACTAGGAAGACCAAGGGAATTAAAATGGTTTTCAGACCTATAGTGCCAGACAAGTAAATATTATGGCAAGTTTTTGAAAGTGATGAACAAATTTTGGATTTTATGATAAAAGAAGCATGCCTCACAACTATTCAAGAAGAAGACTTGGAGGAAATAGATCAGCAAGACTTCATCCAACTAAGAAACAATCATATTCCAAGGGGATTGGTCACCCTTGAAATTTTATTTGATAATGAAGATAGAAAGAAGGTTGGAGCCATGAAGGTTGGTGAAAATATCTATAAGGAAGTGGAGGTTGGAATAGGAAAAAAGCTCAATATTGGGATCCAGTGTTCACTTGAGGAGGTAGAAGAGATTAAATCTTTATGTTTAAAATACCAAGACACTATGGCTTGGTCATATGAGGACCTTAAGGTGTATGAAAAAAGGATTATCCAGCATACTATTGAGTTAGAACCTGATGCTAAACCATTCCAACAAAAATAGAGACCTATCAATCTAAGGATAGAAGCCATTATGAGGGAGGAACTCTTAAAACTGCTAAAGGCTAGGATAATATATCCAATAAAACATTCCACTTGGGTAGCCAATTTGGTACCCGTAAGAAATAAGAATGGGGATATACGCCTATGTGTAGATTTTAGAAATCTGAATCAAGCATCTCTCAAGGATCACTATCCCCTCCCTCAGATTGACCAAATATTACAGGTGGTAGCTGGAGCGGAAATATTCTCACTCTTGGATGGTTATTCTAGATATAACCAAATTTGGGTAAAATATCAAGATCAATACAAGACAACTATTTACTACAAAATGGGGTACATTTGCCTATCAGAGGATGCCTTTTGGTCTATCTAATGCAGGAGCTACATTTCAGAGGGCCATGGATTATGCCTTTGGTACACTTATAAATAAATTTATTATGATTTACCTAGACGACATGACTGTGTTTTCTCATGATAAAAATGATCATCTATCTCATTTGGAATAGGTTTTTCAAAAATACAGAGAATTTGGTATTTCACTAAATCCTAAGAAGTCATTCTTTGCAGTACATGAGGGAAAACTATTAGGACATGTGGTCTCAAAGGAAGGTATGGCTATAGAGCCGAAAATAATTAAAGAAATTCTAGCTATTCCTTTGCCTACTAATCAGAAGATGTTGTACTCTTTCCTAGGTCAAATCAATTTCATCAGGAAATTCATTTCTAATTTTGCACAAAAGGTGAGGCCTATATCGGAACTACTCAAGAAAAAGGTAGAGTTCAAGTGGACTGAGGTTAGGAAGCAAGATTTTGAGGTCATCAAGCAATCCATTTCCATAGCCCTACCCCTGATAAATCCTAATTTTAGCAAAGATTTATTCTCTATGCTTATGGAGCTGAATAGAGTTATGCTTCGGTAGTCACCCAAAGAGATAATCAAGGGGATGAACACCCTATGTTCTTTTGGAGTCATAATTTGCATGATTATCAAGTAAAATATAATTTTATTGAAAAATAAGTGTTTGCTATGATGAAGTCACTAAAAAAGTTTAGACAATATCTGGTACAGAGCAAAACTCTGGTGTATGTGGTTCATCCGGATGTAAGGAGTTTTATCTTACAAGGTGACTTGGGAGATAAAAGAGCTGGTTGGATTACTAAGATCCAGCAGTATGATGTGGAAATACGCCCCACAAAGCTAGTGAGGGGAAGAGCCTTGTGCCAAGGATTGATAGATGCTTCAGCATTGGCCGAAATAACAGCTTGTCAGATGATAGAAGAGGATCAAATAGAGATTGTTCACACTCCAGATTCTGATTGGATAGAGAAAATGACCAGGTATTTCCAAACTAGGATCTACCCTCCCAATATGAATCCTTCTCAAAATTAGAGGTATAGAATTCATGCTCTAAAATATGTGTTGCTACTTGAAGGGTTGTTCAAAAGAAACTTGGATGGTATTCTCCTAAAATTTTTGAAGGAGGACCAACAAAAAAGAGTCCTAGAAGAATTTCATGGAGGCTCAATAGGAGGTCATAGCTCCGGTAGGACTACAACTTTGAAGATAATAAGAGCAAGTTATTATTGGCCTACTGTGTTCAATGATGCTTTTAAAGTTACCCAGGCCTATGATAAGTGTCAAAGGTATGTTGGAAAGACCATAAATGTTGCATCCCCCCTGAAGCCTATTCAAGTTGAGGAGCCTTTTAAACAATGGGGATTATATTTCATAGGAGTCATAAATCCTAATTCTTTAGTAGAGCACAAGTTTATATTGACAGCTACAGATTATCTTACCATATGGGTAGAGGCTATTCCTACAAAGAAGGTAGACCAGGAAGTTGTGATCAACTTTATGGAGAGTTTGATTTCCATATTTGGAGTTCCAAAAGCTTTGGTGAGTGATAATGGCCCTGCTTTTATAGGAGCTAAGTACATTGAGTTTTCTAGCAAGTATGGCATCACTCTTAAAAATACTTCAAACTATTACCCATAAGGTAATGGACTTGTAGAATCTACCAACAAGAACCTATTAAGGATTTTGAGAAAGTCTCTAGAAGGTAACAAAAGGAGTTGGCACCTATTTCTCAACCATGCTCTATGGGTAGACAGGATTACTATCAAAAAATCCATAAAAAATTCTCCTTATGCACTGGTATATGGAAAAGAGGTAGTATTGCCAATTCACTTAGAAATTCCAGCACTTAAGCTTGCAAGTACAGAAGAAGAATTAGAAGAGGATCCAGTAAAAACTAGGTTGACACACTTGCTACAATTGGAAGAGAGCAGAACTCAAGCATATGATCATTTTCAAAAGCATTCAACAGACATTAAAGCATGGTTTGATAAAAAGGCCAGGTTCAGGAAACTTCAAGTTGGAGATTGAGTTCTCAGATGGAATGTTGACAAGGCAAATCCAGGCAAGCATGAAAATTTTGATTTCTTTTGGGATGGTCCTTTCAAAATAGTGGAAGCTAAAGAGTCTAATGTATTTTAGTTGAGGAATCCAGAGGGAAACATTCAACCAATTCCGGTGAATGGTTTCCACCTCAAGCTTTACTACACGTAAAAGCTGAGATCATTGTAACATATGTATATATTGTACAAATATTTCCCTTTCTTTTTTGCACTTTATATTTGATTTGTTTTTTGCACTTTGTAATTGGTTCTTTTCAAAGAAATTCTAAAAAATAAATAAGAAGAAAGGTTGCAAAAAATGACTAAGTGTTGGCCAAATTCATGGCAATGTTCCATTTCGCACATTGTGCTATGCAAAACTCCTCGGAGTGGCATTCCGCCCTCAAGTCCGCATGGTTAAATCCAGATTTGTGATTCCATAGAGTGGTCTATATTTTTCTATCCCACATAAGGAAGGACAAGAATGGCGCCAATCCAGGAACCTCTCAAATCTGGAGATAGCCGAAGCAGAATCAGGGTAAAGTGACATGCGTGTAAGCTTAGCAGACTCAAAAATTTCTTAAGATGCTAGAGAAGAATCAAGCCAAAGTCGAAACAACAAGTTTCAATTTGACATGTGGAGGCTAAATATTGCTCGTGCATTCAATTCTAATGAACTCATGCATGGGACAAAGAGTAGCCAAAGGGATGTGATGAGCTGGCAGTGCAATTTCAAAATTCAACCAATAAGGAGATAGGACGTCACTTTTGAGCCACCAAAGTAAATAATGAAAATATTGGAAAGTGTGCCAACAAAGATATCGCATAGCATCTACATTAATGGTGAAGGATACACGGGCTCCAGAGGAAATAAGTAATGAAAAACATATACAAAACCCATTTAGAGGCCCCTTGCATTTACAGGAAGGTAGAGAAAGTACATCCATACCTTGGAGAATTTACTAAAAATTGAGAGAACAAAGTTTGCTACTATCAAAATGGCACCCAAGAAGTCATCCACCAAATCATCAAAGATAGTGACAAGATTAAAGGTTCATGTACATCGGACCAGTCGGGTTGCATATACAGTAATGACAAGAGTGGGAAGAACTCACCTTAGGATATATTTTGAATTTCCATATTTTGAAGGAAAGCCAATGCGACGGCAAGGTATGATAGCCATAAAATCCTTTTTGTTCTCTTATATCTATGACTCTGTGCATAATTGCCCTGAATTAGTCTTGGCTATGATTCAATTCTATGATCCTAAAAATAGAAAAGTTAGAACCCCTAAGGGCACTCCCTTATTTTCTATTACAAAAGAAGCTTGCTATGAATTATTCATCGTAGGGGTAGGCCCACTCTCAAAGCTCAGACCATTTAGCATAGCAGAGCTAGATAGGGCTTACACTAACATGATAGCCTCAGAAGAGAAAAATGAGACATTAGAAAAATGGCTTCACCTTAATTTCATAAGGATAAGGAATGAAGCCAAAATTCCCGAAGTACCAATTCACATTGATGAATTTGCAAACCCAGAATTATTTTCTATGTTGGCTTGTATAGAGGGTTTGGACTCTGACAGAATGGTTCATGGTTGGGAAATTACCGTGCCATATTGTATTTCTAATGAGAGGATGTACAAGAAATATGTGAGAGAAAAGGGTACCAGAGTAATTTACTTTAATTGGTTGGATTTTATCACTCAGAGGATCCATGAACATCTGGTAAACATGAAAAAGGGTGTTGGTGCTCCTAGTTTTAGGCATTGCTCGATTCTGGTGTGGATGTTCTACGTAGCTATAAAAATCATAATGCCATGGATTCAAGCTAGGGATAAAACCAGTAATGGAGAACCCTTGCCAATCTATCATTGGATAGATTGTTTGAAGAGAAGTAGATCCTATTACAGGTTTAACTTAGAATTTTTGGAACCCGCCCTAAAAATAATGTACAATGAATGCCCTAGGTTGCCCTCCTTAGCTAAATAGATTCTAAGAAAGGAATACGTTGAGGAAGGAATTTGGTATCTACTAACAGAGGGCACAGTAATCAGGTTATATGGTTTTTTAGGTAAACCTTTTCTCCTACCTTACTTTATCATAGAGAGGCTATTCACCCTGGAGTATCTGAGGCAGGTGGTGCACGTTGACGCAAGCTATGATTTGGAAAGAAAGAAGAAGTCTTTAATTACTTACCACACTAAAAGTAGTATTATTGTATCTAAGTGGAAGAGCCAAAAAATTGATTAATACCTTGACAAATTAGGTTTGTTCTATATTCCCCAAAGATGGAGTTATGATCCTGATGATATTTTCACTATGAGAAATAAAACCCTAAATGGAGACAAGGCCTATAAATTTGAAGGAAGGCCTAGGTTTAATTTTGAACAGGGAAGGAATAATGATGAAACTACTCTTTTGGAGTGGAACGTCTCCAAGATGAATCAGTTACCTCCATGGTTGGATTTATATGAACAGGTGGTGGATTTCGATCCATAACATGAGCTCAGTCATCGTCTTACAAAAGATACAATTAATAAGGTAAGGGTTAAATCCGTCAATATGAAGGACAATCCTTTTGAAGAATATGTAACGGAGAGAGGAAAACCGAAGGAGAAAGGATCATGGAAAATTACAAAGATTTCAGATTGGTAGCGTATGGGGGTGGAAATTGGAAATGTTTTTCCAAAATCAAAGTTCAGAATGAAAATTTATAAGGAATTTTCAGCAATTTATAATAAGAATGTTGAAATATGGAGACAAAAGGATGTTAGAATTATAGTATTAATAAGTAAAAAATACTAGAATGTTTCTGAATCACTACTTCCTCTTACACATTAGAGGATTTAGATAGAGGTGCAAAAAGTTCCTTTGATCACAACTGAAGTACCTAAAACCTCCAAACCTATCTCTGAGCAAGTAAGGAAGTTTCCTGAGAGTGCTAAATTGACAAATAAAATACAATATTCCAAATAAATAGCTATCAATATCCCTATAATTGAAATAAGATCCCCTCATTTTTCCATAGTCCCCATAGTCTCAATTGAATTACTACCCATAGCTGAGCAGCCTCTACTTTCAATAGTAGAAGAAGATGATGAAGAAGGGGAAAATTCTAAAAGAGAAATGGCTACTTATCAAATAGTTTATAGAAGGACTAAGAGAGCCCAGGAAATAGAGGAGAGAGAGGTTTCTAAGAAGCAGAAAGTGAGTATGGAAGGAATTGCTGAAGAGGTAGATGTTTATGCTACAGAAGGGTTAGTTGAACAAGAAAAACAACTTGAAATAGAATCTGAGCAAGAAGACCATACATCTATAGGCACAGGTATGGTTTCTAATACCTCTTCTCCTTATCATCTCCATGAATCCCCAAAAGGATTTCCCTCCATTTCTAGTCAAGAGAATGTGGTAAATTTACCTCCTCCATATCATAGTTCTTCCCTCATCCCATAAATAGTTATGGAGGTACCAGTCAGTTTTGTTGTGTCATAGTCTCCTCCAAACCCACCTTCCACTTCTGAGATATCCACTTCAATAACCACCATTATTGTATCCTCATATCTTTCATTTCCACCATCCATGGGATACTACATTCCAAGTTCATCCATCCCTTCAACTGTTAGTTCTATCCTTATTTCTCTAAATTTACCTATGTCTACAATAGTGGTAGTCATAGAATCTACCATCATAACAGAAGTTGCTATCAATGTATCTTCACCTCCATCAACAACAATTCAGTCCACCCTGATATTTTTGATACCTTTATCTCTTTTGGTTGCTGATGTTTCGAGGTATGTTGCTATATCAAAAGAAAAAGCAGTCAGTTAGAGCATAAATGACTATTGGGTAGAGAAGCTTACCAGGCCTTCCAGTAGAATGGCCATGACAAGGAAGAGTATGTATGTTAATCCTTTTACTAGTCAAAGGGTTTCAAGGACTTTGATTTCATAGGTAAGCAAACCTAAAAATGAAATGACTACTCAAGATTATAAAGCAGAGGAAATCATAGAAGATATTGACAAGCTTCCTATTGAATATGAGTTAGGGATGGCCAAGGATCACTTGAATACCTTTTATGTGAATACTGATATAGCAAAAGATAAATATAAGGTAGAAAAATTGAAACAACAATTTGAAAAGCTTAATAAGAGCCTCCACGATCAAAAGTAAGTAGAGAAAGTTTTGAGTAAAGAGGCTAAGAGTTGGCAGGAAATATTTCAAAAGTCTAATCATTCGGAAGATAAGTTAGAATAATAGAAGTTGAATGAGGATCAGGAAAAGGAAATTCAAAATTTGAAACATTAGCTTTAGATTGAGAAAGCCAAGTCCTCAGGTTTTTCCAAATATAGTTTGAAAAATATCAAGAAGGAGTTACTTTCTGAAGTTAAAGAGAAATATTCAAGTCTCCAACTCATAATTGACTACCTGAAGGATACCAGCCAATTGCTCTTCGCCATTCAAAGGGATTTAGATCAAATCACTGGAGAGTTATAGCCTATGGTGATTCCAGTTGAACAAATGTATAGGTTGGTTGGTAGTATACTCAGTGATGCCACTAAACCAATTTATAATAGAGAATGGAATCTAGCCTAGGTAGCCTCTAAGATAGTGATGAAAAAGCACAAGGCAGTTCAGAGAGCCTGACTATTGTTTGAAAGGATGGACAGGGGAATTAAAGAGATCATTGAAATGAATGAGGAAATGATTTAGGTCAGTTTCAAAGGACTCTGGAAGGAGGATCACAACTTGTTATCTATGGAGGAAGTCCAGCAAAGCATCAAGGATAGCTTACAAGATGAGGTTGGAATTGATTCATTAGAAGAGCCACTATCCCAAGAACAAGCTGCTAAGCTAATTATGAGTTACACCAACCTAAGAGATCTCATGGAAGATCTGGTGATTAGAGGTAATGCTTCTAATTATGAAGATGTTGGAGAACTACAATATATTTATAAGCAACTTAAATAGACATAAAATCCCTCTGAACAAGCATTGAAACAAGCTCTTCAATATTTGGAATCAATGGTTCAAGTGTTTGGGGACACTTCTGGTAAATATGATCAAGGAGTACAGACTCCTGGAGAAGATGAAGAGGAAGAGGTTGTAGAAGAATAAGAGTAATATTGAGCAATTATAGGCCCAGGAGGGGCTCATGCTTGAACCATTCTTTTTCTATTTGTACATATGCATAAGTTTTGTATTCCTATACATCAGTTTTGTATTTATGTTTTTACTCTGACAATTGTCAGAATAAGCAATAAAGACATGAGGTCTACAGTGCATCATTTTTGTGTGAAGGTATTTTTGAAAGGAAGCCTTATAAGCGAGGTGAGTTGTGTATATTTTTTGAAGGCAGTAGTAATACTGATATTATAGACACAGTCTCTAGTTGAACAAATGAGTTCTATGATGTTTTTGGCATAGTTTCGATATGAACCTCTACCCTCTAGGTAGAATTAAGTTTTCAAAGGGTAGGTTTTGTATGTAAATCATTCCTTCAAACATATATTAAATAATAAGTATTATTTTGACTCCTAATGCCCAATGGATAAGACTCTGGATTCGATTGGATTTGCAAGAAAATCCACCCGGGAGGCACCAAAATGTAGGCCCAAAATGGCCACATACTTAGTAAAATTTTGTATAATTTTGAGTAAGTCATAAAGCTATCATTCCACTTTGGAACCAGGTTGATAATATGAGTCCGCTCGGTAGTTATTCAATTTTGCAATGTTTGAAGCGATTCCGGGTAACTTCATTTCGGGTCCGGAATGATGACAGATCTCAAATCCGCAAAAGTTCTTGAGAGATGGTGATGTCAGTAGTGAAAAAGTGTAGAATAACCTCTTTGCATATATCCAATTTCGGAAAAGTCTTTTTGTTTCCCGCTCTGGATTGGCACTATCTTCAAATCCGTAAAATTCCCAAGGAAATAATGATGTCAGTGGTGAAAAAGTGCGGAATGGCGATCTGGGGAATGAACAAGTATTTTCTTTCTAGAATGAAGATAAAGAAAAATGGCTAAATAATGATGAAGCAAAAGATAAAAATCTTGAAGAGGATTCAAGGTTTAGATACTCCGTATTCAGATTGGATATTCTGCTACTAAGAAATATGATGTCATAAGCGAAATGGCATTTAGCTTGTGTCGGATTGAATATGAACCGTGTGATGAAGAAGATCAATGATGGAGGTTAGTCTTCTAAGTTTTGGCTATTTAAAAGATGTTTCTACATCATAACTATAATAGTCAGCTAGAAGATGAAGCATCAAAGGTTTCCAAGAAGATCAGGCTAGATTCAGTTATAGAACGACGATGGCAATCTATCCCCAAGAAGGATCGACAAAAATGTATGATCTGGAATGTTCTGAACTATAGTTCTACTGAGAGACCAACAAGTTGTAGAGACCCCATGCTGTCATGGTGGACTCCATTCTAGGGGAATTCCTAGAGGATGAACCAATGAGCTAATGCTAGCTAAACTCTTTGCTGAGTTGTTGTAACAAGATTTTGTGTATTATTTCTTGATTATTGTAATATGAAAAACTATAAGTAGAGGTCGAACCCTCATTTTTAAGGGTCGGATCTAGCATGTTTTCCTGTACCACTATAAATATTCTTGAAGAACTAAATGAAAGGAGCAATACATTTATCTTCACATCAAGTCCACATTCTCATGCTTGATGTCAGAGGTTCGGATTTCATTGTTGTATTTCTATGAATACTTAGATGGTTAGTTTGTGCCTCTTTTGGATTACTAGTTGTTATAAGTAATTGAAATCTGCTTTGAGTTTGTTCTATGTTATTGGCAAGCACATTTCTGTGAAATCTGGGTTTTGGTGAATTCTATTATTTGGATCATCATTCCCTGGGTACTGAAATTGCTTGCTATAACTTTTCTCTGTTATGCTTTAATATATGAAATGGTCTATTTTGAGATAAAGGTTGATCTAAATGTATATCCTTAGTATGGTTTTTTGGGAGCTTTTTATGGTGATGCAATGTTGTTAACCTATCTGTCCACTTTTATCTACATATCTCTAACCCTAACATTTTCTTACCCTAAACTCCAAACCCTAAATGAGCATAATTATGTCAACAACCTATTAAGTTGACAAGGAACCATCCTACTCTGGAGGTTGGATTAGAAACCCCTATTTTGGTCCATCCAATGTTGAGTGCTGAGCTGCAGCTATCAGGTGCAAGCCTAAACAAAAAATAGGAAGATAGACAGCCATAGTATCAAGGGAAAACTTGGTGTAATTTAGTGCCCAACACCAACCAATTTTGAAAAGGATACCACAATCAATCCTTTTCTCTCCAATGATATTTCAGAAATCAACCACCATAATCAATCAATAGGAGAATGTGCTCATACCTTTTATGAATATGAAGAAACATCTTTGGAAATCTACCACACTCAACAAACTTCTTTTTCACCTTAGAAGTGTTAGAGATCATGACTAATATCACAACAACAATATCCAAATTAAACCTTATCACTCCTACTCAAAAAAATGCATCATGTCCCCTTATGAAAGAATTAATCACTTTTGAAAAATAACAAAATAGCCTTCACTTTTTAACCCATTTACAAAAATAGAAATATCTTTTTACATACACCCTATTTATCCTTCTAAGCAAGTTAATAAAATAGCCCTCAAAATAATCTTTCCAACGATATATAATATGATATACTTCTAAAAGGAAAATCACCAAAAATATCTCTTTTTCTCAACATGCATCACAAACCTTATCTCTCCTAGGGCAACCTTAGAAAAATAAAATATTAGGAAAAATTATTAACTTGCCTTTGTCCTCAGCGGGATTCAATCCCCGGTCCTTGCCCCTGCACTACTCTAACTACGGTGCCAACAATCACGTGAGACAACTGCTCACATAGAACAGTGAGCGCAAACCTTCTATTTGTTTTCTTCGAGCGTGTCCTCAAACACCACGTGCACCAAAAGAGTCTTCCCTTTCATTTTGTAAAACCAGCGCCGAAGGAATTCAAACTTTGGATCTACTGGCACTTCAACACCTTACGTGCCTTCCTCTTGCTACTAGGCCACAAGCGCCTATGGTGCTTGGTAAGGGACCTCCCTTATTTTTATTGCCTCCTTTTCTCTGCTGGATTCAAATGAGTTGTGACACTTTTGCTCCCTCTTTGAATGAACACCCTTTGCACACTCTTTAACACACTGGAACCTTTTGCTTCCTTAGAAATTTGAACGCATCACCATCATCAAGGACATGGGGGTTAAATCAAAGCATTTGGTGGCATATTTATATATGCCTTCCTCATTTATTTTGATGTCGGTGCTATAAATTAAACTTTAATATTATATACCTCCTTTATTTTGATATCGGCGCTATAAATTAACTTTTAATTTTAAATTTTAAATAATTAAAATTTAAACTTAAATATTTAAAATTAAATATCTCCATCACTAGGGCACATTTTTTGACAAAATGAAAAGCCAATCTGGGTTTTAAGAAAAATCCATTTCAAATTTGCCATCCATGGTTTTAAATAAAACCTTTTATTTTTCCTGCCTTGGTTTTCACAAAATCCTTGTATATATTCATGCTTTCCAAAATATCATAAATGCTTATTTATGAAATACTTTGGCCACCAAAACTCAATGTGATCCATGGGACATCAATGATCTATGTGACATCATTGACAACATAAAATACCTCAAATTTCCAACAAAACTAAGACCAGATGGATCCAAATTATCTGAGGTAAATACCTTAGTTATGGAAAAAATATTATGGAAGAACAAAATCCTCTCAAATAATACTACCTTTGAAACCACCTATATAAAACCAATCCCCTTATTTTAAAATGTGTGAGATGTAAGGTGGGGGATGAGAGAAAGATAGATTTTTGGAAGGATTGCTTGCTTTGGTAAGATCCTCCGATTGATATCTTAAGTTTAGATCCCTTGGAGCATCTTCTTTCCCAACATTTTGGTAACATGGTATCTAAATTTATGTTAGACGATGAAGGTGGAAGGAAATGGAAAATAATCCATCTTAATGGCTTGAATCAATAGGTGAGGGAAGATATTTTAAAACATAATAAAATATTGAGATTCATGATTCTAAGTCTAGATATAAGTGAGGATTCCCTATTCTAGAAAATGCATAAGGGAGGAAAATATAAAATGAAATATTCCTACTATTTATTGCAAGAAGAAGAATGGAGATTGATCTCAGTGGCAAAAGTATGGCTGAAGCAATTAACTCCCAAGATAATTTTTTTCTACTGGTTAGTGGCTTAAAATAAGATCCTCACCATTGATAATATTCACAAAAAAGGATTGGCAATCCCTAATAGATGTTATCTTTGTGAATAAAATTATAAAAGTATTAAACATCTATTCCTTGAATTTTTGTATTTGATGGAAGTTTACCGCTTTATTTTAAACAAGTTTAATATATCGCGGGTCTTATCAATAATATATGGTAGATTTGTGTCTCTAATGGAATCCCCTATTTTATAAAGAAAAATTTAAAATATCTTTTGTCTTCACCACATATTTTGGGGCCTATGTAAACAAACAATAGAGCTTCAAAGACATAAGGAGATATTGCAAATACATAAAGATAATAATATGTACAACTCTTGTTGAAAATATGTAAAGTATTAATTTTAAATACAACTAGGAAAGCAATGTGGAAGCTTTAATTATTTCTTAATAAGAACTTGTTCTTGCCCCTAACCACTCTACCCAATCAATCCCCTCAATTAAATCACAAACGAGATGGACAATACCTCTAGTATAATGGGTTAAGATAAATTTTTATGGAGCTTCAAAAGGAAATCCCAATAATAAAGGGGTAAATGGGCTCATCAAAAACCATGAAATGATGATCCAAGGAGTTCTATTACTAAGGAAAATAAATATTAGAAAAGAGATGATAGAGGGTGATTCAATTAATATAATCAACTATACAAAGGGATCATAAGAGTCTAGTTGAGTTATAGATGATATGATAGCATCATCTTGAAGGCGTATTCAAAATTTGAAAAGATCTCAAGTAAATATATCTTTATGAAAGGTAACCAAGTTGCTAATATTATGGCCAACCTAGGGATTTCTCAAGAGGATCTCAAAGTATAGGAAATATATTTTCCTCCAAAGCTCCTTGAGGTAATGAATAGAGAGCCCCCTCAACCTAGAAATGGGTAATAAATAGTCTATGATAAGTATGGATTGACCTCTTTATATTAGAGGTTCTAGTATACAATTATTTTAGACGTGGTATATTTTCTCTACTTAGTTATATAATGCTTTTAGATTAATTGTTTCTTCTAATAAGTTATCCTATACAATAATAAAAGCCTTTAAAATAATATGAAGACCTTATTACAAATCCTAGTATCAGTTCATCTAACTAGCATGGGTCATTCAACCTAGATAGGAACCATATGAATCCAATAAGGTAGAGTTTAATGTAGACTTACCCTTTTTTCATTATTTTACTTATTAAATTTGTTAAGGCTAACTTATGTAAGTTAATATATGAATGTAGTTCCTACTATATTTTAAGAGAATATTTGACTTCTTGTGCATACCTAATTTCTAAGTACTTGTGTTAGATCATGTTGCTTTTCTCCCAATTGGTTGATATGTTCCATTAAAGCACATGCACAATTATGGGGCTCACATGTAGTCCATGAATTTTATTTCTTTAAGAAGGATCCTTGCTAGGAATGGTGTATTGAAATACTTCCTCTTAGTATTCCTACTCAACTTGCTAAAATAGTAATGGGGGATAACACTAATTGTGCTAATGAAGTGTATATCTACTTAAAGGATGTTAAGAGAAATATTATCACTCTCAATTTTGAGGAGATGATGGAGAGGGTGAAAAGAGCTACAAGATGATCATATTCTCCATCACCAGATTAAATCTTGTTGGTTTTGTTTATGTAAGGCTATGTTGTTGTGTTCTCTATTTTTTATCTATAGTTTGAAGTGTTGTTCCTAAGAGCTTACATGTTTATATCATGTTATTTTTTTTTGTAATTCTCTTCTAAGATTGCTCAAATATATATTTTGGTTGTAAAAGGGTTTGGGGCCCTTTCGAAAACCCCTTCACCAACAATTAAAAAATACATATTGATAGTTATGTACTTCATTCATTCTATATTGTACTTGTTTATTATTATTATTTGAGTAAATACTATATAAAAATACATCTACCTATGTCACATTATAATGATAAATAGTTTTATAGTGTATGTGAATTTTTCTTAAACTTTCCCATTTTGGATTAAAGACTATACTAGTCTAAATATCACTGTAATTTTTTTTTTAGCATAGATGTATAGGAGTTTTAAGTTCAATGATCAAAATTTAAGCTTAAAATAATTAATAATTGCATAGATAAGAGTCATTATCTCTTGTACTTTAATTTTATAGAGATAATCTAATGATCAATTTAGAATATGTTTATTCTCAAGTCGCGATAATATGTATAGACTAAATTCAAAAAACTACTTTTTTGATTTGGTTATATGGGATTGAAATATCCTCAGTCATATTACATGATGACCAATTATGCATCTACATTTCGACAAGACTCCAACCTACACATCCTTCATAAAAGTCAAGGCATTTAATTGGTTGAGGTTATATTATATATACACATGATATTTTATTACATAATATCTTAGCATTTTGTTGTAGTGTTATAAAAAAATGGTTACTTATAATATATCTATAGTGGTGATGAGAGGGAAAGGTAGCTCAAGCTGAGTTAGATTAGGTGTGTTAAATTGTTTTGTTCGAACTGGGATTGAGATGGATCTAGATCTCATAGGTTCCCCAAATTCTTTAGTTTTTGTAATTCTAGGTGGAAGATGGGTTATAAGGCAGAGTGGAAGTAATTGGGTGAGATATCATCATTGGTTAGATGGGTGTAGTAGGCTATATTGTAGTTAAATGAGTTTCTTATCCTCTAAGAGAGACCATCCCTCACAATAGTGTTTTGGCCCTATCATTGTTTTTGCTTTTGGTGTACTCTAGTTTTCTTGGAGAGAAAAATTTGCCTAGGTAGGTTTGGCTTTGTATATTATTCATGGGTATGTAATCCTAGTGAACATCTTGTTGGTCTTTTCAGTTCCTAGAAGGAAGTGTTCTTCTAGGGTTTTTTTAGTTGTGATAGGGTCTTTGACCATCATATGTTTGGTCATTGATCCTAGATTTTCTTGGTCTAAAACTTGGATTCTTTAGTGGATGTAGAGAATTTTGTGTAGATTTATGGTTTGAAACCTTCAGACTTTAGTCTGATCCTAGTCCTAGTCGAGATATTAGATTTAACTATTGATGTAAATAGAATTATAGCTCTATATTTTATTTCCACTGATTCTAGCTATATTTTACTTATAATTAAGAATATCATGTTTTTGAGCCTTTTGAGGTCCTCATAGGCTTTGTTTCCTGAGGCTTTTTTGTGAAGTGGTAATATGATCTAAATGTTGATTGCTGAGCCAAGTAAAATTTGTATAGCCTTTGAATATTTGTGTGCTCAGTGGTTTTGGTTCTTATTTGACTATTGGGTGAGAAAATTCTAACTTTATTTTAGGTTTTTTCCCTTGGGTATCTGGTGCAGGATTTCAAAATCGGAAGTGGTGCCAAAATTTAATTTTTTGGTTGGGATTGAACTAAAATTATGTTGTTTAGTTGTGCAATTACAATAACTTTTTTTTGGTGTGCTAATATGTTGAGAAAACACTATGTGATTTCTAGGACCTTCTCATAGAAGTATGCTCGTGCCTTTTGGATCTCTTGACATAGTGTGTCTTTTGTCTCAGATCCGATTGAGGAAATATCTATAGGCTTGAGGTGATGATTTTGTGTAAGCATTCTCTTTAAAAATGATTAGCAATAACTTGTTAGGGATGAACCTATGAACCTAGTGTAGGAAGTCAAATCCAAAAACAAGGTTCTTGTTGAACGAGAACTTCTACTTTTTAAAAATTTAAATAAACATTATTGGTTTAGTTTGGGTGTGAACCAAATGTTCCCAACCCTAATCCTATTTTTCAAATTTCCTTTTGGTATATCCTTGCTTTTAGTGGATCTGCCTCTTTAGATCTCTTGGTTCTCGGATATATTTGATCCTATTTCTTTTGAATTGGTGCTTTCGATTGTTTGGTTTCTTTTCTTCTAAGGGGTCATAATTTTTTGTGTTTTTCTTTGGTTTCTCATTTTAAATTTTTGTTGTTGTGTAAGAGGTTTGGGGCCCTTTCAAAACCCCTTCTTATACCCAATGAAAACAAAAACACTTAACAATTTATTATAAATACACTTTACAATAAAGGTTGTATTTTCAATGTTTTTAAAATCATATATCAAATAATTTTAAATTATTAAATTAAAAAAAAATGTTTAGAACAAAGAAATATTATTTTAAAATTAATTTTAATTTGAAAAAAAAACACCATAATTTCAAAATCTATACAGTATGAAAAAATAAAAGGTACCCTATGAGATGCAAAGCTCATATTAAAAACATATATTTAAGGAAAACAATAATTATAAAAATAATTTAAAAAATTAAAAAAAATATCACAATATCTAAAAAATAATCATTCAAAAAAATAAACTGTTTCAACTAAACTACAAATATAAATTAATTGATTGAGAAACGTGAAATATCTCACTCCCATTATTATAGAAATCAATGTCTATAGCAAATGTAACGGTGCTGCTTGTGTGTGCAAACAAACATAGCAACCTGATACTAGGTTATGGTATTGTAGAATTGGTTTTATTTTTATGCTACTACGTTATGACATTGTACAATTATTTTAATATTCAATTTCTTCTATTGTTTTTATGGCACATTTTTTTTTTTTTCTTTTCAAGTCTCCGGTGTTACGGACACTAGTTCTTTTTCGTAAATGGAAATTCCTTTCCCTTTCCCAAACAAGGGGAAAAGGGAACCAAAACAAAGCATTAAATTTTAATTATGTTGGTCGTAATGTAAAAAGCTTTCGAATAAGAAATCAGCGGTTCGCAGTTGCCCTCCAACAACATGAATGTGTGTTTGTCTCATCTGAGACGATACACTTTTCGCAGAGTCCTTGTGGCCATTAAACCCTAGTTAACAATGTTACTACAATCCCCACCATAGTCGAGAATAGTTGATATATACTTAAAAAAAACATTAAATTTATTTTCAATCGGTATAGTCCATTAGGTAAAAGTAAAAGATCTGAGTTTCAATCGGTATAGTCCATTAGGTAAAAGTAAAAGCTCTGAGTCAATATAGCACCACACAGCTTTCAGGGATTCCAAAAACTATCATGCCCTAATTTACAATGAATCTATTGGATACATAAAGTTAAGAATCTAAATTAATGATAAAATACAGAACCTAGATTCTAACACACTGACTCTTTCCGATCCATATATTTCACTGGACATAGTTAAAAGCTAATTAACATTAAAACTCTTTACAATCAATCTAAAAATTCTAAATCATAGATAAAATACAGGTCTAGATTCTAACACGCAGGCTCTTTCCGATCCATATATTTCATTGGACAGAGTTAAAGCCTGAATCGATGGTGGTGGAAGCGCATAAGGATGGAGATTATTTGGAAGTATCTGACATTAGATTTTACAAGCATTCATTAAATATTGTCTGGGGACTCGAATGGACAGGGGAAAACGAAGAAACTTCTCCAAGCTACGTAATACGGAAATCTCAGATCTTAGAGGCCAAACTGTATTTATTGTTGATGGTACACGGAAAGTTCTTTTATGGAAGTGGGTGACGTCTGCATGTGGCCCTGTCGGGGAGATGTAATTTTATCAATGATTCGCTCTAGACTTTCTAGAGCGATGAGCGAGGAAACGTAACGAGTGAAGGTAAAGAGGAACAAATTAGAATTTCATTACCACGTTTGCCTATCCACCCAGAGGTACCTCTGCCACCCCGTGAACATGGTTGTTTTATTTATTTATTTATAGATCATCAGTGAATGTTGCATACATTCACATTACAGATTTATAATTGAATATTGACGTGTAATGGCGTATTTTCTTAATTAAATTAGCGTCGCTATCGTTGTTGGCATAATTTCATTATTGAACGGCCATTGCGAGCAAGAGGTTGTTACGCGATAATAATATGAAATGCTTTCAGAACAATTTTGCAAAATCTACCACCAAGACAATTAGATCCCGTGAGATTTGATCTTTTTGGTTTTGCGTAGCGTGCAGAAGCTTAACACTGACCCACAAAAATTTGCTTAAAAAAATTCTCAAAATCTGTTATAATTTTTTTTTATATTTTGTTAAAACAGGGTATTTTGCAAGGATTCAAAACCCTTTTATATGTTTAGACTAGCCTAATCATACTTAAATTTAGTTTTTCTTTTTATAGGTATTAAGGTGGACCGAAATTTCAATCATGGTCACTGGACTTGCATCATCACATTAACCGGTTAGGGGGCCAACTTGTTGAGCAAGGTGCAGCGATAGTATTGTCATTGTTGTCAACACACTTCGATGGACAGGTTGATGCAGTTGATAGTTGTTCGGAGGTTTTTCAGAGTATGTACAATGATGTTAAATGCTTATGAGGATGTTTTTGATGTTCAGGTGAAGTTGTTACAAGTTGTTCGTGCAAATTTACAAAAGTTAAAAAAAATCGTTAGAAAGTTGTCAAAAATTTGCAAAAGTCATCACAGGTGCAGTTGGACATAATTGATCAGTTTGGAACATGCCAGCATGTTAGGAAACAGTCCAAAACAACGTTGGAGGTGTCAGCACATTGTTTGGATTGATCGGTGACGTTTTTGGTATCTTGGCGGATGATTTGGCAAGTGGTTGTACAGGCCAAAAATGGCATTTTTGTCAGAAGCACTGTGAGCAAACCAAGAATAATTTGATAGCAAAATACGAACTGGAGGTGGTCATTATCTTCAAGAACATGTGTTCCAAATTTTCACCAAAACGGAGAAATGAGGTGAATGTTACAAGCGTTGGAAGACTGTCACAAAAACAATCTTTTTGAAAAAAGTGTGTCAGCAGCAGTTTTCGTGAAGGTGGTATATGTGAACCGTAAGGAGTTATGCAGCGAGATTTAGACTGGATGTAGTCAAAAATTGCAGAGATTCTATGTTTCAAATTTTAGAGAAAACAAAGTTACGAGGTGAGAGTTATGATTGTTGAAAAAATTGTACAGGTCACTTTTATGTCAATTTGTTCCACTTGTGCAAAATCTTTCAGTTGGTTGTTTTGACCTTGCAGAGTCACCAGAGTTTTGGTTTCAATGTTGTTACACCTTCAAGGCATCGAATAGAGTATCTTTCATTTTTGGTTTGAGGTGTCACGTGGCTCCGAAGTAAGAGAACGAGTAAGGTGCCAATTCTTTGCATGTGACGTGTTTGACGACATGCCTTCTCAAAAAAAAAAAAAAGGAAGTTATATTGTTTCAAGAAGCTTCATTAAAAAAAAATCTTTTTAAAATTGAAAAGTGAAAAAGAATGCAAGTGTATGTTTTTTAAGTGACAAGGGATTTTATTGAAAAGACGGGACATTATTTTGTGAAGAGAGAAGTGTGTGTGAATAAAAATAAAGAGTGAAAATCCATGATTTTTGGAGAGTGGTGATAAATGTCACTTCAGTATTTTGGGCATAACTTTCTCATATGATATCCATTTTGGCTAAAATTTTGAGAGGAGTTCGCAGACAAAGTGTTGCACAATACCCAAAAAGAGTTTAGCAATTGGCATAATGAGCTAAGAGAACAAATAGTTTTTTTTGTGATAAGAGAAGATTCAAATTCTGAGAAATGCAGAGAGAGGGATGTTATACTGGGTGAAATAGAAAGTTTTAGATTTTGATTTTACAGACCATAGAGGTTCTGGTTTCATTGAAGACATTCATATATGTCATTTTATTATCAATATCAAAATCAAGTGGGTGGTTGGTACAGGGGTTGGTGCTCCTTTCTGTTGGTGCAGATAAATCAAGGGTTGGTGCTCCTTTCTGTTGGTGTAGATAAATCAGGGGTTGGTGCTCCTTCCAGTGGGTGTTGGTAAATTGATTGTAAAGTTGGTGCTTTGCAAAGGCTAGATTTGTATGGGAGTCCAAACAGTCATTTTTGAGGATGTAGCCAAATCGGTGAACCTCGATACATCTTATGTTGTGTGATGTTCTCTTATTATACTTGCTTTATTTGGTTTTATGTTTTCATTGTTTTGAATTTGAGTGTTGAAGATTTAAGTTTGAAAGAGCTACACTAATTCACCCCCCACTCTTAGTGTCATTGTGAGACTAACAATTGGTATCAGAGTGAGGTTTCTGAATAGGCTTAACAGGCTAGGGTGATCTTGGAAGTGACACAATGGTAGGTAGTGAAGGCTTCTCATCAAACAAAGCATCATTGTTTGATGAAACTAATTATGCATTTTGGAGACTCAGGGTGGAGACATATCTTTGTGCTTTGGGATACGATATTTGGAATTCAATAGATAGTGGATAGACAATACCCATGACTTCTCCAACTAATGCTGTCGATAAGAAACTATTTGAGAATGAATCAAAAGCAAAGAATGATATCATGTGTGGATTAGTGGATATCGAACTGGTAAATATTATGGGTTGTAAAATGGTAAAGGAAATATGGGACAAACTGAAGAACATTCATGAAGGAGATGTTAAGATCAAGGAGGCCAAGTTACAAACACATTGAGCTCAGTTCAATGTATTAAATATGAATGACGATGAGAATATAGAGGCATATATGCTGAGAGTTAATGAAGTCATTAATGTCATTAGAGGACTCAACAAGAAAATCAAAGATTTTGTCATCATAAAAAAGGTATTAAGATCCCTTCCCAAAATATTTTATTCTAAAGTTTAAGCTATAGAAGAAGTTAAAAATCTAAATTATTTTAGTATGGATGAGATGCATGGTTCTTTGACTGCATATGAGATGAGAATAGGAAAATCTAAACCCACAGATAGAGAAGCTTATTTTAAATCCCATAAAAATATGAAAGCAAAACAAGAATCCAAGGAAGAAGAGACATCATATGAAATGGAAGCAAACTTTGTTCGAAAACTAAAAAGGGGAAAACAAAAATACAGAGGAAAGTTATCATTTAAATGTTTCAACTATGGAGGCATTGGACATTTTGCAGCTAAATGTCCACTTAATGAGAAGAACATAAGTGATAGAAGAACATAAGTGATGAAGGATCACACAAAGAAAGAAGTAACTAGAAGAAAAAAAAAATTTCAGAAAAGGCAACTTCAAGAAGAAAAGTTTCATCTCCAAGAATGTCAGTTCATCGAAAGATAGCTCCAGCGAGGATTCTGGAAAGGAAACAGGTGAAGCTCTTTTCATGGCACTCAAAGAAGAAAAAATAGAAAAAGAACAGAAATGTGATGAAGAATAAATTGACACATAAGTGAATTTGGAAGAGGAACTAATTGCAGCTCTAGATGAATTGAAGATAGAAAGAAAAAAAAATAAGAAAATTTCAAGAAAACTTGAGGATGCAAATGAATCATAACAAATTTGAAAGTACAGATAGAAGAATCCAAGAAAATCTGTGAAGATCTCAAAGTGCAAACAACCTTGAAAATAGATTATTGCAGCAAGCTAGAAGAAGAGATTGTTGGTTTAATAATGCAGCTAGAAGATATGAATCAGAAAATTAGTTGTTATCACAAACATGAAAAAATTTCTATGAAGCTGGATAAGATCATAAATAACCAAAAGACTATAGGCATCAAATTTTGTTTGGGTTTTGATGAAGTAGAATCGTCAAATGGATCAAAGGCCATAAATGAAGAATCCACAAATAATAAAGAAAATAAATAGGTTGATCAAGCAAAAATGAATCATGCAAAGGAAAGCAATAATGCAAGGCACGAAAGGAGAATTGACAATGATGTCTTCACCAATGTCACACATCAAAGAAGAAGAAGATTTATGGCTTCTACAACAACATGGCAAAGACAACCACCTAGGTTCAATCATCTCTTTTCTGGTTACTATTTTAAATACAATGGTTATGGACATAAGATCTTAGATTTTAAGTATAATGTAGGACCAAGGAATTTTACCAATAGAAATGCTTTTTCACTTTTGATGGATTATGTAGTAGAATGTTATAACTGTCATAATTTTGGGCATATTGCAAGAAATTTTTGAAGTACATTTGCATAAAATCAATTTCAGGGAAGAAAATTTCAGGCAAATGCAATAAGACAAAATAGAAAATTTCCCGAAAAAAATGCATAAGCTACTGAAAAAGAAAATCCAAAACAAGAGCCCAAAATTGTAATAAAACCTGAGTGGAACGAAAAAGAGTGACCTAAGGAATAAAAGGAATCCATGATCGTACAAATGACATTTAAAGCACAAAATAAATCTGCACCATGGATATTTGATAGTGGATGCTCCAGTCATATGATAGGTGACAAACAAAAATTTGAGAAGCTGCAGCAATATGAAGGTGGTTCAATAAATTTTGGAAACAATGATGGAGCTAAGATAGTTGGCAGAGGTTCAGTTAAGATTAGTGATGAAAAAATTAGGTCAAAATAAGTCTTGTTTGTGGTTGGTCTAAAGAATAACTTGTTGAGCATAAGTCAGATTTGTGATATAGGTCATGAAGTGATATTTAAGAACCAAGGTTGTGAAGTCATAAAGGTAAACAATGAGAAGTTGATAGCAACTGGATCAAGGAAATCTAGAAACCTATACACTCTCTCAAAGACTTCAGGAGGACCTTGCTTGATTGGACAGGAAGAAGATAATTGGTTGTGGCACAAGAGACTCGGTCATATCAATTTTGACAATCTAGTGAAAATTATCTCAAAGAAAGCAATGAGAGATATTCCCACCATTGGAAAACCATCAAATAACATTTGTGCTTCATGTCAAAAGGTGAAGCAAACTAGAGTCTCATTTAAAACAAAAGGATACTACACAAGCAAAACTTTGGAACTAGTACATACTGATTTATATGGACCCATGAGAACACAAAGCATAAATGGTGACAAATATTTTATGTTGTGTATAGATGACTATTCCAAGATGACATGGGTACTATTTTTGAAGCTTAAATTAGAAGCTTTTGAGATGTTCAAGGTTTTCAAAAACTAAGTTGAGAATCAAATAGGAAAAAGGATTAAATATTTAAGGTCGAATAGAGGAGGAGAGTTCATTTCAGAGGATTTCATAGAGTATTGTGAAAAATATGGCATTAGGAGACAATTTTAAGCAGCCAGGACACCTCAACAGAATGGTGTGGTAGACAGATAGAACAAGACAATGCAATAAATAACACATACTATGTTGATTGAGAGCAAAGTAGCAGACAATTTTTGGGAAGAGGCAGTCCATACTGTGGTATACATCCAAAATAGGTGCATGTTGAGGACACATGAAAGTAAAAATCCTTGAGTTGTGGTTTGGTAAAGAGGTAACATAAAGATACTTTAAAGTTTTTGGCAATAAGTGTTACATCAAAAGAACTAAAGAAAACCTTGGTAAGTTTAAAGATAGAGCAGAAGGAGGTATTTTTCTTGGCTACTCATCAAAAAACAAAGCTTACAAATGCTACAATAAGAGGCTAAGAAAATTTTTGGATAGTTCTGATGTTAAAGTTGATGAAGGAAGGGAATGAGTAATTAGCTATGAAGAGAACTACCCAATATATGAAGAGGTTATTGAATGAGATGAGGAAAATGAAACTAAAAAGAAACTAAAAATTGACTTAGAGGATTCAAACAATGATTCAGAAGTGGAAGTAAACAAGAAATTCAAAATAGGTAGCTAGCATAAAGATCATCCTAGAGAGCAAATAATTGGAGACCCCATAGTTGGTATTCAGACAAGAAGAAGATTAGTAAGTAACTACTCTTTATTATCCAACATTGAACCCAAAAATTTTGTTGATGCAAGCAAAGATGAAATTTAGGTAAAGGCAATAAATGAAGAATTAGATCAGATAGAGAAAAACAAGACTTGAGAGTTAGTACCAAGACCCGCAAATAAAAATGTAATCGATACTAAATGGGTATTTCAAAACAAATTGAATGAAGACGGACAAGTAGTCATGAACAAAGCAAGATTGGTATGCAAAGGCTATGCACAAGTTAAAGGTATTGACTTTGAGGAAACCTTTGCACCTGTGGCCAGACTAGAGGCAATTAGAATATTTCTAGCTTTAGGAGTTTACAAGAATTTTAAATTTTATCAAATGGATGTGAAATCAACATTTTTGAATGGGAAACTTGAAGAAGAGGTTTATATTGAGAAGCCAAATGGTTTCCAGCTTGGTGATGATCCCAAATTGGTTTGCAAGTTAAAGAAAGCATTATATGGCTTAAAACAAGCACCTCGAGCATGGTATGCAAGGCTATACAACTATCTTACTCAACAAGGGTTCAAGAAAGGTATGGTGGATAGTAATTTGTATGTCAAAATAGAAAATAGTCATCATATTGTTCTTTTTGTATACATAGATGATATCATATTTGGAAGTAGCAAAGATGAGTTGTGTAAATATTTAGCAAATAAGATGCAGAAAGAATTTGAAATTTCAATGATTGGTGAACTTTCGTATTTCCTCGGAGTGCAAGTTAATCAAAAGGAGAAGGGCATATTTATTTCTCAAATTAAATATGTGAAAGAGATGCTAAAAAAGTTCACAATGGAGGATTGTAAGCTAGTTAGCACTCCCATGATGATAGGTTGCAAGTTGAGCAAGGATGACAAATCTCCACATGTTGATCAAACTATGTATAGATCTATGATTGGGAGCTTACTATACTTGACAACTACTAGACCAGATATTTTGCAAGTAGTATGCATGGTAGCACGATTTCAAGCTAGTCCCAAGTAGACTCATGTGACAATAGTGAAGAGGATTCTTTGGTACCTCAAGGGTACTATGGAGTATGGGTTATGGTATCCGAAAGGTAAGGACTTCACCCTTATTGCATATTTAGATGCAGATTGGGTAGGATGTGTAGATGATAGGAAGAGTACCAGTGGAGGTGCATTCTATCTTGGATATAGGTTGGTCATTGTGGCACAGTAAGAAATAGGAGTCAGTCTCCTTATCCACAGTAGAGGTAGAATACATTGTAGTGACAATGTTTTGTACGCAAGTGTTATGGAAGAAACAAACTCTAAAGGATCTTGGCATTAATTTTAGTGAGCCAATTTTAGTTAAGTACGATAACAACAGTGTGATTAACATCTCAAAGAATCTAGTTATGCATTCTTGCACAAAACATATTGCTATTCGGTATCATTTTTTGAAGGAGAAAGTTGTAGAAGGTGAGGTTAAGTTGGATTTTGTTCCAACAATAGAGCAAGTAGCAGATATATTCACCAAAAAATTGCTCAAGGAATTATTTGAGTACCTTCGTAAGAAATTGGGAGTGGTCACACTTCCCAAGATTTGACTACCTATTGGGGCCACATTCTCAGGGGGAGCATTTGTGTATTTGTTTATCTTTTTTCTCATGTTTGTGATTTTTGCTGAGTGTAATAATTTTTGCCTGAGAATTTTGTGCATGGACCCATGGGGAGTTTACAGCAGCCCTTTGGTCTTGTTGTCAAAGGGTGTGTTGCCAAAAATTCCAAAGGGGGATATTATTGAGCAAGGTGCAGCGACAGTATTGTCATTGTTGTCAACACACTCAGATGGATAGGTTGATGTAGTGGATAGTTGTTCATAGGTTGTTTAGATTATGTACAGTGATGTTCAATGCTTATGAGGATGTTTTTGATGTTCGGGTGAAGTTGTTACAGGTTGTTCGTGCAAATTTGCAAAAGAAAAAAAATCATCAGGAAGGTGTCAAAAAATTACAAAAGTCATCACAGACATAGTTGGATAGGATGGATCTGTTTGGAACATGCCACATATCAAGAAACATTCTGAAATAGCGTTGGAGGTGTAATCATAGTGTTTGGATTGATCGATGACATTTTTGATATCTTGGCGGATGATTTGGCAAGTGGTTGTACGGGCCAAAAAAGGGTAGTTTTTTCAGAAGCACTGTGAGCAAACCAAGGATAATTTGATAGCAAAATTTGACCTTGAGGTTTTCATTACCTTCAAGAACATGTGTTTCAAATTTCCACAAAAATGGAGAAACGAGGCAAATGCTACAAGTGTTGCAAGACTGTCACAAAAATGCTCTTTTTAGAAAAAGTGTGTCAATAGCAGTTTTCATGGAGGTGGTACAGGTGAAATGTAAGAAGTTATACAGTGAGATTCAAACTGGATGTAGTCAGTAATTGTAGAGATTCTATGTTTCAAATTTGAGAGAAAATAGAGTTACGAGGTGAGAGTTATGATTGTTGCAAAAATTGTACAGGTCACTTTTATGTCAATTTGTTCCACTTGTGCAAAATCCTTCAGTTGATCATTTCGACCTTGCAGAGTCACCAAAGTTTTAGTTACAGTGTTGTTACACCTTCAAGGCATCAAATAGAGCATCTTTCATTTTTGGTTTGAGGTGTCACATGGCTTCGAAGTAAGATAACGAGTAAGGTGTCAATTATTTGCATGTGACGTGTTTGATGAAATGCCTTCTCAAAATAAAAAAAAAATAAGTTATATTATTTCAAGAAGCTTCATTAAAAAAATTAAAAATTAAAATTGAAAAGTGAAAAATAATGCAAGTGTGTGCTTTTTAAGTGACAATGGATTTTATTGAAAAGAGGGGACATTATTTTGTGAATAAAGAAGTGTGTGTGGAGAAAATAAAGAGTGAAAATCCATGATTTTTGGAGAGGTGAAAAAAGTCACTTCAGTATTTTGGGAATAAATTTCTCATATGATATCCATTTTAGCTGAAATTTTGATAGGACTTCGCAAACAAAGTGTTGCACAATACCTAGAAAGTGTTTAGCAATTGGAATAATGAGCTAAGAGAACAATTAGTTTTATTTTTGTGAGAAGAGAAGATTCAAATTCTGAGTAATGTAGAGAGAGGGATATTATACTGGGTGAAATAGAAATTTTTATATTTTGAGCTTACAAACCATAAAGGGTTTTGGTTTTAGTGAAGACATTCATATATGTTATTTTATAATCAATATCAAAATAAAGTGGGTTCTTGGTAGAGGGGTTGGTGCAGATAAATAAGGGGTTGGTGCTCTTTTCTTTTGGTGCAGATAAATCAGGGGTTGGTGCTCCTTTCAGTGGGTGCTTGTAAATTGATTGCAAATATGGTGCTTTGCAAAGACTGGATTTGGATGGGAGTCTAAACAATCATTTTTGGGGATGTAGCCAAATTGGTGAACCTCGATGCATCTTGTGTTGTGTGATGTTCTCTTGTTATACTTGCTTTATTGGTTTTATGTTTTCATTTTTTTGGCTTTGAGTGTTGAAGATTTAATTTTGAAAGACCTACACTGATTCACCCCCACCTCCAGTGTCATTGTGATACTAACACAACCTTCCACACACATGCCCAAAATCGATGTTAATAGGGGTGAGGAATCCCACAAAGTGAGACCAAGGACTTGCATCTTTAAGCCTGCTACCCTATTGGCAAGGAGTATAAGTGTTAAACTTAAATATGTAGTGAAATTTTCATATGCATTCCTACAACAACATCCTATTCTTCTTCTTCTTATTATTATTTCAGTTACATCAAAACTATCAAAACTTTAATATATTAATTGTATAGATCTTTAATTTATTCTAAGACATAAACATGCAAAATACTCAAACACAACAACAAAATTCATTCTTATTTCATTTATATGCTCTAGAAGATACAACTCTTGTATCTTAAAAAAATCAAAACCTGTTATTATAACATAATCTTATAAGTTATTTAATTTGTAATGATTACATGGTGAATTTAATTGGTTCACTTTATAAAATTTAAAATATATCATATTTAATGTTATATTTGACACTTTAAATTAAGTTTGTTTTTATTAAAAATATTAATATCTTTTTTTTTTATCAAAAAAATCATTTTTTATTGTTCTTCTACTTTGTAATCAAGTCTTTATATCATATTAAATAAAAAATAAAATCATTCATTTTATAATACCTTTTAAAATTTGAATTTAATTGAGATGAAGATCAACATCATAGTTAAATAATTTACTCTCCTATTTCTTTCTCTATATATATACTAAAATTTACTAACTCAAAATATATTTTTTTCTTTTTCAATGGCAATTGCTCATTGGAAAAGTGTGATAACCTTTCCATAGTTGTTAGTTGAAGTTCTATACGATTCTAAGTAACCAAGGACAATCATGATTTCATTATTATTTAAAATATCACCTTCACCAACTTTCCTTTGGAATCACCACCAAAATTAATTTTGATAAACCTGGGAATTTTTATTTTACCGTAGTTTGACCCATATCCTTTGTGTTAGCTCCATTGTCACTAATAAAACTTGCATACATATATATATATATATATGTACTATATATATATATATATATATATATATATATATATATATATATATATATATATGTATGTATGTACATATATATATATATATATATATATGTATGTATGTATATATATAATGTATGTATATATATATATATATATATATATATATATATCTAAAGGAGGATAACACTATTATTCCTTTCAAGCCATACATTTTAACAAATAATGATATACCAATACTCCACATAATGCATAGTGCTTAGCTTTGAAAAAATATACATCATTTTACTAACTCTTTTATTGTTGATGGCACTTCCTCATATATTATTAATTTTTAAAAAGTGATCTCCAATGAATAATATAATGCTTCTATATCCTTTTCGTACAAGGCACACCTAAAGCATTCATGATATGTTCTTCTTTGAAGACACTCACATGTAACATTTTTTTTTTAAGTTTCTAAAAAAAAGAATATCGTCTCAATGGACCAAACAATTTATTCCAAGTAAAGTATTTAGGAGTATGAAATTATAATTTCTCTAAAGCCTTATATCTCAATTGTATCAATAGATTTCAAATCAATTCATCCTTCTATATAAAATGAAAAAATATAAATTTTGAAGCTTAAATTGTATGTCCTCTAATATTTCCTAAAGTTCATTATTTAACTAGGATATAAGTAAAAATTAATGATGTAGATTTATTGCTCATATTAATATAATTTTTAACATTCAAACCTCTACAAGTGAACCAAGCCTAAAACTATTTTAGATATAAGATAAGAGGATAAGCACTCAATAAAGCATTAGATTAAAAATTTATAATCCTTCCCATTGATAAAATACCCAACATGCTTCATAATGTACTAAAAAATCTCTAGTATTATGTTCCATGTTGTTGATCCCATAGGTAGGAATATGTTATGAATAAATCTAATACAAAAGTGAACTTCAATATATTTTTAAAGTAGCATTTTTCCCAAATATTTCCTTGGTATTTGAATAAAATCTAAGATTTTTTTTCTAATGTGAAATTCATAACTCTAGAATGTTTTTCAATTTTATTAAATTTATGATGTCATACCTACTAGTAATATTAAATTGAAATCACCTTTATAAAGGTAAATTAGTTGTGATGTAGTATTTATGATTTTTAGACACTAGCTACATAGGTCCTTATTCCATTTATTAACTAATGGTATACCTATATTTTAGAATTTATAGTATCAACCAATTATATAACATTATCATAGCATGAAAATATGGATTTAAATTATATGGCCTTGTTATCTAAGGTATAAACTAAATAAAAACATCGTAAAAATAATTTAAGGATATTCAAAACCACCACTTATTAGAACCTGGATATCTTTATTGTATATGTTTAAGAAATATTTCTATAGTACCGCAAGATAACTAACAAAGAGAAAAGGAGATAGTGGTTGACCTTGGAAGAGATCATGGTATGATTAAAAATATCCAACAAGGAATACATTCGGTAAATTAGATTAATTTTTAGTAATATAGTAATAATTTAATCCATTTACACCAATCTTGATCAAACTAAACTTTTAAAAGATATCTTGTAGAAAATAGTTGGGAATTCTCTCAAATTATCTTATAGGTCCCTTTTCTAGGGTCAAATGTTAATAAAAATATTAGAGCATTCAACTCAATGGACAATGCCAATAAATATCATTCATAGATTAAAAAAATTATTTTAAAATACTCAACCTCACAATATTATTCATAAATCATAAAATATATAATTTCTCATTAGTGTTACAATGCATGGAGCTTTGTATCCATAATATAACTTTACAAGATGACATTTCAATACTCAACTATTGATATCCTAAAACACATAGGATATGCATCCTTTCCTATTTATCACATATGATAAAAACTCTCATAATAGTTCACTTTACGTTAAAGAACACATAAATATACTAAGAGGGGGTGAACAGTATAAGATACAACTTTTTACTTTTCTTTCCAAAATAGCATTATCCAATGTTATCAATTGCAATAATAAAATAATACACAGATCATCGCACACATAAGAGATAAATATTTAACATGGTTCACCAAAGTGGGATACGTCCATGGAGAAAATATTTCTTATAATTTTTCTTAAAAAATCTTATGGGCACCAACTGAGACACCAATTCCCAATGCTCAAGTTTGTGGACCACTATCTACATGAGACACCAATCCCATTTACTTTGGTTTGTGTACCTTTATCCACAAGAGACACCAATCTCCTTTGCTCTAGTTTGTGGACCTCTATCCATAAGATACCTTAATCCCCTCTACTCTAATATTCTCAAGCCTTTACACAAGGCTTGCTCAAATCTACTCCAAAAAATACTTTTAACTCTACTCAAATCTACCCCAAGCTTGCTCAAATTTGCTCAAACCTGGTCATAAATCATTCTTAGTCTATCTCACAAAACCTACTCAAATAATTACCCAAACCTACTCAAATATACTCACTATCACTTCTCAAACCTCCTCATAAAGTATGGTTAGTCTAGCTCATAAAAGCTACTCAAATCATTACTTAAACATGCCTAAATCTACTCCAAGCTATCTCACAAGGCTTGCTCAAATCTACTTCACAAAATATGCTCAAATCACTGCTCAAACCTAGTCATAAAACCTACTCAATCCAGATCACAAAACCTACTCAAATTTTCTCCAAGCCTACTAACAAGGCTTGCTCAAATTGGCTCACAAAACCTGCTCAAATCTACTCCAAATATTCTCACAAGGTTTGCTCAAATTTTCTCACAAAAATTGCTAAATATTCTTAATTCTTGCATACAAACAATTTCATATATCTTTCCCAAGTGTTTTCTTTGATTGCAGTAATCCAGACATATTCTACCCATAATTCTTTTTCTTCATAAACATATAGAGAATGATATGCATTATAAACAATCAATATGTTTTTTCTCATATTCATTAATTTTATCACTTTAAAATGTTTCACATTTATTTTCATTCATAAAATAGCTCTATTCAAGCACTTGATAATTGACCTTATTATGTACTCCCAAAACCAATCAAATCAATGCACAAGTTTACTTCATAAAATTGGTCTATAACCCTTGCAAATTTACTCTCAATATCAATTACAATAATACACAAATTTGTTTCACAAAAATTGGTCTATAATCCTTACACATTTCCACTTCAATTTCACTCAAAGCAATGCACAATCATATTCTCAAACATTTGCACTTTTATTCCCAATATCATTCAATACTCATGCACAACTTGTTCTCAAACCCTAATTCATATATTTCAAAATTTAATCAAGGCAATGCACAAATACTATCATCTTCAATCAATCACTAATGTACATGAAATCAATCCTTAGATCTCCACCATATGATATCAAAAATAATTTCCTTAAACAAAACCACCTTGAGAAAGGAATCAAATAACCATACCTCTAACATTGCCTTCATGATAATCTTCTATGTGTATTGACTTCTCAAAACCTATGTTAAAATAATTTCCCTTTCTTTTGCTACTTCGAAACTAGGTTAGCAAATCTCCTTTTCAAATCATCGATATTAAAACCCTTCTCAAAAGATGTGCACAATAAGGCTTACAAATAATACTTTATAACTTCTTCTATTCTCACAAAATAAAGCTTGTAGTCATGACTAAACCCTCATATTTTCTTTTCTAATATGTGCCAAAAATACAAACAATAGTAGTCACAAATACACCTTATTTCTCCTTTCTAGAACATGCAAAATTATAGATCATAATAATCATAAACACACCTTATCTCTCCTCTCTAAAGAAGCAAGGTCACAACTTTCAAATAATACCCAAAACACCTTATGTCTATTTACCTCATGCATACATTACAATATTAAATAATAATCCTTATTACACCTTATGACTCCCTTTAAATCAAATTCAACACAAAGTATTTTCCTCTTTTTATATTCAACATGCACAGTGAACGATTTCTCTTTAATAAAAAAATTTAATTAAAATTTTATTCATACCTTTCACCAAGCGCACAATTTTCCTTTCTCACTTTGTAAAACAATGCTCCAAATTTAACCCTACAACCTCCTACCTCATGGTGCCCTAGTGCTAGCTAGGCATCTAGTTTTACTATCCTAGTGGGTAGTCACCTCCACATAGCACGACAACTTGATGTTCTTTCTCTTTTGATCAAAATGTTTTCTCCTTGCTACCAAGAAAAACAAGACCTGTCAAATTTGACCCTGTGATGTCCTTGTTCCCAATGCCTTAAATCTAGCTCAATGATAAACTAGGCTAGCCACCTAGTTGAGATAAATACTGCAGCACTTTATATTTACTATCCAGATAATTGTTCCATCCAAAATTGTATCCTCTTCCTTTTGCAATTTTCCAATTTTAGTGCATGAGGAGAAATAAAATATTTTACTCAAAAACCATAGTCTACCAATCAATTTTGGTGATGTATTTATATCTTTAAGCCTTCATCTTCAACAACATCGGCGCTCATGGTTTTTTCAAAAAAAAAAATGCTCTGAATTATTTTTGGTGCCTTGTATTTTCAAAACTTCATAATATTATAATAATTTAAATCTAAAGATTTAAATATTATAACTTTTGCTATAAAAACTTTGTCCTCCATTTAAAACTTTTGCTTCAACACTTACAAATCTTTTCATTATAATATTTAAATATTATAATTATATTATTTTAAACCATGGTCATGTCTTCTCTTATAAACCTTTCTTTTTATTTTAAAAATTTGGCTTACCTTCTCTTTTAAACCTTGGCCTCCCTATTTAATTATTTAAACCCTGCCTTCTCTTTTAAAAAATTTTCCCAATCCACTTTTTTCCAAGTAAATCTTAAATCTCTTTGTTCTTCTTTATAATATTTAAAATAAATATTATAAACCTTTTCTTTAGAAAACTTTTCCTTGCTTTTAGATATACCTTGCCTTGAAGAATATTTCTGCTATGAATACCATGCAACCTTTTGACATCAATCCTTTGACATCCATGACAACTCAATATGATCAATATTTTCAATATACATCATTCTACATATCATGTGAATATTTACTTGCATATTTGACACCTAACACCTATGCCTATTGACTTACATACCACTTTACACTCTCTCACACTTTACACATTTACACACTATATTCTATAACACTTGATCTCATCTCACACATTTGCACATACATTAGACAAATATAAATTACAATCTGTAATATAATATTTACAAATGTACCACATGCTACCAAACAACATAATATCTCCACCACCACCCTATATTACATTATTTGGTGTGAGAACTTTTAGTCATCAATTTCTTATTTTGGTCTTTATCCTCTAGCTCTAATTTTTGCATTGTTTTATGTTCTACCATTGTTATTTATTTTTATTTTTTATTTTACATGATAGAATCGATATCCACCACGAATCTGGGAAGGTTGTCTAGATTTTTATGGTCACCATAGTATTTTGTGATGTCCACCTCAGAAGTTACCACACAGATCTTCACGTAGTCTGCCCCTATAACCACCATGCCACAATCATTTTAAACCTTTTATGCTACTGAAAACACCAGGAAAGGGACAAGAGTTCATTTTAGTGAGGTCCAAGATTTAAACCTTGGACCTCCACCCCCCTTATGGGGTTTGGGGGAACCAATTAGTCTACACCTTGGACATGAAGTTCTACCATTATTATTTTAATGTATTCCTTACAATATTTATTATACTTTATTTGTGTTCATAAAACCGTTGTAACATGTTCATAATATTATTCCATCCTGACTTATTGATCCATCTATAATATATTTTAATTTTTTTCATGTTCTATTTTTAGTTTGGTTATCTCATAAATTTTGAAATTATAGAATGATATTGATTTTGTTTTATATGTTTCATCTATTTTTATTTTCTTATTTTTAGCTACTTTTATTTCATCATATAAAACATCATTACCTTTAGGAATTTTTGAATGATTTATATTTTCATTATTTTCGCAATCATATTCAATTTGGTCTTCACATTTAGTGTCTATAATATTTACTATAATAGCTCATATTTTAATTTTTTCTTTAGTTTCTATCTCTTGATGGTCTTATTTTGGTTTTTTTTGTTGAACATATTGATATTGATGCTAATATTTCCTTGGTTGAAATATTTGAAAAAAATTAATTCATTTGATTTCTTTTATTCAAAAAATTATATCTACAAATACTTGTAGTATGACATTTTTTAGTTCATATGTAACAATATCTATATGTCCATTTAGGTTGTGATTGTGATGATATAACCATGTTATTTGATGCATTTTTCTTTGATATCAAAGCATTGCTAGTCATATCATATTTGACTAAATTCTCCACTTCATAATATTGAAAACAATTAACTAACTTATCAAAGGTTATGATTTTATCTATCACTTGAAGTGAAGTATTTAAATTATTGAAATCCTGTGGGTGTGTTCTTGATATAACTTGAACAAGTATCTTGTCTTCATTTTTCTCTCCCAAAAGCTTCTAATTCCACTATCCTTTGAATAAAAAGTTCAATACTTTCTCCACTATTTACCTTTAATGAATATAATTATGTCTGCAAATGTAAGATAGTTGGCTGTTTTTTTTCCTTCAAAAATATATAGGGCTAAATTTCATTTATTATGCCAAATATGATTATCAAAAGGGATTTTACATCACCTTTCTAAAATTTTTGTTTTCTCCTTTCATATTTTGGATTATTCTTTGTTTCTTTCACTATATGAATATTTATCAGCAATGAGAATTGATTTCATTTTGTTTTTCCATGATGCAATGTTTAGAAATTTTTAAATGTTGTGATTCAAAAAGAAAATTTTTGCAATGTGCCATGGAACTCATTAAATAATATCCCTCATAAAATTTCAAATTCTAATTCTCATTTCATCTCCTAAATTCAAATTTTATTTTTAGTTTTTAATTTCCACTTATAATATCCCAAATTTACATTTAAATTTCATTTTCACCTTTACTCCAATAAATTTCTATTTCAATCCAAATATTTAATAAAAATTTTAAATTATTTGTTTCCTTAAATATCTGTTGCATTTAATTAATTTATTCAAATATAATAATTTATATCTTTATATCTCCAAAAAGACAAATCCTTTTCTTTTAACCTTTGAATTATAAAAAAAAATATTTAATAAACCTTATAACTCCCTTCATTAATTTATCATACCCCATAAAGTCATTATTTCCCAAAATAATGCAATCAATATGTAGGTAAATTTGATGTGCTCACCTTATGAATACATAAAAATATAAAAGTTCCTTATAATACTTACAACCTGCATATTATGCTTCCTTCATTTTTGTTGATGGTAAAATGTTATACCTTCACTTGAATACACTCTTGCTTTATCAAGTTCAAGTGAAACTTGACCAAGGTGATTTCTAATATATCTCAGTAATAACATGAGCTTATCTTCACTCACACAGAGGCTCACTCCACATTCTCTCATTCACTGATTATCTTCATAGGTGTTTTGACTCATTAAACATTGATTTTGCATAGGCACTTTAGCTTTATCATACAATTCATAGCTCAGATTTCACACTTCTTGTATTCTACTTCTACGTCAGCTTGTATCCTTGGCTTCTTGCTTGTATTTATCTTTCAACCAGCATAAATTCTCATTTTTTTATTTACAAACATCCATCATCAATTTTTAGCATGTAAAAGTTCTCACTTTCCAGCCAATACATCCTCACAATAGATATCTCAACTTTACTTTGACTCTAACAATATTAGGGTTCAATAAACCAAAAATTCCAACCAATACATCCTCACAATAAATATCTTAAGTTTTCTTTGACTCTAATAATTTCAAGGTTCAATCAACTAAACCTTCATAGCAATAATTTTTCTTAAAATTTCAATTTGTCATGTCAATTTGTCCTTCTTGATGCAATATCAACTAACTTATTGATTTTCTCAATACTTTAACATCCTCTTGAGCTGGCCAAAGTGGTGTTCTAATATCATTGTTGGGAATTTTTTGAAATCATATTAAAGGGCCATTTTATAGGATCAAATAGTAATCACAATATTAAAGCATTCAACTCAATGACCAATATCAATAAATCTCATTCATAGAATAACAAAAATATTTCACAATAAATAAACTTACAATATTATTCATATATCATAAAATATACAATATCACATTCATGTTCAACACAATGCATGGATCTTTATCTCTATAACATAACCTTATAAGATAGCTTTTCAATACTCAACTATTGGTCTCCTCAAACATTTGAGAGATGCATCATTTACTATTACTCAAATATGACAAAACTCTCATGAATCTTCACTTTACATATTAATACATGTCATGTGACTCTTCACTTCCACAATTTACACCTAACACCTATGACTCTTGACTTACATAATTTTTTCACTCTATCACACTTTGCACACTTGGACTCCTCTCACACATTGACACATACATTAATCAAATATAAATTACATTCCCTAATATAAATATACAAATATACCACATGCTACCAAATAATGTAATATCCAAACAAAATTCATTGAACCTTATCATGTTATTTGTTCATATCTAATTTGAAAATCATACCAATTTTTTCATAGAATGAAGAGAATACACATTATCTTATGTTATGAGCATATGATCAAAAATTTATTTCCCATCAGGAAAAATACTATGTTCGTACAAGATAACATAATCTAGAATGTTTTTCAATATGTTTGCTATTTTTTTTAATTATTTTGTATGTAACATTACCAAGGCTTATTGCATGATGTTTATTAAAATATCGTGTCCCACCTTTCTTTATAACCAATAAAACAACTTAGGTGGAATTGATATAATTTATTGTGGACTTTTTTATTATTATTTTGGTTAGTGTGAGAAATCCATATGACCAATGCACATGGTTGAGAAGTCTCCTGCCAACCATGACCCCTCATAAAACCAAGAGCTATGCTTATCAATAGGTAATTTAACACACACCCACCCCCACACACTAACCCACACTACGGTTTGAAAGTTGGACCTCTCAAAGAAGAGCCAAAGCTTTAACTCTTGTGCTATCCTCCCTGGGACCATTGTGGACTAACCCCATCCAACATATATTACTCTTTAACAAATTGTAAAGTTTTTTAATGATATATTACTCTTTAATTCTACTTATCTTTTGTAAATTTTTGATATTGTTTTTAAATTTTATTTTTATTTTTATATGTTAACCAAGGATTTGATATTCCAAATAATTATTTACCCCTTCAGATAGTTTATTTTTTGAGAAAAGTTGCATATTCCAAATGGCCTTGGAATTAAAACACAAGGATTTAGATTAAAAGATCATAAGTGTAAGTAGGAATTTAGGTAGCATGATTGAGTTATATATGGAAATGCTAAATAGAAGTAAGGATTTCTACTTGGAAGTGTGGATGGTTGAAAAAAAAAATCACCTTAAAGGGGTAAATAATTATTTGGAATATCAAATGGCCTTGGAATTGCTTATATGTATTTTTTTATAATTTATTTTAAGACCAATTATTATACAACCTAAGTGGACCTAATGAAAAAGGCTTGGGTACTACATAAATGAGGTTAATGTTCAAATCTAAAGGGGATATTATATGCATAACCTTAAAGTAGATAGCATAATAAAATTACCTATCCTAGGGATGTTAATACTTTTAGGTCTTAAGAGATAACTTAATTTAATATATATTCTATTAACCATTATATTTATTAAGTATTATATTGTAATTATACCCATATTTTGGATTGCGATATAGTGAATCTGTCAGCCACCTACCTTGGTCTTCCTCTCTTTTAGGGTAAACCAACAAAGGCAATATGGAATGGAGTTATTCAGTGCATTATGAAAAAGCAGGTAGGATGGAAAAGTGATTTCCTTAGAGGTAAATTTTGTCCAAGCCTGTCTCCAAAGTATTTCAGTTTTCTTTATGTCGGTATTCAAAGTTCCCAAAGAAGTCTACCATCAAATTGAACATACTCAAAAATAGTTTCTCTGGTTAGGTATGGAAAACAAACATAGATTCCATTTGGTAGTGTGGGATAAAGTTTGTACAAGGAAGGCTTATAGGGGCCTAGGATTTCAAAAAGTGTTCAAAATTAACATGACTTTATTGCGTAAGGAGGGATGACAAATTTTATCTGATTCCAAAACCCTATGGGTTGACATTGTCAAGATCAAATATCTACACTAGTGTTCTTTCTTTACCGATTACGTTTGTCCTAATGGATTCATGTTTTGGAATACCATGTCCCATACCAAAAGCATCCTTTCCAAATTTATTTGGTGGTGCTTGGATAATGACAACCTCATTCAATTTTGAGGAGACTTATGGATCTCAGACCAATCTCTTATCAACTCTCCTAGGCTCTGTCTCCTAAAGCCTCTTATCGATCATTCTATTGGGGAATTTGTTTCCAACTTCATTTCCTTTGATAGCAACCAATGACCTTCTTAGAAACATATCCTTTCCTTTGATGACATCCCTAGTTTTGTTGAAGATCCTAAGAACCTCACAGACTTACTCAGAACCACTATTATCCCTTCCAACACTTCTCAGGATTTTATCCTATGGGGAGCCACTGATCATGGTATTTTTAATGTCAAATCTACCTACTTTCTCTAGGAAGAACCTTTGAAAAATTGGTTTCCAATTGATCTCATTTGGCATAGCTGCCTCATTCTAAAAGTTGACTTTTTTTTAGCTTGTTATGCACAACAAAGTTTTAAATTTAGAAAATATCTCCCACCGTGGGTTAATCATTGTCAATAAATTTTATGTGTGTCATTCGAAATGGGAATCGATTTGCCACCTTTTCCTACATTGCCTTTTCACATCAATCATCTTGTCATCCCTCATGTCCGAGTTCAGTATTACTTGGGCCCCTCTTAATTACATCATGGACCTGTGCACCCAGTGACCCAACCCCTTCCACCACATCCACCTCAGCTCCCCATGGTATTTCTGTCTTCCTTGGTTTAAATATTTGAAAAATTTAATTCATTTGATTTCTTTGATTCAAAAAATTATATCTATAAATACTTTTAGTATGATATTTTTTAGTTCATATGTAATAATATCTATATCTCCATTTAGGTTGTGATTGTGATAACACTACCATGTTATTTGATGCATTTTTCTTTGATATCAAATCATTATTAGTCATATCATATTTGACTAAATTCTCCACTTCATAATATTGAAGAAAATTAACTAACTCATCAAAGGTTATGGTTTTATCTATCACTTGAAGTGAAGTGCTTAAATTATTGAAAGCCTTTGGATGTGTTCTTGATATAACTTGAACACGTGTCTTGTCTTCATTCTTCTCTATCAAAGTTAGTAACTGAGATTTTAATTCCAATATCCTTTGAATAAAGAGTTCAATAATTTCTCCACTGTTTACCTTTAATGAATGTAATTGTTACTGCAAATGCAATATAGTTGGTTGGTTTTTTCCTTCAAATATTTTGCATAATTTTTTCCAAAAAAATATTGAAGTAGTTGCTTCACTTATATATGGCTAAGTTTCATTTGTTATGACAAATATGATTATCAAAATGGATTTTACATCATATTTCTCAAATTTTTGTTTTCTCCTTTCATCTTTTGGATTATTCCTTATTTCTTTCACTATATCCCAATATTTATCATAAATGAGTATTGATTTCATTTTTTTTTTCCATGATGTAAAGTTTAGGTCTTTTAAAAGTTGTGATTAAAAAAAAAAAAAATTCTATGTGCCATAATGGAACTCATTAAATAATCTCCTTCATAAAATTTCAAATTCTATCTCTCTTTTCATATCCTAAATTAAATTTTTATTTTAGTTTTTAATTTCCACTTATATATCCCAAATTTACCTTTAAATTTCATTTTCACCTTTACTCCAATAAATTTCTATTTCAATCCAAATATTTAATGAAAATTTTAAATTATTTGTTTCCTTAAATATCCCTTGCATTTAATTCATTTATTCAAATATAATAATTTATCTCCTTATATCTCCAAAAAATAAATCCTTTTCTTTTAACCTTTGAATTATGAAAAATTATATTTAATCAACCTTATTACTTCCATCATTAATTTATCATGCCCCATAAAGTTATTCTTTCCTAAAATAATAAAATCAATATGTAGGTAAATTTGATGTTCTCACCTTATGAATACATGAAAAAATAAAATCTTCTTATAATACTTACAACCTGCATATTATGCTTCCTTCATTTTTGTTGATGGTAAAATGTTATACCTTCACTTGAATACACTTTTGCTTTCTCAAGTTCAAGTGAAACTTGACCAAGGTGATTTCTAATATATCTTAGTAATCACATGAGCTTCTCTTAACTCACACATAGGCTCACTCCACTTTGTCTCATTCACTGATTTTCTCCATAGGTGTTTTGACTCATTAAACATTTATTTTGCATAGGCACTTTAGCTTTATCACACAATTCATAGCTCAAATTTATTACTTCTTGTAGAATACTTCTATGTCAGCTTGTATCCTTGGATTATTGCTTGTATTCATCTTCCAACCAACATATATTCTCATTTTTATAACTACAAACATCCATCCTCAATTTTTAGCATGTAAAAGTTCTCACTTTCCAACCAATACATCCTCACAATATATATCTCAACTTTACTTTGACTCTAACAATATTAGGGTTTGATCAATCAAATATTCCAATGAATGCATGCTCACAATAGATATCTCAACTTTTCTTTGAATCTAACAATCTCAGAGTTCAATCAACCAAACGTTCGTATCAATAATTTTTCTTAAAATTTCAATTTCTCCTTCTTGATGCAATATCAACTAACTGATTTATTTTATCAATACTTTAACATCCTCTTGATTTGGTCAAAGTTTTTTTTATAATATCATTGTTGGAATTTTTTTGAAATCATCTTAAAGGGCCCTTTTATAGGATCAAATAGTAATTACAATATTAAAGCATTCAACTCAATGATCAATATCAATAAATCTCATTCATAGAATAACAAAAATATTTCACAATAATCAAACTCACAATATTATTCATAAATCATCAAATATACAATATCTCATTCATGTTCAATACAATGCATGGATCCTTATCTCTATAACATAACATTATAAGATAACTTTTCAATACTCAACTATACATCTGAGATATGCATCATTTACTATTACTCACGTATGAAAAAACTCTCATGACTCTTCACTTTACATATGAACACATGTCATATGACTCTTCACTTGCACATTTTACACCTAACACCTATGACTCCTGACCTACATACTTGAAACTTTGCAATATATCACACTTGGACTCCTATCACACATTGACACATACATTAAAGAAATATAAATTACACTCATTAATCTAAATATATAAATATACCACATTCTACTAAATAATTTAATATCCAAACAAAAATTCATTGAAACTTATCATGTACTTTGTTCATAGCTAATTTTAAAATCATACCAAATATTTTCATGAAATTAAGAGAATACATATTATCTCATGTTATGAGCATATTATCAAAAAATTATTTCCCACAAGGAAAAATATTTTTCTCATACAATATAATATAAACTAGAATGTTTTTCGATATATTTGCTATAATTTTTAAAATTATTTTTTACATAAATTTACCAAGGCTTATTGCATAAATTTTTTTTATTAAAATATTTTGTCTCACATTTCTTTAGAACCAATAAAACAACTTAGGTGGAATTTATATAATTTATTGTGGTATTTTTTTTTTTTTGGTTAGTGTGAGAAACCCCTATGACCAATGCACAGGGTTGAATAGTCTCATCCCAACCATAACCCCTCATAAAGCCAAGAACTATGCTTATCAATAGGTAATTTAAAACACAACCACCACACACCCACACCATCACACTCGCCCACATTGCAGTTTGAACCTTGGACTTCCGGAAGAAGATCCAAAGATTGAACCATTGCACTGTACCCCTAGGACTATTGTGGACTAACCCCATCCCACATATATTACTCTTTAACAAATACTAAAGTTTATTAATAAAATTTATTGTAAATTCATCAAGGCTAGGTGTTGTATTAGGATAGAAAGGGAAAATTACCTCTTGTATCTCATTTATAGAGAAGTTTTTTTTCAAGCATTCATTTTATATTAGTATAATAATTGATGGAGCATTTTATAGAAGCGCATATTGAGTCTCCTTATCTTTCTTATTTTATATAAAAAAATCTTTTAAATAATAATGATTTATTCATAATATATTATTCTTATTCCATAGTTATTGTATTTGGATTTGAATTATTTTTTTTATTTGAATATCTCAAAAATATGACTTGATCATAATAAAATATCTCAAAAAATTATATACTTTATTTGCAACTACATATTATATAATAAAAAATTATCCAATAATTTTACTATTTGAGTTTATCTATTTCATGATGTACTCTATTCAGTATTATATATTTTATTAATATCATTTATAGACTTACGTTTTCTAAAAAATATTTATAATGTGATGACCTATGAATAATTAATGAATATGAAGGATCTAGATTCTTTATTTATTATGGTTGGGTTATTATTGAATGTGGTTTATTGGTATGATTTATTTGATTTTGGTATAAATATGTATCAAAACATAATGTGTAATATAACTTTAAGTTAACACTAACCCTATTAGGGAGAAATTTTTGTTTGTGATATGATTATAAGTGAAAAAGGTCATGGGTTTTATCCTATGTCTTGTATAAAAATAATGTCTAGACTACGTTGTGTAAAAATTAATGTATGTCAACTTGTAATTGTTCAGTTTCATAGATATAATAATTATTAATGTGAATGGTGGTTTTTGAGATAGTAAACATGTGTCTATAGATATTGTTAATGTGATTTAATTGAATTAGTTTTAAATTATCATGCTTATAAAAAATAAATTATGAAAATAGGGAGCTATTAATTAATTATATTTTTAAATGGTTAAAAATTGAAATTGATGATGGAGTTAGAGAGGTTATTTTATTTTCAACCATCCACACTTCCAAGTAGAAATCCTTACTTCTATTTAGTATTTCCATATATAAGTCAATCATGCTACCTAACTACCTACTTACACTTATAATCTCTTAATCTAAATTTTTGTATTTTAATTTCCTTATTTTATTACATCCTTGTTGTGTATAGTCATGTCTTGATAGAGGATAATGATAATTATTTTGCACCTATTTTCCTATGTAGTGTTAGAATTTCCCAAAATAGACATGCAAAGCATTACACAAAATATGAAGAAAGAGTAGAACCGATTGATTATTCCATGGATCAACTTTGTATAAATAACAAAGTTGATCATTGAGAGTCGTTGGATTACAACAACTCATCAAATATGATGTAGACTATAACCGAGAGTTCACCTGACTCATGAAGGAGTGGAAACTCAAGTAAGTCTATCCTAGTAGAACTTAAGAGAATAATTACTTATTCTAACACCCCCCTTAAGTGATACTAGGGGTGTATTGTGCAAATGAGTCCCGAAAATAGAGCCTGATGAGGTACTCATGTACAATGGTTTCTTTTCTGAAGAGATGGTAAAAACCCCATGGGAAAAACCATCTATCAAAAAAGAAAAAGGAAGAGGCATGTCTTCGATTTGTGAAGATTGTCCTCTTAATACAAAAAAAGGTGAGTCCCGACAACATGGCCTGATGAGGTACTCATTTACAATATATATGAGAGATGGTGAAAAAACCACATGGGAAAAACCATCTGCTATGAAATAAAGAGGCATGTCTTCGGATGGCGAAGATTGTCCTTAATAACAAAAAAATGAGTCCCGACAACATGGCCTGATGAGGTACTCATGTATAATATATAAGGGAGAGATGATAAAAAAACCACATGGGAAAAAACCATCCTCCAAAGAATACAATAATAAAAGGAGAGGTGAAAAGACCTCTGTTTCAATGTAGTTGTAATACTCCAAGTTTCTCTCGCAACTGTATGTAACGCGGAGAAGGAAATGACTTGGTGAAGATGTCTGCAACTTGATTTTTAGTTGGAATATAGTCCAAGTATATGTCCCCATTCTGAATATGTTGTCGAATGAAGTGCATGTGTATCTCAATGTGCTTGGTGCGTTGATGCTCAACTGGATTGCGTGCAATATGAATTGTGCTCTGATTGTCACACCAAAGAGTAATAGGTTTGTCATGGGAAAAACCAAATTCTCTTAGAATATGATGAAGCCAAAGAGCTTCCTGACTTGCTAAAACTATTGCCATGTATTCTGCCTCTGTAGATGATAAGGCCACTGCTTGTTTTTTTGCATAACCAAGCAATTGGTGAAGAACCAAGACAAAAGACATAGCCAGAAGTTGAACATATGTCTTCTACTGAACCTGCCCAATATGAATCCATGTAGCCAATGATATCCATGGATTTTCCCTCATATAAGAGCCCAAAGTGAGTAGTTCCTTGCAAGTAGCAGAGGATTCTTTTTGCTGCTTGCCAGTGACTGAAATGAGGTTGATGTGAGAATCTGGATATTAAGCCAACAACATATGAGATATCTGGATGAGTATGAGTAAGGTATAACAGACTCCCTACAAGCTGATGGTATAGAGTTGCATCACATAGAGGGGATGTGCAGGAAGTACTTAGATTGACTCCAGACTGAAAAGGTGTAGGAGAAGGTTTACAATCTATCATTTTAAACCTTTGAAGAAGATCTAGAGTGTATTTTTGTTGACACAATGAAATTCCTGCATCTGTTTGATTTATTTGGATCCCAAGGAAGTAATGAGCTAGACCCAGATCAACCATATCAAATTTTCCAGAGAGGGAGTCTTTTATAGTCTGAATGTGAGTGAAGTCACTACCAGTGAGTAGTAGATCATCAACATATAGAACAAGTATGGTGATTTTTCCTTCATCTCTCCAAATGTAGACTATGTTATCAGACTCACAATGAGAAAAACCTGAGGAAAGAAGGAAGGAGTCCATTTTTTCATACCAAGCTCTAGGAGCTTGTTTGAGGCCATAGAGAGACTTCTTTAGCCTACAAACAAGAGAGGAGTCTTGAGTGAAACCAGAAGGTTGTTCCATGAATATCTCTTCCTTTAAGTCCCCATGTAAGAAAGCACTTTTTACATCCATTTGAAAGACAGGCCACTTTTGGGAAGCAACCAGAGCAAGAACCAGTCTAACAGAATCCATTTTGGCAACTGGTGCAAAGGTTTCAACATAATCAATTCCTTCAATTTGAGAGAAACCTTTGGCTACTAGGTGAGCTTTGTGTTTGTCAATTTCTCCATTAGGCCCATATTTTGTTCTATAAATCCATTTACAATGAACTAATTTCCTTCCTTTAGGTAGGGGAACTAAATCCCAAGTTTCATTTTTTATTAAGGAAGTGAATTCATTTTCCATGGCATCATCCCATTATTTAATACCAGTTGCTTCTTTGAAGGATTGAGGATCAGAGGAAATAGACTGATAGACAAGACCAGTGCCTATGGAGTTGGTTAATCTGGATGATGGAAGATTTTGGATGTAAGGAGTAGCTTCTTTAACAATGGTGCGGGCCCATTTTGGCATAGTGGAAGGAGTAGAAGGAGTGGAAAGACTTTGAGTTGGAGTTATAGGTTCCTCATATTGATCATCAATCTCTAAATTAATCTCTAAAGTTGGTTCTTCATTATATTGAGGTTCTACTATAGGAGAAGGCTCAATAGAGGAAGAGGATGGTTGAGGATATTTCTGAGGGAATGTTTCATCAAATTGGACATTCCTATGAAAAATACCTCATGAGTTGTGGGATCAAGGAGCCTGTATGCTTTCATTTCCTCACAATAACCAAAAAAGATGAGCTTTTTGCTTTTCTTATCTAGAGCCTTCCTTTTCTTCTTTGGGATGTGTGCCCAAGTAGTACACCCAAAAATATTGAAGAAGGAGACATCCGATTTTGAGCTAGTCCATGCTTCTTCAGGAGTTAAATGGTCAAGAGCTTTATGAGGTGTGCGGTTTTGAATATAGTTTGCATAGTTAATAGCTTCTGCCCAAAAAACTTTTGGAAGATCTCTTGAATGGAGCATACAGTTTGCCATTTCCTTCAATGTTCGGTTTTTCCTCTCTGCAATGCCATTTTGCTATGGATTATGGGAGACAAAATGTTGATGAATGATGCCATGACTTGATAGAAATATTGAGAACTCATTACTGTAGTATTCCCCCCATTATCTGTGCAAATTTGCTTGATGTTGCAAGAGGCCTGATTTTCAACTAAGGCTTTGAAGATTTTGAAGTGGGACAGAACATCACTTTTGTATTTTAGGAAGTAGACCCAAGTTCTTCTGGAAAATTCATCAATGAAGGTTAGAGCATATTTTTCTCCTTTGAAAGAAGGCTCTGGGAAAAACATCAAGTCACTATGGATTAACTCTAGAGGGGATGAGGCTTTTAGAGAACCACTTGGGTGGAAAGGATCTTGATGTTGCTTTCCAAGAGCACATCCAGGACATACTCCATCAATAGAAGAGACTTGAGGTAAACCTGTTACCATTTCATGGGTGTTCAATTCCTTTAGGTAGTTATAACTGAGATGACCAAACCTTTCATGCCAAATTTTGCTTTCAAGATCTCCATGAGCCACAAAATAGGAGGCCCCTTCTAGATTTTTGAATCCTTTGAAGTGAAATAGGTGAGTGTTGTGATCAATATCTCCTTTGGCTATAAGAGAGTGGGGGTCTTGAAAGTCTCTTATCTCAACTCCTATTGGAGAGAAGAGAACAATTTTCCCCTTTCTAAAAGTACAAATATGATAGATGGAGAGGAGATTTGTTGCAATGTTTGGAACATAGAGAACATTATTGATAGAGCCACCATCAATGGATATGTCACCCTTTCCTTTGACTGGGATAAAGGAAGAGTCACCAACTTCTATGCTACATGTTGAACTTGAGGAGATAGAAGAGAATGACTCATCTGAAGTAGTCATGTGATGAGTTGCTCCAGAATCTAGGACCCAGTAATTAGATGAAGTATTGGTGGTCTTCCATTGAAAATTTAGGGCTTTTCCTATATACTTTTTACTGTCTATATTTTGATCCTTCATAGCTGCCTCTAGTTGTTGTAATCTTTTCCAGCATTTGTTTGCAGAATGACCATTCTTTTTGTAGTGAGTACAAGTTATGGGACTTATTTATTTATTTTTGAATTTTTCTTTAGTGGAGGTGGATGCTACTAAGGCTTTAGAGGAAGAGGAAGAGATCTCATACTTTGCAAGTTTTGTTTCTTCTCTAGTTAGTCTCTCACAAAATTCTTCTAAGGAGGGCATTTTGAAACTTGCACCAAGAGCATATTTTGTAGATAGAAAGGTGGTTGCGAATATTTGAAATACACCATTTAATTTAGAAATAATTAGATAGATGCATTCTTCATATTTTTTATCCTTGCCACTACCTTTAAATTGAGTAAGGACTTCTTTAAATTTGGTGAGAAAGTCAACAATATTGCTAAAGTCTTCAGGAGATAATGTTGTTAATTCTGCCTCTAATTGCATTGACCTTATTTGATCTACTTTTCCAAATAAGTTCTTTAGTTTCTCCCAACTTTCATAAGGAGTTTTACAATCCGTAATGTGAAACCATAAGCTTTCATTTACATTAGTGCTTATAATACCCATTGTTTCATACATTTTCCCTTTATGAACAAATATTTCATATTCTTTTTCAAATTCAGGTTGCTTCTCTTCTAGCAGGTGTGTGAGCCCTTTTTGAGAAATGAGATTTAATATTTTAGGTTTCCAGGTATGATAGTTATGAGGGGTGAGTGGATCAATTGTATTCATTTTGCTAAAGAAAATTGAAGTAAACCAACAATCCCCCCTTAACTTCAATTTTAATGTTCTTTTAAAGAATGGAACAAAACCCTTAAGAGATACCAAGCTCCTCAATTACCCACCCTAACGAGAGGGAAACTATAAGTAAGTGAGGATATTTGCTAAATCTATTAGGGTAATGAAAAATGAATTAATGGATCTTATAATTTTTAATGTAACAATGGCCTTTTGGAAATACCAATCTCTTCAAAATACCCACCCTAACGAGAGGGAAACTATAAGTAAATGAGGAGGTATGATAAATTAATAAGGCCAATGAAACAATTGTTAAGCCAGGCCTATATATATTTTCTTCTCAATAACTCACCCTTACGAGAGGGAAACTATAAGTAAAGAGGAGAATTGATACTTGGAACATAGGCTATTTTTTATATCATCCAGAACTTAATATCGGATTCTTAATAACCCGCCCTTACGAGAGGGAAACTGTAAGTTATTGAGAAGTCCAACACTAGGAACATAGGTGATAAATTTTAAATGATTTAGGTAAAAAAATATTCCTATAAATAAAAAAATTTTGAAGTTTATGAGAGCTTGTATTGATATAGACTTCTTATATTTAGGTCTTGCTTTAAGATATAGAGAACTTTCTTAAATGCAAAAAAGGTGAAATAAGAAGGAGAAAGTAACAAGCAAGAAGAGGCAAAAAAATTGATGAAGATATATTTTATACACCAATAGATGCCACTTAAAAATTTATAAGATGTTATATAAAAAATTATTTGTTTTGATATTTATGAGGGTTTGTATAAAATATTGAGTACCTTCTTTAAACATATATTGGTTTAATGAGATAAAAACAATATACACCTTTTAGATATAAAAGCCACTATAAAAGGAAATAGAAGAGAGCTTAAAGAAGATAGACACCAAAAAAAAAAAACCCCCTCAAAAGATAAAACAAAAAGAAGGTGCAATATTGTGCACCCTTAACCCCCTCAAAAATACCTTTGTATTATTAGGTTACAAATGACTCCTTCACTTTTTAAGAGGATAGCCTTTTGAAAAAGTAAAAGGCTTTAGTGAAGAAATGAGTCAGAATGAATAACAAAAAATAGAAAGGTAAGGAGATATTTTGTAAGGTTTTACCTTCAAAAATGAAGGAACAAAAGAAAAAACCAATACAAATTAACCAATACAAGGTGCCTACATTCGGGATTTAAATAGAAGATGTGAATTGAATGTCTACCCCAAAGGAAGAAGGTTGTCATTCACTTCTTCTGAAAGAACGCACCTAGTGCCAAAGGAAGAAGGTTATCATTTGCAGACCCTATGCCTCTCAAAAAAATAGAAGAGCCAGCACCTCGAAGTCCTAGATTCACACTCCGATGAAGTCTTTCATTCTTCAAAAATTTATAGACCCTAGCACCTCGCTTTGAAATCTATTAAGGTTCACAGAGAAGACAGAAGACCCAACGCCTTGGCTATGAAATCCGTTTGAAACCTACAGATCAAACATAAAATAAGAGAGGCATAAAATAAAAAAAAGGCTTAATATTGCAATAATTTGATCGAAAGTTAATCAAAATGAAATATATAAAAAAATCGTAGATGCCTCTATCTAGCACCATGACACTTCACTTGAGGAGCAAACCGAAAATAGCTTTCTGCACAGAGAACTTGTCAGAGAAAAAAAAGCTTATGAACATAAAATAAATGGAATGGAATGCCAAAGGAAGAGAGGTGGAACAAAATTTATAGGAGCTAAGTGAGAGCCATTAGAATCCGCCAACTGAGAAGAGAAGAGATCGATGGTATTGAAGATACTTCGACTTAATTGGGCTCCTACGTATTTCATCGATGCATTAAAGTGATGCCAAAAAAGGAGCGCATGAGATGAAACGTTAGAAAATGATTATCATGCAACTAAATTTGACGAAGCTTTAGAGCAAACAAAATTTTAAAAAAGGGTTATCTTAACAATAGTTGACTTAAATATTAGTTGCGCCAAACGAGAATGCAACGGAGAGCATCTTTAGATCTCCAGTGAAGGAGATATCAAAATCGATTGAGAGGCATTACGAAGAGTGTCATTGGTGCCCAAGATTGGGTGCCCGATGCACGATTTGAGAGCCTCAATCGGGCTTCTCCGAGAGCAACGAAAAAGGCAGCGCAACAAGATTTTTTTCTGCAAAAAATAATACACTAAATATAGGAAATAAAATTCCTATCGATCAAGCTTTTAGGATAATAAAATTTTTAATAATAATCATAAAAAAAAATTATTTTCTTGAAAAAAGGTGTTCCTTTTTTTAAGGAAAAAAAATTAATATATATGAACTAGTCAAAGAGCCCCTTTTTTTTAAATAACAGATATGAAAAAAAACTATGGGCAATTTTTCTGAATAAAAATCATTTACACTAAAAGGCAATGAATCTTCCTTTTCCATTTTAACGTGAGAAGGAGACAAATATTATTCAGAATAACCCACATACATATATCTAAAAAATATAGCAAAAAAAACTATATATAAAATCTTATTGAAGACTTAAATCCAAAAAAAAAGGAGAAGCCAACAAAAGATACAAAGAACCAGCTCCTAGAACCTTCAAGAGAGAATGCTAGCAAAATCTATCCAGCTCTGGTACCATGTTAGAATTTCCCAAAATAGACATGCAAAGCATTACACAAAATATGAAGAAAGAGTAGAACTGATTGATTATTCCATGGATCAACTTTGTATAAATAACAAAGTTGATCATTGAGAGTCGTTGGATTACAACAACTCATCAAATCTGATGTAGACTATAACTGAGAGTTCACCCGACTCATGAAGGAGTGGAAACTCAAGTAAGTCTATCCTAGTAGAACTTAAGAGAATAATTACTTATTCTAACAAGTAGTACAAAGGGAGTGTTTTTTAAATCCACCAAGACATTTATAAAGGCCAATATTTTAACTCCATGATAAAGTACCTATTCAAAGCATGACAAGCATTAAAGGTAAGGATTTTTCATATCTATATAGGGTCCAGCTCACATTTAAACCTACTTCCATGTTTGTTGTAAGTTCTACATAATATTAAACTTAGGAGCTTTCTATCATGAATTGTAACACATTGCTTAATGTATATATTATATATCCAAATCCACCTTCATTTATTATATGTTAAGAATAAAATTTAATACAAGATATTATGTACTCATGATAATAATGTTTATTGATTTTTTCTATTAAAAATTAGTTTTTTTGACCTTGATGGTGAGATGGATTACATACCACAATGGTTTACTAATTTATTGTGACAATATGACCATGAAAAAACATCAAAAATTTATACAATCAATTATTATATGCCTTTAATATATATATTTTTTATTGACGTAAAGGAAGTTTTGAAATGTTTTACAGTGTTATTACAAAAATGGGAATCCCATGAAGGGATCCTACTGAAATAATAGAAACCACAAAGTGAGAAGGGACTAACATTGTAATCCTTAAATACAATCCGAGATAAATGGGAGAGGAAAAATACCACAATTACATGCCCACGTGGTCCACCTAAGGAAAACATTATTGGTTTGGAACATCATGCTGACGATTTCACTAGGGAAATCATTGTCCCAAACTTGAAGGTCAGTCTAGTTCAAATTTAGGTTTACCATCATGCCAACAGATCTATTACCTTCTTTATATTCTCTGTAGATGTGTTGAACCAGGGTTATGCGTAAGGGGTCATCCCCAAAATGTATTTCTAAAAAATTGATGAATTAGTTTTAAAATCTAGGTGAATAGTATCAAAACGCATGTATAATATTAACTATTATTAGGGGTAATGTTGGAAATTTAAACTTAAAATGGTCAAATTATTATAAAATTGGGGCGAATCGACCCCCTCCAAAAAATTGCACCCAAAATTTTTTGGCTAATGGGCCTTGGTCAAGGGTCCCAAATATTAGCCAATTCCAAATTTCAAAAATCCTAATTTTAGCCAATTGGCTATAAATAGTCGCTATGCATAACCCTGTATTGAACTAAAGAGTGGTCAATGTGACTAAGAATTGTTTTTCACTTGATAATAGCATCAAAAATAGACCTAGAAGGAGGACAGGAACCCTTGAAAAATTTGATGGTGTTCAATGAATCCCCTTCAACAACAATATTGTGAAACTGTCTACTAGTGGATAAGGTGAGACCTTGGAACAAAGCCTGAGCTTTAGCAAAGTTGTTGGATTGTATACCAATTGCCTCAGCAAAGGCAAGAATAATTTTACCTTGATGAGGCCTTCCATTCGAACTCTACTAGGTTTGCCTTTAGCAACTTCATCAAAGTTAAGTTTGAGCCAATCTAGAGGAAGCAAGACCGAGTGAACATAGGATCTATCAACTTTGGGAAATTGAGCCTTGGAAGGGCTACCAAGGATATTGAATGAAGAAATGATATGGAACAAGGAACAAGTCTAGCATTATCCTAAGCTAGGGTGACGGTTCTATAAATAATAGAAGTAGGGGTATTGGAATAATCATTGAAGGTCATGTTGTTCCTCTTAAGCCATACTTGCCAAAGAAAATGTGGAAGATAGAAAGAACACATGAGCAGAGGTAGATGTGGTGGAAGGGGTTCGGCCACTGGGTGCATAGGTCCATGATGAAATTAGGAGGGGACTAGGAAATACTAAACTCATACATGAGGGATAACATGATGGTTGATGCAAAAGGGCAACCCAAGAAAAGGTGGAGAATCGATTCCTAGTCGAACTGACACATGTAGCATCTTTTGGTAACAATTAGCCCATGGTGGGACATGTTATCTAAATTTAAAACTCTGTTCTACATAATAAGACAAAAAAAAGGTAACTTTTGGAATGAGGCAATGATGTCAAAATAGATCAGCTATAAACCCATTTTGTAGAGGTTCTTCATAGAGAAAGTAGGTGGATTTGACATTAAAAATGCCATGATTAGTGTCTCCCCATAGGATAGAATACTAATATGGATTGGAAGGGATAATAGTAGTTTTGAGTAATTATGTGAGGGCCTTAGCATTCAACCAAACCAAGGATGTCATTAGAATAAGGGATATGTTTCCAAGAAGGATGTTAGTTGCTATCAAAGGAAATAAAGTTTAAAACAAATTCCCCAACAGACCGATCGAGAAGATGCTTTAGGAGATAAATCTTAGGAGAGTTGATAAGAGGTTAGTATAAGATCCATAGTTCTTCCCAAAACTAGATGAGGTTTCCATTACCCAATCACCACTGAAGACCTTTAGAAAGGATGCTTTTAGTATGGGATATGGCATTCCAAAACATCGATCCATTAGGACAAATAAAATTGATAAATAAAGAACAGTGGTGGAGGAATTTGCTCTTGATAATGTCAATCCATAGGCTTTTAAAATCAGATAAAATTTGTCATCCCTTCTTACATAATAAACTCATGTTCATTTTGGACACTTTCCAAAATCCTAGGCCCCCATGAGCTTTCCTTGTACAAACTTTATCCCACGCTACCAAATGGAATCTATGTTTGTTTTTCATACCTGACAAGAGAAATTGTTTTTGAATTTGTTTATTTTATTGGTAGACTTCTTTGGGAACTCTGATGATCGACATAAAGAAAACCAAAATACTTTGGATGTAGGCTTGGACTAAAATTGCCTTGGCTGCCTGACTAAGGAAATTGTTTTTCCACCCTGCCAACTTTTTCATGATGCACTGAATAAATCCATTCCGCATTATATTTTTTGGTTTACCTTGAAAGAGAGGGAGACCAAGGTAGGTGGTTGGCATATTCACTATATTACATCCCAAAATCTGGATATAATTACAATATAATACTTAATAAATATTATGGTTAATAGAATATATATTAAATTATGTTAAATATTAAGACCTAAAATTATTTTATATAGCATAACATCCCTATGAGAAGGTAGTTTTATTAAGCTATCCACTTTAAGTTTATGCATACCATATCCCCTTTAGATTTGAACATTAACCTCATTTATGTAGTACCCAAGCATTTGTCATTAGGTCCACTTAGGTTGTACAATAAGTGGTCTAAAAATAAATTATATAAAAATACATGTAAGTAATTCCAAGGCCATTTCCAAGACTAAATAAAAGATAAAAACTCTAGAGGTAAATTTTTTAATGCATAAATAATTTTATATCTTGATTTGCTTGATATAATTTATAACTTTTTTTTTTTGGTTATATAACTAATTTTTTAAGGGGAAGTCTTTGGATTATTAAGAATGGAGGAAATATCCATTATAAATAAACCTCAATAATATAATTAATATTATTTCTAAAACCATAAATATAAAGAATTTATTCATCCAAAATAATTCTTTTTTAACTTACATAAATGGGATTCAATGTCTTCATCCATAATACATAATGCATCATCATCACATTGTGTTATTACAACTTGTATATTATATATGTGTTACTTAGTAAGATTCAAAACATGGGTCTCCTCTTTAAGAGTCAAGGAACTTAATAAATTGAACTAATACCATTTAGTATTCATCCAAAATTATTATGCATTGTTTTATTGCCTAGTAAGGATATATTAATATAAATATTAATTAATTATTTTTTATTAAATTTATATGTAAAATTATTTATAAAATAAAAAATTATTTATTAGCTTTAATTAAAAAATTTAAGACTTTTTTAATCGGTAAAATAATTTTTTATTAAAAGTGGGTTTTGAAAAGAGCCCCAAAACCTAATTACAAAAAAGATAAAAACAATAGGTCCTAAGAGCCCAAAACAGAGATAATTGATTTAAATTCTATTAGAAACACTATATATAAAAATTAGTGGAGATCTAATTTTGCTTATATATAATAGAAAAAGACCTAAAAATTTAAAAATATATATAATTAAAACGTGCATGTAGAGGAGTTGGAGAACAAGTGGGTAGTTAAAAATCTCCAGTTGAAATTGAGAAGCCCAGGTTCAAATATCTCCCCCCACATGTTGTGGATATGATATGTAACGGTTATATCTTGACCACATAATAAATATTTACCCCTTTAAAAAAAAATCTATATGGTTTTAAATTTATAATTGTATCGTTGACCCTATACTAAAGTATTAAATTTTCTTTTTAATTAATTTTTTTAGAGATATATATTATAAGATATTTTAATTCATTTTTAATAATTATTTAATTGTGAATGATTTTGTTTAATTTCAAAATTAATCTTATTAAGTCATCCTTCAATTTGAAAGCTTGACTACTACTTGTAACTTAAAGGGTGAAATAAATAAGTTTAAAATATATTTTTTATGAAGGGAATCCTTTATTTATATGTTTAATAAAGGGAAAAGTAGGTTTTATTTTGTTAGGGTAAATTTTAAATTTTCGAAATGGCCCAAACCCTTTTACAATCCTAGATTACTTTGTCTAGTCTTACAAACTAAAAAGCCTCATTTGTAAAGGATACATGGTATTCAAAATATTGAACTACCTTGTTTCAAAGCTCTATAGACTTACATTCATTACCCATATCTTTACAATCAAATATTTGAAGAGTCTCTAGAAAATGGAACCCTCAATGGACAAGTCCATAAATACTCAAAAAATGAAACCCTAGACAAATCCATAAATGTTTAGATATTGGAACCCTAAGTAGACGAATCCATAGATATCAAAAAAATGTGACCCTTTTTAGGAAAATCCCATAAAATTCTAAACTAAAAAAAAATTTCACATTGAACCTCAAAACAATTCTAAAAATTCACAAATCTATACATCTCCAAAAAATGAGACCCTCAACACACAGGTCCATAGATCTCCAAAAATGAGACCCTCAATAGAAAAATCCATAGATTTCCACAAAATGGAACCCACAATAGATAAATCCATATAATGATTAGTATATATGTTCTTTATAATCCCAATCTAGAATATTTCTCAACTTATTATAGTTGAAAATAGATAAATTCCATAGACCTCCATAAAAGGAGCCCTAAACATACAAATCCATAGATCTCCAAAAAATAATTTACTATGGAAATTTTAAAAATTATAACTTTCACTCATCGACATCACTTTCTAAATTTCATCCCTTATTCAATACTAACGATAGTATACCTATATAGATCTTGTCTAGCATTATCCATGTTTTACCTTCCTCTATGAGACCTCCTCAATTGGCTAGCCAACCAACCACATCATTTCCTTCTCTATACACATGTACCTCCTAAAATTCTTTGATTGAATTACTACTCTTCAACTTTCCACCACCATTTTAGTGAGGTAGTTAATAATATATAGTGAAACTTCCTCAATTATTAATCTCTTAGCCCCTAGTTGAACTGTCACATTCACTCCTTCTAAGACTACTCTAGATTTCGCCTAATGGCTAATCATAATTCTTAAGTACTTAGTCATAACTTTGATCACCATTCCTTGACCATCCCTTAACATTGCTACTCCTTCAACCTTCCTTGGGTTACCTTTAGAAGCCTAATGAGATTTTTGGTTTCATCCATCCTTGTTTAATCCCTTGTTTAAAAAGTCAACAACTTTTTGAAGAGCTATGAAAACTAAATATTTAATCCTTATTAGGATCCATGAAACATTAAAAATAGTTTTCAAATATTTTAATGTTTAACTAGTTTGAGAGTATTCATCCATGCACCCTATATTTGTATAGCCAAAAAATTCATTCCCCATGTTTCTCAAAGATGTATTAATTACACTTATAATGGATACAACTATTTCACACATTTAAACATTTTAATTTATATAAATTTACATGATATTACTTTTAAAATATGTTAGTTAAAAATATTATAATCAAATTATCTAGATAATTAAATTTTATATTATCAAATCTAAAGAAATAGCCGAACAGTTGAAGAGCATTTCAATTTGAAATTAAATTTATCCACTACACACAAATACATGGGCAAGTGTGATACATTAAATAGTAAATATATCAAAAATATACATTGCTAAAGTTATATCTAAAGGATGGTCTAGGATAATTTACATCAAGCCCATGCTTTTTTTCTTTTAAGGTTTAATGTCATGTGAATTGTAAAAGAGATAAGTCATTAAGAAAACATCATTCTAATATGCCAACTTTATAAAGTTTCCTTAAATGCAAATGTAAATCAATTATATAAATATTTCATGTGATTTAACATCATTCTTTGATTTAAAATAAAGCAAACTTTTTCATAGCGACCTGTTGAATTCTAGATGTCTCTTTTAGTCCTTTGATTTTGTGTGATCTTATAAAATATATAAACATATATCTGATGTTTAATTTAATCAGTCTTAGTATTTAATTATAAGAAGATAAAAAATTTGAAATTTAATAGGAGAGTATATTTATTTGACATAGTTTATCAACTTAGGATCCTTGCGAACATCTCCAAGAAATACACTACATAATTATCATCTCAAAATGTGTTTTGTAATCCTTGGGAACATCTCCAAGAAATACACTACATAATTATCATCTCAAATTGTGTTTTGTAGGAAGTAGTTTGTTGGCTTTGTTACTCTTAGAATAAAAAAATAATATATATTAAAGGCATTCCATTTTGTTTTTTAAAATATCTTATTTATAGTCATCCCAAAGAGACTATTCTAAAATTACATTCAACCCTTCTATAATTTATCCTACATGATCTAAAAAAAAAACTAATTGGTGAATAATATACATCAAGGATATTAGGCATGGTGATTGGAAATTATTTCAAGAATATCATAAATTATTTAAATAATAATAGTGTATGGGAAAAACTACTTTAGATATAGGTTCAACCCTTTCAATTAACTTAAATGATAATTTACCACATGTTAGAAACCTATTTTTGTCTACCAAAACCTAAAGCATGCTATATAGAGTAATATTTGATCAATATATCTATTTAAATGTGCTCAAGGTATAATTTTTAAAAATACATATTGACTAAAAAATACCTCCCACACCACTTGCCTTAGTTGGAATAAATTATTAAGAGATAAGTTGATAATAAAAATTATTGTTGAAAATCTATCTCATTTTATTATGTTCAACATATATTTTATTTTAAAAACTATTTTGGTGAGAATGTATCTATGCATAATAGTCACAAAAATATGCTCATGTGATAAAAGTGATCAACATTTAGTATTATGAGCAGCCTACTCAACATCTAAAACCAAATTAGAGTCAAGGGTTCTCATATTTTAATGGAAAATATTATCCTAATATCCACTTCTAACCCTCTAGATGAAATAATTAAATTTCTACTGGTCAAGGTCTAAGGACCAACCTACTCAATTAATAATATAGATATTAGGGGAAGAATTTATATCTACTTGGTTTAAGAAGGTGAATATATTTTATCACTTTAGTGGGACATTAATAAAATTCTAAAATTGAAAAAAATAGATGATTTAGATAAGCACACACAATCAATAACTATTTTTCAAAATAATTTTGAATATCCATAAATTAGAGTCATTCTTATTTATAGCACTCAAGTGCATCTATATCAATTAATGAACATGTTTTAGTTTTGTATTATAAAAAATTCTTCTATTATTGAAATTAATAAGTTTTTTGGAGAATACTACATTATTTGGTACATGCTAATGTACCCTCATGGAGATAAAATCAAGAAGGATAATAAAATACGTCCTAGTGAGATGAAGTTCTAAGTTTGGGATCTTATTTTCTATATTCCTGGTTTGCTCAGTCTTTGGGGCTTGCGTGCCCGATCAGTCTTGTTCTATTTTTCGGGGGTCTGCAAGCCTGGTTGATTCCCCTACATGGGTTTATTGTCTTTATTTTTTGGATTTTGTGATGGTTTGGTATGTTGTTTATCGATATTGGCCTCTAGTTTATGGTTTTGGTCTAGTCTCTCTTTACCTCCTAATGAGTTCAAAGGTTAGATCCAATTTTTGTTAAGGTTTGGAGGCTCTTTCAAAACTCCTTTGTATACCTTATAAAAAATAAATGTGAAGAATATAATCTTATACTGAGAGGGGGGGTGAACAGTATAAGACTAACTTTTACTTTTCTTTCACTAAAAATATTATCCAATATAATCAATGACAATATCAAAAGTAGTAATCAAAGCAATGCATAAATCATCACACACAATAGAGACACCAATTTAACGTGGTTCACCGAATGTGAGCTACTCCACAGAGAAAAATTTTCACTAAATTTTTCTCAAAAAATCTCTTGGGAAATCTTCCCTATTACAATGTTTATGGACCTTTGTCCAAAGGAGACACCAATCCCCTAATTCTCTGATTTTTGGATCTCTCTCCACTAGAGAACTCTTTCCACTTTTTGTAGTTTGTGGAGCTTGACCCAGGAGAACTCTTTTCCTCAACTGGTTTGTGGATCACTCTCCATAGAAGAACTCTATCTTCCTAGCGGCTTCATGGATCACACTCCATATGAGAAATATTTACCCTTGCTCTATTTCATGTATCTCTATCCATAGGAGAAATCTTTCTCCTCTACTCTAGATGGTGATCTTCTAGAAGACTATTGTTCTAACTGCACTAGATTTTGGATCTCTCTATAGGATATCTTTATTCTTACTCAAAATACCTCTATCCTCACTATCCTATATCATGGATCTCTCTCCATTAGATACTAATATCCTCTACTCTATCACCTCCAAATCTTACTCTCATATTTGTCATAGATATGCATGAAACACTATCCTCAAACTAGTACAATTATGCTATAACTATATCTCAAGTCTAGCACAAATATACCCTCAAATATACACCAAAATATATCCTCAAATATGTCCTCAAGACTTAACACAAAGCTTGATCAAATCACAAATCAACTCTACTTAGATTTACCCCAAGCCTTAACATAAAGCTTGAACAAATCAATCAATCATCTCTACTTAGATTTTCCCCAATCCTTAACATAAATATTGAACAAATCAATCAATAAAATCTACTCTCAAGTATCCATAAAGACTTTCCTCAAATATTCCTATAAATTCTCTCAAGAACTTGCTCAATCTCATCTTAAGTATTCACAAAGACTTACCTCAAATCTGCCTACAAGTCCTCTCAAGAACTTGTGCAATATTCTCTCAAGTATTCACCAAGACTTACCTAAAATAATCCTACACGTTCATTCAATAACTTACTCAATTTGCTCTCAAGTATTCACCAAGACCCACCTCAAATCTACCTACAAGTCCTCTCAAGAACTTACTCAATCTTCTCTCAAGTCTTCACAAATACTTACCTCAAATATGCCTACAACGCTATTAATTACTTTGTCTAATATTTAAATTAATTCATTTAACTTGAATTAGTTTAGACATATTATATTTTATGGAGATCCAAAATTGCTCAAACCAATTCTCATTCAAAAACTTGGAAAGATTACCTCACAAACCCTCATTCTGTGGCTATATAGCCAAAAAAACCTTAAAAACTAAAAATGAGTCGGATGGAGCCCAAAATTGGGGTGCTCATCCCTCTTACAATAGACAAGCCAAAAATAAAGTTTCAAGTCCTAACTCTAAATACATTAGGATATACTAACCTTCGAACAGATCAAAAAGCATAAAAAACTAGGTAAGTTTAAAACCTAATTTCGGGGCACTAGATGATGGAATTTGGCCCCGAAAACTAGATTTTTTGGGTAAATAGGACTTTATGGAGTTGTATTTGTTTAGAACTCTCCCAAATAGCTCCCTGTCAAATTTCACGTCAATCGGAGCTACGGTTGAGAAGTTATGGCCCCGAAAAAATGCACTAAAATTTAGGAAAAAAAATAAAATTTCCAAATTTCGTTGGATGCTCCTGCATCAGACACCCGGGTGGATTGAGAAGTGACCTTCACTTCTATACTATTAGAGGAAAACCCGGGCGGTCAACCTCTATTTTGGACAACCAAGTTGCATCTTCTATAGGTCTGCCCTTCCACTTGACCAAATATTTTGAATATTGCCTGTTCCTGGTACTTCTGCCTTCTCAAGTGTCTAGTATTTCCTCTATCTCATCTGTGGCTGGAGTAGACACTGGAATACTCCACAAATCTATACTTGGTGTCTCACTATTGCCTCCTTCATGGTATTTTGCCAAGTCTAAAATATTAAAAACAGGTGATATATTCAACTCACTTGGCAGTTCCACTTCGTAGGCATTTCTCGAATCTCTTTTACCTATGATCCTGCATGGTCCAAACCTCTTCATATTCAGCTTGTTGTAGGTTTTTCTAGGAAACCTTTCCTTTCTCAAGTGAACCATGACCTCATCTCCCACTTGGAACTCCTTGAAATGCCTCTTTCGATCTATTTTGGCCTTGTACTGAGTATTCATCTTACTGATGTGTTGTTGTACCTCTTCATGTAAACTCTTTATGTGCTCTGCAAAAATCTTCAGCCTCAGCACTACTCTTTTCTCCTTTACCCATCGTTCTCAACTTCGAAGCATTCCTTGGGTTGTTCCCATACACAATCTGGAATGGTGATTTACCAGTACTTCTATTGATAGAATTGTTGTAAGCAAATTATGCCTGTGGCAAAATCAAATCCCATCCCTTGGGCTTATCTCCTACCAGGCATCTTAGAAGATTACCCAAAATTTTGTTCACCACCTCTGTTTGTCCATCAGTCTGTGGGTGGTATGCAGAACTAAACTTCAAATCCATTTTTAGCTTCTTCCACAAAGTCCTCTAGAAATAACCCACAAATTTGGTATCTCTGTCAGATACTATACTCTTGGGTAGACCATGAAGGCGTACCACCTCCTTGAAAAACAAGCCTGCAACATGAACTGCATCACTCATTTTTTGACATGGAATAAAATGAGCCATCTTCGAAAACCTGTCAACCACAACAAAAATGGAGTCATTCCCTCGTTGTGTCCTTGGTAGGCCAAGAACAAAATCCATACTGATGTCCTCCCATGGTCTCTCCGATACAGGTAATGGCTGATACAATCCTGTATTCTGTCTCACTCCCTTAGCCATCTGACACACTCTGCAACCCTGCACAAATTTCTTCACATCCTGCTGCAACTGTGGCCAATGGTAGTTTTCACTAACAAGGGCAATGGTCTTATCTCGACCAAAATGTCCAGCTAGTCCTCCACTATGCTTCTCCTTTATCAGATTCCCCCTCATTGAACTTCTAGGAATGCACAATTGGTTCCTTCTGAATAGCATCCCATCTTGGATTATAAAATCCAACCACTTAGTTCTATCCAAAGTAGTAGGAGACAAACATGCCTTCCAAGCCTCTACAAAATCCGGATCCTCTGGATACAAACTCTTGAGTTCTTCAAACCCAACGACTTCCACTTTCATCTCTATCAAAAAAATTTTCCTTCTACTCAAGGCATCTGCAACTCTATTAGACTTCCCACTCCTATGCTTCAAAACAAAGGTATAACTCTGTAGGAATTCAACCCACTTCGAATGTCTCTGATTCAGTTTTCCCTGACTATTAATATACTACAAAGCTTGATGATCAATATATAAAACAAACTCTTTTGCTAACAAATAGTGTCTCCATTTCTTAAGAGCCTAAACTATAGCATAAAATTCTTGATCATAAATAGAATATTTCTTCCTAGCATCATTTAACTTCTCACTAAAATATGCAACAAGTTTACCTTCCTGACTCAACATAGCTCCAATGGCACTGCCACTAGCATCACAATCAACCTGAAATACTTTATTAAAATCTGGAAGTACCAAAATGGGTTGTTCTGTCACCTTATTTTTCAACATCTCAAAACTTGCACCTGCCTTTGCAGTCCACTTAAACTCCTTCTTATCCCCTCTCATGGTTTTTGTCAGGGGTGCACAAATACTGCTAAAGTTTCTAATGAAATTTTTGTAGAAACTTGCAAGACCATGGAATGATCTTACCTCCGTTATGTTCCTTGGAGTAGGCCACTCAATGATAGCCTTCACCTTCTCTGGATCCATTTTTAGACCCTCATCTGAGATGACAAATCCCAGATACACCAACTCCTTCTTCACAAAACTGCACTTCTTCAAATTAATCAACAACTGCTCCTCCCTCAGCTTTTCAAAAACTATCCAAACTTGCATCAAATGCTCTTCCAATGTCTTACTAAAAATCAGAATATCATCCAAATAAACAATAACAAACTTCTCTAGGAATTCTCTCAACACCTCATTCATCAGCCTCATGAATGTACTAGGTGCATTGGTTAACCCAAATGGCATAACCAACCACTCATACAAACCCTCTTTGGTTTTGAAGGTTGTCTTCCACTCATCACCCTCTCTGATGTGAATCTGATGATACCCACTCTTTAAATCAATCTTTGTGAAGTATTTAGCTCCACTCAAACAGTCCATTATATCATCCATTCTAGGTAATGGAAATCTATACTTAATGGTAATCTTATTTATGGCTCTGGAATCAGTACACATTCTCCATTCTCCATCCTTCTTCGATGCTAGTATTGCAGGTACTGCATAGGGACTCAAACTCTCTCTAATCAACCCCTTCCTCAACAACTCTTGAACCTATCTGTTCAACTCTTCACTCTCCACGGGAGACATTCTATGGGCTGCCTTATTGGGTAAACTAGCTCCTGGAATCAAATCAATTTGATGGCTAATATTTCTCACTGGTGGCAAACCCTCAGGCACATTATCTGACACAATATCAGGAAACTCTTCTAACATACTTTCAACCTCTACTGGAATATCCATACATTGTTCCTTCTTAACAGTAGGAATTAATGCATAACACATAGAATCCCTCTTCAGGCCATCCAAAAATTTTCTACCATCTACCAAACAGATTCTAGCACTACTGCATACCTTTTCATCCACTTCCTTCAATGGCTTCAACTTGTGACGCACTCCATATTTCGTCAGAGAGTAAGTATTCACATGCCCATCATGCACCGCACGTCTGTCAAATTGCCATGGCCTCCCCAACAACAAATGGCAAGCATCCATAGGCAAAACATCACACAGAACCTCATCTTGATAATTTCCAATATGAAATTTAACTAAACACTGCTCACTGACTAATGCTCTATGATCTTTCTACAACCACACAATCCGATATGGATGCGGGTGCTTCCTCTTCTCCAATTTCAACTTAGCAACCATTTCTCCTAAAACTAAATTATTTGTGCTACCATTATCTATGATAACATTACAGACCTTACCTACACATTTGCATCTTGTGCGAAATAAGCTCTTCCTCTGATCCACATCTTTCCCTCCATTCATCAATGCTCTTCTTGTCATCAACACTTCTCCTCCTTCTGCTTCTTTAGAATGTTCTGATTTAGCACCTTCATCTGCTATAGTAGCTCTGGCATGACCCTCAGGTCTCTTATTCATCCTCTCTTGGTGTTGGGGACACTCATATGCCCGATGTCCCTCTTCCCCACAATGGAAATAGGTTCCACGAAATCCTCCTCTTCCATACCCACGTCCAGATCTACCTCTTCCTCTTTGGTAACCATTGTTCTGATCATGGGGGTGGTAGGTATTCTCCTCTTTCTGATCCTGGTTATTACTTGTTTCACCAGTCTTCTTCGATCTTCATATTTTCCTCCACTGGTTCTTCCACCCAGCTTCTTCCACCATGACCTCTTCCTCTTTGTTTGCTTTCAAATATTTTGTTCAACTTCTCTTCAACCTTCAAGGAAAATTGATATGCATCCTCAATGGTGGTCATCCTGACCAAACTGAGTTCTTCTTGGATATTCATTCTTAACCCATTTATGTAACGAGCTACTTTCTCCTTATTAGCCTTTGAATGGCCAGTTTCGATTGAGATCTTGTAAAACTCCTCTGTATATTCTTTGACATATTTGCTTGACTATCTCAAACTCTGCATTTTCCTCAATAGATCCAATTCGTAATCTATAGGAATAAACTACCTCTTCAACTTCTCTACCATTCGATCCCATCTGGTTATCTTTTCCTTTCCTCTTCTATTTCTTTCTAGCTGCACTTCTTTCCACCATATGCTAGCATGGCCTTTCAACTTCATTTTTGCAAACTTGATCCGATCTGGATCTACAACCTCCTCATACTCAAAATACTCCTCCATATCATTGATCCAATCAATCAACTCCTCTGGATTGAGATTCCTAGAATACGTGGAGACATCAAACTTTGGCCTCTTCCCGATCAGAGATATGGCCCTAAATAATCTAGCTTCTGCAGGATCCATTGCTTCTTCTTCATCTGATGGATCATCAACCTCCCAAGCTTCATCTTCACTATGGTCTTCTCTCCTTGGCTCAACCCCTCTTCGCAACTCCTCTTGCAGGGCTTGCACTTGCCTCTGCAAAGCTCTAAAATCTCCTTCGAGTACCACATTTCTCCCTCCACCATGGTTTCTTCATGGAGGCATTCTTCCTCACTCTCTTCTCACAACCCTTCCACAGATCCTGGTGCAAACTGCCTCACTTTCGGTGATCTGCTCACACACTCAGGAACCCTAAGCTTTGATACCACTTGATGGAGAGCCAAACTTGCTCAAACCAATTCTCATTCAAAAACTCTCCCAACTAGCTCCCTATCAAATTTCATGTCAATCGGAGCTACAGTTGAGAAGTTATGGCCTCGACAAAATGCACTAAAATTTAGGAAAAAAAATAAAATTTCCCAAATTTCATTGGATGCTCCTGCATCAGACACCCGGGGTGGATTGAGAAGTGACCTTCACTTCTATACTATTAGAGGAAAACCCATGCCGTCAACCTCTATTTTGGACAACCAAGTTGCATCTTCTACAGAGTCTCGCCTTCCACTTGACCAAATATTCTGAATACTGCCTATTCCTGGTACTTCTGCCTTCTCGAGTGTCTAGTATTTCCTCTATCTCATCTATGGCTGGAGTAGACGCTGGAATACTCCACAAATCTGTACTTGGTGTCTCACTACTGCCTCCTTCATGGTATTCTGCCAAGTCTAAAATATTAAAAATAGGTGATATATTCAGCTCACTAGGCAGTTCCACTTCATAGGCATTTCCTGAATCTCTTTTACCTATGATCCTACATGGTCCAAACCTCTTCATCTTTAGCTTGTTGTAGGTTTTTCTAGGAAACCTTTCCTTTCTCAAGTGAACCATGACCTCATATCCCACTTGGAACTCCTTGAAACGCCTCTTCTGATCTATTTTGGCCTTGTACTTAGTATTCATCTTACTGATATGTTGTTGTACCTCTTCATGTAAACTCTTTATGTGCTCTACAAAATCTTCAGCCTCAGCACTACTCTTTTCTCCTTTACCCATCATTCTCAACTCAGAAGCATTCCTTGGGTTGTTCCCATACACAATCTAGAATGGTGATTTACCAGTACTTCTATTGATAGAATTGTTGTAAGCAAATTCTGCCTATGGCAAAATCAAATCCCATCCCTTGGGCTTATCTCCTACCAGGCATCTTAGAATATTACCCAAACTTTTGTTCACCACCTCTGTTTGTCCATCAGTCTACGGGTGGTATGCAAAACTGAACTTCAAATCCATTTTCAGCTTCTTCCACAAAGTCCTCCAGAAATAACCCACAAATTTGGTATCTCTGTCAGATACTATACTCTTGGGTAGACCATGAAGGCGTACCACCTCCTTGAAAAAACAAGCCTGCAACATGAACTGCATCACTCATTTTTTGACATGGAATAAAATGAGCCATCTTCGAAAACCTGTCAACCACAACAAAAATGGAGTCATTCCCTCATTGTGTCCTTGGTAGGCCAAGAACAAAATCCATACTGATGTCCTCCCATGGTCTCTCCGATACAGGTAATGGCTGATACAATCCTGTATTCTGTCTCACTCCCTTAGCCATCTGACACACTCTGCAACCCTGCACAAATTTCTTCACATCCTGCTGCAACTGTGGCCAATGGTAGTTTTCACTAACAAGGGCAATGGTCTTATCTCGACCAAAATGTCCATCTAGTCCTCCACTATGCTTCTCCTTTATCAGATTCTCCCTCATTGAACTTCTAGGAATGCACAATTGGTTCCTTCTGAATAGCATCCCATCTTGGATTATAAAATCCAACCACTTAGTTCTATCCAAAGTAGTAGGAGACAAACATGCCTTCCAAGCCTCTACAAAATCTGGATCCTCTGGATACAAACTCTTGAGTTCTTCAAACCCAACGACTTCCACTTTCATCTCTATCAACAAATTTTGCCTTCTACTCAAGGCATCTGCAACTCTATTAGACTTCCCACTCCTATGCTTCAAAACAAAGGTATAACTCTGTAGGAATTCAACCCACTTCAAATGTCTCTGATTCATTTTTCCCTGACTATTAATATACTGCAAAGCTTGATGATCAGTATATAAAACAAACTCTTTTGCTAACAAATAGTGTCTCCATTTCTTAAGAGCCTGAACTATAGCATAAAATTCCTGATCATAAACAGAATATTTCTTCCTAGCATCATTTAACTTCTCACTAAAATATGCAACAGGTTTACCTTCCCGACTCAACACAGCTCCAATGGCACTACCACTAGCATCACAATCAACCTGAAATACTTTATTAAAATCTGGAAGTACCAAAATGGGTTGTTCTATCACCTTCTTTTTCAACATCTCAAAACTTGCACCTACCTTTGCAGTCCACTTAAACTCCTTCTTATCCCCTCTCATGGTTTCGTCAGGGGTGCACAAATATTGCTAAAGTTTCTAATGAACTTTCTGTAGAAACTTGCAAGACCATGGAATGATCTTACCTCCGTTATGTTCCTTGGAGTAGGCCACTCAATGATAGCCTTCACCTTCTCTGGATCCATTTTTAGACCCTCATCTGAGATGACAAATCCCGGATACACCAACTCCTTCTTCACAAAACTGCACTTCTTCAAATTAATCAGCAACTGCTCCTCCCTCAGCTTTTCAAAAACTATCCAAACTTGCATCAAATGCTCTTCCAATGTCTTACTAAAAATCAGAATATCATCCAGATAAACAATAACAAACTTCTCTAGGAATTCTCTCAACACCTCATTCATCAACCTCATGAATGTACTAGGTGCATTGGTTAACCCAAACGGCATAACCAACCACTCATACAAACCCTCTTTGGTTTTGAAGGTTGTCTTCCACTCATCACCCTCTCTGATGTGAATCGATGATACCCACTCTTTAAATCAATCTTTGTGAAGTATTTAGCTCCACTCAAACAGTCCATTATATCATCCATTCTAGGTAATGGAAATCTATACTTAATGGTAATCTTATTTATGGCTCTGGAATTAGTACACATTCTCCATTCTCCATCCTTCTTCGGTGCTAGTACTGCAGGTACTGCACAAGGACTCAAACTCTCTCTAATCAACCCCTTCCTCAACAACTCTTGAACCTATCTGTTCAACTCTTCACTCTCCATGGGAGACATTCTATGGGCTGCCTTATTGGGTAAACTAGCTCCTAGAATCAAATCAATTTGATGGCTAATATTTCTCACTGGTGGCAAACCCTCAGGCACATTATCTGACACAATATCAGGAAACTCTTCTAACAGACTTTCAACCTCTACTGGAATATCCATACATTGTTCCTTCTTAACAATAGGAATTAATGCATAACACATAGAATCCCTCTTCAGGCCATCCAAAAATTTTCTACCATCTACCAAACAGATTCTAGCACTACTGCATACCTTTTCATCCACTTCCTTCAATGGCTTCAACTTGTGACGCACTCCATATTTCATCAGAGAGTAAGTATTCGCATGCCCATCATGCACCGCACGTCTGTCAAATTGCCATGGCCTCCCCAACAACAAATGGCAAGCATCCATAGGCAAAACATCACACAGAACCTCATCTTGATAATTTCCAATATGAAATTTAACTAAACACTGCTCACTGACTAATGCTCTATGATCTTTCTGCAACCACGCAATCCGATATGGATGCGGGTGCTTCCTCTTCTCCAATTTCAACTTAGCAACCATTTCTCCTAAAACTAAATTATTTGTGCTACCATTATCTATGATAACATTACAGACCTTACCTACACATTTGCATCTTGTGCGAAATAAGCTCTTCCTCTGATCCACATCTTTCCCTCCTTTCATCAATGCTCTTCTTGTCATCAACACTTCTCCTCCTTCTGCTTCTTTAGAATGTTCTGATTCAGCACCTTCATCCGCTACAGCAGCTCTGGCATGACCCTCAGGTCTCTTATTCATCCTCTCTTGGTGTTGGGGACACTCATATGCCCGATGTCCCTCTTCCCCACAATGGAAATAAGTTCCATGAAATCCTCCTCTTCCATACCCACGTCCAGGATCTACCTCTTCCTCTTTGGTAACCATTGTTATGATCACGGGGGTGGTAGGTATTCTCCTCTTTCTGATCCTGGTTATTACTTGTTTCACCAGTCTTCTTCTGATCTTCATATTTTCCTCCACTAGTTCTTCCACCAGTTCTTCCACCATGACCTCTTCCTCTTTGTTTGCTTTCAAATCTTCTATTCAACTTCTCTTCAACCTTCAAGGCAAACTGATATGCATCCTCAATGGTGGTCATCCTGACCAAACTGAGTTCTTCTTGGATATTCATTCTTAACCCATTTATGTAACGAGCTACTTTCTCCTTATTAGCCTCTGAATGGCCAGTTCTGATTGAGATCTTGTAAAACTCCTCTGTATATTCTTTGACAGATTTGCTTGACTGTCTCAAACTCTGCATTTTCCTCAATAGATCCAATTCGTAATCTACAGAGAATAAACTACCTCTTCAACTTCTCTACCATTCGATCCCATCCGAGTTATCTTTTCCTTTCCTCTTCTATTTCTTTCTAGCTGCACTTCTTTCCACCATATGCTAGCATGGCCTTTCAACTTCATTTTTGCAAACTTGATCCGATCTGGATCTACAACCTCCTCATACTCAAAATACTCCTCCATATCATTGATCCAATCAATCAACTCCTCTAGATTGAGATTCCTAGAATACATGGAGACATCAAACTTTGGCCTCTTCCCGATCAGAGATATGGCCCTAAATAATCTAGCTTCTGCAGGATCCATTGCTTCTTCTTCATCTGATGGATCATCAACCTCCCAAGCTTCATCTTCACTACGGTCTTCTCTCCTTGGCTCAACCCCTCTTCGCAACTCCTCTTGTAGGGCTTGCAATTGCCTCTGCAAAGCTCTAAAATCTCCTTCAGGTACCACATTTCTCCCACCACCATGGTTTCTTCATGGAGGCATTCTTCCTCACTCTCTTCTCACAACCCTTCCATAGATCCTGGTGCAAACTGCCTCACTTTCGGTGATCTGCTCACACACTCAGGAACCCTAAGCTCTGATACCACTTTATGGAGAGCCAAACTTTCTCAAACCAATTCTCATTCAAAAACTTGGAAAAGATTACCTCACAAACCCTCATTCTATGGCTATATAGCCAAAAAACCCTAAAAACTAAAAATGAGTCGGATGGGGCCCAAAATTGGGGTGCGCATCCCTCTTACAATAGACAAGCCAAAAATAAAGTTTCAAGTCCTAACTCTAAATACATTAGGAGATATTAACCTCCGAACAACTCAAAAAGCATAAAAAACTAGGTAAGTAATTTTAAAACCTAATTTCGGGGCACTAGATGATGGAATTTGGCCCCAAAAACTAGATTTTTTGGACAAATAGGACTCTAAGGAGTCATATTTGTTTAGAACTCTCCCAACTAGCTCCCTATCAAATTTCACGTCAATCGGAGCTACGGTTGAGAAGTTATGGCCCCGACAAAATGCACTAAAATTTAGGAAAAAAATAAAATTTCCCAAATTTCGTTGGATGCTCCTGCATCAGACACCCGGGGTGGATTGAGAAGTGACCTTCACTTCTGTACTATTAGAGGAAAACCCAGGTGGTCAACCTCTATTTTGGACAACCAAGTTGCATCTTCTATAGGTCTGCCCTTCCACTTGACCAAATATTCTGAATACTACCTGTTCCTGGTACTTTTGCCTTCTCGAGTGTCTAGTATTTCCTCTATCTCATCTATGGCTGGAGTAGACGCTGGAATACTCCACAAATATATACTTGGTGTCTCACTACTGCCTCCTTCATGGTATTCTGCCAAGTCTAAAATATTAAAAATAGGTGATATATTCAGCTCACTTGGCAGTTCCACTTCGTAGGCATTTCCTGAATCTCTTTTACCTATGATCCTGCATGGTCCAAACCTCTTCATATTCAGCTTGTTGTAGGTTTTTCTAGGAAACCTTTCCTTTCTCAAGTGAACCATGACCTCATCTCCCACTTGGAACTCCTTGAAATGCCTCTTCTGATCTATTTTGGCCTTGTACTGAGTATTCATCTTACTGATATGTTGTTGTACCTCTTCATGTAAACTCTTTATGTGCTCTACAAAATATTCAGCCTCAACACTGCTCTTTTCTCCTTTACCCATCGTTCTCAACTCAGAAGCATTCCTTGGGTTGTTCCCATACACAATCTGGAATGGTGATTTACCAGTACTTCTGTTGATAGAATTGTTGTAAGCAAATTCTGCCTATGGCAAAATCAAATCCCATCCCTTGGGCTTATCTCCTACCAGGCATCTTAGAAGATTACCCAAACTTCTATTCACCACCTCTATTTGTCCATCAGTCTACGGGTGGTATGCAGAACTGAACTTCAAATCCATTTTTAGCTTCTTCCACAAAGTCCTCCAGAAATAACCCACAAATTTGGTATCTCTGTCAGATACTATACTCTTGGGTAGACCATGAAGGCGTACCACCTCCTTGAAAAACAAGCCTGCAACATGAACTGCATCACTCATTTTTTGACATGGAATAAAATGAGCCATCTTCGAAAACCTGTCAACCACAACAAAAATGGAGTCATTCCCTCGTTGTGTCCTTGGTAGGCCAAGAACAAAATCCATACTGATGTCCTCCCATGGTCTCTCTAGTACAGGTAATGGCTGATACAATCCTGTATTCTGTCTCACTCCCTTAGCCATCTGACACACTCTGCAACCCTGCACAAATTTCTTCACATCCTACTGTAGCTATGGCCAATGGTAGTTTTCACTAACAAGGGCAATGGTCTTATCTCGACCAAAATGTCCAGCTAGTCCTCCACTATGCTTCTCCTTTATCAGATTCTCCCTCATTGAACTTCTAGGAATGCACAATTGGTTCCTTCTGAATAGCATCCCATCTTGGATTATAAAATCCAACCACTTAGTTCTATCCAAAGTAGTAGGAGACAAACATGCCTTCCAAGCCTCTGCAAAATCCGGATCCTCTAGATACAAACTCTTGAGTTCTTCAAACCCAACGACTTCCACTTTCATCTCTATCAACAAATTTTGCCTTCTACTCAAGGCATCTGCAACTCTATTAGACTTCCCACTCCTATGCTTCAAAACAAAGGTATAACTCTGTAGGAATTCAACCCACTTCAAATGTCTCTGATTCAGTTTTCCCTGACTATTAATATACTGCAAAGCTTGATGATCGGTATATAAAACAAACTCTTTTGCTAACAAATAGTGTCTCCATTTCTTAAGAGCCTGAACTATAGCATAAAATTCCTGATCATAAACAGAATATTTCTTCCTAGCATCATTTAACTTCTCACTAAAATATGCAACAGGTTTACCTTCTTGACTCAACACAGCTCCAATGGCACTGCCACTAGCATCACAATCAACCTGAAATACTTTATTAAAATCTGGAAGTACCAAAATGGGTTGTTCTATCACCTTATTTTTCAACATCTCAAAACTTGCACCTGCCTTTGCAGTCCACTTAAACTCCTTCTTATCCCCTCTCATGGTTTCTGTCAAGGGTGCACAAATATTGCTAAAGTTTCTAATGAACTTTCTGTAGAAACTTGCAAGACCATGGAATGATCTTACCTCCGTTATGTTCCTTGGAGTAGGCCACTCAATGATAGCCTTCACCTTCTCTGGATCCATTTTTAGACCCTCATATGAGATGACAAATCCCAGATACACCAACTCCTTCTTCACAAAACTGCACTTCTTCAAATTAATCAGCAACTGCTCCTCCCTCAACTTTTCAAAAACTATCCGAACTTGCATCAAATGCTCTTCCAATGTCTTACTAAAAATTAGAATATCATCCAGATAAACAATAACAAACTTCTCTAGGAATTCTCTCAACACCTCATTCATCAACCTCATGAATGTACTAGGTGCATTGGTTAACCCAAACGGCATAACCAACCACTCATACAAACCCTCTTTGGTTTTGAAGGTTGTCTTCCACTCATCACCCTCTCTGATGCGAATCTGATGATACCCACTCTTTAAATCAATCTTTGTGAAGTATTTAGCTCCACTCAAACAGTCCATTATATCATCCATTCTAGGTAATGGAAATCTATACTTAATGGTAATCTTATTTATGGCTCTGGAATCAGTACACATTCTCCATTCTCCATCCTTCTTCGATGCTAGTATTGTAGGTACTGCACAGGGACTCAAACTCTCTCTAATCAACCCCTTCCTCAACAACTCTTGAACCTGTCTGTTCAACTCTTCACTCTCCACGGGAGACATTCTATGGGCTGCCTTATTGGGTAAACTAGCTCCTGGAATCAAATCAATTTGATGGCTAATCTTTCTCACTGGTGGCAAACCCTCAGGCACATTATCTGACACAATATCAGGAAACTCTTCTAACAGACTTTCAACCTCTACTGGAATATCCATACATTGTTCCTTCTTAACAGTAGGAATTAATGCATAACACATAGAATCCCTCTTCAGGCCATCCAAAAATTTTCTACCATCTACCAAACAGATTCTAGCACTACTGCATACCTTTTCATCCACTTCCTTCAATGGCTTCAACTTGTGACGCACTCCATATTTCGTCAGAGAGTAAGTATTCGCATGCCCATCATGCACCGCACGTCTATCAAATTGCCATGGCCTCCCCAACAACAAATGGCAAGCATCCATAGGCAAAACATCACACAGAACCTCATCTTGATAATTTCCAATATGAAATTTAACTAAACACTGCTCACTGACTAATGCTCTATGATCTTTCTGCAACCACGCAATCCGATATGGATGCGGGTGCTTCCTCTTCTCCAATTTCAACTTAGCAACCATTTCTCCTGAAACTAAATTATCTGTGCTACCATTATCTATGATAACATTACAGACCTTACCTGCACATTTGCATCTTGTGCGAAATAAGCTCTTCCTCTGATCCACATCTTTCCCTCCTTTCATCAATGCTCTTCTTGTCATCAACACTTCTCCTCCTTCTGCTTCTTCAGAATGTTCTGATTCAGCACCTTCATCTGCTACAACAGCTCTGGCATGACCCTCAGGTCTCTTATTCATCCTCCCTTGGTGTTGGGGACACTCATATGCCCGATGTCCCTCTTCCCCACAATGGAAATAGGTTCCATGAAATCCTCCTCTTCCATACCCACGTCCAGATCTACCTCTTCCTCTTTGGTAACCATTGTTCTGATCACGGGGGTGGTAGGTATTCTCCTCTTTCTGATCCTGGTTATTACTTGTTTCACCAGTCTTCTTCTGATCTTCATATTTTCCTCCACTGGTTCTTCCACCAGTTCTTCCACCATGACCTCTTCCTCTTTGTTTGCTTTCAAATCTTCTGTTCAGCTTCTCTTCAACCTTCAAGGCAAACTGATATGCATCCTCAATGGTGGTCATCCTGACCAAACTGAGTTCTTCTTGGATATTCATTCTTAACCCATTTATGTAACGAGCTACTTTCTCCTTATTAGCCTCTGAATGGCCAGTTCTGATTGAGATCTTGTAAAACTCCTCTGTATATTCTTTGATAGATTTGCTTGATTGTCTCAAACTCTGCATTTTCCTCAATAGATCCAATTCGTAATCTGCAGGAATAAACTGCCTCTTCAACTTCTCTACCATTCGATCCCATCTGGTTATCTTTTCCTTTCCTCTTCTATTTCTTTCTAGCTGCACTTCTTTCCACCATATGCTAGCATGGCCTTTCAACTTCATTTTTGCAAACTTGATCCGATCTGGATCTACAACCTCCTCATACTCAAAATACTCCTCCATATCATTGATCCAATCAATCAACTCCTCTGGATTGAGATTCCTAGAATACATGGAGACATCAAACTTTGGCCTCTTCTCGATCAGAGATATGGCCCTAAATAATCTAGCTTCTGCAGGATCCATTGCTTCTTCTTCATCTGATGGATCATCAACCTCCCAAGCTTCATCTTCACTACGGTCTTCTCTCCTTGGCTCAACCCCTCTTCGCAACTCCTCTTGCAGGGCTTGCACTTGCCTCTACAAAGCTCTGAAATCTCCTTCAAGTACCACATTTCTCCCACCACCATGGTTTCTTCGTGGAGGCATTCTTCCTCACTCTCTTCTCACAACCCTTCCACAGATCCTGGTGCAAACTGCCTCACTTTCGATGATCTGCTCACACACTCAGGAACCCTAAGCTCTGATACCACTTGATGGAGAGCCAAACTTGCTCAAACCAATTCTCATTCAAAAACTTGGAAAGATTACCTCACAAACCCTCATTATGTGGCTATATAGCCAAAAAACCCTAAAAACTAAAAATGAGTCGAATGGGGCCCAAAATTGGGGTGCGCATCCCTCTTACAATAGACAAGCCAAAAATAAAGTTTCAAGTCCTAACTCTAAATACATTAGGATATATTAACCTCCGAACAACTCAAAAAGCATAAAAAACTAGGTAAGTAATTTTAAAACCTAATTTCGGGGCACTAGATGATGGAATTTGGCCCCAAAAACTAGATTTTTTGGACAAATAGGACTCTAAGGAGTCATATTTGTTTAGAACTCTCCCAACTAGCTCCCTATCAAATTTCACGTCAATCGGAGCTACGGTTGAGAAGTTATGGCCCCGACAAAATGCACTAAAATTTAGGAAAAAAAATAAAATTTCCCAAATTTCGTTGGATGCTCCTGCATCAGACACCCGGGGTGGATTGAGAAGTGACCTTCACTTCTGTACTATTAGAGGAAAACCCAGGTGGTCAACCTCTATTTTGGACAACCAAGTTGCATCTTCTACAGGTCTGCCCTTCCACTTGACCAAATATTCTGAATACTGCCTGTTCTTGGTACTTCTGCCTTCTCGAGTGTCTAGTATTTCCTCTATCTCATATGTGGCTGGAGTAGACGCTGGAATACTCCACAAATCTATACTTGGTGTCTCACTACTGCCTCCTTCATGGTATTCTACCAAGTCTAAAATATTAAAAATAGGTGATATATTCAGCTCACTTGGCAGTTCCACTTCGTAGGCATTTCCTGAATCTCTTTTACCTATGATCCTGCATGGTCCAAACCTCTTCATCTTTAGCTTGTTGTAGGTTTTTCTAGGAAACCTTTCCTTTCTCAAGTGAACCATGACCTCATCTCCCACTTGGAACTCCTTGAAATGCCTCTTCTGATCTATTTTGGCCTTGTACTGAGTATTCATCTTACTGATATGTTGTTGTACCTCTTCATGTAAACTCTTTATGTGCTCTACAAAATCTTTAGCCTCAACACTGCTCTTTTCTCCTTTACCCATCGTTCTCAACTCAGAAGCATTCCTTGGGTTGTTCCCATACACAATCTGGAATGGTGATTTACCAGTACTTCTATTGATAGAATTGTTGTAAGCAAATTTTGCCTGTGACAAAATCAAATCCCATCCCTTGGGCTTATCTCCTACCAGGCATCTTAGAAGATTACCCAAACTTCTGTTCACCACCTCTGTTTGTCCATCAGTCTACGGGTGGTATGCAGAACTGAACTTCAAATCCATTTTCAGCTTCTTCCACAAAGTCCTCCAGAAATAACCCACAAATTTGGTATCTCTGTCAGATACTATACTCTTGGGTAGACCATGAAGGCGTACCACCTCCTTGAAAAACAAGCCTGCAACATGAACTGCATCACTCATTTTTTGACATGGAATAAAATGAGCCATCTTCGAAAACCTATCAACCACAACAAAAATGGAGTCATTCCCTCATTGTGTCCTTGGTAGGCCAAGAACAAAATCCATACTGATGTCCTCCCATGGTCTCTCCGATACAGGTAATGGCTGATACAATCCTGTATTCTGTCTCACTCCCTTAGCCATCTGACACACTCTGCAACCCTGCACAAATTTCTTCACATCCTGCTGCAACTGTGGCCAATGGTAGTTTTCACTAACAAGGGCAATGGTCTTATCTCGACCAAAATGTCCAGCTAGTCCTCCACTATGCTTCTCCTTTATCAGATTCTCCCTCATTGAACTTCTAGGAATGCACAATTGGTTCCTTCTGAATAGCATCCCATCTTGGATTATAAAATCCAACCACTTAGTTCTATCCAAAGTAGTAGGAGACAAACATGCCTTCCAAGCCTCTACAAAATTCGGATCCTCTGGATACAAACTCTTGAGTTCTTCAAACCCAACGACTTCCACTTTCATCTCTATCAACAAATTTTGCCTTCTACTCAAGGCATCTGCAACTCTATTAGACTTCCCACTCCTATGCTTCAAAACAAAGGTATAACTCTGTAGGAATTCAACCCACTTCAAATGTCTCTGATTCAATTTTCCCTGACTATTAATATACTGCAAAGCTTGATGATCAGTATATAAAACAAACTCTTTTGCTAACAAATAGTGTCTCCATTTCTTAAGAGCCTGAACTATAGCATAAAATTCTTGATCATAAACAGAATATTTCTTCCTAGCATCATTTAACTTCTCACTAAAATATGCAACAGGTTTACCTTCCTGACTCAACACAGCTCCAATGGCACTGCCACTAGCATCACAATCAACTTGAAATACTTTATTAAAATCTGGAAGTACCAAAATGGGTTGTTCTGTCACCTTCTTTTTCAACATCTCAAAACTTGCACCTGCCTTTGCAGTCCACTTAAACTCCTTCTTATCCCCTCTCATGGTTTCTGTCAGGGGTGCACAAATACTGCTAAAGTTTCTAATGAACTTTCTGTAGAAACTTGCAAGACCATGGAATGATCTTACCTCCGTTATGTTCCTTGGAGTAGGCCACTCAATGATAGCCTTCACCTTCTCTGGATCCATTTTTAGACCCTCATCTGAGATGACAAATCCCAGATACACCAACTCCTTCTTCACAAAACTGCACTTCTTCAAATTAATCAGCAACTGCTCCTCCCTCAGCTTTTCAAAAACTATCCGAACTTGCATCAAATGCTCTTCCAATGTCTTACTAAAAATCAGAATATCATCCAGATAAACAATAACAAACTTCTCTAGGAATTCTCTCAACACCTCATTCATCAGCCTCATGAATGTACTAGGTGCATTGGTTAACCCAAACGGCATAACCAACCACTCATACAAACCCTCTTTTGTTTTGAAGGTTGTCTTCCACTCATCACCCTCTCTCGATGCGAATCTGATGATACCCACTCTTTAAATCAATCTTTGTGAAGTATTTAGCTCCACTCAAATAGTCCATTATATCATCCATTCTAGGTAATGGAAATCTATACTTAATGGTAATCTTATTTATGGCTCTGGAATCAGTACACATTCTCCATTCTCCATCCTTCTTCGATGCTAGTACTGTAGGTACTGCATAGGGACTCAAACTCTCTCTAATCAACCCCTTCCTCAACAACTCTTGAACCTGTCTGTTCAACTCTTCACTCTCCATGGGAGACATTCTATGGGCTGCCTTATTGGGTAAACTAGCTCCTGGAATCAAATCAATTTGATGGCTAATCTTTCTCACTGGTGGCAAACCCTCAAGCACATTATTTGACACAATATCAGGAAACTCTTCTAACAGACTTTCAACCTCTACTAGAATATCCATACATTGTTCCTTCTTAACAGTAGGAATTAATGCATAACACATAGAATCCCTCTTCAGGCCATCCAAAAATTTTCTACCATCTACCAAACAGATTCTAGCACTACTGCATACCTTTTCATCCACTTCCTTCAATGGCTTCAACTTGTGACGCACTCCATATTTCGTCAGAGAGTAAGTATTCGCATGCCCATCATGCACCGCACGTCTGTCAAATTGCCATGGCCTCCCCAACAACAAATGGCAAGCATCCATAGGCAAAACATCACACAGAACCTCATCTTGATAATTTCCAATATGAAATTTAACTAAACACTCGCTCACCGACTAATGCTCTATGATCTTTCTGCAACCACGCAATCCGATATGGATGCGGGTGCTTCCTCTTCTCCAATTTCAACTTAGCAACCATTTCTCCTGAAACTAAATTATCTGTGCTACCATTATCTATGATAACATTACAGACCTTACCTGCACATTTGCATCTTGTGCGAAATAAGCTCTTCCTCTGATCCACATCTTTCCCTCCTTTCATCAATGCTCTTCTTGTCATCAACACTTCTCCTCCTTCTGCTTCTTTAGAATGTTCTGATTCAGCACCTTCATCTGCTACAACAGCTCTGGCATGACCCTCAGGTCTCTTATTCATCCTCCCTTGGTGTTGGGGACACTCATATGCCCGATGTCCCTCTTCCCCACAATGGAAACAGGTTCCACGAAATCCTCCTCTTCCATACCCACGTCCAGATCTACCTCTTCCTCTTTGGTAACCATTGTTCTGATCACGGGGGTGGTAGGTATTCTCCTCTTTCTGATCCTGGTTATTACTTGTTTCACCAGTCTTCTTCTGATCTTCATATTTTCCTCCATTGGTTCTTCCACCAGTTCTTCCACCATGACCTCTTCCTCTTTGTTTGCTTTCAAATCTTCTATTCAACTTCTCTTCAACCTTCAAGGCAAACTGATATGCATCCTCAATGGTGGTCATCCTGACCAAACTGAGTTCTTCTTGGATATTCATTCTTAACCCATTTATGTAATGAGCTACTTTCTCCTTATTAGCCTCTGAATGGCCGATCGATTGAGATCTTGTAAAACTCCTCTGTATATTCTTTGATAGATTTGCTTGATTGTCTCAAACTCGCATTTTCCTTTTCCTTTCCTCTTCTATTTCTTTCTAGCTGCACTTCTTTCCACCATATGCTAGCATGGCCTTTCAACTTCATTTTTGCAAACTTGATCCGATCTGGATCTACAACCTCCTCATACTCAAAATACTCCTCCATATCATTGATCCAATCAATCAACTCCTCTGGATTGAGATTCCTAGAATACATGGAGACATCAAACTTTGGCCTCTTCTCGATCAGAGATATGGCCCTAAATAATCTAGCTTCTACAGGATCCATTGCTTCTTCTTCATCTGATGGATCATCAACCTCCCAAGCTTCATCTTCACTATGGTCTTCTCTCCTTGGCTCAACCCCTCTTCGCAACTCCTCTTGCAGGGCTTGCACTTGCCTCTACAAAGCTCTAAAATCTCCTTCAGGTACCACATTTCTCCCACCACCATGGTTTCTTCATGGAGGCATTCTTCCTCACTCTCTTCTCACAACCCTTCCACAGATCCTGGTGCAAACTGCCTCACTTTCAGTGATCTGCTCACACACTCAGGAACCCTAAGCTTGATACCACTTGATGGAGAGCCAAACTTGCTCAAACCAATTCTCATTCAAAAACTTGGAAAGATTACCTCACAAACCCTCATTCTATGGCTATATAGCCAAAAAACCCTAAAAACTAAAAATGAGTCGGATGGGGCCCAAAATTGGGGTGCACATCCCTCTTACAATAGACAAGCCAAAAATAAAGTTTCAAGTCCTAACTCTAAATACATTAGGAGATATTAACCTCCGAACAACTCAAAAGCATAAAAAACTAGGTAAGTAATTTTAAAACCTAATTTCGAGGCACTAGATGATGGAATTTGGCCCCAAAACTAGATTTTTTGGACAAATAGGACTCTAAGAATTCATATTTGTTTAGAACTCTCCCAACTAGCTCCCTATCAAATTTCACGTCAATCGGAGCTACGGTTGAGAAGTTATGGCCCCGACAAAATGCACTAAAATTTAGGAAAAAAAATAAAATTTCCCAAATTTCATTGGATGCTCCTGCATCAGACACCCGGGGTGGATTGAGAAGTGACCTTCACTTATGTACTATTAGAGGAAAACCCAGGTGGTCAACCTCTATTTTGGACAACCAAGTTGCATCTTCTACAGGTTCTGCCCTTCCACTTGACCAAATATTCTGAATACTGCCTGTTCTTGGTACTTTTGCCTTCTCGAGTGTCTAGTATTTCCTCTATCTCATCTGTGGCTGGAGTAGACACTGGAATACTCCACAAATATGTACTTGGTGTCTCACTACTACCTCCTTCATGGTATTCTACCAAGTCTAAAATATTAAAAATAGGTGATATATTCAGCTCACTTGGCAGTTCCACTTCGTAGGCATTTCCTGAATCTCTTTTACCTATGATCCTGCATGGTCCAAACCTCTTCATATTCAGCTTGTTGTAGGTTTTTCTAGGAAACCTTTCCTTTCTCAAGTGAACCATGACCTCATCTCCCACTTGGAACTCCTTGAAATGCCTCTTCTGATCTATTTTGGCCTTGTACTGAGTATTCATCTTACTGATATGTTGTTGTACCTCTTCATGTAAACTCTTTATGTGCTCTACAAAATCTTCAGCCTCAGCACTGCTCTTTTCTCCTTTACCCATCATTCTCAACTCAGAAGCATTCCTTGGGTTGTTCCCATACACAATCTGGAATGGTGATTTACCAGTACTTCTGTTGATAGAATTGTTGTAAGCAAATTCTGCCTGTGGCAAAATCAAATCCCATCCCTTGGGCTTATCTCCTACCAGGCATCTTAGAAGATTACCCAAACTTCTGTTCACCACCTCTGTTTGTCCATCAGTCTACGGGTGGTATGCAGAACTGAACTTCAAATCCATTTTCAGCTTCTTCCACAAAGTCCTCCAGAAATAACCCACAAATTTGGTATCTCTGTCAGATACTATACTCTTGGGTAGACCATGAAGGCGTACCACCTCCTTGAAAAACAAGCCTGCAACATGAACTGCATCACTCATTTTCTGACATGGAATAAAATGAGCCATCTTCGAAAACCTGTCAACCACAACAAAAATGGAGTCATTCCCTCATTGTGTCCTTGGTAGGCCAAGAACAAAATCCATACTGATGTCCTCCCATGGTCTCTCCGATACAGGTAATGGCTGATACAATCCTGTATTCTGTCTCACTCCCTTAGCCATCTGACACACTCTGCAACCCTGCACAAATTTCTTCACATCCTGCTGCAACTGTGGCCAATGGTAGTTTTCACTAACAAGGGCAATGGTCTTATCTCGACCAAAATGTCTAGCTAGTCCTCCACTATGCTTCTCCTTTATCAGATTCTCCCTCATTGAACTTCTAGGAATGCACAATTGGTTCCTTCTGAATAGCATCCCATCTTGGATTATAAAATCCAACCACTTAGTTCTATCCAAAGTAGTAGGAGACAAACATGCCTTCCAAGCCTCTGCAAAATCTGGATCCTCTGGATACAAACTCTTGAGTTCTTCAAACCCAACGACTTCCACTTTCATCTCTATCAACAAATTTTGCCTTCTACTCAAGGCATCTGCAACTCTATTAGACTTCCCACTCCTATGCTTCAAAACAAAGGTATAACTCTGTAGGAATTCAACCCACTTCAAATGTCTCTCGATTCAGTTTTCCCTGACTATTAATATACTGCAAAGCTTGATGATCAAGTATATAAAACAAACTCTTTTGCTAACAAATAGTGTCTCCATTTCTTAAGAGCCTGAACTATAGCATAAAATTCTTGATCATAAACAGAATATTTCTTCCTAGCATCATTTAACTTCTCACTAAAATATGCAACAGGTTTACCTTCCTGACTCAACACAGCTCCAATGGCACTGCCACTAGCATCACAATCAACCTGAAATACTTTATTAAAATCTAGAAGTACCAAAATGGGTTGTTCTATCACCTTATTTTTCAACATCTCAAAACTTGCACCTGCCTTTGCAGTCCACTTAAACTCCTTCTTATCCCCTCTCATGGTTTCTGTCAGGGGTGCACAAATACTGCTAAAGTTTCTAATGAACTTTCTGTAGAAACTTGCAAGACCATGGAATGATCTTACCTCCATTATGTTCCTTGGAGTAGGCCACTCAATGATAGCCTTCACCTTCTCTGGATCCATTTTTAGACCCTCATCTGAGATGACAAATCCCAGATACACCAACTCCTTCTTCACAAAACTGCACTTCTTCAAATTAATCAGCAACTGCTCCTCCCTCAACTTTTCAAAAACTATCCGAACTTGCATCAAATGCTCTTCCAATGTCTTACTAAAAATCAGAATATCATCCAGATAAACAATAACAAACTTCTCTAGGAATTCTCTCAACACCTCATTCATCAGCCTCATGAATGTACTAGGTGCATTGGTTAACCCAAACGGCATAACCAACCACTCATACAAACCCTCTTTGGTTTTGAAGGTTGTCTTCCACTCATCACCCTCTCTGATGCGAATCTGATGATACCCACTCTTTAAATCAATCTTTGTGAAGTATTTAGCTCCACTCAAATAGTCCATTATATCATCCATTCTAGGTAATGGAAATCTATACTTAATGGTAATCTTATTTATGGCTCTGGAATCAGTACACATTCTCCATTCTCCATCCTTCTTCGGTGCTAGTACTATAGGTACTGCACAGGGACTCAAACTCTCTCTAATCAACCCCTTCCTCAACAACTCTTGAACCTGTCTGTTCAACTCTTCACTCTCCATGGGAGACATTCTATGGGCTGCCTTATTGGGTAAACTAGCTCCTGGAATCAAATCAATTTGATGGCTAATATTTCTCACTAGTGGCAAACCCTCAGGCACATTATCTGACACAATATCAGGAAACTCTTCTAACAGACTTTCAACCTCTATTGGAATATCCATACATTGTTCCTTCTTAACAGTAGGAATTAATGCATAACACATAGAATCCCTCTTCGAGGCCATCCAAAAATTTTCTACCATCTACCAAACAGATTCTAGCACTACTGCATACCTTTTCATCCACTTCCTTCAATGGCTTCAACTTGTGACGCACTCCATATTTCGTCAGAGAGTAAGTATTCGCATGCCCATCATGCACCGCACATCTATCAAATTGCCATGGCCTCCCCAACAACAAATGGCAAGCATCCATAGGCAAAACATCACACAGAACCTCATCTTGATAATTTCCAATATGAAATTTAACTAAACACCGCTCACTGACTAATGCTCTATGATCTTTCTGCAACCACGCAATCCGATATGGATGCGGGTGCTTCCTCTTCTCCAATTTCAACTTAGCAACCATTTCTCCTGAAACTAAATTATCTGTGCTACCATTATCTATGATAACATTACAGACCTTACCTGCACATTTGCATCTTGTGCGAAATAAGCTCTTCCTCTGATCCACATCTTTCCCTCCTTTCATCAATGCTCTTCTTGTCATCAACACTTCTCCTCCTTTTGCTTCTTTAGAATGTTCTGATTCAGCACCTTCATCTGCTACGATAGCTCTAGCATGACCCTCAGGTCTCTTATTCATCCTCCCTTGGTGTTGGGGACACTCATATGCCCGATGTCCCTCTTCCCCACAATGGAAACAGGTTCCATGAAATCCTCCTCTTCCATACCCACGTCCAGATCTACCTCTTCCTCTTTGGTAACCATTGTTATGATCATGGGGGTGGTAGGTATTCTCCTCTTTCTGATCCTGGTTATTACTTGTTTCACCAGTCTTCTTCTGATCTTCATATTTTCCTCCACTGGTTCTTCCACCAGTTCTTCCACCATGACCTCTTCCTCTTTGTTTGCTTTCAAATCTTCTATTCAGCTTCTCTTCAACCTTCAAGGCAAACTGATATGCATCCTCAATGGTGGTCATCCTGACCAAACTGAGTTCTTCTTGGATATTCATTCTTAACCCATTTATGTAACGAGCTACTTTCTCCTTATTAGCCTCTGAATGGCCAGTTCTGATTGAGATCTTGTAAAACTCCTTTGTATATTCTTTGATAGATTTGCTTGACTGTCTCAAACTCTGCATTTTCCTCAATAGATCCAATTCGTAATCTGTAGGAATAAACTGCCTCTTCAACTTCTCTACCATTCGATCCCATCTAGTTATCTTTTCCTTTCCTCTTCTATTTCTTTCTAGCTGCACTTCTTTCCACCATATGCTAGCATGGCCTTTCAACTTCATTTTTGCAAACTTGATCCGATCTGGATCTACAACCTCCTCATACTCAAAATACTCCTCCATATCATTGATCCAATCAATCAACTCCTCTGGATTGAGATTCCTAGAATACGTGGAGACATCAAACTTTGGCCTCTTCCCGATCAGAGATATGGCCCTAAATAATCTAGCTTCTACAAGATCCATTGCTTCTTCTTCATCTGATGGATCATCAACCTCCCAAGCTTCATCTTCACTATGGTCTTCTCTCCTTGGCTCAACCCCTCTTCGCAACTCCTCTTGTAGGGCTTGCACTTGCCTCTGCAAAGCTCTGAAATCTCCTTCAGGTACCACATTTCTCCCACCACCATGGTTTCTTCATGGAGGCATTCTTCCTCACTCTCTTCTCACAACCCTTCCACAGATCCTGGTGCAAACTGCCTCACTTTCGGTGATCTGCTCACACACTCAGGAACCCTAAGCTCTGATACCACTTGATGGAGAGCCAAACTTGCTCAAACCAATTCTCATTCAAAAACTTGGAAAGATTCCCTCACAAACCCTCATTCTGTGGCTATATAGCCAAAAAACCCTAAAAACTAAAAATGAGTCAGATGGGGCCCAAAATTGGGGTGCGCATCCCTCTTACAATAGACAAGCCAAAAATAAAGTTTCAAGTCCTAACTCTAAATACATTAGGAGATATTAACCTCCGAACAACTCAAAAAGCATAAAAAACTAGGTAAGTAATTTTAAAACCTAATTTCGGGGCACTAGATGATGGAATTTGGCCCCAAAAACTAGATTTTTTGGCAAATAGGACTCTAGAGAGTCATATTTGTTTAGAACTCTCCCAACTAGCTCCCTATCAAATTTCACGTCAATCGGAGCTACGGTTGAGAAGTTATGGCCTCGACAAAATGCACTAAAATTTAGGAAAAAAAATAAAATTTCCCAAATTTCGTTGGATGCTCCTACATCAGACACCTGGGGTGGATTGAGAAGTGACCTTCACTTATGTACTATTAGAGGAAAACCTAGGCAGTCAACCTCTATTTTGGACAACCAAGTTGCATCTTCTACAGGTCTGCCCTTCCACTTGACCAAATATTCTGAATATTGCTTGTTCCTGGTACTTCTGCCTTCTCGAGTGTCTAGTATTTCCTCTATCTCATCTATGGCTGGAGTAGATGCTGGAATACTCCACAAATCTGTACTTGGTGTCTCACTACTGCCTCCTTCATGGTATTCTGCCAAGTCTAAAATATTAAAAATAGGTGATATATTCAGCTCACTTAGCAGTTCCACTTCGTAGGCATTTCCTAAATCTCTTTTACCTATGATCCTGCATGGTCCAAACCTCTTCATATTCAGCTTGTTGTAGGTTTTTCTAGGAAACCTTTCCTTTCTCAAGTGAACCATGACCTCATCTCCCACTTGGAACTCCTTGAAATGCCTCTTCTGATCTATTTTGGCCTTGTATTGAGTATTCATCTTACTGATATGTTGTTGTACCTCTTCATGTAAACTCTTTATGTGCTCTACAAAATCTTTAGCCTCAGCACTACTCTTTTCTCCTTTACCCATCATTCTCAACTCAGAAGCATTCCTTGGGTTGTTCCCATACACAATCTAGAATGGTGATTTACTAGTACTTCTGTTGATAGAATTGTTGTAAGCAAATTCTTCCTATGGCAAAATCAAATCCCATCCCTTGGGCTTATCTCCTACCAGGCATCTTAGAAGATTACCCAAACTTCTGTTCACCACCTCTGTTTGTCCATCAGTCTGCGGGTGGTATGCAGAACTGAACTTCAAATCCATTTTTAGCTTCTTCCACAAAGTCCTCCAGAAATAACCCACAAATTTGGTATCTCTATCAGATACTATACTCTTGGGTAGACCATGAAGGCGTACCACCTCCTTGAAAAACAATCCTGCAACATGAACTGCATCACTCATTTTTTGACATGGAATAAAATGAGCCATCTTCGAAAACCTGTCAACCACAACAAAAATGGAGTCATTCCCTCGTTGTGTCCTTGGTAGGCCAAGAACAAAATCCATACTGATGTCCTCCCATGGTCTCTCCGATACAGGTAATGGATGATACAATCCTGTATTCTGTCTCACTCCCTTAGCCATCGACACACTCTGCAACCCTACACAAATTTCTTCACATCCTGCTATAACTGTGGCCAATGGTAGTTTTCACTAACAAGGGCAATGGTCTTATCTCGACCAAAATGTCCAGCTAGTCCTCCACTATGCTTCTCCTTTATCAGATTCTCCCTCATTGAACTTCTAGGAATGCACAATTGGTTCCTTCTGAATAGCATCCCATCTTGGATTATAAAATCCAACCACTTAGTTCTATCCAAAGTAGTAGGAGACAAACATGCCTTCCAAGCCTCTACAAAATTTGGATCCTCTGGATACAAACTCTTGAGTTCTTCAAACCCAACGACTTCCACTTTCATCTCTATCAACAAATTTTGCCTTCTACTCAAGGCATCTGCAACTCTATTAGACTTCCCACTCCTATGCTTCAAAACAAAGGTATAACTCTGTAGGAATTCAACCCACTTCAAATGTCTCTGATTCAGTTTTCCCTGACTATTAATATACTGCAAAGCTTGATGATCAGTATATAAAACAAACTCTTTTGCTAACAAATAGTGTCTCCATTTCTTAAGAGCCTGAACTATAGCATAAAATTCCTGATCATAAACAGAATATTTCTTCCTAGCATCATTTAACTTCTCACTAAAATATGCAACAGGTTTACCTTCTTGACTCAACATAGCTCCAATGGCACTGCCACTAGCATCACAATCAACCTGAAATACTTTATTAAAATCTGGAAGTACCAAAATGGGTTGTTCTATCACCTTCTTTTTCAACATCTCAAAACTTGCACCTGCCTTTGCAGTCCACTTAAACTCCTTCTTATCCCCTCTCATGGTTTCTGTCAGGGGTGCACAAATACTGCTAAAGTTTCTAATGAACTTTCTGTAGAAACTTGCAAGACCATGGAATGATCTTACCTCCGTTATGTTCCTTGGAGTAGGCCACTCAATGATAGCCTTCACCTTCTCTGGATCCATTTTTAGACCCTCATCTGAGATGACAAATCCTAGATACACCAACTCCTTCTTCACAAAACTGCACTTCTTCAAATTAATCAACAACTGCTCCTCCCTCAGCTTTTCAAAAACTATCCGAACTTGCATCAAATGCTCTTCCAATGTCTTACTAAAAATCAGAATATCATCCAGATAAACAATAACAAACTTCTCTAGGAATTCTCTCAACACCTCATTCATCAACCTCATGAATGTACTAGGTGCATTGGTTAACCCAAACGGCATAACCAACCACTCATACAAACCCTCTTTGGTTTTGAAGGTTGTCTTCCACTCATCACCCTCTCTGATGCGAATCTGATGATACCCACTCTTTAAATCAATCTTTGTGAAGTATTTAGCTCCACTCAAACAGTCCATTATATCGTCCATTCTAGGTAATGGAAATCTATACTTAATGGTAATCTTATTTATGGCTCTGGAATCAGTACACATTCTCCATTCTCCATCCTTCTTCGGTGCTAGTACTACAGGTACTACACAGGGACTCAAACTCTCTCTAATCAACCCCTTCCTCAACAACTCTTGAACCTATCTGTTCAACTCTTCACTCTCCATGGGAGACATTCTATGGGCTGCCTTATTGGGTAAACTAGCTCCTGGAATCAAATCAATTTGATGGCTAATATTTCTCACTGGTGGCAAACCCTCAGGCACATTATCTGACACAATATCAGGAAACTCTTCTAACAGACTTTCAACCTCTACTAGAATATCCATACATTGTTCCTTCTTAACAGTAGGAATTAATGCATAACACATAGAATCCCTCTTTAGGCCATCCAAAAATTTTCTACCATCTACCAAACAGATTCTAGCACTACTGCATACCTTTTCATCCACTTCCTTCAATGGCTTCAACTTGTGACGCACTCCATATTTCTTCAGAGAGTAAGTATTCGCATGCCCATCATGCACTGCACGTCTGTCAAATTGCCATGGCCTCCCCAACAACAAATGGCAAGCATCCATAGGCAAAACATCACACAGAACCTCATCTTGATAATTTCCAATATGAAATTTAACTAAACACTGGCTCACCGACTAATGCTCTATGATCTTTCTGCAACCACGCAATCCGATATGGATGCGGGTGCTTCCTCTTCTCCAATTTCAACTTAGCAACCATTTCTCCTGAAACTAAATTATTTGTGCTACCATTATCTATGATAACATTACAGACCTTACCTGCACATTTGCATCTTGTGCGAAATAAGCTCTTCCTCTGATCCACATCTTTCCCTCCTTTCATCAATGCTCTTCTTGTCATCAACACTTCTCCTTCTGCTTCTTTAGAATGTTCTGATTCAGCACCTTCATCTACTACAGCAGCTCTGGCATGACCCTCAGGTCTCTTATTCATCCTCTCTTGGTGTTGGGGACACTCATATGCCCGATGTCCCTCTTCCCCACAATGGAAACAGGTTCCACGAAATCCTCCTCTTCCATACCCACGTCCAGATCTACCTCTTCCTCTTTGGTAACCATTGTTCTGATCATGGGGGCGGTAGGTATTCTCCTCTTTTTGATCTTGGTTATTACTTATTTCACCAGTCTTCTTCTGATCTTCATATTTTCCTCCACTGGTTCTTCCACCAGTTCTTCCACCATGACCTCTTCCTCTTTGTTTGCTTTCAAATCTTCCTGTTCAGCTTCTCTTCAACCTTCAAGGCAAACTGATATGCATCCTCAATGGTGGTCATCCTGACCAAACTGAGTTCTTCTTGGATATTCATTCTTAACCCATTTATGTAACGAGCTACTTTCTCCTTATTAGCCTCTGAATGGCCAGTTCTGATTGAGATCTTGTAAAACTCCTCTGTATATTCTTTGATAGATTTGCTTGACTGTCTCAAACTCTGCATTTTCCTCAATAGATCCAATTCGTAATCTACAGGAATAAACTACCTCTTCAACTTCTCTACCATTCGATCCCATCTGGTTATCTTTTCCTTTCCTCTTCTATTTCTTTCTAGCTGCACTTCTTTCCACCATATGCTAGCATGGCCTTTCAACTTCATTTTTGCAAACTTGATCCGATCTGGATCTACAACCTCCTCATACTCAAAATACTCCTCCATATCATTGATCCAATCAATCAACTCCTCTAGATTGAGATTCCCAGAATACGTGGAGACATCAAACTTTGGCCTCTTCCCGATCAGAGATATGGCCCTAAATAATCTAGCTTCTGCAGGATCCATTGCTTCTTCTTCATCTGATGGATCATCAACCTCCCAAGCTTCATCTTCACTATGGTCTTCTCTCCTTGGCTCAACCCCTCTTCGCAACTCCTCTTGCAGGGCTTGCACTTGCCTCTGCAAAGCTCTAAAATCTCCTTTAGGTACCACATTTCTCCCACCACCATGGTTTCTTCGTGGAGGCATTCTTCCTCACTCTCTTCTCACAACCCTTCCACAGATCCTGGTGCAAACTGCCTCACTTTCGGTGATCTTCTCACACACTCAGGAACCCTAAGCTCTGATACCACTTGATGGAGAGCCAAACTTGCTCAAACCAATTCTCATTCAAAAACTCTCCCAACTAGCTCCCTATCAAATTTCACGTCAATCGGAGCTACGGTTGAGAAGTTATGGCCCTGAAAAAATGCACTAAAATTTAGGAAAAAAAATAAAATTTCCCAAATTTCGTTGGATGCTCCTGCATCAGACACCCGGGGTGGATTGAGAAGTGACCTTCACTTCTATACTATTAGAGGAAAACCCAGGCGGTCAACCTCTATTTTGGACAACCAAGTTGCATCTTCTATAGGTCTGCCCTTCCACTTGACCAAATATTCTGAATACTGCCTGTTCCTGGTACTTCTGCCTTCTCGAGTGTCTAGTATTTCCTCTATCTCATCTGTGGCTGGAGTAGACACTGGAATACTCCACAAATCTGTACTTGGTGTCTCACTACTGCCTCCTTCATGGTATTCTGCCAAGTCTAAAATATTAAAAATAGGTGATATATTCAACTCACTAGGCAGTTCCACTTCGTAGGCATTTCTTGAATCTCTTTTACCTATGATCCTGCATGGTCCAAACCTCTTCATCTTTAGCTTGTTGTAGGTTTTTCTAGGAAACCTTTCCTTTCTCAAGTGAACCATGACCTCATCTCCCACTTGGAACTCCTTGAAACGCCTCTTCTGATCTATTTTGGCCTTGTACTGAGTATTCATCTTACTGATATGTTGTTGTACCTCTTCATGTAAACTCTTTATGTGCTCTGCAAAATATTTAGCCTCAGCACTACTCTTTTCTCCTTTACCCATCATTCTCAACTCTGAAGCATTCCTTGGGTTGTTCCCATACACAATCTGGAATGGTGATTTACCAGTACTTCTATTGATAGAATTGTTGTAAGCAAATTCTGCCTATGGCAAAATCAAATCCCATCCCTTGGGCTTATCTCCTACCAGGCATCTTAGAATATTACCCAAACTTTTGTTCACCACCTCTTGTTTGTCCATCGGTCTACGGGTGGTATGCAGAACTGAACTTCAAATCCATTTTCAGCTTCTTCCACAAAGTCCTCCAGAAATAACCCACAAATTTGGTATCTCTGTCAGATACTATACTCTTGGGTAGACCATGAAGGCATACCACCTCCTTGAAAAACAAGCCTGCAACATGAACTACATCACTCATTTTTTGACATGGAATAAAATGAGCCATCTTTGAAAACCTGTCAACCACAACAAAAATGGAGTCATTCCCTCGTTGTGTCCTTGGTAGGCCAAGAACAAAATCCATACTGATGTCCTCCCATGGTCTCTTCGATACAGGTAATGGCTGATACAATCATGTATTCTATCTCACTCCCTTAGCCATCTGACACACTCTGCAACCCTACACAAATTTCTTCACATCCTACTGCAACTGTGGCCAATGGTAGTTTTCACTAACAAGGGCAATGGTCTTATCTCGACCAAAATGTCCAGCTAGTCCTCCACTATGCTTCTCCTTTATCAGATTCTCCCTCATTGAACTTCTAGGAATGCACAATTGGTTCCTTCTGAATAGCATCCCATCTTGGATTATAAAATCCAACCACTTAGTTCTATCCAAAGTAGTAGGAGACAAACATGCCTTCCAAGCCTCTACAAAATTCGGATCCTCTGGGATACAAACTCTTGAGTTCTTCAAACCCAACGACTTCCACTTTCATCTCTATCAACAAATTTTGCCTTCTACTCAAGGCATCTGCAACTCTATTAGACTTCCCACTCCTATGCTTCAAAACAAAGGTATAACTCTGTAGGAATTCAACCCACTTCGAATGTCTCTGATTCAGTTTTCCTTGACTATTAATATACTTGCAAAGCTTGATGATCAGTATATAAAACAAACTCTTTTGCTAACAAATAGTGTCTCCATTTCTTAAGAGCCTCGAACTATAGCATAAAATTCCTGATCATAAACAGAATATTTCTTCCTAGCATCATTTAACTTCTCACTAAAATATGCAACAGGTTTACCTTCCTGACTCAACACAGCTCCAATGGCACTGCCACTAGCATCACAATCAACCTGAAATACTTTATTAAAATCTGGAAGTACCAAAATGGGTTGTTCTGTCACCTTCTTTTTCAACATCTCAAAACTTGCACCTACCTTTGCAGTCCACTTAAACTCCTTCTTATCCCCTCTCATGGTTTCTATCAGGGGTGCACAAATACTGCTAAAGTTTCTAATGAACTTTCTGTAGAAACTTGCAAGACCATGGAATGATCTTACCTCCGTTATGTTCCTTGGAGTAGGCCACTCAATGATAGCCTTCACCTTCTCTGGATCCATTTTTAGACCCTCATATGAGATGACAAATCCCGAGATACACCAACTCCTTCTTCACAAAACTGCACTTCTTCAAATTAATCAGCAACCGCTCCTCCCTCAGCTTTTCAAAAACTATCCGAACTTGCATCAAATGCTCTTCCAATGTCTTACTAAAAATCAGAATATCATCCAAATAAACAATAACAAACTTCTCTAGGAATTCTCTCAACACCTCATTCATCAACCTCATGAATGTACTAGGTGCATTGGTTAACCCAAATGGCATAACCAACCACTCATACAAACCCTCTTTGGTTTTGAAGGTTGTCTTCCACTCATCACCCTCTCTGATGTGAATCTGATGATACCCACTCTTTAAATCAATCTTTGTGAAGTATTTAGCTCCACTCAAAAAGTCCATTATATCATCCATTCTAGGTAATGGAAATCTATACTTAATGGTAATCTTATTTATGGCTCTGGAATCAGTACACATTCTCCATTCTCCATCCTTCTTCGATGCTAGTACTACAGGTACTACACAGGGACTCAAACTCTCTCTAATCAACCCATTCCTCAACAACTCTTGAACCTCGCTTGTTCAACACTTCAATCTCTATGGGAGACATTCTATGGGCTGCCTTATTGGGTAAACTAGCTCCTGGAATCAAATCAATTTGATGGCTAATATTTCTCACTGGTGGCAAACCCTCAGGCACATTATCCGACACAATATCAAGAAACTCTTCTAACAGACTTTCAACCTCTACTGGAATATCCATACATTGTTCCTTCTTAATAGTAGGAATTAATGCATAACACATAGAATACCTCTTCAGGCCATCCAAAAATTTTCTACCATCTACCAAACAGATTCTAGCACTACTGCATACCTTTTCATCCACTTCCTTCAATGGCTTCAACTTGTGACGCACTCCATATTTCGTCAGAGAGTAAGTATTCGCATGCCCATCATGCACCACACGTCTATCAAATTGCCATGGCCTCCCCAACAACAAATGGCAAGCATCCATAGGCAAAACATCACACAGAACCTCATCTTGATAATTTCCAATATGAAATTTAACTAAACACTGCTCACTGACTAATGCTCTATGATATTTCTACAACCACGCAATCCGATATGGATGCGGGTGCTTCCTCTTCTCCAATTTCAACTTAGCAACCATTTCTCCTAAAACTAAATTATCTGTGCTACCATTATCTATGATAACATTACAGACCTTACCTACACATTTGCATCTTGTGCGAAATAAGCTCTTCCTCTGATCCACATCTTTCCCTCCATTCATCAATGCTCTTCTTGTCATCAACACTTCTCCTCCTTCTGCTTCTTTAGAATGTTTTGATTCAGCACCTTCATCTACTACAACAGCTCTGGCATGACCCTCAGGTCTCTTATTCATCCTCTCTTGGTGTTGGGAACACTCATATGCCCGATGTCCCTCTTCCCCACAATGGAAACAGGTTCCATGAAATCCTCCTCTTCCATACCCACGTCCAGATCTACCTCTTCCTCTTTGGTAACCATTATTCTGATCACGGGGGTGGTAGGTATTCTCCTCTTTTTGATCCTGGTTATTACTTGTTTCACTAGTCTTCTTTTGATCTTCATATTTTCCTCCACTGGTTCTTCCACCAGTTCTTCCACCATGACCTCTTCCTCTTTGTTTGCTTTCAAATATTCTGTTCAACTTCTCTTCAACCTTCAAGGCAAACTGATATGCATCCTCAATGGTGGTCATCCTGACCAAACTAAGTTCTTCTTGGATATTCATTCTTAACCCATTTATGTAACGAGCTACTTTCTCCTTATTAGCCTCTGAATGGCCGATTCGATTGAGATCTTGTAAAACTCCTCTGTATATTCTTTGATAGATTTGCTTGACTGTCTCAAACTCTGCATTTTCCTCAACAGATCCAATTCGTAATCTATAGGAATAAACTGCCTCTTCAACTTCTCTACCATTCGATCCCATCTGGTTATCTTTTCCTTTCCTCTTCTATTTCTTTCTAGCTACACTTCTTTCCACCATATGCTAGCATGGCCTTTCAACTTCATTTTTGCAAACTTGATCCGATCTGGATCTACAACCTCCTCATACTCAAAATACTCCTCCATATCATTGATCCAATCAATCAACTCCTCTAGATTGAGATTCCTAGAATACGTGGAGACATCAAACTTTGGCCTCTTCCCGATCAGAGATATGGCCCTAAATAATCTAGCTTCTGCAAGATCCATTGCTTCTTCTTCATCTGATGGATCATCAACCTCCCAAGCTTCATCTTCACTATGGTCTTCTCTCCTTGGCTCAACCCCTCTTCGCAACTCCTCTTGCAGGGCTTGCACTTGCCTCTACAAAGCTCTGAAATCTCCTTTAGGTACCACATTTCTCCCACCACCATGGTTTCTTCGTGGAGGCATTCTTCCTCACTCTCTTCTCACAACCCTTCCATAGATCTTGGTGCAAATTGCCTCACTTTCGGTGATCTTCTCACACACTCAGGAACCCTAAGCTCTGATACCACTTGATGGAGAGCCAAACTTGCTCAAACCAATTCTCATTCAAAAACTTTGAAAGATTACCTCACAAACCCTCATTCTATGGCTATATAGCCAAAAAACCCTAAAAACTAAAAATGAGTCATATGGGGCCCAAAATTATGGTGCGCATCCCTCTTAAAATAGACAAGCCAAAAATAAAGTTTCAATTCCTAACTCTAAATACATTAGGAGATATTAACCTCCGAACAGCTCAAAAAGCATAAAAAACTAGGTAAGTAATTTTAAAACCTAATTTCGGGGCACTAGATGATGGAATTTCGCCTCGAAAACTAGATTTTTTGGGAAAATAGGACTCAAAAGAGTCATTTTTGTTTTGAACTCTCCCAACTATCTCCCTATAAAATTTCATGTCAATCGAAGCTACGGTTGAGAAGTTATGGCCCCAACAAAATGCACTAAAATTTAGGAAAAATAAATAAAATTTCCAAATTTCTTTGGATGCTCCTGCATCAATATTAAAAAAAAAAAATAACCTTTGGAACATATAGAGAATGATGTAATCTATAAAAAACTCAATATGTTCTACTTAATAATTAAGTCTATCGCTTTCACAAATATGATTTCTAATGTTTGCACATTCACTTTCAATATCACTTAAAATCAATGCTCAAGAACATTCACTCAATAATTCACTGAATGAAACACAACTTGCTCACAAACCCTAAACAAGTGTTTTCATACTTCTTCAAACAAAGAGTACAATTTGGGTCTCAAACCCTAACTCAAATAATCCTCAATCTCTAACTCAAATGTTTTCTTAAACATTCACCAATCATGCATATGAAAACTCACTCAAAAATTTCCAACAATGCTTATCAAACAATCCTTTTCACTCCACATTTGCATTTCACAATATTCAATCCAAAAATACTTCAATAAAAAGATGATGTTCCCATACCTTTTTGTTTTGATGGAGATATGTCTTCAAAACCTGTTTTACTCACAATCAAATCCTTTTGCCAATTATAGGTTAGATAGCAATAGTCTATCTCAAAATATCCACAGGAATATTTACTCCAATAAATATTTCATCATACAATAAATTTCAACTCACAAATATACCTTATTACTCCTTCCTTATAATAAATCCAATCAATAAATCATTTACTCAATCAAACAAAACAACAATATCTCTATGGCTCCTTTCAACTCCCAGAACATAAAAATATTTCAATCCAAATTTCAACCTTCCAAACACTTTAATATTTTAACTCAAAATAGATTTCAAATTACAATAATAAAGTCCTTTGAATACACCTTATACTCTCCAATTCTTAACCCAACATTCACTTCAAAATACATAAATGATATTCCTTGCACACACCTTATAATATCCAATTTCTTAAATCAACATATAGAAAAAAATAAAAATATTAAATCATACATTAGACACTTAAAAATAATAAATTTTCATCATAAAACACCACCATGCACTCCACATGAATCAAAATTTCATTCACCACCTTCCTATTGCCTTAGCCATGGCTAGGCTGCCACTTGGACTATGCACCCACACAAACAACACTATGCACTTCCGACCTTTCATAACCTCCACATGCACCAAAAACATTCAAATCAAAACAAAACTCTTCTCTCCTCTGTCACTTGGAATTGAACACGGGACCTCTATTCCATCAAAGTATTATGCACCAAGCCTTACCACTAGACAACCCATGTGGATGGTGATATAAGTACACACTCTCTTCCCTTTATCCATCCGCAATCCACCTTAATATTTTAAAATGAAAACTTCATATATGCCTTGCTCATGGAAATCACATTGATTATTTTGTTTGCCCTTCGCAAATATATTTTGGAGACTTACCTTATGTCATCCAAAAATTATGGTATAAATACCATATCCTTCCTTGATTCGACGTCGGTAGGGAAAATATTGAGTTTAATATTTTGCACCCAACCCTTACTTAGGGTTTAATTAATTATAAATATTATAATATTCCTTTGGGCCTAGGTGCTTTTCTTTTTAACCTTAGGCCTTATTTTAACACCTTTAATATTATAATAATAACTATTATAATATTATTTCCTTTAGGCCTAGGTATCTCCTTCCTTAAGGATATTTAGCCAACCTTTTGACCAATCATGTGAAGCTTCAAACCAAATATCTTGGGATTAAAACATAAATATTCAAATCCTCCTTTTGTCAATCTCTTGCACTAACTTTTGACATCACTAACACTGACTCTTGACATCACTAACGACAACACAACTATTAAAAATTTTCAATAAAATGTACCCTCTTGGTATAAACTTGTAAATATAAGATTACGGTTGTATCCTACATTAGAGTGTGAGTAAGTATTTTATGTAATGTAATGATGTGCAGATATTCCACGAGTGTCATGTAAATGAGTGTGCAAGTGTTATGTGTGTAAATGTGCTTAAGTGTTTTTAGATTAATAAGTATTATATGAAGAGTCATGTCTAGGTGTGCATACAATATAGGGTCATGTGTATTCAAGTGTTAAGTAGAGAAGCCAAGAGCCATGATACTTGTCATAAGGAAAGGAAGAGTCAAGGAACCAAAGAGTCAACATACAATGGCTATATATTACTCCATAGAGAGGCATATAGTGGATATAGCGAACATAGCCTACATTGTCTGCATAGAGAGCATTATGATTATCATTGTATGAGAGTTTTATGATACATTTGAACAACTAATACAGTAAGTCTTGTTATATTGTATGATTTGGATTATTACATTCATATTGCATCTTATTAATGAATATTATTTGATATAATATTAGCCTTGATATTTATATATTAGTCAGATCATATTATATTTGTTACATTATTATTTGATCATGTGAATAATTATCTTGTGAGAATTACATTAATAGTAAGTCTTCAAAATACATCAGTGATATTAGAGCTACAAACAAGGTAGTTTCTTGCATAGATTATTTTTTATTAGCTACATAATCAATTGAGTTTTTTTTGGTTTGACAAGATAATCTAGGGTCTTTCCATTGTTGTAGAATAGCTAGTGAAGACTAGGACTCAAGTAGGATCTTTCCAGTAGGTTGAAGAATAACTAGGGAAGACTAGGATGTATATTTGGGTGAATCAACTTAAAAACAATATATTATTTAGGGAAACACCCAACCTTAACATGGATAGGAAATTTTGAGGGATAAAAATCTCTTGACATGGATATTCTCTTAAATAATGATAAGAAGTATTTATTTATTAAAGTAGAACCAACTCAAGAGAAAGTTGGTCATTTAGAAAATAGCCATCCTAACATTGATAACGTATTTTTTGGGGACATAGAAAAATTCCTAGAAACTAATTTATATCAACACTCAAAGGAAATTTTAAGAAGTTTGTACAATCAAGATATCTTTTTTGGATGATCAGTGATGTTTATTATCACCTTGATATTTATTTTTGGGTTCTCTAGTAAGGAGGAGAATCATATTGAATTCTTAGATTGCATCCAAGAAAGTAACCTAAGATATTGCTATAGTGAATATTGATCTTAAAAAGTGAGAAGCTTCCTACAATAGATAGAGAAGACTTTCATTTTCAAGTGCAAGAAGGCGTAAAGCTTTCATCATGTAGGGATTGATAAAATTTGTAGTATATTATAGTTTCAGATCTTGAAGAATAGACCTTGACAAAGAATAGATCAAGTTTACCTATTCTAATATTATATTCATAATAGAAGGAATTCTATAAGAAATTTTAGGTCTTGAAGATAGACCTTGATATTTATAATTGGTCCAAGAGAAGAGAGGCCAATATTAAAGGATATATACTCTTCAAAGAAAGGTGTTTAAAGTGATTATTTAAGATTAGATATTCGGAGGATAAAGACCCTTTAGAGAAAGAGGTCTTGATAAGATAAGTTTTAGAATTGAAATAGAGGATAAAGACCCAAGAGGTCATGAAGGAGACCCTTAGAAAGAGGTCCATTATGAATATTAGTGGCCTTATTAGTGAAAAAATAAGAGGCCATATTTGATATATATATATAAGACCCATGTTTAAGAAGAGAAAGGAGGCTTGACTAAAGGTATATTAAATTCTTGAGATAATGTAAGTAGAGACTGAAGGTAAGAAGAAAACACAACCAAAGAAAGAAGGCTCAAGAGGAAAGGCTCGTAGAACTAGAGAAATAAGTCTTGAGGAGAAAAGCTCATAGAAACAAAGAAAGAGTTTAATATTAAAGGAATAGATCATTTAAGGAAAAAATCAAGAGTTTGAGAAAATCATAAAGGAAATAAGGCTCTAGATAAGATTCATAAACATACAATTAATAACATTTATTATCAAAATAAGGTAGTATAAAAAATGAATATGGAAAAATTCTAAATGATAGCTATATAGAATATTAAAGTAGAAGGAATCACAGTTGTCATAAAATCTAAATTCATGTACATTGAGGGAAAGTAAAATGTCTACCTTTATAGTAGTATGTAGATGACAATGAAATAAAATATTATTTTTAAAATTTTTAAGTTTGAGGTGCAATAATCTTTAATTAGTTAACATCAAGCGCCAAGGAACATCTGGACCTACAACTAGAATATAAGACACATCTTAATAAAACCTACAACTAAAAGAGAAGTTAATCCAATCAAAAATTTTATAGCTAGAGTAATGTAAGGTAGAAAAAATAGTTATTTCATCTAATATTTTGAAGAGCATAATGCTAAGTGCCTAGGTAGGAGAATACAATGTGTCTTTCTAACATATCAAAGGGAAGAAAGCCAAACATCCAACGAAGATTGAATATGAAGTGAAATTATTCAAATTTAAAATAATAGAGCACCTACAAAAATTATTTGCATGAGTGGAAAGATGAAATCTCAATTCATGTTGAATGTATAATTAGTCAGATAAAAAATTTAGTGTAGTCTGAACTAAAACATCTCAAAAAAAGAGAAATCATTCAAATAGATCTTTGCATGAGTGAATTAAACAACACTTAAGGATAGAATTGTAGTGTAGTCTAGTGTAGGTTAAGAGAGAAGCACAAAAATTTATTTCAGTGGAGGTAAAAAGTATTAAATTTAAAGTGCTAACGTTTATATTGATTAATTAATGAAGTCATAAGGTTATAAAGTAACATTAATAAGTAATTAAGGTTGAGGAGAAATAATTAATTATTGGGGATATAAGTAGGATTATGGTAGAATAATTTAAGTTTTACAAGGTTATAATATTATTGTTTCTAATTAATGTTTTTTTAATTAAAGAAAGGAGATATAAGTAGATTAATAGTTTGAAATTATTATTTTGGAGTTATAAGTTATTAATTTGAAGTTTATAATTTTTATAGTTTTTTTTTAATTTAAAGTGCTATATAATATTTGTAAATTTTTAGCATTTGGACATCAAAAGGAGTTCTACTTCAAAATTTAGGAAAAAATATTTGCAAAGTTCTTACTTTCATAGTTTCTAAACATTAGGGAGATATAAGGAATTCAACTTCATAATTTTTTGAAACGTAGAAACTTTTAATTAATTTAAAAACTAGAAAGACTATTTCACTGAAAGGATTTCCAAATTCAATGGAGAAGTAATCAAGAGGAACATATCAACCTTGAAGACATTACAAAATCATAAAATAAAATTCTATAGATGGAAAGGTTCAAGAACAAAGTTCATTTGATGAACAATATCATATTCTTCAAAACTCTTGTCCACAATGTAAAATAGTTTCAAGTAAGTCCAATAAAATAAAAAAAGATCTTTGGTATATTGACTTAGGTGTAAGTCATCATATGATAGGAAATTTATAGTGGTTTGATTGCTTGGAAGTCAAAGATAATTTTTATTTGAAATTTTATTATGATAAGAGTTACCTAGTTCAAGGAAGTGGTTGTGTAACACCTAGTACACCATTCTCAAAATTTGTATTGAAATATGTGATGTACATTCTAGGGTTGATAACCAATCTTATTCCAGTGACTAAATTTGTTGAAAGTGGAAAATGAATTGAGTTAAAATGTATAAATGAGAATAATAAGTGTATTATTAAAAATCAAAATATATTAGACGCTATAGGATCAATTAAGAATGGAATATACACCTTAGATTCAATTGGTTTTTCTCAACAACTTATCTTTAATCTAGATAATACTATTGAATGCTCTCAGTCACAAAGTGTAGGAAATGAGAATTAGGAATCATTCTACCATTGAATATATTGGGTGAATCCAAAGTTTGGAATGATAAAAAAAATGTGAGGATAGTAGAAGATCACTTGTATATTGAAGGATGAAGACAATCAAGAAGAAGAACCAAACCAAGATCAAATATATTACAAAGTCACATGAAGTATGAAGATCTATGATTGAGGATTAAAGTCTTCAATAACAAAATAATTTAATACAAAGGGGTGTTGGAGAATATTACATTATTTGGTATATGTTAATGTACCCTCTTGGTACAACCTTGTAAATATTAGATTAGGGTTGCATACTAGATTAGAGTGTGAGTAAATATTTTCTTATATTAGGAAGTATTATATGAAGAGCCATACCTAGGTGTGCATACAAGATAGATTCATGTGTATGCAAGTGTCAATTTAAGAACCCAAGAGTGATGATACTTGTCATAAGGAAATGAAAAGTCAAGTAACCAAAGAGTCATCCTACAATGGCTATACATTACTCCATAGAAAGGCATATAGTGGATATAGAAAATATAGTCTACATTTTATACATAGAGAGCATTATGATTATCATTGTAAGACAGTTTTATGATACATTTATAAAAAAAGAGGAATAATATAGATTACATACATTTGAGCAACTAATATTGTAATTATTGTTATATTGTATGATTCATGTTATTGCATTCATATTCGATCTTATTAATAAATGCTATTTGACATATTATTAGCCTTTATATTGACATATTAGTTGGCTCATATTATATTTGTTACATTATTATTTGATCTTGTGAATAATTATCCCGTGAAAATTATATTAATGGTAAGGCTTCAAAATCCATAAAATTTTCTTAAAATATATAAGGTTAATAAAAAATATTATGAATGTCCCAAGTTGTGATGATATTTTTACTATATCTATCCACATGATGAGACTATCAATTGAGAGGATATTTATTAAAATTTTATGTGTTTGACGGAGTAATATTTCTATAAGTGTATTTTTATAGGTTAGAGTGAATCTATAGACATCTATGGTTCAAATATATATTCAATATTGCTACTTAAAAATAGTAAAAGTATAATACAATAATGATACGAAGAGACTACTTTTATGATATGCTCATAAATATGAAATAGCAAGGAGTGAAGATAGTAAAAATCCTAAAACTATCCTAAATATAAGGAATGGGGTATGAATTAGTTTCACATAAGTGTTGTAAAAATATGATCAACTATAGGAAAAAGGAATATATTTATTTGCATATATAACATGAGAAACATTATAATAAATAGAATTAAAAATTAAATGGTTTCACAAAAAAAAGTACCCTAAATATAAGTAATGGGGTGTTAATTAGTTTCACACAGGTTCTATAAAAAGTAATGCACTCTATAAAAAGGAAGATATATTTCAATATGCATAACATGAGAAAAATTATAAAAAAAAAATATAGAAACACTTTAAATGACTTCACCAAGACTTATTTGGAAAAAGGGATCTATCAATTATACATCAATAAATTGGGTTGAATAAAATAAGTATGTCCTATCCAAAATGAGTTGTTCACTTCATAATTTACTACTTCCAAGCATTAAAAACTCAATAAAGAGAAATTATTAATAGTCATCCTAATATATTTTACAAATAGCTTTCCAAGGATAATATAAAAAATAATAGGTCCTCATGAAATATTTCTTTTAAAAAGTTGCTTGACCATTGGTTAATAATAGAAAATTTTGGAACTTTTCATTAACATTACCCTAGATTTAAATAAACTATTGTGGAGATGCTTTAGTGTTAGAAATATGTGGTTAATATATCTATGCATTTCATTATACATAAAATAAAGAAGGATATTTAGGACTCAATTATGAATAAAATAAAATATTGTTTAATAGGTGGAAAATGTAACTTTTCAACCATGGTTATAATGGTACAAATTTTAAAGAGCAAATTTTAATCTATCTCTATATATGATATTATTCTCAATATCATTAACAAACGTAATATATGAAATTCAAAGAGAGTTTCTTTGAAAATAATTTAAAAGAAATTTGAGTTTCATCTTTGTAAATTACATAAGGATTATAGATGAAAGAATATTAGAGGGTTAGGATTACAAAGTATAAACTTCTGATTTCAGAATTACGTGTAAAATCTGGTTCGAGAGTATTCATACATATATATATATACATACATATACATACATATATGTATATATACATATATACACACATATATATACCTCTAATTATATATATATATATATATATATATATATATATATATATATATATATATATATAATTACCTCCATTGTCATTCCAAATAATCTTGGATGGGAACTAGAATAGACACATAATTATAGTCCATTTAAGAATATATTGAATGAGGCACTCAATAAATAGAGGAATGCAATGATGGATCAGTTCACTCATATTCTTCAATGGCTCCCTACTACAAATTCCATAACCTCTTATACATAAAATCTTAATTCTCTAGAACCATTTAGTTCTCCCATATATTTTAAGACGAACATGAAATTTTGTATTCCTTTATATGAAAGAAATTGAATGTTGATGCCTTAGAAATTTTATTGGTTTAGTTATCTTCATACTTATTTATAAATAAATTCATGAATAGTTAAGAAATAATTTTATGACTTTTGAAATTCACATTATTATTTTGAAATTGGTAGGAAGCATATTGTAATAGGGTCAAGAAGAAAAATGAACATGAAGAACTAGTATTCACATGGGTATATTTCATGGAAGCTATAAAGGAAAAACATTATCTTGTAGGAGCTTTTGAAGAAAAATACATGTAGTGGAAACAATTACTTCAAGGTAATGACTAATCTATTCAATTTTATATTGATGTTTTCCATTCAATGATAGTAAAACTAGGTCTTTAAGATACCAAAAGGTATTGAATCCTCAAGTATTGCATTGGAATATAATGGTACAATTGAGAGGACATGGACCTATAGACATTTGGAGAAGCATACGATATTGATTTTAAATTGGAGTAAAATCACAAAAGCAAAAATAAAAAATGAGGATAATCAAATAATATAAACCATACCATAAAATACAATCCAAAAAAAGAAAAGAGTGAATTTACAAAGAATTAGGACAAATGGGTTCAATCCCAAAATTGGAAGTGGAGGTAGAAAAAAAACTCTAAAAAAGAACTTCAAATGTCCAAGACTAAAACATGATGAAATTAAGAGGAACTAAAATTCAAGAGAGAGGACTATCGAGAAATTCAACTATTATTTGTTTATAAAAAACCCTCAACATCCACTACATCATCCCTTTCACATCCATAGTTTAAGGATAAAGAAAAGTTGATTATTGAATCCAAACCAAATGGGACTATTGCTACCACATATGTTGCACTAGAGGAGTGACAAGAAAGTATTAAGAGGAGGAATACCTACTTTAGGTATAAATGTAGGTCAAGGGTAATCCATTACAGTTAATTATTGATAATTGAAGTTAAAATAATTTGATTTGTTCATATTATGAATGACATAAATCTACATATCACACCCAATGTAAGAGCATCAAGCATCAATTATAATTTCTAGTGTGAACCATTTGTGTAAATATTGGAAAGATAAAATAGAAGGACAACAAAAGTAAAAACAATATGAGGATAAAGAGAAACACACAAAATACAAGGATGGGATAGGAATAAAATAAGAGAGGACAAAATGCAAGTATGATGATGAGTAGTGATCAAAGGATGGCATGCACAAAGTCAAAAAGAGCGATAGTTATCATAATGTGTATGTCTCGTCTCACACATGCAAATCTAGAATAAATATAGGATATTCCAGAGAGCCATTATCACATAGTGTACTAATTATTATTTTTTGTGTATCCTATAGTTGCATTACAAATAATAAATCATACCTCATTGTGTGTGTATGTTATATGATGAATATTTTATGTTATAGAAATTAAATCTAGATGATTGCAAAGGATGGTGTATGAAAGGTTGTAGGTTTATACGTGAAGGTAGGAGAATGGTGGTAATCCAAAAATAAATATCCATTTGGTGAGTAATATGACATTCAAGTACCTGTTACTTCCATAGTCATTGCTTAAGGGGTTGTAGTTCCTAGACAAGTAGTTTGAAAAATGTCCATATGGGTAAGTAGATATTTAAACACAAAAACACGTCATATATTGGGTATTATTTGAAGTGGAAGAACCATACTATCATTCACGTTGAGGACTCTTGTCCAAAAATTGCCTAAGTGGATGAATCGCACCCTAAAGACCTTGGCCAATATTGGATGACTCAAAAATAGGGATATTTTAAGTAGATCAACTCTTATGATCCTAGCTAAACTAACTAAAATGAGGTTGTAAACTAAAGCAAGTGATACCTAAAGTTAGAAGCTAAGATACAAATTGTATCGATTTAACAACATCAAGAGACATAGTGCATGAGAGACTCTTAATTTAAAATAAACTAGACTAGCTTGATTTTCTTATTACAAAACATTCATTCATAACAAAAACTAACCATTATTGAGCATTCAAAAAAATAATAAATATAAAATCCAAGGAGAAATCCAGAAAGTAGAATAACTATAATAGAATTAACCATTCACATAATTTTAACAAAAATTCTTAATCACTTAGTTGTCATACATACATGTTTTACAAAATTTGATAAATTTGTCATTCATACATACTTAGTTGTCAAATAGCAATCTAATCTTGATTTAAAAGGTATATTGTAAAGAGTTGACCATTAAACACTAAATATTTGACCCCCTAAATGAGCTACATTTAGGTATATATACATGTTTTACAATATATTTAGTTATCTAATCATTATTTCCTATAGAGCATATTATCTACCTATCAAAACAAGCACAAGAAGAGGTTGTCACATTCAAATGGGCTATGTTTGATCTCTTCAATCATGCTTTATTGACATGTGTAGCATATATTTCTTTTGTAAAGTTGACTTATGCATTCGATCATTGGATTTTAACCATTTTATGATGATCCACTCCTTTATGTTATGCTTAGTGAAATGAGTAAGTGCAGTTGTGTGATGGAGGAATCTTTTACCATTTATATCCTCTAACAATAATTATGTTCGATGGTTTATTGGCATGCATGAACTTGTTGACTAGGATGAGTCTAGATCCTCAATATAAAATATAGTGGTATGAGAGCAAATTTCTTACTATCGAATGATTTATCTTGTCTAAGCATTCTGCTTCTACCATTTCTTCATGTCAAATGTAGGATTCAAAATATCTTCTCTCTTAATAATTTTATTGCTTGAAGAGTCAGACAACCATATTTGTGTATGATATCAAATGTTAGGTTTCTTTTCTTGATTCTCAATGCATTATTCTCATATCTCCTACCTTGGATTTAATGTGTATCTAACATTCACTTTGCTTTTCTAGAGACTCAAGTTCCTAATAATGACATCATCATATTTGAAGTTTGATGCCTTTGAAAATCTTGTAGTGTATAATGTCAAACATTGGATGTCAGACCTTATGTATTAAAATATTTATTTTAGATAGCTTTAGATTTTAAATGTCACCTAGCTAACATCAGAATCATTGGTTTTCTGAATCCTTGCATTTATTGGCTTTGGTTTTGCTTAAATGTCATACATTGAATGTCAAACACCAGGTTTATTTGCTTTCTCAACCTTTTAATTTGAATAACATGGAATGAAAAATTCTTTTTATGCCTTTGTTGATATTAGCATCATGAAATGTATGGTCAACTTTTTTACTTAGCCAAATTTTTTCATATTTTTTGATGTCTTGTTGGACCCAATGCCTTAATTTTTTTTACTATTGACAAGCTTTTGCTTACTACTTTGATACCTACCTCACTTAATATTTCATTTGGTCATACATTGTTTCTCCCGGTGCTACTCTATAATCTTTTAGCTAGCTTTTTATCACCATTCTATCTCTAATTCTGGTATAGGGGCTTCATTGAGTATTTATCTAGTTGCATTTTGAGCTTATACATACAATTTTCTACTCTATTTCCTTAGAAAAATAACTACATGGCTTAGACATGACCACTTTGTGGATGTAGGTGATGAAATTTATCTATATTATTAGCATCTTTAAGGGATTTTTGTTTACAATGTTAAGAATATAGTATACCTTATGGATGGGATAACATACACCTTGAAATAAAATGGAGCTAGAAGAAAATATGTTTAAATATAAGGGAATAGAGGGAGCCAAAACTTAGATTTGTGGAAAATAAAACAGTTTTAGAGAAAACAATTTATGTAGAAAAGATGGAGATGTAAGGGAGGTTAATGGATTTTGTAGCTATAATAGGGCTTCTAAAACACACCTTACAATAGGTCTTAATATAAATTTCATCTCATTTTCCTATAAAATATGTTGTTAATTACAACATACAAAGGAATAAAAGTACTAGAGGAAGTGAAGGATAAGATTTATGGGAACCTAGAGGTCAGAGGTATAATTAGTGAGGTGAAGGTTATAGGAAAATAAGAAGTGAATGAAAAACAAAAGAAAGGGAATGAGACTAGAAAATGGAGGGGATGATGCTAATGGTGAGATATATAGGCATATAGGGTGTGGATTAATGAAGGCAAGTTGAATATGTACCAAAGGAAAAAATAAGAGGAAATTGAGTTACTTGTGTGCAAGCACCTCTAGAAAAAATTAAAATCTCATCAACATATTTTTCTATAGTTGAATGCTATTTCAAATATAGAACAACTTTATGTGAATGTTCACCTTTGTAGCCTACATTAGGTAAATATTTTAGGTGCTCAAAATATTTCTTCCTTCACTTGCTTTCTTCTTTGTAAAACTACATATGTAAATCTCCTCTAGGTTGTTGAGAACTGGGCACTGATTCATAGTTTCAACAGTATGCATTCGGTAGCCCTGTAAATATTTGATAGTCCTTTTTGATGTTGATGATAGTTGTATCATGATTTGATTCAATCTTTGTCAAAGTTGGTACTAAGTTTTTTTATCTTCCTTGCTTACATGAAAATCTAGATTTTTATTTCTCCTTTTGTTCAACCAATCATAGTTTGATGCCATGGAACTCACCTTGATGCAACACATGCTTGATCTCATCATCTTCTTAGAACAACATAAAACTACCAGTTTGGAATGATTTATTACCTTTTAAATATATTCATGAGCACCATATGTGTTTAGCTTACACATGTCTATGTGTCCTATTGTGTCATTATTATTAATATTAGCTTCTACTTTTGTCATTGAGATGTTAAGAGCAATGTTTTCACACATTTATGTAACTACACTTGTTTTACTAAGGAATGGGTTGACTTTTCATTGTGAAATGGAAACAAATGATTTAAGGAAGGGAGGTAAGTATGAATAATGTATATGAATAATAATATTTATATTGATAAAATGTGAAGGTGGCAATAGAGAGGAAGAGCAAAAAGGATGAGAAAATCATACCTACACTTTTGTTCACTAATAATGTATATGAATAGTAATATTTATATTAACCATTTTTGTTGGTCACTAATATTTTCTTGGGTCCTTACTTTACATTTCAACTATCTTGGTGCTTGTTGTGTTGGATTAAAATATAATTATAATAAAATAGTTGGAGCACCCTTTTATTAAGGGATTTCTTCTAATTGTTGATTCTCTTGTCCCTACTCTATCTTATAAAACTGCATGAATTAAAGAGAGGTTTAAAAATTATTGTCTTGGGTGGTTAGGGTCTACCGAGGAATAAGAATTTACAATCTTATCAATGAAATAGACCATTTGAATAAAACCCTTTCTTCTTTTCCTCCTCTAACTATGGAACTCATTTTATCAACACCATTGAAATGTTCTCAAAAATGGAAAAAATGAAATACCTGAAGGTTGTGGCTATTGTTGCTATACTTCTTCATTGGCAAATAATAGAGCAAGCATTGTCAATGGAGGAGTAACCACAACAAACACCAATATAAACTTAGCTAACACCATAATAGTTTTAGCTAACATTAGGATGGTTATTGGACTACCATTAATCAATATTCTAGAATTAGCTAACACTAGGAAGGCTAAGATAGATCATTTTCTTCCTTGAATGTTATCCTACCTCTTCTATACATATGGATATTCAGACTTGACTACAACATTTTCCAAGAGACATTCTTCATTTCCTTATTTTACTAATGCCTATCCATGATAGACCCTCAGGAGGAAATTCTTCCTCAAGAGTGAGTTTCTACTAGGAAGGAAATCCTTTTTTGTAGGTATTTTTCTTTGAAGGTGTCGTCATTCCAGCTTATACTATCAATTTTGATTATATTCAATTTTTGAGAAGCATTACCTCATCTTTAAATCATTTTATATGCTCTGCATATTTTCAAATCTTCTTTGTTATCCCTCCTAACTATCTAACATTTTATTTTAGCTTATATTCAATTGTTATTTACTTGCCATCTTATTTACACAAAATTGTGGCATATGTCTATACTCTAGCTATGCTTGAATTTAAATCTTACATAAAAATCTATAGTGACCTAAGCAGATAGTGTTGAATTAACACTTTTCCCTCTAACATTCATATTGGAACTTGTAACTTCTTTTTCTAGGGTACTTACATGGGCTTGACTTTGTACTTGTGTTAGCTTCCAAGGTTACTTGAAAATTAGCATTGGTAACCTTTCTTCAACAAATGAGAAGCCAATTACTATTTGAATATGCATTGGTTTGTGGAACATATTCCTAATTATTGACAAAACAATTTTAAGTGGATGCTAGTCATTGCTTTGGGATACAGTCTATAATACTCTTGACTAGAGTGTTATTTTTTTGGTAAGTTAAAGAAAGTTATATTACTGTGGGTAGTTAAGAACAACATCCCAAGGCTGAATACATCCAATGTAAAGAGATATCCTTAATACCAGAACAACATTAAGGACTAATATTAACAATCTAGACTGCCCCGCACAGGGTGGCAAGGACACAGACCAAACTGCCCCACACCAGGAGGCTCAACATAACACAAACATCCAAGTATTCGACCCAAAAACCACAAATATGACAAAAACTAACACAAGGATCCTCACGCAGGAGGCCAACCAAAGGAACACAATAAAACCTAGGTATGCAGACCCTAACCTAGACTACCAATAGAACAAACAACATGTTAATTACCAGAGACATCCCCAAAGTATAACACAATGAAAACCAACACCCTAATAAGGAAAAACCAAGTTATTTCAGAGAATGAAGTTCCGACCCTCACCCACACTAACATTGGTTGAGTCATAATTTGAGTCCAAGTCCTTGTGGACCAAAGTGTCCACCTCATGGGGTAGGTTAGTTTTCCATATAACCAAGTCATCCACTTTGACTGCCATTTCTACCAGCAATTCCATAGCATGGCTTCCTTCACGGAAAGAATACTAAAAAATAACTTTGTCCTATAGGTCCCCAAGCATTTTGGCTTCTTAAATTATGTCTTTAATTCTCCAGGCTGAGCATGAATTGGTCCTCATATAATTAATGATGTTCAGGGAATCACCTTCCACAATCAATTTTCTTGATAAATCCTTAGATAAAAGGAGACCCCTCCATAAATCCCTAGCATCAACTACCTGATTGGTTTGGATCCCAGGATGCTCAGCAAAAGCCATGAGGATGCTACCATTGTGATATCTAATAATTCCTCCTACCCCTACCATCCCAGGATTTCCACAAGCTGCACCATCAAAATTTAATTTGATCCACCCTTTCATGGGTGGAGTCCATCTACACATTGCCATTTTGTTAAGGACACTTTGGCCAGGTGAAAGATTTAAGGGAATGCCTAGAGATTGACAAAGACTGACTTCAAAGTTTGAGGGCTATTTTTCTGGTAGAGGAATAAGGGAGATGCTTTTTTTTACAAAAGTCATGATCTTGTTGAAAACTAATTTGGGATCCCTTTTAAGGTTTGATAAGACACACCTATTCCTCTCTAGCCATATTTGCCATAGGAAATTATTAATATGAGAATTCCAATAGAATTTGAGATGATTACAATTGAATGGATTTGGTCATTGCTCGAAAAGTTCTAAAATATTATGTTAGTCTTACAATGGCACTGATAGGGGGGGTGAATCAGTGTGGTACTTTAATCATGAATTTATAGCTCTTAAAATAGCAACAATTAAAAACTTATAAATAGATACAGCAAGTACAGCAAGAGAACATCACACAACACAATATTTTAACGAGGTTCACCAATTTGGCTACTCCTCAAGAATGACTGCTTGGACTACCATCCAAATCTAGCCTTTGCAAAGCAACAACTTTACAATCAGTTTACCAGCACCCACTGGAAGGAGCACCAACCCCTTATTTATTTGTACCAACAGAAAGGAGCAACAACCCATGATTTACCAACACCTACTGGAAGGAGCACCAACCCCTGATGCCAGACTGCAACCTGGACTTCAATTTTGAATCTATAAGTTTGATGATAAAATACCTTTGCTTTTACAAGACCCTAACTGGTCTATTTCACCTTTGCATCCTCTGTGCACTCTGCTCTCTCTGCGCAATCACTTCACACAATTTGCTACTTCACTATCGAGCTTCACGATCGTCTTCTCCCTTTTGCGCACTTCTGCTTCCTTTATGAATTTCACACTTAGCACGATTCGACTTCTTTGCTCACTTTGTGCACTTCGCCATCATCTCACCGCTTCTGTGCTTTCTGCACTCTTACGGCCACATTTCCCGCTTCGACACTTATTCGATGATATCTTCGACCAAACTTCGCACTCTATGCACTGTCTCCGAGCGTCACACTTCACAACATCAAACTCTTCAAACAACCTTCCTTTTATAACAATATTTTCAAGATCAAAAACCTAATCTTAGTCGAGTTGTAACCCTAATCTTAGTTAGTTGCAAACCCTAATATTTGTCGGTTGCAAACCCTAATCTTCGTCGGCTAACATCGGTCTTCGTCGACTTCAACTACCTCTGTAACTCTTCTGTAGCTATTGCCGTGAAAACACAACATGTCACGATATCGCGACACTTTCGCCTCCGAACGCTTTCTCTTAGCTTTGGCCCATGAGAATGCAACATGTAGCGATATCGCTACACTTTTTCCTCCGTACGCTTTCTCTCAACTTTGGCCCGCGAGAATACATGTAGCGATATCGCTACACTTTTTCTCTTTGCTTTGTTTCTTAGCTTTGGCCCCGCGAAAACATAACATGTCGCGATATCGTGACACTTTCGCCGTCGTACTTCTTTTCTTGGCTTATACCCATGAAAACATAGCATGTCATGAAATCACGACACTTTCGCCTCCTTGTCTCTTTTCTTGGCTTGTACCAGTGAAAACATAGCATGTCGCAAAATCATGACACTTTCGCCTCCTTGCCTCTTTTCTTGGCTTGTATCAGTGAAAACACAGCATGTCACGAAATCGTGACACTTTCGCCTCCTTGCCTTCTCTCTCCTCATTGAGTCACGAAAATGCGACATGTCGCGATATCGCGACACTTTCTCTCCTTAGCTTTTTCTTTTGCCTTCGGGTCACGAAAACCCGACATGTCGCGATATCGTGACACTTTTTCTCCTTGCGCTTCCTCTTTGCCTTCGGGTCATGAAAACCCGACATGTCGCGATATCGCGACACTTTTTCTCCTTGCGCTTCCTCTTTGCCTTTGGGTCACGAAAACCTGACATGTCACGAAATCGTGACACTTTTTCTCCTTGGCGCTTTCTCTTCGAATCTGTCATGAAATCGTGACACTTTTTCATCCGTACAGTCCTTCTTACAAATTGTCATGATATCGCGACACTTTTCCTTGTGAGCTCTTTCTCTCGAACCTGTCACGAAATTGTGACACTTTTTCATCCGTACAATCCTTCTTGCAATTTGTCGCGAAATCGCGACACTTTTCTTTGTGAGCTCTTTCTCTCCAAACATGTCACGAAATCGTGACAGTTTTCTTTGCTTGCACCTTCTTTCCGAACATGTCATGAAATCGTGACACTTTTTCATCCATACTGTCTCTCTTGCAAATTGTCACGAAATCGTGACACTTTTCTTTGTGAGCTCCTTCTCCCCGAACTTGTCATGAAATCGCGACAATTTTCTTGCAAGTGCCTTCTCATCGAACATGTCACGAAATCGTGACAGTTTTCCTCCCTTGCACTTTTTCTTTCAACATGTCACGAAATCGCGATAGTTTAACCTGCTTGCGCCTCTGCTTCGAACATGTCGTGAAATCGTGATAGTTTTTCAACTTGCCTTCTTCTCTTCCAACATGTCGTGAAATCATGACAGTTTTTCTTTCTTCTTCTCTCTCTTCTAACATGTCACGAAATCGTGATAGTTTTCCTTTCTTCTTCTCTCTCTTCGAACATGTCATGAAATCGTAATAGTTTTTCCTGCTTCTTCTCTCTCTTCTAACATGTCGCGAAATCGTGACAGTTTTTCTAGCTTTTTCTCTCTCCTCGAACATGTCGCGAAATCACGATAGTTTTCCTTGCCTGTTGTATATGTCGCGATATCACGACACTTTTCTTACTTGTCTTTTTCTTTGATCTTTTGCAAATGGGCCACTATGGTCTTCTTGGAAACTCACTGTCCATACTCTAAAAAACCTTAGAACTCCTGTCCTCTGCATCTGAATGGCTTTTGAACTGCCTTTCCACTACATCATTAGATCTAACTAACTGTGTTGACAACAATGACAATACTCTTGCTGCACCTTGCTCAACAATCTCCCCCTTTGGAATTGTTGGCAACACATGTGCAATTTCCTGTAACTCTTCTCCCCCTTTGACAATAATACCAAAGGGCTACTGCAGACTCCCCCTGAGTCCATGCACAACATTTTCAGGCAAAATTGATTACACTTAGCAAAAATCAAGATCATGAGCAAAAAGATAATCAAATATTTAAATGCTCCCCCTGAAAATGTGATCCCTATGGTTAGCCAATTCTTGGGAAGTTTAACCACTCGACCAATCTGTCTCCAAGATAGAATGCACCTCCACTGGTACTCTTTCTGTCATCGACACATCCAACCCAATCTGCATCTGAATATGATATAAGGGTGAAGTCTTTACCTTTTGGATATCATAACCCATACTCCATAGTACCCTTGATATTATAGAAGACTTTGTCTCTCTGCTGCACTGACTGGTGGACCTCTCTCCACTTGAAGAATCCTCACTCAGATCTATCTTCAACTGTGTTGGTTGTTGAATCTCTATCCATTGAGACTTTGTCCTCTGTACTTTGTCACCTCCAAAGCTCTATTAATGGGCTCACTAAGAACCTGCTCAGTAGGCTCACACAGAACCTGTCCAAATCTGGTCTAACAAGCTCACCAAGAACTTGCCCAAATCTTCTCTAGCAATCTCACCAAGAACTTGCCCAAATCTGCTCTAGAAACCTGTCCCAACATTGTCCTCAAATTTGTCCCAGCATTGTCCTCAAATATTTCCCAAAGGCCTTCTTCAAAGGCTCAATCAATCATGCTCAAGTAGTACTCATAATGAACTCAACAATGAATGACAGTCTTAAACCAAATCCACTTTATAGAAGCATAAAGAGAATTGTTAGAGACTTAATATCTTCTATTCTCAAATCTCAATCTCAACTCAAAATGATTTTCTCTAACTCAAGTTCAAGTTCTTTGCACAACCAATGGGCTTCATCAACAATGCTTATAAAGATAAGGTTTAATAACAATTCTAAAACCAGAAAACCTTGAAGCATTAAACCAATCACTTTCAAAAAAGAAACCACAATCAATCCTTTTTACTCCTGTCACATGAGTCTCCTTGGGATTGGCCTGAAATCGTGCTACCATGCATACTATGCTCGGGGTGCCTATTTCAAGCCATATATCTTCAACTTACAAACCAAGTGGGGATCATCACCAAGCTGGGAACCATCTGGCTGCTCAATATAAACCTCTTCTTCAAGCTTCCCATTCAAAAATGCTAATTTCACATCTGTCAACAAAATTGACAAGTGACTCACACTTGTACCAACTTTTGTCCAATACTGTACCAACACTGCAATTTTACTGTCAATTCTGTGCAAGCATCAAACACAGTATCACAACACCAACCAAATCCCTTTTTACATTTTCAGCTTGGTCTATGTTTTCTGCAGTCACCGCTGGTCACACCTTACTGTCAACTGTTCGAATCAGAAAACAATATTTTGTTAACCACTTCACGGCCAACTATAATGCACCTTACTCAAACTCATACTTTTGGACCTCGGATAGGTATGATTCACAAAGCAAAGTTGCTCATCTTGATGAGCTAAACATGAATCAATGATCAAACTTCAATATTTTTCACCACAACGTCAAAAATAGATCTAACAATCTTCCCATCAATGTGTAGTTCAAATACCCACTGCTTTTATCAGAACACATATATACGGCTAGAGCAACATTCTTTCACAAACCAAGTTATCTGAACTGTTATAATCCTTAACTTTGGACGGTGGCAGTAAGAACCATCACCAGTACAACAATGACATATAGCAATACTACCAACAATGAGAACTTTCAATTTAATCACCACCCTTCACGACACTTCCACAAACAACTACATGAACTGAGAACACGCTTCGACAACTATAGACAACTCCCCCTAACTACTTGCCTTTCATCCTTAGAAACCCAAACAAATACATAGGAGCATTAAAATAAAACTTTAAGATTGCTCCCCCTGAGGATGTGCTACCTGGAGTTGCTTAGTGCAATAGGGGAGTAGTCTCCTTCAGTCCAAGGAGACATGAATTCCTTTCTTCTATCTTTCTCCAAACTTTCTTGAACTCGGGCTTGGATTTTTCAGCTGCATCCCTGTTTTGAACCTTTTCGTGAACTCAAACATTTCTCTTGTGTGGTTGTCTCTTGTGCATCCTTGATGATTGATTATTTTCCTTTTTATGCACCTGATTTATTCCCAGTCTGTGTTGCGTTCTTTGCGTCTGATGAAATCTACTATTTTGCCTTGGATTAGATACAAACATGCTTGGACAAAACCTTGCTATGTGCCCATGACCATTACATTTAAAACATTGTACATATTGTTCACTCAGAAACGCAAAAGTATTTCTACCAGCATAACTTTTTGATTTATTATTCAATCCACAATAAGTTGCCTTGTGACCATACTGGTTGCATCTAAAACAATAGCCATTAAAAGTATCAGTATGAATAGAGTGAGAGTGATAGAACCTCTTTTGTTGTGGTTGCTTTGCTGTAGATCTCCTTTGATATTTTCTTCCTTTTGAAAATTCAGCTTCAAGATTTTCTTGCTTTGATCCTTCAACAGTGAACTTCTTCTTCTCTGTAGAGTTGGAAGATGAAGGTTGTTCAGCTTCATATCCAAGACCACGCTTATCCATGGAGCTTCTTTGTTGGTTTATCATTTTATCTAGCAACTCTATGCTCTTCTCGAATTTGAGATTTGTATTGGCCTCTTCTAGTTGTTTCTTCAATAACATAGTCTCTTCCTCTTGTTTGTAGCAACCAATCTCTTTCTCATTGATCTGTGACCTGAGAGTTTCTTCAATCCTTTTGAATTCTTCTACCTGTACTTTCAACCTGGTTATTATTTCATTTGCATCATCAAGATTTCTTGAGATTTCCTTATTCCTTTTTCTTTCTATCTTCAATTCATCCAGAGCTATAGTTAGTTCCTCTTTCAAATTTATTTCAGCATCAATTTCTTCTTCATCACATTTCTATTCTTTTTCTGTTTCTCTTTTAGAATCATCCTCTAGGACTTCATTAACTTTCAGCATATATATCTCTATGTTCTCATCGTTATTCAACTTTACAGCTTTGACCTGAGCTTGATGTGTTTGTAACTTGACATCCTTGATCTCATCGTCTCCTTCATGAGCATTCCTCAGTTTGTCCCATATTTCTTTTGTTGTTTTACAACTCTTGACCTTTATCAGCTCACTGTCTACTAATCCGCACCTGATAGCATTCCTTGCTTTTGAGTCATTTTCAACCAGATTCTTACCGGCAGCATCGGTTGGAGGAGTGATGGGTATTGTGCATTCATTGATTATTGAATCCCAGACGTAGTATCCCAAGGCACAAAGATATGCCTGCATCCTGATTCTCCAGGTCGTGTAATTTGTTCCATCAAACACAGGTGCTTTGTTTGATAAAAAACCTTCAACCTCTTTTGATTCAATTTTCTCTTCTACAGGAACTAAAACTGACTGAGATGCCCTTTTGGAGGAAGATCTATTCTTCTTACCCATTGCGTACTAATCCAAGATCAACCCTAGCTGATTTAGCCTTTGAAGGGAACTTGGCTCTGATACCAATTGTTAGTCTTACAATGGCACTCGAGAGGGGGGTGAATCAGTGTGGTACTTTAATCATGAATTTATAGCTCTTAAAATAGCAGCAATTAAAAACTTATAAACAGATACAACAAGTACAGCAAGAGAACATCACACAACACAAGATTTTAACGAGGTTCACCAATTTGGCTACTCCTCAAGAATGACTGCTTGGACTACCATCCAAATCTAGCCTTTGCAAAGCAACAACTTTACAATCAGTTTACCAGCACCCATTGGAAGGAGCACCAACCCCTTATTTATCTGCACCAATAGAAAGGAGCAACAACCCCTGATTTACCAACACCTACTGGAAGGAGCACCAACCCCTGATGCCAAACTGCAACCTGGACTTCAATTTTGAATCTATAAGTTTGATGATAAAATACCTTTGCTTTTACAAGACCCTAACTGGTCTGTTTCACCTTTGCGTCCTCTATGCACTCTGCTCTCTCTGCGCAATCACTTCGCATAATATTCTGCTTCACTGTCGAGCTTCACGATCATCTTCTCCCTTTTGTGCACTCTACTTCTTTTGCGAATTTCACACTTAGCACGATTCGACTTCTTTGCTCACTTTGTGCACTTCGCCATCATCTCGTCGCTTCTATGCTTTCTACGCTCTTACGGCCACATTTCTCGCTTCGACACTTATTCGACGATATCTTCGACCAAACTTCGCACTCTACGCACTGTCTTCGAGCGTCACACTTCACAACATCAAACTCTTCAAACAGCCTTCCTTTTATAACAATATTTTCAAGATCAAAAACCTAATCTTAGTCGGTTGTAACCCTAATCTTAGTCGGCTACAAACCCTAATCTTTGTCTTCTGCAAACCCTAATCTTCGTCGGCTAACATCGGTCTTCATCGGCTTCAACTACCTCTATAACTCTTCTGTAGCTATTGCCATGAAAACACATGTCACGATATCATGACACTTTCGCCTTCGAACGCTTTCTCTTAGCTTTGGCCCGCGAGAATGCAACATGTAGCGATATCGCTACACTTTTTCCTCCGTATGCTTTCTCTCAACTTTGGCCCGCGAGAATACAACATGTAGCGATATCGCTACACTTTTTCTCTTTGCTCTGTTTCTTAGCTTTGGCCCCACGAAAACATAACATGTCGCGATATCGCGACACTTTCGTCATCGTACTTCTTTTCTTGGCTTATACCCGCAAAAATGCAGCATGTCGTGAAATCGCGACACTTTCGCCTCCTTGTCTCTTTTCTTGGCTTGTACCATGAAAACATAGCATGTCACAAAATCGTGACACTTTCGCCTCCTTGCCTCTTTTCTTGGCTTGTATCAGCAAAAACACAACATGTCGTGAAATCGTGACACTTTCGCCTCCTTGCCTTCTCTCTCCTCATTGAGTCGCGAAAATGTGACATGTCGCGATATCATGACACTTTCTCTCCTTAGATTTTTATTTTGCCTTCGGGTCACATAAACCCGACATGTCGCGATATCGTGACACTTTTTCTCCTTGCGCTTCCTCTTTGCCTTTGGGTCACGAAAACCTGACATGTCACGATATCGTGACACTTTTTCTCCTTGCGCTTCCTCTTTGCCTTTGGGTCACGAAAACCCGACATGTCGCGAAATCGTGACACTTTTTCTCCTTGGCGCTTTCTCTTCGAACCTGTCATGAAATCGCGACACTTTTTCGTCCATACAATCCTTCTTGCAAATTGTCGCGATATCACGACACTTTTCCTTGTGAGCTCTTTCTCTCGAACCTGTCATGAAATCGCGACATTTTTTTTTCCGTACAATCCTTCTTGCAATTTGTCACGAAATCGTGACACTTTTCTTTGCGAGATCTTTCTCTCCAAACATGTCACGAAATCGCAATAGTTTTCTTTGCTTGCACCTTCTTTCCGAACATGTCGCGAAATCGTGACACTTTTTCGTCCGTACTGTCTCTCTTGCAAATTGTCACGAAATCGTGACACTTTTCTTTGCGAGCTCCTTCTCCCCGAACTTGTCGTGAAATCGCGACAGTTTTCTTGCAAGTGCCTTCTCATCGAACATGTCATGAAATCATGACAGTTTTCCTCCCTTGCACTTTTTCTTTCAACATGTCACGAAATCGCAACAGTTTAACTTGCTTGCGCCTCTACTTCGAACATGTCACGAAATCACGACAGTTTTTCAACTTGCCTTCTTCTCTTCCAACATGTCACAAAATCGTGACAGTTTTTCTTTCTTCTTCTCTCTCTTCCAACATGTCGTGAAATCGTGACAGTTTTTCCTGCTTCTCTCTTTTCTAACATGTCACGAAATCATGACAGTTTTTCTAGCTTTTTCTCTCTCCTCGAACATGTCGCAAAATCATGACAGTTTTCCTTGCCTGCTGTATATGTCGCGATATCGCGACACTTTTCTTACTTGTATTTTTCTTTGATCTTTTGCAAATGGGCCACTATGGTCTTCTTGGAAACTCACTGTCCATACTCTAATAAACCTTAGAACTCCTGTCCTCTGCATCTGAATGGCTTTTGAACTGCCTTTCCACTGCATCATTAGATCTAACTGACTGTGTTGACAACAATGACAATACTCCTACTGCACCTTGCTCAACATATTCCTTGGTCTTGCCCATATCATACGAAAATACTAGAACACAAGGCTAAGGACAGCTTCAAAAAAAGGACAGAGGAGGAAGAGATGACTCGGGGACTCCCAATTGCCAAGACAAAGATGACACCTATTGGGAATTATCAGACCTCACCTCATTAGGTTTTCAATGGTGAGAATTTTCTCCTGGGTGGCAAGCCAAGAGAAAAAAATTAACTTCAAGAACTAATTTTTTTACCCATACTTGACTATAAGATGATGGGGCTAGGTTGCCCAATGATAGAATGTAGGTCGTCTTAACAGAGAATTTACCCGAGTCAGTTGTTTCCTAGAAAAAAAGATCTTCAAAAATACGAGATGGAATAAAAAAATATTTGAGAAGAGAATTGAGAAAGATAGAATTAGTATTTAAATTGATGCACCTGACCTCTTTCCAAATCTATATTCCATTATGCACATGGATAAATTTGCCAACTTTGGGACCAAATGAAGCATCAGTGAAGTTTTTTAGCACCACCAAGGTTGGATCCTCAATCAGAGGAGTGTTTCTGACCCACTTATCTTTCCAAAAATCTATTTTTCATCCATCCTCCATCCACAATATCAGCCCTTTACACAACAGTTCTTTTGAAGCATTGATCACCTTCCAAAAATCAGATCCTATAGAGGGAACAAGACCATTCAAAAAGTACCTTCCTTGTAAATATTTTCTCTTGATAATTGGGACCCAATCATTGTTATCATTGTTAACTAAGCACCAAGATTTTTTTTCTATGAGTGTTACATTAAGAAGATGAATTCTTCTCAAACCTATTCCACTTGCTCATTTTGGTTTACACACCTTGTCCCAGTTCACTAAGTGGAAACGATTTCTTTCTTCTGAGCCAGACCACAAAAAGTTCCTTTGAATTTGTTCTATTTTGTTATAAACTATGTGTGGAGCCTTAAATAAAGACATGAAAAAAATAGGTATGCTTTGTAGGGATACCGATGTAAGGACTTCTTTTTTAGCTTGAGACAAAAGTATTCCTCTCAAACCTGAAAATTTCTTTTTAATTCTCTCTATCACATTGTCTGTAATGACTTGGAAGGGAGTTTTTAAAAAAGAGGTAGGCCAAGATAAGAGGATGGAAGAGATGATAATGAGCATCCAATAATCTTTGCAAATTTCCTTTGCCTCTACAATGGAGTATTGAGAAAGAAAAGCCTACTTTTCCTTAAGTTAACTTTCTACCCTACTACTTTCTCATAGAGTGAGAGAATATGTTTTATCACCTTGGATTCAACCACCGATGCAAAGGTTGAAATAAGGGTATCATCCACAAATTTCTGATGAGACATCGGTTTTGTGAGTGATGTGACTTTAATTCGTAAAATTAGACTTCGGTTGATCGCTTCTTTGACTTTCCTCCTCAAGGCTTCAACCATTGTGATGAATAGTTGTGGGGAAATTGGGTCACCTTGACATATGCCTCTATTGCTTTAGAAAAAACCTGCAGGTGATCCATTTCCTAAAATAGATAACCAAGGTTTGATTATGCAACCTTTGATCAATTGAACCCATTGGGGATGAAAACCAAATTTGAGGAGAACAGCCACCAGAAAATCTCAGTTTACTCTGTCATACGCTTTGTTCATGTCTAGCTTCAAAATGAAAGTTGATTTCTTAGAGTAAGCCACTAAGTGTAAGGCTTCATGGACTGTGATAACCCCATCAAGGATTGATATTCCTTTAACTAAACTGCCTTGGTTTTTATCTATGATGGATGGCAGAATTTATTTCAATCTATTTGCAATGGTTTTTGTGAGAATATTATAGACCACGTTGCAAATGCGAACTGGTCTGTAATCTACTAAATATTTGGCCATCTAATTTTTGGGGATTAATGCTATAAATTTAGAATTGATTCCTCGTGGCATCGCATTGGATTTCTAAAACTCTTTTATAGCCGCACAAACGTCTTGGCCAACAATCTTACTAGAGTTTTCCTTATGGTTGTCTTGTAATATTTAGATTTTGTTGTTGGAAGATGTCGTTGGCCAAATGATACAATGAATTATAGTTATTTTGTAAATTGTGTCAATTCCCTATGTGACAACCATACTACCTTAGATCCACTCAAGATTAACCTATTACTGATTGACTCTTCCTCATATTTTAACCGATTAGTATATCTACTTTAGCTAGGTGCATGTTATTTTCTTCTTGATACTTCCAAATGTGGTAGGGTTAGAGATTTTTAGTTTGAATCCAAATAATATTTAGAATATAGGGAATAATCATATAATATTGAGCTAGGTGTCCTCCTATTTATCAAAATAAATTCTTGGACAAGCTATTCCCAAATATTGGTCGAAAATCAACAACCACCACATTTTGAATTGTTCTAAGTCTTGCAACATATGCAATAAAACTAGGAGTTCTTTAATTTTTGAAACCTTATAAAATATTATTCTTTGATATATAGAATTCCAAAATAAAATTTATTGTATTATATGCCCATAGCATAATAGAAAATTTGGGGTATGATGGAAACATTAGCTTCCACATCGATTTTACAATTATTCAACACCCATCCTTCTAAGCACATTGATACATAAAAGGGCATAGATTCAACTTTGCTAGAGCCAAGAGATGACTAATTGTATGATGATTTAGTATTTACGCCATGCATAAATTTGACTTGTAGCCCATGTAAAGCTATTTCAAGTATATTAACTTGACTACACATCAACAAAGCTTCCCCTAGTTCTCCAAATTTTAAAATTGTACTACCTTGGGATATACCTTTTAGCTAGACCACCTTTTGGGCTAGTTATCCATAGTTACCCTATACTTATTTTATGCTTTTTTATGGCTAGATAGTATAATTTTTAGTAATCATGTTTATTTTGGCAATGTAGAAAAAATGCTTTCAGACTGCATTGCTTTAAACATGTCTTCGGCCTTTTCTTTTTCTTATAATACCCTTGTAAATTTAAGTTTCACTCAACTTTATCTTCATCTAAGTCATCCTCATTTTGCTTTGCTTTATTCAACCTTACATTTGGGATAACTAGATTCATTGTAGTGTATTGTCCTATTGTTAGGTGAAGATTTATATCTATGGTCACAACCATAACATCATGTTATTGATGATTCTTGAAAGATAATTTAGTCGATTGCTATATTTATTAAATGTTGAACCTGTGAACCAAATTACGCAAGATTTATCCTGATATTTTTTAATTTTTCCAAGATCATTGGTAAGATAATGGATTATGTCCTTTATCTCTTGAGTTATCTAGGGCTTCAATACCATATACATCTTGCCATATGTATACTGAACTAAGGGTATTGTATCCACTAGAGTTACCAACTATGGCAATGGTAAGTATGTTAAAGGGATCTATGAGTCTATCCGATGAGGTAATGGGCTATCTAGATTGTTAGCCTTGGGAAGAAGTTTTTCTACTACAATCAACATATTTTAAGCCCTCATAGCCACTTGGAAAATATTTGGAATTTTTTTTTCCTTATAATATTGGGTTTGTAAGGCCAAGTCTATATTTATGGATCAAATATAGTAAATATAAGCATGTGCTTGTGATGGGTTTATATCCCAAGGGATTCTATCCCAAAATATTTTGAATTTGAGGTTAAAATCTAGGAGAGCTTCATGAGGACCTCTTTTAATATAGGAAAACTGCATGAGTAGTGCAAATAGATCGTATGGATCATCAAACACCAAGATTAATGGTTCATCTAGGTTATCCCAAGCCTTAATGATATTGTCTTCTAAATATCTATACCATTACAATACCTTACCCCATAAGGATTAAGTCAACAATATTACCATAATATCTTCAAATATGATATTACAAAAGGTGGCCAAGGCTAAAACATCTTGACAATGCTTATAGGTATTTTTTCCACTACCATCAAAAAATGGCAATAGAGAATTTCATGGAGATCTAGGAGATTGAGTGTTCCAAAAATATTCTAATCTAGGCAAATTTTTCAAACCATGGCTCTAATACTTATATTAATATGATCATGTAACCATATAATTGGTGGTTAATGAACTATCTAGGAGACATCCACTTCTTTGTATTATTATCTTTAATGAAGTTGCTACGTGATCATATAGTGTACACATGCAAGGTAAAGACTATTCACTAGAATATTGAGTCATCTAAGTAATTAAAACATGATTTATGAAGTACTATCCCATGTTTAATATTTGATGGGTTTCTTTATAATATCATTTTAGTGGAGTCATTAGGTGATTGGAAAATGATCCATTAGAGTAGAATATCACCATGATTCTACTAAATAAAGAGGGTGAGATTAGGGTCCCATTAGGCATGCCAAAAAAATCTTTGTTTGAAATTCACCTAAGTGGATGAGTTACATCCTCAAGACCTTAGCTAAGATTGGATGACTTAGAAATAGATATCTCTAAGTCAGCCTATGGAGTAGATCGACTCCTATGAGCCTAGCTAAAATAACTAAACTAAGGTTGTAGGCTAAAGTAAGGGATGCAAATTTAGAAAAATAAAGAGACAGTGCATAAGAGTATTGCAATATGAACTAAACTGGATTGTCTAACAAACCTACTTGCTCTTATTACAAAATATTTAATCATAACAAATTCTAGGAATTATTGAGTATTATAGGAACTAATGAATAGAAAATCCAAGGAAAAATCAAGAAAGTGGAATAACTATAATATAATTAACCATTCATATAGCTTTAACAAAATTACTTAATCACTTAGTTATCATACGTACATGTTTTGCAAAAGGTGAGAAAGAGGCCAAAAACCAATCTAATCTTCATTCAAAAGGAATATAGAACATTCATCATACAATTATGAAATTATAAACACTAAAGAGCATACCCCCTAAAGGAGTTAAATTTAGGTATATATACATGTTTTACAATACATCAACTTATATAATCATGATTACCTATAGAGCATATTCCCACTTTATTAGAATAATCATAGGAAGTGGTTGATGTATTTAGGTGAGATATGCTTGATCATTTCAATCATGCTTTACTAACGTGTGGAATGGATTTCTTTTGTAAATTTGGATTGTGTATTGGATCATTGGATTTTAAGCATCTTATGATGACCCACTCCTTTCTATTATAATCAACTAACTAAGTAGGCATATGTGTGTGATGCAGAAGGTTGTGACCATTGATATCCTCTAACAAAAATTATGTTCAAAGGTTGATTGGCATAGATCACTTGTTGAGTAGGATGATTCTAGGTCCACTATGTATAAGATACGTATGTGAGAGAATTTGCTTATTATCAAATGGTTTATCTTGAATAAGCATTATTTTTTCTATCATTTCTTCATGCTAGATGTAGAATGCCATATATCTTCTTTTATATTACTAATGTCATTACTTGAAGAGTCTGATATCCATACTTACTTATGTATGATATCAAATGAAGTGTTTCTTTTCTTGATTATCAATGTATTATTGTCAAATATCCTACGTTGGATTTATTTTATAGTTAACATTCACTTTGGTTTACTAGATGTTCAATATCCTGATAATGACATCATTACCTCCAAAGTTTAGAACATTTTAAAACCTTGCAAAGTATGACATTGAATACTAGATTTTAGTACCAATGTCTTAGATCAGACTGTGTCAAATTTTAAATATCACCTTGATGGTTTTAGCATCATTGTTTTTCTAGATGCTTGCATTTCTTGGATTTTATTTTGTGTAAATATTGGACATCAGGTTTCTTTGGTTGATCACACTTTTATTTTGAATAATATTGAATGCTATATTTCCTTTATGACTTTTATGACATCAACATCATGAAATATTTGGCCAACTTTCTTAGCCAAATTTTCATATTTTTTGCTTTGTCTTGTTGGACCCAATGCCTTGACATTTTTACTATCCCACAATCTTCTCCTTACTACTTTACTATATGCATAACTTAATCTTACATACGAGCATACATTTATACTTTTGGAACTAATTTTCAATATTTTGGGTACCTTTTTACTACTATTTTGTCTTTGAATGTACCATAAGATCTTCATACAATATTGATCTAGTTGTCTTTTTCAGCTTTTGCATGCAATTTTCTACTTTATTATCTTAGAAAAATAACTACATGGCTTAGACATGATCACATTGTGGATGTAGGTGATAAAATGTAACACCCCCAAAGTTCCCAATTAAGGGATGAGGGATGTCACTATAATTTTTTTTGAATTACTTAACAATTACAAAATTAATCTACTTTATAACAATCAAATAATAATATGAACTAAAACATCCATTCAAATAAATATAATAATCCATCAACAAGACACATTAAAAAAATACAAGGAGAGAACCAATATCCATAACACATTCATATACCTTGGGGAAAACCCTTATGGGAAAACCCAACCTCAAATATGTTCCATTTTATTGCATAAATTTGGTTTTTTACAAATACAAGGATCAATAGTCCTTTGTTCCAAAAAGTATCCAATACAATGCATAAAACACATAGTTCGTACAACTTAGCTATGCGTAGTTCATTTAACCCACATAGTACATTGATTAACTAAATTTTCCACACTTTAGTTAATACGATAATCCATTTCTCCTTTACTAAATTACCTAAAGTCCCATACCTTTGAATAATTTAATAATTCATTTCTCCTTTACTAAATTACCTAAAGTACCATACCTTTAGATAATTTAATAATCCGTTTCTCTTTTACTAAATTACCTAAATTCTCATACCTTTAGATAATTTAATAATCCAATGCTAGATGCTAAACCATTATAACATCTATACTTCCAAATATAGACCATGTTACTTCCATTTTAACATAATTCAAGTATTCAATAGAGCTATGTTATTCACCTAACAACATAACTTATCATTAAAATGCAACCATGTTATCCACCTCATAACATAATCCAAAATTTCTCTAATCACAATCTATGTTAGCATCTCTAACATAATCATAATTACTCTTATAACAATCTATGTTAACATCTCTATTATAATCATAACTGCTCTTATGATAATCTATGTTAGCATCACTAACATTATCATAATTGTCGTTATTGAAATCTATGTTAGCATCTCTAACATAATCATAATTACTCTTATTACAATCTATGTTAGCATCTCTAACATAATCATAATTACTCTTATTACAATCTATGTTAACAACTCTAACATAATCATAATTGCTCTAATTATAATCTATCTTAACATCTCTAACATAATCATAATTGCTCTAATTACAATCTATCTTAACATCTCTAAAATAATCATAATTGCTCTAATTACAATCTATGTTAACATCTCTAACATAATCGTAATCATAATTACTCCTATTGCAATCTATGTTAGCATCTCTAACATAACCATAATTACTCTAATTACAATCTATGTTAACATATTTAACATAATCATAATTAATCTTATTATAATTTGTGTTAACATCTCTAACATAATCATAAATGCTCCAATTACAATCTATGTTAACATCTCTAACATAATCATAATTGCTCTAATTACAAACTATGTTAACATATCTAACATAATCATAATTGCTCTAATTACAATCTATGTTAACATCTCTAACATAATCGTAATTACTCCTATTGCAATCTATGTTAGCATCTCTAACATAATCATAATTGTTCTAATTACAATCTATTTTGACATCTCTAACATAATCATAATTACTCTATGTAGACACCAAAACAACACCAATCCGATTATGTGACTGCAAACACTGATCGCATTGACACACACAGCCCCCAGGGCAGCCCCTAGAGGTTAAACAGTGGTCCTAACCACTCACACGATAGTTTTGGAAGGTCAGAGGTCAATTTGGCACCTTCAGGCACTCTGCTCCTTATTCGTTCCACCCAGGGATGATTACAAATTGGTACTCACCCCACCCAGGGATGATTAGCAGTATTCGCTCCAGGGTGGGGCGAATAGCAGGTTTGATGGGCAAAAAGTCAAATATTGACAAATGGCAGCTCAGATCCGCCACTTAACTCTTCCTTCATTGCATGGGAGGGTGAGTGAGCATTTTCGAGCATTAGAGGCAGTTATAGGGGTAGTCATGGAGCCCCTAATCAGGGAGGAATCTTCTCCCCCCTTGGGAGGCATGATTGCCAAGTGGCGCCTCTGCATGCTCATCCAAAGAGACCGTCAGGTCTATAAAATGGTGAGTCTTCTCACCCCAAAAATATACAAAGAAGGAGAATTTTGAGAAATGAAGTGCTGTCGTTTTACTTCCACACACACCTTTTGATTTGTGCCTTTCACATCCTTGATCTCTTTTGGAAGGGAGGTCATAGGGTGGTTATTGGAAGCGCAAATCCGGAACCAAAACCTGAAATTTGGCCACAAAATCCTACAAAATTTGCTGAAAACACCCCATAAGAGGTTTTGGACCCATCCCAAGTGGATTGGTGCCGAAATCGGGCCCCAAACGGCGGGCGTCCTGCCCCCGGCGCCCCCACATTGCTGCAGTTCTAATCGCCCCGCCCTGGAGTGATTAGAAATCTGTAGTAGATTTCCTTTCTATTATTTTTGCATCTGATTCTATGCTACTTAGATAGGTTTTCATTCAAATTTCACATCGTTTTGAGCATTTTTTATCATGTTTCTATCATTTCCCGCCTTTACTAACATGCAGGTAGCATCATCAAATTCCTGGTGATAGAGGCCAAATTGGGAAAATATGACCTTTTGGGTCTTCCCAAAATACCCCCATTTAGCTAACCCCCAACTTTGTAGGTGATTTGGAGCTTCCCGGATGTGACATTTGGGACAGTGCTATCTGACATTTTGTTGCAGGTCTATTCGTCCCGCCCTGGAGCGAATACGAATCTGTGGTGAATTTCTCGACTATTCCATTTGTAGTGCCTTCCCGGTGATGTTTTTATGCCCTTGTCAAGTTTTTAGTTCATTTGGATCTATTTCAGTTATCGTTTTATTTATATTTTGCATGTACTAATTGAAGGCGTGGGGATTGCATGTTTTATTTTATCTACAGGTGCTACTGACTATTTTCTATTTCCTTGAATATAGGATCTAGACATTAGAGGAGCATCAAGGAGTCAAGATTCATCAATGCAAGTGGTGGCGATGTTTGGTCCACCCATTTTACATGTGGGCATGCGGAAGAAGGAATAGCATCCATTGATGTGACAAGAACACATTTAACGCTCCTAGCCCCTAAAAATGGAGGAGGCAAATTGTAACCAAGTTCTAAAGCTTATTAATGAAAAGGTTTGTCTTCCATATTGGCTTTCTATTTGGTTTTGATTCGTTTATGCTTCTTTCTTTTCATGCACTTTCAATTCATAGGATTTAGCGTTATCTTTCGTTTCGTTCACATCGCATCTGGGATTTTCCTTTTTGTTTCCGTATCCTCGTGCTTTCAGTGGTGATCATGGTGGGACACTTGTCCTCTATTTTTAATATCATAAATCTGATCAAAACTTGATTTTTTTTGCTTGCAGGTACCGAGTTTTCAAACGCTGGACTGTTGTTCGTTCCAGCCTGTGGCGAATATAGAGCTGGAATTCGTCTTACCCAGGGACGAATGGGAATTTGCCCCACCCTATGATGAATATAGTTCTATTATTCATCCCACCCAGGGATGAATATCTCTCTGTGTAGTTTCAAGATAGAAACTCAGAACCAACAGATTTGGGCAGAGAAGAGGTAGAGGTCCTGAACTCCTTCTATCATTTTTTGTTTCCTGTTTTCTATTTTTTGGTTATTTACTTGCTTAGGGAAAGTTTTTTTTTGCATGCTTGCTTCCTTTTATGCAAAATAAAAAGAACCCCACACACCACGTGGTAATTTAAACACCAAGGAGCTAGTCGTAAAACCCTAGCCCTTGATCAAGACCAACGGTGGATTTCATCACCACCTTGGCTTGAAATTTTGCATCCATAAACCCCGATCGCTACTGTTGCTAGACGTAAATCCTGATGAAAGCTGACCAAGTGTAGCTGGGGTGATTCCCAGTGCATGAGGATAAGTCTTCTATGGTAGGTGTCAAAAATAGGGTGATTCCCCTTCCGTACCGCCTATGTTCCATGTACCATCTGCTCTCACGTACCAATAGTTTCCCTCACGTAAGGGCGGGTATATAGAGAGGTTGGTATATCGGCCTAGCAATGGTATATCGAAGGGGTGACCATTTTTGGGAGTCATAAGAGCCATCATATTGCATTTCAATGTTCTTTACAAAATCTATCAAAACAAAAATCAAAACACACTAAACCAGGTTTAGGGCACACCTTTAATCTTTAAACGAGATAATCATTGCTTTGTGTGTGTGATATTTTCTGTTTAGTGTAGCATAAAAATCATAAAAAGAAACAAAAATCTATGCATCTTGTAAGAAAACACCACCATGGTGTACACCCGTAGCCAAGCCCAATCACGGGCAGGAGCTGCGGAGAGTGTACAAGGGGGCACAAGTCACCTCCGCTATAGCCCCAAGGACTTGGTCATACCACCTTGGTGGCCCAACCCACAAGAGAGTCCACATCATGCCATTTCAGAATGGGACTATAGAGGCACCCCTTCGAGGGGCACTCCCATCCAACATAGACCCTTTCAAGAGGAGTCCTTACATGTGGCACTCAATATAAATGGGAAGGCTCCCTTAGAAGCTCGGTATGAGTGGCCACCACGTGATGAAGTGCTAGAACAGCATAGGGTCCATGAGGAGAGGCCACATGAGTATGTCATCCCTCCTTTACCCCCCATCATTGTTAGAAACAATAGGCAAAATCTAGAGCACAAGGCTCTTCAAATAGGGTGAGCCAACTCTGCCGCCCCTTTCACATATATGAAAGGGAGCATGAGGAAGACCATTACATTCCTCAAGAGCAATACACAGCATGGGAGCAATGTGCCTCCGCACCTGCTATCTACCAGAATCACCTACTGAGGCCAGAGCCTCGAGTGAATGCCGCTAACCTCGATAGAGGGAAGTGACCTATAGAGATCTCGGATCATCACGACCGAGATAAATGTGTAGGAGAGGCATCTAGGCCTCCTAGACTCAAGATGGTGGAACAAATCGACCTGGCAGTCACCAGACATGCTGCCCGCCAAGCGTAGATCACGCAACTTGAGCAAGACCAACAGTAGCTAGAGCATCTATATCGCCTTAGCAAAGAGCGCATTCGGTGCCAAATAGATGAGCTGCTCCATAACCCTGTGCCTGAGAGGGTTCCAACCCCTCATGCCCAAAGAGTAGAACCGTATGAGAGGCGCAACCCCTTGGTACGAGATAGGTCTCCATGACCTTACCAAGTGCTACCTTCGAGACCTCCTAGACTTGAGCGGGAGGCCACTCCCAGGAACAACGATGGGCACCCTCCACGGGGACCCACCCATGGTCATAGGTCTCATCCAAAAACTCCTCAAGAAGCCTATGAGGAGTATGAGCAAGAAGAAGAGCGGGCCGAAATGCCCTACCAAGGCAGAGGGGCTGCTATCCGGCCACCCCTCTATAGGCCTCAAGTTCCCCCCAACCCACAATGGGAGCTAACTAAGGAGGAAGAGATTAAATATTTTGATGCATATAAAGTGCTGCTAGAGTGCTTGGATTCTATGGAGACCAAGACTTCTGGGCCCCAAAATCCCACTTTATGCCAACTCCATAGTCATCCTGTGCATCCGTCAGTGCCAGCACCCCCTTACCCTGAACACTTTAAACTACCTCAGCTAGCAATCTTTAGAGGTGAGGAGGATGCCCAAGAGCACGTGACTAGATTCCTGAGCCAATGTTTCGGCATTCAGGACAATGATGCTTTGTTGTTAAGAACATTCATCACCACGTTCATAGGCCCTACCTCGGATTGGTTCACTCAATTGCCAAAGCACAACATTAGTAACTTAGATCAGCTAGTGGATGCGTTCCTCGAATGCTTCACCTTCAACACCAAGAAGAAGGTGTCACTAAGTGACCTAGCCAACCTCAGGAAGTATGAGGAAGAAACCATGGCAGCCTATGGGAACCGGTGGAGGACTTTGCTTTCAAAGCTGCCCTACCTCCCTCCTATGTCCGACCTCACCCAAATGTTCTCAAAGAGCTGTTTGAGATCGATCTCCATGCTATTGCAACTGCAACAATATGCCACTTTAGAGGAAGCTCTGGCACAAGCCAGAATCATTGAGGAGATCAAGATTCAGGATGGCGAGATAGCCAAGCCAAAGAAGAAAGAATGGTCTAAGAACACCAAAATAGGGACCACGCAATAGAAACCCGCTACGGTCAATCAAGTTGCTATAAACATCCCTAAGCCTGCACAAGCAACACAACCCCAAAAGGCTAACTATCAGGCGGTGCCTCTTAACAGTTATGACAGAGAAAATCAGAGGCAAGAACAAAATCAGTAGCATCACCCTAGGCGACAATTCACACCTTACACAGAGTCCAGAGACTCCTTGTTTGACCGCTTGTCAGTGGCAAACTTGATCAACCTACCCGAGATTCAACCCATAGACCCCAATGCACCAAAACCTAAGGGCTACAGGGAAGATTTGTACTATAGGTTCCATAGATGGAAGGGACATGACCTTAATGCATGTTGGAGGTTTAAAGGCTTGGTGCAAGACCTAATAGATAACAAGACATTAGCGGTGGATAACCCCGTGGCACCAAGCAACCAACAAATGGAGGTCTTTAAGGACCCCTTGCCTACCCATGATGCACAGGCAAAGACCCTACAAGTCAATGAGGTAACACAAAACTACCCCATGCAGGGGTATGTAGGGATGATCAGTATAGTGACTCGAAACAAGAGGTACCCGAGCATAGCTGCCCCCGTGGCAGCTATAGGAGAGGTGCCAACAATGTCACAACCGCAACAACACCTTGCACCACCTCCTCCTCCTAGACCAGTGGCCACAATTCGGACCAAACTCACCCAATGTTTGAGGACCACGTCGGCTAGGCTCTCCATCTATGAGCTCATACAACAATCAACGCCCCATAGGGAGGCTCTAATGGAGATACTAAAAGCCATCGAGTTGCAGCCCCACGAAGCAAACTCTTTCAACAACTTTGTGGGACATGTCAAACGATGCACTGAGCCAGTCATCACCTTTCGAGAGGACGAAGTGAAATCAGTGGCTGGTGACATGGCGGATCCACCCTGCATGTCATCGCGTGGGTCAACGGGATTTCGTACAAGAGGGTATTGGTGGACACTGGCTCATCCAGTAATATCATTACAACAATGGCCTTGAAGCACCTAAAGTTGCCCGCATCTCACATAGTGGCCTCCACCTATACACTATGAGCATTCAATGATGCAATATGCTTGACGGTTGGCACAATTGTCCTACCCATCCAAGTGGGGCAAAATACTATACCTACATTGTGCCACATCTTGGAGGGTGAGATGGCCTATAACATCTTTTTGGGTCGGCCATGGATCAGGGACATGAAGTGTGTCCCTTCGATAGCTCATCAGTGCTTAAAGTATACATTTGAAGGGTAGGTGCATGTAGTCCCGACGGACTTGGAACCCTTCAAGTATTGCAATGCGGTGCAGCTGATGCCGCAATCGACCCTTCCATCAATGCATTTGGATTTTTAGTTGAATCCATCTAAACAGGGTCTGATTTCATAGGCATCCCCATTGACAAGTCCATCAAATCCCCAGTCGGGTCCATCTTCATCATCTGGTCCTTCACCAACGATGCCACCTATGGTGGCCACATAGAAGGACAAAGGGAAGAAACCTCTGGAAGAGGCGCAACCTCTGGAAGAGGCACCACAATCAGTCTCAACCATATCTACTGAGGAGATGCCTAGCAGAATGGAAGTCGAGGCTCCTAGTTCACCCGACATGGAGTGGACTCAGGAAGAACTTTCGTTCCCTCCCCCTCAACCACCAACAATCACTATTGAGATGGCCAATACAGGCCTGGGGGAGTACCTGGTGTGGAACATTGTAGCAACGCCTACACTGGAGTCCATGCAGGACATGGGGAGACCTCGCCTCCCCATCGGTACCATTGTTCCTCTAGGCTACCCGCCGAATCAGACAAACTTTGTGTATGGGGGCCTTGATCATGGTATTGAACCATACATGCAAGAGGACGAAGATGAAGAGCCCTTTGTAGAAGATGTCAACTATTTGTCTAACCTAGACTTCGCTTTGAGATACCTTGGCCAATGCAATTGGCATGGATATGGGTTAGGCAGATATGAGCAAGGAGTGCGTGTTCTTTGCCAACCAAGATACCAAATGCCATATGACAAGTCAAGAGTAGGGTTCAACCATCCCCTACCCTTGGACATCTTGGTAGAGAACATGCAAGGCCTAGGGATAGGCAACAAGGAGGGATTGGCATTAGATCCATATGCCAACCCTAACACGACATATACATTGGGGGATTATCTCCCATTGTTGACAACCAACCTTGTTGACCTCAACAACCCTTTCCCTTCACTCGAAAGAGGAGAAAGTTTGAGAACTCCCCTACAAGAGAGATATAGACAAGGTCAAGAAGGATCTTCAGAAGATGAGTCAGAATATGAAGTAGCACCATGGGACCCCTTCGAATCAGATAGCAATCACTCACAAGTGACCCCCATGGATGACTACCAAGAAAGCCTCTTGGCAATGTTCCCTTTGGATGCTCCAATCGAGCAAGGGCCACCTCAAGGAAATCAGGTCCCCCCATAGAGAGCGGAACAACCCCGATGGGGCCAGATCAATTTGCTCATGCAAGACGAGCCTCTAATGTCGCAAACAGTTGTTGGAACCAACGAGGGCCTTTGGATCTCCGATAGTGATTATGAAGATGAAACTGAGATGGCATATCTCGATCACATGCGGCAGATGTAGCAACAATACCCCCTGGATATTGATGACATATTTGAACAACTAAACATAAGGCCAGGGCATGAGTGGCACTTAAACCCAACGTAGTGGGACCAAGTGTTGAATCCTCCACTTTGGGCATACGGAGAACACCTTTCGCCTAGAGACCCTATAGAGATATCAGTGTCGAGGGTAGACCCTATCCTCCTATCCGCACATAGGGCCGATCCATTCGTGCCAATACCTCCAGAGCCAGATCTAGAGCACAAAGATCATCCAAAATGTTTGAGTCATCACACCCATGGTAATGGAGACCAAAATCATTTCATCAACATGATCTCCATTGACTTAACCGCCCCCATCCACAATCCGACCGATCTAGCATAGTCATTGTATCTAGACATAGATGCCATAGACTAGGATCACGTCAATTCACCACCATCCCCATCAGAGTACTGGCCTTTCGGTGAAATGCTTCATTTCACCCTAGGGCCAACTCAGGATATCTTCCATGCTGAAGAGGAACCCGAGGTTCCCAACGCAGATTTAAACTCAGCAAATGATATCCATTTGATCCCAACTCCACACCAGTTGGAGGACGGATCCCACATGTCGGTCGAGGAGATGACTGACGTAGACATCGGCTCGGATCCAATGAATCCATAGATAATCAAGTTGGGGGTAAGTCTATCCCTCGAAGAGCAAGCCGACTACATTGCCCTTCTCAAAGAGAAGAAGGAGGTTTTTGCATGGTCCTACAAAGACATGTCGGGGCTAGATCCGTAGCTAGTCATGCATAATCTAACGCTTGATCCGAAAGTCAAGCCAGTTAAGAAAAAACTACGTAAGATGCACCCAACAATGGCCTTAATGGTCAAAGATGAATTACAAAAGTTGTTGGATGCATAGTTTGTCATCTGCATGGATTACCCACCATGGCTGTCCAACATGGTGCCCATCAAAAATCCTGATGGGAGGATTCGCATATGCACTGATTTTCGAGATCTAAACAAAGCGAGTCCTAAGGATGATTTCCCCTTGTCGAGCATCGACGCATTGGTAGACACTACAATGGGCCACGAAATGCTTTCCCTCATGGATGGTTTCTCGGGATACAATCAGATTCGTATCAATCCCGAGGACCAACTAAAAATGGCGTTCACAACGCCTTGGGGGACATTTTGTTATAAGGTCATGCCCTTTGGCCTTAAAAATGCTGGCGCCACCTACCAACGTGCCATGACGTACATCTTCCATGATCACATGCATAAAACTTTGGAAGATTACATGGATGATTTGTTGGCCAAATATCTTTTGCGCCCAGATCATCTCGATGACTTAAGCAAGATCCTCGATCGCCTCATGGAACATAAAGTCGACTGAATCCCAAGAAGTGCGTATTTGGCATCACATCTAGAAAACTCTTGGGTTTCATAGTCTCAAAGTGAGGCATCGAGGTGGACCCAAACAAAGTCAAGGCAATCCTTGAAATGCTTCCCCCAACTACCATCAAGCAACTTAGAAGCCTATAGGGAAAGGTCACGTCAATCAAGTGCTTCATAGCATAGCTATCTGACAAGTGCCGACCCATGAATAAATTATTGCACAAGGGGGTAGCATTTCACTGGGATGATGAGTGCCAGTCAGCCTTTGATGACATTAAACAATACTTGGCTTCGTCGCCAGTATTGGCACCACCTAGACCAGGAGTGTCATTCTACTTATACATCTCAGCTATTGAGGTGGCACTGGGTGCCATGTTAGCCCAGAAGAATGAACTTCACAAAGAACAGGCTACTTACTATCTTAGCCGCACCCTGGTCAGTTATGAACTTAACTATGCATACGTCGAGAAGCTCTGCTTGGTAGTGGTGTTTGCTACCAAAAAGCTACGCCATTACATGCTGAGCAACATGACGTATGTTGTGTCTAAGGAGAATCCATTGCGATACATGATGAGTCATACTTATCATAGTAGCCGCACGATGAAATGGATCATGTTGTTGATGGAGTTTGACATAGAGTTCATTGGACAAAAATCCATCAAAGGTCAAGTCATAGCCGATCAACTAGCAGAGGCTCCTCTCGAAGATGATCAGCCTCTGATCATAGAACTACCCGATGATGGGGTCTTCCATGTCTCAGAATCGCCAGATTTCGATGAGCCTGAGTCACAGGCCGACATAACCCTATTTTTTGATGGTTCTAAATGTGAGCAAGGAGGTGGCACGGGAATTGTATTCTTCACACCGCAAGGGGCTCCAATGCCTCTGTCATTTAAATTAGATTTCCCGTGCACCAACAACAATGCAGAATATGAAGCCTTGCTCATAGGTCTTCAGACAACGATCACCATGAACATCAAATGATTAAACATCTTTGGTGATTCGTTGTTAATTGTCAACCAAGTCAAAGGGGTATTCCAATGTAAATGCCCAGTTCTACAGGCCTACAAAGCCCTTGTGGACAAATTCTTGGCAAAGCTTGAATGGTACGACATCGAGGCACTCCCTCGATCATCGAATCATTTTGCGGACACTATGGCCTCCTTGGGGTCACTAATCCCGCAAGACATTTCTGGTGATATGACAACCATTCAAGTCAAAACACTATCGCAATCAGCGATGGAGCGTGCAAGCTCTGACTTAATGCCAGGAATCCACTTGATCCAGATTGAACCATCCCCGAACAAGTTCTCTCGAATCCACGATTGTCTGAATCACACCAACTAGGGGTCCTTGTTCTCCCCTACTCCCCTTAATAGCAACACAACGCTATTCTTACAAGTTCTTTCCCGCTCAACTTTTGCTAGGGATGAACTTCAAGAGGGATTGGCTATTCATACCATCGAGGTTTTCGATCAGTAGGATTGGTATACACCCATAAGGGACTACCTCAAGTTAGGTAACCTCCCACTTGGATTGACGCATGCCACAAAATGATCATTCAAATAGAAAGTGGCAAAGCATGTCTTGTTAGGAGACATTTTGTACCATCATAGCTATGAAGGAATCCTCCTTCATTGCTTGGACCAGTAGGAGTCCACTTGGGCAATTACCCAAGTGCACGATGGTACATGTGGTGGTCACTTCAGCGGTATGGCCATCGCAAAGTGCATTCTCTGCATGGGCTATTATTGGCCATATTTAGAGCGAGATTGTTGCACATATGTAAGGAAGTGCGTGAAGTGTCAACACCATGCAAATTTGACACATGTACCTTCTCAAGCCTTGCAGCCGATCCAATCAGCTTGGCCATTTTCGTAGTGGGGCTTAGATCTAATCGAAAATATCTCCCCTGCATCGTTAGGCCATCACACGTTTATCATAACGGCCATAGAGTACTTCACAAAATGGGTGGAAGCAATTCCGCTTACCTCTACGACTGGAACCCGCATTTCAGAGTTCATTTTACATAATATCATATGTCATTTTGGTATTCCATCCAAGATAATCTTGGATAATGGGACGTCATTCAAGAACAAAGACGTGCGTGCTTTGACCATAAAGTACAAAATTCAGCATAGTTTTTTGACACCCTATTATCCGCAGGCAAATGGGCAAGCAGAGGCGTCAAACAAAATGCTAGTTGCCATCCTCAAAAATATAGTCGCAGATAGTCATAAGGATTGGCACATTCAGATCCCACTTGCCCTATGGGCTTATCGCACTAGCATTCGGATGCCCACTGGGGCAACTCCATTTTCGCTCGTGTATGGCTCCGAGGCTGTCATGCCTCTCGAGTTGGAAATTCCTTCCCTACGCATATCAATGCAAGAGTTCATCGATGATGACACTGCATGGCAGACCCGGTTAGACCAGCTTACGTTGCTCGACGAATGACGTGTTAATGCTCTCGAGCATTTACGTATCTATCAAGAGCGACTTAAGAAGGCATACAACATGAAGGTTCACCTGAGGGACTTTCAGGTTGGTGACTTGGTCTTAAAAGAGAACCAACAAAATTCTAACTTGCCGCCCCATCTAAGGGACAAGTTCACGGAAAATTGGTTAGGTCCTTATGTCATCCACAATAAAATAGGACCTGGAACATACCGGCTAGCTTCTCTTGATGGAATCAAGGAACTCGAACCTTTGAACATTAGTCATTTGAGGCCATTCCATATTTAAAAGAGCCATAGCCCAAACCAAAAGCTCCAAGGATTCTCATAATCGCTTGGTCAACCCAAAAGCTCCAAGGATTCCCATAATCGCTTGGTCAACCCCCAAAAGCTCCAAAGGTTCCCATAATCCCTTTGGTCATCCCAAAAATGCCCCAAAGGTGCCCACAAACCCTTTGGTCAAACCAAATGCTCCAAGGATTCTCGTAATCGCTTGGTCAACCCTAAAATGCCCCAAAGGTGCCCATAACCCCTTTGGTCAAACCAAAAAGCTCCAAAGGTTCCCACAAACCCTTTGGTCAAACCAAAATCTCCAAGGATTCCCGTAGTCACTTGGTCAACCCCAAAATGCCCCAAAGGTGCCCATAATCCCTTTGGTCAAACCAAAAGCTCCAAGGATTCTCGCAATCGCTTGGTCAACCCCAAAATGCCCCAAAGGTGCCCATTACCCCTTTGGTCAAACCAAAAAGCTCCAAGGGTTCCCACAATCGCTTGGTCAAAAATAAGAAAATTCAAAAACAATAAAATCATCAAAAAATAACAAAAATTTGCATCTCATTTCCATGCATGCTCAAAATCATCACAACAATAAAGAGCTCTTTTTGCATCTCATCTTCATACTCACAAAAATCAATCCATCAAAAACACAAAAATATATAGCTGCATTAGGCATCACATCCATACATTGCATATTTGTGGTCATACAAGCCAAGGCACCATAGACTGTAATTACTTGGCAAAACCATCATTTTCCACATTTCCCCATTCTATAAATAGTCCATCAAAAATAAACGCCATTCACATATTTTTTGCCATATCATAGTCGGTTGTCTTCTAATGTATCAAGAGTTTTCGTCATTCAGATGTCATTAGATTTCTAGCCACATATTGTACAAAGTCAGACATATTTTACGAAGGTAGAGTTCTACTTGGATCACACCTTGTTACGTAGCATCCCAACACAAGTTAAAACACATAAAAAAAAATTCCCAAGTTGTGTGAATGAAATATGAAACCTGCAAAGCAATCTAGGATACCACCTAGTGAAAAGGTTATCTTGCTCATCCCCCTGTGCGAATGACCCCAAGAATGCTGAGATTTGGCAAAAGGACAAGCATCTTCCCTACCCAATTCCCCAAGAATCCCAAGTTCTCAAAAAGTTGCAAAACATCAAAAATTTGCAAAAAGTCAAAACTCCAAAAATTTGACATCAAATCCCACAAAGGGCATACATCAAAAGGCACATACAATAGTGATTCTCATCACTCAATATTCAAATCCCTTGCTCAAAAAAAAAAACAAAACAAAACAAAAATAAATAGTGATTTTTATCACTATAGAAGAGCAAGTATCCCAATACAATTGAAGAAAAGAAGGGAGTCAAACTTGAATCCCTGGAACTCTCAGCATTCAGAAGGTCATGAGGTAAACCTCAGTATCAATTTGGTGGATAGCCTATCGGTCACTGGTGGTAAACCTCCCGCATGATGATATATCTGTCACATTAACTTGTGTGCAGATCAATGTTTGCATGTGGATGAGCTAGCTTATGGTATCCTAGATAGCACCGCAGATTAATCTGACTAAATACAACAAAGGAGTTAGTGGAGCTAATTAGGTGATCCTCAGTATAGGTTTGGTTGACGACCTATCTCGCATCTGGTGGTATCCTGACAAATACCACATAAACGAACTCAATTGCACACACAGGGATGTGAAATAACTTGGTCAAAGACAAGTCCGATTCATACCTTGTTCAAAAGTCTTGTAAGATAAAAGTACAGTCATGGCTAGTTAGTTAAAACATCTGAGTCTCAGAAAACCTTAACTACATTCTAAACCAATTGTGCTATCTTTCATCCTCGCATTGCCATCAAAAAATACAAAAAATAACATGTATACATAAAAATTCATTTACCACAACAAACACCTAGGACAAAAAGCCATAAGTTCTAAATAGTCTATGGTGCCACCGCCACAAATCACAAATTCAATTCATCCATTCCATTTGCATATAATATAAATTAGAAACATTTGCATTCATCATAACATATGCATCCATCAATATAAATTAACATGCATACATACACATTCATTAATCATTGTGCATAACATCAAATCATGACACGTGTATAAATAAAATAAAGTCATCTATATATATATCATCAAAAATTCCCATAGGCTACAATAATTGGTCCTCTGACCCCACAAAAAAAGCAAAAACTCAAAAACCCCCAAGCCTAGGGCGTCGGCCACCATGATCATGCAGGATCGGTGCGACGAGAACTACCCCCCATGGTGTGGGTCCTATGGGACCTCTCAAGGCGACTGCTGCTCGCCCCCGCATCACGCCCACTAGCACCCCCTCATCCAATCGCCTACGATGAGATGATGTTGACTGCTCAGTATCGCTACCCCTCATCCGACGTGAAGACCCACCTCTAGAGGGCTCAGGTAACCGCCCCCGAGGTGGATAATCTCTCCCTCCAAATCCATTCGGTGTTGAAACCACTCCACCTCCCATCGATGGTACAAAGCTACTACATCATCATACTATGCCAATGCCTTCTCCCTCTTCGCCAGTTGCATCCGTAGAAGATCCCTCTCCCATGCAGCATCCATGTCCCCATCCCATCGGTGGTACATAGCAAATGCATTCTCCCGCTCAGCCAACTGAGTCCATAGGAGATCCCTCTCCTATAGAGCCTCCCCTAGCTCCTCATCTCGCCTCCATAGTAGGTCCTCCAATCATGCTATCTCAGCATGATGCCTCGCCTCCACACCCTTCGGGACTGCCTGGTGCATAGGCAAATCCGAGACTGTGGGCTACTCAGGCTCCCACTGCTCTAGAACATCCTGCATATCCATCTGATCCAGAACCCCAAAATCCACACCCACATCATCCACCTCCACCATATCCGCATCCTCCAGCGGAGCTCCCCAATCATCTCCTAGTGCCTCTCCACCCTCCCCACCTGCTGCTGCTACCTCTGCACCTCCCAGTGGTCCCTCTCCCTGCCATCGCCGTAGTGTCCACCACTGCTCATACTCAATCATCACCCCGACATCATCCATGTCAGGCACGTCAATAATTGTATCTGCCTCCTCCCCCAATGGCTCGATGATCGGCCAGGCCAAGGTCCTCTCATCCCCCTGATGACGATAGATCAAGGGCTCACAAGGAAACCCCTAGTGCACCCCAAACTATCATGTCACTCGGACATACAAGAAGTACTCCTACTCGGTCTCATGTTGCCCGATCAACCATCTCCCCCTACATACCCATCGGAGCCACTCTCCAGCCTCAGGCCAGGCTGGACAGTCCAGGTATGGGCGCCAGAACACCTCCCATAGAGTAAGCCGAGCGAAGGCATCGGCATAGTGCCCTACGACACCTACCCATCATCGACTCTACCTTCGCTCCTCAAACAGTCGCCACAGAGCCGCATATCCTATATCTCTATCCACCATCTCTGCCCGAGTAGTCCATGGCAACCCCATCGGCCTCTCCACCGCTATGTGTTGCCAAGCCCAGCTCTGCAACAGATAGCTACATCCAATCCCCTTCCACCTTCGACAGCGGACCTCATACAACTCATCATAGAGCTGTGCCAGCAGTGTCTACCCCCACCTCATAATCAAGGGCTCATGCATCAGACAATCCACCAGCCGAAAGACCACATCCAACAGGTTCCATGGGAACCTCGCACCCGAAGAGTCGGGTAGCAGCATGTTGGAAATGAGGCCCATCAGTACTGCGTGCCTCACTCCCAACACGCCCCTCTCTAGCCACCACCATACCAGAATGCCACCAATATGGCAGTCACCCTCTGCCCTCTCCACTGGGCTATCCACACCCACCTCCTCCCCATGCCCAAAGCAGCATGTCAGCACTGCTATCCGTTGATCTCGTGACATCATCCTGATCGGTAATCCGTCTATCAAAATCCATAGAATCCGATAGACATCCTCCAAGGTCACTATCATCTCCCCTATTGGGAGATGGAAGGTGTTGGTCTAGGGATCCCACAAGTTGATCAGGGTCGTCAGATAGGCCCGATCCCCGACCACAAGCTCCAGTCGAGTCACCTGCTTGAGCCCAAGGGCATCAAGCCACTCCTAGTCAGCCAAAGTCAGTGCCTCCCGCGCTTCTGAGAAAACCGTAGGCACACGGTACCGGCTCTTCACAACCTACAAAGAAAACAAGACAAAAACATTAAAAAACATGATAAACTGTATAGAAATAACATGAATATACAGAAATGCATAAAACAATGTATAACTAAAAATAGACAAATAACAAACAAAAAAATTCAAAACAATTAAACAAATAGTTTGTCAGTACCTAGGGTTTCTAACTCTACATTTAAACTGATAACTACAAAACAAAAAATTCAAAAAACTCAAAAACTGTATGTCAGTACCTAGGGTTTCTAACTCTACGTTTAAACTGATAAACAAAATTCAAAAAAATTCAAAAACAATTTTTCAGTTCCTAGGGTCTTTCACTCTAGTTCAAACTGATAAATTAAAAACACAAAAAAAATCAAAAACAGTCTATCAGTACCTAGGGTTTTTAACTCTACGTTTAAACTGATTAATAAAAACAAAATTCAAATAAAACAATTTTCAGTTAACCTAGGGTTTACCCTTAGTCTACACTGACAAATAACTACAAAAACAAAACAAACAAACAAAAACAAATTTTTTAGTTAACCTAGGGTTTACCCTTAGTATACACTGACAAAAAAAAACAACAACAACTAGGGTTAAACTAAGTTTTTAAGCTAAGTTTTAAACTAAGTTTTTAAGCTACGTTTTGATCTTTGTTAAACTAGGGTTTCTTTTCATTTACAAATGCAAAATGATAAACATGGTTTCCACTAGGGTTTCAACCTAAGTTCTAATGAAGCCATACAAAACACAAATTCACACAAAACAAAACAAATTCTTTTTTTTAGGGTTTCATTTCTAAACAAAACTCGAAAAACAAAATACAAAAGAGACATATTGCGGCTTTAAACTATAAAATAAAACAACAAAATAAAGAGGAAGAGCACTTACCGGTCTCGCTTCGGCTCCGCCGCTCGATCCGGTTCATGAACTCATGGTGGCGGGAAAAATTTGGCAGCGCTTCGCTTCGCAGAATCGACCTCCTCCTCCTCAGAGCTCCAAATCGCCAAAAAAATCGAATGCAAATGAGCCCAAACCCTAGTTTTGGCCCTTAAATAGGCTTTTAGGCCTGTAATCGTTCCTCCCTGGGATGAGCGCTCTAGTTAGAACTCGTCCTACCCTAGGACGATTACTAAAATGGTATTCACCCCACCCTGGGACGATTACAGAGCAAAAATTTCAAAAACAACAAAAACTGCACCAAAATGAACAAAAACAAGCAATAAAATTGTCCAATAAGAGTGCTTTTGCACTTGACATTCCGGGCATACAAAATAGACGTCGGGGTCACAAATCCTCACTATCCTACTCCCTAAGAAGGCTACCATAGCCGGACCGCTCCACGGGAGGACGGATTGTCAAGAATTTCATCCCCAAACGACGTCCCAAAAAGGGTCCAAACCCACCCAAAAATAGCAATAACATTGCCGAACAAAGGTGCCTTTGCGCCCGTCATTCTTGGCATGCAAAACCGACGTTGGGGTAACAAATTGTCACTATCCTACTCCCTAAGAAGGCTACCATAGCCGGACCGCTCCACGGGAAGATGAATTTTTGACAATTTCAGCTCCAAAAAGCATCACAAAAAGGGTTAACACCCACCAAAAATAGGTCTAAATGTCGGAAAACTGCACACACATTCAAAGATAAACATTTGAAAGGCACCCTTACACAAGTCATCTTGGGTCAAGCGACTCGTCGCTTTTCTCATGTAGGTCATTCCCTCATCGATTCGTCGCTTGAGGGGGTAGTCACACTTAGTCACCAATCAACAAATACACACCCAATCATGGAAATGGCATGCATTCAAAGAATCATTGACAAAGACAATCACGCCCCTGCTTGGGGCAGCAAACAAGCAATAATCACAAGCTGATCAAACACTTGGCATTCATGAATCATGAACTCAAGGTTCCCATAGACAAAAGGTTGCGCCCTTTGCCTATTCATGACTGATCAATGTCCAAGATCAAGTAACACCTCACCAAAAAATGTTAACACTTGAATTGAGTTCCTTCGCTCTTCAGAAGCAAGGATTCAAGAATGCATGCCCTTTCCATACTTGGGGCATCAAAATTTGGTTAGGTTACTGAGAAACCCTAATCATTAGTGCTTTGGTTATCTATTTTTGCTCAACACTGCGCCACGCACAATGCATCCCAAAAAGGGGCATCTATAGACACCAAAACAACACCAATCCGATTATGTGACTGCAAACACTGATCGCATTGACACACACAGCCCCCAGGGCAGCCCCCAGAGGTTAAACAGTGGTCCTAACCACTCACACAGCAGTTTTGGAAGGTCAGAGGTCAATTTGGCACCTTCAGGCACTCTGCTCCTTATTCGTTCCACCCAGGGATGATTACAAACTGGTACTCGCCCCACCCAGGGACGATTAGCAGTATTCGCTCCAGGGTGGGGCGAATAGCAGGTTTGACGGGCAAAAAGTCAAATCTTGACAAATGGCAGCTCAGATCCACCACTTAACTCTTCCTTCATTGCATGGGAGTGTGAGTGAGCATTTTCGAGCATTAGAGGCAGTTATAGGGGCAGTCATGGAGCCCCTAATCAGGGAGGAATCTTCTCCCCCCTTGGGAGGCATGATTGCCAAGTGGCGCCTCTGCATGCTCATCCAAAGAGACCGTCAGGTCTATAAAATGGTGAGTCTTCTCACCCCAAAAATATACAGAGAAGGAGCATTTTGAGCAACGAAGTGCTGTCATTTTACTTCCACACACACCTTTTGATTTGTGCCTTTCACATCCTTGATCTCTTTTGGAAGGGAGGTCATAGGGTGGTTATTGGAAGCGCAAATCCGGAACCAAAACCTGACATTTGGCCACAACATCCTACCAAATTTTTTGACAACACCCCACAAGAGGTTTTGGACCCATCCCAAGTGGATTGGTGCCAAAATCGGGCCCCAAACGGTGGGCGTCCTACCCCCGGGCGCCCCCCACACTACTGTAGTTCTAATCGCCTCGCCTCGGAGCGATTAGAAATCTGTAGCAGATTTCCTTTCTGTTATTTTTGCATCTGATTCTATGCTGCTTAGATAGGTTGTCATTCAAATTTCACATCGTTTTGAGCATTTTTGATCATGTTTCTATCATTTCCCGCCTTTACTAACATGCAGGTAGCATCATAAAATTCCTGGTGATAGAGGCCAAATTGGGAAAATCTGACCTTCTGGGTCTTCCCAAAATACCCCCATTTAGCTAACCCCCAACTTTGCAGGTGATTTGGAGCTTCTCGGATGTGACATTTGGGACAGTGCTATCTGACATTTTGTTGCAGGTCTATTCGTCCCGCCCCGGAGCGAATACGAATCTGTGGTGAATTTCTTGACTGTTCCATTTGCAGTGCCTTCTCGATGATGTTTTTATGCCCCTATCAAGTTTTTAGTTCATTTGGATCTATTTCAGTTATCGTTTTATTTATATTTTGCATGTACTAATTGAAGGCGTGGGGATTGCATGTTTTATTTTTATCTACAGGTGCTACTGACTGTTTTCTGTTTCCTTGAACATAGGATCTCGACATCAGAGGAGCAGCAAGGAGTCAAGACTCATCAACGCAAGCGGCGGTGATGTTTGGTCCACCCATTTTACATGTGGGCACGCGAAAGAAGGAATAGCATCCATTGATGTGACAAGAACACATTTAACGCTCCTAGCCCCTAAAAAGGGAGGAGGCGAATTGTAACCGAGTTCTAAAGCTTATTAATAAAAAGGGTTGTCTTCCATATTGGCTTTCTATTTGGTTTCGATTCGTTCATGCCTCTTTCTTTTCATGCACTTTCAATTCATAGGATTTAGCGTTATCTTTTGTTTCGTTCGCATCGCATCTAGGCTTTTCCTTTTTGTTTTCGTATCCTCGTGCTTTCACTCTAATTACAATCTATGTCAACATGTCTAACGTAATCATAATTGCTCTAATTACAATCTATGATAACATCTCTAACATAATCATAATTGTTCTAATTACAATCTATGTTAACATCTCTAACATAATTATAATTGCTGTAATTACAATCTATGTTAACATCTCTAACATAATCATAATTGATCTAATTACAATCTATGTTAACACCTCTAACATAATCGTAATTACTCCTATTGAAATCTATGTTAGCATCTCTAACATAATCATAATTGCTCTAATTACAATATATGCTAACATATCTAACATAATCATAATTACTCTTATTACAATCTATGTTAACATCTCTAACATAATCATAATTGCTCTAATTACAATCTGTGTTAAAATCTCTAACATGATCATAAATTCTCTAATTACAATCTATGTTAACATCTCTAACATAATCATAATTGCTCTAATTACAATCTATGTTAACATCTCTAACATAATCGTAATTACTCCTATTGCAATCTATGTTAGCATCTCTAACATAATCATAATTACTCCTATTGCAATCTATGTTAGCATCTCTAACATAATCATAATTGTTCTAATTACATTCTATTTCAACATCTCTAACATAATCATAATTACTCTTATTACAATCTATGTTAACATCTCTAACATAATCATAATTGCTCTAATTACAATGTATGATAACATCTCTAACATAATCATAATTGCTCTAATTGCAATCTATGTTAACATCTCTAACATAATCATAATTGCTCTAATTATAATCTATGTTAACATCTCTAACATAATCATAATTGATCTAATTACAATCTATGTTAACATCTCTAACATAATCGTAATTACTCCTATTGCAATCTATGTTAGCATCTCTAACATAATCATAATTTCTCTAATTACAATCTATGTTAACATCTCTAACATAATCATAATTACTCTTATTACAATCTATGTTAACATCTCTAACATAATCATAATTGCTCTAGTTACAATCTATGTTAACGTCTCTAACATAATCATAATTTCTCTAATTACAATCTATGATAACATCTCTAACATAATCATAATTGCTCTAATTAAAATGTATGTTAACATATCTAACATAATCATAATTGCTCTAATTACAATCTATGTTAATACCTCCAACATAATCATAATTAATCCTATTGCAATCGATGTTATCATCTCTAACATAATCATAATTTCTCTAATTACAATATATGTTTACATCTCTAACATAATCATAATTACTCTAATTACAATGTATGTTAACATCTCTAACATAATCATAATTGCTCTAATTACAATCTATGTTAACATCTCTATCATAATCATAATTGCTCTAATTATAATCTATGTTAACATATCTAACATAATCCTAATTACTCTCATTACAATCTATGTTAACATCTCTGACATAATCATAATTAATCTTATTGCAATCTATGTTAGCATCTCTAACATAATCATAATTGCTCTAATTACAATCTATGTTAACATCTCTAACATAATCATAATTGCTCTAGTTACAATCTATGTTAACATCTCTAACATAATCATAATTACTCTAATTACAATCTATGTTAACATCTCTAACATAATCATAATTACTCTTATTGCAATCTATGTTGGTATCTCTAACATAATCATAATTGATCTAATTACAATCTATGTTAACATCTCTAACATAATCATAATTTCCAATCAACCAATTACTGTTTAAAGCATTAAAGTCCCATACCTTTAATATTTAAACAATCATTCTTTCATTCCCTAAATTGAAGCCCCATAACTTCAATTCACAAATAAATCCACATCCCATTTAAGTTAAAACTCCTAAGATAATCAACATTAATCAAAGGGGTTCTATTTATATTAACCTTCCATATCTTTCCCTAATATCAAAGGTTCCATTTTAATGAAACCCTAACATTTACATATCCCATATAAATCAAAGGTTCCCTTAAATAAAATCCATTATATATCTCATATAAATCAAAGGTCCATTTCATTAAATCCATATATATGTTTCACATATAATCAAAGGTCCATTTAATTAAATCCTAATATATGTTTCACATATAATCAAAGGTCCATTTAATTAAAACCTACTATATGTTTCACACATAATTCAAGGGTCTATTTAATTAAGTCCCAATATATGGTTCACATATAAATCAAAGGTCCATTTAATTAAAACCTATTATGTGTTTTATATATATAATCAAAGGTCCTAATATATATCTCACATATAATCAAAGGTCTATTTAATTAAACCCTAACATATGATTTACATATAAATCAAAATTCCATTTAATTAAATCCTAATATATTATATATATATATATATATATATATATATATATATATATATATATATATATATATATATATATATATATATATATATATATATATATATATATAGCCCTAATACATTAAATCCATATAAATCAAGGGTCCCAATATATGTCTCACATATATAATCAAAGGTCCATTTAATTAAACCCTAACATATGATTTACATATAAATCAAAGTCCTGTTTAATTAAACCTAACATATTATATATATAATCAAAGGTCCTAATTTATATATCTCATATATATTCAAAGGTCTATTTAATTAAACCCTAACATATGATTTACATATAAATCAAAGTCTCGTTTAATTAAATCCCAATACATGTTATATATAATCAAAGGTCCCCTCAAATAAATTAGAACTATAATTTACAACCTTCAAATACTGTGGCTCTTTTATGTAGCCCATCTACAAATAGCGTTACGCCTTACAAGGCACACCGAACATCCATGGCGAACCTAGTTTTCTCAACCTACACTCCCCAACCCAGGGGTTTCATCTATCGGACAATACATTTTAATTTTTTGAGTTATTCCAAGGTAAACATAGCATTAACATCGCTCTCTACCACACTGGTAAAAAATAGTGCTCTCTAATGGCACCAGGGTCTCTGACTCTAATAAAGTGCACCAAGCGGGTACAATGCACATCACTTTCTAAGTAAGGTTGGTATATCAAAATATTTGGTTCTTCCCTCTCACAGAGGTTCCACATGAAAAATAGTTCACAATGCTTTTCCAAGCAAAGGATGGCATTCACAACATCTGGATCTTCCTTACTCATGAAGGTCCCACACTAACATAGCGCACAATGCTTTCGAAGAAAAGGAAGACATTACAAAAATGTCTGGTTCTCCCCACTAATGGAGGTTCTACATCAAACACAATGCACAACATTTTCCAAGTAAAGGAAGACATTTCTCAACATCTGGTTTTCCCCACTCACGGAGGTTCTTCACCAAACACAACACACAACACTTTCCAAGCAAAGGAAGACATTTCTCAACATCTGGTTTTCCACTCACGAAGGTTCTACAACAAACATAGTGCACAATGATTTCCAAGCAAAGGAAGACATTACATAAACATCTGGTTTTCTCCACTCACAGATATTTCTACATCAAACACAATGTACAACACTTTCCAAGCAAAAGAAGACATTTCTCAATGTCTGGTTTTTCCCACTCACAGAGGTTTTAAACCAAACACAGTGCACAACACTTTCCAAGAAAAGGATGATATTTTAAAAACATATTTTAAATAACACCAAGCATAGCTTAGAATACCCGACCTGTATTTTAGCTAAGATGTGTGCCCAAAAAGATCTGCTACCTCCCATTTTGGCTTTTGGTGTGTTTTCGTTCTCTGCCTTCACCCCTTCCTCTGTTTCTCCCTCCTTTTTTATTCATCATATTTCGATTGTTCTACCTCCTCCTTACGTGCCCCCTCACCTTGGTGGTCCATCCACCACCTTCTCGAAGCTTGCACCATCGCCTTCCCTTCAATGCCCATCCCCTATCCCTTGTGCATTTCTCCCATGTTTTCCTTCTTTGGCAAGTTTAATAGCATCGTAGGCATTTTCTTAGATTGCACCATATAGGGTAGGGATCATTACGTTTCATTATTTTTTTTTAAGAATGGCTCTCTTAATATTTAAAATATCTTTCTCATGATATTTATAAACCTTAATATATCATATATATATATATATATATATATATATATATATATATATATATATATATATATATATAAAATATATATATATATATATATTTCTTTTATTCATAATACCCTCTATTATGAATAATCTATTGTTATAAATAATCATTTATTTATAACAACCTCCTGTTATAATAATATATATATATATATATTTATATTATTTATAACCTTTTATAAATAATCTATTATATATTTTATTTATAATATCTTCTATTATAAATAATTTATTTTTATAAATAATCATTTATTTATAACAATATTTTATTATAATAATATATATATATATTATTTATAACCTTTTATAAATAATATATTATATATTTTATTTTCCTATTATATTATATATAATAGATTATATTATAATTAAACCATTTTAATTATAATATCCTATCTCCCTATTATTATATATATACAATAGCCTATATTATAATTAACCCATGTTAATTATAATATCTTATCCTACTATTACACATATATAATACTCTTTTTAGGGTTGATTCTATACATTGCAACTGCCTTCTTGAAATTGAACTTCACACAAGCTGACTTCCAACAATCCATCATTCCTTTGTCCTAAGACCCACGAGGGAGGGTCATGACATCCTTCCCCACTAGAACTAAACATCTTCCTCGATGTTTCATATACAAAAATTGTATATTCTCATAAGCATTGCTTATCAACAAATAAGCAATGTATTTTCACAATCAATAACTAGGCAATACACTTTCACCAACAATAATTATTCCTATTTTTACTCTATAGGAGTTGTAATCTTGATTGTTGAGTTGTAGAAGTAGTAGTAATTCTCTTTTAGATTCAACCAAAAGAAGAATTTTATTCCTAGTTTCCCACAAGGTAAGAGAAAGAAGGAAATATGCCATACCACATTGTCTCAAGCTACTGATTCTAAGTAGAAATACCTCATTCACAAAGCACAAGAATCCATTATCTATGCTAAAATCTTAATTTCTACTAAGTTTTCTTTATTTTTATCTTGAAATTTATCGCATATCTCACCTAGAGATCGAATTTCCTTAATTTGTTCCATTAAATCCTAAGGATTTCAAGTATAAACTACTATATGCCTTCTTTAAGGTTTGAAGCTATTAAGAATTTCTTATTTTCAAAACTTGGTATTTGATCTCTAGACGGCTCTCTATGCCCTGTAGATCTTACAAATATCAAAATATGATTTATTATTTAGTCAACTTAAGGAGAGGATCCCATAATCCCTCCTTAGAGTAGATTCCTTCCTACTTTCCTTTAGGTAAGAAAGCTCAAATTTGAAGAATAGAACTTTGCATCTATTTGCTCTTATAGTAGTTTCCTCATATTCCTTATTATTAAGTACACTTAAATTAACTAGGAATAGCTACTTCACCCAATATGAGCTAACTTAAAGTATCCTCATCACATTTAGTGATGAGATAACTAAATTTACCCATCTCACCTTGCTATGATTCATTACTATACCTTACACAAGTACCCTATGTGTAGGTATACCATGTGTAGATAAACTATCAATACCATACACAAGTACCGTTTGTGTAGGTATACTACACATTTTACCATGAATAAGCCTTATCTTTATCATCATTCTTGATATGCTAAAACTTATCACCTTCAACCTATCGAAGGTTTATGCCTATATTCATACCATACACAAGTACCATCTATGTAAGTATGTTATGCATATTGCCCATTTTGTAATGATCCCAAGATAGAAAACATGTATACAAAAGATACACAGAAAATAAAAACCAAAATATAGAAAATAACAAATTATGAACCCCTAAGTTTTCTAAAATAGCTACATTCTACAAGATACCCTCCCACAAGTTTCATCTATGTAGGTGTATTATGCAATACCGCAAATAAGCCTATCTCTCTCATCATCCTTTATGAGCTAGACTTACCACCTTCAACCATTAGAAGGTGCACATGCATCTTCATACTCTATGTAAACCATTATGTGTAGGTATGCTACATGTACTACAAGTTAACATACGTATCTACATACTCTATGCAAACCATTATGCATAGGTATGCTACGTGTACTATGAATAAGTTTATCCATATCATTATTTCTAATGAGCTTAACTTATTACCTCCAACCATTAGAAGGTATACATGAACCATCATACCTTATACAAGTACCGTCTGTGTAAGTATGCTATGTGTATCACGAGTTAATCTATCCATCTCATATCCATGATGAGCTATCTTAACTCAGATGTAGTCTTCCCATAAAATTAGTCACCATTCTCCCTAAGGCCTTAATCCCTTAGTTCTTCCTATATTCACCCTAAGAGGTCTCAATCTCTTAGGTCCTTGTAGCAAGTAGACTACAATTTTGAGGCTCTTACCTCTATTGAAATTTCTTCCAATGTTTTCCTTAGGGGTCTAGCTTTAGCTTTATCATGTATAGCTAGCTTTGGATTATGAGGATATCCTCTTCTTCTCCTCCTTATCTTGATGTCATCACATTAAGGAGTTATATTAATTTCATTGTTACTCACCAAAGGTTGGTCATATTAACCTAGATCAATAATGGTCACCACCACCCTTGTTTTCCTCACAAGGCAACATCTAGGTTACAACCAATTTTTATCTCTTTGGTAGTAATCTAGGTCACACTTATCTTGATACAAGGTGCCAACTTCTTGAATCCCCAAGGAATCAAGTTTCGTCTATCTATAGAGACTAACTCATTTTATCTACCTTCATCTATGAAAGGTTAAGGTTATACTTGCTTTACGCAAGATAATATACCAAAATAAAGTTGCTTTACCTAGGACTAATCCTTAAGCAACCCTTAGCTTATCTAAGGAAGCTTCTAGCCCATCATAACTCTACTTTAAGCAACTTGTTTAGTTCAAGGTCTTCCCAGCTTTAGCTTCTCTAAGCAAAGGCCTTCATTGGAAGATACCTAAACCTTAACACATTATAATAAAACCACTAGTCCATTATCTCCTAGGGTTTATTTCATGCAAGCATTTTATCCTATGCCTTACTGCTCAGATAACAAATGTAACACCCACAAATTTCCCAACCAAGGGATGAGAGATGTCACTGTAACTTTTTTTTTTTAATTACATAACAATTACAAAATTAATCTACTTTATAACAATCAAAGAATAATATGAACTAAAACATCCATTCAAATAAACATAAGAATCCATCAACAAGACACATTAAAACAAATACAAGGAGAGAACCAATATCCATAACACATTCATATACCCTTGGGAAAACCCAACCTCAAATATGTTCCATTTTATTGCATAAATTTGGTCTATTACAAATACAAGGATCAATAGTCCTTTGTTCCCAAAAGTATCCAATACAATGTGTAGAACACATAGTTCATACGACTTAGTCGTGGGTAGTTTAGTTAATCCACATAGTACATTGATTAACTAAAGTTTCCACATTTTAGTTAATCCAATAATACATTTCTCATTTACTAAATTACCTAAAGTCCCATACCTTTAGATAATTTAATAATTCATTTCTCTTTTACTAAATTACCTAAAGTCCCATACCTTTAGATAATTTAATATTTCATTTCTCCTTTACTAAATTACCTAAAGTCCCATACCTTTAGATAATTTAATAATCCGATGCTAGATTCTAAACCATTATAACATCTATAATTTCCAATATAGACCATGTTACTTCCATTTTAACATAATTCAAGTATTCAATAGAGCTATGTTATTCACCTAACAACATAATTTATCATTAAAATGCAACCATGTTATCCACCTCATAACATAATCTAAAATTCCTCTAATCACAATCTATGTTAGCATCTCTAACATAATCATAACTGCTCTTATGACAATCTATGTTAACATCTCTAACATAATCATAATTGCTCTTATGACAATCTATGTTAGCATATCTAACATAATCATAATTGCTCTTATTCCAATCTATGTTAGCATCTCTAACATGATCATAATTACTCTTACTACAATCTATGTTAGTATCTCTAACATGATCATAATTACTCTTATTACAATATATGTTAACATATCTAACATAATCATAATTGCTCTAATTACAATATATGTTAACATCTCTAACATAATCATAATTGTTCTAATTACAATCTATGTTAACATCTCTAACATAATCATAATTACTCTTATTGCAATCTCTGTTAGAATCTCTAACATAATCATAATTGCTCTAATTAAAATCTATGTTAACATATCTAACATAATCATAATTTCCAATCAACCAATTACTATTTAAAGTATTAAATTTCCATACCTTTAATCTTTAAACAATCATTATTTCATTCCCTAAATTGAAGCCCCATAACTTCAATTCACAAATAAATCCACATCCCATTTAAGTTAAAACTCCTAAGATAATCAACATTAATCAAAGGGGTTCTCTTTAAATAAACCTTCCATATCTTTCCCTAAGATCAAAGGTTCCTTTTTAATCAAACCCTAACATTTACATATCCCATATAAATCAAAGGTTCCATTAAATAAAACCCATTATAAATCTCATATAAATCAAAGGTCCATTTGATTAAATCCATAGATATGTTTCACATATAATCAAAGGTCCATTTAATTAAAACCTACTATATATTTCACACAGAAGTCAAGGGTCTATTTAATTAAGTCACAATATATGGTTCACATATAAATCAAAGGTCCTAATATATATCTCACATATAATCAAAGGTCCATTTAATTAAATCCTAACATATGATTTACATATAAATCAAAGTTCCATTTAATTAAATCCCAATATATGTTTATATATATATATATATATATATATATATATATATATATATATATATATATATATATATATATATATATATATAATCAAAGGTCCATTTAATTAAACCCTAACATATGATTTACATATAAATCAAAGTACCATTTAATTAAACCTAACATATTATATATATAATAAAAGGTCCTAATTTATATATCTCATATATATTCAAAGGTCTATTTAATTAAACCCTAACATATGATTTACATATAAATCAAAGTCATGTTTAATTAAATCCCAATACATGTTATATATATAATCAAAGGTCCCCTTAAATAAATTAGAACTATAATTTACAGCCTTCAAAGACTGTGGCTCTTTTACGTAGCCCATATATAGACAATGTTATGCCTTACAAGGCACACCAAACATCTAGGGCGAACCTGGTTTGCTCAACCTGCACTCCCCAACCCAAGGGTTTCTTCTGTTGGACAATAAATTTTAATTTGTCTAGATTTTCCAAGGTAAACCGAGCATTAACATCGCTCTCTACCGCACAGGTAAAACATAGTTCTCTCTAATGGCACCAGGGTATCTAAATAAAACATAGTGCACCAAGGGGGTACAATGCATAGCACTTTCTAAATAAGGTTGGTATTTCAAAAGTTTCGGTTCTCCCCTCTCACAGAAGTTCCACATGAAACACAGTGCATAATGCTTTTCCAAGCAAAGGATGTCATTTTACAACGTCTAGGTCTTCCCTACTCAGAGAGATCCCACACTAACACAATGCACAACACTTTCCAAGCAAAGGAAGATATTAGAAAAATATCTGGTTCTCTCCACTAATGGAGGTTCTACATCAAACACATCATACAATGCTTTCCAAGTAAAGGAAGACATTTCTCAATGTCTGGTGTTACCCACTCATGGAGGTTCTACACCAAACACAATGCACATACCTTTCTAAGCAAAGGAAGACATTTCTAAATGTCTGGTTTTTTCCACTCATGGAGGTTCTAAACCAAACATAGTGCACAACACTTTCTAAGCAAAGAAAGACATTATAGAAATGTCTAGTTTTCCCCACTCACGGAGGTTCTACACCAAACATAGTGCACAACGCTTTCCAAGTAAACGAAGAAATTTATCAACATCTAGTTTTCTCCACTCACAAATGTTCTACACTAAACACAACGCACAATGTTTTCCAAGCAAAGGATGACATTTTAAAAATGTATTTTAAATAACACCAAGCATAGCTTAGAATACTTGACCTATATTTTAGCTGATATGTGCATCCGACGAGATATGTTACCTCCCATTTCGGCTTCTGGTGTGATGTAATTCTCTAAATTTGCCCCCCTCATCTATTTCTCCCTCCTTTTATATTCCTCCTCTTCCTCTCATTATACCTCCTCCTTACGTGCCCCCTCACCTTGGTGGTCCGTTCGCCACCTTCTCGAAGCTTGCACCACCACCTTCCCTTCAATGCCCATCCCCTATCCCTTTTGCATTTCTCCCATATTTTCCTTCTTTGGCAAGTTTAATAGCATCATAGGCCTTTCCTTAGGTTGCACCATATAGGGTAGGGATCATTACATTTCATTATTTTTTTTGGAGAATGGCTCTCTTAATATTTAAAATATCTTTCTCATGATATTTATAAACCTTAATATATTGAATCATCCAATGACATGTTGTAAAAGAAGGTAGAATGGATTATATATATATATATATATATATATATATATATATATATATATATATATATATATATATATATATATATATATATATATATAAATAATCTATTATATCTTTTATTTATAATATCCTCTATTATAAATAATCTATTGTTATAAATAATCGTTTATTTATAACAATATTTTATTATAATAATATAGATATATATATACTATTTATAACCTTTTATAAATAATATATTATATCTTTTATTTTCCTATTATACTATATATAATAGATTATATTATAATTAAATCATTTTAATTATAATATCCTATATCCCTATTATTATATATACAATAGCCTATATTATAATTAACCCCTATTAATTATAATATCTTATCCTACTATTACACATATATAATACTCTTTTTAGGGTTGATTCTATACATTTCAATTGCCTTCTTGAAATCTAACTTCACACAAGCTGACTTCCAACAATCCATCGTTCCTTTGTCCTAAGACTCATGAGGGAGGTTCATGACATAAAATTTATCTATGAGGACTAGGGTAGCATTCAAATCAAGATATCATTCAAGTATCATTTGAAGGAGGAATGATAGTATTGGTTATTATTTTCTATTCATGTGTGACTATGAACTACATTCAAATAGAAGAGCTATTATGGTTTATTTGAGTGATGAGTGGGAGTATAATTCAATTGGAAATATATTATTGTAAAATAAATAAATATTATTATACACTTTGGTCATTCAAACCATAACCATTGGTATTCAAGGGCCATTAAAAGGATTAGTAGTGTCATACAATAAGACCTTACAATTGTCTATTTAGACTATCATACAATTTAGGCCTATGTACATGAAGGTGACCGTATATTAGAGTGGATATTGTCATACATTTGAAAGGTTTCATAAAAGGACAAAAGAGGAGCCATCATAAGACAACCATCTTAGAATCTACTATATAAAAAAAGACTCTAATGTTTACTTACATTTTTGAACTTTGTTGAATGCATGTGTGACTACCATGCATATTGAGATTATGGATAGATAAAAATCTTATCTTGTTTGATAAGGCCATCCGTAGGAGGGCTCCATATCATCTACATCATTTGGTATCAAATTTGGTTGTGATACGTAATAGACAAATATTATGCAATGAGGAAGAGGAAGACTATGTGGTTTTGGACCCTGGTCCATGGCTATAACAAATATGTTAATAAGATTTACCACTTGATTAGATGCAATTGAGAATACCTAAGGGAGATATATTCATCTCGAGGAGATTAGTGATAGTGAAGAGGAGGAAATGGGTCATGCAAAAGCTTGATATGAAGAGGAAGGAGAAGAACTAGAGAAATGGTTGATTTAGGCAATCTCAAATATGGGATGTAAACCAAAGATGGATACTTCCAATTTTAATGAAATTTTAAATCCCAAAGAGTTGATTGATTATATAATAGATATGGAGGAATTTTTTAATTTTAAATCTATGTCTTAGTGATGTAGGAGCATCCGATGACAGTTCGAGCCATGTTACATCCTTCAAAATTTTCTTGAAGTCCATCAATTTTGAAGTATATTGGTTCTTTTTCGGGAAGGGGAGATGTTGTGAAGCAGCAGGAAAAGTAGTTGGAAGGGTTAAGGAAATTGTTGGGGAGGTCGCGAAATCGCGACCTCCGAAGCTTTGGAATGGGCAGGGACCTGTTTTGTCGCGATATCGCGACGTCGCGATATCGCGGCTTTTGTTGAAAGCTGGAGCATTGGGAGGTTTCCGTCGCGATATCGCGACGTCGCGGTATCGCGACGTCGCGGTATCGCGATGGAAGTAGAAAAGCGTTTGCAGGGGGAGTTCTCCGTCACGATATCGCGACGTCGCGATATCGCGACGATGTTGAAAGAGCTAGGCGCGACGGAGTTTGGGTCGCGATATCGTGACGTCGCGATATCGCGACAGTTTCAAATGGGCAGTGACTAGGCAGTGGTTGGGTCGTGATATCACGACATGTCACGATATCGTGACATGTCGCGATATCACAACCGGTGAGAAGGGAGGCAGAACAAAGCTTAAGGGCGGACGGCCAGACAAGGCCGAATTTGACACGTGGGTAGCCACGTGTAGCTTGAAAATTGTAAAGGACACGTGTTTGAAATATTTTACATCCGGGAGGAGGCATGGCAAGTTTTGCACGCGGGAGCATACGTGTACTAAAGCGAAAATGAAGACCACGTATAGGGATTTAAAATCAACAACCGCGTGCATTTAATGGGGGAGAACCACCTCTTGAAGATCTTTTCGAAAAACAACTGTTGGAGGGCATGGCCGGTATGGGGGAGACGGCAGTGCAGAAAATAGTCTGACCAAAGCGATGGGTGCAGAGGAGGAAGATCATTAATGCAAACTCAGGGATAGATCGGGCAGAGATTGCCATTAATGTCAAAATTTTGAAAACCCGAGAAAGAGGGAAATTTGAAATCAAAATCTTGTTTGGTGGGAGCATTGATGGCTGGGAGGACCGGGACCTCGTTAAAACCCGGAATTTTTGTATTAGTCGAGAGGGGGGTGGACCGGAGAGGGAGAATTACCAGAGCATCTCTGGTCTTTGTAAGCCTGCGGGCATCTTGCTATTGTGGAATGTAAATATTTTCCCGAAGCTTTTTAATGAAAAAAAAAAAAAATTGGAATTTGTAAGGGGTGGTGTTTCGGTCCCCGTCAGTGGTATCAGAGCGGGAGTTCCTGAGCGTACAGCAGACCGCCGAAGGAGAGGCAGTTGTACCAGGACGTGTGGGAGGATTTGAGCTCGAGTGAAGATGCCTCCGAGAAGAAACCCGGTGGGTGGCAGAGGTATGGCAGCGGAAGATTTTCGGGCTTTGCAGCGGCAAGTCCAGGCCCTGCAGGAAGAACTACGCAGAGGACGTGAGCCGAGAAGGGATGCAGACAGTGAGGATGAGGTGGAAGAAGAGAATGAGTTTGAAGAAGAGGAAGAAGATGTAGATCCGGCACAGGCCAGATTGTACAAGGCCATATCCCAAATCGGGAAGAGGCCGAAGTTAGAAGTTCCTACGTATTTCGGGAACTTGAACCCAGAGGAGTTGATAGACTGGGTGAATGATTTAGAAGAATATTTTGAATACGAAGAGGTTGAAGACCCTAACCGGGTCAGATTTGCTAAGACCCGACTGAAGGGTCATGCTAGCATATGGTGGAAGGGGGTACAGTTGGAGAGGAACCGAAGAGGAAAAGAACGGATTACCAGGTGGGACAGAATGGTGGAGAAATTAAAAAGACAGTTCATCCCTGTTGACTATGAGCTGGATCTGTTACGTAAAATGCAAAGCTTGAGGCAGATGAACAGAACAGTTCAAGAATACACGGAGGAATTCTATAAAATCTCCATCAGAACAGGGCATTTGGAAGCAAGCAAGGAAAAAGTGGCCCGTTACATTAATGGGTTGAGACCGAGTGTGCAGGAGGAGTTGAGCTTGGTTCGGGTAAGCACCATCGAAGATGCTTACCAATTTGCTTTAAAGGTTGAAGAAAAGTTGAACAGAAGGTTTGACAACAAGCAAAAAGTAAAAGGGCCGGGAGGAAAGAACGGTGGAAAGAAAGAAGGAAAGGAAGAGAAGAAGGAAGAGGAGAGCAGCAGCCGGGATCAGAAAGGAGAGGAAGACCCAACACCGCAAGTTCAGAATGATAACTACCCGAGAGGAAGAGGTAGGTCTGGACGCGAAAATGAAAGGGGAGTGTTTCGAGGAACATGTTTCCACTGCGGAGAAGAAGGACACCGGGCATTTGAGTGCCCACAACACCGGGAAAAGACAAACAAGAGGCCAGTGGGTCCTGCCAGAGCAGTTGTGGCAGTTGAGGATGCTGACTCAGAACATTCTGAAGAAGCTGAAAAGGGGGAAGCCATGATTGTGAGAAGGACCATGCTGGTGGATGAAGACCAGTCTGAGCAAAGGAGAAGCCTGTTCCGCACCCGGTGCAAAAGTGCGGGCAAAGTCTGTAATGTCATTATTGACAATGGGAGTACAGACAACTTGGTTTCCGAGGAGATGGTTTCTAAGTTGCAGCTGGAGAGAAGGAGACACCCGCACCCGTACCGGATTGCGTGGTTGCGGAAGGACCATAGAGCTTGGGTCCGGGAACAGTGTTTAGTCACGTTCCAGATCGGGAGATACCAGGATGAAGTCCTGTGTGATGTATTCCCCATGGATGCTTGCCATTTGCTGTTGGGTAGGCCATGGCAGTTTGATCGGAGTGCAGTGCATGATGGACGTGCAAATACGTACTCCTTGGTGAAAGATGGAGTGCGGCACAAGTTGAAGCCATTGCAGACCGAAGATGAGAAAGTGTGTAGTAATGCCAGAATTTGTCTGGTAGAGGGCAGAAAACTTTGCCAAGAAGCAGGATTTGAGCCGGGCATAAAGGTTGATGAATGTTCGGAGATATTGCAAGGGACGCAGCTCGAACAACGTAGAAGTGAAGGTCACTTCTCCTTCTTACCCGGGGTGTCTGATGCAGGAGCATCCGATGACAGTTCGAGCCATGTTACATCCTTCAAAATTTTCTTGAAGTCCTTCAATTTTGAAGTATATTGGTTCTTTTTCGGGAAGGGGAGATGTTGTGAAGCAGCAGGAAAAGTAGTTGGAAGGGTTAAGGAAATTGTTGGGGAGGTCGCGAAATCGCGCGAAATCGCGACCTCCGAAGCTTTGGAATGGGCAGGGACCTGTTTTGTCGCGATATCGCGACGTCACGATATCGCGACGTCGCGATATCATGGCTTTTGTTGAAAGCTGGAGCATTGGGAGGTTTCCGTCGCGATATCGCGACGTCGCGGTATCGCGACGTCGCGATATCGCGACGTCGCGGTATCGCGGTAGAAGTAGAAAAGCGTTTGCAGGGGGAGTTCTCCGTCGCGATATCGCGACATCGCGATATCGCGACATCGCGATATCGCGACGATGTTGAAAGAGCTAGGCACGGCGGAGTTTGGGTCGCGATATCGCGACGTCGCGATATCGCGACAGTTTCAAATGGGCAGTGACTAGGCAGTGGTTGGGTCGCGATATCGCGACATGTCGCGATATCGCGGCTGGTGAGAAGGGAGGCAGAACAAAGCTTAAGGGCGGACGGCCAGACAAGGCCGAATTTGACACGTGGGTAGCCACGTGTAGCTTGAAAATTGTAAAGGACACGTGTTTGAAATATTTTACATCCGGGAGGAGGCATGGCAAGTTTTGCACGCGGGAGCATACGTGTACTAAAGCGAAAATGAAGACCACGTATAGGGATTTAAAATCAACAGCCGCGTGCATTTAATGGGGGAGAACCACCTCTTGAAGATCTTTTCAAAAAACAACTGTTGCAGGGCATGGCCGGTATGGGGGAGACGGCAGTGCAGAAAATAGTCTGACCGAAGCGATGGGTGCAGAGGAGGAAGATCATTAATGCAAACTCAGGGATAGATCGGGCAGAGATTGCCATTAATGTCAAAATTTTGAAAACCCGAGAAAGAGGGAAATTTGAAATCAAAATCTTGTTTGGTGGGAGCATTGATGGCTGGGAGGACCGGGACCTCGTTAAAACCCAAAATTTTTGTATTAGTCGAGGAGGGTGGACCGGAGAGGGAGAATTACCAGAGCATCTCTGGTCTTTGTAAGCCTGCGGGCATCTTGCTATTGTGGAATGTAAATATTTTCCCGAAGCCTTTTTTTTTATGAAAAAAAAAAATTTGGAATTTGTAAGGGGTGGTGTTCTGGTCCCCGTCACTTAGTCCTAAATCTTGATGAGTTGCACCCTTAAGACCTCAACCAAGATTGGATGTCTCAAAAATATGGATCTCTAAGTCAACCTCCAAATAAGGCCGACTCCGTTGTGCCTAGATAATCTAACAAAAATTGTGGTTGCGTACTAGACTAATAAATGCAATAGGTTTAGAAGACTAAGTTGAAAGTGGTATGGATTCAAAAAGATCAAGATACATAATGCAAATTATTACAATATGAAAGACTTAAATAACTAAAAAATCAACTTACTTTTCTTATGCTTTAAAATAATTAATTATGATAAACTTTGAGCGATGTTAAGTCATTCTAGAACTAGAACAATAATTCTAGAAAGTAAAATAACTATAATAGAATTTTCCATTTATAGCTTTAATAGAAATGCTTAATGAATCAATGAAACATACATACATATTTTGAAAAATACTTGAGTAAGAGGCTAGACAACAATCCAATATTAATTCAAAAGGTATATTGCCTCGATCATGCACCTATGCCAACTATAAATGCTAAAGAGTCAACCCTTAGAATGACTTACATTCTAGTATATATAGATTTACAAATATAATTTGTTATTCTATCATCATAGGTTAGAGAGTGGATTGTAGGTCCAATATCCTACTATAAAACGTATGCTTTCTCCCTTAGTTTATTTGGTTAAAACCAATCTAGTATTATGGTATACTATCCTAGGGAGTGGTGGATATTGTATCTTCATCTAGTGCACTGGATATTTTGACAAGTTCCTTATGCTTTAGCTATCCCACTACTTCATTGGCTATATCAGTACAAGTGTCAATAAAAAATCTTGCACTTATCAGGATTTTCTAATAGTACCTTTACTTGTTGAGAACACATTTGGGTAGTTCAGTTCACACTTCCAGCTCCTTTTTTGTATTTGATGTCCCTTTCAAATCTACCTCTTACTTCATCAAATGTCGAGTTTTATTTATATTTACAAATTTTTTGAATGCCCCATGTTGACATCATAATTTAAAATATTTGATACACCTTTGTTTCTTTAGCTTGGTGAAGTCCTTTACCAGATGCTAGGTGCAATCCATGTCTTAGACGTTTTTTCTCTAATATTTTTTTGTGATAGGTTTTCATGACACACATGCTTGCATAAGAACTCAAAACTATTTGACATTATATAGTTGAGGGTTATCAAACCCAACATATTTTACTATTGTACCAGATGTCATATTTTCATACTTAGCCAAAATTCTTGTTTTAAGTTGTTGAATTATTTTTCATGTTATGCAAATTTTTGTATGTTTCTCTACTGGCATCATCATGATTATCAACCCTATGTGCTACATCCCTTTCTCTTTTATCTCAATGTTGAAAATCAGACTTTTATTGTCCTTCTGCTAATATTAGTACTCAAAATTTTTGACTAACATCCTCTAGTTAGCTAAAATTCTAGTCTAATATTTCTTGAATTTAGCTATCGGTGCCAAAAATTTTAATGCTAGTTATTGACATCATCATCCTAACTTTTTTGGTAGTGTTCTTATACATAGAAAAATTCTACATCGTTTATACTTGCCTTGTCTTTCTCTAATCTGACAACTATCCTAGGTGTTTGGTAGCCTGCCTTTGTGAAAATGATGAGGTATTCTATAGATAAAATTTATCTCCTTTTTTGAATATGGATGTGGGTGAATAATTTCACCCACATTAGTAGCACCTCATAGGGGATTTTTTACTTGTAGAAGCCTCAAACCCATCTAGCCTCATCCACTTGGGCTATGGAGTCAATCTGAGACAAGATAAAATTTGAAATTTTATTGCGTAAGGAAAAACCTTTTAAACTCTTGATTTCTAAAGATTCAACTCTACCGTTGGATTGTTTTGGTCCTTTCAAATTTGTGTTCAAAGTTTCTCCTTGTTTACTAGTTTCTTGTGCTACTGAAGTTGCTCCTTGTAGTTGAAATAACTTGCATATTTTATCCCATGTTATTTGAGAAGGAACATGTATTACCCCAAATTCGTAGAGAACATTTTGAGAAGGAATATGTATTGCCTCAAAAATAGTGATCGTATAAGGGATTCCTATATTTTCATGCCAACTCTCCATTTTTTTTTATAGAAGAGTATAAATTCTATGGAAGAACACAATAATTTTATCTATCATCATAGGTTTAGGAAACATGTCTATAACTTCCATTGTTTAGTTATTGGTCTAGATGTTGGCTCAAATGATCCTTATTATAAAATTTCCCATTTACATCCCAAAATATTGGAAAGAATAGGTTGTTAACTTCCTAGAATACCAAATTCACCTTCCCAGTGCTTGCTTTGAGGATGTTAATTATTTTACCTCCCTCTACAATTAATCAGCTTCCAAAAATTATTTGATCAGTACAAAACTTGGACTTTACAAGGTATCTTTGTGAGCATTTGAGCACCATGGGTTATTATTATTTTTTTCTTAGCATATGTTAATTAAATTTTACCTATTATATTTTCTTCATCTACTCTTCCTTGGATATTTTTAATGCTTCCTTAGCATCCTATAAATTAACATTGCAATACTAGATGTCCTCATTATCATATTAAAAGCATCCACCACAACATTTTTTTTTATCTTGATCTAGTATTGGATCCTAAATTATTTCAACATATCTTTGGAGATCATTTGGTCTTTAGGATTTTCTCTTTATTTTTCCAATTCTATTTGCACTATTACCAAAATTTCTTTGTAACCCTAGAGTTTTGACTTTAGTTATTGTAATATCTTTTCTTGTGCATTCATTACGTTGGTTTCTTGTTTTAGTTGCTCTTCCAATATATGGATCTTATCATCCATTTTTTGTAGTTATTCTTTAGTGGGAGATTTATTTATTATGTGCTTCAACTCCAAAATATTGTTCTTTAGACTATACTTCTTTATCTTGTCTTCAATTAGACTTTTATCTAGAGATTCAATATTCATCTCTACAATTGCAAGTTTCACATCTCAATGATTGTTTTGTAGGAACAAAGTATCTACTTCAATGCATAGATTTTGGAGTGTATATATCTTGAGAATTTTAGATGTGTACTTTTGCATCTTGATGTGATAAATTCTCTATTGTCATCCCTACAACTAGACTTTTCACCTTCATGTATGAAATCATCTTGATCCATTCTCCAAAAATTGGATCTACTCCATCTATTTGGTGGTCACCAACTTTATTTTGTATTGATTTTTTTTCTACTCTTCCCTATTTGAGTGTTTATTTCAATACCCTAAATTACTAGGAATGCTTCTGATAGAGGATGATCAATAGTAAGGGAAGGTATAAAGGTAAATTAAAAGGTTGAGAAAATTATGAACTAAATATTTATTGTGGTGGCAGATTTTATAGGGGTTTCTTTATTTACATGGGTTAAGGTTGCAAGAGCCTCTTGGACATGGGGTGTGGCAATTCTTGTTGATGGTATAGTAGGCAAGGGATTGGCTTCACCCATAGGGGTAGGTAATGAAGGTTCTTGTTAAGGTGGAGGCTATTGATGAAGTGGAACAATTTTATCAAGAGATGAAAGAGAAGAAAACATACATGTTCCTCTCACTTTCGATGCTAGCTTGTAGACTGTTGCATCAAATAATACAATTTATGTATCATTCCTTTGTATTTACTATTTCAATTGGTATCTTTTGGTTTATCTTATTTCTTCCATATTTTTGATGCTTAGATGTTCTTTTTGCTTTTATTTTTCATAAAGAATTTATTTTTTAACCAAAGGTTTGGAATTTTATTAACCCACTACAACAACTATTTTTCTTGTGGATGCTACATTTTGGGCTTCATCAACTTTAGTATTTTATTCTTCCAATTCTTCCTCACTATATTCTAACATGACTTAAATTTCTAGAATAATTTTAAGGACTTCAGCTCTTTTGGGTTGTGTTCTCTATCTTCTTTGTAGGGGCACATATTCTATACTCACATTCTCTTTTTAATTCCACATAGCCTATCAAAGAATATGCTTGTGTGGGAGATAGATGAGGGACTTATTATTCTTCTTCTTCTTGATATATCTCTTTCTCTTTCATCCCTTACTATTATACTCAAATATATTTCTCCCTTGTGCTTATCGATTCATTTTTTATGTTTAACTTTGAATTAACTTTCAAACATCTTGTCAAAGGTGTTGGGGAACAATTTCTTTTTTTACCCCACTCATAGTGTGATATCCACCATTCCCTAATCTTGTTGTCATTCCAATGCAAATATTACTTGATATTTCCTATGAGGTCATCAGTTATCCATTTATATTTGTTTCTTGTTAGGTCATAAACCCATATCATAACATGTCCTCCATGGAGATATTTCTTACCTCTGATATATATCCATTTTCATGGCCTGATTCGCATCATTATTTCTAAACTGCTTAATTTTTTATCATGGAAAATGGTTTATTGTTGGTAACTTATTGTTTATTTATGTCAATTTTTCTTTGAACATATCCTCTTGATAATAATACCATATGAGGTACAATTGGAAATTAAAATAAACTGATATCATCATCCAAATTTTTTGCTTACTCCCTTTTTGTCATTTCTATGTCTTTGAACCTGAAGGGGTAGTGATAAGTGTAAGCCTTTTTAGACTGGAAACCAAAATATTCATTTGCTTCATCTATTGGTATGAAAAAATCCATGTCAAAAAACCATTCTATGACATAGTATGACAACTTATAGGTGTATAGGGGAGAAACTATGCACCACATACGATTCTCGATTGGATCTATTGGGAGCCAAGGTGACCGTAGTGGCTTTTATATTCTCTACACTTAGGAACACAAGGGATGGGTTAATTAGGAATGGTTTTATAACTCACTCCAATTCTAAGGTGGAAATGTTCAATGATTCAATTAATAAATCACCTATGTTTAGCCTTTCTATGCTTAAACTAGGGAAATGAAAGAATAATGTAAAATAAACAAGATGCATGAGGATAATTTCTAACCCTAGTATAATTATTTTATTCAATGATCTAACCCTAGGTTGAAAGTAATGGAATACTTTTTACTTAGGAAAGGGAAATTATTTGATCTGGTGTTTGATCCAAATTTTTTCTGACTCCAAAATATCCAATAGCTTCACAAAAAAATCAAAAAAATATGATCAGTGTTTTGGGGATTTCTTAGGGTACTTTAAGACTAATATTGGAGGCACAATAGTCAAGCCCTTTTAGTATTTTTAGCTGACCATTTGTAATAAAATTAAATTTTGACATTTGTAATAAACATGACAGAATATGTCAACATAGAAGATCGAACAAAATGCAAATAAAATGGATACAAAACTTGAACAAGAATATAATTTTGAACACTAGGGTTTTAAAAATAGATAATTGCCCCCAATCTAATCTAATATTAAATACAAGTAAAATAGAATGATAACAATAATAAAAGAACACAGATAGAGGTGAAACAAAATGCAGAGTATACATAAAATGAAATTCTAGGGTTTTGGGGTAGACAAGTGCCCTAAAATATAGCTAGACCAAATTCATACCCTGTAGGAAACCTAGAGCAATTTTGGAAATAGTACTAAAATGGGTGTTGAATACCCAATGGGTGAAAGCAATGCTTTTGCTGAATCCATACCCTAGAGAAGATGAGGCAAAAATTCATACAAGAGGGTTAAAAACCCTAAAACATAGACTAAAAATAAAATATAACATGAACTATGATGAAAATGCAAATAAATGAGTGCAAAGAAAAAACTTGGTGATTTAGTAGAAGAAGCAAGAGCAAATGTGGAAAACCTGTCCTTACTCAAGAAGATAAATCATTGGCAATGCTTTATCCACTTGCAAAATCATAAGGAACATACTAACAATAGAACACCAAAGCACCAAGAGCACCATAAGACAAGAGAACTCTAATTTTGCATGAACTCTTTAATATCTTTATTGCAAGGAGAAATTAGGATCACTTGAAGTAATTATAAGGGGAAAAAGGGGATTCAATCCCTTTATTTATAAGGGTTTGGAGGGATAAAAGGTGAGAAAAACTAAAACTCAACCTTGATCAAGCTGATGCCCTAAAAGGGTTGACCTAAAATTTTGGTTTTTGAATAAAATCCATATATTTATTGAATTCATGCCCCATAGATTATTGGATGTGGATTCTATCAAGGTTAATAAAAACAAGGAAAAACATAAGAAAAATGGGTCAAACTTACTCCTAGTAAGTTTGCAAATCTCTCAAAGGAACCCGAGGAAAAATGATTCATTTGGGTGGGTCAATTTTCTATATCTACATTTTACCCCCTCTTTGATGCATTTATGGCCTAATAAATGCATCAAATAAATATGTAAAATTGAGGGTGAAAAATATGACAAACAAATGAAAAAAAGGGGTGGCTGGTTTAGAAGAAAGGGGTGCTGCAAAAATAGTGTCATTCCAAACACTTCAAATATTTGGCATGCAAAATGAGGCATTAGGGACATTAATACCTCTCAAGCTAGGGTTCCCCATCGAGTTTCAGGAGGAATACACAATTCTTAATGAAACTCAAAATAGTAGACTCAGAAGAAAAGAGAGCATAAAAAAATGCAAAAGGAAGAAGAGAAAATGAGAGAAAAAAGGAATAAAAAGCAAAAGGGGGTGAAAATCCCAAATTATTTTCACCACATGAGAAAGTAGAAAGGGCTTTAGAGAAAATAAGAATATGGCACTTCCCATACACTGAGTGGTAGTAGCAAGGGGCAACGTTGGTGTAGTAGTAGACTGGGCACGGGTAAGAGCCATAACCTTAGCTTGTAATTAGGATTAGCTTGAAATTTATTTAATTTTAGTATTTTTTATTTATATTTACATTTTCGAGTGGAAGTCATTGTGGGGGACCCAAGCATAGATCTGGTGATTACCCATGGATCTGGATGGTTTGGGTAGTGACCGAATCCACACCTTATAATGTACAGGGTATAAATTCATTAATATGTGTCCTATAGAATACGAGGTGCAGATTTAAATAGGAAAAAAGAGAGAAAAAAGAAGAAGAAAATAAGAATAAAGAGGTGCCCTTAGTGAAAATATGTGAGCATGTTGTATTAAGTATTTTATGCTCCTTTTTTATCTTTTTATTTTTTAATTTTATGTTTATGATGATGATTGCTAATGAGAATTTATTTATTTTTATTGTAGAACGATGTCCTTGATAGTAGATAATGGTTGCTGAGTACCCTTAAGAAGTCTTAGGAGCTCACACTAGCAAAGACATAGAAACTAGGTGTAGTGGGTCTTGTGCACTTGGTATAAATACCCTAGGTGGAGGTTGATAGAGTGCTACTAATAGCATTGGTAGAGCGATGGTATTCAGAGTTATCCACATTCCAATTATTAGTGGGAGACATGACCATCACACTAGAGGATTTTTGGCGCATCTTGAGGATCCCCATCAAGGGAAGGATGGTTTATAAGGAATAGGTTCCTGGGATGATAATGTAAATATTAACAGGTTATCCATTATATGAGATCCACAAGAGTGGATTCCATGTTGATGATATACCATGATTACATTAGGTTGGGGCACTAACAATTATGCTCTATGGAGTGGTGGTAGGGTTTCTAGTGTGCCACATCGGTTGAAAAAATCTACAATGGGTACTAGCAAGAGTAGTGGCAAACATGCAATACTACTGGGTGTAGTTCACATGGGGTCCATATATGCTAGCCTATTTAAATAGGACATTGTATAATATTATGTATAAACATTTAGGACTGGTATGCACGAATTTGCTCTAGTTGTGGTGTTGGAAGCACATAGCCATTAGGAGGCAAAAGTTACTACCAGAACCATTACCTGACTTAGAGTAGCTAGAAGGATACAAATGGTATTTAGACCTGGAGTGGACACAAAGGTTGTATGCAGGTATTATGCCACTAGGGAGGTGGGTCATATATGAGCTACAAGACCACCAAATCATATGGTGGTCATGGCATATACAACCTAAGTGGGATGAGGATGGGAAGAAGCTATCATAGGTTAGTAGGGTTTTATGGGTCATCATAGAGAAGGGTAAGCTAGAGTTATACCAGTTTAACCAAGTACAACAACAGTTCATGATTCTCTTGGAGATACCAGATCTAGGTGACCAATAGTATAAGAGGATGATAAGGGATCCATTAGGAGTTGAAGGGGACCCTAATTTTGTTAGGTTCATGAAGAAGGACCTGGATTATCCCCTCTACATTGATCCTAGAGTCAATGATTTTGAGCTAGCCCTTAGATATAGGATATAGTATAAGGGTATTATACTCCTAAGGATCTCCCCACCAGTGCCAGTGTAGAGGCACCAAGCCATGGGCCATCAAGTGTAACTGGTGCTCTGAGAGGCTAACCGACACATAGTCGAGTGATGAGAGTATATTTCATAACCTCCTAGGTATACTAGGATACAAATCATGGTAGAGGTGATGACCACCATTAGGACCACCATCAGTATTTTTAGAATAAGAACATGGGGAGAAACTAGGGGTACTCCCTGATAGGATTGGTGGGATAAAGTAGGATCATGGGTTAAGGAGACCTATTTAGGGTAGCAATGAGGCTAATATATAGGGTCTTAATTAGGTTGTGGGATATAGATACTCTTAAAGCATTGCTAGGCTAGGTCACAATAGAGATATATGGTGAGGGCCAAGTTGAGTTACCTCAGAGGGAGATGGGTTGGCTAGAGTACAAACATCGGTAGGCTCAAGCTGAGGGGATGGTAGTTATGATGAGAAAAAAACTAGGTGATATGTTTACCTACTACAAGAGTAGCTATAAAGGGTGGAGGAGGACTAAGATAGATAAGTGTAGAGGGAGACCTTCTACCAGGCTATGTACTTCTAAGTGGTGCTAGTGAACCAGAGGATGCAACCACAAACCTCCCTTCAGTTGTAGAGTCAGTCATGATCTTGATCATGGATAGCTATTCAATCCATAAACATACCCCCACCAAGACCACCAACAATAGGTAAAGTGAATTATATGAGATCATGAAGATAGATTTTTGATCAAGGTGACATGCCAATTTTGGATCATGGCATGCATCCCTAGGAGAGGATCGAGTGTTTTTGGATTGGATTGTGGCACACTAACCCAACTAACATGTATTATCTATTTATCAATTAATATCATGTTGTGGTTGTTATTATATTATGGTGTGAAAAATATGTGCATTGTGTTAATTTTTGGTTTTATACATGGTGATGACAAACATAATGAATGCAATGAATGTAACTAGATGAATAAAATTGAATGAATCTAATTAAATTAAAGCATCTAAATGAAAATATAAATAAGACTCAACATGAAATATATATATGGATGTATGGAAACAAGAATAAAAATGGATGATGAAGAAGAATATGATGTTGAAAACAAAGCTCCAAAAATGCTAAGCAAAAGAAGAAAAAAATGAGTAGAACCTTGTAAGGATGTATGCTTGTAAATGATCAAAATGGAGGATATCCCTCATACATGGCCATGAAACTATCTTGTAAGGGTGTTATTCTTACCAAAAATAAATATGGACAAGTGTCGAGCGAATACCCACTAGGGTTGTACTGCTCGCTAATGTCCAAAGAAAAGATATATACCCACTAGGATGTATGCTTTCAAATTATTGAATGGAGGTTGCTCCTTGGTCATGACCATGAAGTGGGTTCCATATGGGGTGTGTTGTGTATGAATTATGTTCCAAAGTGAGTGCCACCCAATAGGGGTGTGGTGTATGCAAGAATGTGTAGGAACAAATCCAATCGAGTAAAAAGAGTGGTGAGTGTGTGTATCTATATTGAAGTTTCAATGGTTAAGAGGTGTGCATGAGATACTTAGTGGTCGTATGAACACCATAAAGGATATTCATGTGATATCTATCCTATACCAAGAGGACCACATAGTCATAAAAAAAATCAAGAAGGAAAAATAATGAAAGCATGGATGGATAGATAGAAGAAGAATGCATATCCTTGTCTTAACAAAAGGAAGAAATAAAAGATGCAAAGGACAAGGATATACCAAATAAGAACTATATCCCTTGAATTGGAGAAAACTTTGATCATTTTATACTTTCAAGGTCAAGGAATATAAGAAGAAATAGATGAAGATGGTATGGGAGAATGCAATGATGGAAATGCACAATGATCCCTAGGTTAGGGATTTTCAAGGCATCAAAGCCCTAGTGTGAGGGCAATGCATGTGAGCTATGACCTAAATAGGTATCATCACTTTCCATTATCATGAAATCCCCAAGATTCTATATGATCAAGTAGTCATGAAAGTATGAACAAGCAACAATTCAATTGTATGATAGTAAAAAAGCAAGGCACAACAAAATGTCAGTCAAAACATGTAAAAATATGAAAGGGAGTCATGTAATATTAATCAAGCAAAGCATATGAAAATGAATATGTAACACCATGCATAAAGTTTAATTTGAATTTATTTTTGTTATTTATTATTATTATTATTGGAAGGTTAAATTACATTTATTGGTTCCTAAATTTAGCACCGTGTACAATTATTGACTGAATTCGATGGGATTTGAGGTGATTGTGGTGGTTATTATATTCCCCACAATTGGGGACACAAGGTATGGGTTCACAAAGAATAATTTTAGGACTCAATCCAAGTCTAAGGTGGAAATATTAAATGTTTCAATTAAGCAGTCACCTATGTTTGGCCTTTTTATGCTTAAACTAGGAAAATGAAAGAACAATGCAAAATACACAAGATGCAAGAATACAATATCTAATCCTAGTATAATTATTTGATTCAATTATCTAACCCTAGGTTTCAAGTAATGAAATAATTTATACTTAAACAAGTGTACTTATCTAATTCAATGTTTGATCTAAGCTTTGTCTTGTATCCAAAATATCCAAAAACTTCAAATTTAAAAAATAGCTTCACAAAACTCTAGAAAATATGATTAATATTTGAAGGCCTACTTAGGCCACTGTAAGACTATGCTTGGAAGCATAATATTCAATCCCCCTTGGTCCTTTTAACTAACCATTCATAATAAAAATGAGCTTTGACCTTTGGAATAAACATTGCATAATATGACAACATAAAAAAATGAATGAAACGCAAACATAATTGATACAAAACATGAACAAGACTGCAATTTTGAACACTAGGGTTTTGGGAATAATTAATTACCCCAAGCTAATCTAATACGAAATGCAAGAAAAATATAATGATAACAATAAAAAAATAACATAGACAAAGGTGAAACATAATGCATAGCATACACAAAATGAAACCCTGGGGTTTTAGGGTATATAGGGTCCCCAAAAATCAGCTAGGTTAAATTCACACCCTATAGGATTCCAAGCATAGATTTGGCAGCAATTTCTAAATGGGCACATAATCTATTTCTCATAAATTATCAGACACAAATTCAATCAAGGTTAATAATAACAAGACAAAACATAAGAAAATGGGCCAAACTTGCTCCTAGTAATTTTGATAACCCATGAAAGAAACCCAACTAAAAATTACTCATTTGGTAGGTAAATTTTCCATGTCTAAAATAGGTTCTTTATTGAAAACCATATACCCAAATTATGCTGTCATCGAACAAAAAATATGAGTCCCCTATTTCTCTTTTCTTACCCCTTAGCTTATCTACAAATTCATAAATAAGGTGGGGTATTTGACTATAGATGGAATGTAGATTAGGTCCCAAGAATTTTCTATTAAATGATAGATAGGAAGATGTTTCCTTGAGTACTATATTACAATCAACTACAAATTTTTGTTGATTGTTATTTGTTAAAGTGAGCATGATACTATGCAAATCTAGGGGCATGTGAAAAAGAAACAACCATGCTAAAAATGATGGGTAGCAAAACTTCTTGTTCTCTTTTAGATTTAGGGAAACTAATTGATTATGAATTTGATAGCTTAATAAGGAATCCCAATCAAATAAAATAGGGTTACTAGAATCAATTCCCTTATAGTTGCGCATATTAGTGACTACATATGCTAGGTATATCTTATAGTCATATACAAATTTATCAAAATCTAACACTAGAATTATAGATAGCATGGACACGGTAATTTACAAGGTATATCTAAAGTTTTCAATCTGAGGAGGAATTTTTGGATAATCATTGGGAATTTTTATAAGCTAAGTTAGTCAAAACTTGAAAGTATCATTTTCTAAATAAATATTCTACGCATTTATACTAATAGACTTAAGTCTTGTACCTAGTTACTCTCCCATTACAAATGTATCTTCTATTTCTTCCTTGATGATGGTTAACACCTTCTAATTTTGCATTTTTTACACTATCATTGTATCAAGATCATAATATTTCACCACCGCTTTGAAAAGCTCAACATAGCTCAAGATGGGCACCAACAACTCTATAGATTTCTTCTTTTGTAGAGTGCTTCAACAATTTTTGTAAAGTACACAAGTAATTCTATAGTATTTATCTTTTTTAAGTAAATGCATATTCCACTATACTAGCCCTAATTATATAGCAAGAAATATCCAAAACCAATAGTCATTGCTAATTAGATTTTGAGGATTGCATGTACTCAGCTTCTATGACAAAATCATGTCTCGAAACTACAATTTCATGTAAGCATTTGTAATGCATGTCCTTTTTCAAGGCTACTAGCATTTTGGGCCAATGATATTGCTAAGAAATCAAAATTTGGTACTTGCCAAGTGTAATCCTTAGCCAATAAAAATTCTTTTATTTACAAAGTGCTACTACTACTACTACCAACATTTATATATGTACATATAAGCAACACACTTTTCTATGCTTAATGCTTTAAGTATTTGTCTCTCACAAAAATTGGTAAAATATGAACATCCATATATTGAATCTCATATGCATTTAATTCTATCCTTTTTGATATTAGATATAGATATATCACAATAATTCTAGTTTTTTATGTTTTCTAGGCTTTGTGCAATCTGAATCCCACTTAAGCACTAAATCCCCATCCTTGAAGGATTTCAATGATGATTTCTTATCAAACCATTGCTTCATAGCCACTTGGTGTTTATGAAAATAAATATAGTTCATTTCTATTTTTACCTTTGTCAGTAATAGTTCTAACAATTTTTTATCAATTACCTTGATACCTCTAATTTTTTTGTTCAATACATTTCAAGGTAGTCAATTCAAGATTAATGGAAAACATGACTTCTCTCTTGTAAACCAGAGAGTATGGTGTGGTATTAAAGGCTTTTATTATTATAATTTTATTTTCCCATAATGTCTAGTTTAGCATTAAATCCTAAGTATTTTGATTACCACCAATATTTTGCTTAATTATCCTCATTAAATTCTTATTGGTGGATTTTGCTACCATTGCCTTGAGGATAATAATTTGAGCAAGAATTTTAGTAAATACCATAATTTATTACAAAATATATATTTTTAGCTTCTATAAGTGCTTCGAAATTATCATACACTATTGTAACAAGGACCCCAAACTCGGTGATCAATTTTTCCAAAAACTTTATAACAGTATCTTGATTTGCATGTCTAGTTGCCTCTACTTTTGACCACCTAGTGAAATAGTCAACGCCTATCAATATAAACTTGATTTTAATAGAATAATATGGGTTGATTACCCCAATAAATTATAATGCCCATTGTTGAAAGGGTTCTTCTGTAATAATCGGTTGTAGGGGCATTATCGAATTATTGCTTTTGCCAATGAATCTTTGAAATTTATCATAGGCATTAACAATATTAAAAGTGTTAGAAAATAGTTTAGGCCAATAATATGCAACTCTAAGAATTTTAGTTATCGTATTCTATCCAAAATAGTGTCCTCTTGAGATGCTAATGTAAAGCTCTTTTAATATTTCTTCTACCTTTTTCACCTAGATGCATCTTAAAAACACAACGTCAAATATTTATGATACAAGGTGTCATTAAATAGCTTGTAGTTTAGTGCTTGAAACCTATACCTATGCCTTTGAGAGGTTGTAAACCAATATACACACCTACCAGTATCGATAAAATAGATCGATTGATTTACCCAAGTGTTTTGTTCCATCTAGGTCTCTCTCAACTTATATTCTTCTTGTTCAATCAAGAAATTAGAGTCCAAAGCTACAAAATTTGCCAATTATTTACATAATTCTATCCCTCTAACTAACTTAGTTGGCTTAATATTTGTTATACTCTTGTATCTTTGTGATCTAGTTGGATCATTTTTTACCTAGTGTCATGACCCTCCCTTCGCATGAATTTCATTTGATGAGTTATATTTTGCTACATAGATGTGTTGATGAAATGATTGATTATTTCAAATTTAGTTTATGCAAGATTATACTTCATGATGGATAATCATGTAATATGTTGATCAAATGATTGATTTTTACATGTCTATTTCTATAAGGATATACTTTTATGTAAAAATGTGATATTGCTAATGAACTTGCTTGCATGAAAGGAAAATATTTATTTCTGGGTGGAAGGAAGAATTATCCACTAAGAGCAAGTTATCTTATGAAAAAAGAATTAATGAGACTGTCCTAAGGTTTATATTTCTTGGGTAATATAGATAAATGCTCTTTTTGTAATAAGTTGATTATTATGACTTGCATGGAGAAAATACAACTAACCTAGGATAGAATGTAATTGATGTTTAAATATTCTTCTAATATTGGATAACATCAAAAATACGAAAAAAGAGTAATAGTATAAAAGATATTAGACTCTTAAATAAAGTATTTTCTTATCTCATAAAGTATATATACATAACCAAGCTATTATATATATATATATATATATATATATATATATATATATATATATATATATATAATAGCTTGGTTATGTCAAGATTTTAAAAAGAAAGAGATATGACATCTGTTGTAAGGAACTCCAAAAAAAGCTTTATTTAGCCATATTAAAAGAAGGTAAGCATTATGTGAAGAGGATTGACGTTGGACATGTTGCATTTACATAAGCAATATGGATGTTGGAAATTTTGAGTTAGATGTGTTGTCATTGATGTCAAAAGTCAGTGTTATAAATCAGTGTAGGACTTGGCAAAATAAGGGTTAAAATATTTATATTTTAAGCCCAAGAGATTTGGTCTAAGAGCTCTAGATGATTGGTCAAAAGGACGGTTAAATACCCTCAAGAAAAGGCCTAAAGAAAATAATATTATAATATTTATTATAATAATATTAAATATGGTCGGAACAGGTCTAAGGGTGAAAGAGAAAAACACCTAGGAAAAATGGAAATAATATTATAACAATTTATTATAATATTAAATGTTTAATTAATACCTAAGGTAGTTTATAAATAATTTATAATATTTATATTATAAATTAATTTATAAAAATAATAATTTTAAAACCAAAATTGGGTTGGGAGCCAAGTTTAATTTAAATTTCATATTCCTCCACCAACGTTGAAAAATAGAAGCATATGGTATAAATACCATAGCACTTACCTCACAAAGGTAAGTCTCCAAAATATTGTGCATGCAATTTTTGAAAAAGACAAGGCGAATAATTCGTGAGCAAAAAGAGAAAAGGTTTTAATTTTAATTACCCCTAAAATACACAAAAATTAAAGCAACCAAGGTGGGAAGATTCAACACCAAATAGCCGGTTGGGCTAGTGGTGAATTCGAGGTGTGTAATGCATTGTGAAGAACACAAGATCATACTGAGAGGGGGGGTGAACAGTATAATACCACTTTTTATTTATTTTTTCTTCCAAATCAACTTTCAAATCAATATTATATAGAGTATAGAAAGCAATATCAATAGCAGTAATTAAAGCAATGCACAAAACACCATCCACAATAGAGACACACCAATTTACGTGGTTCACCCAAAGCAGGCTACTCCACGGATAAAATATCTCACTAAATTTTATTAACTCAAAATCTGGGAATACCTTTCCCAATTACAATATTTATGGGCATCAACCCAAAGGAGACACCAATCCCCTAGCTTTGTTCTAGCTGGTGATCCTCTAGAAGATCTCTACCTCATCTGCCCTTAGCAAATGGAACTCTATCCACAAAAGACACCTATCTTCCCTACTTTGGTTGGAGACCTCTGTCCTCAAATCTATCACCTCCAAAGCTGGTCCTCGAAATTGCACTAAACATAGTCCTTCGGTCTAGCACAAATGTCCTCGATTTCTCTTTCTCTGATCTGCATCGAACACAGTCCTTCGGTCTGGCATAGATGTATTTTGTCCTCTTGTTCTGATCTTCACAAAAACATAGTCCTTCGCTCTTTTTGTGCAATCACAGCTGCCCTTGACCTTTGCACCTCTGCGTAATTACAACCACATAGTCTTCGTGCACTCTGCTTCCTTGTAATTTCTCTCACTTGGAAGATTTGACAGAATGCACTCTGCTCTCGACGATTGAACTTCTTCACTTTGCACAGTCTGTGAATTCCACTCTTCAAATGCACACTTTGATTGATGTCATTTTCTCTCCAAGTAGCCCTACTTTTATACTAAAACTTTCAAGATCAAAACCTTGATCTTAGTTGGCTGCTACCCTTAACTTCGTTGGTTGCAAAACCCTAAACTGTGTCGGCTCAAATTCAACTTTGTCGGCTTCAACCGCCTCTGTGGTTCTGTAGTTGGTTGCTACCCCGAACACTATCTTATGGATTTTTTCACGATATCACGACACTTTCTGCTTCTGCTAACGTCATCTTCTCTTCTGTCACGAAATCATGATCCTTCTGACTTCATGGCCTTCTTATCTACTTTTGTCATGAAATCATGACACTAATGCCTTTGATGACATCATCTTCACTCCTATCATGAAATCATGACCCTTCTTGCTTTCTCAACCTTTTCTCGGCTTGCACTAGCGAAAATGGAGCATGTCGTGAAATCGCGACACTTTCGCTGCATTGAGCTTCTCTCTGCCTTACTCCTACGAAATTGAAACATGTCGTGAAATCATGACGCTTTTGTCTTCATAGCCTTTCTTTCTGCTTCTATCGTGAAATCGTGACACTTCTATAGAAGACCTGCTTCCAATTTTTGTCATGAAATCATGACACTTTCTCCATTTGTATTCTTTTCTTTCATCCGGTCACAAAATCGCTACATCTTAATCCACTGGCTTCTTCACTTCTGCCTATCGTGAAAATGCGACGCTTCTCATTTCAGACTCTTCCATTTGCTGCATGTCATGAAATCGTGACAGTTCTCACTTTGAGATTTTTAGCATGTCATAAAATTGTGACAATCCTCACTTCGTATTTTGTAGCATGTCGAGAAATCGTGACTGTTCTTACTTCAAACTCTTCAGCATGTCATGAAATCATGACACCTTTTGAGTAACTTTCTCTCTTCAAACTTGTCACAAAATCATGACAGTTCACACTGTGGACTCTTTTTTCAGCATTATGCCTCGAAATCATGACATTTTTCCTTTCAGACTCCCTCTCCTGCAACATGTCATGAAATCGTGACACTTTTCGGTCTGTACAATCTTCTTTGCAATATGTTGCAAAATCGTGACACTTTTCCTTTTCTGCCTTCCTACACTTTTCGAGTCACGAAAATGTGACATGTCGTGAAATCGTGACACTTTCCACCTTGCTCTCCTTCTCTGCCAACATGTCACGAAATCATGACAGTTTTTCTAGCTTCTTCTCTCTCTTCCAACATGTCATGAAATCATGACAGTTTTGCCAGCTTCTCTCTCTTCCAACATGTCGCGAAATCACGACAGTTTTTCTAGCCTGCTGCAAAATTTTTCTAACTTGTCTTTTTTCTTTGATCTTTTGCAAATGGGCTACTATGATCTTTTTGGAAACCCACTGTCCATGCTCTGAATAATATGACATTAAATCAAATTCCTTCAAGAGCTTCTTGACATCAATGACAACTTCTACACTTGAGCAAAGGCAATGTACCCAAGGTACCCAAAATTGCCAACAATCTCCCCCTTTGTCATTGATGGCAAACCTTTACTGAAAACACAACTCAAGAGCCAAAACTGAAACCAGCTATGCTAACAACTAAGAATATACCTTTGAAGTTTTTCTCCCCTTGACTTGAAGCTCTTCTCTTCACTTGATTCTCTCCCCCTTACTCATATCTCTCCCCATTTGTCATCAATCGCAAAGGGTCATCTTTGGGGCTTGGGACTAAGAATGAGCCTCTTAGCTTAGTCCCTCCCCCACCTCCTGATGAGGTTATTAAAACAAGGGTGGGAGTAAAACTCCCATTAGGCACTGATCATCATCAGCATCTACAATTTCCTTGTCGGGCCTTCTTTTGAATTTTTTGTCAATATTCCTGTTCTTGTTCTGATCCTTGGACCTATTCATACCACTGTTCCTGTTCTTGTACCTTGGAAGATAAGCTCTACACTATCTAGCTGTGTGACCATCATTGTTGCACTTATAATAGGTAATAATGTTATTTCTTTTAGGCATACCTATTCTTTGAATCCACCTGTTCTGACTAACCGAGTTCCCGTTATTAGACTTGCAGAAAAATGCCTTATGACCAAATTTATTACAAGAGTAGCAATACCCTTGAAAGAAATTGCTACCTTTGAAACTATCATTTACCTTCCTTACTTGAGTCATGCAATGCATAGCCATGTGACCAAACCTATGAGACGCAAAACATCTACTGTGAAATTTTTTTTTATTCAACCTCTTAGGTCCCGAAAACTTCTTCTTCGCAATATGAATTTCATTTTCTATTTCTATGCATCTATCACTCATGGAATCATGATATGAAGCAATTTCTTCATCAGAACTCTCTTCCTTTTGAAATATCTTGGTATATTCCCCAACCTGTTCCTTATGCGGCTCAACAAAATCGAGACTTGTTTTATCTGTTGGTTTTCTTTGACCTTTGATGAGAGACTTAACCCTTTTGGAGCTATCTTGAAACCTATACAGTTTATCCTTGTACTCTTTAGTTTCCACTTCCAAAGAAGCCATTTTTTGTTCCAACTCATTATACTGAAGAATCTTAGACTCTAACTCGTCCTTGAGTTCTTGTGTCTTAGCCATAGAGAAGTCAAGACTTTCTATAAGATCATATCTCTCCATACAACATTCATCTAACTTATCCTTGAGTCTAGAATTCTTCTTTCTTTCCTTTTTCAAAGCACTAAGAGCATTAGTAAGTTCACTTTCAAGATCCTTTATTTGTTTGCTTTCTGAATCATCAAAGCCTTTTACAAATTTCTTATCACTAGAGGTGCTACCCTTTTCAAAAACCATACAAGCATCTTCCTTATATTTTTCTGAAGCATCCTCATACATACTAGTAACCAATTCATTATTTGTGCAATCATCCTCAAGGTGACCAAAATTTCCACATCTAAAACATTTCATGATAATGAATCTATGTTTTGGTTCTTCCTATTTTTCTGATATGAACAACATCTCATTTTCACTATCACTTGAAGAACTTTCACTATCACTACTAGAACACTTACTTGCTTTGTCTAGGTAGAAAATATTCTTGTGCTTGTGAGAATACCTCTTTCCGTGATTGTTGTGCTCATCTTTGTTCTTCCTGTGATGTTTGAATTTTTCAGAATCCTTGCTCTTAGAATCCTTTTTATCTTCATCACTTTCATACTTGGAAACAATACAGTCAGTAGCATAATGGCCAAACTTTCCACAATTGAAACATCTTATATTCTTCATGCTTTTGTGCTTTCTAGAGAACTTGCCTTTCTTGTTGTAATATGCCTCTTCATCACTAGAAGACTCATCACTCTCTTGAATCTGTTTACCTTTGGATTTCTTGGTAGCCTTGAAAGCTGCCTCTTTCTTGACATCAACCTTCACTTGAGTTCTCAACTCAAATGCTGCAAGTATACTATGGAGATCATCCTTTTTCAACTTATCCAAATATTTAGCTTCCTCAATAGCAAAAATATTTTCAGTAAATCTATTAGGAAGAGATATTAAAATATTATCACAAACATCATTTTCAGAAAGCTCAAGACCTAAGTATTTCATGGAGTTAACAACCTCATCCATACGAAGCATGTAGTCACTAATATTTTCATAATCATTCATCTTGAGTTGTTCAAACATACCTTTGAAGTGTCTCAACTTGGCCTTTCGAACATTTACATCACCTGTGTGAACCACCTACAGTTGTTTCCACATTTCACTAGTTGTCTTGCAATGAATCACTTTGGTAAGATCTACCTTCTGTAAACCCTTCAAGATTGCATTCATTGCTTTTGAATTGCTGTGATGTAGGAGCCTGTATTCTTTAGTATAAGGACCATTTTCAAGAATAGTGTACCCATATTCAATCACTTCCCAAACCTCATTCCCAAGTGCCATTAGAAGAACCTTCATCCTTGCACTCCAAAGACCAAAATCTAATCCATCAAGAATAGGTGCTTCATTGCCACTTGAATAATCCATTGTGTTCTTTACTAGCTTTTCCTTCAAGCTGTTAAACTTTCCGAAGGTACCGGCTCTGATACCAATTGAAGAACACAAGCTTATACTGAGAGGGGGGGTGAACAGTATAAGACCTCTTTTTATTTATTTTTTCTTCCAAGTCAACTTTCAAATCAATATTATGCAGAGTTTAGAAAGTAATATCTATAGCAGTAATTAAAGCAATGCACAAAACACCATCCATAATAGAGACAACAATTTACGTGTTTCACCCAAAGCAGGCTACTCCACGGATAAAATCTCTCACTAAATTTTATTAACTCAAAATCTAGGAATACCTTTTTCGATTACAATATTTATGGGCATCAACCCAAAGGAGACACCAATCCCCTAGCTCTGTTCTGGTTGGTGATCCTCTAGAAGACCTCTGCCTCCTCTGCCCTTAGCAAATGGAACTCTATCCACAGAAGACACCTATCTTCCCTGCTCTGGCTGGAGACCTCTATCCTCAACTCTATCACCTCCAAAGCTGGTCCTTGAAATTGCACTAAACATAGTCCTTCGGTCTAGCACAAATGTCCTCGATTTCTCTTTCTTTGATCTGCATCGAACACAGTCCTTCGGTCTGGCATAGATGTCTTTTGTCCTCTTTTTTTGGTCTACACAAAAACATAGTCCTTCGCTCTTTTTGTGCAATCATAGCTACCCTTGACCTTTGCACCTCTACGCAATTACAGTCGCATAGTCTTTGCGCACTCTGCTTCCTTGTAATTTCTCTCACTTGGAAGATTTGACAGAATGCACTCTGCTCTCGACGATCGAACTTCTTCACTTCGCACAGTCTGTGAACGTCGCTCTTCAAACGCACACTTCGATCGATGTCATTTTCTCTCCAAGAAGCCCTGCTTTTATACTAAAACTTTCAAGATCAAAACCTTGATCTTAGTCGGCTGCTACCCTTAACTTCGTCGGTTGCAAAATCCTAAACTGCCTCGGCTCAAATTCAACTCTGTCGGCTTCAACCGTCTGTGGTTCTGTAGCTTTTCTCGTGAAACTACAACATGTCATGATATTGCAAAACCTTTGCAACTAAACACTATCTTATGGCTTTTGTCATGATATCATGACACTTTCTGCTTTTGTTGATGTCATCTTCTCTTCTATCACGAAATCATGACCCTTCTGACTTCATGGCATTTTTCTCTACTTTTGTCATGAAATCATGACACTACTGCCTTTGCTGATGTCATCTTCACTCCTGTCATGAAATCATGACCCTTCTTGCTTTCTCAACCTTTTCTCGGCTTGCACTAGCGAAAATGAAACATGTCACAAAATTGTGACACTTTCGTTGCCTTGAGCTTCTCTCTGCCTTACTCCCATGAAACTGGAACATGTTGCAAAATTGCGATGCTTTTGTCTTCATAGCCTTCCTTTCTACTTCTGTCATGAAATCGTGACACTTCTCCTATAGAAGACCTACTTCTAGTTTCTGTCGTGAAATCATGACACTTTCTCCATCCGTACGCTTTTATTTCATCTTCTCACAAAATCGCTACATCTTTATCTGCTGGCTTCTTCACTTTTGCCTGTTGCAAAAATGTGACGCTTCTCATTTCAGACTCTTCCCTTTGCTACATGTCATGAAATCACGACAGTTCTCACTTCGAGCTTTTTAGCATGTCGCAAAATCGTGACAGTCCTCACTTCATCTTTTGTAGCATGTCAAGAAATCGTGACTGTTCTTACTTCAAACTCTTTAGCATGTCATGAAATCGTGACACCTTTTGAGTAACTTTCTCTCTCTTCGAACTTGTCATGAAATCGTGATAGTTCACACTGTGGACTCTCTTTTCAGCATTATGTTGCAAAATCGTGACATTTTTCCTTTCGGACTCCCTCTCCTGCAACATGTCACAAAATCGTGACACTTTTCGGTCCATACAATATTCTTTGCAATATGTCACGAAATCGTGACACTTTTCCTTTTCTGCCTTCCTGCACTTTTCGAGTCACGAAAATGCGACATGTCATGAAATCGTGACACTTTCCACCTTGCTCTCCTTCTCTGCCAAAATGTCGCAAAATCACTACAATTTTGCCAGCTTCTCTCTCTTCCAACATGTCACAAAATCATGACAGTTTTGCCAGCTTCTTCTCTCTCTTCCAACATGTCACGAAATCGCGACAGTTTTTCCAGCCTGCTGCAAACTTTTTCTAACTTGTCTTTTTTATTTGATATTTTGCAAATGGGCTACTATAATATTTTTGGAAACCCACTGTCCATGCTCTGAATAATCTGACATTAAATCAAATTCCTTCAAGAGCTTCTTGACATCAATGACAACTTCTACACTTGAGCAAAGGCAATGTACCCAAGGTACCCAACATTTCCAACACATTGAGAACACAGAGGTGTTGCGTTCGAGTCTTGGTGGCGATGCAAGAACAAAGCCTTTTGGCTTTGGTGCAGGTGAGGAAGAGATAAAGTTCTCTAGGCACTTTTTCCTCCCACGTGATCGTTTAGCTTATGTGGTAGGGTAGGCGTGGCTAAGGCGCAAGCAGTGCTTTGTCTAGGGATCGAGTCCCACCGAGGAGCGCATTGAGGTATTTAATTTGTGGCACCTAGGTTAATGTGTGTAGTGGGAATGTTATGAGCATGTGGTGTATTTTATTTTTTTGAGTGCTTAGGGAGTTAAAAGGGGTAAGGTAAATTATTTTTACCTTAGAAAAAAGTGAGAAATATTTTTATTGAAAGTTAAAAATAAATTGCATTGTTTTATAAAGTTAATTATTTGAAAATGTAATTTTGAGTAGGGATTTATAAGGCTTTAATTTTATTTTTATGAAAAGGAAGTTAGGAGTAATAAGGGTTATTGTGATTTGTTATATGTTGAATATTATTTTTAAGGTTGGAGATTATAAGGTGTATTTGAGAATTAATAATTTTTGTATGGCAAAAAAATTGAAGGAAATAATTGAGGATAGATATTTTATATCTAACCATTGAGATTAGCAAAGAGGTTCATTGTGTTGAGACAAGTTTTGAGGTCATTTATCCATCAAGAAAAAGGTATGGACATATCTTTCATGTGAGTGAAATATTGTTGGGTTGAATTTTATGAATGCTAAGTTGGAGTGAAAATATTTGTTTGATAAGCATTGTTGAATAAGCTTTCATGTGCATGATTCATGAATGTTTAAAAAAAAATGTGAGTGAGAGATTGAGAATTATCTTGATTAAGGGTTTGTGAAAATAACATGAGTATCATTGTTATGTGAGATTGTTTGATAAGCATTATTGAAAATATTTAAGTAAACCTTCATGTGCATGATTAGGGTTTGTGAAAAGATCATGAGTATCATTATTATGTGAATGAGGAATCATTTTGAGTCAAGTATTGAGATTCATAGTGTGATTTGTTGGAAGTGGAGTGAAACACCTGTTTAGGGTTTGTAAGCAAGTTATGTTTCAATGAGTTATTGATTGAGTGATGTTGATTGAGCATTAGTTTATTGAGAGTGTTGGAGTGATATTTCAAGTTATGTGAAACAAATTGTTCTTTATTCTTAATTGACTTGAAGAGATTTATGAAGTGATTGAGTGTTGTGTGAGAGTGAAACATATTGAGTCTCCAACCATTCTCCATACATTTTTGTGATTAAACAAGAGATTTTGAAAGTTATTAAGTATTGTTGTGAGAGTGAAACATATTGAGTCTCTAATCATTCTCTATATGTTTTTATGAGATTAAAACAAGATTATGTGTGAAACTTGTTTGTGTGATTAAAGATGTTTTATGTGATAGATTGAGTTGATTTGGACAAGCTTTTGTGAAATCTAGTGAGTAGATTCTAGCAAGTCCTAGAGTGGACTTAAGAATATATTTGTGTGAGATTTTGTGGAAGCTTACAATCAGATTTAATACAAGTCTTAGTGAAGACTTATTGAGTAGATTAAACATATTCTAGTGAGAATTTGTTGAGCATATTTGAGGTAAGTCTTGCTAAAGACTTGTGTATAGATTAGTGTAAGCTTTTGTGGAAGCTTACAATGCAGAATTAAAGTAATTCTTTGAGAAGAATTGAGAGTAGAGTTGATTAATTGATTTGTTCAAACCTTGATTTAAGGTTTGGGGGCAGATCTAACAGAGTTGATTAGTGATTAGGTCAAGATTTGTCTTAAGGCTTGAGGATAGATTTGAGGATAAATTTTGGTGTAGATTTAAGGACAGGTTTGTGCTATATTTGAGACAAATATTGAGCATATTTGTGCTAGATCGAAGGACTATGTTTAGTGTATATTTGAGATAGAGATTGAGCAGATTTATGCTAGACCAAAGGACTATTTTTAGTGCAAATTCGAGATAGAGATTGAGTAGATTTATGCTATATCAAAGGACTATGTTTATTGTATATTTTAGAAAAATATTGAGCAAATTTGTGCTAGATCAAAGGATTGTGTTTAGTGCATATTTGATATAGATTAAAAAGAGCTAAGAACAAGATTTGGAGGTGATAGATTAGAAGACAATAGTCTCCACTGGATAGATATCCATTGCTAGGAAAATGAGGATAGAGGTATTATGAGTGAGGATCACCAACCATAGCAGAGGAGGAGTCCTCTTATGGATAGAGATCCATGAACTAGCAAAGGATATTGGTGTCTCCTATAGGTTGGTGCCCACAAACTAGATTAGGGTATTGGTGTCTCCTTTGGATAGATGTCCATAAACATTGTAATAGGGAAGGATTACCAAGAGGTTTGTTGAGAAAATTTTAGTGAAATATTTTCTCCATGGAGTAGCCCACATTGGATGAACCACATTAAATTAGTGTCTCTATTGTGTGTGGTAATTTGTTCATTGCTTTGATTATTGTTGTTGATATTGCTTTGATATATTGGACAATATTTTTTGAGTAAAGAAAAGTAAAAATTGGTCTTATATTGTTCAACCCCCTCTCAGTATAAGCTTGTGTTCTTCAATTGGTATCAGAGTGGGTTATTTCGAAAGAGTTTAACATTTTGAAGGAAAATATCTCAAGAACACAAATTCTCAGATTAGATCTTCAGTGAATTTGACACCATTGTTCAATAGGAACAATTATATACTTTGGAGTATGAGAATGAATATTCACCTAATGGCACTTGGGAATGAAATATTGGAAGTAGTTGAGAATGGATACATATCGCCAGCTACTCCACCTATAGATAAATATGGTAAGATCCTACATCTAAATAATTCAAATGCAATGAATGGAATTTTAAAGGGTTTGTGTGAAATAGAGTTTATAAAGGTTATGCATTACACATTAGCAAAGGAAATTTGGGATAAATTGAAAGGTATCTATGAGGGAGACAAAAATGTCAAAAGGGTAAAGTTGTAAAATTACAAGAGAAAAATTGAAGACCTAAATATAAAGGAAGAGGAAAATATTATTGCATAAGTACTTTGTTTGGATGAGGTTGTTAACTCCATGCAAGGAATTAGGCTTAAAATTGAAGAAATAGATGTTTTTAATAAAATTTTAAGGTCACTCCCAAATAGGTATAGTGAAAATATTTCAGCTATAGAAGATTCAAAAGATATTGAACTTTTGACAAGGGATAAATTACATGGAATTCTCACAACTTTTGAGATGAGAATATAATAGGAACCTATTCCCCACAAAGAAACAACCTTCAAAGTTACTAAGAATACAAATGGTAAGAAATCATATTCAAGAAATGAGTCATCCAATGATGAAGAAGTAAATTATGGTAGAAGGAAAAAGGACTCCAGAAAGTATAAAGGTATGAAATTAGTTAGATGTTTCAATTGTGGAAAATATGGTCACTATACATATAATTATCTAGAGGCTAGAAATATCAATGATGAATACAAATATGATTATAAGAACAAGGAAATAGGAAAACACAGGTACCAAAATAAAAGTAGGGATGAACAAAACAAACAAGGGAAGAAACTCTTGCAATGGCATAAGAAGAGTTTCTATGCATACAAGGCAGGTAAGATTTTAAGTGATAGTGATAAAATTTTCTAAAATAATAATGAAGATGAAATTATATTTTTGGTAGAAGGAAAAGAAGTGGTTAGAAACATGCCACCAATAATTCTTAAGTGTTTTAGATGTGGTAACTTTAGCCGTCTTGAAGATAGTTGTACAAGGAATGGATTCAGTCTTAGTGATGATGAATATGAGGATGCTAGTGAAGGTCTAGAAGAAGAAAGTCTTATTATGGCATTATAATAAGAAGGAAGTTATTCTAGTGGAAATAAATCAGAAAGTAATGAAGATGGTTTCAAAGGCAAAGAAATAGAGGAAGAATTAGATAAAGGAGAAATTGATGTTGAGGGTGATCTTATTTATGTCCTTGATACATTAAGGAAGGTAAGAAAGTAAAACTCAAAACTCAAGCTTCAATTTCAATAATGTGATGAAGATAAAGGAAAGCTTATAGAAAATCTTACCAACTTAATAGCCAAGATAGGGGAATTTAAATAGAGGTTAGAGGCTAAGTTTTTAGAATATGAAAATTTATAGTAGGAATTAGCTTTACTAAGGAAGTAAGTAAAAGAGTCTAAAGACAAGCTACATAGGTTCGGAAGAAGCTCAAAGAACTTGGATAAGATTATCAAGGTACAAATTTCTTCATCAAACAAGATAGGACTTGTTTTTGAAGAAGAATATAGAGGACAAGGATAAGATTCATCCTCAAGCTCCAAATAAGAAGAAGCTTTAGAAGAAGAGAGTGTAAGAGAGAGTAAGACTTTTAAGGATAAGTTGAACAATAGAAAGTGCAACAAGCAAAGAGACAATGCACAAATGAGGAACAAATAGAACAAGAAACAACACATAGTAGAAGAGACTAAGAGACCAATGGGGTCAAGGCAAGGTTTCTTCAATAGAATATACTTCTCATGTTAGAGGTTTGGACACAAGGCTACATAGTGCAGGACACATGAAAGACAAGAATATGGGAATTTCAAAAAAAGGTATCTCTTTCAAGGGTATTGCTACTCTTGTATTTAGTTTTGTCACAAGGCAATTAATCGTAGGGTTCATGACAGGAATTAAGGTTATGCATAAGGGGTTGGACTCAAATTGTACTTGTAAAAATATGGTGAATCCTAATCAGAATCAAGGTGAATCATGGAGAATCATAAGAAAATCAAATCAAGCATCTTCATACAAAAATTTGGGGTATTTGAAGCCCTAAAATGTAAGGTCATATTTGGGGCCACTTTTGACCTATTAAATCATGTTATAACATCATACAAACACCACCATTATATCGGTAATGAAAAGATATTTCCAACGAGTACAAATATACCTATGTTTGGATATATATTATGGAGAATTAACCCTGAAATACATTGGTCCTAAAAATTTTAGGTGAATGGGCCAACATCGAGGGTCCTCATATTCGCCAATTTAAAATTTTGAAAATCCTAATATTCACCCAATTTGTGAATATTTTCCACTATGCATAACCCCGATAAGAATAGATAAGGCTTCACTAGGAGAAACCCCAAGATATGTGCACCTTTAAGGAATAACAACATTAAGTGTTATAAGTGTAATAATGATGGGCATACAACAAAGTGGTGTAGAGTAGAACTTCTAAAGATAAGCAGGAATAGGAATAGTTAGAGGAATAAAAAGTATGAGTTGAGGAATAACAAGAACTATTGTTGACATTCCTTTGATATATTGGATATAAGCTTGTGTTATTAAATGGATTACCACTTTATTTAAGCAGATATTATTTTCAAACTAGTAGGAGGAGGATGTTGGAATGATCTAAGAACCTTCAGTTTGGATTATGAATAAAACATCTAGTGAATATCCAAGAGAAGTGAGTAGGATCATGCTCATAAAAATGGATGAGTGCAATATGGTTTTTAAACCCAATGTGTTCGGTAAGGGAAAGAGATAAAGTTGAGTTCCATTAATGATATCCCAGAGCTGACGATTGGGGAAAAATAAATGAGAGAACATGTGGTGGTTTTAGAATTTTTTTTTGGGTATGAAGAGTTTTGGCTTATAGGATGATTGCCAAAGTTGATGGTTATAAGAGAGGAGATGGTGAAGGAAAATGAAATAGAGTATAGCGCAGTATATGAAAGTAATTTCTAGTTTTTAGGTTGGTGCATTGTAACTTCTCTTTAGTATTTGATGATAGAATGTTAGTAGAGTTGTTGTGCAGTTATCTTGAGGTTTAGACTATGTTCTTACTTCATGATTTGTAGCACTTGAAGTTAATTATATGGTTCATATAAATACCAAGTTGATATCAAACCGTTATGACCAAATACATCACCCAAGAACACTCAGGTAGAGTAATTAGTGTTGATAAATTCCTCCTTTACCTGCACATGTATTTTGATGACTTGCTTATGGATATCTTCATAGGTCTAATAAGAATGTTATTATTGTAGTGGAGTGGAGTTTTATCCTATCCTAGGATGTATGAATATTGAGTTTTGGCTTGTGTTACTCTTTAGGGATTTGAAATTTTTATTCTTAGAACATTCTTAAGAAGATCAAGAACTATGAAATACCAACGTATGGATTTAGTCAAGGACTATGAGATACCTATGGGTTTTTTTACACCTACCGACATCTAACTGCTAACAACTATATTAGGTTTGATTTCATAAATAAAATTATATATCACCAACAAATTGTTTTAGCAAGCCCATAAGCATTGCTAGAAGCAAAACCGAGCAAGAAAGTGACAAAAAGGATACTCCTAGAACCTGCTATAACACCTATGATTGATTAGAGTACAGAGAAAATATGAAGGTTCAAGTTGATGCATATATGAATTGAAGACTCACTGATGTCCACTAGGGTACTAAGAGATGATTGAGGTAAAACTAGTAAAAGTATCAAGCCACCAAAATTATGATAGATAATGAAATAGTCAGAGAACACATGTTGAGGCATGCCATTGGAATATAATTTGTAGCCATAGCGGCTATCTCTTCAAGACCCCAAGTGGCCTCCACCTGATCAAAATTTTGGGGTGGTGCTAATTTTCCATCCACCAACCAAAATCTAACAAGAGAAAAATTAATAATGTGACTAAGTTAGGTGCATAACAAAATATTTTCACCTAGGATTGAAGCCATCAGAATGCTAAAAAACTAGTACACAGGGACATGGAAAAATGGGATAAGTACTAAGTATGCTAGAACACTAGCAATGACCAGAATCCAATTAAAAAATCAAGCATCCACCCCCTAGTGTCAGCAGAAGAAATAGGGATGAAATGGCCAAGTCCAAAAATAACCAGAATAATTGCACCTAATCAGAGCTCGACAGGGTCCCAAAAGCTCGACATTCACCAAATTAGTAGAATCCTATAAAAATGGTATCATCGTAGTGGACTAGTTTAATAAATCCTATAAAAATTAGACCTAACCAAATCTTGGTATCATCGTAAACACCCAATTAAAAATGGTAAAGTTCCAACAGCACAAAAACATATCCATACCAAAGGAGAGAAGTTCGAAGGATACCAAAATATCCATACCCATCTAGAATCCAATTAGTCCTTAAGGACCCAATGTATGCAGGAGCAGAAAGGAGGCATTGAAGAAATTGCACTCAATTGATATCTGTAGGGGGTGAGGCCACTAGGAGATAGGTATGTGGCTAAAAGTCACCAAAATAAGGAGGACGCATGCCATATATGTGCATATGGCCTAGAAATAATTTTCCAACTAGAAAATGCCTCTCCCTCCCATGATATCTACTGGGTATAATTAAATTTTAGAATATACTAATGGCACAAGCCATCATGTGACGAATAGGGTAGCTGGGTAGAAGAGAAATTAAGGGACCAAAAGCAACCAGTGAGTGGGGCACAATTTAAAATGGTGTAGATGCAAGACACATCAAACAACCACATTTGGATTATTGGAGCAGCCATACTCTTGAAGTGGTTCAACAAGTTGGCAAAATATCTGATATAACAACAATCTACTTCTGAGGCAATGATGGTTTTAACTACTTGAGAATTGTAAATTGTTTATAAATACTGTAATGTAAATGAAGAAATTGTTGGATATTAGGTTTTTACAATTCATATGTAAATATGGATTTCTTGCATATTAATACAAATTGACTATTGTTTGTCCTCTAGTTTGATTCGTTTTTAGAACATGTATGTATGGATGATTACCTCTTTATAATTTAAGCATGTTGAATGTTTATGGTGTTTTATTATAAATATTGGATTTGTACTTCTTCATTTGCTTGTATAGAATTGGTGGTCTCATAAGATACAGTAGATTAAAATGTGATGTTTTGTAATTTATTGTTGAACTAGCTACTCTATTAGTAAGTTGGTTGTTTAGTTGTGTGATCCTTGTTCTTTATTGTCTTTATGTTGCCTAATCTACACCATTTTATATTATGGATTTAGCCTCTTTTATCTCTTTTAGCACCCTTTCCCACCTAAATTTAGGTATAGTTAGCTAGGACTTCAAGGAACCGACCTCCCTTGGAGATTGACTGCTATAGTTTCAATGAGTTCCTTGGTTATTCAATGTTGTTCAAGGTCTATGGGTACACAAACCTTTATATTATATAGATTCTTTAACCAACAATTTTTGGCATGATCGGTGGGACCTAAAGATACCTTATCTATATAATTAAGATTTTGTGACATCATTGATTATCAGATCTCATAAAAAACACCTGGTGACTCTGCTTAAATCTAGAAAGTTGTATCATATGACCAATTACCTTTTATATCTAAATAAAACTTGGTGATATTCTATTTTGGTCTACAATATCTACACCTGATGACTCCCGTATATCTTGGACCAAAATATTATGATCAGTTGCCTTGAAACAAGTAGAACAAGGTGATTACTAAAAAATGATCAAGGTCCATGGTCGATTTCCCTTCTACATCATTATCAAAAAAATATCTCCTAGAGGAATCAAGGTTTGATGAGTAGCATCAACCTCATTAGTAGAGAATTTGTGCTTATTTTATGATTTCAAGGATCCAAGTGCTACAATGGCTCAGTATGAGTGTCCCTATTGGAATTACACAGGCCCTCTCAATATTCAAAATCTTCACGAGATTCCTAGGATTTATTTGAAGTACTTTCCAAGTTTTAATGGGATATATAAGACTGCATTTGAATATTACCAAGATGTTGCTTCCTTGGCAATGATGCATGGCATCATGCATGAAGATGTGGTGCTTAGACACCTTATTCTCTCCCTAAATGGAATATATTTTATTTTCTTTACATGGGAGTATTTTTACATGGGTTGATTTAGTCAAGGCGTTGATTAACACATTTGATTACTTAGGTGATCCCTCCTTACTGTTAACCCAATATTCCTTCATCAAGGGAGCCTCCCATAAGAATATGTTTGAATTCAATGTATGATTCCAAATAATATAGAGGGTAATTAGCCTAGAATGTTAGCCAATCCATGCTTAGGCTTATCTATACTTAATTTGGGATTTCCATCATGACATAAACCTTTTGATTCTATGGTCTAGTGAGAAAAGGTTTTCTCACAACTTTTTGGTTAGGCCATCCAAGCTAAGAATATGCTGATTCAAGTAGAAAAATTTCTACCTAGGTAAAATCCTCTTCCATTTCAACCTATCATAATTGCATACCCAGTAGAATCCATAATTAAAAAGAACAGACATGCTTCATATCAAATCATAGATAATAACCTAACTAACATTCAAATAGAACAAGAACTGAGAATAGGGATTCAATGGATCATCAAGAAGATCAAAAGCATAAAAGGGTAGTTCATAAAATAAAAAAATATTATTATGATAGATTTCCATTAGTTGTACAAATACTACAATAGCTTGTACAAGTTTAACCTGAAGGTCCTGATAGCAGGCATAAACAAGGGAGAGAGAAAAGTTAAATAAGCAACCAAGGAATCAGTTCACCCATATTGAGCACTGATGGGTATTTAAAAATAAAAAAGACCATAATACTTACATCCAAAATAAGAAAATTTATATGGTGGACGATTTGATAGTCTATAACATAGTGCAAAGTTGTACAGAGGAGGGAAACACAAAAATAATGATACCTTAATAAAAGCAAATTAGTAAGGTAATAGACAAGAAATACTAGCACAATCCCCTTTGTGATACTCAGTCACTAAGAAATAAAAAATGGTGTAAATCCAGATACAAGAGGTTAGAACAAGAACCTATAATCACATAATATTGTGACAAAAAGAAACAAAACAAAAGACAAAATTTCCAATCACACAAAATTTACAATAGATGGAAATAATTTGATAAATGCTTTCTTTCACATTCCTGAATTTACCCCTTTACAATACAATACCAAGGTAATTGATATAATAAAAGAAACCCTAAATATTAAGCCCTAAAAATAATAAATTTTTATTTTTATTATTTTTTTCTTAGGCTATTTTGTCTTTAGTGCCAAAACCTAAATCACCCAAAAAACATTAATTAGACATATAAATTTAAACACACCTTTGTATCATCTATATTAAGCCTCCTATAAAATATCAACATCTACCCATGCCTAAATAAGAAGTCATTCCAGATGTGTTTTCTTCCAAATTTTCAAAAAATCACTAAATCCCATTTTTAGTGCACTAGATGAAAGGATTAGAACTTGAAAAAAACCAAAAAAAAACAACTAGATTACTAGAGTGGTCTAGCCCATGGTATTTCCACCTCTTTATCTAACTCATAAAATTTCAAGCCGATCCAATAGTCGGATCAAAAGTTATGCCCTCCAAAAGATAGGCTCCTGCATCAAAAAATCAGAAGTGCATAAAGATTTGCACTTCCCAACAACCAATATTCAATAAAGAATAAAAAAAACAAAAGGATTTAATTTGCACAAATATCCTCCTCCTAAGTCCATTAAACTAAGGAAAGTATCACTAGTTTCATAAAGGGTATAACTGATCGACCTCTCAAATGTGAAGTCCATAGTTAGCATTCAAGAATACAAATAACCGAAAGTTCCATTGGTTCGAAAGATCATGACACTGCTAGATCAAGGGTTGCAGTTATATTGTATCAAAACTTATCTAGTGTAAAAGACCCGATTCATCAATGGGTTCACATGTGAAGTAAAAATAAATGTGGATGGGTTGTCAACAAAAGGGTCAACCGTGTGTGAGCTAAACATCATATCATATGATCACTCATCCAATGATAATTTGTTGGGTAGCCTTAGTGGTGAAGATCAAACAACACAAACAAATGATACACAGGTGTTATTCCTTTTTTCCTATAAGAGAACCAAACATTTCATTAATTTCATCCCAAAAATAAGGATACAAATGAAAAAGTCCATTTACAATTTTGAAAATTCTCTCAAATACCATGTTTTCCCATTTTCCCGCCTAAAACCATCTATTTCAAAGTTGAATTTTGGGGGAAACTTGCTGAGGTCATACTTTGCGCTCGTTGACTCGATTTAATATTACAACATATTTTTAGAAAGGGCATAAAACGAACTAAGTGGGGCATAAATTCAACCTCTAAGACCTTCAAAAATCTCCTGCAAGTTAAACTAGTTTTACTAGTTTTACGAGTTTTACAAAATTAAACAATTACAATTTTTGAGAAGTGATCACTCTTACACCACTGGATGCTCCTACATCAAACACCCAAGGTAATTTGATAAGTGACCTTCAATTCTCTATTGTTGGAAGAAAACTAAGGCATTCAACCTCAGCCTTCGACAACTAAGAAGAATCTTCAATAGGTTTGCCCTTCCAGTTAACCAGATATTCTGCATACTACCTATTTATGGTACTTTTACCGATGCAGGTATCCAGGATCTCTTCTATCTCTTTTGTCTCTGGAGTGGATACTGGAATATTCCATAATTCTACTACTGGTCCCTCACCATTGTCTCCTTCATGGTATTTTGCCAAATCTTAAATGTTAAAAATAGGTGATATATTAAGCCCACTTCGCAATTCCACTTCATATGCATTGCCTTAATCCCATTTTTCTATGATTCTGCATGGTCCGAACTTCTTCATTTTTAGCTTGTTATAGGTTTTAGCAGGAAACCTTTCTTTTCTCAGATGGACCATAACTTCATATTCCACTTCAAATTCCTTAAACCGTCACTTTTGGTCTGCCCTTGTCTTGTACTGAGTATTCATATTAGTAATATGATTCTTCACTTCTTCATGTAAGCTATTCAGATGCTCTGCAAAGTCCTCAGCCTGAACACTGCACTTTTCCCTTGTAACCATCTTCCTCAAATCAGAAGCATTTCTTGGACTGCTCCCATATATGATCTGGAAAGGAGATTTTTTAGTACTCCTAATGACATAATTGTTGTATGCAAATTTTTCCTCTAGCAAAACCAAATCCCATCCCTTGGGCTTATATCCTACCAAGAATCTTAGTAGATTATCCAAACTTCTATTCACCACATATGTTTGTCCATCAGTTAGTGGGTGGTATGCATAACTGAATTTCAGTTTTATCTTCAATTTCTTCCATAGGGTCCTCCAGAAATACCCAACAAAATTGGTATCCCTATCAGAAATAATACTCTTTGGTAGACCATGAAGTCGTAAGACATCTTTAAAACAAAACCCTACAATATGAACTGCATCATTTATTTTTTGACAAGGAATAAAATGTGCCATATTTGAAAATATGTCAACCACCACAAATATGGAGTCATTTTCCCTCTGTGTCCTTGGTAGACCAAGAATAAAATCCATGTTGATGTCCTCCCATGGTCTCTGTGGTACAGGTAATGGCTGATATAGTCCAGTATTCTATCTCACATCCTTGACCATCTGGCATACTCTACAACTTTGCACAAATATCTTCACATATTGCTGCAACTCTAGCCAATAGTAGTTCTCACTAACAATGGCAATGGTCTTATCTCGACCAAAGTGTCTAGCCAACCTTGCACTATGCTTTTTCTTGACCAAATTATCCCTCATTGAACTCCTTGGAATGCATAATTGTTTTCCTCTGAATAACATTCCATCCTGTATTAGAAAATCCAACCACTTAGTCCTATCCAAAGTAACAGGTGCTAAGCAAGCCCTCCAAGCCTCTACAAAATCAGGATCTTCAAGATACAAACCCTTAAGTTCGTCAAACCCTACCACTTCCACCTTCATTTATGTCAACAAAAACTACCTTCTACTTAAGGCATCTGCAACTCTGTTTGAATTTCCACTCTTATGCTTCAACACAAAGGTATAACTCTGTAGAAACTCAATCCACTTCAAGTGCCTTTGATTTAGCTTCCCTTGGCTATTAACATAATGTAAGGCCTAATGATCAGTATATATAATAAACTATTTTGGCAACAAATAATGCCTCCATTTCTTCAGATCTTGAACTATAGCATAAAACTCCTGATCATATACAACATATTTCTTTCAAGCATCATTAAGCTTCTCACTAAAATAGGCAATGGGTTTGACTTCTTGACTCAACACAACTCCTATGGTACTACCAGTAGCATCACAATCTACCTGAAATACCTTGTTAAAATATAGAAGTTCCAAAATAGGTTGCTTTGTGACCTTCTTATTCAACATATCAAATCTCTTATATGCTCCTAAGGTCCACTTAAATTCTTTCTTATCCCCTCTCATTATTTTTGTTAGGGGTGCACAAATACTGCTAAAATTTCTAATGAATTTTTTGTAAAAACTTGCCAGACCATGAAATGATCTTACCTCAGTTATGCTCCTTGGAGTAGGTCATTCAATGATAGCCCTCACCTTTTTTTGGTCCATTTTTAGACCTTCACCTGAGATGACAAATCCTAGATACACTAACTCCTTCTTCACAAAACTACACTTTTTCAAATTAATTAGCAACTGCTCCTCCTATAGCTTCTCAAAAACCCTTATGATATGCATCAGGTGCTAGTCCAGGGTCTTGCTAAATATTAAAATGTCATATAAATAGACAATGATAAATTTTCCTAAGAACTCATTCAATACCTCATTCATCAGCTACATGAATGTGATTGGTGCATTGGTTAGCCCAAATGGCATGACCAACCACTCATACAAACCCTCTCTGGTATTGAAGGTTGTCTTCCACTCATCTCCTTCTCTGACACAAATATGATGGTACCCACTCTTCAGGTCAATATTTGTGAAGTACTTGGCTCCACTCAAACAGTCCATAATGTCATCCATCCTTGGCAATACGAATATATATTTTATGGTGATATTGTTAATAGCTTGGGAGTATATACACATTCTTCACTCTCCATATTTATTTGGTGCTAGTACTATAGGTACTGCACATGGACTTAGGCTCTCTCAAATCAGTTTTTTTTTCAACAACTCTTGGACTTGCATGTTTAGCTCCTCAATTTCTATAGGAGTCATTCTATGGATTGCCTTATTCAAAAAACTAGATCTTGGTACCAAATCTATATGGTGACTGATCTTCCTCACTGGTGGCAAACCCTTAGGCACATTATCTGATATAATATTTGGAAATTATTCTAAAAGACCTAAGACTTCTACTAGGGTATCTTTACATTCTTCTTCCCTAACTCTAGGAATTAATGCATAGCACATATGCTCATGCTTCAAACCATCCAAAAACCTTATACCTTCAACTAAACATATTATGGCACTACTACATATCTTTTTGTCCACCTCCTTCAAGGGCTTCATCTTATGGCACACTCCATTTAGGGAGTAAGTGTTGACACGACCATCATGCACTGCACATCGATAAAACTGCCATCGCCTTCCCAAAAACAAATGGCAAGCATCCATGGGAAGGATGTCACACAGGACCTCATCACAATAATTTCCAATATTAAATTTTTCCAAGAATTGCTCACTGACCAAATCCCTATGGTCCTTTTGCAACCACACAATCCAATATGGATGTAGGTGTGTCTTCCTCTCTAATTGCAATTTGGTAACCATTCCTTCTGAAACTAGGTTATCTATGCTACCATTGTCTATGATAATATTACAAACCTTACCTACACATTTAAACCTCGTACAAAATAATATCTTCCTCTAATTTGGATATCTCTGCTCATTCAAAAAGGCTCTCCTTGTGATCAACACTTCTCCTCTTCCTGCTTCTTTAGAGTGCTCAGATTCAGTATCTTCATCAATAACAACAACTTGAGCATTACCTTCGGGTCTCTTATTTGTCTTCTATTGGTTTTGTGGACACTTGTATGCTCGATGTCCTTCTTCCCCATAGTGGAAATAGGTTCCACTAAATCCTCCTCTTCTAAACCCTCATCCAGACCTTCCTCTTCCTCTATGGTAACCATTGTTATGATCATGGGGGTGGTAAGCATTATCTCCCTTTTGCTCCTGACTACTGTTGGCTTCTCCATTCTTCTTATGATATTCATTTTATCTTCCATTTGTTCTTACACTAGTTCTTCCACCATGACCTCTTCCTCTTTGCTTACTCTCAAACCTTCTATTCAGCTTCTCTTCAACCCTTAGGGCAAACTGGTAAGCATCCTCTATGGTGGTCATCCTAACCAAACTTAACTCCTCTTGAATACTTGCTCTTAATCCATTAATATAATGGGATACCTTCTCCTTGTTGGCCTCAGAATGGCCTGTTATGATTAAAATTTTATAAAACTCCTCTATGTATTCTTTGATAGACTTACTTGAATGCCTCAAACCTTACATTTTCTTTAGCAGGTCCAACTCGTAGTCAGCTAGAATGAATTACCTCTTCAACTTCTCCAACATCCGCTCCCATTTTGTTATCCTTTCTTTTCCTCTTTTGTTTTTGTCTAGCTACACTCCCTTCCACCATATTTTGGCATGACCCTTCAGCTTGGTATTAGCAAACTTGATCCTATCAGGATATTCAACCTCCTCATACTCAAAGTATTCTTCCAAATCATTGATCTAGTCAATCAACTCCTATGGATCAAGATTTCTAGAATATGTAGAAACCTCTATCTTTGGTCTCTTTCCAATATTATATATGGCTCTGTATAACTTGACTTGTGCAAGATCTACTACCTCTTCTTCTTCCTTTAACCTGTCCTCTTCTTCTTCAACTTCATATTCACTATCAACTTCTCTCCTTGACTCAAACCCTCTATGCATCTCCTCTTGTAGAGACTGAACTTGCCTCTACAAAGCTCTAAAATATTCTTCTGGTACCATATTTCTCCCACCACCATGGTTTCTTCATGGAGGCATTTTTCTCACTTCTCTCACAAAACCTAACCACAGATCATGGTGTAAACTGCCTTACATTCGGTGCTCTGTTTACACACTCAGGAACTCCCACTCTGATACCACTTGGTGAATATCAAACAACACAAACAAATGATACACATGTGTTATTATTTTTTTCTTGTAATAGAACCAAACATTTCATTATTTTTATCCCAAAAATGAGGATACAAAAGAAAAATCCCTTTTACAATTTCAAAAATTCTCTCAAATACCCTGTTTTCCCATTTACCCGCCTAAACCATCTATTTAAAATTTGAATTTTGGGGGCAACTTGCCATGGTCATAACTTTGCGCTCGTTGAACCGATTGACTATTACAACATATTTTTATAAAGGGCATGAAACGAACTAATAGGGGCATAAATTCAACCTCTAAGACCTTCAAAAATCTTCTGCAAATTAAACTAGTTTTACTAGTTTTACAAAATTAAACAATTACAATTTTTTTTAGGTGATGAAAGATCACTCTTACACCACTGGATGCTCCTACATCACTTAGAGCCCAAGTAGGTTGAAATAAGTACATTGTAGATCTTCAAGGTGTTAATATGGATACAAATCACAAGCCATACACCATAGACCAATAACATGCAAAAAATATTGGTTGTTTCTACCTCCCATTGAGAGAATCAGTATTTAGGCATAATGTCACCAAGGTTCAAATATATTTTATGACCACCAGTGTTGTAAAAAAAGAACAAACCCTATAACCAAAGGCTAACTTAGGTTGGGATCTTCTCAAAAAATTAGAAATGGTGGAGCCATCATTAGTAGACCATACCGAATGACTTAAGTTTGGTATCATGTGTCCAGGCCCCTATATATTCAAGGGATATTTTGCACTACATATCTCCAGCCAAGCATGAAGTACACATCATATTTTTTCTATAATAGGTGGTAAATATACAAAATAATGTGGTGATCACATGTTTGTATGAATGTAATCCTCTACCTTGTATATAAAATATAAAGCTACCTTGTAATCCTCTAAAAAAGTAATAAGTCATGCCACTAAGGGGATGATGATAGTCAAGAGGAATGTTTCAAAGGGAAAAAGGTATAATTTTACAAAAATATAATGTCTAAGGATGATTCGCATGAAACCAAAATTTCTTGAGAAAAGCGCTCAATCCAAAGGAATGATTTTGGTAAGTACCAAATGGTAGATTTTCTTTTCATACCTATATAATACTACATATGCATTGTAGAAAAAGCATCAAATAAGTGAAGATAAATAGAAAATCACAAGTGAGGGTACTCAAGGCCAATTGTGAATTACAAAAAAATTCTTAATGAATCGCGTAAAGAAGAAAAGTCCTAGGGATCACAATTATGCATGGCAATCTATTCATTTTGGAAACAACAACTAATAAATGTGATGTCTATAGGAATATGATGCTTTTATTTATCTCGTGATATGAAATATCCAAACTACTATTCTATGGGGGTGTCCTATGGATCTAGTAGTTTTATTTTTCTATGTTATCAAGATACCCTAGCATCACTTTCCCTATTGTGTTCTTATTTCACTTGGTTTTTCCTTTTTGGTGGTTGTTCATAGGATGTTTGTGTCAATAATACCTAGTGTTGATGGCACTCTTAATTCTCCTACTATTACCTCATGTCCTCCTTATTCCCATCATCTTTTCTCCCTCATGCTTCCTTCCTCTATCTTTTAGGTGCTTGGTATTCCTTCTCCTCTTCACCATTATGTTTTGTTATGATGTGTAAATAACCTCCACCCTATTGTACACAACCCTCCCATTTTATTATCTATTATTTCTTTCCTTTCCCCTTTGTTAGAAAGTATTGAGTCCAACAAAATATTGTTTTCCACCTAGATTCCTTATTTCCACAAAGCAAAAATCCCCTATGAGTCACCAATACTGTGGGTATTTTTTACACCTACCCATACCTAATTGCTAACAACTATATATTAGGTTTATTTTTGTAAATAAAACTAAATATTATAAAAAAAAATTATCACCAAACCCAAAAGCATTTCTAGAACTAGAACCAAGCAAGGAAGTGATGAGAATGATGCCCCTGGAACCTACTATAACACCTATGATTGATCAAGGTCCAAAGAAAATATGAAGGTTCAAGTTGCTACAAATATGAACTAAAGACTCAATTATGTCCACTAGGGCACTGAGAGATGACCGAGGTAAAAATTTTCAAGGCATGAAGCTATTAAAATTATGGTACCAAAAAAATAGTCAAAAAACACATGCCAAGATCTATTGTCAGAATACAAGTTGTAGCTAGAGTGGCTATCTCTTCAAGACCTTGGATGACCTCATACTGATCAAAATATTGTGGTGGAACTAATATATTTTCCACTACATAGAATTCAACAAGAGAGAAATTAAGAATATGGCTAAGTCAGGTGCATACCAGAATATTTGCACCCAGGTTGAAATCCATCAAAATGCTAAAAATATGATACATAGGAACATGTAAAAATGGGCTAAGTACTAAGGATGATAGAACATATGCAATGGCCATAACTTGGTAAAATATTAAGCATCCACCCCAATTCCAACAGAAGAAAAATAGGAATAAAATGGCCAAGTTTAGAAATGACCAAAACAATTGCTCCCAACCAGAGCCCAATGGGGTACCAAAATCTTGACATTCACCAGGATAGGAGAGCGGTCCAGTTTAATAAATATTAGAATAATTAGGCTTGACCAAATTTTGGTAGCATCATAAAGATCCTATCAAGAAATAAAAAAGTTCCAAGAGCACCAAAACATTCTTTCCTGACCAGGACCCGATAGGGCCCTAATGTTGTAGTCTGAAGCCTAGAGGCTGACAAAAAAGGGTATGATAAAAAAGAGTAAAACACTAGAGGATACCGGAAGACAGACACATACCTAGATAGAACCTTGTTAGTGCTTAAGGGCCTACTATATGTAGGAGCAAAAATGAAGCACTAGAGGAATTGCACTCAGTCGGGACCCGACAGGATTTAAAAGTTCTAGCACAAGAGATAAAATATCTAGGTAGGGGGTGAGGCCACTAGAAGACTGGTATGTGGTTAGAAGTCACTGAAATATGGAGTAGGCATCCCATATATGCGTAGATGAATTTTTAATCATTTTACAACTAGAAAAGGTCTTTCCCTCCCAATATGTCTACTGGATATGATTCAGTGTTAGAAGATCCTAACGACACAAGTCATCATGCAAAGAATAGGATAGTTGGGTAAGAGAGAAATCAAGGGACCAAAAGTAGCCAGTGAGTAGGGCATGAATCAAAATGATGCAAATCTAGGCTACATCAACCAACCACATTTAGATTACTAGAGCAACCATACTCCTAAAGTGGTTCAATATGCTAGTAGAATCTCTGATGCAACAACAATTCACTTTTGAGGCAATGCTGGTTTTGAGTACTTGAGAATTGTAAAATATCTATAAATACTATAGTGTACAAATAAAATTTGTTGGATCTTAGGCATTTACAATTCATATGTAAAAATAGATTACTTACATATCAATACAAATTGGCTACTTTCTATCCTCTAGTTTGATTCATTTGCAGAACATGTATGTATGGATGATTACCTCTTTCTAATTTAAGCATGTTGAATTTTTATGGTGTTTTATTTTGAATCTTGGATTTGCACTTCTTCATTCACTTGTCTAGAATTGGTGGTCTCATAAGATATAGTAGATTAAAATTCAATTTTTTGTAATTGATTTGTTAGGGATTTGGTTGTTTAGTTGTGTGATCCTTATGATTGCTTATGTATTAATGTTGCCTAATATGCACCACTATATGTTTTGGCTTTAGAATATTTTATCTCTTTCAAAACCCTTTTCCCTCCATATTTAGCTATAGTTAGTCATAACTTCAAGGAACCAACCTCCTTCACATATTGAACACTATAGTTTCCACAAGTTCCCTGGTCTGTTAATGTTTATCAAGGTCTATGGGCACATAAATATTTCCATTAAATAGATTCTCTGACCAACAATACCAACGTATGGTTTTGGTCAAGAACTGTGAAATACCAACATATAGTTTTAGTCAAATAATGTTAGAAACCAATGTATGGTTTTGGTCAAGTACTGTGAGATACCAATGTATCAATTTGGTTAGATATGTCATTTTATTTTTGTGATGGTTGGGAAACGTTTTCATATTTGGTTCGATCCTAGAGATGAAATGTGGTTTGGGAAGTATTGGCTAGTGGTAGTTGTAATCCCGATCTTACCTTTTATATGGCTGAGGAATGGAGTATAGTAGATAGTGTTAAGACCTCCTAATAAGATATGGTGAATATCTAATACCTACTAATATGTGTATTCTGGGTTGACCATATTATTTCTTGGGAGTGTAGCTGTGATAATATTTAAGGAATAATTTTTGGGTTGATCCATGTGCTTATGTTGATAATGCTATTGCGGACCTTTGTTAGACCATGTGCTTGAGCTGGTAATGTATTTTAGACCCTTTTTGAACTGGGATAAAATGTATTGTAAGCTAGGATGATTACCTTGTATTAGTGTTCTTAATGTTGAACCTAGACTCCTATGTAGCCATTTGGTCTACGATTACTTTCAATGATAATTAGAGCCAAGTTGGGTCACAAATTTTATTAGTTTTGGTTTCCCTTGTGACTTCCAAAAGCAATGTCACTTTAAGTTATTGGAGTATCTTTGCAATGAAAGCTATAATGAATTTGTGATAGTTTGATTTAAATTAGGTTTATGAATGATGATACATGGGCTATGACCAATGGGGCCTTCATTGGAGCTGAATGATTTTTTGTATCATGGAAAGCATCCAATGATATGCTATAAAGAAGGTAGAATGTATTATATATATAGGAGGTCTATTCGGAAGTTATAACTCCAACTCAAGGAGATTATTTGTAATGAATGAATTGATTGACCAATTCAATGTATAGAAATTAGGGGTTTATGAAATATCACTATGAGTATAAAGGAAGAATGAAATGTCTTGATGTATGTAAGAACATTATTTATTTTGAGATGAATAAAGGGAAAATGATTTGGTATAGTTTTTCCCCACATGGGGTTTTCCAGGATAAAAAAATGTTGTACGATTTTTGTGATGAATCTTCTTTATGGTTCTTCTATTTTTAAAGATCTATAATTGTTATGATTATTTATGTTGATGACCATTTTGTAATATGGATGATGTTGGTTATTTAAATACTGAATTCTGGAATAAAACCTTTATGATGCTTTTAATTAATAATAAAGAAATTCCTTATGGGACATTTAATTGATGTTGTTTAATACTTCCATGAAATTGCTTATGCCATGTGGCAAAATAGACATTGATGGTTAATTAAGTGTTAAATTATGGAATGGTATCTTTCTAGTGTTCTTAATAATAATAAAGGAATTCCTCATGGGGTATTTAATTGATGATTTTTTAATACTTTCACAAAGTTTCCTATGTTGCGGTAGAGGGGTGAATTTTATAGATTAGTTTAATGCTACCTCAAATGATGCTAAAAACCTTGATGGGTGTAGTTAAGGGATGCCTTTTAGAAACAAGAAGTGACTAGCCTTCTTGCATAAAAATGAAAGGTCTAAAAGTGTAGTAAGTCCCTTTGTAACTGAGTTAGAGGAATAAATAGACATAATGTTGTCCCTCAATGAAAAATAATTAGAAACAAGGTTGATAGGGGATGTCTAACTCAAATGGATATGAGATAAATAGACAATCCTCACATGCATATACTACCCACATAAAATGACTTACATAAGGTGTAAATGTGATATTAACCTTTTGATAGAATGAAAGGAAAGGTCAATGTTAGCTCTTTGGATCCAAAATATGGATATCTTGACCGTGAAGTAAACACTTAGTCCCTTGCATAACTGGACTTATACTGGGATTAGCGATGGGTGTTCCTCAAGGAATATTTAGTTAGGAAATTGATGTGGTGATATCAATAGAGGTATATAAAAGGAATAAAAAAATTGATAGGAAAATATAGGGTTGTGACAACGCTTGGTTCGTAGGGATGCAAGTTTCCTTGTGCAAGATTAGATAGGGTGCTATACGATATGCACATTATAGAGGTTATACTTATAAAAGGTGTAGAGTGGAAAAAATGGTGCACCTAGCAAAGGGAAATGAAATGCATCTATTGTTCTATTTAAGCATTCAAAAGTGACATTAATGTAAGCATGATGACAAATAAGTGAAAGAAATGGGGGTTCTCTTTATATTAATCTATTTGCCAAATGCATGGTTACAAAACATCCCCTTGAGGGCTCTTAATTGATACAATCCATTACAATGTTCAAAGGATCTAATCCTTTCAAAAACTCAAGGTGCGCTTTCAGTGTCTTCCTCGCACTCACGAATTGAAGAGCGGGATTTTGCTACCGCTGTGATGATCTATCCATATTCAAACTTGTAGCTCCTTCCTTGCACGTTGAGATACCTGGATCTACACACAAAGAATTCAAATTGGTTAATAGCATGTGTGGATTAAGATGAAATCAAAAAGATGCATGCAATATTGAATATAAAAGGTGAAATAGGCGGTGCAAAACTATTCCAAATTGTACCAAAACTTAGCATAATGCATATTATCTACTTTAGGAATGATCTATGCAGAAATTGAAATGAAATTGTATGCAGAATCCATGGTCGTCCTTGGGTGTTCCAATTGGGACTATCATAATGAAAAACCTAATTGAAGGTCCAAAACTGCTCCAAATTTCACCAAATTCTAGTATGATGTATATAAACTACTTTAGAAATGATCTACACTAAAATTGACTCAAAATTGTGTGCAGATTCATGGTCATCCTTGGGTGTTCCAATTGGGACTATTAACCATCCCAAGTGGGGACGACCACCAAACCTGGTGGTTTTTACCACCAATTCCTCTAGGATCTAGTTCAAACTACTCCTAGGGGTGTTGTCATCAAATTTGGTGATCTAATTCACAGAAATGGGTGGGTTTTGGAATGGATTTGCATATTTGGGATCACTTGGAAACCTCCTTCGATTGATGGATATTTCAAGGGCAAATACATGGGTGAAAGGGGAGAGTGAATCTCGATAGCACTTCATTGTAAAATATTGCAAAGACCTCTCCTTGAAATTGGGTGGAAAGACTCCAATTTATAGCCCAAGAGGGCCACAAGGTCAAATGGGCAAGTTAGGGCATGCAAGGTAGGTGTCACCACTTGTCAAAACCCTTGCCATGCATTGGGTGGAAGAGGCCTCCAATTTGGGCCTCCAATTTGTAGGTTGTGATGGCTTTGATAGGCCCTCAATCTATCATAAATCATTGGATGGGATAAATGGTAGAATTTTGATTGCCATTTATCCCACCCTTGAATTTTTGAGGGGCCTAGGCCATGGTCATCCCACCCAGGGATGGTTATTGGTGGTCATCCCTAGGTGGGACGACCATGAACTATGGTCATCCTAGGGTGGGATGACCATGGCTACATGGCCCAAAACTTCCCAAAAGTGGGGTAAACCTTCCCAAAAGTGGTTAGGACAACTATTTAACCCTTGAGGGTTGCCCAAGGGGGCCATATGGTGTTGATAAGAGTGGCATCATTATAGTCTAATCAGATTGACATGATTTTAGTGTCTATAGATACCCCTTTTTGAGATGCATTGTGTGAAATAGAGCACTGAGAAAAAATAGATGACTAAACTATCAAATGATTAAGGTTATTCAGTAACCTAACCAAATTTATATGCCTCCATCATGGAAGGAGCATACATTCTTGGAATCCTTACTTTTGACATATTTGAAGGATTTGATTTTGGTATACCTTTCAACCGCACTGCAATGGCATATTTTGGGGCTTAGGGTATACTTGGTCTTGGTTCCTTATTTGGATTATAAGCCTATTATGGGATACATATCCCAAGGCTTCAAGGATACCAAGACTTTGTTTTGTTGAATTGGTGCTGAATTATATGCCCTAGCGTAGGCTTGAAATTTATCTTTGGCAATGATTCTTTTGAATGTATGCAAGTTGCACTTTTGAGTGTTTGAGTGTTGATTTTGATTATGAATTCCTTTATTATGACTAACCCATCAAGAGATGAGTTGATGAGGGCATGACCAATGATGAAAGTGATGAGTCACTTGACCAATATGACTTGATTAGGGTTCCTTCAACTTTACCCATTGTAAAATTTATCAATTTTGCTAGGATTTTGATGGTTTTGTTGATATTTCATGGAAGAAAAGAAATGAATACCTCATTCCCATGGAGTGGTCTGACCACAATGGCCTTCTTGGGGATTGAAGTAGAGACTTTTCCATTCATCAATGAACAATTTTGGTTCCATCTTGATCCTTTGTGAATTTTATCAGTTTTGACATGTTTTTGGTGGTTTTTAGGCCTTTATTTTCTTCTCTTTTTTTGGTGTTTTTTGGTGGTCGTCCTAGGGTGGGATGGCTGCATAGTTTATGGACATCCTAGGGTGGGATGGTCAGCCAATTTTTTGCCTATCCCACCCTAGGATGACCATGCTTATTCTATGGCTTTTTAAGCTCAAAATTGGCAAAATGAGCTCATTTGCACACTTCTGACTTGGCAGATTGAGAGGTGAGGAGTAGGAGAGTGATTTTTTGAAGTGGAGCACTACAAAACCATCCCAAAATCACCATGATCCAGCCTCAAGACTCGATGAGTGATGGAGCCAGTGTAAGATAGGTAAGGGCTGAATTTGCTCCTATACTTTATTTAATTTGGAAATGTAATTATTTTTTATTTTGCCAACAAAACACACTAAATATTAGTAAATGAACCTCATTAGTGATAGAATTTAGTATTTTGTGCTTTAATTTTGGTTTTTGTGCAATTTTATTGCATTTTTTTATGTTTTTATGAGGTTTTTTGCCTGTTTTTGGTGGCTGGGAAGGCCATTTTTGAGCATTTTTGGGGGTCATCCTTAGGTGGGACGACCACTAGTGGCCATCCTTGGGTGGGATAAATACCAATTTGGGGGCCATCCTTGGGTGGGATGACCATGAATTTGGGAGAAAAAGGTCCCTTTTTTGAGCTATTTTTACTATTTTTGTGCAATTTTATTGTATTTTTTTGAGCTTGCTTGCCTCTGCCAGGTGATCAAGAGTCGGTATCAATTTTTGAATCTATTTTAGACTACTAGGGACTTAATGATAGAGGATTACTAGAAATGGCTTGATGCCATTGGTCTCAAACAAGTGACATGGTTAGAGCCAGTGATGGGAGACAGAGCCTACCTGATAGCTTTGATAGATCTATGGGACCCTCGCACCAACACCTTCCACTTGCTAACTAGGGAGATGATAGTGATGTTAGAGGATATCTACCATATTTTATATATTCTGATAGAGGGGCATCAATTATATCTACTCATCGAGATCTTAGAGATACGATTTTGTAGAGATACTTCGGAGAGGACTGGTGTGAGGCAGTACGAGACTTGCCTAGCGGAGGTATCCTAGTGGAGCTATGGTATGAGGTAGAGGTTTTGACTATGAGACATGCCTTGTTGATGATGCTTATCTCCAACATGTTTCTACCAGACTCATCAGGAGCTAGGTTCCCATGGAACCTTTTGGAGTTGGCATTTTCACTTGTGGAGTGCACCATAGAGAGGTCGTTAGTGATGGTGTGGGGAACTATTTATAGCTTTATGATGAGTTGTACGAGATCCATTACCATGGGTGGAAAGGATTGGGATGCAAATTTCTACTACAGGTGTGGGGATGGTAGCACATTATTGTGGATCAACCATGGGGACTACCTTGGATGACATAGGCACAACTTGTGGATGTGGAGATAGGCTATGGGATCCTATGGTAGTGAGACCAGGAGAGGGGTTAAAGCCATCCCTATGTAGGTATGATTGATCATTATGCATAGTAATTTGCATGGCTTAGGGTAGAGGAGGTTATTTAGAGACCATACAGGGATTGTCTAGCATGGCTTGAGGTTGAGGTGCAGCTTCATCGGGTATGACAAGGGAGATGGTTAGTTGGTCGACATGGGATCGAGTGAGAGTATTTCCCATATGCTCGAGTGATATAGTAGTTTAGGCTATGCTAGGGGTTTCCTAGTGAGCTAGTGATCTACCGATACCATGGGGATGAGAGGACACTTACTTGGCCTATAGTGGAGGTAGTTGGAGAGGAGGTAGATCCTATAGAGGGCATATCTGAGCTAGATGATGTAGGGACCATAGTAGAGTATGACTCCTGGTGGGTGATGCACCAGTGGTGAGGGGAGGGACCGCTAGGAGGTGGTATAGATGCAATGATAGAGGAGGCTCATAGGGAGGCTCTAGATGAGGGACATGATGAGGCTCTAGATGAGGAGGAGCCAGAATTAGGTGAGTAACATGTGCATCACTGGATAGATGATGAGTGGATGGATAGCATGGATATGGAGGATCAATAGGATGATTATGCTGAGGATTATTTTGATGAGTAGGGAGTGTAGGTATAGTTGGTAGCATGGGATGCCACCATTGTTAAGCTATAGGGTGAGATGATCAGAGGGAGATAGGAGTGGAGGGAGTACGTAGAGGAGAGGGCTCTCCTATAGGCATAGGTGTAGAATGCATAGGTAGATATTGATAGGTAGGTAGTAGAGTTAGCTACTCTTCAATCATAGGTTAGAGTAGGGAGCTCGAGCCATGGGATATAGTAGTCAGGTTGCTATGGGAGGAGGTGATACAACTCCAAACCTTACTGAGTGACTACCAATATCATCATCGAGAGGATATAGCATACACACAAGATTTGGAGGATGAGGTAGCATGCCTTAGAGGGTGCTTACCAGCTCATTCTTCTACTAGTGGGTCCCAGCAGAGTAGGAGTGGTATAGGGTAGTCATCTATGAGGATGGGGGCTCCTAGCTCTATGAGGAGAGAAGATAGGGCCAGGGAGAGTAGATCTAGGAGATCTCGATGAGTGATGATCGAGGGTGGTGGTGAGAGTCATGGTGTCGATCCTACATGACCATGGATTTTGAGACTCTATGGTTATTTTTAGATTTTGGGAGCGTGAGGTCTAAGGACCCACTTGATTGTAGCCTACAAGAAGTTTTTGGATTATGATGTATCTTTTTATCCCATACAAATATATATATGAGTTTTTCTATTGTCATCATGTGTTTCTCTACTACTTTATTAGATGTATGCAATATTTATGTTTACTTTACTGATGCTTTTATGGATGCTTATCATGGATGCATGTATTGTAATATGATGTTGTTTGATGATATGTACATGTGTGTATGCATAATGAAATGGATGATTTGTTAATCTGTATGATGAATTATGAATACTATTTGACACACTAGATGCTAGCACCATAGACTGTACAAAATTCATCGATTCATTTTAACATTATCATAAGACTATGTAATGGATTGTGAAAATGTAAACTGAAAAACATGTGATAAAATGGTATGGAATGGAATGAATAGTAAGATGTTATAGAATGTCCTTGAGGTTTTCATGAGACTCAAACACTCTAGTGACCTAGTCAAAAGTTGTATATTAACCATGCAAGACTTTTTGGCAAGGTATAAATCTGCTAGGATGACCAAGATATTCAATATCCCTATGTGTGCATGTGAGTTCATTGTTATGATAACGCATAAAGTTACCCCAGTGCCAAATAGGATTTATGTAGCCCATATGTACTGAAGATCACCCTATGAGTATCATTATCCTGAGTTTTATACGTAGTTGGATTAGACCATAGGTAATACAGGCTACCAAAAGCTAGCTCATCCGCAAGCAAACATTGGTCTGTACAAAAGAAGGTCGCTAATGTGATAGACATATCATCATGCGTAAGGATACCACCATTTCTAGGTAGGCTTGATGCCACCCAACCTGTAATGAGGATCACCTTATGGTTGTCAAATGTTGAGAATTCTAGGGATTCAAGTTCAGTACTCCCTTATTTTCTTTTATTTTTGAATTGCTCTAGGGATTTGCTCATTTTTGTTTGGTGAGCAAGGGATTTTGGTAGTGGTGAGAACCACTATTTATTTTACTTTTTTCTTTTGATAGTGGTGAAAACCACTATTTATTTTGAGAATTTTTTCTTTTGTATATTTTTTTCTTCTTTGGATACTTGCCTACATTTGGTATGAGGTAAGGGATTTTGATTGCTTTGGGTAGGGAGGAGCTTGTCCTTTTGTCAATTCTTAGCATTTTTGAACCATTCGCATAGGGGGATGAGCAAGGTAAACTTTTCACTTAAGGTAACAAAGACCACTTTGTAGGTTTCATCTTTCCTTGTGCAAAACTTGGATTTATTAGTGTGAAAATATGTTGGGATTATGACATATACAAGGTACAATCAAAGCAAGACTCTACCTTCTAAAAATTAGGATAGCTTTCTACAAAATTTGAAAAGAAAACTAGAGATGGTTGAGTGACAAAAAACCCTAATGATACCTTATAACAAATGACTAGGTGAAGGGAAACAGACACAAATATGAAAGGTGGGGAATGTGGATGGAAATGATAATTGTAATGTAGATGGGTGTTAATAATGAATTTTGACAAAGTTGATTTTGAAGGATGGCTAGTGTACAGACCTGGTGCTAGACATGTATGATCAACTCTAGAATGCAAAATGCAATGATGGGTATGCTTAATGCAAGTGATTGTATAATGCAACGATATGAAATGTAATGTAATGCAATATTTTTGTATTTTTGTTATTTTAATGATGTTTTTGGATTTTGATATATATATATATATACATTTTGACCAATGGGCTTAGTGGATGCCATTGGGGATTTTTGGGTGACCAAAGGGTTTATAGATACCTTTGGGGATTTTTGGGTGACCAAAGGGTTTATAGATACCTTTGGGGATTTTTGGGTGACCAAAGGGTTTATAGATACCTTTGGGGATTTTTGGGTGACCAAAGGATTTATAGATACCTTTGGGGATTTTTGGGTGACCAAAGGGTTTATAGATACCTTTGGGGCTTTTTGGGTGACCAAAGGATTTATGGGTACCTTTGGAGATTTTTGGGTGACCAAAGGGTTTATAGATACCTTTGGGGATTTTTGGGTGACCAAAGGGTTTATAGATACCTTTGGAGATTTTTGGGTGACCAAAGGATTTATAGATACCTTTGGGGATTTTTGGGTGACCAAAGGGTTTATAGATACCTTTGGGGATTTTTGGGTGACCAAAGGGTTTATGGGTACCTTTGGGGATTTTTGGGTGACCAAAGGGTTTATAGATACCTTTGGGGCTTTTTGGGTGACCAAAGGGTTTATAGATACCTTTGGGGATTTTTAGGTGACCAAAGGATTTATAGATACCTTTGGGGATTTTTGGTGACCAAAGGGTTTATGGATACCTTTGGATGGATGGATGATCTCCATTGGATGGGAGATTGGGTCTATTGACAAGAGGTTGTCGCAAGACTTATAGGGGTGGTTGCAATGGAGGTGGAATGATCAGAGGTGGTCTATGTGGAAGGGGGTGAGCTTGCTCCTCGAGTGGTAAAAGTTATCACCAGATGGGATGTTGTAATGGGAACATACACAGATAGAACTCTTCTTCATCATCCAATGGGATGACCTACTTATATTCCTCATATGAACTAGGGGAGTTAATAGGTGCTATACCATAATCTGATTCATCATCAGTTGTCCATTCATAAGGAGGACCTTGATCCTCTTCCTCATTATCGAATGGGAGAGTACATGAACCTTCACCTTCTTCATAGGATTGGGTGAAATCATGAGATATCCCTTGATCTATCATATTTATAGGAAAATAATCCCCCAAAGAGTGGACATGATTAGTATTAGTGTAAGGATCATGTGCAAGCTCATCCCTATAGTTCAAACCTAGGCACTCTAAAATTTTTATGAGGACATCGAGAGGCATAAGCTTGTTGTGTCCTAAGCCAGATTTATCATATGGCAATTGATATTATAGCTAGAAAGGAACATGAGTACCTTATTCATACAACCCCAAACCATAACCATGCCAATGGCAGTGATGGAGATATCATATGGCATAGTCAAGATTGGACATATAATTGATATCCTCAGAAAAGGGTTCTTCATCCTCTTCTTATTGAGGAGATGGTTCTATGCCATATTCAATACCCCCATATATGAAGTTCATTTGATTGGGAGGTATACCTAGAGGTACGATGGTACCTATGGGAAGACGAGGTCATCCCATATTTTGTATTATATCAATGGCTAGAACTATTGTGATATTCCTCACTAGGTACTCTCCTAAACCTATAGTAGCCAAATGGACTATGACCTAGGATGGTGAGGATGGAGGAGATGGAAGTGAGGCTTGAGATGACTCAATGCTTACCTCATGAGATGGTTCCTCATCTACTAGACTAGGAATCTCTTTCATGGAAATGGTAGAGATGATTGGAGGGATCTCATCAATAGGCCTCTTTGACATGTTCCTCTATGGAGGATTTGATGATGATGAAGGTGTATCTGAAGGTGCCAATGATGAGGGTGGTATAGAAGAATATGGTAATGGATCAATGGAAGGTGATGGTGAAGGAGTCAGACCTTGAATGGATGTATTTGGTTGGAAGTCCACATGAGTTGATGGCAAGGTCGACTCAGGGATATGTTGCACCAAGTTGCAGTATTTGAAGGGCTCAAGGTCTACGGAGACAACATGTACTTGCCCTTCGTGAGTGTACTTCAAACATTGGTGAGCTATGGATGGCACGCACTTCATGTCCCTAATCCAAGGTCTACCCAACAAGATATTATAAGCCATTGCACCCTCTAAGATGTGACACAACATTGGTATGGTTTTGCATCCCACCTGAATAGGTAAGACTATAGTGCCAACCATTGAGCATAGAGTATCGTTGAATGCTCTGAGGGTATATGTGGATGCAAAAATATGGGATGCTAGAAGACCTAGATGTTTGAGAGCATTTGTGGTGATGATATTGCTTGAAGAACCAGTGTCAATTAGAAATCTTTTGTAAGGTGTTCCATTTACACATGCAATGATGTGTAAGGGAGGATCAACCACATCATTTGATATTGGTTTGAGTTCATGTTCATGAAATGTGATTACTGGATCTTTACAATGCTGAACATGCCCCACGAAATTGATAAAGGAGTTAGACTCCTAGGGCTACAGTTCAATCAACTTAAGGATCTCCATAAGAGCTTCTCGATGAGGTGGAGACTATTGGATAAGCTCATAGATAGAGAGTTGGGCCGATGTTGTTTGTAAGCTTTGAGCAAGCTTACTTTTTATGGTGACCACTGGATGAGGTGGAAGGCTTTGCACTGGAGGTGGTGGAGGTTGTGACATGGAGGGAATATCATTTGAAGCTATAAGTGGTGCAACTTGATTTGGATAATACCTATTCCTTGTCATGATGCTAACCATCCCGATGAACCCTTATTGAGGGGGTGTCGTATGGACCTCATTTACCTATTTTGCTTGATTTTTAGCACCTCATGAGTGGGCAATGGGTCTTTAAAGACACCCATTTGTTGATTACTTGTTGCAAGAGGGTTATCAACTTGAAGATCATTCCTCTCAATCATGTCTTGTACTAGGTGTTTGAAACCATAGCACATTTGCATGTCATGCCCATTCTACCTATGGTACTTACAATATAGGTCTTCATGACATCCCATAGACTTTGGTTTACCCATACTTGGATCTATAGATCTATATAATTTTTGATAATCAAATAGGGAATCCATAGACTCAATGAAGGGTATAAATTATCACTTAGGGTGACGTTGTTGGTTTTACCCTTGATTAACTTGAGTGTTGTTATTGTAACTTGCAGGAGGAGGTTGGGCCTGATAGTTTACCTTCTAAGGTGGTATTGGTTGCACAAGCCCTAGAATGCTAATGGTAACTTGATTAACTAATGTCAAATTTGGTTGTGTTAGATTTCATTTTATGTTCTTATTCCACTCCTTTTTATAAGGTTTTGCGATCTTCCCCTCTTGAATTTTGATTTCTTTGATTATTCTAGCCTACGCTAGAGCATCTTCAAGAGTTTGGTATTGTTGGAGTTGTAGAAATAATGAAATTGGATTTAAAAAACTCTTGGAAAACATGTGAGTCAACTCAGACACTGGTAGTAGGTATGGTAGCTTAGCGAGAAGCGTTCACCACCTATTACCATAATATATGATTGACTCATATTCATACTGCTTCAACCCCATGAGGTCTATTAAAGTCACCTTTCACTTAGTGTTAAAGGTGAAACATTCTAGGAATGCATCCACAAATTATTCAAAGCTATGGATGTTGTGCCTTGGGAGTTGATTGTACCACTCTATGGTTAGGCCAGAGAGGGTAATCAAAAATGTTCTTAGAAGTAAGGCATCATTATCCTAGATACTGAAGCATTGGTTCATGAACCTAGTCACATGCTCCTATGCATATTCCTCTCCTTTGAATCTATCCAACTTGGGCATTTTGAAATGCTCTGGGTATGGAGGGGAAGGTATTGATGGGTGAAGCGGTTGACTATGAAGTTGGTGCAAAGTGGGCTTTTGAAGCCCGGACCTAGAGGTCTTGTTTTCTATTATTTCCATGTATTCAAGCAATGCTTTATACGCATCAGAGGATTTGATATCCTCTTATTTTCTTTGGCCCCATGAGGGATGGCAAGGAATGTCAAGCATATGGCATGGTGGTTGATTATCATCAACCATACCTCCATAAGGTGCTTCTAGATATTCCTCTTCTAGTTCCAAATCATCATAGGCCTCATAAGGTGTTTCCTGAATTGGCCTACAAGGAGGAACAAATGCCTACAGAAGGTGATCTATGTTTGGCCTAGGAGGCAAGTCTCGATTAGGCCTAGGAGGTCGAGGAGGCAACATTTGGTTAGGCCTAGGAATCCTATTTTGATTAAAAGTAGGTTGCCTCTGATGAACCCCCTATCTATGAGTACTTGGGGTAGGGACCCCATTATGTAAGGTCTCTTGAATTTTTTATTCAATTATTTGTTTCTCTAACTGATGTTAGTGATCCAAGCATTGTTTATCTAGCCGAAGCTAATTGAATTGAGCTTGGTGATCAACATATCTTTTAACAACTTGGTTTATCTACTTAGTTGTGCGAGGTCTATTAGCCCTAGCACTATTGCCATGATGCCTATATTATTTAGGAGGATCTGAAAGATTGACTATGAGCTTCCCTCGATTGAGAGAGGTCACATTCACTTGAGGCTCACTCCTAAACAAATATTATTTATACTCAACTAGTGCATAGAAGCACATTGTGCTTGCATGGAATAATGAGATCAAGGATAATCAAGATTCTCCTTATGTCTTCCTTCATAAATGAGGAAGGGAAGGGCTGAATTTGCTTACCCAGGGTGATGAGTATCATACTCATATTGGTACTTATACTATTGAGACCTATGAGGGTGATTTAAGGGTGTATTTTGATCATTTGACCCTACCCATGGTGAATAATAATGATCTTGCATGTAGATATATTAGGTAGACCAAGAAGGCACATGAATGCATGGTATTGCTCTATTTGTTTGCACCTCAATGCATGGTTGTCATTCTTGAAAGAAGGTATGTGAAGTATCTATATCTAGAAAGTAAGTTCCCTGATTAGGACCAAAACCTATAGGGGTATCCCACATAGGGGTCCCTTGTAGGTTAGGTTCCTGATTTGATATTCTAGGACTTGGGTGAGTAGGAGGCCACCAAGGAGGTATAATCATATCCTTAGGGTCAAATCAAAGATGGTCTACATCTCCTTGCCTACTCTTCATAGCATCAACCCTTGAATGGGCTTGGCTATGGGTGCATACCATAACTACTTAATTCTAAACCCTACGTGATTATCTCTTTTACAAATTTTAATGATGCAACACACAAGAATGAAAACACACAATAATACAAGTGTTTATATATTTTAAATATTTATATGTGTTCCCTAAAACTATTTGGTGTGTTTTTGATTTGTTGTTTTGCAAAGAGATCTCTTTTCACGTGTTTGAATATTGTTGATGTAATTCTTAATTTGTTTAAAGGATTTCACCTGTATACTCATAGCTCGACAACCGATAATGAATTATGGTCATGTAAACCAACCAAAGTATGGAGATGAAGCCCATACCCGATCAGGGAGCATAAGTCCTACCAATCCTCACCCATATTGACCATGGGTAGTGATACACCCTCCGAAGAGGAATGCATGCTATTTTCCATGGCTAAGATGGTTCTTGGAGCTAGATTTGGCCAAAAAATAGGGTTTGTATCATGCGAGCCAATGGGTGGAGATGAAGCCCACCATCATTGGTCTCTATTAGTGGTTGGGGATGAAGTTCCAACTCACTAATGTTAAAATGTGACGTGGTGTGTGTGGTTCCTTTTATACTTAAAGAAAGTAAAACAAAAGAGCACTCAATGAACCTTCACTAAATGCAAAAGAATATTTCACTTTTAGAAGTATTGCATAAATAATGGAACCTACAAAATGCATATCCTATATGGCAACCTAACCATTAGGTAGGTTGCAAGCAATCAAACCATACAAATGCATGCTTAAGATATTATTTTCCTATTTTTCTTTTTTTTTGTTATTTTTAATAAAAAGTGAAATCTACTTTTCAACAAACAAGGAAAAGACATAAAAACTATCTAACTTAATCCTACCTATCAAACAAAGTAAAGGTTTAGATACTTATCTTGAAAGCCTAAGATGTTGTTGTTTCTATAAATTTGAGTTGCAAACCCCCTATTTTGTGGTCATCCTAGGGTGGGATGGTTGCAAATTTGGAGGTCATCCCTGGGTGTTCCAATTAGGAAATCAAGGGTCATTTTAGGCCAGAATGGCCAAAACATGCAACATTTCAAAGAAAAAAATAGAGTCAAAACTTACAAAAATGAAATGGGATAGGGGTCCCACCGTGATCACCACTATAGAGTGGAAAAAATGATGCACCTAGAAAAGGGAAATGAAATGCATCTATTGTTCTATTTAAGCATTCAAAAGTGACATTAAAGTAAGCATAAATGACAAATAAGTGAAAGAAATGGGGGGTTCTCTTTATATTAATTTATTTTCCAAATACATGGTTACAAAACATCCCCTTGAGGGCTCTTAATTGATACAATCCATTACATAAGTTCAAAGGATCTAATCCTTTCAAAAACTCAAGGTGTGCTTTTAATGTCTTCCTCGCACTCACGAATTGAAGAGTGGGCTTTTGCTACCACTACGATGATCTATCCATATTCAAAATTGTAGCTCCTTACTTATATACTGAAATACCTGGATCTACACACAAAGAAATTAAAATTGATTAATAGCATGTGCAGATTAAGATGAAATCAAAAAGATGCATGCAATATTGAATATAAAAGGTGAAATAGGTGGTGCAAAACTATTCCAAATTGTACCAAAACTTAGCATAATGCATATTATCTACTTTAGGAATGATCTATGCTAAAATTGAAATGAAATTATAAGCAGAATCCATGGCCATCCTTGGGTGTTCCAATTGGGATTATCATAATGAAAAACCTAATTGAAGGTCCAAAATTGCTCCAAAATGCACCAAATTCTAGTATGATGTATATAAACTACTTTAGAAATGATCTACACTAAAATTGAACCAAAAATTTTATGTAAATTCATGGCCATCCTTGGGTGTTCCAATTGGGACTGTTAACCATCCTAGGTGGGGACGACCACCAAACCTGGTGGTTTTTACCACCAATTCCTCTGGGATCTGGTTCAAACTACTCCTAGGGGTGTTTTCATCAAATTTGGTGATCTAATTCATAGAAATGGGTGGGTTTTGGAATGGATTTGCATATTTGGGGATGTCTTGGAAACCTCCTTCGATTGATGAAGATTCCAAGGGCAAATATGTGGGTGAAAGGGGAGAGTGAATCTCGGTAGCACTTCATTGTAAAATATTACAAAGACCTCTCTTTTTAAATTGGGTGGAAAGACTCCAATTTATAGCCCAAGAGGGCCACAGGGTCAAATGGGAAAGTTGGGGCATGCAAGGTAGGTGCCACCACTTGTCAAAACCCTTGCCATGCGTTGGGTGGAAGAGGCCTCCAATTTGGGCCTCCAATTTGTAGGTTGTGATGGCTTTGGTAGGCCCTCAATCTATCATAAATCATTGGGTGGGATAAATGGTAGAATTTGATTGCCATTTGTCCCACCCTTGACTTTTTAGGGGCCTAGGCCATGGTCATCCCACCCAAGGATGGTTGCTGGTGGTCATCCCTGGGTGGGACGACCATGAACTATGGTCATACTGGGGTGGGACGACCATGGCTACATGGCCCAAAACTTCCCAAAAGTGGGGTAAACCTTCCCAAAAGTGGTTAGGACCACTATTTAACCCTTGAGGGTTGCCCAATGGGGCCATATGGTGTTGATAAGAGTGCATCATTGCAGTCTAATCGGATTGACGTGATTTTAGTGTCTAAAAAAGGTAGACCTTGACTGTATAGTTTGAGTAACTAAGAATATAGTTGCTAGTAGGAGAAGCAATTTAGAGTAGAAAATTTTGAATCATAAAACTGAATCCTATCTCTCCATGTGTGTGGTCAAGTACAATGCCACCCAAGAGAAGGTGATGAACCTTTGTTCAAAGTGTAGTTGAACCAGATAAGGTTAGAGGTAGAGCTAGGTAGGAACATGAAACATATTAAATATTCCAAGTTCAATGGAGAGGAAGGTGGTGACAAAGCCAAAGCTTGGTTGAAAGAGATAGAAATATATTGTAATATGAAGAACTATTTGACCAACACTCGAACACCCTATGCCACACTACATATGGAAGGTTTTGGCTTAAATTGGTGGAAAAAATTTAGTGAGGGACAAGGACTAGAGGCAGTATTTGATTTGAAATGGGAAGAGTTTGTAATAGCCTTTAAGGAAAGATTCCTCATAGAGCACTTTTATTTCTAAATGTTTGAAGAGTTCACTAAAATTCAAGAGGGAAATAGGGTAATGTAAGTGTACTATCAAGGATTTGTCAAGATGTTGAAATATGTAACTGCATATAATGAGAAAATGAAGATCCATAAGTTTTTACTAGGAGAAAATTCTAGAATAGGGTGCATATAATGAGAAAATGAAGATCCATAAGTTTTTACTAGGAGAAAATTCTAGAATAGGGCAAGAGGTAGACATACAAGAACATACTACTTTGCAAAAGGCCTCTAATTTTACCAGAAAAGTGGAAATTCATATCAAAACCTATTTCAACTATGAAGGGCTAGATGAGAGAGAGGCACTAAGGAAAAATAACAGTGTACACTTTGTGAAGTGGGAAAAGGAGCAAGAAAAAAAAAACCCTATATAAGACAAAGGGAATAATGGAAAGCAGGTAAAGTTATGAGGAAAGGATCATAGCAATAGGAATAACAAGAACACATCATAGGGAAAGATCAATATTCCATCATTGATGAAAGTAGAATAAGGTCAAAAACAAAAAAAAACACCCTATACCTAAAGAGGGATGCTTCAATTATTGAGGATATTACTATGCCAACAATTGTCTATATAGAACGGAATCGAGTTCGAATGGAAATAAACTTACCTACAAGGATGCTAAATGAAAGGAACCTACACACAAGATTTATGCAAAAATGGGAAGCTAGAATCTAGAGGGTCAAGCCACTCCACTTGTGATAAAAGGTAAAATATTTGGTAAAAATGTTAGAATTTTGATTGATAGTGGTGCCATGGATAGTTTATTTCCACTAGCTTAATTAAAGATATACTAGAGAGACTAGGAATCTTGGCACATGGGTGGAAGGTCGAGTATGGCTTAGGATAGACCTACTCTATAGATTAGTGTTACCCTATGACTGATATTACCCTACCTAGTGGTACAACATTAGGTTACCTATATGTAGCACCACTACATGCCTTCAATGTATTCCTAGGGATGGATTTGATGCAATCACATATAATCATGATCAATTTTCAAGAGATATGGATGGAATACTTAGAGGATGGTAGAAAAGTATAAAGAGTGTACAACCTACAAGGGGATTTATAACCTTAAATCCTCTCTACAATGCAACTTAGGAAGGCAACAAAAAGAGTACGAACAATTTATGTAGTAAAATTGAATGAACTAGAAAGTGAGAAGAAGGATGAAGTGTTTGAAAAATACCTAGTTCTCTAGGAATTCAAAGATGTATTTCTATAAGAGATACTAAAAATACCCCAGAATCATAAAATGTATTTCACTATTGAGCTTTAACATGGAATAGAGCCTATACACAGGGCTATTTATAGAATGAACCCTGTAGAGATATAAGCTAAAAAGGTATAGTTGCAAGGATTATTGGAAAAGGGGTTAATCAAACCTAGTGTGTCACCTTAGGGTGCACATGTGCAATTTCTTAAAATTATGGGCCATAATTGTGCATAGCTTATAGAATGATGAATAAGGAAACTTTCAAGAATAGATATCCTCTTCCTAGAATCGAATATCTCTTTATCAACTCAAATATGTTGCTATTTTGTCAAAGATCAACCTTAAATCAGGATATCACCAATTGAGGATCCATGACGAGGATATCCATAAGACAATATTCAAAACTCAATATGGATATTATGAGTTTACAATATTGTATTTTGGTCTAATGAATGAACTGACCACATTTAGGAACCTAATGAATAGCATTTTTAGGAAGCTCTTGGACCAACTTTTCCTTATGTTCTTAGATGAGAGTATGACCAAAACCTTAATATTGTGTTATAATTTCTAAGAATGAATCAATTGTATAGAAATCTATCAAAGTATGAATTCTATTTGATAGAGGTACAATTTTTAGGGTATATCATTTCAATGAAAATGATCACAATGGATTATAAGAAGATATAAGCAATACTAAATTGGTTGCTACCTACTAATGTGATAAAAGTTCAAATTTACATGTGATTTATCAGATACTATAGGCATTATGTAAAGGATTACGTCAAGATAACTGCTCCAATAACTAACCTCTAGAGGAAGTAAAAAGAGTTCAAATGGACAGATAAAATTGAGGTAGCTTTTGATCTACTCAAGAAGAAACTCACCACATTCCTCATACTGAAGATAACAGATCCTTGAGGTAGTTTTTCTATCTATAAATTGGAGGAGTGATCTCTCAAGATAAAGTTGTGGTAGCATATGGTTCAAGGAAACTAAACTGCCATGAGGTCAATTATGCAAACCATGATTTGGAACTAGAAGTAGTAGTATTTGCACTCAAAATTTGGAAAAACTATTTGTTAGGGAACCCTTTTGAGCTGAGAACAAACCATAAAAACCTAAAATACATATTTACTCAGCCTTTACTAAACTCCAGGCAGAGGAGGTTGATGGAATTTCTTACTGAATATGATTTTGGTATTGAGCATATAAAAGGGAAAGAAAATAAAATTATTGATGCACTAAGTAGGAGAATACACATAGCTATTTTAACATGCATCCAGGTTGATTTTATGGAACAAATCATAGAAATACAATACTAGGATGTAATTTGTAGTTAAATTCAAGAAAATATGAAAAGTGAATCCAAGGAAAGTAAATATTTTAGCACCAAGGATGGCTTTTTGTGCTTTAAGGAAAAAGTAGTGAATCCTAAGGGTGATGATCTAAGGAAGATGATAATGAATTAAGCACATCGATATTCATATTTAGCTCACCCAATAGGGGCGAATATGAGAGAGAACATGAAAAAAACCTTCTACTAGCCAGGAATGAAAATGAACATAACTAAATTTATCACTCAATGCCCTGAATGCAAAAAATTAAAGGTCAAAAATAGACATCATGTAGGACTATTGCACCCTCATGAGGTAACCACATAGAAATAGGAGGTTATTTGGATGTATTTTATTGTAGGGTTGCCTAAAACCAAGTATCAACATGATGAAATCTTAGTTGTGGTCAACAAAAAAACCAAGGTTGCACATTTTATACTTGAAAATACCAAATATGATGTCATGATTTTGGCTAACAGATTTACCAAGGACATATTTAGTCTTCATGGTTTTCCAGAAGTGGTCATTTTGGATAGGGACTCGATATTCACATCTAAATTTTGGTAGCCCCTGCACCGTGCTATTGGAACTAGACCGAACATCAGTTTTACATATCATAAAAAATAATGGACATATTGAAAGGGTGAACCGAGTGTTAGATGATATGTTTTGCATGTATTGTATGGATCAAAAAACCCATTGGGAAGACTACCAACACTTGGTAGAATTTGCCTACAAAAATGGTCACCACTCAACCTTGGGTATGGCACTGTTTGAATACCTATATGGTAGGAGATATAGGATACCATTGTATTGGGACAATCTAGAGGATATGGTTGTCCTTGGACTAGAGGTGGTCAAGGAAATGGATAAAAAACTAAGAAAAATCAAAGAACAACTTAAGGAAGCCACCAATCATCATAAAAGCTATACCAACCTTAATAGGTTGCCAAGATAATTTTCTATGGTTGATAAAGTATTTTTGAGGGTGAAACCAAATAAGAGTGCTATTAAGTCCACAAATCTTAATCCACATTTTGTAGGACCCTTTGAGATTTAATAGAAGATCAGTCCTATGGCATACAAAATTTTCTTACCACCCAGTCTATTGAATATTCATGACACCTTTTACATTTCATTGCTTAGTAAATATGTAGCTAATGATGAACATGTGGGAATTTTCTAATTTATAGATGGTAGATCCAAAGGCTATAGAGGTATGACTAGTAAATACCCTTTAATTATGATTCAATTCAATAATAAAAGGAATATTAGAGCAATGTAAGGCCTAGTGGGACCACTATTTTGAGAGAAATACTACTTGGGAGAAAGTAGTAGACATGCAAAAACAATTTCTATATTTGTTTGAAAGTACTATGTAATGTTATTTTATGTTAAACTTTGATGAACATAGAGGATTGTGTTAAGCCTATGGGGGGAGGATGTCATGACCCTCCCTTGGTAGACATTTCATTTGATGAGTTATGTTTTGATTATTTCATGTGTAGTTTGTGCAAGATATATTCTTCATGATGTATAGTGATGTAATCTATTGATGAAATGACTGACTTTTACATGTCTAGTTATGTAAGAATAAATTTTTACATAAAAATGTAATACTGCTAATGAACTTGCTTGTATTATAGGAACATATTTATTCATGGGTATAAGGAAGACATAACCACCTAGGGCAAGTTATCTTACAAAAAAAAATTGATGATATTGTCCTATGGTTTATATTACTTGGGAAATAGGGATAAATGCCTTTTTGTAATAAGTTGCTTATTATGACTTGCATGGAGAAAATACAACTAACCTAGGATAGAATGTAATTGATGTTTAAATCTTCTTCTAATATTGGATGTCATCCAAAAGATATAGTAATAGTACTAGTATAAAGGAGATTGAAATCTTAAATAAATTATTTACATATCTCGTCTAGGTAAGATGTTAAGGAATATATATATATATATATATATATAATAATAACTTCATTATATCATTATTTGAAAAATAAATAGGTATGCCATCTATTGTAAGAAACTATGAGAAAAATAAGGTAAGCATTATGTGAAATGGACTGACATTAGACACATTGCCTTCACATAAGCAATACTGAATACAACTTTAGTTAAGCAAATATTGTCGCTCAATTAGAAATGGGAGGATGTTGGAACAATATGAGAACCATCAATTTTATTTTTGAAGAAAAGATCTGGTGAGTACCCAATATAAGTGGGGGAGATCATGCTGATAATAGTGGATGAGTGCAAGCTAGTTTAGAAACCCAATGTGTCTAGTAAGGAAAAGAAGAAAATATGAATTCTATTAATAATATCCCAAAGTTGACAGTTGGGGGAAAATAAAGGAGAGAACATGTGGTGGTTCTGGTAGCTTTAGGTGGGCATAGAGAGTTTTGGCTTGTAGGATGATTGGTAGAGTTGCTGATTCTAAGAGAGGATATGGAGAAGAAAGACAAAAGAGAGGATAACACTATCTACAAAAGGAATTCTATTTTTTAAGTTGGTGCATTGTAAATTCTCTTTAATATTTTATGTTATAATGGTATTAGAGTTACTATGTAATTAGCTCAAGGATTAGACTATGTTCTTGCTTCACAATTTTTAGCACTTGAAGTTAATTATATGGTTCATAGGATTACCGAGTTGATAGCAAACCATTATGACTAGATATGTCACACAAGAACACTCAGGTAGAGTAATTAATGTTGATAACTTCCTCCTTTACTTGCACATATGTTTTGATGACTTGTTGATGGATCTCTTCATTGGCCAGATAAGCATGTTATTTTTGTAGTGGTGTAGAGTTGTATCTTGTACTTGGGATGTATGAATATTGAGTTTTGGATTATGATACTCATTGGGGATTTGAGAGATTCCTTCTTGGAAAATTCTTAGGAAGGTTGAAAATTATGAAATACCAACATATGATTTAGGTCAAGGACTATGAGATACCAACATATGGTTTTGGTAGAGGACTATGAGATACCAATGTATGGATTTGGTCAAGGACTATGAGATACCAACGTATGGTTTTGATCGAGGACTATGATATACCAATGTAGCTTTGGTCAAAGATGTAATTTTACTTTTGTGATAGTTAGGAAACCTTTCTGCAGTTAATACAATCCTATAAAGGAAATGCGGTCTAGGAAGTATTGGCTAGTGGTAGTTGTAATCCTGAGCTTACCTTTCAGATGACTGAGGAAAGGAGTAGAGTGGATGGTGTTAAGACCTCCTAATAAGATATGGTGAATTTCTAATACCTACTAGTATGTGTATTCTGGGTTGACCATATGATTCCTTGGGATCATAGTTGTGACAACCTTTAAGGAATGCTTTTTGAGTTCATCCGTGTGCTTGCATTGGTAATGCTATTGTGGACCTTTTTTAGACCGTGCGCTTAAGTTGGTAATGTATTGTAGACCCTTGTTTACTAATATTAAAGGTCGCATAAGCTAGGAAAAATACCTTACATCAACATTCTCAATGTTGAACATAGAATCCTATGTAGCCATTCGGTCTATGATTACTTTTGGTGATCGTTAAAGTTGATTTGAGTCATCTTTTATTAGTTTTGGTTTCCCTTACATGGTATAGAAGAAATATAAGATTAAGTTATTGTAGTGCTATTGCAAATAAATCTATAATGAAATTGTGATCGTTTTAGTTAAATTAGGTTTTGAATTATGATACATGGGCTATGATCAATGGGCCCTTCATTGGAGCTGAAATATTCTGTGTATCATGGAAAGAATCCAATGACATGGTGTAAATAAGGTAGAATGGGTTATATATATATATATATGAGGTCTATTTGAAAGTTAGAACTCCAAAGCAAGGATATTATTTGTAATGAATTAATTGATTGACCAATTCAACCTATAGAAATTAGGGGTTTATGTAATATCCCTATGAGTATAAAGGAAAAATGAAATGTATTGATATTTGTAAGAATGGAATTTATTTTGAAATGAGTAAAGAAGAAAATATTTGGGCTGCATTTTTCCCACAAGGGGGTTTTAGAGGATAAAATAATTTTGTACAATTTTTGTGGTGAATCTTATTTATAGTTCTTCTATTTTGAAAGCTTTATAATTCTTATGATTCTTTATGTTGATGACCATTTTGTAATATGGATAATGCTAGTTATTTAAATACTAAATTCTAGAATTAAATTTTTATTATGCTCATAATTAGTAATAAATGAATTCCTCATGGGACATTTAATTGATGTTGTTTAATACATCCCTAAAATTTTTTATACCATGTGGTAAAATAGACAATGTTGGTTAATTAAATGTTGAATTATGGAATGGTACCTTTATGGTGTTCTTAATTATAATAAAGGAATTCCTCATGGGACATTTAATTGATGATTGTTTAATACTTTCACGAAGTTGTCTATGTTGTGGTAGAGGGATGTATTTTTTAAATTAGTTGAATGCTATCTCAAATGATTCTAAAAAACTTGATGGGCATAGTTAAGGTATGCCTTTTATAATTAAGAGGTGATTTTTGGGATGAAAACTGATGAGATGTATTTTACAATAAATGAGATTACATATATAGGCAAAATTCCTATTCGATAACATGACAAATGTCAAGTGAAACTGGTAAGTATCAAGGTGAAGGTATAGTGTACATTAGAATATTCTAACATTCCCCCTTAATATCCACTATCCTAACTATAGAAAAAACAAGTCAACGTTAGGTAATAAAGTAACCTATCATCCTAATTTATTACATGATTTGGTCTAAGCTCGTGCTCTTTGCGCTTGGCTCTCCAAATTTGAATAATACTAGATCAATGGTGTATACTTCTCGATATGTTACCATAGGATCAGCCACTTCCTTGGATCTGTTGCCACTAGGTCAGTCTTCTAAGTGCCTCAAGGTTATCCTATGTACCTTAGGGTCAACCAATTTTGGGTTTGTTGCCTCTGTAGGTCATCCTCCAGGTATGTTGCCTCTCGTAGGTCACTAACTAGATTTACCATATCATCCTTCCTCATGGTCAACTCAATCTAGAAGGTGTCAGTATTTGTCAAAAATGCACCTTAATACAAAAAGAGAAAACAAGCCATAAAATACAATATAATTTGAGCTATATAATCCAAATATGGAGGAGAAGAAGAAAGAAGATGAGAATAAAATCTTTTGAAGTGCCTTCATCTATAGTCTTCAGAATTTGATCCTAAAAAGTCCTCAGATAGGGTTTAGGGTGTCTATATTTGTAGTCCCTAGATTAGGTATCCTTATTGTGACCTCCTCATCCCATTAGAGTGCATGGGTAACCAACCACTACATCTTCCAGGTCTATAGAGAAGGTTACTAGGTACAAGGATCACATATAAATTTTCCTTAGGAGTTTCGGGTACAACCGAGAGTGCACTCCAAGGTACAACAACTTTGAGGCTAAAAAAATCAAATAAAATAACCTCAAAATTGCAAATGGACACCACCAATGTGTCTATCATGGAAAAACCTTTCCTATGAGTATAAATACCCCTATATTTGAGTGTCAATGGGACCTTCATCTTATGGGAAAACAACATACATCTCTAGGCATAAAAATAAAAAATGCATCATGAGCCATGTGCAACTTTAAATTCCACTCTCCATGTGGAAAATCACAATAAAAAAATTTTAGTGCCCCTGCACTATCCATTTGGAGATAACAGGTCCATGTGGGCCTATACAAATATCATATTTAAAAAAAAAATGATTCCTTTAAATAGAATGGCGGCCCCCTTAGGCACACATGATGAGTTATATTGTACATGAAAATGATTACAATATATAGGCATAAGCCTATATGAAGAACATGACACTTGTCAAGAGAAACTAACAAGTATCATAGAAGGCATAGTGCACATTAATTCTAAAATCCCTCCTTAATGTGCACTATCATAACTATAGAAAAAACCAAGTCAACATTAGGTAACATTCCCCCTTAATGTTGACATCTAAAAAAAATTTATCATCCTCCTTTATTACTGACTTGGTCAGGCTCTTAATTTCTGGGCTTGGCTCTCCAACTGTAAATAATGCTAGATCAACGGTGTATACATATCGGTATATTACCTTAGGGTCAACCACTATCTTAGATCTGTTGTCACTGGGTCATCCATCTAAGTGCCTCAGGGTCATCTTGTGTGCCTCAAGGTCAACCACTTTTGGATCTGTTGCCTCTGTAGGTTATCCTCCAAGTAAACCATTTGTAGGTCACTAACTAGATCCAAATATCATTCCCTTCATGGTGAACTCAATCTATAAGGTGTCGATGTCTGCCAAAAATGTACCTTAATACAAAAGAATCATGAGCCATAAAATACAATAAAAAATGAGCCATAAATCCAAATGTGGAGGAGAAGAAGAAATAAGAGAATCTTCTAAAGTGTCTTCATTTGTAGTACTCAGAACTTGATATGGAAAAGTCCTAGAATAGAGTATCCACTAACATATTTCATCTCATTTAATAAAATAAAATACATTATCCACTAATATATATTTCTAATTCATGGAATATATTATGCACTAACAAATTTCATTTATTTTAATCAAACAAAATACATTATTCACTAATGTATATTTCTACCTCATGAAATATATTATACACTAACATATTTCAACTCATTTAACCAAATGAAAAAAATAATCCACTAATGTATATTTCTAGCTAATGAAATATATTATCCACTAACAAATTTAAACATATTTATTCAAATGAAATACATTATCCACTAATGTATATTTCTAAGCCGTGAAATATATTATCCACTAACACATTTCATCTCATTTAATCAAATGAAAGACATTATCCACTAATGTATATTTCTAACTCATGAAATATATTATCCACTAACATATTTAATCTCTTTTATTCAAACAAAATATATTATTCACTAATGTATATTTCTACCTCATGAATATATTATCCACTAATATATTTCAAGTCATTTAACTAAATAAAATACATTATCAACTAATGTATATTTCTACCTCATGAAATATATTACCCACTAACATATTTCAACTCATTGAATCAAATGAAACACATTATCCACTAATGTATATTTCTAACTCATGAAATATATTATCCACTAACATATTTCAACTCATTGAATTAAATGAAATACATTATCTTCTAATTTATTTCAAGCTCATTCAATCAAAATGAAATACACTTTTAACCACTTTTAATGAAATACATAGTTTTCCTGAAGTGATAATATCTAATAGGGATTCACGTTTCACATCTGAGTTTTGGCGAGCCTTACACCGAGCCTAGGGAACTAGGCTTAATATTAGCACTGCATATCAGCTCGAGACGGATGGCCAAATCGAGAGGGTCAATCAAGTGCTTGAAGACATGATATGCATGTACTGTATGGACCATAAAAGCAAATGGGAAGATTATATTTTTTGGTATAATTTGCTTAAAATAATAGTTATCACACCACGTTGGACATGGTACCATTTGAGGCTCTATATGGGCATAGGTGCAAGACACCATTAATGTGGGATAACCTGAATGATCGAGAGATGATTGAACCCAAAGCTGTCAAGCAAATGGAAAACCAACTAAAAGAAATTCGTCAGCAATTGCGTGAAGCTGCTGACCGACAGAAAAGTTATGTTGATCTAAAGAGAACACCCCATGAGTTTTCTGTAGGAGATAAAGTTTTCCTTAGGGTCAAACCCACTAAGAGCTCCACCAAATCTGTTAAACTAAGTCCTAGGTTTGTTGTACTATTTGAAATAACTACCAAAATTAGTCCCATTGCCTATAAACTTGTGTTGCCACCTAGTTTTTCCAAAATCCATAGTGTCTCATGTCTCCCTTCTTTGAAAATATGTTGCTGATCCATATCACATTTTAGATACCACTCATTTACAGATTTTGGACCCCCAACTCATTGAGATGCGATCAATCAAAATTTTAGGATTTATGACCAAACAACTCAGAAAAAGAATGGTGGATCAATGCAGAGTACAGTGGGACCAGTATTCTGAAAGGAATGCCACCTGAGAAGATACTTCTAGCATGAAAAATCAGTTCCCTTACTTGTTTAAGAATTGAAAACTGAAAGCAAAATGTTGTTGAGTTAAAAACTTGTAATTACTCAAAATGATGTATTTGAAACTTGTTGCATATATATCTGATGTTTTGTTGTATATACTCTCTTTTACATAATTTCATGATGAAATTGTTGTATATATTTATATGCTGATGATAGTTACTTGTATTTGTGAAAATACTCTACATAATTGATTATCTAGTAAATATGAATTTCGAAAAATAAGCTAACACATTGACTGTGTTAAATCTAAGGGGGGAAGTATGTCACATCCCCACCACTTATGGAAAATTTACTTGAAATAATATGATCCTATGTTTAGTTTTTGTGGTGCAGGTGCAGGACTTCGAGCCAGTAGTAGTCGAGAGCATCTACCCACAACCAAGATCTTGGACTAGAGGTGCTAGGTAAGCTAGATGTGATGCTGTGCCCCATGCACCGTGGTCCGTGGGTACATGGAAGCTCACCATAGGATTTATATCTGCATTGCATTCTGCTTGTCATACTTATGTGAATGTTTATGATTGTGATTTTACTTTTCCAGTTATGGTTGCTACATGTCATTATTTTCTTTAAAATATATAATATTAAATTATAACATAAAAAGATAATAAAATGAGTCAATATATATAATTGTATATATAAAATATATATATATATATATATATATATATTATAATAAATTAAGAGTGAGTTTCTAGTATAATATATGTATAAATATTATATACATTAAAATAACAATAAATAAAAAAAAAAAATTATCAATGAAGGTTAAAGTCATTCCTAGTAGAATGAACAACCTCGGTACAATGCAAAGCCAAAAAACTTACAATAATTGTGAATAAGGTAATAAATATATAACATGATTTACGTCCAAAACAATATATAAATAATAATATTAAATAAAATATATAACAAAGTCTAAGTAAGGTAATCATGCTTGATTAATCATCTTCCACCTAGAAACATCAACATGCTCAATCTGGCAACACCGTGCAAGGTGTCCACCAATCCTCGCTCATACGTTTCTTGAAAATGAATACAGGTTGGCGAATATTATCATATTATTTTCATGTTTCTTCGTGGAGCTAATATTGGAGTTGACGTCTTCTAGTGTTTTCGCATCCAAGGAGAGAACGAGTAGTGGCGAGAGGCCAATTAGTTTGACAGTAATATAACAAGGTCAGGCTTCTTGCTTGTGCAATTGTATCTGGTAATGTTTCCATAATAGAAAACTCCAAGTAATAACCAAGAATGGGTATAAAATATGGTGTATTTATAAACTAATGTCACATTGCTAAGAACTTAATGAAGTCAGGACAGAATTTAGGAATTATATATAGTGCTACAGTAGTGATGAGTTTTCTAAAACCCTTTTAAAAAATATATTGGTCTGTTATTCAAAATTTAAAAACCAAAAAATTGGGATGGGTAAAGACGTCTCTAGGAATTGTGGAAAGCTCTACAATATTTAAAATAAAATCTTCTGCTCTGTGTTTTCATTTTTCATTGATTAAAACCTGTGGATAACTTGTGTTAAATTCCTACTAGATGTTAAGAATATGGATATGTATATATATAAACTAAAATCTGTATTAAAAGAAATCCGACTACGTTGTGTTTCGTCAAAAGTGAATTGAATATTGGTGAACTGCATTGTTGTATTATCTGTTAAGTCATATCTAGTTGCTAACTCTGAAGAAATTATATAGAAAAACTACTGTTAATAACTATCTACAACATTTATAGAGACCACGTTGCTTAGTATGCATTCATAGAGCCGTTTACCTGTAAGTTTACTTGTCATGTAGTAGACACAGACCACGCTAATCCAAACCTACCTCATATCCATCCACGCCTTGGTTTGTGAGGAATGTACCCAGAGTATGCTTTCTAGAGGAGCTGCTGGGAATGAATGAACTTTTTCTGGAAAGAGCTATCTGTTGGAACTTTTGACGTTCTGCTTTAATGGGAATGAGGCAGTAAAAGTAACTTTTGTGTTTCTCTTAATATTTCAAGCCTTGGAAAAATTAAGACTACCCTACTATTTATAATGGTGCTACTCATTAAATCTTGTATGTCTCTTGTGCGGGAAGTTCCTGGCGATTTGGTAATTTTATGAGTGATTGAGTTTTGTATTGGTTCACTGTAGAAAATCAAAGGACATATGATTTCATTTGAATATTAGCAACATAAGTTTTCAAATATCATGAGAGAAGTAAATATAAGTAAAGACGTAGTTCTCATTATAGAGTGTAAAATGAAATCATAATCAGTATGTTTGCTTTGCTAGATTTAATATAATGTGGAAGTTGTGTTATTTCAGCTTAACGCGATTTAGGTTTAGTTATAAAATGAATGTCGTGTAAATATGAATTTTGGGATTTTATTGAGTCATTGCTGTTAGATATTGACTAAAATATAATTAGAATTTGTTGTTTTATATTATGAAAAAGACAAAATCATCGTTTATGAAAGTATGGATTTTGATATATTATGGAAGAATAAATCGTTGTTATGGGGAATTAGATCTTGTGAACTTTATTAATATTATGTATGCTTTATTTTAAAATTATTTCATTGTTGGGAGTTTTTAATTTAAATTATGCATAGTATATCCTTGAATGTTAGGATAGTTTTTCTTGAAATTAAGGATAGAATAATTATTGACCGATATTTAAAATAATTTGTAAAATTGATTTCCATGAATGTTTTATATGTTGAAATGAGGAAAGTGTTATATTAGACTTATACATTAATAAAACTATAATTCCTCTGATGTATGATTTGGGTACTTTGAGGAAGGATTTACCCACCCCATCCACACAAGTCACTAGGTGACTTATGTAATACTTAGACACTATACTCCGACAACCCTGGGATAGAGGTACAAGCCATTGAGTGTAATGAGCGGTGGTATGGGACGTCGCTCTAGGTGATCAGTTAGTTAGTGGTGGTGGTATTCATTAACCTTCTTAGACTGGGGAGAGGTCATAATGAAAGCATGACTAGGGTGCTATTCATGCTTTGACATGTCCAGCAGTAGATGGTTATGGGTAGCATTACCGTCAGTCCAAGTTACGACACAAATTTCTAGTCCACAGGCCTTGAGATGATGAACTCTAGTTAAACCTTGGAAGAAGGTCAATGAATAGCACCGACATACGGACGTTGGTTCCAAAGAAATAATGTTGTGCACTCAAAGGACTGTGAGTCCCTCTGGCTTTGGACAAGGGAGTTAGCGTACCCCGTTTAGGTGATATGGGCCCTGAACGGAAAACCCTTCACCAAATTCTGGTAGACTCGAGTGAAGAGTTTGAATCCTACATGGCAAATCGCGACATGTGGCCGGTCCAGAGCACTTAAAACACCAACTTTAGTGGTGGCCATTCTTGAAGTGTGTGATCTTTGTATGCCAAAATAACACTATGATGGGATCTAAACAAGCATCGTTGTCTTGTAATTTTTTTTTTTTTTTTTAAATGATGAAATTTTGGGTTTTGACAAGAAGTATGAAAAATATTATTCTCAATATTATAGAAATTAAAGTCTTTTGTCTCACCCCATCTCTATTTTGAGTAAGGAACTTTAAGTCTGCAATATCTTTTTAAATAAATTTAAAAATTTGAGTGAATAATTTTTTATCTAATCCTTTAAGAGTGTTCATCTTTTCTTCATGGTCAAACCATTTTGATGAGGTAGAAGTAACATTCCGCTTGCATGTGTTATAATAAACTTGATGGTATTATTTAATTATTTAATTGTTCATTGTACAAAGGCATAGAAACATGATACTTTACTATTGAATCAAGTGAATATTTAAGAACTATATACATTATGACATTATATAATTTATAAAATTTATACTATAAATGTTATACAATATTATTCCATTGTTATGCATACATTATAGATATATGCCATATATATTTAATTTGTGAGACTATTAAAAATAATAATTCTCACAAAGAAATACCAAACAAAAACATTAGATATCTCTTCACGTAGAATTCAAAAAATAAATAATATCATTTTAAGCTTAGTAGTACATATCAACAAACCCAAGACTAAATTAACATCTTAATATCTTTGATTATTATTTTATTATGCATGTCATGTGACTATTAATAGCCTTAGGTAGATATACCTATAAGACTATTTGATGAAGAAATATTACTCTCTCTAGCACTACATGTTACTCTCTTTAAAACTACTTTTTACCAACATAGTTTAATAATTTATTACAAAATATAAAGATGCCTCTAAAGAGAGTTACAATTATAACTTGTTGAATTCAATTAGCTCTTCTATTTGAATATTAAAGTAAATTACTAAAATTTGGAATGATATACTTTATATTTTATATTCATAAGGTCCTATAATTTTTTCCCTATATTCATTTATGTCATTAGGTTATACATACTATAATAATTTTTTCATTAAACTTAGAAAAAAAACATATCTCGTAAGTGAGCCATTTGTGCTTCACTTTCTATGGTGTGTCCTCATATTCTCATGAAATTTTAAAAAATGAATCTATTTCTAGTTTATTTGTATTGATAGTTTACTGAAAATAAAATGATAAATACTATATAAAGGCAAATCGGCATTTGATCTATGGAAAGAAAATATTGAGTCTTTGTAATGACCCTCCTTCCATGATCATTGATTATGGATTAATTAATGAATCAAAATTACCTTTATCCTTTAGAGCATGGTACTGTTGATGTAATTTATATGTACAGGATTAGGTATGTGCATTTTATGGACGAGTTGCTCAACAAAAAAGGTAAGAAGGGAAGTGATCATTCGGCTCAAGGGCACATGAAAGCTCCCATATTTGTATTTTATTTAGGATTGCACGAATGATTTGTTTGTTGCGTACTTGTGTTTGCTTCACTTGGAAATATATTGTTTGTTTGTGAAAGTGACGCATTTAAGAATTTTGTGTGTACATGGGACCCACACCTTATTTAATTATGCAGTGAAATGGAAATATTTTTATGTTGATTGTTATAAAGGAGGACTATGGAAATAGGTAATTTTATTAAATGTAAAATAGAGATGTTGAGTTTAATTTAAATAAATAAATAAATAAAATATAATTACCACTTTAAGATGATTTACCATCATAAAGAGTGGGCAATGGGCATACAACTATAAAGTAATAAAAATTTAAATGAAATGAACAGGTTCTTTGGGTGGCTCTATCATGATGACATGAAATGTGCACTAAGTGGTTTTTAAATCCATGCTTATTTAGCATTATGCATATGTTCAACGAGTGGTGTGTTTTGGGTTTTCTGGATCATGAAATGAAAGTATCTTCTTCTATTTATTTTTGGGTTTCTGATTAGAATGTATCTATATGCAGGGTGTGACTTGACCTCGGCTATGTGTGAATTAATATTTTTATAGGGTTGGTAGAAAAGTAAAAAGAAACTACACTTTTGTAACAAAAAAATATAAGGATTTGTTCAGATCAAGAAAACTTACACATTGGAAAGTTTCATTTCTTTAGTTACGATTTTATTTTCAAAGAATGGAACAAATCTCATCGCTTTGTAAAAACAAGTGATATTCTAGTTGTATGCAAGTTTATGCACATGTATATGAATGACTTGAAACTATAATGTATTATTGTGTATGGCTAGAAGATATGTTTGAAAGTAAAGCAACACTACATTGTTGGACATTTTGAGTAGATTAGTTTTCATTGATATCAGGAGTGAGTGGTCATTGATGTCAATATTTCAGCACCAGTTAGTGGTAGTTTCAGTGGGCAACATCAGTTTCGAGTTCTCCAATCAGTACAAAAGGATAGTCCATTTTCAATTGGTCAAGACCCGGTTCTAGGAAGTTAGATGTGGTTCAAAGTGCAAAGAAGAAGTCCAAGTGAATAATACTATAATATTTTTTTATAATATTATATAGGGAAGTTTAAATTAATTAATATAATTTTTATTATATATTAATTAATTTACTTAACTTATAAGTTATTTAAATTAATTATTAACTAATTTTAATATTAATTATAAGTTAATTTATGTTAATTTTAAATAATCCTAAGGTGGGTTATTAAATTAAAATTCAAATTTTGAATTCGAATTTGAGTGTTGAAGTGGGGAATAAAATAATTATGTGTATAAAAGGAGGACTCCTCCATCTTAGCCAAGAAATAAATGCCTTCGATATTAATATCAATGCTATGCGAAAATGTATGAATCATGCTATACAATCAAAGAGGATTTTATTTTTTTGAGTGTCAAGAGGAGGCAGAGTTTTTTATTCACCAAGTTTGGTGCCTTGGTCACCAAGCGTTGGTAGTGCAGTTGGAAACTACAGTAGAAGCAAATAATAGGGTAGTGAGTGGCAAAGGTTTGAATCCACGACAATGTGTTTTATTTTTGGAATTGATGGCGGATAAAGGCTTAAAAGGAATGAGGCTTCCATTTCTTCACGTGGGTGCCTATATCCCATGCGGTGGTCATCAAAGTGCTAAGGTGTTTGACGCTTGGGGATATGGTGGTTTGAAACTCACCCAAACCTTTTTGGTGTAAAGGAAAAATATATGCCATTTGTTGTTGATGCCAAAATTTTGGAGGAATAAAGTTGAGCTATTAAAGTTTAATTTTTCATAGTTTATTTGGTTTATAAGGTTTTAAGGGGAGTTATAAGGTCGATGCAAAATTATTTTGGTGATATTTGCTTTAGTATTTAAAAATTTTAATAAGGTGTTTAAGGAAGATTGTTTGAGATTTTGTGGTGTTGGATATTATTTTAAGTTGGAGATTATAAGGTGTATATAAACAATTATTTTAGTGTATGATTTGATGGGTTATAATTTCAAGAAGGAGCAATAAGGCATATTTGAGCTTTGATTATTTTTGTGTCTAAGGAATATTTTGAGAAAGTTTTAGAGTGATATTGTTTCATCTAACCATTAAAATTGGAAAGAAAACAATTGTTATTGAGACAGGTTTTCTAAGGGCACTTCTACATCAAATAAAAGGTATGGGTACATCTTCCTAGTGAGTGATTATTAAATGTTCTGAATGTAAAGTTGAAGTGAAAAGGATTGGTTCGTAAGCATTGTTGAGTGTGTTTTGAATTAATGCTTCAAGGTTTTATGGAATAAAGAGTTGTTGATAAAATATTGTCTGGTAAGCATTGTTGTTGAAGTGATTAAGTTGAGTGAACTTGAACTAGGGTTTGCAAAGATCATGAGTATCATTATTATGTGACATTGATTGATAAGCATTGATGGAAATATTTGAGTGAGTGTTCATTTTATTGGAATAGGGTTTGTAAGCAAGTATTAATTCATTGAGTGATTGGTTGAGTAGAGTTGGTTGAGCCTAGTCAAGTGGATGTGTTGAAATGATAGTTCAAGTTCAGCGAAAGAAATTTTTCTATATTCTAAATTGATTTGAGAAAGATTTTGAGTATTTGTGAGTGTGAAACATATAGAGTCTCTAACAATTATCTATATGTTTCTATGATAAATGATAAATTTAAAGTGATTGATAGTTTGTGAATGTGAAGCATATTGAATCTCTAACAATTCTCTATATATTTCTATGATATTGGACAAGTGCCAGTGAGGACTTGTTGAGCAGATTTGAGGGAAGTCTAAGAGAAGAATTGTGGATATATTGGTTTAAGGTTTTTTGAAATCTTACAATACAAATTTGAGGATAGATATTGAGGATATATTTGAGGACAGAGATTGAGGACAAATTTAAGGATAGAGTTTGGTGCAGATTTGAGGATAAGTTTGTACCAGACTAGAGATAGAGATTGAGTATATTTGTGCTAGATTGAAGGACTGTGTTTCATGTAGGTTTGAGACAGAGCTTTGGAGGTGACAAAGTATAGAGGATGATAGTATCTAGTGGATAGAGATCTATTAGGTAGGGTAGTGAGGACAAGTGTCTTGATTGGATAGAGATCCATTAGCTAGAGCAATCAGGGCAACATTTTATCTATAAGATCACCATCCAGAGCAGAGGAGAAAGGAGTTATCCTATGGATAGAGATCCATGATATTTATTAGGGTATTTATGTATCCTTTGGATAGAGGTCCATAAACATTTTAGGGAAATAATTTCCAAGAGAATTTATTTGAGAAAAACTTGTAAGGAATATTTTCTTCATGGATCAGCCCACATTGGGTGAACCACGTTAAATCATATATCTCATGTGTGTGATTTTTTGTGTGATGTTTACTAATTTAATATTTCTAATGTTATGATTTGGATTAAAAAGCAAAAAGTTTTATCTTATACTACTCATCCCCCCATTTCATTATAAGCACATGTTCTTCAATTGATATCACAGCGTGTATCTTCGTGAAAATAATAACAGCTTGTAGGAGGATCCATCAAAAACATACATGACTTTAGAAAATGAATAAGAGATCATGTTTGATATAAAGGAGGAATTATTTACTGCTCTCAGGAATTTAGAAAGGATTAGAGAAAAGAACTCAAGCCTGAAGGAACAAATTCAAGAGGATGAAGAAGCAAAGATGGAACTTCTACAATGTCTCACAGAACTTAAGATAAAGGTAGAAGAAGGAAAGAAGATTGATCAAGATATGTCGGATATATTAAGAGCAAGAGAAACACGATGTGAAATATTAGAAGCAGAATTTGTTTATCTAAGGAATGAAGTTGAAAGGACTAAAGTACTAAAATATATAGAGTATGGGAAATAGAAAGAAGAGTCAAGTCTTCAAAAAGGAGAAACTTCAAACAAATATAGGAAAGAAAAAAGACATCAAAAAGGAAGAAAGCAAATAAGAACCTTGGATGATAGTTAATCACAAAATGAGAAGCACTCAACCACAATCTCAAAGGTATCCAAACAAGTTACGTAATTAATTCCATGGTCATTATTTTTCTTGTAACAAATATGGTCATAGAGCTGTACATTGTATTGGTCATGTAAGAAACAATGTCAACAGAAATTTCAATTCTTTTGAAACTCTTATATATAATGATATTATATTTTATAAATACAATAATTTTGGGCACAAGGCTAGATGGTGTAAAATTATACTTCCTAAGTCTAGTAAAAGAAAACCAATTTTAATAACTAGGAAAGAGGAAAAGGGAAATGTAAAGAATAGATCAATGTTAGTTCAAAAAACCCTTCATGCTCAGGATAAAGAAGAACAATGTATCTTGATAGTGGTTGCTCTAGACACATGATAGGATATAAATAAAAATCATTGTACTAAAATAAACCAATAGAATATCAGTAAGTTTTGGTGATAATGGATCAACAAATATTGGTGGAATTGGAATTCTAAGCTTAGATAATGGGAAAACAAAAACAAAAAATGTGTTATATGTCAAAGGGTTAAAACATAATCTACGTTTTATATGTCAAAGGGTTAAAACATAATATACTAAGTGTAATTCAAATTTGTGATCAAGGTCATATGGTTACATTTCACCTAGATAGATGTGATATAAGGAAAATAGAAACTAGAAAAGTCATTGCAAAAGCAAGAATAACTCCAAACAATATATACATGCTTAGTGAGATCAAATACAAAAGTTATTTTTACCACAAGAATATTAGAGTTGGTTGTGGCATAGGATATTGGGTCATTTTAATTTTGACAACATAGTCAACATAAGCAATAAGCAGGCTGTAAGAGATTTACCCAAGCTAAAGAGGCCATAAAACACAATATGTGCACCTTGTCAATATGGAAAGCAAACTAGAACAAGATTTAAGTCAAAGGAATATATGTCATCTGAGCCATTAAGTAATACATACTGATCTATGTGGTCCTACCAGAACACAGAGTATTCAGGGTGAGAGTTACTTTATATTTTTTATAGATGATTACTCCAGAATGGTTTGGGTAGCCTTCCTAAAAGAGAAGTCATATGCATTTGAAAAATTCAAAGCATTTAAGGAACTGGTTGAAAATGAAACCAGCAAGAGGATTAAGTGTTTAAGATCTGACAGAGGAGGAGAATTTACCTCAAATAAATTTGTAGATTTTTTTTAACAACATGGAATGAAGAGATAATACTCGGCTGCAAGAAGTCCTCAAAAAAATAGAGTAGTTGAAAGAAACAATAGAAACATTTAGAATATAGCTAGAGCTATGTTAAATGAGTCCAAAATTTTAGATCAATTTTGGAGGGAAGCAATCAACACAACAGTATATACAATCACTAGGTCTCAAATGAGGGTAAACCATCATAAGACTCCTTATGAGCTTTGTAAAGGAAGACCGACCACTGTAAAACACTTCAAGGTTTTTGTAAGCAAGTGCTACATAATACGAGAAGATCAAAACTTAGGCAAGTTTGACCCAAGATGTGATGAGGGAATTTTTCTTGGTTATTCCACTAAGAGTAAAGCTTATAGATGCTTCAAAAAGAGAACACACACTATTGTGGAAAGTATAAATGTAACAATTGATAAGAAGATGGATTCAAGAGAACCAATTTAGCAAATTTTGTATCAAGAAGAAGGGAGTTGTCAAGAAGATTTTAATGAGGAATCAAATGAATAAGAAGAAAAAAACAAAGAATTATTCCTAGAACTCCATCCAGGTATGTACAAAAGTATCATCCAAAATATCTAATCATTGGGAATCTAGATGAAAGACAAAAAAGGAGAAGGATAATAACACCATCTCAACAAGTAAATTTTTCTTTTCTATCTAATATTAAGCCAAAGGATTTCAATCAGACAAGTGAAGATGAGTTTTAGATTAAGGTAATGGATGAGGAGTTAGATCAGATAGAGGAAATCAAGACTTGGGAACTTGGTCCATGACCAAAGGATAAGAATGTGATCAACACAAAATGGGTATTCAGAAATAAGTTAAATGAAGATGGACAAGTAGTAAGGAATAAATCAAGGTTAGTGTTTAAAGGTTATGCACAAGTAGAGGGAATTGAATTTGATGAGACATTTACTCTAGTTGCACAACTTGAATCCATAAGGATATTTTTAGCCTTCTCAAGTTTTAAAAACTTCAAGGTATATCAAATGGATGTTAAGTCAGCATTTCTAAACGGTGTTCTAGAAGAAGAAGTCTATATTGAATAATCAAAGGGATTCATATTAACAGATAAACCAGATCATGTATGAAGATTGAAAAAGGCATTGTATGGTCTAAATAAGGCTCCTAGAGCATGGTACTAAATATTGGATAAGTATCTTCGAGAATAGGGATTCAAAATAGGAATAGAAAACAACAACTTAGACATAAAAAATGAAGGGAATAATCTACTAATTATGGTTGTTTATGTTGATGACATCATTTTTGGGGGAAACAATGATAATATGTGTAAAGAATTTACAAAGAACATGCAAAATTAATTTGAGATGTCTATGCTTGGTGAGTTGTCCTTCTTTCTTGGACTTCAGATTTCACAATCAAAGAAACGATTATTTCTCTCACAAACCAAGTATATAAAAGATATGCTAAAGAAATTCAAGTTAGAATATTGCAAACCAGTAAGTACCCCCATGGTCACATGATGTAAATTAAGTAAGGATGATGAATATACAGAGGTAGATCAGAGATTATACATATCTATGATTGATAGCTTATTTATGTTATAGCTACAAGTGTAGACACCAAAACAGCACCAATCCGATTATGTGACTACAAACACTGATCGCTTTGACACACATAGCCCCCAGGGCAGCCCTCAGAGGTTAAACAGTGGTCCTAACCACTTTTACAGCAATTTTGGAAGGTCGGAAGGCAATTTGGCACCTTTGGACAACCTACTCCAAATTCGTCCCACCCTGGGACGAATTCAAATTGGAATTCGTCTCACCAAGGGACGAATTCTGAATTCGTCCCTGGGTAGGACGAATTCCAAGTTTAACGGGCAAAAAGAAGAATGGCGCCAAGTGGCAGCCAGAGACAGTCAGTTGATGACTCCTGCCTCGCACGCGTGTGTGGGTGGATAGATAGGCCGTTAGAGGACTATCACAAGGGCAATTATGAAAGCCCAAGTCATGGAGGACTCCCCTCCCTCATGGGAAGACATGACTGCCACATGGCACCTATGACCAACACATGGCATTTGTGCTTCCCTCTCAAAAGAGACCCCATGGGTCTATAAAAGGTGGGACTTTTCTCACCCAAAAGGATAGATTGAAGGAGATTTCAAGCAACGAAGTGCTGCCGAGTTGAACACCCACTTGCATCCCCTTTGATTCACCTTCTCACATCCACCAATCTCTTTTGCAAGGGAGGTTGTTGGGTGGCTTTTGGAAGCTTGAATCTGACCCAAATCCAACATATGGACACCTGAATCAACCAATTTGCAGACATCCCAATCCTAAGAGGTTTTGGGCCCATCCCTAGTGGATTGGCGCCAAGATCAAGTGCCAACGGTGGGAGGCCCACTTGGGCACCCCCGCACTTTCTAAGTTTTATTCCAAAAGCATTCTAGATTATTGTTTCAGGTTGCATATCATGTTATTCTATTTGGTTAACTCATAGCTTCAATTTCATAACATTCTGATCAGATTTTATCATGCTTTGTGTCGCTTTGTTGTTTCACTAACTTGCAGGTGGCGATATCGAATTCCCGAGGATAGAGGCCAAATTGGGAGAATCCGACCATCTGGGTCGTCCCAAAATGGCCCCAATTACATAACCCCCCTATTTTCAGGCATTTTGTAGGTCCCGAGATTCGACATTGGAGCAGCAGCAGGTCGGCTTTTCCAACACAGAAGAATTCGTCCCACCCAGGGACGAATAGCAGTCGAAATTCGTCCTTCCTAGGGACGAATTCCAGTTGAAGGCAGATTGGCCAACTGTCTCAATGGCAGTGGCCCTCTGGTGATGTTTTCTGTCCTCTGTCAGGTTTTTAGGTCATTTAGAGTCATTTTACTCACTATTTTAGATAAATGTTTACATGCATCTTTTGGCGATTTTAGAGAACAAACACTTACTATTTGCAACAGGTGCTACTGACATCTTCGTTGTTTCTTTGTTCGCAGGAGGAGCAACAGAGGTCAAGGACTCATCGACATCAGCGGCGGCATCATCTTGGCCCGTCCATTTCAAGTGTGGGCACGCGGAAAGAGGAACCTTAAGTCTCGATTGTAGTCAAATTCTTTTAACGCTCCTAGCCCCTGAAAAGGGAGGAGGCGTATTTGTAACAGAGATCAAGAAAGTTTAATGAAAGGGCTGTGTTTTCTCCATTTGCTTGTGTCTCTTCCAATGCGTTTCTTTCATTTCATGCAATTTACATTTCTAGGACTTAAGCGTATTTGATTTTGAATGCATCGCAATTAGTGTTTCCTTCACCCGAAATCTCGTGCTTTCAGTGGCGATCACGGTGGGACCCTGTTCCCTGGTTTTTAAGATCACAAAAACTGATCAAATTTCTGTGTTTTGTGTTTGACAGGTACCTTTTTGGTTTTTGACTATTATTCGTCCTTGGCTGTGGCGATTGCTTTACTGAAATTCGTCTGACCCTGAGACGAATTCAAATTCGTCTCTGGGAGGGACGAATTCTGTTCTGTAATTCGTCTCACCGAGGGACGAATTTCTGTCTGCAACTTTTAGAGCAGAAATTCAGAAGCAACCGGTCCAGGCAGAGAAGAGGTAGGGATTTTCATAATCTCTGTTAAATTTTTTGTTTCTATTTTTGTTTCTTTAATTGTTTTCATTTAATCCTGCATTGCATAGGGAAAGTCATTTATGCTTGTTTCATTTTCGTTAAATAAAATGAATCCCACACACTTCACGCAATAATTTTAAACCAAGGAGCTGGTCGTAAGACCCTAGCCCTTGAGCAAGACCAACGGTGGGTTCATCACCACCTTGGCTTAGCTTTGCATCCATTTCCCGATTGTCAACTGTTGTTAGGCGTAAATCCTGACGAAAGCTGACCGAGTGTCGCTGGGGTGATTCCCATGCGCGCGAGGATAAGTCTTCTATGGTAGGTGCCATTAACAGGACAATCCCCCTTCCGTACCGCCTACGTACCATGTACCTTCTGCTCTCACGTACCTATAGTCTCCCTCTCGTAAGGGCGGGTATATAGAGAGGTTGGTATATCGGCCTGGTTGGTATATTGAAGGGGCGACCATTTTGGGAGTTATATGAGCCGTCATAATGCATTTAAACGTTCTTCAAAACCTACAAAAACAAAACAAAACATCAAAATGCACTAAACCGATTTAGGACACACTATTTAAACCCTTAAAAGAGATAATCACGGTTTGCGCATGTGTGTGTTCATTTTTGCTTAGTGTAACAAAAAAAAAAAATCATAAACAAAAAGATAAAAATCTACGCATTTTGTCACTTGTTCCAAAAAGCTCCAAGGATTCCCGCAATCGCTTGGTCACTCCAAAATGCCCCAAAGGTGTCCATGAACCCTTTGGTCAACCCAAAATCACCCCAAATGTGCCCATAAGTGATGCGGGAGCATCCAACAAAATATGGGAAATCTTATATTTTTCCCTAAATTTTAGTGCATCTTGTCGGGGCCATAACTTCTCAACCGTAGCTCCGATTGACACGAAATTTTACAGGGAGTTAGTTGGGATAATTTTAAACAAATACAATTCCCTAGAATTCTATTTTCCCAAAAAAGTCAGTTTTCGGGGCCAAATTCCATCATCTAGTGCCCCAAAATTAGGTTTTAAAATTGGGCACGCATTTTTTTACACTTTTTGAGCTGTTCGGATGTCAATATCTCCTAATGTATTCAGATCTAGGACTTGAAACTTCATTTTTGTCTTATCTACTATAAGAGGGATGCACACACCAATTTTGGGCCCCATATGACTCATTTCAACTTTTAGGGTTTTTAGAGAGACATCGCAATGGTGTTCACCCGTAGTCAAGCCCACTCACGGGCAGATGCTACGAAGAATATCCAAGGAGGCATGAGTCACCTTCGTTACAGTCCTAATGATTTGGTCATACCACCTTGGTGACCTAACACACAAGGCAGTTCCCTCCACACCTTAAAGGAAAGGGACTATAAGGACACCTCTTCAAGGAGCACTCTTGTTCGGCATAGCACTCAGCACACACCCTTCCATGAAGGGTACAGTCATAGGAGAGCTCCCTTAGATGCTCGCTATGAGTGGTCATCGCGCGACGAAGCGCTAGGTCAACATAGGGTTCGACGGGAGGAACCACATGATTACATTATCCCTCCTTCACCCCCTTTAGTTGTCAGGACTACAAAGAAAAATCCAGAGCACAAGGCTCTTCGGGCAGGGCGAGATAGCTCCGTCCATCCCTTTTTCACTTATGAAAGAGAGCACGAGGAAGACCTCTACCTCCCTCGAAAGCAATATACAGTGCGAGAGCAATACGCCTTCACACCTGCTATCTATCAGGACCACTCACTGAGGCCAAAGCCCCGAGGGAATGCTGCTACCCCCAACAGAGGGATGTGTCCTATAGAGATCTTGGATCACTATGACCGAGGTCTATATGTCAGAGAGGCATCTAGGCCTTCTAGACATGAGGCGACAAGACCAACCATCTTAGAATCTGAAAAGCACGTCGCACGCCAAATGCAATTCACGCAGCTTGAGCTAGAGCGACTAGAGCGACTACATTTAGAGGAACTATACTATATTAACAAAGAGCACCTTCAGCGCCAGAAGGATGAGTTGTTCCAACACACTATGCAGGAGAGCCAACATGAAAGGGAGCACGAGGAAAGCCATCGCATTCCTCGAGGACAACAAACAGTGCAGGAGCCTTGTGTTTCTGCGCCTGCTAGATATAATAGTCATCCATCAAGACCAGAGCCTCAAGTACATGCCGCCTACCTCGATAGAGGAAAGCGACCCATTGAAATTTTAGATCATCAAAATCGAGGCAAACACATAGGAGAAACATTCGAACCTCCTGAGCAAAATAGGGTAGACCAAATTGACCCGGCTGTCGCCAGATATACCGCCCGTCAAGCCCAAATCATGCGGCTTAAACAAAGTCATCAGGAGATAGAGTATCGACACCGCTTGGATAGAGAGCGCATGCAACGTGAAGCGGATGAGTTGCGCTATAAACTACCTGAGAAGACTCCAACCCCTCACACGCATAAGACAAAATATTTTGAGTGGCACAACCCATGGGGGCAAGACAGGTCATCGCGACCCCATCAAACGCTACCCCCAACACCTCCTAGATAGGAGTGGGAGGCTACTCCCCTAATTCTTGAAGCACCACCCCCGATGCCTCCTAGACATGAGCAGGAGACCGCTCCTATAACCAATGATGGGTGCCTTCCTCAGGAACCCACTCGGGTCCATGAGCCACCCTTAGAAATTCATCAAGAAGCCTCTAAGAAATTAGAGCAAGAAGAAGAGCGAGATGAAAAGCCCCACCAAGGCATGGGGGTGCCATCTGGCCACCCCTCCATAAGCCCCAAGTTCCTCAACAAGAACCAACCAAAGAGGAGGGGCTCAAATGCCCCGATACATGCAAAATTCTAGAGCACTTAGAGTCGGTAGAGACCAAGATTTTGGAGCTCCCAAGGCCCAACTTACATAAGGCTCCTTTCGAAGAGGATCAACCTTTAACCGTAGGGCTACCTGATGATGCAGTCCTCCATGTCTCAGAATCTCCAGATTTTGATGAGCTATACACATTGTCCGAAGGTGAGGATGAAACAGACATAGCCCATAGCAATCACATAAGACAACATCGGCATCCCATAAAATTTGAGGAAGCATGTCAACAGATAAACATAATACTAGGGCATGAGTGGCGCGTTAACTCACCGCATAGTGGGACCAAGCATTACATCCGCCACGTTGGGCACACAAAGAGCAACTTCCACCAAGAGACATCATAGCAACATCAGTGCCGCGGGCGGACCCTGTCCTCATCTCCGTGCATAGGGCCGATCCATTCATGCCCATACCTCTAGAGCCGGATCCGAAGTGCAAAGACCATCAAGCTGGGGGTACCTCTATCCCTTGAAGAGCCATAGTCCAAACCAAAAAGCTCCAAGGATTATCGCAATCACTTGGTCAAACCAAAAAGCTCCAAGGATTATCGTAATCACTTGGTCACCCCAAAAAAAGCTCCAAGGATTATCGCAATCACTTGGTCACCCCAAAAAGCTCCAAGGATTATCGCAATCACTTGGTCACCCCAAAAAGCTCCAAGGATTATCGCAATCACTTGGTCACCCCAAAAGCTCCAAGGATTATCGCAATCACTTGGTCACCCAAAAAGCTCCAAGGATTATCGCAATCACTTGGTCACCCCAAAAGCTCCAAGGATTATCGCAATCACTTGGTCAAACCCAAAAAGCTCCAAGGATTATCGCAATCACTTGGTCACCCAAAAAGCTCCAAGGATTATCGCAATCACTTGGTCACCCAAAAGCTCCAAGGATTATCGCAATCACTTGGTCACCCAAAAAGCTCCAAGGATTATCGCAATCTCTTGGTCACCCAAAAAGCTCCAAGGATTATCGCAATCACTTGGTCATCCCAAAAAGCTCCAAGGATTATCGCAATCACTTGGTCACCCAAAAAGCTCCAAGGATTATCGCAATCTCTTGGTCAAACCCAAAAAGCTCCAAGGATTATCGCAATCACTTGGTCACCCAAAAAGCTCCAAGGATTATCGCAATCACTTGGTCACCCAAAAAGCTCCAAGGATTATCGCAATCTCTTGGTCAAAACCTAAAAAGCTCCAAGGATTATCGCAATCACTTGGTCACCAAAAGGCTCCAATGATGTCCACAACCACTTGGTCAAAAATAAAAAACAATCAAAAACAACAAAAATTTGCATCTCATTTCTAGGCATAATCAAATTCATCAATCGAGATCTCTTCTCACACCTCATATTCATATTCACAAAAATCAATCCATCAAAAATACAAAAATATGTAGCTGCATTAAGCATTGCATCCATACATTGCATATTTGTGGTCGTATAGGTCAAAGGCACCATAGGCTGTAATTGCTCTGATAGACCATCTTGTTCCACACTGTTCCATTTTACAAAAACAACAAAAACACCATGCATTGCTTTTTACCACACTACAGTCAGTGGTCTTTTAATGTATCAAAAGCTTTCGTGATTCAGTCATCATTTTGCTCTTTAGCCATGTAATGTATCAAGTCAGACAGATTTTATGAAGGTAGAGTCATACTTGAAATACACCTTGTTACGTAACATCCCAACACAAATTAAAACACATAAAACAATTCCTGAGTTGTGTGAACGAAAGATGAAACCTGCATAGTAATCCAGGTCACCATAAGCGAAACGGTTATCTTGCTCATCCCCATGTGCGAATGACCCCAAGAATGCTGAGAGTTGGCAAAAGGACAAGCATCCTCCCTACCCAATTCCCTAAGAATCCCTAGTTCTCAATAGTTGCAAAACATCAAAAATTTGCAAAACGTCAAAAATCAAATATTTGACATCATAAAGTGCGCACATCAAACGGCACAAAAGATAGTGATTTTCATCACTCCATACCCCCAATCCCTTGCTCAAAAGAAAAAAACAAATCAAAATAAACAGTGATCTTATCACTACAAACGAGCAAGTATCCCAATACAATTGAAGAAAAGAAGGGAGTCGAACTTGAATCCCTGGAACTCTTAGCATTCTAAAAGGTCATAAGGCAAGCCTCAGTATCGGTTTGGTTGATAGCCTATCGATAACTGGCGGTAAACCTCTCGCATGACGATATATATGTCACATTAACTTGCGTACAGATCAATGTTTGCATGTGGATGAGCTAGCTTATGGTATCCTGGATAGCACCGCAGATTAATCTAACTGAATACAACAAAGGAGTTAGTGGAGCTAATTAGGTGATCCTCGATACGGGTTCGGTTGAAAGCCCATCTGGCATTGGCAGTATCTTGATAAATGCAACAATAACGAACTCAATTGCACACACAGGGGATGTGAAATAGCTTGGTTAAAAACAAGTTCGACTCATACCTTGTTCAAAAGTCTTGTAAGACAAAGTACGAGTCTTGGCTAGTGAGTTAAAACCGTCTGAGTCTCAGAAAACCTTAGCTACATTTCTAAACCAACTGCGCCGCTTTTCATCCTTACAATACCATCAAAAAATACAAAAAGAGAAAACCACATGTATACATACAAGAGCCATACATTACAGCAATCGCCTAAAAACAAAATAATAGAGTTCTAAACAGTCCTTGGTGCCATAGCCAAACATCACAAACCCCATTCATCCATTTCATATCTGCATATCACATATAAATCAAAACCATTTGCATTCATCATAGCATATGCATCCATCAAAATAAATCAACATGCATACATCCATATTCATCAACCATCATGCACAAGATCAAAGAAAATCAAAACAACAAAAACAACAAATAAATGCAACACAAAAACAAAAAGCAATAAACATTGCCAGACACAAGTGCTCTTGCACTTAACCTCTTAGCATAGAAAAACTGATGTCAGGGTCTACATTGTCACTATCCTACTCCCTAAGAAGGCTACCATAGCCGGACCGCTCCACGGGAAGACGGATTGTCGACAATTTCACCCCATAACGACGTCACAAAAGGGTCAAAACCCATTCAAAAACAACAAAAAAATGCAACACAAACAAAAAGCAATAAACATTGCCAGACACAAGTGCTCTTGCACTTAACCTCTTGGCATAGAAAAATTGATGTCGGGTTTACATTGTCACTATCCTACTCTCTAAGAAGGCTACCATAGCCGGACCGCTCCACGGGAAGACGGATTGTTGACAATTTCACCCCTAAATGGCATCACAAATGGGACAAAGCCCACTAAAAAACAACAAGAAAATCAAAACAACAAAAACAACAAATAAATGCAACACAAAAACAAATAGCAATAAGCATTGCCGGACACAAGTGCTCTTGCACTTAAACTCTTGGCATAGAAAATCGATGTCGGGGCTCAAATTGTCACTCTCCTACTCCCTAAGAAGGCTATCTTAGCCGGACCGCTCCATGGGAAGACGGAATTTCGACACTTTCACCCCATTATGACGTCGCCAAAAGGGTTAACACCCACCAAAAATAGGTCCAAATGTTGGAAAAATTGCACATGCTTAACGGTAAATCCTCTAAAGGCACCCTTGCACAAGTCATCTTGGGTCAAGCGACTCATCGCTTTTCTCATGAAGGTCATTCCCTCATCGATTCGTCGCTTGAGGGGGTAGTCACACTTAGTCACCAATCAACAATCACACACCCAATTAAGGAAAATGACATGCATTCAAAGAATCATTGACAAAGACAATCACGCCCCTGCTTGGGGCAGTAAACAAGCAACAATCAAATCAATCAAACACTTGGCATTTCGTGAATCATGAACACAAGGTTCCCCTGTGGATAAAATGCCCTTCGCCTATTCATGACTGATCAATGTCCAAGCTCAAGTCACACCTCACCAAAACAGGTTAATACTTGAAATCAAATTCCTTAGCTCGTCAGAAGCAAGGATTCAAGAATGCATGCCCTTTCCATACTTGGGGCATCAAAAGTTGGTTAGGTTACCAAGAAACCCTAATCATTAGTGCTTTGGTTATCTATTTTTGCTCGGCGCTGCGCCATGCACAGCGCATCCCAAAAAGGGGCATCTGTAGACACCAAAACAGCACCAATCCGATTATGTGACTACAAACACTGATCGCTTTGACACACATAGCCCCCAGGGCAGCCCTCAGAGGTTAAACAGTGGTCCTAACCACTTTTACAGCAATTTTGGAAGGTCAGAAGGCAATTTGGCACCTTCGGACAACCTACTCCAAATCCGTCCCACCCTGGGACGAATTCAAATTGGAATTCGTCTCACCAAGGGACGAATTCTGAATTCGTCCCTGGGTAGGACGAATTCCAAGTTTAACGGGCAAAAAGAAGAATGGCGCCAAGTGGCAGCCCAGAGACAGTCAGTTGATGACTCTTGCCTCGCACGCGTGTGTGGGTGGACAGATAGGCCGTTAGAAGACTATCACAAGGGCAATTATGAAAGCCCAAGTCATGGAGGACTCCCCTCCCTCATGGGAAGACTTGACTGCCACATGGCACCTATGACCAACACATGGCGCTTATGCTTCCCCTCTCAAAAGAGACCCCATGGGTCTATAAAAGGTGGGACTTTTCTCACCCAAAAGGAGAGATGGAAGGAGATTTCAAGCAACGAAGTGCTGTCGAGTTGAACACCCACTTGCATCCCCTTTGATTCACCTTCTCACATCCACCAATCTCTTTTGCAAGGGAGGTTGTTGGGTGGCTTTTGGAAGCTTGAATCTGACCCAAATCCAACATATGGACACCTGAATCAACCAATTTGCAGACATCCCAATCCTAAGAGGTTTTGGGCCCATCCCTAGTGGATTGGCGCCAAGATCAAGTGCCAACGGTGGGAGGCCCACTTGGGCACCCCCGCACTTTCTAAGTTTTGTTTCAAAAGCATTCTAGATTATTGTTTCAGGTTGCATATCATGTTATTCTGTTTGGTTAACTCATAGCTTCAATTTCATAACATTTCGATCAGATTTTATCATGCTTTGTGTCGCTTTGTTGTTTCACTAACTTGCAGGTGGCGATATCGAATTCCCGAGGATAGAGGCCAAATTGGGAGAATCCGACCATCTGGGTCATCCCAAAATGGCCCCAATTACATAACCCCCTATTTGCAGGCGTTTTGCAGGTCCCGAGATTCGACATTGGAGCAGACGACGAGTCGGCTTTTCCAACACAGAAGAATTCGTCCCACCCAGGGACGAATAGCAGTCAGAATTCGTCCTGCCCAGGGACGAATTCCAGTTGAAGGTAGATTGGCCAACTGTTTCAATGGCAGTGGCCCTCTGGTGATGTCTTCTGTCCTCTGTCAGATTTTTAGGTCATTTAGAGTCATTTTGTCTATCGATTTGGCTAATTATTTACATGCATCTTTTGGCGATTTTAGAGAACAAACACTTACTATTTGCAACAGGTGCTACTGACATCTTCGTTGTTTCTTTGTTCGCAGGAGGAGCAGCAGAGGTCAAAGACTCATCGACATCAGCGACGGCATCATCTTGGCCCGTCCATTTCAAGTGTGGGCACGCGGAAAGAGGAACCTTAAGTCTCGATTGTAGTCAAATTCTTTTAACGCTCCTAGCCCCTGAAAAGGGAGGAGGCGTATTTGTAACGGAGATCAAGAAAGTTTAATGAAAGGGCTGTGTTTTCTCCATTTGCTTGTGTCTCTTCCAATGCGTTTCTTTCATTTCATGCAATTTACATTTCTAGGACTTAAGCGTATTTGATTTTGAATGCATCGCAATTAGTGTTTCCTTCGCCCAAAATCTCGTGCTTTCTACAACAAAGGAGTTAGTGGAGCTAATTAGGTGATCCTCAGTACAGGTTCGGATGAAAGCCCATACCACTGGCGGTATCCTGATAAATACCACAATAACGAACTCAATTGCACACACGAGGATGTGAAATAGCTTGATTAAAAACAAGTCTGACTCATAGCTTGTTCAAAAGTCTTGTAAGACAAAGTACAGTCTTGGTTAGTGAGTTAAAACCGTCTAAGTCTCAGAAAACCTTAGCTACATTTCTAAACCAACTGCGCCGCTTTCCATCCTTACAATACCATCAGAAAATACAAAAAGAGAAAACCACACATATACATACAAGAGCCATACATTACAACAATCGCCTAAAAACAAAATAACAGAGTTCTAAATAGTCCTTGGTGCCATAGCCAAACATCACAAACCCCATTCATCCATTTCATATCTGCATATCAAATATAAATCAAAACCATTTGCATTCATCATAGCATATGCATCCATCAAAATAAATCAACATGCATACATCCATATTCATCAACCATCATGCACAAGATCAAAGAAAATCAAAACAACAAAAACAACAAATAAATGCAACACAAAAACAAAAAGCAATAAACATTGCAAGACACAAGTGCTCTTGCACTTAACCTCTTAGCATAGAAAAGCGATGTCAGGGTCTACATTGTCGCTATCCTACTCCCTAAGAAGGCTACCATAGCCGGACCGCTCCACGGGAAGACGGATTGTCGACACTTTCACCCCATTACGACGTCACAAAGGGGTCAAAACCCATTCAAAAACAACAAAAAAATGCAACACAACAAAAACAAAAAACATTTCCAGACACAAAAATGCAACACAAACAAAAAGCAATAAACATTGCCAGACACAAGTGCTCTTGCACTTAACCTCTTGGCATAGAAAAAGTGATGTCAGGGTACATTGTCACTATCCTACTCTCTAAGAAGGCTACCATAGCCGGACCGCTCCACGGGAAGACGTATTTTTGACAATTTCACCCCTAAATGGCATCACAAAGGGGAGAAAGCCCACTAAAAACAACAAGAAAATCAAAACAACAAAAACAACAAATAAATGCAACACAAAAACAAACAACAATAAGCATTGCCGGACACAAGTGCTCTTGCACTTAACCTCTTGGCATAGAGAATCGATGTTGGGGCTCAAATTGTCACTCTCCTACTTCCCTAAGAAGGCTACCATAGCCGGACCGCTCCATGGGAAGATGGGTTTTCGACGATTTCACCCCATTATGGCATCACCAAAAGGGTTAACACCCACCAAAAACAGGTCCAAATGTTGGAAAAATTGCACATGCTTAACGGTAAACCCTCTAAAGGCACCCTTGCACAAGTCATCTTGGGTCAAGCGACTCGTCGCTTTTCTCATGAAGGTCATTCCCTCATCGATTCGTCGCTTGAGGGGGTAGTCACACTTAGTCACCAATCAACAATCACACACCCAATTAAGGAAAACGACATGCATTCAAAGAATCATTGACAAAGACAATCACGCCCTGCTTGGGGCAGTAAACAAGCAACAATCAAATCAATCAAACACTTGGCATTTCGTGAATCATGAACACAAGGTTCCCCTATGGATAAAAGGTTGCGCCCTTTGCCTAATCATGACTGATCAATGTCCAAGCTCAAGTCACACCTCACCAAAATAGGTTAATACTTGAAATCAAACTCCTTAGCTCGTCAGAAACAAGGATTCAAGAATGCATGCCCTTTCCATGCTTGGGGCATCAAAAGTTGGTTAGGTTACCAAGAAACCCTAATCATTAGTGCTTTGGTTATCTATTTTTGCTCGACGCTGCGCCATGCACAGCGCATCCCAAAAAGGGGCATCTGTAGACACCAAAATAGCACCAATCCGATTATGTGACTACAAACACTGATCGCATTGACACACATAGCCCCCAGGGCAGCCCTCAGAGGTTAAATAGGTGTCCTAACCACTTTTACAGCAATTTTGGAAGGTCAGAAGGCAATTTGGCACCTTCGGACAACCTACTCCAAATACGTCCCACCCTGGGATGAATTCAAATTGGAATTCGTCTCACCAAGGGACGAATTCTGAATTCGTCCTTGGGTAGGATGAATTCCAAGTTTAACAGGCAAAAAGAAGAATGGTGCCAAGTGGCAGCCAGAGATAGTCAGTTGATGACTCCTGCCTTGCATGCGTGTGTGGGTGGACAGATAGGCCGTTAGAAGACTGTCACAAGGGCAATTATGAAAGCCCAAGTCATGGAGGACTCCCCTCCCTCATGGGAAGACTTGACTGCCACATGGCACCTATGACCAACACATGGCGCTTATGCTTCCCCTCTCAAAAGAGACCCCATGGGTCTATAAAAGGGGGGACTTTTCTCACCCAAAACAGACAGATAGAAGGAGATTTCAAGCAATGAAGTGCTATCGAGTTGAACACCCACTTGCATCCCATTTGATTCACCTTCTCACATCCACCAATCTCTTTTGCAAGGGAGGTTGTTGGGTGGCTTTTGGAAGCTTGAATCTGACCCAAATCCAACATATGGACACCTGAATCAACCAATTTCCAGACATCCCAATCCTAAGAGGTTTTGGGCCCATCCCTAGTGGATTGGCGCCAAGATCAAGTGCCAACGGTGGGAGGCCCACTTGGGCACCCCCGCACTTTCTAAGTTTTATTCTGAAGCACTCTAGATTACTTGTTCATGTTGCATTTTGTGTTATTATGTTTGGTTAGCTCATAGCTTCAATTTCATAACATTCTGATCAGATTTTGTCATGCTTTTTGTCGCTTTGTTGTCCTACTAACTTGCAGGTGGCGACATCAAATTCCCGAGGATAGAGGCCAAATTGGGAGAATCCGACCATCTGGGTCGTCCCAAAATGGCCCCAATTACATAATCCCCCTGTTTGCAGGCATTTTTTAGGTCCCGTGATTCGACATTGGAGCAGCAATAGGTCAGCTTTTTCAACACAGAAGAATTCGTCCCACCCAGGGATGAATAGCAGTCAGAATTCGTCCTGCCCAGGGACGAATTCTAGTTGAAGGCAGATTGGCCAACTGTTTCAATGGCAGTGGCCCTCTGGTGATGTCTTCTGTCCTCTGTCAGATTTTTAGGTCATTTAGAGTCATTTTGTCTATCGATTTGTCTAATTATTCACATGCATCTTTTGGCGATTTTAGAGAACAAACACTTACTATTTGTAATAGGTGCTACTGACATCTTTGTTGTTTCTTTGTTTGCAGGAGGAGAAGCAGAGGTGAAGGACTCATCAACATCAGCGACGACATCATCTTGGCCTGCCCATTTCAAGTGTGGGCACGCGAGAAGAGGAACCTTAAGTCTCGATTGTAGTCAAATTCTTTTAATGCTCCTAGCCCCTAAAAAGGGAGGAGGCGTATTTGTAACAGAGATCAAGAAATTTTAATGAAAGGGCTGTGTTTTCTCCATTTGCTTGTGTCTCTTCCAATGCGTTTCTTTCATTTCATGCAATTTAAATTTCTAGGACTTAAGCGTATTTGATTTTGGATGCATCGCAATTAGTGTTTCCTTTGCCCAGAATCTCGTGCTTTCAACAAGACCAGACATAGTGTAGTCAGTGGGATTAGTGGTAAGGTTTCAGGCAACACCTAAGAAAACACATGTAGTAGGAGTAATGAGAATTCTTTGGTATCTAAAAGAGACTATGGATTTTGGGCTTTGGTATCCCAAAAGTGATAGTATCAGACTCACAACATATACAAATGCAAATTGGGCTAGCAATATTGATGATATAAAAAGAACAAGTGGAGGAGCATTCTTTCTTGGATACTGTTTAGTCTCTTGGCTAAGTAAGAAGCAGGTTTCAGTATCCTTATCTACAGCAAAAGAAAAATATATTGCATTGGTAGCTAGTTGTACATAGGTATTATGGATGAAGTGAACTCTATAAGACTTCAAGATAAAACATGATCATCATATTCCCATATTATGTGATAATACTAGTGCTATGAGAATCTGAAATAATCTAGTGATGCACTCTAATACAAATCACATTCCGATCAAGTATAATTTTCTAAGAGAATAGGTGAAATATAAATAGGTTAGGTTGGAATATGTTACTACAAAGGAACATATAGCAAATATTTTAACTAAGCCACTTTCAAAGGAGACCTTTAAGTATCTCAAAGGAAAACTAGGAGTAATACTCCCAACCTAGAATTAACCACCTCAAGAGGAGGTGGGGGAAGGGCTAAGCTAAGAGACTCATTCTTAGCCCCAAGCTCCAAAGGTGACCCTTTGACATTGATTTCAAAGGGGGAGATATTTGAGTAAGGGGGAGAGATTTGGTTTAAGGAGAGAGCATTGAGTTAAGGGAAGAAATTTCCAAGGGGAGTAGAACAGGAAAAAGGTCAAGTTTTGGTAAAAAAAATTGGGTTACCATTAATGACAAAGGGGAATATTGTTGGAAATTTTGAGTATATGAATTGTAATTGATGTCAAGAGTGAGAGGTCATTGATTTCAAGATTTCAGCACCATTCACTGGCATTTTTAGTGGGCAACATCAGTTTTAGGTTCTCCAACCAGTGTAAAAGGATAGTCTATTTTTAGTTGATCAAGACCCGATTCCAAGAAGTTAGATGTGGTCCAAAGGGCAAAGAAGAAGACCAAGTGAATAATATTATAATATTTCTTTATAATATTATACAGGGAATTTTAAATTAATTATAAATTAATTAACATAATTTTTATTATAAATTAATTTATTAATTAATTTACGTAACTTATAAGCTACTTAAATTAATTATTAATTAATTTTAATATTAATTATAAGTTAATTTATGTTAATTTTAAATAACCCTAAGGTGGGTTATTAAATAAAAATTTGAATTTCGAATTCGAATTTGAGCGTCAATGTGGGGAATAAAATAATTATGTGTATAAAAGGAGGACTCCTCCACCTTAGCTAAGAAAGAAATGCCTTCGATATTAATATCCATGCTATAAAAAAATGTGTGAATTGTGCTATATGATCAAAGAGGAGGCATAGTTTTTGATTCACCAAGGTTGGTGCCTTAGTCACCAAGCGTTGGTAGCATAGTTGGCAACTGTAGCAGAAGCAAATCTTAGGGCAGTGAGTGGTGAAGGTTTGAATCTGCGGTATAGTGTTTTATTTTTGGAATTGATGGTGGACAAAGGTTTAAAAGGAAGGAGGCTTCCCTTCCTTAACGTGGGCACTTATAGCCCACACGATGGGCACCAAAGTGCTAAGGCACTTGACGCTTGGGCCCTTGAGGAGACAGTGCTTTGAAAATCGTAGAAACCCTTTTGGGGTAAAGGACAAAGGTATGTTATTTGCTATTGATGCTGATATTTTGGAGGAATTAATTTGAGCTATTAAAGTTTAATTTTTGCATAGTTTACTTGGTATGTAAGGTTTTAAGGGAAGTTATAAGGTTGATGCAAAATAATTTTGGTGATATTTTATTTAGTGTTTGAAAATGATAATAAGGTGTTTAAGGAAGATTGTTTAAGATTTTGTGGTGTTGGATATTATTTTAGGTTGGAGATTATAAGGTGTATCTAAATAATTATTTTAATATATGATTTGATGGATGCTAATTTCAAGAAGGAGAAATAAGGTATATTTGAGCTTTGATTATTTTTGTGTCTCGGAAATATTTTGAGAAAGTGTTAGAGTGATATTTTATCATCTAACCATTGAAATTAGAAATAAGAAAATTGTGATTGAGACCGGTTTTCTAAGGGAACTTCTAAATAAAACAAAAGGTATGGGCATATATTGCTAGTGAGTGATTGTTGAATGTTATGAATGCAAATTTGGAGTGAAAAGTATTGGTTGGTAAGCATTGTTAAGTGTGTTTTGAATTAATGCTTCAAGGTTTTTTGGAATAAATAGTTGATAAAACCTTGTTTGATAAGCATTGTTGTTGAAGTGATTAAGTTGAGTGAACTTGAACTAGGATTTGCAAAGATCATGAGTATCATTGTTATGTGAGATTGATTGATAAGAATTGTTGGAAATATTTTAGTGAGTGTTCATATGCTTGGACTAGGGTTTGTAAGTAAGGATTAATTTATTGAGTGATTGGTTGAGTAGAGGTTGTTGAGCCTAGTCAAGTGGATGTATTGAAGTGATAGTTCACATTATTTGAAACAAATTATTCTATATTTTAAATTGATTTGAGAAAGAGGTTGAGTATTTCTGAGTGTGAAACATATTGAGTCTCTAAAAATTCTCTATATGTTTCTATGATAAAATAGAAATTGAAAGTGATCGATAGTTTATGAATGTGAAGCATATTGATTCTCTAACAATTATCTATATGTTTCTATGAGATTGGAAAATTTCTAGTGAGGACTTGTTGAGCAGATTTGAGGTAAGTCTTAGAGAATACTTATGGACAGATTAGTGTAATCTTTTTTAGAAGCTTACAATACAGATTTGAGGATAGATATTGAGGACAAATTTGAGTATAGAGATTGAAGATAAATTTGAGGACAAAGTGTGATACATATTTAAAGGATTGTGTTTAGTGTAGAGTTGAGACAAATATTTTGATATAACAAAGTATAGAGGAAAATAGTCTCTAGTGGATACAGATCCATTAGCCAGGGTAGTGAGGATAGGTGTATTTAGTGGATAGATATCCATTAGCTAGAGCAGTGGGGCAACAATTCTTTTAGAATTTGTGAACCATGTTAAATCATGTCTCTCATGTGTGTGATGCTTTGTGTGATGTTTACTACTTTAATATTGTTGATGTTATCATTTGGATTAAAATACAATTTTTTTATATTATACTGTTCACCCCCCATCTCAGTATAAGCACATGTTCTTCGTACATGCATTATTTATATTTTATGCTCTTATATAAATAAAATAGAGTAATAGTAAGTGACAGTTTGCATGATGATTGCATGAGAGTTGGTTAATCATTATATTATTTGAAATGTATATTCAATGACATTGGAAAAAATGTTGAATGGTAATGATGAGTGTTTTTCTTTAGAATGATATAGTTGTTTGATTTTAGCTTTAAATCCATTCTATAGAGTTGATTTTGATCCCTGCACTATACAATATTAGAACATGATTAAATGATATCCAAATACAAAAATCATTATGTTGAATGTTCTAAGCTAGAGAAGCGCAGGAATACAAGATGGTGACTGCAAATTGGTTTTTGGAGAAACACTTGAGTGGTGGAAACACCAACATCTTGTTATCTCTAATTCTCTTTCTGATATGGAACAACATGAGGAATATTGTACATGATTATTAGTTATATTTGACTCCAAAATATATTTAAAAATAGTTTTGTAACTAGCTGTGAGAAGTTATGTACACCTGATAGTGAAATTTTATGTGAAACTATGTTGAGTTGGTAAAGTGAGTAGGTGAAAACCTATATAGTTATCCACTTTTGATTAAATTTGAGCTTAGAATTTGAATAACGATTTATCTTCTTTTTATTTAATGTATGATGGTATATTTATAATAAATAATAATATTGATAGTTATCATTCTACCAGTATCTGCTTTCAGTATGAATAATAATAATGTGAAATAATTGAAGAGTTTATACTTTTTATTGTTGTGTTCAATGAATTTGAATATAGTGTAATCAAGTTACAAAATGATGCATTTTATTAAGATGAGCATCTATTTGTATTGGCTATCGGGATTAGTAGTAACTCATTATAGTGAAGGGTCTTGTACTCTTAGAGTTTCTTCCTATAAGAAGAAATAACTATGAATTTGAACCGAAGGACACCCAATAGTGAAATGACAACAGGTGGATGGATGGTTATCTTATTACCTGAAATTTATATTTTTTATTGCAATTGAAATCCTATAATAGAAGAAAACCTTTTAAACTATTAAGTAGGTAACAATAAAAAATGTCTGCCAAGAGTAGACAACTTTGTAAAAATTATAAGTTTATGAAAGCATTTTTGAGAAATAAAGACACTTGAAGAAAAATTTCTTAAAGGACTTTGTTGTCATGTCGAGATAAAATTAATGAGATTCCTTAAATTGTATTATGATCCTAGTATGACATATGAAACTCGGTGCAATGACTACTATGTTTGGGTGTAAACCTTTGGTTTAAAAACTTTAATGATAGGGTTCACTTTGTAGTAACATGGAGAGCAAGTATTAAATAATTGAAGTAATTTTTAATTATTCTTTTAGAATAATTTGAATTGTAGGTTAATAGCTAGTTATGATTGGATAAAATATAATTACATATATGCAATGTAATATTTTAATTTTAATTTATTTCTGCTCATATTATATCTTGAATGAGTAATTATAAAAGAGCATCTCTCTTTACATTACTAAGAGCTTATTGTAGATTTTAGTTGCAAAGTGATAAAACTGTATATTATTCCACTTAGGACTTTGATAAAACCTTGCATTGTTATAAACAAAACCAAGCCTAACCCAATTTAATATAGAGTGTAGTAAAGAACTATGTGAACAAACTATAAGTTTAATGAAATAATAGGATTATTGCTTTGGTATCTTGGGTAATGGTCAAGGAGAGGAAGCTGAAATGGAGAGTATGACATGCAATTTTAATTAAAAAGAGTATTGAGATCATTAATGCGGTGATTGTAGGAGTTAAACTGATGTTCAAATTATATATTTATAAAAATATAAGTATCATTATTATATATTGTTGAAGAGTTAACTTGGCAAGTATTTAGAGACCTTGGGTCTTGGAGGTAATAGTCAACCAAAGGATCTTTATACAAACTTGAATTGATATCTTAATTGGAATCCATATAATGCAATGGTAAGGAATTATTGTGATTACACCTTCAATATAATATTGGGTGTGCATTATATGCGAATATGGTTGGATGAATGTACATATAACAATTTACCTTTTCCTGTGGTTGTGACTTATATGTCTGGATTAAAATTTCCATAGACAAATGAATGAAAATAATTATTTTTTTGTAATATTGGGTTTGTTAAATGATTGCAAACCCTTTGTTGGTAAATCTTAGATTCCACACAATGACATATAAAATATAGTAACCTAATCCTTTATAGGTTAACATAAAAAAAGGTTGTAAATATACTCCTAGTGTGTTGGAGTACGAGAAAACAACAAGCTTGTTTGATGTTGTGACTTATATAATACTTAAAAATTGTTTTGTTGATTGAGTTAAAAAATACATTTGTGGATTGGGTACAACTTACTTGTTATTTAGGTTGTATGTGGTTATCATAAAATTAGAACTGAAATTTGATAACTCACAAATCTTACCCAAATACATGAAGAGGATTGAACAAATATATTCCTCATGGGAAAAATATTTAAAACAAGACCATGGTGACAGATAAGATAATATGTTCCTCATGAATTCAGCAATTTAGATCATCTAAATTTATTGTGGGAGTAGCCTTATAAAAAATTAACCCTAAATTATTCATCAAGGAGGATGAACCATATTTTCTAGCAAACTAAAAAAATTATATTGTAGCAAATGATTAATAGTTATTCTTAGCTTTATTGGAATAAGATGTCTATGAGACTTTTGAACCCATAAACCTAGAAAGATGTAACTTGAGGATCAAGTTAAAGATAGAATTAATCATTCCAAATAAGGAATTGGTTACATTATGAAGCCCAACTTGGTAGTTAGGTTATTAGATACTATCTAGAGTCTTAGTGATAATTTCCAGCTATAACTTTAGCCAAACATTTGGTATGATTTATCGAGAAGGATGAGAAAATAATGATAACCTAGTCATAAGAAAGCTTAGATATAGAGCTTTAAATATACAAATTGAAATCATGATAAGGAGTAAATACAATCATTCATCGAGAAGTATAAAGAAATATATATTAACACCCAATGTTGTTGAGGTGCAGGTATGCACACAATAAGTCTTGATAGCAATTGCAGTCTTACAAAGTTTATCTAGACAAGTGACTCAGAATTTGTAACAAGGGGTGGTATGGGACATCACCTCTAGGTTGATACTAATATAGTACTATGATAAGTCCCATGTTCATTTTGAATTAGGTAGATTATTCATGATATTTGGTATGGGATAAATGATTGTGAGTTATAATGTGCTTTGATCTCTTGCATATTAAAGTTTGATAAACCAACCAATTAGGTCATGGATTCAAAAATATTGAACAAGTCTATCAGTTAGGTCATGGTTTCATAAATTCTAAGGGATGAAGAAAGAAAGCATCCCCCTTTATGTCATATGTGACCTAGAGGATAACACATCCATTGATCGACCCACATACCAAAATGAGAGGTCGATAAATGAGATAATTTGATTTCATAGAATGGAACCTCTAAGATATTTGACCAATCTCATCCACTTGGGTGGCTATCTATAGCAGTATTGAAACCTAAAATTTATTTGATGTGCATGTACTGATTAAAACTATATATTAGTGATTCATTGGGTAAAACATAATTGTTATGCTATGAACCTAGAAGCACAATCATAATTGCTATGAACATGAGAGCACTCTTAGAGTTTAACAATGAATTTAAATGAAAAAAATATCCTAAGAAAATGCTTGACTTATTTTGGTGGTGCAGCCAAGTCAGTAGACTTCAGTTTTCACATATGGTATTAGAGTAGAAGATATCTTAAGTTGTAGGACTCTTATAAAAACTTTTTGTAGGATAAATTTTTAATTGTAAAAAGATCTTATGGCACATATGTTGCAAGGTGGAACTTTCAGGGATCCCACCGGAGGTGGGCAAGAGGAAGTCATCTTAAGATGAAATCCAAAAGGACCATGAATAGGAAATAGAAGAGAAAGATCCTCAAAGAGAAAAAAAATATGAAGCAAGTGAATGCACCTCCTTTAAATGAGCCTGGTAGGGAGGAAGGAAACTTAGCACATGTAGTGCAATTGTTACAAACTCTTTTGGAATAGCTAAAAGAGGAAATGGTCCAATAGAAAACTCATATGGCCCAACAACAAGATTTGATAGTCCAACAATGGAAGGTAATAGAGGACTTAACCAAAGAAATGGAAACTAAAGGTAAGATAGAGGGGATGTCTCATGAGCCTCCAAGAAATTAGTTCTAGAAGGGCCAAAGTGAGTGAGGAGTTGTCCAAGGACCTAAATAAGGTCATGATTCCCAAGTTTAATGGTATAAGTGATGACAATACAATGGAGAAATTTTAGGAATTCACTAATTTACAACAAGGATTAATGATAGTCTGAGCCTATCATCAGAAATTTACCCAATTATTAAAATATGTACCAAACTATGAGGGTACGAAAGCCATGATGGTACAAAATTTTATATTAGGATTATATCCTAAGAATTGGGACTAGGGTGAATATGCTTAATCCCAAAAACCTTGTTAAAGCATTCAATTTGGCTCAGTAAGAAAAATCTTATTAAAAGAATAAAAAATATTATTTCAATTATCAAAAATTAACTAAAAAGAAAAATATGATCTTAGGAAGCATAAAAGCACAAAAATTATGAAGTGGGTTATGGAACACAGTAAAACGTCTAAAGGAGGAGATACAAAATGAGCCAGGTTATAAAAGTAGAAATAACTTCCAAAGTAATAAGAGTAGGAAATATGGCAAAGAATACCCTAGAAGAAATGACTAGAGACCTGTATATTAGTAGAGAGCTAGGGAAATTTCACCTCAAGGTAGGAATGAAGATATCAATAGGGGTCGTGCAGCTCTTGCAATGGTTTCTATGTATACAAGATGGTATAATTTTGCTAGCAAGTTCCCCCATAGAGTTGATATCCATCAGAAAGATCCAGAAGAAGCCACCCATAGGATCTTTGTGATGTTGGATAGTTTTCATACTTTATGGACAAGTTACATTTTTCCTTTGTTAAATGGTAAAATTAATGATATAGATGCACATATTTTAATAAATGGTGGATCTACTAATAGTTTATTTCCACTAGATAGTGAGGGATATGTTTTAAAACTTAGGGTTTTGGTTATGGTTGGATGGTAGAGTTTAGATCGGGGTAAACCTACCAAGTTAACCAATGTTTAATTATTCCTCATATTTTGTTGCCTACGCAAAGAAAAACTAATTGGCAATTACATGTAAAACTCAGTATTTTGTCTTGTATAGAAAACTAAAACATATATTACTAAAACCTCTTTTAGTGGTTAGAAGAAGATGGAGTACCTTGCAGCTACAATCAAAATATTTCAAAGGCAGTTTGAACAAGCCATATCTATGATGAAATTCTTAACAGAAAAGGTGGAATCTCAACAATAGATAATTGAACTTCTTGTTGAACAAGAGTTTGAAAGTAAAAAGAAAGGAAAGAGATCCAAGGTAAAGAAGATAATTAATAGAACCAAGCCTGGAATCAAACCTAAGGATTTGGTTAAGAATAAGAATTGCAAAACTGATTTAAAGCCTGTAGGTGTTCAAGAAGTCAAGAAAGAGAAATATTGAGCACCTCAAATGGGTTGTTATGTTTGTGGAGAGGCACATTATGCTAATAAATGCCCTCAAATATTTGATCATAAAGAAGCACCTAGTGAGCAATATCTTGCAACCTATATAAAACCAATATGTACAAGCTAGGTAGAAGAGGCCATGCTGCAACCTTGAGAGGTGTTACCTTGAGGATATCGAGGATTAGGGATAAAAATATAAGGAGTTCAAAGAATACAATTTCCTATCATTTTTGAACCCACAAAAACATTTCATATTGATTGATGATGCAAATGTACATGCATATGTATATATGGATGGATGTCTAGACTACTAAGTAGAGTAGCTATGTGTATGTTTTGGTTTGTGCATGGATATTTGGAAGAATGTAATATGAAACATCATGTGAATGGATTGTTCAAATGAGTTTGAATTACTGATAGGTTTGTGCATGAATGTGATTACATGATGTATGATTTTTGAATGGATTTTCATTGATGGTTATATGAATGACTATGGAAATGAAAATGTTTTAATTTGCTCTTTTTAACAATGTACTAAACACAGAGACTGTGTTTGTTTTTAGTGGAGGAGGATGTAAATATCCTCCTTGCATGATCATTGATTATGGATTAATTAATAAATCGAACTTGCATTTATCCTTTAGAGCATGGTATTGTTGATGTCATTTATGTGTGCAGGATTAAATGTAAAATAGTGATTTTTAAATTGATTTAAAGAAAAAATAAATAAAATATAATTACCACTTTAAAATGATTTACCATCATAAAGAGTGGGCAATGGACATACAAATATAAAATAATGAAAAATTAAATAAAACGAATGAGTTGTTTGGGTGGCTCTGTCATGATGACATGAAATGTGCACTAAGTGGTTGTTTTTAACTCCATGCTTATTTGGAATTATGCATGCATTCAACGAGTGGTGTGTTCTAGGTTTTGTGAATCTGAAATGAAAATATCTTCTTCTATTTTTTTTTTTTTTGGCTAGAATGTATCTATCTATTGGGTGTCACTTGGCGTTGGTTGTGTGTAACTTAACATCTGCATCAGGCAGGTAGAAAAGTAAAAAGAAATTGTATTTTTATAATAACAAATACAAGGATTTGTTTGGCTCAAGAAAACTTGTAGACTGGGAAGTTTCATTTCTTTAGTTTCAATTTTCTTTTCAAAGAATGGAACGAATCTCATCACTTTATAAAAATAACAAGTGATATTCTGGTTACATGAAAATTGATGCACATGTATATGAATGGTTGGAAACTGCACTCTTGCCTGCTATTGAGTGAAATGAAAACTGTAATGTATTATTGTGTATGGCCAAAAGGTATGTTTGAAAGTAAAGGAACACTGCATGCATTATCTATCTTTGATGCTCTTATCTAAAAAAATAGAGTAATGAGTAAGTGATAGTTTGCATGATGACTGCATGAGAGTTGGTTAATCGTTACATTCTTTGAAACGTATCTTTGAGGGCATTGAAAAAAATGCTAGATGGTAATGATGAGTGTTTTTATTTAGAATGGTATAGTTGTTTGCTTTTAGCTTTACATCCATTCTATAGAGCTGATTCTGATTCCTACACTATCAAATATTAGAATGGGATTAAATGATAGCCAAACATAGCAATCATTCGGTTAAGCAACCTGAGTTAGAGAGGTACATGAATACAAGCTGGTGACTGCAAATTAATTTTTGGAGAAATACTTGAATGGTGGAAACATCAACGTCTTGTTATATCTAATTCTATTTCTAATATGGAGAAATTGGAGGAACTTGTACATGATTATTAGTTGTCCTTGGCTCAAAAATACCTTTAGAAACAATTTTGTAACCAGTTGTGAGAAAATATGTATATTTGATAGTGAAATGTTATGTGAAACTGTGTTGAGTTAACAAAGTGAATATATGAAAACCTATAGAGTTATCCTCTTTTGATTAAATCTGAGGTTAGCATTTGAACAATGATTTATCTTCATTTTATTTAATGTATGATGGCAGATTTATAATCAATAATAATGTTGATAGATGTCATTATGCCTGTATCTACTTTTGGTATGAAAAACTGTAATGTGAAATAATTGAAGAGTTTATACTTTATCTTGTTGTGTTCAATGAATTTGAATAGAGTGTAATTAAGTTACAAAATTATGCCTTTTATTAAGATGAGTATCTATTTGTATTGGCTTTCGGGATTAGTAGTAAATTGTTATTGTGAAGGGTCATGTACTGTTAGAGTTTCTACTGTTAGAGTTTCTTCCTATAAGAAGAAATAATTATGACCTTGAACCGAACGATACCCAATAGTTAAATGAGGGTTGGTGGATGGTTATATTATTAGCTGAAATTATGTTTTTCATTCCAATTGAAATCCTATGATAGAATAAACTCTTTTAAACCATTAAGCAGGTAACAGTTAAAACTATCCATCAAGAGTAGACAACTTTGTAAAAATAATAAGTTTATGAATACATTTTCGAGAAATGAAGAGACCTCGAACAAAAGTTATTAAATAAATTTGTTGTCATGTTGAGGTAAAATTAATGGGATTCCTTAAATTGTCTTATGATCCTAGTATGGCATATGAAAGTCGATGGAATGACTACTATGTTTGGGAGTAAACCTTTGGTTTGAAAACTTTAATGATAGGGCTCACTTTGTAGTAACATGGAGAGCAAGTGTTAAATAATTGAAGTAATTTTTATTTATTCTTTTAGAATAAGTCTAATTGCAGGTTAATAGCTAGTTATGACAGAATATAATATAGTTACATATATGCAATGTAATATTTTAATTTAAATGTATTTATGCTCATATTATATATTGAATGAGTAATTAGAAAAGAACATCTCTTTACATTTCTAAGAGCTTGTTGTAAAGTTTAGCTACGAAGTGATAAAAAATAAATATTATTCCACTCACGACTTTGAGTAGAACAAAAACCTGCATTGCTATAACCAGAACCAAACCTAACCCAATTTAATATAGAGTGTAGTAAAGCGCTATGTGAACAAACTATAAGTAAAAATAAATAATAAGAGTATTGCTTTGGGATTTAGGAAAACATTGAAGGAGAGGAAGTTGAAATGTAGAGCAGGACTTGCAGGTTTCATTAAAAATAATATTGAGATTATTAATACAGTGAAGGTGGGATTAAACTGCTATTAAAATTGTATATTGGTAATAGGATAAGGATCATTATTATATATTATTGAAGAGTTAAATTGGTAGGTCTTTAAAGAACTTGGTTCATTGAGGTAATAGTCAACCAAAGGATATTTATATAAACTTGAATTGATGTCTTAATTACAATTCATATAATGTAATGGGAAGCAATTACTATGATTGCACTTGCAATATGATATTAGGTGTGGATAATATGCAAATATGGTTGATTGGCTATGCATATAACAATTTATCTTTTCCTGCGGTTGTGACATATATGTCCAGATTCAATTTTTTTTTAGACAAATGAATGAAAAGAAAATTATTTTTTGTAAACTCGTGTTTTTTAAGTGATTGTAAACCCTTATTTGGTAAATCTAATATTCCACACAATGACAGCTAAAATGTAGTAACCTAATCCTTTATGTGTTATCATAAAAAAGCGAGGTTCTAATTACACTCCCAATGTGTTGGCATGTGAGAAAACAACAAGCTTGTTTGATGTTGTGACTTACATAATACTTAAAAGTTGTTCTGTTTATGGAGTTGAAAAAACCCATTTGTTGGTTGGGTAAGATTTACTTGTGATTTAGGTTGGATGTGGTTATCATAAAATTAGAACTAAAATTTGATAACTCATAAATGTTACCCAAAAACTTGAAGAGGATTGAACCAAGATATTTTTCATAGGAAAAATATTTAAAACAAGACCATGGTGAGGGATAAGATGATGAGTTTCTAGTGAATTCAACAATTTAGATCATCTGAATTTATTGTGGTAGTAGCCTTCTAGAACTTTGAACCTAAATTATTCATCAAGGAGGATGAACAAGATTTTTTGGCAAGCTCAACTCCTATCCTAACCCTAATTATTAATGATAATATAATATATATTTCATATCCTATGGTTAGAATAGAAAATAATATAATAATTAATTATAAATTAATTAGTATATTATAATATTAGGGTTTAGGCTTAGCATTGTGACTTTTTGTTCACAAACTTAGAATGGGTATAAAATATTGTACAAATTTATCATTCAAGGCATCCATGAATAAATATTAAAACATATGTTATTTGAACCATTGGAGGGATCCCATCAATGCAACTATGATTCTCTTAATTTAGGTATATTTTTATTTATTTATTAAATTATTGTGCAACCATTAGGGTTCTACCATATGATATCAGAGCATGATGGAACCAAAAACATGGGACCAAAAAGTTTAGAAAGAAGCACAAAAATTGAAGGAAGAATTTTGGGAATTGAGGCAACTAGATTGGAAAGTTTTAGAAAACATTATTAGTAAGTGCATTGAGGATTTATGGAAGCAAATGAAAGTGAATAAATTGCACGTGAAGAAGAGGGAAAAACATGGAAGAAAAATGCAAATAATCCTAACCCTAAAATTTTTTGGGAGGAGGCCATAACCATAGAACTTCCAAAGGTACCTATTGCATTTCCAGAAACAAATAATACAAATCCTAATAATGCAATTTTTTTTATAAAAGGAGTGCACCAGGAAGAAGAGGATATCAAGGATGAAGGTTTCCAAAAGCAATGTTTTATAGATCTGCATATGGGAAATGCACACAGACATCAAGGTGGAAATCAGCCTAGTAAGACCCTAACACAAAAAAATATTTTCTCCAATAACATTTCCAATACTGTTTGCAATGTTTTTTCAAACAATCTAATAAATGCAGAAGAAGAAACAAAAGTTTCTAAAATTTTCAATGGCTACAATCCAGAAAAAGATGAGTTTGATTATTGGGATATGCTGGACAGTGTGGGCCTTTCATCTGTGAGGCCTCCACCATGGCCACCACCAATTTTTGAAAAATGAATTTCTCTTTCTGGTGCAGGCCACCAAATAGCTTTGCATATAATTCAATTTAGGCTATGGTTTGAAGACCAAGAAATATGGTGAAATTGTCCAAGCATTGAAAAACATAGTTGAAGTTGCAAAGCTATTGTAAAATAAGCATTGATAGTAGATAGTAGATACAAACATAAAGTATACATCATAACCAATTCATATTCTACCAAGTATACTAATAATGTTGACCCAAAATTTAAAGGCTATGGTTGCGATTGCCATGAGCTATGTTTTATTGGAGTTCAAGCATGAAATACACCAGAGGAACGTCTATTTGTTGCCATTTAGGGGATTTATATCGTTGTCTTTAAATTTCACTCAAGAATTAAAAAATGCATCTATGTATTTCCTCAAGCTGATATGCTCCCATAGAAGAACCTCTGCCACTATACAAATTTAGAAATTTCTCATACTTCAACAGATATTTTAGTGATTAAAAGCCTATCAACGAACCAAAGAAGTAAAAAAATATCTCAGCGAAAAATACTCGGCATAGTTGATCCAGTTGAAATACGTCCACAGAAGCAGTAATGTTTAAGGCGATAAAGCAAATATATAAATTTTCATAATTTTATTGGTAGACAACTCGAGCTTTACTACGATCTAGTAAACATAAATGAAAATATTTAGTCCTTGCACGAAAATATTTAGTCCTTGCACGAATTTGGTTCATCACCATCTTATTATAACAGACTAATATTTGAAGATAATCGGTCCCCATAAATGCTTTGACGCCTATGTTACCACCCAAAAACAATAAAATGCAAAACATTGCTAGGCACCAAAACAATTGACATGTATATGTCCTAAGGAAACATACTACATTCTACATAAATGAAGGCCCTTGAGATATATAACCTTCCGGGTGGCATTAATTTTTACATATTAGAGAAACACACTTCGGATGCATATAAATATCATGGAACACGTATATCTAGATTTTTTAAACCACAAAAATAATGGAATTATGCGCGAGCTGGGTAAACATTGAGTTTAAGTTTCACCCATTAACTATCCCACGTGGATGTGTTTATCAACAATCAAGAATACCCACGTGAATTTTCTCTGAAACAATTAAAATCCAAACCTTCTACACAACTAAATTCATGTGTAGAGGAAAGGTTGGTGCATTTAGCCTGGAGATTCTTGTTGATTTTAAGCTCAATTGAAAAGAGTAGTCAAGAGCACTTGATATCCACTTGTGAAATTCATGGAGGTTATCAAAGTAGTGGCCAACTTGGGCTTGGAAGGACAGAGAAAGGTAGCAGTAGCAGCTACTCAGAACAATTATAGCTATAGTCAACTACTGACCTCTACTTGATAGATATCTAGCATACTGAAAGCAACCCATATTTCATCAGCCATTGAAGGCCAATCTACTGAACATGGTCATGTGGAAAAGACAAAGGAAGTAATTTCTGAATCCAAATATACATTTTATGGAACCGGTAATCTAGACAAGGCTCGTATAGGGATCATAGCAAAACCTTCTTACATATTTTGTAGCTGGCATGTGGGCTACCTAGATAAACGGTGCAGTTGCAGTTCCGTTGGCTCTCAGCCACCCATAAGCAGAACTCCTTCATTTCATGAATTATTTGGGGGTGTCTATAGCCATGGGTACAAAGGAGTATCGAGAACTTCTGAAGGATATAGCACATAAATACTCTGCAAAATTTTATATCCTCCCTTCAGTTCCAAGTCTTCTATTAACTAACGACGAGTCTAAAATAAGAGGAGCAGAGGATGATCCTTTAGGAAACTTATATAAACATATCCTAGGAGAGGTTGAGGAATTGGCTCCAGTGGAAAGTGATAAACCAACATTAATTGTATACACTAGTGGCAAAATAGATCTAAAACATAAACTTGAAGAAAATGTAGCATTATGTGATGAAAATAAAAATCACGAGTATTTCCCAAACAAGAAAACGAATATGTCAAAAGGTGACATGAAAGCTTCTGGAGAAAATCCTAAAAAACTTGCGAACAAATACATTTCATCTCAATTAAATAAAAAAATCTTTGCATGTATGTTCGGAAGGGAGATAGAGATGGTTCGCATCACATCTTCTTAAGATTATTAAAGGCTCGATTGTGCATTGAGAAAAGTCATTATTTAATAAAAAAATATATAAAATTAAAAATTAGAAAAAAAAGTGGTGAATAGGACAATTAATATTATTACATGCCCAATATAAGAGACATTACTTCATCAAGGAAGTAACCACCATTCTTTATTTACAATAAAAATGTAGTAAGTACATTGTTTTATAAACTTCAAAACCACCATGGGACCCACAATAACGTGCCCACTACAGGAGAGAAAACTATCGTGCACACATTATTCATTGTTAATAATCAAGCGAGATAATATTAATTATAGAGATAATGATGGCCATATTGTCAGGAAGTATCCAATGATAGCCAAGCTAAATTGATCCTTCATAGGCTCATACGATAGTAAAGTGGCTTTAAGTGATCGCATATCACGTACAACACTCAATGTTATCGAGCAACAATCATTAGCAAGCACTATCCAGTAAGGAAGTAAAGGAACATTGATAACGGTCAAGTTCACAAAAAGAGAAGACAACCACCAAATATCAAAATTAATCAATGAAAAAGGTAACGTGTTAGGTTGCACCACCTATATGCATGAGATATATCAACCTTATAAATTAGCAAGCAATCGACTATCAAGACCAGATCTATCAGAAGACAATATTTACCTGGATATTCAACGTGCAAGTTACAAACGATAATGTATAGACGTCAACTTTTTCCCTCGATTTTTGACAACAACTTTCAAAAAAAAAAATTAGATGAATTTTTGCAAAGATTCCTCCATTCTTGCTTTGAGGACAAAGTTGTTTCCAAGAAAGATGGCATGTTAGGATCCTATCCTAACCCTAATTATTAATGATAATATAATACATATTTCATATCCTATGGTTAGAATAGAAAATAATATAAAATTAATTATAAATTAATTATTATGTTATAATATTAGGTTTTAGGCTTAGCATTGTGACTTTTTGTTCACAACCCTAGAATGGGTATAAAAAATTGTACAAATTTATGATTTGAGGCATCCATGAATGAATATTTAAACATATGTTATTTGAACCATTGGAGGGATCCCTCATCAATGCAACTATAATTATCTTAATTTAGGTGTATTTTTATTTATTTATTAAATTATTGTGCTAGAACCTTTAGGGTTCTACCATAACACATTGGATTTTATCAAATGAGCAATAGTTATTCTTAGATTTATTGGAATAAGATGTCTATGAGACTTTTGAATCTGTAAACTTGGGCAAAGGTAACTTGAGGATTAATTTAAAGATAGAAGTAATCCTTGCATATAAGGACTTGGTTACATTATAAAGCCTAACTTAGTAGTTGGGTTATTGGATCCTATCTAGAGTCTTAGTGATAATTTATAGCTATAACTTCAACCAAACCTTTGGTATGATTTATCGAGATGGATGAGAAAATAATGATAACCTAGTCATAAGAAAGATTAGATATAGATGTTTAAATATCCAAATAAAACTCGTGATAAGGAGTGAATGGAATCTTTCATTGAAAAGGATAAGGGAACATATATTAACACCTAATTTTGTTGAGGTATGTGTATACACACAATAAGTCTCCCGTGCAATTATACTCCAATAAAATTGATCTGGACAAGTAGCTCAGTTAGAACTTGTGATGAGGGACGGTATGGGATGTCATCTTTAGGTTGCTACTTAGATAGTACTATGATAAGTCCTATGTTCATTTGACTTAGCTAGATCAGCCATGATATTTGTTATGGGATAAAATATTGTGAGTCATAATGGGTATGAGAGATCAATTCCAAGGTTAGGGTATTTACATGGCTCTAGAAGAAACCTAGTAGGGGATAATCATCTAGATATGAAGCATATGCATGTTGATCCTTTATTATTAAAGTTTGAATAAGTCGACATATTAGGTCATGGATTCACAAATGTTGAACAAGTCGACTAGTTAGATCATGGGTTCAAAACAAGTTGACAAGTTAGGTCATGGTTTTACATATGCTAAGGGATGGAGAAATCAAGCATGCCCTTCTAGGTGAGATGGACCCTAGAGGATAACCCGAGCCATGGATCAACCCACATGCCAAAACTAGAGGCTGATAAATGAGATAAGTTGATTCTATAGAATTGTACCTCTATGGGATTTGGGTAATATTATCCACTTGGGTGGCTATCTACAAAAGTCTTAAAATCCAAAAGTGATTTGACATGCTTCTATTGATTATAAATTTATATTAATTATTCATTGGGCGAAACATAATTATTGTTCTATGAACCTGAAAGCACAATCATAATTGCTATGAATCTGAGAGCACTCTTAGAGTTTAACAATGAATTTAAATAGTTATTGAATTATTTTTGTGGTGTAACTAGGTGAGTAGACTTGGGTTATTACATATGGTATCAGAGAAAAAAATATCTTAAGTTGTAGGACTCTGATCGAAATTTTTTGTCGAACAAATGTAAAATTGGAAAAAGGTCTTATGGCACATATGTTGCAAGATGGAACTTTCAAGGATCCCATGGGAGGTGGGCAAGAGAAAGCCATATTAATATGAAATCCAAAAGTACCATGAATAGAAAATAGAAGATAAATATCCTCAAAGGGAAAAAAAATGAAGTAAGTGAATGCACCTCCTATAAATGAGCCTAGTACGAAGGAAACTTAGCACAAGTAGTGTAATTGATACAAACTCTTTGCGAGTAGCTAAAAGAGAAAATGGTCCAACATAAAACTCATATGGCCCAACAAAAAGAGTTGATAGTCCAACAATGGAAGGTAATATAGGACTTAACCAAAGAAAATGAAACTAAAGGTGAGATAAAGGGGAAATGAGCCTCCAGGAAATTAGTTCTAGAAGGGCCAGAGTGAGTGAGGAGTTGGCCAAGGACCTAAATAAGGTCATGATTCCCAAGTTTAATGGTATAAGTGATGACAATGTAGTGGAGAAATTTTGGGAATTCACTAATTTGCAACAAGGATTAATGATAGTTCAAGCCTTTCATAAAAAAATATCAAATTATTAGAATATGTTTAAGACTATGAGGGCACAGAATCCATGACGATATAGAAGTTTATATTAGGATTATATCGTAAGAATTGGTACAAAGGTGAATATGCTTAATCCCAAAAAAAATGTTAAAGCATTCGATTTGGCTCAGTATAAAGAAGCTTATTAAAAGGCTATAAAGGCTTATTTCAATTATCAAAAACTTATTGAAAAAGAAAAAAATTATCTCAGGAAGCATAAAAGTGTAAAATTTATGAAGTGGGTTATGGAACACAATAAAAAATATAAAGTAGGAGATCAAAATTGAGCCAGGTGGTAAAAGTAGAAATAACTTCTAGAGCAATAATATTAGGAAGGATGGCAAAGTATACCCTAGAAGAAATGACTGAAGACCTATAAATTAGGAGAGAGCTAGAGAAATTACACCTCAAGGTAGGAATGAAGATATCAACGAGGGTAGTAGAGCTCCTACAATGGTTTCTATGTATGCAAGAGAGTACCACATTGCTAGCAAGTGCCCCCACAGGGTTGATCTCTATCAGAAAGCTCCAAAAGAAGCCACCAACAGGATTTTTGTAGTGTTGGATAGTTTCTATACTTGATGGACAAATTACCCTTTTCATTTATTAAATGGTAAAATTTATTATATAGATGTGCATATTTTAATAAATTGTGGATCTACTAATAGTTTATTTCCACTAGATAGTGAGGGACATGTTTGAAAACATATGATTTTGGTTACAATTGGAAGGTAGAGTTTGGGTCGGGGAAGACCTACCAAGATAACTAATGTTTAATTACTCCTCACAATTTATTGCCTAAGGAAAGAAAAACAAATTGGCAATTACATGTAGAGCTATGCATTTTTTCTTGTATAGAAAACTAAAGAAAATATTAGTAAAGCTCTTTTTTTTGTTAGAGGAATATGGAGGACCTTAAAGCCATAATCAAATTGTTTCAAGGGCAATTGGAAAAATCCATATCTATGATAAAATTCATAACAAAACGGGTGGAATCTCAATAACAAATAATTGAAATTTTTATTCAATAAGAGTTTGGAAATAAAAATAAAGGAAATAGATCTAAGGTAAAGAAAAGAATGAATAGAACCAAGCTTGGAAACAATCCTAGAAATTTGGTTAAGAATAAGAACTACAAAACTAATTTAAATATTGTAGGTGTTCAAGAAGTCAAGAAAGAGAAATGTCAAGCACCTCATATGGGTTGTTATGTTTGTGGAGAGGCACATTATGCTAATAAATACCCTCAAATATTTGATCACAAAGAAGCACCTAGTGAGCAATATTTTGCAACCAGTGCAAAACTAGGAGCTATAAGCCAGGTAGAACAAGCCACACTGTAGTTTTGAGAGGTGTTGATTTTCTTTCACCTTGAGGATTCTGATGATTAGGGCTAAAAATATAGCGAGTTCAAAGAATACAGTTTCCTATCTTTTTTGGACCCATAAAAACATTCTGTATGGATTGATGATGCATATGTACACGTATATGTATATATGGATGGATGTATAGACTATGGAGTGGAGTAGCTATGTATGTTTTGATTTGTACATGGATATTTGGAAGAATGTAAGATGAAACATTATGTAAATGGATTGTTTAAATGAGTTTGAATCACTGATAGGTTTGTGCATGATTGTGATTACATGATGTATGATTTGTAAATGGATTTTTAGTGATGGTTATATGAATGATACTGGAAATGAGAATGTTTTAATTTGCTATTTTTTATCATGTACTAAACACAGGGAATATGTTTATATTTAGTGATGGAGGATGTAATGACCCTCTTTGCACGATAATTTATTATGTATTAATTAATTTATTAAAATGACCTTTATCCTTTAGAGCATGGTATTGTTGATGTTCTTTATGTGTGCAGGATTAGGTATGTGCATTTGATGGACGAGTTGCTCAATAGAAAATATAATAAGGTAAGTAATGATTTGGCTTAGGGGTACATGAAATCCCCCATATTTGCATTTCATGTAGGATTTCATGAATGATTTGTCTATTGTGTACTTGTATTTTCTTCACTTAGAAACATGTTTTTGTTTGTCAAAGAAATGCATTCAAAATTTTTTTGTGGCAATGAAATTGTCATATACATGGGAGCCACACCTTATTTAATTATGTAGTCAAATAGAAATATTTATATGTTGATTATTTTAAAGGAGTATGGGAATAGGTAATTTTTTAAAATGTAAAATAGAGATGTTGAGTTTAATTTAAATAAAAAAATTAATAATATATAATTACCACTTTAAGATGATTTAACAATTATAAAGAGAGGGCAATGAGCATACAACTATAAAGTAATGAAAAATTAAATAAAACGAATGGATTCTTTGGGTGACTCTATCATGATGATACGAAATGTGTACTAAGTGGTTGTTTGTAACTCCATGCTTATTTTGTATTATGCATGCATTCAACGAGTGGAGTGCTTTGTGTTTTATGAATCGTGAAATGAAAGTATCTTCTACGATTTGTTTTTGTGTTTTTTCATTGGAATGTATCTATCTGCTAGGTGTGAATTGGCATTGGCTATGTGTGACCTAACATTTGCATCAAGCGGGTAGAAAAGTAAAAAGAAATTACATTTTTGTAACAACAAAATACAAAGATTTATTTGACTCAAGAAAAATTGCAAGTTGGGAAGTTTCATTTATTTAGTAATGATTTTCTTTTCAAAGAATGTAAATAATATCATCACTTTATAAAAATAACAAGTGATATTCTAGTTGCATGAAAATTTATGCACATGTATATGAATAACTGGAAAATGCACTCTTGTTTTCTATTGAGTGAAATGAAAACTGTAATGTAATATTATAGATGGCCATAAGGTGTATTTGAAAGTAAAGGAATATTGCATGGATTATCTATCTTTTATGATCTTATCTAAATAAAAGTAGAGTAATGATTAAGTGTCAGTTTTCATGATGATTGCATGAGATTTAGTTAGTCATTACATTCTTTGAAACGTATCTTTGAGGGTATTGGAGAAAACGCTTGATGGTAATTATGAGTGTTTTTTTAGAATGGTATAGTTGTTTATTTTTTAGGTTCGCATCCATTTTATATAGTTGATTACGATCCCTACACTATCCAATATTAGAATTGGATTAAATGATAGTCAAATATAACAATCATCCAGTTAAGCATTCTAAGGTAGAGAGGCGTAGGAATACGAGTTGATGACTTCAAATTGGTTTTTGGAGAAACACTTGAATGGTAGAAACACCTATGTCTTGTTATATCTAATTATATTTCTAATATCGAGCAATGGGAGGAACCTTGTAGATGCTTATTAGTTGTATTCGACTCCAAAATACCTTAAAAAATAGTTTTTTAACTAGCTATGAGAAATCATGTAGATATGATAGTGAAATATTATTTGAAAATGTGATGATTTGGCAAAGTGAATAGGTGAAAACATATAGATTTATCCTCTTTTGATTAAATTCGAGGTTAGAATTTGAACAATGATTTATATTCTTTTTATTTAATGTATTATGACATATTTATAATCAATAATAACATTTATAGATGTAATTATGCTCGTATATGCTTTTTTGTGAAGAACCATATTGTGAAATAATGGAAGATTTTATACTTTTTCTTGTTTTGTTCAATGAATTTGAATAGAGTATAATAAAATTATAAAATGATACCTTTTATTAATATGAGTATCTATTTTTATTGGCTTTCGCGATTAATAGCAACTTATTATAGTAAAGGATATTGTAATCTTATATTTTTTTCTTGTAAGAAGAAATAACTATGACTTTGAACCGAAGGATACCCAATAGTGAAACAAGCACTGATGGATGGTTATCTTATTAGCTGAAATATATATTTTTTATTGCAATTGAAATCCTATGATAGAAGAAACTCTTTTAAACTATTAAGTATGTAACAGTTAAAACTATCTCATAAGAGTAGACAACTTTGTAAAAATTATAAGTTTATGAATGCATTTTTGAGAAACAAATAGACCTTTTGTAGAAGTTATTTAAAGGACTTTGTTGTCATGTCAGGATAAAATTAATGGGATTCCAAAAATTATATTATGATCCTAGTATGACATATGAAAGTTGGTGGAATGAATACTGTATTTGGGAGTAAACCTTAGGTCTAAAAACTTTTAATGATAGGGCTCGGTTTGTAGTAATATGAAGAGCAAGTATTAAATAACTGAAGTAATTTCTATTTATTCTTTTAGAATAAGTCTAATTGTGGGTTAATAGCTAGTTATGATTGAATATAATATAGTTACATATATGCAATGTAATATTTTAATTTAAATATATTTTTACTCATATTATATCTTTAATGAGTAATTAGAAAAGAACATCTCTCTTTCATTGCTAAGATCTTATTCTAGATTTTAGCTACAAAGTGATACAAATTTATATTATTCCACTTAGGACTTTGAGAAAACCTTGCAATGCTATAACCAGAACCAAACCTAACCCAATTTAATATAGAGCATAGCAAAGCACTATGTGAACACACTATAAGTTAAAATAAATAATAGGAGTATTGCTTTGGGAGCTGGGAAAACAATGGAGAGAAAGTTGAAATGTAGAGCAGGACATGCAAGTTTAATTAAAAATAGTATTGAGCTCATTAATGCAGCCATGGTAGGATTTAAATTATTGTTCAAATTGTTTGTTGGTAATAGTATAAGGATAATTATTATATATTGTTGAAGATTTAACTTGGAATATGTTTAGAGAACTTGGATCATGGAGGTAATAGTCAACCAAAGGACCTTTATACAAACTTGAATTGATATCTTGATTGTAATCCATATAACACAATGGGAAGGAATTATCATGATTTCACCTACAATATGAAATTGGGTGTGGATTATATGTGAATATAGTTGTATGACTATGAATATAACAATTCATTGCCTACGATTGTGACATATATGTCTGAATCTAACTTTTTGTAGGCAACAAATGAAAATATTATTTTTTTGTAAATTTATATTTGTTAAATGATTGTAAACCCTTAGTTGGTATATCTAAGATTCCACACAATGAAAGCTAAAATGTAGTAACTTAATCCTTTGTGGGTTATCATAAAAAAATAGGTTGTAAATATACTCCCAGTATGTTGGAATGTGAGCAAACAACAAGCTTGTTTGATGTTGTAAGTTACATAATATTTAAAAATTATTTTGTTGATTGAGTTGAAAAAACCCATTTGTGGGTTGGGTAAGACTTACTTGTAATTTAGGTTGGATGTGGTTATCATAAAATTATAACCAAAATTTGATAACTCACAAACCTTACGCCAAAACATGAAGAATATTGAAAAAGGATATTCCTCATGGGAAAAATATTAAAAAAATACCATGGTGAGGGATAAGATAATGTGTTCCTCATGAAATCAACAATTTAGATCATCTGAATTTATAGTGGAGTAGCCTTCTAAAAGTTAAACCCTAAATTATTCATCAAGGAGGATGAACCAATTTTTTTGGCAAGCTCAAAATATTGGATTTTAGCAAATGAACAATAATTTTTCTTAGCTTTATTGCCATAATATGTCTATGAAAATTTTGAACCCGTAAACATGAAAAGATGTAACTTGAGGAACAAGTTGAAGATATAAGTAATAATTAGAAATAATGACATGATTGCATTATAAAACTGAAAGCACGAGGATACGGAAACAAAAAGGAATATGCCAAGCACGATGCGTGTAAAACCAAACTTAACGCTAAAAGCCTATATATTGAAAAATGCATGAAAGGAAAGAACATAGACGAATAGACACAAGATAAAAGCAGTATGAAATATAGCCTTCTTCATTGATATGCTTTCAAATTCATGTTACAATATGTATCATTCCTTTTTAGGGGATAGGAGTGTCAAATATGTTTCTTGTCACATCCATGCATAGCAATCCTTCTTTTGCATGCCCACATGTAAGATGGGCGGACCAAAACGTCACCGCATCTTGTGTATATTATTATTTACTCCTTACTACTCCTCTGATGTCGAAGACCTACGTTCAAAGAAATAGAAAATATTAGTAGCACCTGCAGATAGAATAGAACATGTATTTCCCAAGGCCTATTGTTAGTGTATGCATGAAAATATTAAACCGATAACCAAATAATATCATAACGATCTGGAAATTTGATAGAAGCATGAGTATGATACCAGGAAGAAACTACAAAAGGAACAGTCAAAAAATTCCTTACATATTTGTATTCGCTTTGGGGCGGGACGAATAAACCTACAATAATTTATCAGAAAGCACCCTCTTCAATGTCCTGCCTAGAAATCTCCAAATGACCTACAAAGTTGGGGTTATCTAATTGGGGGTATTGTGGGAAGACCCAGATGGTCAAATTTCTCCAATTTGGCCTCTAGAATCCATATTTTGATTATGGCATCTACAGATTAGTAAAGGCAAGAAATGATAAAAACCTGGTCAAAAATGCTTAGAATGAAGTGCAATTTAAACTATAATTTAAACTATAGCCTGTTTAAATAACCTAGAATAAGATGCAAAAGAAAAATCAGAGAAATATATCATAGATATCTAATCACTTCGAGGTGGGGAAATTAGGGCTACGATAGCTTGGAGGGCACCCGGGGGCGTAACGCCCACCGTTTGGGACTCTGTTCCAGCACCTATCCACTTGGGATGGGTCCAAAACTTTTTATGGGGTGTTTTCGACAAATTTTATGGGATATTGTGGCTAAAAATCGGGTTTTGGGTCTGGATTTGTGCTTCCAATAATCACCCAATAACCTCCCTTTCAAATGAGAGATTAAGGATGTGAAAGGCACAAAAGGTTGTGCCCTTTGCATTCTTGAATCCTTGCTTCTAACGAGTTAAGGAACTTAATTCAAGTGTTAACCTTTTTTCGGTGAGGTGTTACTTGAGCTTGGACATTGATCAGTCATGAATAGGAAAAGGGCGCAACCTTTTGTCTATGGGAACATTGATTTCATGATTCATGAATGCCAAGTGTTTGATCAGCTTGTGATTATTGCTTATTTACTGCCCCAAGCAGGGGCGTGATTGTCTTTGTCAATGATCCTTTGAATGCGTGTCATCTCCTTGATTGGGTATATCTTTCTTGATCGGTGACTAAGTGTGACTACCCCCTCAAGCGACGAATCAATGAGGGAATGACCAACATGAGAAAAGCGATGAGTCACTTTACCCAAGATGACTTAGGTAAGGGTGCATTCAGTTTTTACCATTGAATGCAAAAGCAGTTTCCAAACATTCTGACCTGTTTTTGGTGGGTTTTAACCCTTTTTGTGACGCATTTTGGAGCTGAAAGTGTCAAAAATTCGTTATCTTGTGGAGTGGTCCAGATATTATAGCCTTCTTAGGGAGTAGGATAGTGATAGTTTGTAACCCCAATGTCTGTTTTGGATGCCAAGAAAGTCAGGTGCAAATGCGCCTTCATTCGGCAATGTTATTGCTATTTTTGGTTGGGTTTTGACCCTTTTGTGACGCCTTTGTGGGGATGAAATTCTCAAAAATCTGTCCTCCTGTGGAGCGGTATGGCTATGGTAGCCTTCTTAGGAAATAGTATAGTGAGGATTTGTGACCGCGACATCTATTTTGCATGCCCGAATTGTCAATTGCAAAAGCACTCTTATCGGACACTTTTTTTGTTTTGTTTGTTTTTAGTGCATTTTTGTGCAGTTTTTGCTGTTTTTGAAATTTTTGCATAGTTATTTATGATGATGTATGCATATGTTATTGTGAATGCGATTTTTCTAATTATATGATGTATGCATATGGAATGAATGAAATGAGTTGTTGATAACTTATCGATGGCACCATAGACTGTACAAGATTTACTGGTTTTCTGTACGGATGTGATGACTTTGTGGAATGACTTTACATGTGAAAATTTTGTTTTTGTATTTTGCATATTTTTTGATGGTGATGTACAAAATGAAATGTACCAGTTGTTTTAAAATGTAGTTAATATTTTATGAGATTCAGATATTTTAACTAACTAGCCAAGACTGTACATTTATCTTGCAAGACTTTTGAACAAGGTATAAATCCAACTTGAATTTAACCAAGTTATTTCACATCCCTTTGTGTGCAATTGAGTTTGTTTATATGGTATTTGTCAGGATACCGCTAGTGCCAAATAGGCTATCAACCAAAACTGTACTGAGGATCACCTAATTAGATCCAATAATTCCATTTTTGTATTTAGTAAGATTAATCCACGGGACAATCTAAGGTACCATAAGCTAGCTTATCCACATGCAAACATTGGTCTGCGCACATGCAAAGCTAATGTGACAGACATATCATTATGCGGGTAGGATACCACCATTTCCAGGTAGGTTGTCCACCAAACCCGTAATGAGGATCACCTAGATGGTTTTCGAATGCTGAGAATTCCAGGGATTCAAGTTCAGGCTATTTGTTTGCTCAATGGTTTAGGATACTTGCTCGTATACATAGTGATGAGTATCACTGTTTATTTTTCTCTTTTTTTTTCTTTTTGAGCAAGGATTTTGAATAGTGGTGATAACCACTGTGATTTGATTTTGTATTTTTGAGCTTTGTAAGGTTGATCCTGTAAGTTTGGGGCTTATGAATGGCCTTGATCCTTTTGGCCTTGGGGATGACTACCCATCCTGTTCAAGGACGTGTAGTATGAATCCTTACGACTTTGGGAAACAAAAGGGATTATGGATATGATGAAGTTAGGGCATTGATATTTTATGCCTTGGGGATGACTACCCATCCTGTTAAGGGACGTGTAGTATGAATCCTTATAAATTTGAGACCAAAGGTGAGTGGAGATGGTCGTGATGATGGATTGTGGGAATTTTGTTGTTGAATGGCATCGATCCTTTTAGGTCTTGGGGATGACTACCCATCCTTGGTAGGGACGTGTAGTATGAATCCTTACAACTTTGGGGACCAACAGTGAGTGGGATTTGGTAGTGATTAAAACCACTATTTATTAGGGGGAATTGATGGGGAAGAGCTTGTCCTTTTGTCAATTCTCAACATTCTTGAACCATTCGCACAGGGGGATGAACAGGCTAATCTTTCACCTATGGTACCCTAGACTACTTTGTAGGTTTCTCTTGCGTTCACACAACTTGGGAATTATTTTATGTGTTTTAACTTGTGTAGGGATGTTACGTAACAAGGCGTGATCCAAGTAAAACTTTCCCTTGTAAAATTTGTTTAACTTTGTATAGTTTTTGGCTAGCAATTTAAAGACAGCTGAATGACAAAAAAAAACCTTGTATACATTAGGAGACAACTGACTTAAAAAAAATGGCGATGGCGTTATTCTGGATGTATGCGTTTATAAAATGGAGTGTGGAAAATAAAGGAATTTTTGAGTAATTACAGTCTATGGTGCTTGGGATATGTATGACCAGCAAATATGCAATGTATGGATGTGATGCCTAATGCAACCTATATTTTTGTATTTTGATTTTTACGAGTATGCATGGAATTTAGATGCAATTTTTTTTTTTTTTTTGATGATTTTATTATTTTTGCTTGTTTTTTTTTTTTGAATATTTATTTTGACCAAGCGGTTATGGTAACCCTTGGAGATTTTGGTTTGACCAAAGGGTTTATGGATACCTTTGGGGCATTTTTGGGGTTGACCAAGCGATTGTGGGAATCCTTGGAGCTTTTGGCTTGACCAAAGGGTTTATGGATACCTTTGGGGCATTTTGGGTTGACCAAGCGATTGTGAGAATCCTTGGAGCTTTTGGTTTGACCAAAGGGTTTACAGATACCTTTGGAGCATTTGGTTGGACTATGGCTCTCTAGATGTGGAATGGCCTCAAATGACTGATGTTCAAGGGTTCTAGTTCCTTGATTCCTTCAAGAGAGGTGAGCCGGTATGTTCCAGGTCCTATTCTACTATCAATCACATAAGGACCTAACCAGTTTTCCATGAACTTGTCCCTTAGATGGGACGGAAAATTAGAATTCTGTTGGTTCTCTTTCAAGACCAAGTCACCAACTTGAAATTCCCTTAGGTGGACCTTCATGTTGTATGCTTTCTTAAGTCGCTCTTGATAGATACGCAAATGCTCGAGAGCATTGATGTGTCGTTCGTCGAGCAACGTCAGTTGGTCTAACTAGGCCTATCGTGCAGTGTCATCATTGATGAACTCTTGCATTGAAATGCATAGGGAAGGGATTTCCAACTCAAGAGGCATGACTACCTCGTAGCCATACACCAAAAAAAATGGAGTTGCCCTAGTGGGCGTCTGAATGCTAGTGCGATATGCCCATAGGGCAAGAGGGATCTGAATGTGCCAATCCTTATGAACTGTCTATGACTATATTTTTTAGGATGGCAACTAGCATTTTGTTTGACGCCTCTGCTTGCCCATTTTCCTACGGATAATAGGGTGTTGAAAAACTGTGCTGAATTTTGTACTTTGTGGTCAAAGCATGCACATATTTATTCTTGAATGTCGTCCCATTATCCGACAGGATCTTGGATGGAATACCAAAATGACATATGATGTTATGCAAAATAAACTTCGCAATGCGGGTTCTAGTCATAGAGGTTAGCGAAATTGCTTCCACCCACTTGGTGAAGTACTATGTGGTCGTTATGATGAACGTGTGATGACCCGATGACGCAGGGGAGATCTTTTCGATTAGATCAAAGCCCCACTACAAAAAATGCCAAGCCAATTGGATTGGTTGCAAGGCCTGAGAAGGTACGTGTGTCAAATTAGCATGGTGTTGACACTTCATGCACTTCTTTACATATGCGCAACAATCTCACTCTAAAGATGGCCAATAATAGCCCATGTGAAGAATGCACTTTGCGATGGCCATACCATTGAAGTGGCCACCACATGTACCATCGTGTTCTTGGGTGATCGCCCAAGTGGACTCTTGTTGGTCCAAGCAACGGAGGAGGATTCCTTCATAGCTTCGATGATACAAAACATCTCCTAACAAGACATGTTTTGCCACTTTCTGTTTAAATGATCTTTTCGTGGCTTGTGTCAATCCAAGTGGGAGGTTACCTAACTTGAGGTAATCCCTAATGGGTGTGTACCAATCCTGCTGATCAGAAACCTTGATGGTATGAATGGCCAATCCCTCTTGAAGTTCATCCCTAGAAAAAGTTGAGTGGGAAAGAACTTGTAAAAATAGCGTTGTGTTGCTATTAAGAGGGGTCGGGGAGAACAAGGACCCCTAGTTGGCTCGAGTCAGACAATCGTGGATTTGAGAGAACCTATCCTGAGATGGTTCAATCTGGATCAGGTGGATTCCTGGCGTTAGGTCAGAGCTTGCACGCTCCATCATGGATTGCGATAATTTTTTGACCTGAATGGTTGTCATCTCACCAGAAGGGTCTTGCGGGATTAGTGACCCCAAGGAGGCCATAGTATCCACAAAATGATTTGATGATCGAGGGAGTGCCTAGATGTCATACCATTCAAGTTGTGCTAGGAATTTGTCCACAAGGGCTTTGTAGGCCTGCAAAACTGGACATTTACATTGGAATATCCCCTTTACTTGATTGACAATTAACAACAAATCACCAAATATGTTTAAACATTTGATGTTCATGGTGATTGTTGTCTGAAGACCTATGAGCAAGGCTTCGTATTCTGCATTATTGTTGGTGCACGAGAAGTTTAATTTAAATGACAGAGGCATTGGAGCCCCTTGTGGAGTGAATAATACAATTCCTGCGCCACCTCCTTGCTCACATTTAGAACCATCGAAGAATAAGGTCATGTCAGCCTGTGACTCAGGCTCATCAAAATCTGGCGATTCTAAAACATGGAAAACCCCATCATCCGGGAGTTCTACGGTCAGAGGCTGATCGTCTTCGAGAGGAGCCTCTACCAGTTGATCGATGATGACTTGACCTTTTATGGATTTTTGTCCAATGAATTCTATGTCAAACTCCATCAACAACATGATCCATTTCACCATGTGGCTACTATGATAAGTATGACTCATCATGTATCGCAATGGATTCTCCTTAGAAACAACATACATCATATTGTTGAGCATGTAGTGGCATAGATTTTTGGTAGCAAACACCACTGCCAAGTAGATCTTCTCAACGTATGCATAGTTAAGTTCATAACTGACCAGGGTGTGGCTAAGATAGTAAGTAGCCTGTTCTTTGTGTAGTTCATTTTTCTGGGATAGCATGGCACCCAGTGCCACCTCAATAGCTGAGATGTATAAGTAGAATGACACTCCTGGTCTAGGTGGTGCCAATACTGGCGGTGAAGCCAATTATTGTTTAATGTCGTCAAAGGATGACTGGCACTTGTCATCCCAGTGAAATGTTACCCCCTTGTGCAATAATTTATTCATGGGTTGGCACTTGTCAGATAGTTGCGCTATGAAGCACTTGATTGACGTGACCTTTCCCTGTAGACTTTTGAGCTGCTTGATGGTAGTTGGGGGAAGCATTTCAAGGATTGCCTTGACTTTGTGTGGGTCTACCTCAATTCCTCATTTGGAGACTATGTAACCCAAGAGATTTCCATATGTGATGCCAAAGACGCACTTCTTGGGGTTTAGTCTAACTTTATGTTCCATGAGGCGATCGAGGATCTTGCTTAAGTCATCGAGATGATCTAGGTGCAAAAGAGATTTGGCCAACAAATCATCCATGTAATCTTCCAAAGTTTTGTGCATGTAATCATGGAATATGTACGTCATGGCACGTTGGTAGGTGGCACCAGTATTTTTAAGGCCAAAAGGCATGACCTTATAACAAAATGTCCCCCAAGGCATTGTGAACGCCATTTTTAGTTGGTCCTCGGGATTGATATGAATTTGATTGTATCCTGAGAAACAATCCATGAGGGAAAGCATTTCATGATCTGTTGTAGCATCTACCAATGCATCGATGCTTGGCATGGGAAAATCATCCTTAGGACTCACTTTGTTTAGATCTCAAAAATTAGTGCATATGCGAATCCTACCATCGGGCTTTTTGACAAGAACCATGTTAGACAACCATGGTGGGTAATCCATGCAGATGACAAACTGTGCATCCAACAACTTTTGTAGCTCATATTTGACCATTAAGGCCATCGTTGGGTGCATATTACGTATTTTTTGCTTTACTAGCTTTATTTTTGGATCAAGCGTTAGATTATGCATGACTAGCTACGGGTCTAGTCCCGACATGTCTTTGTATGACCATGCAAAAACCCCCTTCTTATCTTTGAGAAGGGCAATGTAGTCGGCTTGCTCTTTGGGGGATAGACTTACCCCCAACTTGAGGATTTGTAAATTCATTGGATCTGATCCGATGTCTACGTCAGTCGTCTCCTCAATCGACATGTGGGATCCGTCCTCCAACTGGTGTGGAGTTGGGATCAAGTGGATATCGTTTGCTGAATTTAGATCATCGTTTGGAACGTCAGGTTCCTCTTCAACATGGAAGACATCCTGAGTCTGTCCTAGGATGAAATGGAACATCCCACCACAAGGCTAGTACTCTGATGGGGATGGCGGTGTGTTAGTGCGATCCTAATCTATAGCATCTAGGTCTAGATGCAATGACCATGTTGGGTCGATTGGATCATGGATGGGGGTGGTTAAATCAATGGAGATCATGTTAATGAAATGATTGTGGTATCCATTACCATGAGTATGACTGCTCGAACATCCTAGATAATATTTATGCTTCAGATCTGGCTCTGTGGGTACTAGCACAAATGGATCAGCCCTATGCGTGGATAAAAATACAGGGTCCACCCTAGGCATTGATGGTTGTATAGGGTCTCCAGGTGAAAGATGTTCTCATTGTACCTGGAGTGGTGGGTGCAGTAATTTCTATAACTACGCCTGGTTTAGGTGCCACCTATGCCTTGGCCCTATGTGTAATTGTTCAAACATGTCGTCTATGTCCAAGGGATATTGTTGTTGTTGCATATGATTAATGTAAGCCATCTCAGTTTCATCTTCATAATCACTATCAGAGATCCAAAGGCCTTCGTTGGCTCCAATAGCTGGTTGTGACATATGAGGCTCATCTTGCTCGAGCAAATTAATGTGGTCCCATCAAGGTTGTTTCGCTATCTACGGGGGGACCTGATACTCTTGAGGTGGCATATGCTCAATTGGAGCATCCAAAGGGAACATTGTCATGAAGCTCTCCTAATAATCATCCATGGGATGTACTTGTGAATGATTGCTATCAGACTCGAAAGGATCCCAAGGTGCTACCTCGTATTTCGACTCATCTTCTGAAGACCCTCCTTGGTCTTGTCCATATCCCTCTTGTAGGTGAGTCCTCAAATTTTCTCCCTTTTTAGCCGAAGGGAAAGGGTTGTTATGGTCAACAAGGTTGGTTGTTAACAATGGGAGATAATCCCCCAATGTATATGTTGTGTTAGGATTGGCATATGGATCTAATGCCAACCCATCCTTATTGCCTATCCCTAGGCCTTGCATGTTCTATACCAAGATGTCTAGGGGCAGGGGGTGGTTGAACCCTACTCCTGACTTGTCATACGACATTTGATATCTCGATTGGAAAAGAACACGCACTCCTTGCTCATACCTGCCCAACCCATATCCATGCCAATTGCATTGGCCAAGATATCTCAATGCAAATTCTGGGTTGGACAAATAGTTGACATCCTCTGCAAAGGGCTCTTCATCTTTGTCTTCTTGCATACAAATTTCAATGCCATTATCTAGGCCCCCATAAACAAATTTTGTTTGATTGGGTGGCTAGCCTAGAGGAACCACAGAGTCGATGGGGAATCGAGGTATCCCCATGTCCTGCATGGACTCAAGGGTGGGTGTTTCTACAATGTTTCGCACTAGATACTCTCCCAGGCCCATGTTGGGCATCTCAACGGTGATCGTTGGCAGTTGAGGGGAAGTGAATGGGAGTCCTTCTTGAGTCCACTCCATGTGGGGTGGACTAGGCGTCTCGACTTCCATTCGGCTAGGAATCTCTTCGGTAGAGATGGTTGAGACTAGGGGTGGTTCCTCTTCTAGGGGTTTCTTTCCCTTGTCATTTGGTGTGGCCACCGTAGGTGGCGTCGTTGTTGAAGGACCAGATGAGGAAGATGGACCTGACTGGGGATTCGATGGACTCAACAATGGGGATGCCTACGGAATTAGACCCTGGTTAGATGGATTCAACTAAAAATCCAAATGTGTTGATGGAAGGTTCGATTGTGGCATGAATTGCATCGTATTGCAGTACTTGAAGGGTTCTAAGTCTATCGGGACTACATGCACCTGTCCTTCAAATGTATACTTTAGGCATTGATGAGCTATTGAAGGGACACACTTCATGTCCCTGATCCAAGGCCGCCCTAGCAAGATATTATAAGCCATATCACCTTCCAAGATGTGGCACAATGTATGAATAGTCTTTTGTCCCACTTGGATGGGTAGGACAATTGTGCCAATCGTCGAGCATATTGCATCATTGAATGCTCGTAGTGTATAGGTGGAGGCCACGATGTGAGATGCCGACAACTTCAGATGTTTCAATGCTACTATTGTGATGATATTACTGGATGAGCCAGTGTCCACCAACACCCTTTTATATGGAATCCCGTTGACCCATGCAATAACGTGTAGGGGTGGATCCACCACATCACTAGTCACTGATTTCAATTCATCTTCTCTAAAGGTGGTGACTGGTTCTGTACATTGTTTTACATGTCCCATGAAGTTGTTGAAAGAGTTTGCCTCGTGGGGCTGTAGCTCGATGGCTTTTAATATCTCCATTAAAGCTTCCCGATGGGGTGCTGATTGTTGAATGAGCTCGTATATGGAGAGCCTAGCCAACGTGGTCCTTAGAATTTGGGTAAGTCTAGTCCGAATCATGGCCACTGGTCTAGGCGGGGGAGGTTGCGTAGGGTGTTGTTGAGGTTGTGACGTTGATGGAACTTCTCCAGTGGCCGCCACAGGGGCAGCTCCTTGATACCTCTTGTTCCTAGTCACGATGCTTATCATCCCTACATACCCCTGCATGGGGCAATTATGTTGCACCTCATTGACTTGAAGGGGTTTTGCCTGCGCATCATGGGTAGGCAAGGGGTCTCTGAAGACTCCCATATGTTGGTTGTTTGGTGCTATAGGGTTGTCCACCGCTAATGTCTTGTTGTCGATTAGGTCTTGTACCAAACCTTTGAATTTCCAACATGCATTAAGGTCATGTCCCTTACGCCTATGGAACCTATAGTACAAGTCCTCCCGGTACCCCTTAGGCTTCGGTGCATTGGGGTCTATAGTTTAAATCTCTGGAAGGTTGATCAAGTTCGCCGCTGACAAGCGGTCAAATAGGGAGTCTTTGGACTTTGTGTAAGGTGTAAATTGTCGCCTAGGGTGATGCTACTGATTTTGTTCCTACCTCTGGTTTTCTCTATCATAATTGTTAGGAGGTACCACCTGATAGTTAGCCTTTTGAGGATGTGTTGCTTGTGCAGGCTTAGGGACGTTGATAGCAACCTGATTGACTACAACGGGTTTCTATTGCGTGGTCCCTATTTTGGTGTTCTTGGTCCATTCTTTCTTCTTAGGTTTGGCGATCTCGCCATCCTATATCTTGATCTCCTCAATGATTTTGGCTTGTGCCAGAGCTTCCTCTAAAGTGGCATATTGCTATAGCTATAATAGCATAGAGATCGATATCAAACAGCTCTTTGAGAACATCTGAGTCAGGTCGGACATGGGAGGGAGGTAGGGCAGCTTTGAAAGAAGCGTCCTCCATCGGTTCCCATATGCCGCCATGGTCTCTTCCTCATACTGCCTGAGGCTAGCTAGGTCACTTAATGACACCTTTTTCTTGGTGTTGAAGGTGAAGCATTCGAGGAATGCATCCACTAGCTGATCCAAGTTACTTATCCTATGTTTTGGCAACTGAGTGAACCAATCCGAGGCAGGGCCTACGAATGTGGTTATAAATTTTCTTAGTAACAAAGAATAGTTGTCTTGAATGTCAAAGCACTGGCTCAGGAATCTAGTCACATGCTCTTGGGCATCCTCCTCCCCTTTAAAGAGTGCCAACTGGAGCAATTTAAAGTGCTCAGGGTATGGAGGTGTCGGCACTGATGGATGCACAGGATGACTACGGAGTTGGTGTAAAGTGGGATTTTGGGGCCAAGAAGTCTTGATCTCCATAGATTCTAAGCATTCTAGCAGTGCTTTATATGCATCGAAGGATTTTATGTCTTCCTCCTTAGTTTTCTCCCATTGTGGGTTGTGGGGAACTTGAGGCCTGTGGAAGGGTGGCTGGATAGCAACCCTTCTACCTTGGTAGGGCATTTCAGCCCGCTCTTCTTCTTGTTCATACTCCTCATAAGCTTCCTGAGGAGTGCCTGGACAAGACCTATAAACATGGGTGGGTGCCCACGGAGGGTGCCCGTCATTGTTTCTAGAAGTGGCCTCCCACTCAGGTCTAGGAGGTCTTGGAGGCAGTACTTGACGAGGTCATGGAGACCTGTCTCGCACCAAGGGGTTATGCCTCTCATACACTTCTACTTTATGTGCGTGAGGGGTTGGGACCTTCTCAAGCACATTGTTATGAAGCAATTTGGTTTTCTGACGCTGAATGCGCTCTTTGCTAAGGTGGTACAAATGCTCTAACTATTGTTGATCTTGCCTGAGCTGCGTGATTTGCGCTTGGCGGGTGACATGTCTTTCAAATGCCAAGTCAATTTATTTTGTTGTCTCTTTTTTAGGAAGCCTAGATGCCTCTCCCATATGTCCTATCTCGGTTGTGGTGATCCGAGATCCCTATGGGTTGCTTTCCTCTATCGAGGTTAGCGACATTCACCTGAGGGTCTAGCCTTAATGGGTGATCCTGATACATAGCAAGCACAGAGGTACATCACTCTCGTGTTGTGTATTGCTCTTAAGGAATGTGGTAGTCTTTATTGTACTCCATTTCATATGCATAAAAGGTGTGGGTAGAATTGTCTTGCCCTGTCTGGAGAGCCTAATACTCTGGATATTGTCTAGTGTTTCTAATAGTAATACGGGGTAGAGGAGGGATGACAAAATCATGTGGCCCCTCCTTCTGGACCCTCTGTTGTTCTAGCACTTCATCACTGGGCCACTCATAACGAGCATCTAAGGGAGGTCTCCTATCTATGTTGAGTGCTACGTGTAGGTTCTCCTCTTGAAAGGCTCTATGCTGAGTGGGGGTGCCCCTCAAAGAGGTGCCTCTATAATCCTATTCTATTATGGCATGATGTGGACTATCTTGGGTTCCTTGCCGCCAAGGTGGGATGGCTAAGTCCTCAGGACTATATCGGAGGTGACTTGCCCCCCTTTGTGCACTCTCTACAGTGCTTGCCCATGATTGGGCTTGGCTACGGGTGTACACCATGGTGATGTTTACCTAAAAATGTGTAGATTTTTACCTTCTTTTAGGATTTCTTATGCTACACTAAACAGGAAATATCACACACACAAAACAATGATTATCTCTTTTAAAGATTAAAAGTGTGCCCTAAACCTGGTTTAGTGTGTTTTGATTTTGTTTTGAAAGTTTTTTTTTGGAAAGAACATTTAAATGCAGTATGATGGCTCTTGTGACTCCCAAAAAATGGTCGCCCCTTTGATATACCTTTGCCATACCGATATACCAACCTCTCTATATACCCACCCTTACGTGAGGGAGACTATTGGTACATGAGAGCAGATGGTACGTGGAACATAGGCGGTACGGAAGGGGAATCACTCTATTTATGACACCTACCATAGAATACTTATCCTCATGCATTGGGAATCACCCCTGCTACACTTGGTCAGTTTTCATCAGGATTTATGTCTAGCAACAGTCGCGATCGAGGTTATGTATGTAGTATCTCAAGCCAAGGTGGTGATGAAATCCACCGTTGGTCTTGCTCAAGGGTTGGGGTTTTACGACCAACTCCTTTGTTGTTTCAAATTACCACGTGGTATGTGGGGTTCTTTTTAAGTTACATAAATAACACAAACAAGCTTTCAAACTCTCCTATGCAAGCAAATAACCAGAGAATAGAAAGCAAAGAATTGATAGAAGGTGTTTAGGACCTCTACCTCTTCTCTGCCCAAATCGGATGTCTCTGAATTTTTGCTCTGAAATTGCATAGAGAGCTATTCATCCCGGGGTGAGATGAATAATAGATCTTTATTCATTCTAGGGTAGGAGGAATTCCTATTCATCCCTGGATAAGATGAATTCCAGCTCTGTACTCGTCATAGACTGAAACGAACAACAGTCCAACGTTTGAAAACTTGGTACCTGTAAGCAAAAACAAGCAACTTTGATTAGAAAGTTAATCTTAAAAATTAAGGGACAGAGGTCCCACCGTGATCACCACTAAAAGCACGAGGATACGAAAAAAAAAAGGAATATGCCAAGCACGATGCGTGTAAAACCAAACTTAACGCTAAAAGCCTATATATTGAAAAATGCATGAAAGGAAAGAACATAGATGAATCGACACAAGATAAAAGTAGTATGAAATATAGCCTTATTTATTGATATGCTTTCAAATTCATGTTACAATATGTCTCCTTCCTTTTTAGGGGATAGGAGCATCAAATATGTTTCTTGTCACATCCATGGATAGCAATCCTTCTTTCGCGTGCCCACATGTAAGATGGGTGGACCAAAATGTCACCACCACTTGTGTATATGATTATTTACTCCTTCCTTCTCCTCTGATGTCGAATACCTGCATTCAAAGAAACAAAAAATATTAGTAGCACCTGCAGATAGAATAAAACATGTATTTCCCAAGGCCTACTGTTAGTGTATGCATGAAAATATTAAACCGATAACCAAATAATATCAGAACAATCTAGAAATTTGAAAGAAGTATGAATATGTTATCAGGAAGCCATTGCAAAAAGAATAGTCAGGAAATTCCTCATAAATTTGTATTCGCTCTGGGGTGGGACGAATAAACCTGCAATAATTTGTCAGAAAGCACCCTCTTCAATGTCCTAAGTAGGAAGATTCAAATGACCTATAAATTTGGGGTTAGCTAATTGGGGGTATTTTGGGAAGACCCAGATGGTCATATTTCTCCAATTTGGCCTCTAGCACCCATATTTTGATTATGGCATCTACAAATTAGTAAATGCGGGAAATGATAAAAACCTGGTCAAAAATGCTCAGAATGAAGTGAAATTTAAACTACAGCCTATTTAAATAACCTAGAATGAGATGCAAAAGAAAAATAAGAGAAATACATCATATATTTCTAATCACTCCGGGGTGGGGCGATTAGGGTTGCGACAGCTTGGGGGGCACCCGGGGCAAGAATGCCCACCGTTTGGGACTCTGTTCTAGCACCAATCCACTTGGGATGGGTCCAAAACTTCTTATGGGGTGTTGTAAACAAATTTTGTGGGATATTGTGGCCAAAAATTGGGTTTTGGGTCCGGATTCGTGCTTCCAATAATCACCCAATAACCTCCCTTTTGAATGAGAGATTAAGGATGTGAAAGGCACAAATCGCAAGTAGGTATGTAAATTGGCAGCACTTCTTTGCTCAAATGATCCTTCTTTGTATCTTTTTTGGGTGATAAAACTCACCAATTTATAGACCTAGGGTCTCTCTGTTTGAATTGCGCATGCGAGGGTGCCACTTGAGTTGTTTGTCCTATTTTGAGAGAAAATATAATTCCCTGATTTAGAATCTCCTTGCATGAGGTATCTAAAATAAAGACATGCATGACTGAAGTCTCTCTTCTTGATTTGGAGTCGTTCCTCATAATTGCATGGCCTGAAGCTTCAGTTAACTGGCGGACTTGTCGAGGTTTGAATTTTTGCTAGTCAAACTTGTTATTCACCTCACCCTAGGGCGAATGCTGATATTCATCCCTAGGTGGGATGAATGCCAATTTGTATTCATCCCTGGGTGGGACGAGCAGAGAGCAAGGTGCCAAAAAGGTGCCAAATTGACCTCTGACCTCCAAAACTACTTTTGGGAGTGGTTAGGACCACTTTTTAACCTCTAGGGGCTGCCCTAGGGGCTGTGTGTGTCAATGCGATCAGTGCTTGTTGTCACATAATCGGATTGGTGTTGTTTTGGTGTCTACAAAAACCTAGCTTGGTAGTTGGGTTATTGGATCTTATCTAGAGTCTTACTGATAATTTCTAGCTACAACTTCAACCAAACCTTTTGTATGATTCATTGAGAAGGATAAGAAAATAATGATAACCTAGTCATAAGAAAGCTTTGATATAGAGCTTTAAATATCTAAATCAAACTCGTGATAAGGATTGAATAGAATCATTCATCGAGAAGGATAAAGGAAAATATATTAACACCTAATGTTGTTGAGGTGTGGGTATTCACACAATAAGTCTCGAAAGAAATTGTAGTATGACATAATTATTTTGGACAAGTGACTCGATCAAAACTTGTAATGAGGGGCGGTATGAGATGTCATCTCTAGATTTCTACTCAAATAGTCTTGTGATAAGTCCCTTGTTTATTTGACTTAGCTAGATTAGCCATAATGTTTGGCATGGGATAAATGATCACAAGTCATAATGGGCATGAGAGAGAAATTCCAAGGTCAGAATATTGACATGGCTCTAGCTAAATTCTGGTAGAGGATAATTAGCTAGACACGAGGTATATGTACATTCATACCTTGCATATTAAAGTTTGAATATTTGACCAATTAGGTCATGGATTCACAAATGTTGAACAAGTTGACTAGGTAGGTTGTGGGTTCAAAACAAGTCAACCAGTTAGGTCATGGTTAAGAAAGTATTCCCTTCTAAGTGATATGGGCCCTAGAGGATAAACCCAATCGTGGATCAACCCACATACCAAAACTAAAGGCCCATAAATGAGATAAGTTGATTCCACATAATGGCACCTCTATGATATTTGGCCAATCTCATCTACTTGGGTGGCTTTCTACAATAGTCTTGAAACCCAAAAGTGATTTGATATACTTGTACTGATTAAAACTTGATATTAATGATTCATTAGGTGAAACATAATTATTATGTTGTGAACTTGTCATAATTGTTGTGAACATGATAGCACTCTTAGAATTTAACAATGAATTTAAAAAAAAAAATACCCTAAGAAAATATTTGACTAGTTTTTGTGGTGCAACCAGGTGAGTATATTTGGGTTGTTATAGTCTTGTAGCAAAAAAATAAAGGGTTTTCATACATGGAAGGTTGGTTTTAGGAAGTTTGACTTCTATGTAAAGGTGAATGAGGAAAATCCATATTTTCATCTCTTTATTACCCTTTAGTATGGTTTATGAAATACTTGGTATTAATAGTTTTAATATGTTTGCATATAGACGATTTAATATTCATTTGAAAATTTTACATACTAAAGAATAAATGCCTAAGATATTTTTTTGAATATATGTTTGTTTTCTTTATACATTACTATATATTTATTCTAATATTCAATAAAATAGCATTCAATCAATATGGATATCATTCGACATCCACCAAGGGGTCCATATTAAATATATTAAAATTTAAAATATCATAAATTATGTCTATGACCTCCACCATATAAACTATTTTATTAACCTTATATAGGCTTATCATTAGCTATTCATGTCTTAAAATCAAGCTCTCGCTATATTAATTAGCTTTAGCATCATTACTTGAGATAAAAATGGAAAGAAGAATGCATGATGTTGATTGAAGAAAATTATGCTATTGAATCCACATAAATATACAATAATTTCACTAATTATAGGTATAATTTATAATTTGAAAGTGATGTCATTAGGTATGATTTTCAAGTCATGTCATTCTCCTAAAAAGAGTAAGAAGTGTATAAAATACTTGTGTAATATTTTAAGCAAAAAATATATTTAGGATTATACTATGTGAATAGAATTTATTTATAACTTTTGTTATGAAATTTGTATCATTATGATTTTGATAAGCATGTATATCCTAACTATAATTTGATATTTGTAAAAATAATTATATGTTAATAAATCAAATAAATACTTTTAATACTTTATAAGCCTTATATCAAAGTTAAATTTAGTTTGTTAATTATATTTAAAATAAAATTGTATATTATATATTAAAAATAATATATTAACAAATAATTTAAAATCATGAACCAATTTCTTTAGATAGTATAGCATATTCATTTGAAATGTTTAAAAAAAAATATTAGCATTGTAAACAAGTAAAACTTGAAAATAAGACTAAGTAGAAGTGGAAAGATAAACAAGATAAATAATAAAAGGATAAAACAAAAGTTATTTTGTAAATAACTCAATATTTTACATAAACTGGCATGAAATGGATGTTGCTTAGTATAAAGTCTAATAACCAAAGAAGACCTTTCTCTTGAAATAGATTTATACCAGTGCATTTTAAACACCATTGTTGTTAATTTAAGTTAAATGTCTACACTATAGAGATAAAATGTAATAAGTTTAAAGTAAAAAAAAATAGCTTTGATTTGAATGCTTCATACAGTAATAAAATTTCACTTTCTTTCCTAAAAATAACTCTATATGTTATGTTGTATATTTTATATGATTTGTTATTTTAAAAGGATGTTGGTATGTTTTATTTGAGACAGTGTTAGTGTAGATTTTGCTAGCACTGTGTTTCTTCCATACCGTAAATATATATCAAATTTTAATTTAATAATAAATAAATTTCAAATTAAAAAAATTATTAGCAATATTTACATACTTATTCATTCTTTTTGTACTTTTTTTAATGCAGTAATTAATAAAGTGTGAAAATCACTTGCTTGTTACACGTAACGTATAAATATTGTTATAAATAAGATGGATTGTTAGTGTAAAGTGTGAAAACCTCATTCTAATTATTATTGAAACTTAAGTCTATAGCAAATATAATGGTGTTTTTTATGGGAGTAAACAAAAGTAGCTTTATGATACTACTCTATGACACTGGACAATTTATAAGTCTCAAATGGCATTGCTGTTATAGATGTATGACACACACCAGTAATGTTTCCTTTTTAAATATATTGGTTATTAATGTTTGTTATAAATGGAAATGTCCTTTTTAAATATATTGGTCATGTGCCAAGAAGCCTTTATAGAAATCAATAATCTATAGCTGAATGAGATATCTATATCTTTTAAGATATTTAAGGCTAGATTTTGACCATAATAATTAAACTTATAAAATTTAACATTTCAAATAATCAACAAATTACATAGATTTTTTTTTGGTAATCCCTTATGTACATATCCACAGCATGTCACAGGATTAACATAGATATTTTAATATAGTATTTTTTTTTGTTATATTTTAACAATTATATAATAAAATATTTATATTAAAAAGTTAAAAAAAAAAAATCGTGATGATTATATTGCATTCGTCCTACGGTAAAATTTACATATCTTATTTAAATTAAAAATATAAATAAATAATAAAAAATATAATTATTAACAATAAGTTTTTTTAATAAGGAAAAATAAAAAAAAAACAATTTTTATCGATATAATAATATAACTAATATATTTAACTGTTTGCCCTTTGTAGTGTTCCTGTGGGAGTAGTTGTGAAACTGTATGATTGTACACTGTGGGAGTAGTTGTGAAACTGTATGATTGTTCGGTGTACTGTTTTTATGGGTATTGTTGTAAAAGATTATCGAATGCCTTTCAAAATTTTATATTATCTTAATATTACTAAAAAAAAATATATATATATATATATAATTAATATATTTAAACGAAATCAAAATAAAATATATATAATGTTAACATGTTTATTAGAAATGTGAATGGATAGCACACATATACTCTACACAAACATGAAAGCATAATTATAAGGCCCTTTGCCTGATTGACCCATAACAACATGAATTCCGTTTTGTCTCTTCTACACCTATACACTTTATGCTATCCGTATCAAACCTCCACTATTTATCATCGCTCGGTTCCCTGAATCCAAAGTGCCGTATCCATTTGTTCCAGGTACAACACAGCATTTGTAAAGTATTAAGACTTTAAGACCCGAATCTGGAGGTGTGAGTGCATCAATGATGGAGATTATTTGGAGGGCTGTCGCCGCAGCCGACATTACAGATATCACGAGCGTTAATTAAATATATAGTGGGCAGAGACTCGTAAGGACAAGCGCAGACCAAGTGACTTTTCATTGGCAAGCCACGTAATACCCATATCAAAAACATTCTCCACCTAATTTTCCGAATCTTAGAGCGCGGAAAACTGTATTTGGAATGGATGGTATCCCGAGTACTGTTCTTCTGAATGTAGGGACGCTAGTTGAAAAGAAAGGTTGTATTTATTATGGGTGTTATCCTGAGCACCGTTCTTAGGGACGGACGTGGGGCCTAGTTGAAAAGAAAGGTTGTATTTATTATGGATGGTATCCTGAGCACCGTTCTTCTGAAAGTCAGGGACGCCTAGTTGAAAAGAAAGGTTGTATTTATTATGGATGGCATCCTGAGCACCGTTCTCCTGAGAGTCAGGGACGGGGGCCCTAGTTGAAAAGAAAGGTTGCATTTATTATGGATGGTATCCTGAGCACCGTTCTTCTGAAAGTCAGGGACGAGGTGAGCCTAGTTGAAAGGAAAGGTTGTATTTATTATGGATGGTATTCTGAGCACCGTTCTTCTGAAAGTGGGGACCGGGGGACCCTAGTTGAAAGGAAAGGTTGTATTTATTATGGATGACATCCTGAGTACGTTCTACAGAAAGTGGGGACTAGGGACCCTAGTTGAAAGGAAAGGTTGTATCTATTATGGATGTATCCGGAGTACCGTTCTTCTGAAAGTAGGGACTGGGTACCCTAGTTGAAAGGAAAGGTTAGCAGTTGGCCCTCCATATTAATGTGATAATATTATATAATATATATATATTTTAAATATATGTAATTTTTTTTATGTGTAGGCAGCATTTTATCTAATATTATATAATTTGTATAATTTTTTAAAATATAGAGAACAATATGTAACTGTCTTTCCTATGCGGATATTAGCTACCTCTATTGTAATCCCACTCACTCATTCAATTGCAGAGACCAACAGCTCATACATTATTGCATGGAACCCATGGGGTTTCAAGTAAATTTTATTGCTAGCAAACACTATAACTCAACTTGTTAATCTATCAGATACAAATGTTGAAGTTAAGTGATGGGATTAATGTGAAATTCTTATATTTTTCAATATAATTATTTTTTTATTATATGGATGAAGGGGTTTTTAAAGGGACGCTTAACCTTTTACAAAAGTGGATTAAACAACCTTTTGAAATTTATGAAGAAAAGAGCAAGGGACCAGCACAACAATATCTAAAGATCCAAGATCTAGCAAACTTCATACAACCAAAGAGACACAAAACATCCCACAACTAAAACTATTCACAAACAAAAGAAAGACTAACAACAACTGGGATCAAAGAAAAACAATGTCCCACTTAGGGGATAAAACCATCCTAGAGACACAGATTAATGAATCTATGATTAATGAATCTATCCACTTGTACTTGTGCCACATACTGTCGATATTCTAATTACTCCTATGATTAATGAATTTATTCATTTGTACTTTTGCCACATACTATCGATATTCGAATTGTAGGTGCAAGATTTAGACCATTTCAAATTCAAAATATGGTAGGATTTTGAATTTGAATCCCTACAAATAGTGACCCTATCCACAAAAGTCCATCTGATGCAAACCAAGGGTAGAAAGGAGGGCATATCACATTCTTGCAATATCATTGTCTAACTGATTTAATCCAACAAGGAAATCTTCCCACCAAATTGTGCACCTTTCCTAGGAGAGCACCAAGTTTGCTAGGAAATCTGCAGATTGATTCCCTTCCCTATAAACATGGTTAAAAAGAATAGAATCGAGAGCTTGAATCTGACTCGGGGATTCGTCTAACTCATTTGCAATAGACCAAGAAGGGGTTTGGGAGCCTTTAAGCATGTTTATAATATTAAGGGAATCCCCTTCAAAAATAATCTTCCTACCAAACATAGAATCCAAAAGAGAGACCCCACGAAAGAGAGCATTTGCTTGGACAAAGTGACTATTCTGACGATCCAGGTTATTCATGTTGGCCACCAAAATCTTCCCATTTGAGTCCATAAACAAATCACCAACACCCATTGGGCTAGGATTACCTTTAGTGACCCCATAAAAATTGAGTTTCAACCAACCATGATGAGAGGGCTTCCAAACTATTTCAGACCTTGCAAAGAGTACAGGGTATAGACTCATAGTGGGATTGGCAATAAAACCAGGGGCTAATTCCACAAACATCTATCTAGAAAGGGAGACTTTATCCAATAAAAGATAATCAACATTCTCAACGGTGGCCACTAGAGCACAAAGAGTAACAATCTTCTTAGGATGAGAAACATTCTTAAAGGTACGATAATGACACTTTTTCTAGAAGCACTGCCAGACATGAGGTAAACCAAATGAGCAAAAAGCACAAAAGGCAAGGGTACAAAAAGGGACAGTGCCATTGCATAATCAATTTGGAAAAAACCTTAGGAAAAACCTAGTTCACACCAATAGAGCAAAGAAAGTAAGAAAGGAAAAACCGAGAGAAGGGGTAAACAAAAAATAGATGAATAGAAGATTTTGCATTACCACATAAATAACACTTGTTCAAGAATACAAAACCTCTCTTTTGCATATTATCCAACATTAGACATTTATCTTGGGCTACCAACCAATAAAAAATGTTTACCTTAGGAGTAAGGCCCTTTAGCCAAATATTGCTAGTAGGGAACCAAGGATCAACAGATGCTTCTATAATAGAGTAGGATGATTTAATCAAGTAGCCATTCTTCTCATCTCCCCACACAAGCTTATCTAGTTTTTCCCGACTAGGTATGACAGTTCACTTCAGGATATTGATCAGAGCTCTAACGATCATCTCTTCATACTATGAGATCCCAAGGAAAGCAAATATTTTCCAATATTTTCTACCATCAATAATCTCAATAACATCACACACCTTCGGGTAAAAAGCTTGGTTTATCAATGGTTGCACCAGGATTAAGTTTAGATATGAAGTTAATGACTGGTCGGTAGCCCATTTGTATTTCCAAAAGTTGATGCTTTGACCATTTCCTAATAGCCATCTTCCTCCTTTTACAATATTAGAGTTGCTTTGAACAATACTGCCTCAGAATGTCAAAACTTGAGAAGCTATAGAATCTAAGACGAAGTCACCATCATTACCTAAATATTTGGTTGATAGAAATCTGATCTAGTTAACATTATATTTTGAACCAGTCTCCAGATCTATTTAGAGATAAGTGCTCTATTTAAAGTTTTCATCCTTCTCAAACCAAGACCATCCATATTTTTTCATTGCACACTTGATCCCAAGCCACTAGAAATAATTTCTTCTTCTGATAAGGAGCAGACCAGAGGAAATCTCACTGAATTTTCTTAATATTTGATGGAATCTTTCTTGGAATCCTAAAACGATAGAGAAAGTAGATTGGAATGATCTGAAGGGTAGATTTAACCAACATGATTTTACTTGCTTGGCTCAAAAGGGCCCTTTCCAATCCGCCAACTTATTTTGAATTCTTTCCACAACCGGTTCCCAAAGGGAAGTTTTGATTCCACCTTTAAATAATTGCATTTGCATGTACACTAAAGGGAGGGAGTCAATTTTACATTCCCAATAAAAAAATGTTTACCTTACGATTAAGGCCATTTAGCCAAATATTGCTAGTAAGGAACCAAGGATCAACAGATGCCTCTATATCAGAGTAGGCTAATTTAACCAATAAGTAGTAGTTCTTCTCACATCCCCGCACAAGCTTATCTATCTTGTACTGACTAGGTATCACAGTTTACTTCAGGATATTTATCAAAGCTCTAACAATTATCTCTTCATCCTGTGAGATCATAGGGAAAGCAAATATTTTCCAATATTTTCTACCATAAATAATCTCAATAAAATCACATACCTTTGGGTAATAATCTTGGTTTGTCAAAGTTTGCACTAGGCTTAAGTTTAGATATTAACCTAATGGTTTGTCGGTAGCCCATTTGTCTTTACAAAAGTTGATGCTTTGACCATTTCCCAATAGCCATCTTCCTCCTTTTACAATATCAAAGTTTCTTTGAATAATGCTCCATCAAAATGTTAAACTTTGAGAAGGTATGGGATTTGAGAGGAAGTCACCACCATTACTAAATATTTTGCTGATATTATTATGACCCAATTAACATTATGTTTTTGAACCAATTTGCATATATATTTAGAGATAAGTTCTCTATTTAAAGTTTTCATCCTTCTCAAACCAATACCACCCATATTTTTTCTATTGCACACTTGATACCAAGACACTAGAGAGAATTTCTTCTTCTCATTAGGACCAGACCAAAGGAAAGATCACTGAATTTGTTCAATATTTTATAGAATCTTTCTTGGAATCCTAAAAAGAGAGAGAAAGTTGATAGAAATTCTCTAAAGAGTAGATTTAACTAGCATGATTTTACTTGTTTGGCTCAAGAGGGCCCTTTCCAACCCACCAACTTCTTTTGGATTCTTTCCACAACCGGTTCCCAAAAGGAAGTTTTGATATCACCTTTAAATAATGGAATTCACATGTACACTAAAGGGAGGAAGTCAATTTTACATTCTCGTCTCCCTACTAGGAGGAGTATTAAGGAGGAACACTTTACTTTTTTGTAAAATCAATTTTTGCCCAGTCGCTCTTTCATAATCCAAGAGGATGTCTTTAAAAAATCTGACTTGAGGGATGAAAGCAAGAAAATATTACAATGTATAATCAAAAAATTGGTGATGACTTATCCAGGCAATGAAAAAAGTAGGTATGATGCCTTCAATGATAGGATTCGCCTTTAGGTTTCTTCCAAACAACTCGGTCAACAAAATAAAAAGATACAAAGAAATAGGGTCATGCATACCATTTCAACTACTAAATTATCCTGTCGGTGAACCATTGATAAAACTAAAAAATTTTCTAAGGAAATATAAGCTCTAATCAGATTAATCCAACTATCCTTGAAGCCAAACTTCCTCAAGAATATAAACAGGAAAACCAATGAGACCCTATCATAGGCTTTATTCATGTTGAACTTAAGGAAGGTCCTTGATCTTTTGCTTCTATCAACTAATATCCTTACTAAACCCCTAACCAATGAGACCCTATCATAGGCTTTATTCATGTTGAACTTAAGACTTTGAGTCTATTGGTTAGGGGTTTAGTAAGGATATTAAATATGGTATTAGAAATTGATGGGTCTGAAATCTAAGAAGTCTTTGGAACCCACTGAATTGGAATAAGAACTAAAAATTTAAAAAATAAAGGTAGAAGTGTGTTGAATGGATAACTAGATAGCTTGATTTACTTTAGGATAATTTTATAAATTATTTTAATGGAAAAGAACTTCATATAATTGAAAAAATTAAAGAGATGAAAATTATACCAAAGACATTAACCATACCTTATAATTTATAAATTTATAGATAAATTACATATTTATCTAAAATTATTATGAATGTTTTTGTTTAACTTAAACATATTAACTTAAATATTATTTATTTTTTAAAATAATTATTAAACTTTTTAAATGTAAATTATCATTAATATTTGTAAGAGCATTTATTTATGAGACAAGTCTTCATAATAATTTTAATATATATATATATATATATATATATATATATTTATTTATTAAATAATTTTAAGATCAAAAGTAATTTTTATTTATAATTAAAAACATAAAAATATTTTTCACTATATATATATAATTTATTTATTAAGTCAATTATTATTAAGAATACTTAATTATTATTAAGGGTAAAAAACTGTCTAAAATACTTAATAGGTTCATATATTAAAAAATAGAAAAAGTTATTTTCTAAAATAACTAGCTTGAAAAAACATAAAATTACTTAGAAATGAGAGTGTCGGTAGTGTGAGTTAAGAGTGAGTCTCAATTTTCTTAGTTTAGAAAGTAAGTATTGTTGCAAGTACACTTAGGACACATGTGTGAGTAGGAAGTAAGGAGTGAGCATCACTTTTTTTATTTTAGATCTTAAGAAGCATTAAAAACTAAACAAATAGCTTGAAAAAGAAAAATTATAACTAATAAAGTATACTTGTATATAATAGAAAGAATAGTGCAAAGAGTGTGAGTTGCGAGTAAGCCTGACCTTTTTTATTTTATAACGTAAGAAAATATTGCATGTCAAACAAGTGTGATTAGGAAGCAAAATATAAGCAAGGAGCAAGCATCCACTTTTCTTGTTCTAGAACATAGGAAAATTAAGAAATAATTTTTTTTTGAAGAAAATATTAGTAGCAATCAAGCAATGTTATTTTGAAATTCTTCTCTAGAAGTATGTATGCCCTAGATGAGCACAAGAGTAAAACACGTTTTTGGCAAACCTTATATTTTTAGAAGGTATTACACCATAAGTGATTATCAGGGATGAGACAATCAAACATAATATATTGGTTCTTAAAAGTAGAGGGTCAATATGTATGTACCATGGATACTAGCTAGGGATTCAAAAGATTCAAAAAACAACAATAAAAATTGAGTTCAAATTATTGCATGAATTTTAATTTGAGAGTATTTTTTCTCATTATATTCTCTATTTTAGAAATTAGAAATAAAATAGTGATGGTGTTCGATGATGATTTACGGGGTGAGATGCATTATACTTAAGTCCATGGAGTGATAATTTATTTATGGAGACAAAAATTATTAAAAGCTTATGATGTGGATTAGGCCTTTGAGTATTTTATATCAACTTATTAATAAAGAAGTTTTAAAGAGTATTTGAAATACTCTAGGGATATTTATCGAAGATAGACCAACTACTAAAAAGTGAAATCATGCTATATACACGTAAATATGTGTTGTCATTGATATTTCAAAACATATACCATAGTGTCCTAAGATTAAATTTGAATCAAGAGAATGATGTCAAAAAGTGGATTATGAAAATATTGCATTTGAATGTCCCAAATGTCATGAGACCAAACATACGAAAATATATTACAAAGTGAAAATGATGGGGAAAGAGATGCAAAATTTTGGGTATACAGAAAATTACAATATGAATCAAGGAAATCATATCATAGTAGAAATTGGGTCAAATCAAGGATTTTCAAACACTAAAAAAATGGTAAATAAATTCTCTCTATATCATTAAATGGTGAAGGCCATTACAATTTACTTAAGTCAACAATTTTAATAAAAAAATAACATAGGGTATGAGTTAGTACAACATACAAGTCCATGTTCAAAAGGAATTAGAGGTCAATTAGAGGAGGTAAAAGAGGTAAATTTTAATCTAGGTAAATTATTTTCAAAATATTCAAGTAGTATAAAATTCTCTCCATGTAAAAAAATTTATTTTAGTACATAGTATATCCCTTGTACTATATGGTTTCAATAAAAAATCATAAATAAATGTGTATGGAGTATTTCCATAAAAATTTAGGATTTCTAGAGAATCATAAAGAAGCAAATATGGAATGAATTTCCCTAAAACGATAAAATTAACATAGAAAATATGCACGAAAATGGGAAATAAATCACACATTTTAGTAATTGCTTGAAAGATTACACTATCATATGCCACTTTGAGAGGGCTAACTCCTTCAAAAATCCTAATAAAAAAATATAATTTTCCTCCCTTCTTTCTTTACAATCCAATAGATAATAAGAAATCATATAATGTCTTACAAACTCTAACCATAACCCTAAATAGACTTTGGGTCCCACTAACTAGTCACAATACTAACTACTACTAATATCATGAATAATTATAATAGTTAGGAAATATGGGTCCTAACATACCCCCCTTGAAAACTTTATCCTCAAATATTAAAAAAAAAACTATTGTTGAAGGTAGTGGAGTGGCTCCCATGTTTCATCTTCCAAGTATAAATCTTGCCAATGCACCAAAATTTAAAGAGAGTGTGGTTTGCAAAGTTGGAAAAACCAATGATCCAAGATTACCATTGGTTGAAAAGAATTAACCCTTCACTATAAATCTCAAGCAAGGTTGTTTGGAAATGAACATGTTGACCAAGGACATTTTTCGATGAAGAGATAGAAAAATTAGGTGGATCTTGGATATGGATGGAAAGCTCAATTTATAAGCCACTTATCCAGTCCATTGTAAAATTAAAAAAGGCCCATAGAATTTTGGAGCTAATTTGTGGAAGTATTTTATCTTTAGGGATGCTTTCTTATAGGTATGCAAATGTTAAAGCATCATATCACCTTAAATGAATGACTTCTATAAGTGATGCTGATAATATTGATGCTTCATTCAAGTCTAGGCCACTATCAAGCTATCCTTAAAAACTTGAATAATGCTCTGATATATGGAGAGAGACGAATACATAAATGGTACCTTAGAACTTATTTGAATATAGGATAGGAGTGAGGGTGGTGATTGGTCATACACTACCCCATAAGTTTTCATCTTTGTCACCCTATGATATGGGGCATTGTACCACCATTCTACCAAGGAAAACTATTTGAACTAGTGATTATGTTGCTTGGAGGTAAAGAAATGTAATCATGTTTCTAGAAAGTTATTGGCAATTTATAACTAACCATTATATTGTGGATGATACACTTAAAAAGTTTCCTCCAAAAGTCGTTATTGAATGTTGGCTCCTAGTCACATATTATAGAAGTTGTTATTTCATGGAGGTAGAATATTTTATCAACAAAGTTCTGGGTGATATTGGAGGCTTTATATTGGGAGGAAAGTAGACAAAAGTGGGTATACTTGGAGAGACAATTGACCACCATAGAAAGTATTTATTTTCCTCTAAGATTTAATAATATCTCAATAAAATCCAATTATTTATTAGTTCAAACACTCATTGGAATTAGTAGGGGTTGTTGCAAAAAACCTAGGTCTTGCCTGTTTCTCCTATGTTGCTTTGACAAGTATCACATTCTTTACCAAAGCATGTAAAATCCTTTTTCATTATGGTCTAGATAAAATTTCAATGAACCCTTTTATAAGTCTTGATAAATCTAGAATTCCCAATGGGGAAGTATGAATTTCCTTCATGAGTCAAGTATAGATAGCTAAATTAGAAATTAACATAATATACCCTTCAAAGTGTAAATAATTTTCATCCCAAGAGTAATTAGGTTTGTAACATAGACTAGAAGTGATGTATTAAAGGAGCTACTAAAATAAAATATATTAATGTAATTCCCATTGAATATCCTAAACCAAATTGAGTACTGGTGAGGATAAAGCACACAATGATGAAAATGCTTACAATTTGTAGGAGAGGGTATAAACAATTTTATTATCGTTACACTTCTTATATAAAATCTTATATTCATAGCTTATAGTTTTAAGACCCACATTTGTTGCTCTATAAAATAAATAAAATGCTCCAAGATATATTATGTCATTCAATCACCATATGAAGTATGGAAAACATCTCTTTCTTATAAGTTCATCTAGCAAGAATATTCTCTAGAAGGGTTTTATTGGAAAAGGCTAAAGGTCATCCTTGCTGCATCAATACTAATCTAATACCAATTCTAAATGCATCAATCTTAGTAGTAAAGGGTTTAAATAAATTTAGTATGACTAAGATGGGTGTTGTACACATAGTTTGCTTAAGAGCATACAAATCTATTGTAGTTACCTTGGTCCATGTGAATACATTTTTAGCAAGGTAGTCAAAGAAAGTGAACTAAGTGTTCATCCCATATTTTGTAGTAAACTATGATATCATTAAGGAAAACAAAAATGAATTTCTAGAGGCATGTATGAAATATGTCATTCATAAAGCTTTGGGATGTAGATGGGGAATTTGTAAGACCAAAGGATGTGATACAAAATTCATAGTGACCTTCATGGGCACAAAAATTAGTCTTTAGGATATCTTCTTATTAGATATGAGTCTTATGATATCATAATTATAAAAAAGAAATAAGACCTATGGAATTCATCAAGAACTTTATCATTCACTAGAATTGGAAATTTATAATTTACTATGATCTTGTTTAACTGCCTAACATCCACCCATAGGCACCATGAACCATATTTTGTTATAACTAAGAGGACTAGTGAAGAATAGGCATTGACACTTGGTAGAAAAATCCTTGCTTGGAGTGATTCTTGCACCATATTTTTAGTACTTATTTTTTGTATATAAGGGTGGTATTAGGACCAAATATTAGGGGAATACTACTTGGTAAAATTTTAATGGTATGGTTATGTGAAAAGCAAGGTGGAAGCTCCTGTGATAGATTAAAGACTAAGGTATGACAGTCTAATAATTCAATCATTCAATGTACTAGCTCAAGTCTATCAAATTTGCAAGCTTCAAGGTGTAAATCTAAACAAAAATACCATGGGATACTTTTTACAAATAGGATCCTTGTGGTTGGAGCTTATGATGCTCAATGACCTTGGTTGAAGTCCTCAAATAGTGTATTGATGGTCATTCCTTGTAAATTGAATCCATATTTCAACAAATTCCTATACAATGGGTCTTAAGGTGTGTAACTATTGGGCATCCAAAACCATATTGTAGCCACCCAAGGACAAAAAAAACATATTTGAATACAAGTTATAGTCCATTATTGAGAGTTAAAAATTCCTACATTTGCCCTTACAAGGTAGCATTCTCTTTTTGTTGATCATGACTTCAAAATTGCAACTTGAAAATATAAATAAATATTCTTATATGGAATTTAGAGGATCAAAAAAGTTATGAGTACTATCACTATCTATGAGAATAGTGAGGAGATGCTTCTTGAAGTACCTCAAATATTCATGGTTAGAGTTATAGTAGTCCTTGCTAAGGAATGCAAAAAGTTTTTTGGTGATGGATCCTCTTGGATTCCCTACTCCTCCTCTATGTCCTTTGGTTGTTAGTCTTTGATTAGATCCAAATATTTAGAAGGAATATTTGACCCCACATGCAAGAGAATTATTTTTCCACATATTTATTCATGAGGAAGTACTTTTCATCATAATTATAACACTTTCCCTAGTCATGATGAGCCTTCATATTAGCCTTATTCAAGTGCTTTGTAGGTGTCACATATGTATTCTAATTTTCTACACAAATAGATGGTATATTTCTAAGTGTTAGTGGTTTTTAGGTACATCATTGAGAAAAAAATTTATATTTAGCCAATTTATCTAATCTAATAATAGTAAACATCATATCTTGATGGTTGACCATTTTTATTTTTCTTGTGAAGTTCTCATTTAACCCACTAATAAAAATACTGCAAAATAAGGTGTCATATATGTCTTCTATCCTATTTGCGAAATTTTTAAATTGTGTTTCATAATTGCAGATTGACCCAATTTGTCAAATTTTGGTTAATGTTTCCATGAAATATTCATATGTATTAAGCACAAAATGATCAATTAGATTCCTGTAAAATTCCTCACAAGTAGTTGTGCCAAAGTTCTCAAACCATTTTTACCACAAAACTACTTCATTTTGTATATTAAAGAAGAAAACAAATACCTTTCACCACACTAGGGTGTGATTTAAGGAGAATTACTATTTAGCTCTATAAATCCAACTAGTGAGTTCATCACCATTAAAGCAAAGGAAGTCCAACATAGTTGGTTATTTATGGGGTGGATGAAATGCAAGCATGCCAATCCCTCAAGTGTATCCCTATCTTGGAATTGAAGTTAGTCCCTATCCTAAACACATGCTTGGTCCATATTTTGAACCTAAATCGTGTTTCTATCCTAAATAGGATTGTCCTAGTAGAAGAAACTATGAGAATGTATCCTATAAATAGTCCTATTTAGTGTCAATTCCAAGGATCATAGACCCACATTCCTCCATTTAGCCCAATTTATTGAGTTTGCTCAAATATAAGAGTCTATCCTTAATTTTATTAAGGTCTTCATTCACCTTTTTGAAGGAGAGTTTTTGAGAATGGATAGTTGGTTCCATATTGGGAATAGAAAGGGGTTCAAAAAGTGTTACTGGGGTTATATATCAAATGATTAGCTCAAAGAGATAATCAAAATGGGATGGGTTCCAAAATCACTAAAATAATACCTTAAAATGGATTTTTTATTGACTTTTGAAAATTGAGGATTTTGGGAAATTTTCTAAATTTATGGAATGGGGGAAGAAAAATATTTTTTCAAAGTGAAAAATGAGTAATTAGGCTAAATCTGCAATATCAATTTATTTTTTGAAAATTTAATGATTTTTTTCTTTTTTACGAGGGTGCATAAGATGCATTGTTCTAAACATAAGAAAATTTATTTTTTTGCAAGGTCTAAAACTCTAATTTACGTGATACTATCCATCCTATATCTTCACAGATTGGAATAAATTCACCATGCATGATCTTGAAACCATAGCATGTACAATTTTTTTTGGCTTGGACTTCAATGGCTAAAGAAGAGTAGCCTAACAAATTAGATGCTTTGAAATGTCTATAATTACTTTAATATAAGCATATAAAGAACTGAGTAATGGGTATCATTCTATGGCTTCTTAGGGTTAATGAAAAATATCTCATTTGCCATAGGTTCTACCTTTGTTTACAAAAAAGTACCCAATCTTGATAGTTCTATTAACAATCTAGCCATGGATTTATCTCTAAACTACAACTCTTAGTATACACTCAAAAGAGAAATAAAACAACAAACAAGGTATGGGGCTACTAACCCTTTTCACTAGTGACACACTTAGATCCAAATACTTGGGGTTCCTTGGGGACTTAACATTATTTTTAGGTAGATTTTGTCCCAAGTACATTCCCTAGTTGAGTGTTTGGAACATACACCTAATCCTACAAAGGGTACTAACCTACGATAGGTGCTATTTAAGCATTGTAAAGAGTTTATTTTTCCAATTTGTGATTATTGTTACTACACAAATTGGCTACATGATACTATAAAAAATAGCCTTGGAAAGAGCTCTGATACCAGATGAAACAAACCTACATTTAATAATAAAATTAACATAGAAACTATGCACCATAATAATAAATGAAGCATGAATTTTATTAATTGCTTGAAATATTACACTAGCATAGGCCACTTCAATGGGGCTACCTCTTTCTAAACTCCTTACACAAACATGCAACTTTCTTGACATCTTCTCTTATTATAATCCAATATATAATAAGGAACCATACAATGTTTTACAAACCCTAACTCTAATCCTAAATAGACTTTGGTTCCCTCTGACTAGTCACAATACTAACTATTACTAATAACATGACTAATTATAGTAAATAAATACTTAGAACATAAGGGTCCTAAGTCCTAACAAATTAATATGGAGGATCATCCTTCTACTTTAGGGTTTCTAGGGCAACATTAACAAGAAAGTGTTTGTAGGGCTATTCTTTGCATTTCATATATGTATTTCAAAGATAAATCTCATTACAAATAATATGGATAAATTAAAGACATTGATAAATATGAATGTGTTGGTGCGAATGGAAAAAAAAGAGGAAGACCTTTAAAGCAAAAGTAAAGTAATAAGGAAATTCAAAGGAATATAAATTTGGAAAATTAAAAATAAGTATCCCATATGTTAATAATAAGTGGGTCTGATATGACTAATTAAAAATGAAAAGTGATGATAAAAATGGAATCATGAAATATGAATGGTGTGAATAATACCCCTAAATTTTTTTATTAAGGAATTAATAGATTGTTATAGTCCTAAGTTTATTTTAATACAAGAAAACAATTAAGTACCGAGGAATGTAAGGATGCATTGAAAAAATTTGGATGGTTGATTGTATGATAAATAAATATTAGGTAAATAACATCCTCAATGAGGGTTATCTCAAATGGACTATGGTATCATAGACATTAAAAACCTACCCTTTACCTTCTATAGTCAAAATAGGAGATATTTCAACAATATGGAACAAAGGCAAGTGAGATAGATAATTGCTAGAAGAAAAATATATTTGGGCTGTTAGTAAATTTTGTATGAAAGAAGAAAATATAATATTTATGGTTATGTATGTATATGCTCCAACTATAGTTACTCCCAATGAAATATGTTGGAATAATACCAACATATTTTTGTGAACTGCAATAACAATTTTGAATTATAATCTATTCATTCTTGCAGAGACTTCAAAATATTTCTATATCCCTCAAAAAATAAGGGTGGTAGTCTTGGATGGTATTAATCAATGTAATATTTTACTTCATTTATCAATTTTAATGGTCTTTATCATGTTATTCCTTCAATATTTCATTCTATGTTATATGATAGTGTTAGCTTTTGATGTAATGTTCACTGGGAGATAACAATCACAATATGCAGAATAATATGAAAGAAAGTAAATCTACTAGATGACTAAAATATGCTATAAATGGAAATGATATAAAAGAATACAATGTAGCTATGGTAGAAATGAACACTCCATTAATAAATCTATTGAACTACATTACACCCATAACCAATGGATGGTGATATACTCAAAACTATACTGTGCCCTAAGCTACACTATATGACTGTCCCCTAACTCTATATATGTATTACAATGAGACCTTTCTTATATAGAAAAATAGGTGCCTTGGCCAACACTCTACCTAGTTGTGCAAAGGACAACTTGCACATTGACACTTTTGCATTTATTACATTGCATGAAGTAACTAGATAACTTCCCCCTAAAGTAATATTATGTCCTAAGTATGTACCTTGGAATATACATTTACATGACCCAAATTTTGTAGTATACTCTATTTATAACACCCCCTGAATTACATTATTTGGGTATTTAAGACTTTAGTCTTCAATATGGATCTTCTTCTTCTTCATCCTAAAATTTGTACTCTTCTTTTGCATTCTTTGTATTTAGGTTCAACAGGTAATTTGTGTCTTCATATGATGCAAAGTAAGTTGTAGCTGAAGCTAAATATTCCTATTTCATTGGATGATCTTTGGCTTGTTCAGAGCAGTATTTATTTAGTTCTTATTCTACTGCTTCAGTCTTCATGTCATGGCCTCTTATCCTTTTACATTATTTATTCCTTGATGTTAGGTGTCTTTGATGGACCATTGCTCTCATGATATTGCATGTCTTGAGTGGATCTGAATTGGTTCTTCTTCTTTCCTTTGTATCTATGTAACACAACCGCGTCTATGAAGAAACACACACTTATACTAAGATGGAGGTATGAATAGTATAAGATAAAAAATTTCCTTCCAAAAAACAACTGTAATAATATGAATGCAATAATAAATCAATGCACAATATCCATACACATAAGATATAAGGATTTACATGGAAACACCCTATTGGGAGAAAACCATGGAAAAATATTGCTTACTTTTCTTCAATAAAATTTGTGGGCACCAACCCACAGGAGACACCAATCCCCTTGTACAAGTTCATGGGAACCAACCCACAGGAGACACCAATATCCTTGTTACAATTTCATGGGAACCAACTCATAGGAGACACCAATCTTATTGTTACAAGTTCGTGGGAACCAACCCACAAGAGACAACAATCCCCTTGTAAAATTTCATGGGCACCAACCCACAGAAGACACCAATCCTCTTGTGCAAGTTTATGGGCACCAACCCATAAGAGACACCAATACCCTTGTGCAAGTTCATGGGCACCAACCCACAAGAGACACCAATATCATTGTGCAAGTTAGTGGGCACCAACCCATAGGAGACACCAATCTCCTTGTTATAGTAACGTAGGTACCAACCTATAGTCTAAAGGCACCAACCTTATGCTCACAAATTTGATAAAAAACTATGCTCAGGTCTACTCCCAAATCTGATCAAAAAATCTTCTCAGGTCTGCTCCCAAATCTGATCACTAATAGCATCAAATTCCACTCACAATGTCTTCTTTTATTTGCACTCTAATTCCTGCTCATCAATATATTACAATCCCTATTGTTCCCTATTTTTATTCAATCATCTCCTGAAAATATAGAGGATGATATACTGGTGTTGGAGGCTTCAAATGGCCAAATTGTCCTTCATATTCATTTAGTTTGTTGCTTCCACATGTCTCAAATTTATTACATTTTAAAGGTAGCCCAAGTCTAGCACTAGATAACTTACTTGTGTTTTGAATTGGAGATTCTAATACCTTGCTTTCACTCTTTTATTCTTCCACATTATGAAGCACTTATCAAGATATTCAAATTATGAATTTCAACCTTCTATTCTTGCCATGCCCTTGGAAAATGATACATGAATAATATCCAAGATTTGTTGCTATTAATTAATCTATAATGCTTTATATTAATTAAATCAAACCTTATAAAATAAATATCAATGCTCCTTATTCCTCCTAATGAATTAAATTTTATGACTTTTCCTTATAACTCCTACCTTAGAAAAATAGATATTATCTTAAATTTACCTCCAAACTCCTCCTGAGCGCATGATGGTGGTCTTCTAATTAGTGTCCTCCAAAAGATCCTCATTTTCATTTGCTTGAACTTCTAAAATCAATATATTTGTCACCCATGGATCTCGAAACCTCGATTCACCGCTTCTACTAGGATTCTCACTATGAAGGCTGCAACATCACCACCACCATTTACACACTTTGAGTTGGCCCAATCATTCACTCCTTCACAATTTCCACTTGATATTTAACTTTCACCTAGGCTAATGACCTTTTCCATGTATTCATTACACACAACAACCTCAACGGTGGTGTTGCTTAACTCTCCTATGAGTAGATGCTTGACATCATTTGATTCTCCTTCAGTACTAGTGTTTTGTTTTCCTTGACCAATCTTTTTTTCCTCTAAATGAGTGTGCTCTATTGGAAGAAGCTACTCTCCTAAATAGATGTGTTATCTCTTTTGATATTGCACTAGATTTCATTTTGACTTCTTTGAATCAAATGAGTATATTGTGTATTTTCAATCAGTTTTTGACCTTCCAAACTTAGATGCACTAAAACCTTTGTTTGTGGTGAGGCATGTGGGTTTTGCATGATCAGTTAGCTATGTAACCACTCATAATATCCTGGACTACGTTGTAATACTGTATTTACCTCTGCCAATTATGCTTTAACTTGTGTAGATGTCACCTTTGTTCATATTCAATTATGCACCTTCCACATGTATTGACTACTACGTTACATAGGAATTGCGTATATCTCCTCTACGTAGATTTAACAACTTGCAAACACGATTCTTCTATCTATGAAACTTCAAGTTCTTGAGCTACTTTCTTGAGGTTGTTATAATATTTATCCACTATACAAAATATCAACGAACCTTTATTTTCCTCTATTCTATGCAAGCTCTTCAATCTTTTTAGTTGTTACCACCTATGTTGCTCCTTTGCCAATCAAAACTCTTCTTCACCTTCAAACAGAGGTTTCACCTTCTCCATGATCTTCCACTACTATTGTGTGTCCAACACTTCATCACTCTTACTCAACTTCTGTATCTTCAACTTTCATCCTTGCTTGAATCACCATTATCTCCTTCTTTTGTTCTCACCCTAGACAAATCACAAGGCTCTTAAACCACTTGGTTCTATGAACGATGTCATATATTTATCAAAGAATTTCCATCATCCTTTCTTAATTTTAAAATGAATGTTGACCTCTTATTTATATCGATCCTTTCACTTTTTATCTTACGTATCAAATTAGTTGACCCATGCAAACATAATGTCAATATTTAAATATTTTAATATTTCAACTTTTGCCTATTGCACACATTAGAAATATTTAAATCTTTAATTTAAATATTTCAACCTTTGCCCATTGCACACATTAGAAATATTTAAATATTTAATTTAAATATTTCAACCTTTGATATTACATCACCCTTGAAGAAAATATATTTGCTTTTAATAATTCGTTCATTGTTTTCTATCAACCAAGTCGGCCTTTGACATCAATGAGAACTCAACAACTCAATAATTCTAACAATATCCCCCTTTTTCATTGATGGAAACCCTACAAAGAAATTGTCCTTTACTGTAATAGAATCATAATCTGCTCCCCCTAACAAGCTGTTCCCTCTTATTAAAATTACAATCTATTCCTCCGTACTGAAATTCTCCCCCTTTGGCATCAATGGCAAAGGCTTCTTGGGATAAAATTATAAGACACTTGACAATGCCCCCTTTGTAACTGCTCTAAATGATACTTCAATGATGATATGAGAGTGAAATTACTACTAACTTACTATGCTCCATTTCTTGTTCTCTTTTCTTTTTCCAAACTTTGGAGGGCATATCCTTTTGAACAGTTTGACCATCCTCCTTCTTACTGGATTTCAGAATTTTAGGGAACACCATTCTACACCATTTAGTTGTATGCCCAAAATTATCACATTTGTAAAAAATGATGTTGTAGTCCATGAGAGGTACAAATGAAATTAAATTCCTCTTGGTGAAGCCAAAATCATTTTTAGCACGGATCCTACAATGTATACTTTATGACCAAATTGGTGACATGAAAAGCAACAACCTTAGAAGAAATATTGAAACCTGTCTAATGTGATGGACCTTGTTATTTTATGATGCTTTGTTTTCTTCCTTCTTTATGCTTCCATTTTTCAACACATCATCATAGGTTTTAGGCTCTTTTTTAATTATTTTCTTTGATGCCTATGTTCCTTTTGAGCTTGACTTCTCTTTTTGTTTATTTTAACTTTCTTCAAAACCAATTCTAGTCTTTATAACCAAAGATATCTATGCTTTGATAATATCATCCAAGATTTATATGCTTTTCTCAAACCTAATATTTTGATATACCTTATCATTAGATTCTTCCACTTCCTTCCTTAGATAGACAACCTCATGTTCTATTTTTTCACATTCCAACTCTTTTTCCTTTAACTACTTAGCCATACCTTCTTCAATTTGCTTTGCCTCTTTAGTTTTCACTTTTAATTCGGTGAGATCTTGATAAAGCTTTGCCTTTGTCTTCTCATCCTCTTATACTTGAGTCTTCAATATTGAGTTATTCTTTCTACGACTTTTCAACTCTTCAAGAGCAAAAACAAGTTCCTCTTCTATGTCAACTATGGCTTCCTCTTCATTTTTTGAATCTTTCTCCTCTTCTTGTTTTTCAACAATAGGAGCATATTCTTTCACCTCTATGGCCAAAAATAGGATTTTTTCTCTTTGAATATTAGATAGACTTTCATCACTGCTATTGGAATAACTACTTTTTTCCTCAATATAAATACTCTTCTTATGCCTTTGAAATATCTTATTCTCATGCTTGCTTTGACTGTGCCTCTTTTTCTTTTCATGATAAAATTTTATTTTCTTCTTTTTCTTGTATTCCTCTTCTTCTTAACTACTACTACTTCCAACTTTTGGGCACTAAGCTGCATAGTGACCAATGTTACCACAATTAAAATATTTTACAGTATGCATACCTTTGTGTTTTTTTGGTCCTTTCTTATCTCTTCGTACAAAGTTAGCTTCTTCTCCATTGCTTGATTCTTCACTTGACTATGGTTCTTTATTATTTGTCTTCTTTGAAGCTTTAAATATGGTCTCCTATTTGGATGTTTGATCATTTTTAGTCCTCATATCATAGGTTTTAACAATTTAGTGTAGCTCTTCCATGCTTAAAGTTTTAAGATCCTTCATTTCTTCAATCACCAAGACCTTTTCATCAAACCTCATGGGAAGTGACCTTAATATTTTTTGAATAATCTTAGAGTCATCAATACTTTCTCCAAGTCCACAAATGGTGTTGATAATTTCATTAATGCAGAGCAGATATTTGGTAATATTATCCTCATATTTCATCTTCAAGTCTTCAAAATTCCTCCTATGGGTTTGAAGTTTTGCCATTTTAGCCTTGTCATATTTTTCATATATTCTTTGTAACTTGTCCCATATTTCTTTTTCTGAGGTGCATTGCATGACTTTCACAAACTTTGATTCACATAACCCACTTAGTATTGTAGTCATTGCCTTGGCATTATGTTCAAATGGTTTCTTGCCATTTTTATCTATGGGAGGGGTTTTAGGTGGTTTGAACTCATCCACAACAGATTGCCATATATCATGATTCATAGCCATGTTCCATAAAATAGGTTCACATCCTTATGCTCCATAAGGCATAATTAGTCCCATCCAACAATGGATCCCTATTTGATGAAATACCTTCTTGGTAAGCCATGCGTGTTCCTGTAAGATCTTCCTTCAAGATATTAGGCATTCATGAAGGAACCTACTTTGATACCAATTGAAGAAAAACATGCTTATACATAGATGGGGGGTGAACAATATAATAAATAATTTTTTCTCCCAAACAACAACTATAATAATATGAATGCAATAATAAATCAATGCACAAGATCCATACACATAAGAGACAAGGATTTACATGGAAACACCCTTTCAGGAGAAAACCATTACAAAATATTTATTATTTATATTTAATAGAATTCATGGGAACCAACCCACAGGAGACACCAATCCTCTTGTACAATTTCATGGGCACCAACCCATAGGTTACACTAATCTACTTGTTACAAGTTCATGGGTAGCAACCCACATGATACACCAATATCCTTGTTAAAATTTCATGGGTACAACCCATAGGAGACACCAATCATATTATAGAAGTTCATTGGCACCAATCCACAGGAGACACCAATACCCTTGTGCAAGTCCATGGGCACCAACCCATAGGAGACACCAATCCCCTTGTGCAAGTTTGTGGGCACAAACCCACAGGAGACAACAATCTCCTTGTGAAATTTCATGGGAACAAACCCAAAGGAGACACCAATATACTTGTTATAGTAATGTAGGTACCAACATATGGTATGAAGGCACAAACCTTATACTCACAAATCTGATCAAAAACTCTACTTAGGTCTATTTCCAAATCTGATCAAAAAATTTGCTCAGGTTTGCTCCCAAATCTGATAAAAACATTTGATCAGGTCTGCTCCCAAATCTGATCACTGATAGCATCAACTTCTAATCACAATGTCTTCTTGTATCTACACTCTAATTCCTTCTCATCAAGATATTACAATCTCTGTTGTTCCCTATTTTTACTCAATCAACTCCTGGACATATAGAGGATGATATACTGGTGTTGGAAGCTTCAAATGGCCAAAATGTCCATATTTATTAAGTTTTTTGCTTCCACATATCTCACATTTATTACATTTTAAAGGTATACCAAGTCTAGCATTAGATAACTTACTTGCATGTTGAATTGAAGATGTTAATACCTTGCTTTCACTGTTTTATTCTTCCACATTATGAAGCACTTCTCAAGCTCTTAAAAATATGAATTTCAACCTTCTATTCTTGTTGGGCCCTTGCCAAATGATACATGAATAATATCCAATATTCATTGCTATTAATTAATATATAATTATTTATATCAATTAAATAAAACCCTTATAAAATAAATATCAATGCTTCTTATTCCTCCTAAATAATTAAACTTTATGACTTCTCCTTATAACTCCTACCTTAAAAAAATAGATATTATCTAAAATTTACCTCCAAACTCATCCTGAGCACATGAAAGGGGTATTATAATAAGAATCCTCCAAAGGCTCCCCTTTTTACTTTGCTTGAACTTTTGACATTAGTACCTTTTTCACCTACGGTACTCAAAAACTCGATTCGCCACTTCTACTGGGCTTATCACTACGAAGGTTGCACCATCATCACCATCGTTTACACAATTTGAGTAAGCCTAGGCATTCTCTCCTTCATAATTTCTTCTCAATATTTTTCTTTCACCTAGGCTAATGAATTTTCTATGTAGTTATTATACACAACAACCTCAATGGTGGCATCGCTTAACTCTCCAATGCGCAGATGCTTGACATTGTTTGATTTTTTTTCAGTGTTGGTGTTTTGCTATCCTTGACTAATATTTTATTCCTACAAACGAGTGTGCTCTATTGGAATAATATGCTCTCCTGGGTAGATGTTTTATCTATTTTGATATTACAATAAGTTTCCTTTTGAATTCTCCTTTGAATCAAATAAGTATATTGTGCAGTCTCAATAAGTGTTTGACCTTCCAAAATTAGATGCACTAAAACTTGTATTTATAGTGAGGCATGCGGTTTGTGTGAGATTAGTGAGCTACAAAACTACTCATAATATCCTTGACTATGTTGTAACCTCATCTTAACCTCTTCCATTTATGCTTTAACTGGTACGGATGTCACCTTTGTTTGTATTCAACTATGCACCTTCCACATGTCTTGGATTCAACGGCTAGTGAACATGCTTCTTTTGTCTATGGTGCTTCAAATTCTTGAGCTACTCTCTAAGTTTGTGACAATATTTTTCCACTACATAAAATATCAACGAACCTCTTGTTTTCTCTGTTATGTGCAAGCCCTTCAGTGTTTTTGGTTGTTACCATCTCTATTGCTCCTTTTCCAATCAGAACTCTTCTTCACCTTCAAAGGGAGGTTTTACCTTCTTCATGATATTCCACTATTACTGCATGGCCAACACTTCATCACTCTTACTCGTATTTTGTACCTTCAAATTTCATCCTCGCTTGACTCACCATTATCTACTTATTTCATTTGCACCCTAGAAAAATTGCAAGGCTCTTCAACCACTCAGTTCTACGAATGACGTGATATATTTATTGAATACTTTTCATAATCCTTGCTTCATTTTAATTTGAAATTTGGTCTCTTATATATATCCATCCTTTCACTTTTTATCTTAGGCATCAAAGTAGTTGGCCCATGCAAACATAATGTCAATATTTAAATATTTTAATATTTCAACTTTTTCCCATTGCACACATTATAAATATTTAAATATTTGAACCTTTGCCCATTGCACACATTAGAAATATTTAAATATTTAATTTATATATTTCAATATTTGATATTACATCACCCTTGAATAAAATATATTTGCCTTGAATAATTTATCCGTTGTTTTCTATCAACCAAGTCGGCCTTTGACATCAATGACAACTCAACAACTCAATAATTCTAACACTCTATCCTTCATAAATATCAACCTTGAGCTCAATGTTAGTAAATCCATCTAAAATAAGTTTATGGAGATATCAGTTTATTATTTGAAGTAATATTTTTTCATAATCTTGATAGTACCTATATTTGAAGTGATAGGATAAAGATGAATTATTTGTTCCATCACAATATTTGCATGGATGGAAACTCCAACAATAAGGTCTTTTCATGACCATATTGATTGCAATGCGTGCACAATAGAGATGATCTGACAGTTTTTTAATCTATCTTAAGAATATCATATTTGTCTATTTCCTTGATAACCTTCTAACCATATGTGCACAATTGAAGCTATACATTTTTGAATAAAAACTTGTTGATAAACCTTTTCCTATTTTTGGTCATTAGTTTTATTGAATGAATTTTTCTTCACATAGTTGTTGATTTCAGAAATTATTTCGCATTTTATTTATTCTTCCTTTTCTTTGTCCTTTTTATCATTTTAGTTCATTATGTTGTTGATCCATATGGGTATTTTTATTATTCCACTTCTAAGAGTGTTTCTTAGCATGCTAGTAGTCATTTGTATAACCTGAATTCTTTGAGATAGAGTAGTCTACCTTATAGCTACCTATATATGATCCCTTATTGAAGTATATAAGCTTGATTTGATAAAACCTTTATTAATCCTTAGGTTCGTAGACTTCCTTATGTCTCCCTAGTAATGAGAGTATGAACACCTAATTTTAGGTTTTGAACAAAGCTTATACCTTCCCAACTTGATAATATTTGATAGATATTATTATTATCAAGTTTTATAGAATGCCTTATAACTCCCTAATGATTTTCGGGTATGATATAGTGCTTTTGTAAAGTATAGTTTAATTTTTGTTGATTTTATATAGTTTTTGTAAAGATCAAAAATCAACTTTTATAACACCTTGTTAATCCTATTGAACTAAGAACTTTTCAATTTTGAAGAGGTTTTAATGTTGGATTTCTTTTGTCCCTTTTGAGAAATTTTAAGACAAGAAAATTATAAATTTCCAACCTTAACAAAAAAATCTTGAAAACCTCTTTTGTAACCCTTAGGATTTTATTCAAGTGTTTCTAATTTCCAATAACCTAGTTTGATGTTGTAACCCTTATCACTCCCAAATTTGGAAAATTATAAAATTAATAATATTTGTAAAATATTAAAGAATTTAATCCCATGTAGATTTCTTTATTTCTCCTAGGTTAAATTGCAAATATCATTTGAATTTTATAAGTTATCCTTTATGGTTTTGCTTTTAAAATCTAGGACTTGACCTTAGCTTATAACCTTTATATCTCCCTAAAGTGAAAGAAATAATAAATTGGATTTAAACCTTACCTTTGAATGTTGTATCACCACACTATTCATCACCTTTTTTGGTTGAATATAACACTTTAATGTCCTCCTTTGGAACTAGAAACAATGCTTATGCTTTGGAATTCCATATATTTAATGCTAGAACACAGGTGTTACAAATATGGAGAGATTTGACCTTCAATACTAGGAGTGTTTAATGCTTTCTCTTTCTTCCTTCCACGCTGCACTTTTCTATGCTTTGATTATTCTTTCCTATGCTTGACTACATTGGACTTGAGCACCTTTTTATGGAAGAAAGATCTTGAAATTTGTGATAAGTGTCACATCCGTTAGGTATAGGTGCTCCACCTTTCTTAACGTATTTATTTTATTATTTAACACTTTTTGGTCGCTCTATAGCGTATGAGCACTCTTGTGGGAACTTGTGTGAGGCTTATGGAAGATAACAAGTATCACCACTTCCTTGATATTTCTTATAACTCCTGCATGAGTTTTATTGAGCATTGAGAGATGAAATTGTTCATTAGAAATTTTATGCCAAGTGGCATTCAAGATCTTTGCATGAAGTCCTTCGCTATAATACTTCCAAGGATAATATTAACTCCTTTTTTATGCTTTTCCTTAGCTTGCTTTATTTATTGGCTAGAAAGCAATATTCTCTTTTACAAGTGAATTTATGAGGCACTTTGGAGCTTTAAATGGTGATTTTGGTGCTATTCTCAAAGTTTAAGACCTTGAATGTAGAACATTTTCCCTTTATCTTATATACCTTCAACATGTTGATTCCTATGATTTTTTGTAGTGTAGATAGCCTCTTGTTATGTTTTATGTCCCATGTTGGTAGTAGTAGATTTTGATGCCTTCTCTTTGTAGATGAACACTCTTTTTGTCTATGTAAATGCAGCTTGATAATGGTTTAATTTGCGCTTTTATTTTTCAGGTTTTTCCATCCAAGATATGAGTGGATTTTTTTGCTATTGAAGAAGCGTGCTAACGTTTGGTCTTCCTTGGATGGCTCACCTTGTAGATATTATGCCTTTTGAGGCACATTCAAATATTTTATCTTCCTGAGTATAACGTATTGTAGAACTACAATACCATGTAACCTTATATGTATATAAAACCTTCTTTGTTGCACCTTTTCTTATACTCTTTTGTAGGTCTGAAATTCTGGTTTTGTAGCAGATTTTTAAATGCAAATATGGGGGTTTTGAGAATATATCATTGCCTAGACTCCTTACCCTATTTTTATTGGATACTTTGATGATAAATACAAGCTCTTAATGATGTAGGTAGAAGCGTCTTTGTAGATGTAATTTTATGCCCTTTGTACGATGCAATTAACTTTGTAATGCTTTGGATTTGAGACTCACCAAGTCTTAATATTTGAAGCTTATTTTTCTGCATTTAGTTGGTTGCTATTTGGATTGTACTAACCTATTTTGGTGGATTTACTTGGCCTCTACGTGTTGCATATGTATGTGCTTTAATACTATCTTTAGACACTTGATTCAAATCATATTTTGTGCCCTTCTCAAGTACATAAAGCTAATCCTTTTGAGAGCAATAGAATAGTGAAAATGAATCTAATAATATTTCATTTTTAATGCACTAAAAATTTCACCTTATCACTCTAATCAACTCTTAATATAATGCACTTAATCAATTTACTGCAACCAATCAAGAATAATTTGAAATGAACCTTCAATAATTATTCTGCAATTTCAGTACAATCAATATTGTAGGACTTAGTATTATTTTTATTTTTCCAAAGCAGATGATAGGCAGTTGATAGATGTATTACTAAAATCTAATCAACTCCTAATTAATGTGTAAATGAACCTTAAAAAAAAAAATTCTCTTTTTGCACTTTTTGAAGATTGTAATCCAATTTTTCTTCTTCTCACAACTTTAATCTAAATTAAGGTGCTATAACAAATCTGATAAGTAATCCAATTAACAAGTTTATTTGCACCAAAATTTTATTACCTTTTTAAATATTCCATAATTATTTTTCTACTTATATATAGGATGTGAATATTGGTGTCTCAGATCACCAAGTTGCTACTTCGAGTAGGATATTGAAGCTTTTTGTGGACTGTCCTCAACAACTCTTTCTTCAACAAAATATGATCTTGAATTTTTTTCATGAGCCTAAAATTTGGTGGCTTGTTCTCCTCTTGTAGTATTCTCCTTATTCTATAGATTTGAATAATTATTTGTCTCTGAAGTTGTGCCTTCATGCTATAAGAGGCAATATTCAAATCTCCTGCATTTGGTGAACTTCTTCTATCTTCAAGTCTTCTTGTCAAATTTTGACTTCAAGCGGGATCTTCTTCTCAAGATTTTGAATATCTTAAGGTCTTAACTGGATTCTTATTCTATGATTTTGTACTCCTTTCCAAATTATTCTTCTTATATTTAGAACTTATTGCCAAATTCTCCTTCTTATATTTGGCACTCCTGAAAGCACGAGATTTCGGGCGAAGGAAACACTAATTGCAATATAACAAAAACCAAATGCGCTTAAGTCCTAGAAACATAAAGTGCATGAAATGGAAAAGAAACGCGTTGGAAGAGACACAAGCAAATGGAGAAAACATAGCCCTTTCATTAATATCCCTTGATCTCTATTACAATGACGTCTCCTCCCTTTTCGGGGGCTAGGAGCGTTAGAAGAATTCGATTACAATCACTCAATGTTCCTCTTTCCACGTGCCTACGATTGCAATGGGCGGGCCAAGATGATGCCGCCGCTGATGTCGATGAGTTCTTCACCTCCGCTACTTCTCCTACGAAAAAAGAAGCAACCAAGATGTCAGTAGCACCTGCTGCAAATGAAAGGTGTTTGTTATTTAAAATTAACGAAATATGCATGTAAACATCTGCCTGAAACAGTAAGTACAGTGAGTCCAAATGGCTTGAAAACTTGACAGAAGACAGAAAATGTTACCAGAAGGCCATTGCCACTAATACAGCTAGCCAATATGCCTTCAACTATAATTCATCCCTGGGCAGGACAAATTTTGACTGCAATTCGTTCCTGGGTGGGACGAATTCTTCTGTGTTGAAGAAGTCGACCTGCTGCTGCTCCAATGTCGATTCTTGAGACCTGTAAAATGCCTGCAAACAAGGGGGTTATGTAATTGGGGCCATTTTGGGATGACCCAGATGGTCGGATTCTCCCAATTTGGCCTCTACCCTTAGGAATTTGATATCGCCTCCTGCAAGTTAGTGAAACTACAAAGCGACATAAAACATACTAGAATCTGATCAAAGGTTACGAAATTGTAGCTATGAATTCACCAAAAAAAAAACACAATATGCAGCATGAGAAAATAAACTAGAATGCTTCTGAAATAAAACTTAAGAAAAGTGCGGGGATGCCCAAGTGGGCCTCCCACCATTGGCACTTGATTCCGGTGCCAATCCACTAGGGATGGGCCCAAAACCTCTTAGGATTGGGGGGTCGGCGAATTGGTTGATTCAGGTGTCCATGTGTTGGATTTAGGTCCGATTCAAGCTTCCAAAAGCCACCCAACAACCTCCCTTGCAAAAGAGATTGGTGGATGTGGGAAGGTGAACCAAAAGGGATGCAAGTGGGTCTTCAACTCGACAAAGACTTCGTTGCTTGAAAACTCCTTTAACCTGTCTTTTGGGTGAGAAAAGTCCCACCTTTTATAGACCCAAGGGGTCTCTTTTGGGAGGGAAGCACAAATGCCATGTGTTGGTCATAGGCGCCATGTGGCAGTCTTGTCTTCCCATGAGGGAGGGGAGTCCTCCGTTGACTTGGGCTTTGATAAATGCCTTTTATGATAGTCTTCTAACGGCCCCTCTGTCCACCTACACACGCGTGCGAGGTAGGAGTCATCAACTGACTGTTCTGGGCTGCCACTTGGCGCCATTTTTCTTTTTGCCCGTTAAGCTTAGAATTCGTCCCACCTAGGACGAATTTTGAATTCGTCCTGGGGTGGGACGAATTCTATTTTGAATTCGTCCCTGGGTGAGACGAATACTGGGCAAAGTGTCTAAGTGTGCTAAATTGCTTCTTGACCTTAAAAAATTACTATGAAAGTGGTTAAGACCACTGTTTGACCTCTAAGGGCTGCCTTGGGGGCTGTGTTTGTCAAAGTGATCAGTGTTTGCAGTCACATAATCAGATTGGTGATGTTTTGGTGTCTACAACTCCTTGCCAAATTCTCCTTCTCCTGGGCTTGTTGTTGTATGGCGATAATTGTACCAAGTCCTTCACTATCAAGGGCTTCTCCTTGGTAGTGGATTTCTCTAGTGAGTTCTCCTTTGATTATTTATTTAGTAAGGCTCTCCTAGTATTTTACTAGATGCTCATTGAGACCTTCCGAAGGTCTTTGATCTTGAAACTTCTATTGGTCTTCCTTGATACCTTATCTTCAACCTTCTACTCCTGGAAGTGTTGGCAGTGATATCTTCCTCTATATATCTAATTTTTCTACTTCTTAGTATGATTAGGACTCTCCTAGTCCTTCTTCTTCTTCTTCCAAGACTAGAATTTGTTCAATGAGATATTCTCCTGATATCTTCATTTTTGCTTCAAGTGTTGAGTTGATTTTAAAGAAGATACTCTTCCTAAATTTCTTGTAGGAAGTTTCCCAACTCACTGAATATTCTTTCCTTGCAATAAAAAATATTAGTACTAAAATTTTAATCTACTTTTGAATCAGATATTCTTTTTGAATTCTTCTTTAGGATCAAGGCTTTTGGAATATTTTTTAGTATCTAGGCTTTTGTGGTATTTTCAGTATCAAGAATTTTGTAGCCTTTTTAGTATCAAGGTTTTTGTGTCCTTTTCAGTATCAAGGCTTCTGTGGCCTTTATAGTATCAAGGATTCTATGGCCAATTCAATATCAATGATTTTGTGGCATTTTTATTATCATGACTTCTATGCCCTTTTCAGTATCAAGACTTCTATGACTTCTTCTTCAAGGCTTCCATGGCCTTTTATTCAAGGATTCTATGTCTTATTATTGAATTGTGAAGTTATTCAATCTAATAATAGATATATTTAGTCCCCTAACTTCATCATGACTCTTCACCAGAAGTTTTCTTTTGCATTATTCTTATCTTGCACAAAGAACTAATATTTGCACTATGAAGTCAAGCTAAAATTCAAGAAATAAAGCTGGAGTCTCTTAGATTTCTGTTGTAGGAGGAGTCCCAATACTCTAAGAATTAATTTTATACAAAAAAATAAGATTTAAGCAATATTAAAAAAATTCCAAATATCCTATATGAACTTCACTAGATGTTTTATCAGTCTGGTGGATTGAATATTGAGTCCTAGTCTTCACGATTTTTTCTTGCAACTTTGTGAAAAATACTCCAGTCAAATGTAATCTTAGTATTTTTGGAACTGAGATTTCTTTCAGTCCTCACTTGGGCTCTCCCTAATTCTAACACATAGACTCTTTTGAGATATTTTGATAGTGGTTGGTCCAACAACGCGTTAGGTTGACAAAAAAATTAGGCTTAATAATAATGGTGGTTTTCCTACTGACCTACTATGAATAGATCTACCATGGCTCTAATACCACTGTTAGATTTTGATATAATGAGCACTGGGTGATAGCAATCACAAGATGTAGAATAGTATGAAATAAAATAAATCTGCTAGATGACTACAATATGCTATAAATAGAAATGACATAAAAGAATACAATGTAGCTATGAAAGAAATGAACACTCCATTAATAAAGCCACTAAAATACATTGCATCCATCAGTAATTGATGGTGATCTACACAAAATTGTACTATGATATAAGCTAGATTATCTTACTATGTCTCCTAACTCTATATATGTATTACAATGAGGAATTTCTTATATAGGAAAATAGGTTCCTTGGCCAACACTCTACCTAGTTGTGCAAGGGACAACTTACACATATACAACTTGCACATTGATACTTGTAAAGTATGCAATATTTTTGCCATATAATTTTTCCCAATAAAAATAAACTCAAACATCTTATTACTATGAATATTGGATCACAAAATATTCTCTTGAGATGTGATTTAATCAATAATGGTCATCTAAAGCCATTTTTCTTTCAATCTATGTGTCTCCAATACTATGAATTCTTCTACATGGTTGTGCTATGGTGGGACGAAGAAACTTGTGATGGACCATATATGTATGGGGTTGGTCAAAAGATGAAATATATAATGGGAAAAATGAAGATTTGGTATGTTGGATATTTTGGAGAAATATTTATATAAAAGGAGGAAATTGAATCTAAGCTCAAATATTTGCAAGATATAGTAGAAATCAATAGAATGGACTACAATTATGTTCAAAAAACAATTAATTTCTACTCACCATAATGTATTGGAAGAGGATTCATATTGTTTCCAAAAATATAGGGAAATATGGATTAAGGAAGGATGTTTAAATACCAATTATTAAGCTATAGACAAAAAAAATTATTTTTGTCATAAAAAATTTATTTCAACTCCAAATGGAAGAATTGTTAAGGAAGAAAACATTAGCAAGGAAGCAATTAATTTTTTTAAATATATTTGATTAAATATTGATAAATATAATGAGGAAAAAGGTAACCTTTCACAAAATATTCCATCAATTATTATATATGGAGAAAATGAAAGCTTGATGAAGAACATGCTTATTGAGGAGCTACATGAGGTAGTTTTCTCTTTACATCATAACAAGACACTTGCCCTAATGGATTTCTTATAATTTTGTTTAAAAAATTTTGGGATTTATTTAAGAGTGATATGTTGTATGTAGTTGAATAGGTATTAAAAATGAAGGCTATAATAAATGAGATTCAACTTTATTACATTTGTTCCCAAAGGCGAGACTAAATATTTTGATAGTTTTTATCTAATAAGACTTTGCAATATGATTTATAAAATCATTTTAAAAATTATGGTAATTGGTTGAAGACCATTCTAGATTGTGTTATCTTTAAGGTATAATGTGGTTCTATCCACGTCACAAGAACTCTTTATGGTGTAGTTATTGAATAGGAGGTGATATATTATTTTAATTCCAAGAAAATTTCATGTATGCCTATGAAATTAGATACAAATAAAGTATATGAGAGGATTAGATAGAATTTTATGCATTACATTATTAAAAATCTGATTTTGAACAAGGTTTATGTGAATGGATTAAATCTTGTTATAACACTTGAATATATTTTATTCACCATAGCTCCAAAAATTTAAAAAAAATATCAAAACAAAACAAATAAGAAAAAGAGCAAAACTTGATTATGTGTGTGATTATTTGTTTTTTTATAGCACAAGTTTCATATTAATCACAATCACGACACACATAATCCTCATATACATCATATTATCCTAAATACCTAGCTTATGGTATTGACCCAATTTTAAGTCAGTTCTCAATTCAAAACCTGAGTTCAAACCCCTTCATTCATGGAGCATTACACCTAGACCTCCCATGCTTCAGACACTCTTGCAATTGATAAATGGAGTGCATTGAAAATAGTTTACATGGACTATCCACTAGAAATTCCCATCATGCATCCGCTTCAGCTGAAGAGCAACAGGCAAGACATGATCTAGACATGATTTAGAGGGCCACCCATACCTCCATTCCATATACCCCCCATACCGATCCACCAATGGATAACAATACCATAAAATCTTACTTAAACATGGATTTTCTAGCTTTACCCCTTTTCAATATTCCACCCCACTCCATTCCTATTATCCAACAAGAAGCCATATATTCGCATGCTCAACACACCAACAAAATTATCATTGATCCCCTATTCAAATACACATTGATTACTATGGACAAAAACCATCCATCTTCCTCCAATCAACATATCTCCATAACATCTACCCATACCATCATCCACTCCAACCCATTTTATGAAGCACATGTCAATGCTACTTCACAAGTTTTGACATCAATTTCCCCTACATCATTACCTTCTGCTGAGCATGTGTACCATATCACCCCTCACTTAATCATGATACCGTTTGCCACATATCCTCCATAAACATCCATCAATGTTGCCACCACTTATAATGATTAATTTTTTGTATCTCATTCAACTATTCTACCTACATCCTTAATCACCATCTAGTAAGCCTTACAATATCTATAGTAGATTTTTTTTGGTAGTATTAATCAATATATCCATCCTATGTCACAATACCAATCATAGGTGATAGACTTCAATCATACCCCAACATCGACACAAAATTTATTCTTCACATAGGATCCATCATGGGCATTGCATCCACCCACAATCACCATACCTACACCACCACTTCAAAACATAAATTTTGTTGCATCGACACAATATACCACCATTCATCCTTTCCTTCATTAGAAACTCCCACCTTACCAGCAACCATCATCTCATAATAAATACCATCAAAACATCATGCATCATAAAATTCCAACCAACATTAACATAATCACTAATCAAAATCTAATTTCATCCACCCAGTTTATCACACAAAAACACAACTGCCCTACATGCAAAGCATAATTTTATGTTTTCAACCATCATTGGATGACCCAAACTTTTAATTTTTACAAAATCAGATTGATATTTTGGCCATGTAAACACCTAGAGAGACATATCAAAATCCTACTTTGTGACAAATAGTAAATCATGCTATTCATTCTTTAGTACCTTCACTATCATATTATTAATTTTAAAGTGCTCCCAAAATTAAAGGGTAAGAGGATCCCTAATAGAATGTAGACACATCCATCAATGTGTGCTTCAAAATTCAATACAATGATACATTGATGCTCTAAAAATTTCCTTAAAATTTTGGAGGTGATGCTTTAGAGTGCTATAACCGGTTGCCACATCATAGCATATACACCTTTGAACAATTAGTGGAAAAATTTCTAGAGCAATTTTATTTTAATGTAAATAAAAAGACTACCTTGACCACCCTTTTTAACCTACAATAATTCGAAGACGAGTCAATCTATGATTACGGAAACCGCTAGAGGGTAGTTATCACAAAATTATCATTCACTCTCCCCATGGTGGAACTCACCTGAATGTTCACAAGGAGTTGCTCTAAACCAATATCCTTGCTATTACAACTTCAACAATATCAAACATTTGAAGAAGCCCTTTCTCAAGCCAAAGTTATCAAAGAAATCAAAATTTAGGAGGGTAAAATTAAACTTAAAAATAAATAATGGCAAGGTAAAAAATTTAGGGGGAACAACCATGGACAATCAAAAATTTGATAAGTAAATAAATTGGTCTTGAGTACACCTCAACATCCAAACAAACAAATTCAAGCTCAATATTAACAACCCTCAACTTAGCAACCATCGCAACAACAAGCATACCAAGTCGTACCATCCCCATGGCAACTACGAAATCCACTACTATATCAGATAATCAAGCACGTTGAAATTACAATAGACCACCTTGCAACTAAAATCCACTTCATAAACTACTCTCAACCATATTTTAAAGTTTATATGAGGCACAACTAATTTCCCTACCACAAATCAAAATTGAATATCCTAATAAACCTTAAGTTAAGTATTACAAGGAGTACTAGTATTGCACCTTCCATAAATGGAAGGACCATAATATTAATAATTTCTACCACATCAAGAATTTTGTACAAGATCTCATTGATAAGGAAACTATTAAAGTTGATAATCCTTTAGCACCATAAAACCAAAATCTTAGGATGTATCAAACACTTCTTCCTCCACACAAGGCAATACAACCAACAACTAGGATGTCAACTTCTATAGATCCCACCAAGCAATTCAATCACATTAACAATTCTTGACCATACCAACGTTTTATAGGTTCTATTCACATAGTTACCAAAGGTCAGAGAGGTGTAAATTGATTATGGTAATCAAACAACCCAAATATACCAACACATATTTAACCCTCTCCTACTGCATCAATTCTTACTTTTCCATATCAACCAATTCAAGGCAACCTAAATCCTCAAATCCATAATCCAAATCCTCTATAAATACCAACCATCACCTTGAGGAGTCGGTTAACACATAGCTTAAAATTAGCCTCCACTAAATTATCAATATATGAGCTAATACAAAATTCCCCTCCACATCGTGAGGTATTGAAGGAGATTTTTAAATCCATTGACGTTTAGACTCAAGATACTAATGCCTTTGTGAAATTTATGGAAAATATTCAAATGTGCTTGGAGAACTCTACCATGTTCTATGACTTCAAAATAAAAACCATACCTATGGAGTTAACTGATCCTCTGTTACACATATTAGCTTATATTGATAAAAAGGCTTACAAAAAAGTGGTAGTTGATACTACCTCAATCAATATCATCACATCCACTACACTACAACATGTTAACCTACTACCTTCTCATATCACTTTATCCATGTTCACCTTGCAATAATTTAATGATGTCTTATGCTACATATTGAGAACTATTAACCTACCTATGCGGGAAGGGGTTAAAATGATACATACATTATTTTATATCCTTAAGGGTGTGATGCAATATAACATACTTACTGGTAACCCTTAGATTAGAGACATGAGATGTATCCCCTCAACGTTACATCACTACCTTAAATATATACATGAGGGTCAAGTTCATTGTATAACGATAGACGAAGAACCGTTTAGATATTATAACCTGATTTCAAAACCATATGAGCCACCTTTGATATCCACACATCTATCCATCACTCCAATTATTGCCCCATAAAATTCACACAAAAATACCTCTTCCAAAGAACCTATCCAAGAGATCCTTCCTAGTACTAATAATTCTTCCACAAATCAAATCATTAATCTAGACCATGCTTATTATTTTACATCCTATCACATTTCTATCACAGCTCATCATTCATCACATCCTTATTCATCTTCATTAGGTTACATCTCATTATACCATACAAATAATCCATTTTCCACTCATTCATCCTTCATACAGTTGGGATAAGCCTCCACTTACAAAAACCAACCACATAACCCCTAATAAACATCCTCAACCATTTAGCACCCCTTATTATACACTACTCTAATTCTACCTGCATCCAATATCCTCCAATCTCATCCATCTACCATTTATATTCCAAATAGGCCAACTTATCCTTCCACCTTGCATTCCATGACCATAGTCCCTTCTTTCACACAATAAAATTCAATTACTAGATAGGAATTCATTGTTCTTCTTAACCCCTCCACCACATTTAATATTTTCCCTAAGCCCCAAATCATCATCCTCTCAACTGAATCAGACCCACCTCCGCCACAAAATATCTAACAAATATATTTGTTTTTCCATGACACACCCTTGAGACACACACCATTTCCCCAATTTGAGCCACAAACCACCCTTGATGCCTCCATGTTTGACTTTATAATCCAAGCATTTTTTACTACATTATATAAAATGTCACAGTTACCCCACCAATTATTGAGACTATCAATAATTATGGTCACCCAAAAAATCCACCTCTAGCAATTACTGCAATGTACAATATGGATTCGTTTCCAAACCAAATTAATTTTACCTATAGGGGAGTTTATTCCTCATTCGACCTAGCTCCTCTTCCTGAATCCTAGCCATAATTTTGTACCATATTGATTATTATTTATTTATCAATGTGTTAAGTAGTAATAATATGATTTAGGGCAATACGAGGAGGGCATTCACAACATATTTTTAACCTTGCTATTAAGATGCACATGATAACACTAGCCTAGGATACAAACCATAATCCTCCAAAAATCATTGTGGATCCTAAGGACGATAATGAGGATAATGAGGATAGTGAGGATAGTGAGGATGAATACATAGACCTCAAATTTGCACCTCTATTGCACAAAAATTTTCCTAAAATTTTACCACATATCTCTATGAAGGACACAATTTTTATGATGACTTCAAGGAGAATTTTGATGAGGCATTTGAAGCACTTTTGATTAACTATGATAGATTCAAAGAAGATTCAGCCCACATCGCACCCATTACTAACATAGATGAGCTCTATTTCCATATTTTCTTGATCTCCTAGACCATATTTCATCAGCTCCTCCCACTCAAGCAACCCGATGCACTCATTGATCCACCACCTCCACCTTGGCCACCTCTGTAAGATAATAATCTATCAATTTTATAGAGGTGGATCAAACTACACAGTTAATGTGATCTTTGTTAAATTGTTTGCACCTCTTCATAATCCATATGATCTAGAAAAACTAATTTTTATCAACATTGTTGCAGGCCAAACAAGGTGAATGGTTTCCAATTTTTGTCGCATGCCCGTGCATTTAATTATCAACCCAGGGAGCTTCGTAAACTTGCGAACAATCGGAATTAGGTTACTACAATACCACTAGAGGTGAATCTACTAATCCTACATTTTGGGGGTGTTCTTGAAATGGTTGTCAATCATTCCCGCACTCCTCAATAAATTATGTAAGAAGAACATAATTAAATCTACAAAAATAAATCATGTACACATTCCTGAAAATAAATCTACTACAAATACTGGAACTAGCAAACAAGTGAACATTCCTATGAAAGTGATAAACTAATTAAAATAAATAAACAAAAAGGAAATGGGGAAGAAATACTGGCTTGGAGTGGGCCCAGGCTCCAGTAGCTTCTTCCCGATTGAACACGTGCTTTAGAACTTCTAGAACTGGAATATATTTATCAACGTATTACAATCTATCTTTTGTAACTCTAAATGGATATTTATTAATTATTTCTATATATCTCTCTATATATATTTCAGAACGATTTGCATGTGTTTATATAACACACCCATAGAACTTCTATTACAGAAGTGGTTACAACAGTCGATTCTTCCTAGACTAATTTAGAACAGTCTGGTGAATGCAATCGACGTCTGGCATTCTGTTTTGATGGCGGCGTGTTCGCTTCAGTTCGTGCTTTGCCTGGCATCAGTAGGACATTTTGATACATTGGTGCTATCTCCAATTTAGCTCCACATGACGCGAAGCTAGAACTGTACCAGCCGCTACTGTCCATGTCGTTCGAATCTAGTCAATGGGCAAAGAATCAGTGTCGCCTTCCTTATGAGGAAGGAATCTTGTTATCGCAGCGCCTTCTGGTTGTAGGGAGGCGCTTGCCTTCTATTAGTGCATTCCGCTATGGGGAGGTGCTTGCATTCTATTGGCGCCTTCTGACTGTAGGGAGGTGCTCGCATTCAGTTGGTGCTTTATGACTGCAGGGAGGCGCTCGCATTCAGTTGGTGCCTTTCGACTATAGGGAGGTGATCATATTCAGTTGGCACCTTCCGACTGCAGGGAGGCGCTGGTATTCAGTTGGCGCCTTTCGACTGCAGGGAGGCGCTGGTATTTAGTTGGCACCTTCTGACTGCAGGGAGGTGCTTGTTCCCTTGGTGCCTTCTGGTTGCAAGGAGGCACCTATGTTCTCTACCTTGACCCCCAATGAAATAAAGTGCCAGGTCCATCAAAAGTACCTCGACCGTTCCAAATCTAACTAAATCAACTGCAATTCCACAAAACATACTAAAAGCACACAAATTAGATAACACGCATAATTATATCAAATATCTATATAATCATTCATAAAAGTACGCAATCCTTATTATACAACCGCATATTGATCAAAGAAATATGTACAAAATATGAGCATTTTTGGTGCTCATCATCCCCCCACGCCTAACATATGCCACGCTCTCATGGCATCCAAACTGTAGGTAGCCCTCTGACTTTTCATCGTCACCATCTCTTGGAGGATTCGGCTGCCCCTGCGGCCCGAGTCTATATTTTCATGCTGGCATTTGAAGGTGTGGTTCGCCTTTTCCTATGGGAAACTGTGGCTGTCAATTGTCCCCTTCTTGTTCTAGCCGCTACTGGTGGTGGTCTAGCTAGCATTGTTCCTGCTGATTGAAATGCAGCTTTGACAGCTTGCCAGAGGTCAGCGTCTGGAGGTCTAACCACTACCAGAGGGATATCCGAGTTATCCCCTCTGGAAGGCACTACTTGGGCCTTGTATAATCTGGCCGCTTCAGGGGTAAGCCCCGCATTCTCCTTTGCAATTGCAGCAGCCTCCAATTGTGGGCCATATACTCCCCACCATTCCAAGTACCTCCTCATCATGGAAGGTTGCCCTTGGGATGAAACATAGATGTCCCAAAATTGGTTGTCTTCTACTAGATTGACGCAGATGCCAGAATATCCTTTTACCCTTGAGGATGCCTTCCTAGCCTCCTTGGTTGCTTTCATTTCATTACGCAGCTGCTAAAAATATTTTTTGCCTTTCGGTGAACAGCTACATGTCCCATTCGTCCTCCTCTAACTCGACGAAGGTCACTTTCACATTCTGTCGAGCCGACCTGGGCCTCTTTGCCTTGGCTTCTGTAGAAAATGTGGTAGCTCAGACCGAGGTCTCTTCTTTCTCCTTTGGGGACTTCTCTTTACTCCGAAGGATTGGCTGTGCTGCTTTCTTCGGGGGTGATCCTTCATTCTCCTATCTACCTATTGTCGACCCCTCAGGCTCTTCTCCTTCTTCAGGCCTGGGGAGGTCCTCCTTATCTTATGGTCCTATCTATTGCTAGAGACATTTGTCCTGCTCTGTGTCACTCAAGACAATGACAGGGGTCATCGTAGGACTTGTTTCCTTTTCACCCCTAAAAATAGAGGAATCCTCCCCTGCCTCTGGGCTGCTCTATTGGGCATCTGATCGAATCTCCCCCAAAGAGAATACTCATTTGGCGGATGTGGGAGAGTTCGTCGGCACTTCTTCTGCCCAATCATTCTGAGTGGTTGCCTCTTGTCTTGCCATTCCTCTGTCCCGGAGCATTTGATTTTCCTCCTGCAACTGTCGGACCAGCCACTCGAGCTGAGCAATTCATCTATCCCTTTCCTCCAATTCCCTTTTATGCTGGTTCTGGCAATCTTCTAGAGTCTGTTGTGCCATCTAGCAATCAGTTTGCCATTCGAGTGCCTCCTCCAAGGCCGCATCGATCTGGTCGTTACTCCTAGAAGTTCCTTCATTCCTTGGGCTCTGGTTCGTTAATTATCGAAGGGTTTGGGCAGCAACGTCTATCTCCGGGTCACTTTGTCCTTCCTCTATCGAGAGGAATCATCACAAATGTTTCCTCCTGGGGATTGGTTCGTCCTCACCACCAATGAGTGGCGCTCCTTCCTCCTCATACTCGTGCACCGGTGACTGCTCTGCCCCTCCTAGAAAATAGGGCGACGCTAATTGCCCGATGTTTGTTATCTCCTCTGCAGGGGATGCTTCGTCTTGCCCTAATTCGGAAACCGCATTGTGTTGCTCTATTTGGATGCCATCTCCATCTGCCCATGGTGGGCTAAGGCGAATGGTGCCCCTTTCTGGTACTGAGCCGCTTCATCTTTCAGAGTAGTCGCCAAGTAGAAAGGTATATTTAATTTCCTCCCATGCACTAGGTGATTAAGGAAGTGCACATGATTAATGTTCAGATGGGTATACTTCCCTGTGCATGTGAAGAATCGAGCAATCTGCTCGAACATCTTCTACATATTCATGGGGAGACTATTTTTGAGTAACCCCTCCCTGTCTATCTGCACATTTCCTCCTAGCAGCAGTATTTTGGTGTATAGTTTTAACACTTCGCCCTTGTATGTACATTCCCCCATGAGAGGCAATCCAGTCGCCTGTGATATGAACTCAAGGGTGACTGGAATTTCCACCCCTCGTACTTGGGCCACATCGCCCCTCAAAGATGTGTCGAATTCTATAGCTGCCTCCACATATTGGCCCTGACTGACCAGGGTGCAGTATTCGATCCACCCCTCAGCTTTGAATTGGGTCTTCACTGCCCCTCTGATTCCATCAGTATCACTAGGTTCATTCTTCTTGATCACGTGGTTCTTGGACCTTCCTCCCATGGCGCCTTTCGATGCTGTATATTTTTTTATGTCCTTCCTTCTTCAAGAAGGCGCCTTCTTATAGAAAAGACGCCTAACCCTAGCAGTTATGGAAGATGCCCTATCATTGGCACATGTTTTCGGCTTTGGGGGGATACGATCTCTATGACGACGGTATTTTTTTGGTACTGCGTATTTATAAATAATTATATAAACGATTTGATTTAATATGCGCGTACCTGATTCGGCGTTCTTGTCGTCATGGTAGTCGCTGATTTGCTAACTTGTGACACGAGGGAGGGGTATGGTCATTTGATGTCGCTCATTCGTGCAATGCTTTTTTTCGCTCGAGGCGTTCGATAGATGTAAATGTTGTATGTGGAAGGCATTCTTTGGTACCTTCCCCATATGGATGGTGCCCTTGTAGCGCCTTTCCAACGTTGTCGGTGCTTTTTGTCAAACGAATGCGCCCTCCGACTGTAGGAAGTGCCTATGATTGGCTATCGTCTGGCAATGGAGGGCGCTTTTGTCTGCAAGTGTCTTCCCAATGTGTGAGGTGCCTCCTTCTGGTTCGTGCCTTCCCGATGTTGGAGGGCGTTCATCTTGATGAATGTGCTTTCCTGATGTTGGAAGGCGTATTCGGCTGGATGAATGCGCCTTCCTAATGTTGGAAGGTGTCTCGGCTAGATGAATGTGCCTTCCTGATGTTGGAAGGTGTATTCGGCTGGCTCTTTTTTTTTTTTTTTTTTATTTGGTGCCTTCCTGCCACGAAAGGCGCCTACATATGTATTTTATTTTTTTTTCGATTTGGTGCCTTCCTGCCACGGAAGGCGCCTACATATGTATTTTTTTCATTTTTTTTTTTTTTTTTTTGGAACTTCTACATGGATGGGTGCCTTTCGGGTGTGGTAAGGTGCCTTCTTGTGTAATTTGCACCTTCTGGATGCATTAAGGTGCCTTCTTCTGGACTTGGCACCTTCTGGATGCAGTAAGGCACCTTCTTCTAGACTTGGCGCCTTATGGATGCAGTAAGGCACCTTCTTATCGATGGGCGCCTTTCAGATGTATTAAGGTGCCTTATTTTGGATTTTGCACCTTTCGGATGTAGCAAGGCACCTTCTTCTGGGTGGTGATTTGACTGGAAAAAGGGTGATCAAGCCTTCCCAGTTTTTCATGCTGCCCAGATTCTACATACGAGCCGGTGTCGGAATGCTAAGCCGAATCAGGCCTGGTTTCCAAGATACCTATCCCTTGTGCTGTCAGGTCCTCCACCTACAAAAAGCAACTGAAAAAGAAAGGAAAATAAAGGTAGTTAGACACGTTCCGTGCCTGTTAGGCCCTAGATTAGGATGCTTGCAGCTTGCATGCGGGCGTCGTCCCTGCAAAAACACACATTACAAAAAAAAACTATATTAACTAAAAAGTTTGGGTGAGCACTTTTGTGCCCACCATTTCACCTGTGAGAGTTCAATCTAGATCTAGCAATATGGGGTCTCCCCCACGCCTACTCTGGATTCCACTTGTAACATTTCAAATGTATTATAGGGGCGTAGTCGATGGCCATGACTGTGAACATGGTGTTGCTGCCATCAATTGTATTAACGTGCACTGCCCCATTACTAATGACCTCTACCACCTCATACGGCCCCATACACCTCTGCATAAGTTTGCCCTTCCTTTCCTAGAACCGGGAATCATACAACAGTACCCATTCCCCTACCTGGAACTTATTCAGCTTGATGTGGTTATCATGCCACTTCTTTTTTTGCTTCTGTATAATCTCTGTCCTCTGCAAAGCATCCAATCAGATTTCGTCCAGCTGATCTAGCTGGAGAATCATCTATGTTTGAGCTTCGTCCAAGCTCAAATTTAATTTTTAAGCCATCCTCAAAGTTTTGATTTCGAACTCGATGGGCATTATCGCATTTTTCCCATAGACCAGTTGGAAAGGTGTGCATCCTGTGGTGGATTTCCACGTGGTGTTGTATGCCCAAACTACCTCCGGCAACCGTGTGGCCCAATATTTCTTGTGTTGCTGCACGGTTTTGGTCAAGATGTTTTCTATCTCCCTGTTTGTCACTTCTACTTGCCCGTTCGCCTGCGGATGGTAGGGCGTGGTTTTATTGTGCCAAACTCTATACTGCTCCATCAGCTCCTCAATCAATTTGGAGGTGAATTGGGGCCCTTGGTCTGTTGTTATCTCTCGAGGAACCCCAAATCATGTGAAAATATGGGCAAATAAGAAATCGGTGACCATTCTTTCCTTTGAGTCCCTTAATGCCTGCACTTCCACCCATTTGGTGACGTAATCCGTGTAGACCAGAATAAACCTCCTTCCCATCAAATGTGGATTGCATGGTCCCACGAAGTCCATGCCCCATTTATCAAAAGGTTCCAGGTGTACCTGGGGCTACAGGGGCATTTCATCTCGATGGGTTGGTCTACCCATCCTCTGGCACTCGTCACACTTGCTGGTATACGTTACCGCGTCCTTGAACAGAGTGGGCCAAAAATACCCAGCCTGTAAGATTTTGTAGGCAGTTCATTTCCCTGCAAAGTGTCTTCCGCATGGCTCATCGTGACATGCCTTGATAACTTTTGAAAACTCCTATTCTGCTACGCACCTTCTTATAATTTGGTCCCATCCTATTTTAAATAGGAGATCATCCATCCAAAGGAATGATGTGCTCTTCTCTATGACCGCCTGTTTTTCTCGATAGGAGAGAGCAGGTGAGGTCCTTCTGGTGGCCAAGTAATTGGCTATGTCTGCATACCATGGAGTTTTTTCACTAATAGTGAACAGATGTTTGTCCGAAAACTGATCTTCCACTGCTTGATGATCTGCTGGTATCAATCTGAACAGAAAATCCACCACGACGTTGTCCTTGCCCAATTTATTGACTATAGTGATGTTGAATTCCTGCAATAGCAACAACCATCTGATAATTCTGCCACTAATGGTCGGCTTTCTCATCAGATACCTAATAGCCGCATGGTCCATATGGACAAAGACCTTGTATCCCATTATATAGTGGTGGAATTTGTTTATTGCATGGACAATTGCGAGGAATTATTTTTTGTCACTATATAGTTGAGCTCTTCTCCCGCCAAGTTTTTATTGACATAATAGATGGCGTAAAATTATTTGTCGTCTTTCTGCTCGAGGACTGCTTCGATCGCACCGTTAGATGCATCGTAGTAAATATGGAATGGTATGGCCCAATTTGGTCCTCTCAAGACCGATGCAGATATCAATTTTTCTTTCAACAATTGGAACGCTTCTTCGCAGTCTCCCATCCAATGGAAATCTACATCCTTAGAAAGTAGGGTGTGCAGTGCTTTGGCAATCTTACTAAATTTGGCGATAAATCGTCGGTAGTACCCAACTGATCCAAAGAAAATTCTTACCTCCTTCTGCGTTCTTGGGCTAGGTAGGTCTCTGATGACCTCGATCTTCCTCTTGTCTACTTTTATTCCTTTCACAGAGAGGTGGTGTCCCAACACGATGCCTTCCTACATCATCATAAAACATTTTTCATTACTTAGGGAAAAATTATTTTCCTTGCTCTTGTCGAGCACTATTTCCAGATTTGTCATTGCCTCCTCGAAGGTTTATCCATAGGCGGTGAAGTCGTCCATGTATACTTCCACCCCGTCTCCTATCATATCAGAGAATATGCTAAGCACCACCCTTTGAAAGGTGTCCGGTGCGTTGCACAGTCCAAAAGGCAATACCTTATAGGCAAACGTTCCCCATGGACAGGTGAACATTGTTTTATCTTGATCTTCTTCCCCTATCTAAATCTGGTTGTAACCACTAAAACCGTCCAGAAAGGAGAAGTATTTTCTTCCTGAGAGTGTGTACAACACCTGATCGATGAATGAGAGCGGGAAATGGTCTTTATTAGTCACATTTTTCAATGCCCGGTAGTCCACGTAGATCCGCCATTTCCCGTTCTTTTTGGGGACCACCACTAATGGTGATACCCATTCACTGTCAAAAATTGGATATATGAATTCGGTAGCCAGAAGTTTGTGCAGTTATTTTCTGACAATGTCTTTCATTGATGGGTTCATCCCTCTCTGTTACTGTCGACTAGGAGTTTCCTGGTCATCTAAATAAATCTGATGGGTACATATTTTTGGGCTGATGTCGTTCATATCTGCGTAGTCCCATGCAAATGGTTGCTAGTGTTTTACCAGAAGCTCTTCCAATTTTTCTAGCTGTGTGGGTGTCAACCTGCTGTTGACGTTTAATATCCTCCCTAGCCCAACGTGTATTTGTCGGATGTGCTGATCTTGGGCGCCAGTCAATGGCAATCCAGGTGTGGGGGTGGACGATTCTCCATGGAGAAACTCCATGATAGCACCATCCTCGTCCTCTTCTGCCACCTCCTCCAAGGTCATCACGAACTGGATTATGGACAACTTCGTAGTTCCATGCTCAGTGATCCTGGGTTCTTCTGTCGAGTCCATACACTGATCTGGAGGTGAAATGGTCAGCCTTTTGACATTTTGCTCGTTGGAGATGGTCATTAGCCCATCCAGACAGCTGATATAAGCATCAGCTGTTGCCAGCCATGGCCTCCCCAAAATGAGCAGGTAATCGCCAGCCTGGTCTTGGTTTGCAAAACTAAAAAATCAGTTGGATATTCCCATGCACTAACTATTATGATCACATCTTCCAACATCCCTTCCAGTGACACAGTTGATCGATCGGCTAACTGCAACACTTTTATGGTTGGCTTCAGGTTCGTGAGCTGAAGCCTCTGCATGGTCTCTTGAGGCATCACGTTGATGGCTACCTCGAGGTCAACCAATGTGTTGGACGGGGAATGTCCTCCAATTTTTACGGTCAGCACTGGGCTGCCTGGATCTGCATACTTCGGATGATGTGCTCTACCCATCATTAGATCTGCCAGTTTACCCACGACATTGATAGTCTGGGTAGATTTTTGTCTCGATCTCCTTAGACACATTTCTCTAATTGCCTTGGTGTAAATGGGGACATCTCGAATTGCTTGAAATAATGGGATTGTCACCGTGAGATTCTTCAAGCTCGACAAGATGTCGAATTCTAGCTGTGTTGTTTTTCTTTGTTCCTACAACCGACTAGGAAATGGAGCCTCCACTCTCTCAAGTGCTTTTCCCTCTTCTACTAGAGGTGTCTCCTCTATTTCTTCCTCCTCTTCTACTAGTGGAGGTGTCTCTACTATTTCTTCCTCCTCTTCTACTAGAGGCGGTGTCTCTACTCCTAACTGCCTACCTGATCTAAGCTGAATATTGTAAATATGATACATCTCACCTTCTACGTTTTATGCCGACTAATTTACTCTATTGTTCAGGTTTTTTTTCAGTTGTGCTGGTAGTTGTGCAGGTCTCACTACTGGCAATGCTGGTATGTTATGTTGGATGTGAGCAGGAACTGCACTCTATGGAGTTTGATTCCATGCATTGTGGCCTCTCCACTGCTGCCCAAGATATGGATATGGCATCCATGGCTGCTAATTTAGAAATGATGTTGGGGGTGCGTTAGTCCAGGGTGATGGTCCCCACCACCCCATATTAGGTGGTTGAGGGGGTCCTTGGTGCATGTATGACCATCCCCCATATGATGGCATTCCATTTGGTATATTCCCCGCGGGGGGCTATGGCAAACTCTTCCTATTGCCTATGAAGTAGGCCTTTGTGCTCTTAGCCTCTTCCTGGTTACTAGGCAGTTGTGGGCACAATCGAGTTTTATGATTTAGCCTGCAAACTACGCATACTCTGACCTTGTTTTATAGACATGCATTCTTTGCATGTCTTCCTCTGCATTTTAGGCAAAAATAGGCTAATGCTGTGTCATTTTCTTGTTTCTTCTTTTCTAACAGCAGTGTATCCATCTGCAGTGCTAGATATGAGAGCATTTCGCTCTTCAAATCCTCAAGCATGTTTCCTATTTCTGTTTTGGTGACTGAAGCAGTCGCCTTCATGGTCTTGGCGGTGATTTTGCCTCACCTTCTCGAGTAGTTCCGACATAATTTCTGGATGTCATCTATAGCATGCTGATAGACATCACCTCCAGAGATCATGTTGAGAGCCTCCAGTGACTCATTGGTAAGTCCCCTCAAAAATATGCTTTTGAGGGACTTATCAGATAGCTTCGAGTGAGGGGACTGTTGAAGATTAAAGTTGAATCTCTCCCAATACTCCTTGAGATACTCATCTTCTCTTTGTTTCATGCTTAGGACCTCCTCCTTGGAGTCTCTTGCTCTCCCAAAATCTTGATATTGCTCTAGAAAGAGCTTCTTCATCTGGTCCCAGCTGGTAATGTGTTTGTCTCCCAGACTGATGAACCATCGCAGAGCTGCATCGTCTAATGTAGAAGGAAATAATTTCAACTTTTGCGTGTTTTATTTGTAATCCATAGACCTACACAAAACATCAAACTTGAATAAAAATAGGTCAGGGTCCTTAGTCGGGTGTCCTTTGAAGGACAAAAGGTGAGTAGGGGATATGTTTTTCATTTTGGTATCTCCTACTCCCTCCTCTATTGGGAAACTAAATCCAGATGAGACTTCATCGTTATCTACCATTTTTTTAGGAAATGTGGTTTCTAATGCAGCATTTATGGCCTTTCGGTCATTTAAAAATTTCTGAGTCAATGCTCTAAGGTTTTCTGGCGAGATCGTCTGATCCTCCACAACCTTCCACAACAAGGCTTCCTTTAGAGGAGTCCTATTAAATAGGGGATTTGTGATGATTCGTTCGTCCCCTTGTTGATGGGATGAGGTGGCACTTTGCACAAAGTTTAGTTCCTCACTCCAATGGATAGCTGGTAGGTTGGGCGAGTCTAACTCAAATCCAAAATGCTCGGTTGACTCAAGTCCTGATGTATTAGTTCTTATAAAGCGACCTTCAGGTCCTCTTATTCTTGAAGAACTCATACAAGGTCATATGGAAGGTTTCAGGGTATTGTAGGTAATCTAATTAAGACGCTTCCCTGGCAATGACACCAAAATGTTGTGGGCCAAACAAGGTGAATGGTTTCCTATTTTTGTCACATGCCCGTGCATTTAATTATCAACCCAGGGAGCTTCATAAACTTGCGAAGAGTTAGAATTAGGTTACTACAATACCACTGGAGGTGAATCTGCTAATCCTACATTTGGGGGTGTTCTTGAAATGGTTTTCAATCATTCCTGCACTCCTCAATAAATTACGTAAGAAGAACAAAATTAAATCTACAGAAATAAATCATGTACACATTCCTGAAAATAAATCTACTGCAAATACTGGAACTAGCAAACCAATGAACATTCCTATGAAAGTGATAAACTAATTAAAATAAATAAACAAAAATGAAATGGGGAAGAAATACTAGTTTGGAGTGGGCCCAGGCTCCAACAGCTTCTTCCCGATCGAACACGTGCTTTAGAACTTATGGAACTGGAATATATTTATCAACGTATTACAATCTATATTTTGTAACTCTAAATGGATCTTTATTAATTATTTCTATATATCTCTCTATATATATTTCAGAACGATCTACGTGTGTTTATATAACACACTCGCATAATTTTTGTTACAGAAGTGGTTACAACAGTTGATTCTTCCCAGACTAATTTAGAACAGTCTAGTGAATGCAATCGAAGTCTGGCATTCTGTTTTGATGGTTGCATGTTCGCTTCGGTTCGCCATTTTCCTAGCATCAGTAAGATGTTTTGATATGTTGGTGCTATCTCCAATTTAGCTTTGCATGACACGGAGCTTGAACTGCACCAGCCGCTACTGTCCATGTCGTTCGAATCTGGTCAACGGGCAAATAATCAGTGGCACCTTCCTTATGAGGAAGCTATCTTGTTATCACGGCTCCTTCTGGTTGTAGGGAGGTGCTTGCCTTCTATTAGCGCCTTCCACTATGGGGAGGCGCTTGCCTTTTGTTGGTGCCTTTTGACTGTAGGGAGGCATTCACATTCAGTTGGCACCTTTCGACTGTAGGGAGGCACTCGCATTCAGTTGGCACCTTTTGACTGTAGGGAGGAGCACGTATTCAGTTGGCACATTCTGACTGTAGGGAGGCGATGGTATTCAGTTGGCGCATTTTGACTGTAGGGAGGAACTGGTATTTAGTTGGTGCCTTCCAACTGTAGGGAGGTGCTTGTTCCCTTGGTGCCTTCCAGTTGCAGGGAGGCACCTATGTTCTCTACGTTGACCCCCAATTAAATAAAGTACCAGGTCCATCAAAACGACCTCGACCGTTCCAAATCTAACTAAATCAAATGCAATTCCACAAAACATACTAAAAGCACACAAATTAGATAACACGCATAATTATATCAAATATCTATATAATCATTCATAAAAGTATGCAATCCTTATTATACAGTTGCATATTGATCAAAGAAATATGTACAAAATATGAGCATTTCTGGTTCTCATCAAACATTAGCCTTATAAAAATGGACCAAATTTCATCTCCTCTATCCTTTTTTGAATTTCATCCCTTTGAAAACTTGATAAGATTTTCTAGCACTTATATCCCTCCACCTTTCTCAGCTTATCTTTCCTGTGTTTACCAATCCAAGGTGGAAGAAGCCATGCTAAATATATTGGATAATATTGCTGATGAAATTCATCTCATTCCAACTCACCACCAACTAGAGGAGGGTTCCCACATGCTCATCAAGGAAAATATTGATTGGAATCTGAGCATGGACCCAAATAACCCACAGATTATTAAAATTGGAAAGGGTTTTCTGTAGAAGAGCAAGAGCAGTTCACATCACTTTTAAATGAACATAAAGCTATTTTTGCCTCATCCTATAAGGATATACTTGGACTTGACCCCAAATTAGTGGTCCACAATCTCACCATGAGCCCTAACACAAAATTGGTCAAACAAAAGTTACAAAAATTTCATCCTACCATTGCTCTCATAGTTAAATAAGAACTACAAAATATTTTAGATGTGGGATTTTTTAAACCCATGGACTATCCCGACTGGCTTTCCAATATTGTACCCATTCCTAAACCTAATGAGGGATTCACATATGCATATATTTTCAATATTGAAACAAAGCATATCCTAAGGATGATTTTCAACTACCAAACATCAACACTTTTGTAAACTCTACTACACATTTCTTTACAAGAATTTATGGATGACAATACTTCTCGACAAGCGCATCTTAATGATCTTACACTCCTTTATGAAATATCAATAAATGCCTTGGAGCATCTACATGTATACCAAGATTGTATAAGCATTATTATAATGCAAAAGTTCATCTACATTAATTCCATGTAGGAGACATCATTTTTAAATAGAATTAACAAAATGTCAATCTCTTACCACACCTTCATGATAAATTTATGGGTAATTGGCTTGGTCCATTCATTTTCAAATAGAAGTTTGGACCTAGAACATATAAGCTCACTAATCTTGAGGGAATAGAGGGGCTTGAACAATTAAACATCATACACATGAGAGCTTTCTACACCTAGTATGAAATATGTATATATATATGGGGAAAAAAAAAAATAATAATTCATATCACATTCTATGCATCCATTCATCTAATTTGGTTGCATTCAAAATTTGTATATATTCCACTTTCATATCCCTTAACATTACATTTCATGCATTCTTATCATAGACATTGATATACTTCATCTATTGTATGGCTGTCAATCAGTCATTTTGGATGATTGTTAATCCACTAAGTCTTGTTACCTTAATCAGGGGCACCTTCATTTTATTATTGGTTTCATTTTTCCATTCATTCATGTTAAAAGAAATATACCATCCTTATTATTTTTACATTTCTCCTTTGCATGAAACCTTATTTCTTTGGTAGTATATGGTTTGAGGAATCTTTAGGTGATTTTAGTCACTCAACCACTCCTAGTGTTTTAGACAACCTCCATTGAAAATCAAACAATACTTAAGTGCTACAAGTTTTTCTTGGTCATATTAGGTTTTCTTTTGGATCACACACATCTATTACACATTAATCACATTGTGATGCCTAAAAATTATAAAATCATATATGGCTATTGCAATAAAGTATATGGTTTTCTTTTCTCATCCTATTATGCACACGGTCTAACTCTAAGAACTGGTAAAAGGAAAAGTGTAAAGCAAATGATAAAAGTCTTCAAAAAAGAAGCAAAAGCAATAAAAGCTTGAATCCCTAGAATTATTAGGTCCTTAGATCATGGGGTTAACCTCGATCAGGGCTATATATGCATTAATGGTAGTGGAGCACATCCTATGTGCTGACACATATATCAGATAAGCTATGTTTTTTATACAAACCTATGTACACTTGTAGATGAGCTAGGTTATTAGCGTATGTTACAATTTATTAGTCAGTTGTTGCTCATGATTGGAAATAAACATTGACTACATACATAGTTGTTCCTTAAGAGACATGACTCCACTAGGATTCCCTAAGTATATTATGGATTCATGGTATTAATAGTTGGGTTTGTTTGAGGTCACTAGGAAGTTTTAGTATTTAGAAAACAACACTAGATTATTTATCCCTAAGACAAACAAATTGATAAGTGAGCTCAAATTTCATATCACCATTGCATTGCTTCACACATGTCTTATATTTTATTTTATTTTTCATCATATAGTTAAACCAATATTACCATTTTGGTTTCCTTTATTAATCAATAAATAAAGGTATGCTAAATAGTGATACATAACTTCTTCAATTATCAATTAATGTGCCAATACAATTCATTTACATACATCACCATATAATATGCATCTATTTTCATCACATACATATACCATTATTCCATCCACTCATTAAAATAAATAAACACATATAGGACATAATAAAATAAATAAATAAATCCATGTATATATAAAATATAATATCGTAAGATACATCATTCAATCTTAGGTTGTGTACAACAAAGCTCTCAAGCTCATCCTAAAAAAAAATCAAAATACATATGATGAGGAATGCAACCCTAACCTCACTCATGTTATGGTTGCTAACCTATGTCCTGAGGATCTCTAGGCAATTCAAAAGAAGATCCAAATCCATATCCTTGCAACACTAATGGTTCTTGGAACCTTGGGACCCTCAACTATGAAGCATTGGACCTTGAGTCATTCCATTGACTAGATTCAAATATTGTAGACATAGACTGCACTGGTAACATGATACCTCACTCTGTAATAGATCCTCTAGTGCTTAAACATAAACTACCTCTTGTCATTATCACCAATCTCTCACTACCACCTATGCTCAAAAGGTAGCTATTGTAGCTCCATAATCACCTCTATCCTATGTACCATGTAGCCTCTCCACCTGCTTCCATAAATATGTGGTATCTACCTCTAGGAACTCTCTATCTATCATATCCATATTATTCTCCCATTGGATATGGTCTAATATCCTCTATGTGTCCCCTTTCTCAGCATCCATTCTAGCTATACAATCCCTCAAGACTATTATGACTCATAGAAATTTATCCTACTCTATCACTCTTTGACTCCACTCCTCTACTAGGCCATCATGATCTACCTAGAGTATTTCCCACTCCTCCTCACCCTATATTAGATCTATCTCAGGCTCCTCACCCATATCCCCTAAGTCTCCATAAATATCCATACCATATACATCTCTATCCTTCCCCCCTCACTAACCTTTATGACTTTGTCCTCACCAACCCTCGAGGTATCAACCCCACTACTAAATCAACAATATCTCGATTGTCATAGGGGATCATTCACCATAATTTCTATGTCATACTTTATCATATCCTTAACTACTTGAGTAGGTACCCAAGGATACTATATGACCCACCAATCATCATACTCAATAGTAATCCTAACATCATCTATGTTTATATTTTCTATCGCATCATTGGACACCATATCCATAGGCCAGACATAAGGATACACAAAATTGAGATTATCACCTTGAGGAATATATATGACAAGATCACATGAAATCCTTTTTCATAGATTGAACTACCTTAGAATATAAGAGAATTGGATTAGCTCCCTCTCACTACCATGGTGCCTATCTACCCATCAAGTCTATCTCACTCACTCTAGCTACTCTCTATACTCATCCCACCTATAAAACTCCCTCCACATTTGTCATATCACATCATCAGTTGTTAGTCCCACCAAAATATCCCAAAAATACTATTTACCATGGTGAGGGTGTTTGGGCCCACTCTCCTCATCAACCTGCCACCTCAGCACATAAGGATGTAAGATGTCCCTCTTGTAGGGTAATATTAAAGGACAACCAATCTTGAAGTACCCCAGATATATAGTATGCCCGAACCATTCTAATCTCACCTCTTCACCCTGTATAGATTAATACATATCTAATCTAGTAGTTCTAATGCCTAAGTATAGACTCGAGGATCATTGATAAGATCAAACACTAGTCTAATTTAATTGCAAGGGAACCTTTATCCTATGTTTTTAACATGTTCGATAACAAGAACATAACATAAGTTGGTAGTGCTCCCAAATCTCCATTTTAGTACAACTTCACATACTAAATACCTTCCTTACTAACATCCATATCATTCCATCGATCTTCAAAAATGCACCTCATTTCATACTCCCTATCCCATCCCAATCGAATGGGAAACCCCTTGACTAGAACGTACAAGATGCGATAAATATCCTCCAAAATGATACTCATCTCCCTTGTTGGGAGCTGGAAATTCCCCCTATCAAGATCCCACCTCTCCACAAACATCGATAGATATGCCTTATCCACCCTTACGACATCCACCCATTAACCCCCCACCAATCCAACCCTCTCTAAACACTCCCAATCATCATCAGTTAGTGCCTTCCTAATATAGGGTAGAATCAAAGTGAAGAGATGTTGTGCTTTTAGCATCTTCAACTGCATAAAAAATAAAATAGATCCGTTAGTCAAACATTTCATTTCACAAATTTTAAGATAATAAAAAGTAAAAAAAATAAGGAAAAGCAAAAATTTCACATTTCCTTTTACATTAAAAAAATTAAAATCCTATACCCTTTCATTTCATTTAAAGAAACAACAAATAAAACAAAACAAGCATAAATAAAAAGCCTATCCTACAAAAAATACCTAAAATATGATAAGGCTACACAGACACTTACCTCTGCTACATGCCCTCCTCCTCCAACTGTGGTGCTAACTCCCACCATTGCAATAAATTCATCTACTCTTCTTCATTCTCAAACACAAACAAACAAATGACCAAGTAGCAAAAATAAAATGAGCCTCCTACCTATTTATAAGTAAAATATATGTCTTCCTAGGTGCATCGAAATGTAGGCTGCATTTGTAGGACATGCCCAAATATACACTGCATTTGAAAAATGCCAAATATATGGTTTTATTTGAACTACAAGTCTAAAAATAAATTGAAAATCTTCCAATTAGACCAAACCTTCAAGCCTCATCCCACTTCATTCCACCTTGTCATAAATTAGATCAATTAATATCCCATTTTTTTAATATGAATGTGCTCGCGAAAATTTACCTAGGGTCATCATCAAATCCTTTTTTTTTGGGTTGCAAAATTTGAACCTTTACTCATTTAAAATTGGTATGCACCATGCCACTTCCTATATAGGTTTACATTGTGATGACTATACTCGAGGTGGTAAACCTAGCATTCACATCCAAATGATTCCAGTATCACATGCATACCCTCATTGGCTAGTCCATATACCACATTACAAGTGCTCATCATTATGCAAATGAAATATTTTTAAGACACATGTCCACTCCATACTTGGGGTAGTTAACATTGATTTTTATTTGGGACATTTACATCTAGTAAACTACCATCTCTCCACCATCTACATTGGTCAATAAGCTTGTGGGTTTAATCTATTTTATATTTCACCCATTTTCCACTTAAGGGGTTAAGCTAAAACTGAAATTTTCATTTGTCATTCAATCCTCACACTAGGACAACAAAATTGACTCCCCTACCCAATAAACTATGTGTCTTTTATTTTTGTACCACACTGTGTTTTATGTAATGTGGTACAAAAGGAGACATCTATAGACACGAAATCCTAACCATACTCTCCTAAATATTTCCTAAGGTTTTCATAGGATTTATTATTCCATTTTAATAAATTGCTAGATCCCCTAAACATCTCATAGGATCCTCTCCTCTAGCCACACATCCTAACTACCACTATCCCTCCCTTTGCCACATCTCTTAGCCATCACCAATACCCTACTTGCCACCTCTCCCCGTATGTAAGACACCTCATGTGTCCCACTCTAACTACCCTTGCAATTTAGTTTCCCTAGCCTACCACCTATCCTCACACCCCTCACCTCCCATAATTCTACAAGTACCCCCATCATTCCATACACCAAAAAATAGGAGGATATTGCATATTGTTACATTGCCAAATTAACACAAAGAAGATCCCATATCATCCAAATTCCATGCTATATAACTCAAGGAGTGGTCCCATGAGAACTAGTTAAGTTTTCCTATTGATAAGCCCCAAATGTAGTTTGCTATATTTCCACATAAGAATTATATTCTACCGTATTTGGATCATTATAAACATAGCCCACTATGTTTGCACCTGTAGACCCTATTGTGTTTGCACAACCACAAAAAAATCAACAACCTGACATTGGATCAACACAGGTAAAACACTTTGTATTACCTATTTTGTTTATGATTCAAGTTATGCAAATGCTTTTATGCTTTATGTATTTTTTGCATTTAATAACATTAGGGTTTTGCATATATGTCATGATTTTGGGCCTCATCCTAAGAGGCTCTACTCCAACTACTAACTTTATTTTCATTGAGCTTTGATGTAGGTTGTAGATTGAAGGTTTTTGAAACTAGGGTGGCCCACATGGATACACAATCCCATCCATAATATTCTAAGTGTAGCACAAATACATTGGTACCTAGATCCATGGTTTTGTAAAAATGGGTTTCTCCCTCTTTTTCTTCTATTGCATCAAAGCAACCATTATTGTTATCTCACCCCTGTACATTGGAGCATTTTATTATAAAAGGAGAATGCAACCCACACATATCAATACTAAATACATCTCATTTGTTGCATTGGTGCTTTTTTTGTTATCTTCATTTCCTAGAGTGTTGTTTTCATTGCTACAATAATGTGGTCATAATGTACTATGGTTGGAGATAATTTAAATCATATATAGCCAAATAGAAAAATTATGATAGTTATATTTGTTTAACCATTTGTTATTACTTGAGTATGATAGGACATCACACTCTTCTGAAATCATCAAAAAAATACTATAGTATAATATTGTAATCCAAAACTATTTTATAATCATGTAGTGTGTATAAGGATTACATTTGTCATGTTATTATTTTAATAAACTTTATTAGAACACCCCATATATTGACTATGGAATAATTGATGTTATGGCTCATAATGGACATGTTGATATGGAGAAAGAAATAATTTAATAATTTGTCTTGGGGCAAAGTGAAGTCTTAATATAAAAATAAATATACTTTAAAGTTAAATATCAACATATATTATATTTATTTGAAGATATTTTCAAAACACTTAACAAAATAAAATTCATGTAAGGTTAATTTTTTATTTGAATATTAGTTGAGCTCTACAAATGGTCAAGGCTCTTCTAGATAAAAGTTTGTTCATCCTATTAAGAGGTCTAAAATATTATAGAAGACTATATCACATGGGAATTGAGGAATTTGTTTTAGTATTATATTCAATAATAGGTTCATTAGATATTCCATTTTATATATAATTATTTAAGAGAATATTTTATGATAGGGTGAGAGTGTATTCGATGCAGCAAATATTTCCCTCCCTATCACATTCGGTGATGGTTCCAAGAAATTCGATGAATTTCTTTCGATGCAGCAAATTTTTCCCTCCCTATCACATTCAGTGATGGTTCCAAGACTTTTGGATTTTTCAAAAATTATGATTTCCAACATTATCAGATTTTCTATCTTGGTCTTGGAGCAAATCTTGTCAATCTTCAAATAAACATCTCTAAAAATATTTTGGTGCCAATGATCTTTCCACATGCGACAGGGATCGCATGAATTGGAAAGAGTGATATCTCCATTTATTGTTGTTGATGTGCCCACTATATCTACAAAAAACATCCTTTGATTTATTCCCAAACTTTCTATTTGAGACGTTAGTAGGCTTTGGGAATGAACTATTACTCCTGGCTGTTGAAAAATCATAAATTTTCTAGAGAAATGGATAAATCATGTGGCAATGGACATAGGTACCAAACATGCTAGGGGTTATATGACAGGACACCCACCTATTATGGAAATTATGTAGATTAATATTCATGAGATGAATGGGTTCAAAAAAAGTCCAAATGATCATGAGACAACCATCCAAATAACAGTTCCACAGAGAGAAGGGGTCATTAAATTGATGGAATTTGTTCTTCAAAAGGACGGGCTATAAAACCAAGATATTAAATACTTTTTTAAATTTGGTACTTATTATCCTACTAGAACCTTTTACAACTTCAACACTCTTACACATAATGAGGAAACTTAGAAAAAACATGGTAACCCAGCTAATCATTGTCAATTTTTTCAATAGTGGCTAAAGCATGTACCTTCTATGGTAGTGTGTCTGTCCAAGTCAACAAACCTGTACCATCAACCCCAAAGTTTACCAGTTTATCTGCTACCTTATTTGCTTATCTAAAAGCATGTTGGAAGATAACTTCCTGTTGGTGAGTAGCAAGTTTATTGGCCTCTTCAATGCAACTTCTAACTTTCCAAGATGGTCTTTTGGAGCTCTTCATCTAATTAATAATATTGAGAGAATCCCCTTCAATGATGATTCTACATGGGATATGTTTGATTAATGCAAGACATCTCCATAATGTCTTTGCTTCAGCCATATTATTGGACTGTTCACCAAGGTATTCAGAAAAAGCTAAAATCAAGTTTCCTTTATGATCTCTGATTATACCTCCTGCTCCTGCTTTGCCTATATTGTTTTTTGCAGCTCCATAAAAATTCAATTTAACCCATCCTTGTTGTGGGGGACACCATTTAATGTTATATATGGGATTGGGTTGAGATACAATCGTGTCTTGGGAAATGTTCAGATAATGAAGAATGACAGTTTCAATCCTGGAACAAGGCCTTGGATCATACGGAATAATGGAAGCATTCTCTTTGGAAAAGAAAATAATTCTACTGGTTAGAGATGAAATATCCTTGGAAAAATTAGAGAACACTCTTTGGTTCCTTTCTAACCATATTTGCCAAAGAAAATGATATAGAAAAAACCTCTAAATTGTGCTTAGCTTGGGATGGTGGATGGTGGAAAGGTTAAGGCCATTGAATGAACAACTCCACAATAGAAGGAAGTTTTATCCAACTTATTTGGAACCTTTGGAAGAGGTCATAAATAATAGAAATGGAATAGGGAAAATTGAGAAATATGTGGTGGGAGGATTCCTAGTTAGATAAACATAAAAAACATCTATTTGGGATAATGATCCCTCTTTTAATAAGGTTATCAACTGCTAAAATTTTATTTTGAATGGTAATCCAAGCAAAGAAAGTAACTTTGTGGGTAAGGTGTTTGATCCATACCAAATTGAATGGAATTTGCATTTCTTTCTGGGGAATGAGGATCTAATAAGCAAATTTGACTATAAAATTCCCATCTTCTGTTGGGGCCCAAATAATGTTGTCTTTAACTTCTTTTGTGGGGATGATTATGGAATTTATCAGTATTTCTAAGTCGCTTTATTCTTTAGGGTGATGGATGTTGTGAATTATTTTCCACCTGTAGATGGTATTTTTTTTGTGAAGGAAATTAGACACTTTGTATCCAAAGGTTGCATCTGTAAAGTCTTTAAGAATCCTGATGTTTTGAGCCTGAATGAGTGGCTGATTTCCTATCCACCTGTCCAACCAAAAGTTTATTGATCTACCATATCCATTTACCACCCGATTCCTTTCCTCAATAGACTTTTTATTTGGATTATTCCTTTCCAGAAAGCTGAGCCATTTATGGGTGCTGTCTCATTTAGAAAATTTGTGCCCTGCAAATACTTCCTCTTGACTATAGTTATCCACTCCACTTGTTTTTCTGATAATAATATCCATACCTGTTTAGCCATTAATGACACATTTAAAATTTTAAGCCTTCTCAATCCAATTCCTTCTTGGTCTTTAGATCTGCAGACTTTATCCCAGGATACCAGATGGAAACGACTTTTGTTTTTAGCCCCAGTCCATAAGAATTGTTTTTTATTTTTTCAATCTTATCATACACTTTTGAGGGAGCTTTAAAAACTGAAATGAAATATATTGGGATACTTTGGAGGCATGCCATGGTTAAAATAGCTTTCCCTTAATGGTACAAAAGGTTCCCTTTTCAGCAAGTTAAGTTTTTTTGAACTCTCTCAATCACTGTGTTCCACATCCCCTCAACTGGTGTACCCACAAAAAGAGGAAGACCTAAGTAAACAATAGGGAATGATGCAATTGAGCATCCCAAGATCCTGGCTATTTTGATCTGTCTTTGGTGAGGAGTGTTCAAGAAATAAATTTTGCTCTTTTGGAAATTTATTTTTTGGCCTACTGCTTCTTCATATAGCAAAAGAATGTATTTTATTACTTTAGCTTCAAGTATGGAGGCAAAAGTGGATAGGATCATGTTATCCACAAATTATTGGTGAGTAATAGGATCAATTTGAGTTGTTTCTTTAATTTTAGATATGAGACCTGATCTTATGGCAACATGAATTGTTCTTCCTAAAGCTTTCATAAATATTATGAAAAGTAGGGGAGATAAAGGGTCTCCTTGTCGAAGACCTCTACTACTTTGGAAGTAACCAGTTGGGGAACCATTTACAATAATTGAAAACCATTCAGCTGATATGCAACATTTAATAAGTTCCACCCATTCTGGATGAAAGCCAAACTTGAGAAAAATAGCAAAGAGGAAATCCCAATTAACCCTATAAAAGGCCTTGTTCATATCCAATTTGAGGAAAAAATATCTTTTTTATTTTGAGACGATGAATGGAGAGCCTCATGCATTGTTATAATTCCATCTAAAATTTACCTTCCTTGGATGGAGCTTCCTTGAAAGTGGTCTATAAAAATAGGAAGCACACCCATCATCTTGTTCACCATGCATTTAATGAGGATTTTGTAGATAGCACTGCAAAGGTTTACTGGTCTAAACTCATTTAAACTCCTTGCGGCTGGGCTTTTGGGAATTAGAGCTATGAAGGTGGAGTTGAAGCTACGAGGGATAAATTTGGAATATTGGAGTTCTTTGATTGTTTGAAACATCATGACCCACAATATCCCAAAAAGTATAGAAAAATCTTGGAGGGAATCCATCTAGTCCAGGGGCCTTGTCAGGGTTCATGGAAAATAGGGCTTCTTTGATTTCATCCTCTGAAAATGTAGTAAGCAGCTTTTGATTGACCCATTAGGAATGACCTGCAGAATATGGGACAGTAATGATTATTTGGCCAAAGATGAACCTGGAAGAGGAGCTTCAAGAAGGGATTCAAAATGGGAAACTGCTTCATTTATAATTTTTTTGATGTTTGTTGTGATGGTCCCATCATTTTTGAGCAGTTATTTTATTCTATTATTACTTCTATTCCTCATTGTGGAGATATGGAATTTTTTTGTATTTGCATCTCCCTATTTTAACCATGTGATTCTAAAATTTTGCCTCTCAAAGGTCTCTTCACAGGTCAAAACATTATGGTATTATTATAAAGCATTTTTTTTTCCAATTTGATCTCTTCATCATTTAATCCATTTTGAATTTTATGCTCAATATTGGTTAATTTCTCCTTAATGGCTTGCTTGTTGTCAAAAATATTCCAAAAAATCTCTTTGTTCCATACTTTAAGGTTTTCTTTGACTAATTTTAGTTTATGCCCTAGTCTATAAGAAGGTGACCCTTGGACCAAGTTTGACCACCACTGCAACATTATTTCCCTAATATCTATATGATGAACCCACATTGCTTGAAAATGAAAGGGGGTTTTGAATTTTTTTGGATTATCCATTGCTAATAGAAGAGGGCTATGATCAGACCCAATTAAAAGGAGATATTGGAGACTAGCATCTCCAAAAATATTTACAGCTTCTTTGGACAATAATGTTCTATTCAATATTACCTGAATAAATTAGCTTTCATTTCATCTGTTTCTCCAAGTATATTGGTTCCCTTTGAGGTTAACATCCATGAGATCATTGGTATTGATAAATTCTCTAAATTCTTCCATGCTTCTGGTTAGGTTACATGAACCTCCCCTCTTATCAGATGGATACAATGGTGTGTTGAAGTCCCCTGCTAGGATCCAGAGAATAGAAGAAAAAAATTAACTTAGCTTGGTAAGGGCTGCCCATAACATAGCTCTGCCAGTGGGTGTGTTAGGAGCATAAAAATTTGTAAGAATCCTCTAAATTTTTTTATCTTTGTCAAAAAATGCTAGTACCTCTCTCACAAGAATGTATTAATCTGCCTTCTATATTTACCAGGTCCCAAAGACACATTAAACCTCCTAAGGCTCCTCTTACATGGCTAAAAATGGCTTCACAATTTTCCAAATTTTTTTGGTTGTTTGAATAGACCAGCTTTCATCTATCTTGGTTTCTTGCATGATAAATATGGTAGGTTTGACTTCTCTTCTAATGGATCTGGTTATCCTTTGTTTAGCCAACCCATTTAACCCCCTCATATTCTAGGAGAGGATTTTCATTTTTATGGTTTGGTTTTTATTCCCCCCTTGCCTTGTGTTTGGGAGGGTTTGGTGCATTTATTCTCATCATTGGATTGGGAAATAATATTTGGAAATAGGGTTAATTGTATCCCATTAGCAATATCATTATAAATATCTTTTTCCATTGCTCACTAGCTGAAAACCCACCTCTTCTCTTTTCAACTCCACAATCAATAGGAGATTTTTTTGAACATCTAATCTATTTTGGACTAGGTTTTGGGGGCATAATTTGTTGTAGGACGGGACTACCCATTTACTTAATATTATGAATTGCACTATGATATTCCATATGAATATGTTTTGACTTTCCTTAAGAATAAATAATCTCTTTTAGAGGGATCAGATCCTCCTCTTCAAGAAAGTTATATAGGTTATTAACATTTTCAACAGGAGTGTGAGATGGCCCAAATTTGTAGGAGAGTCTAAGTTATTGGGAAGTTCAATCTCCTTGCCCTTGATGTATTCACCCTCTTCACATTATTATAATCTATCTTTAGAAAGAACATACAATTTATTTGAAGAGGTAAAATATGGGCATACCTTTCCTTGGTTTGGAGTTTTAGAAAAACCAGCATGTTGGTCTTCATTGTTAGGATCAGGTTGCTGGGGATTTGAAGTCTCTCCACCTGAAAGCCCATTTCCACTCTGTTTCTGTCGATAAATATTTCCATGTATATTTTGACCTGACCTTTGCTACTAGGATTGTCCTTTTTGCCCTTGGTTCCTCCTCCCTTGGAACCTGTTGAACTTCACATCATTTTTTGGTAATTCCTCCATTTATTTTAAATAAGGGCATTGGTTCCTTAAATGGCCCTATGTGCGGAATTCAACAGAGAAAGATGGCTTATTTTCATATTCCAAATCTTGTTTACGATAATATATCCCGTATTCCAACTCTATGTAGGTCGGTAATTCAGAATCTAGGTTAGCATTAAGACAAATTCTTGCAATTGTCATTCTTGACCTAGCCAAGGTGGCTCGATCAATAGGTACCAGGTCTCCAATGGATTTAGAAATTCCTCGAAGGAAAACCTCATGCCACCACTACATTGGGAGATTGGGAACATAGGCCCATATTGGAGCATAATTTATATCCTGTGTTTTTGGGTTAAAATATTCAGCCCATTTCCATAGAAAAAGACTTCGTCTCCCAAGGAACCAAGGACATCCTGTAAAATTCTACTTGCATCATCATGTTTACTTAGGCGAGTGGCAAAGAAACCTCTTGATAGGGCAACAATATCCATCCTACCCATGGTATTCCATTTTGACACTACCCATTTTCTGATTGTTTCGAGATTAGGCCTACCTACAATAAACTTTCCCACAAAATAAAAGGCCTCCATGGAGAGAAAAATTGACATGAAGGTTTTAGAAACCTTTAAATTTCTTCCTTCTGGGTTAAGTGAGATAGATGAGTTGGTAGAGGAGTTGTCTATCTCTTTAATATTATCAACATAGGACTTTCCCATGTTGGTATCCTCACCATATATGTGGAGCAGGGGCCCATTGTAGGGCCCCTTGTCAGGAGGTTTATCCCCTCAATTTTTTTCTATTTTTTTAGTCTATAGCTCTTATCTGGCCTGATCCTCATATGCATCCTCTGATGTGGATCCAAATACGTGTTCCTCATAATCAGATTCCTACACTCCAGAGGCTTTATTTTGTTTATTCTCACCTTTGCTAATTTAAAAATCTTAGTTCTCGCTCAGACCATTTTTGAGGACTTCGCTCTCCATCGTCGCTCTGCTAACCCTATTTATTGTAAACTATATTAAAACCCATTTTCATGTGGCTACCATCCTTCATAAAATAAACCAAAAAATAATGAACACAGATGCAGATATTTGCCCTCCCTACCTTTTCCATACGGCTACACTATTGTAGACTGTATTTAAAACCCTTTGCCCTACGACTATCATCCTTCATTAAAAATACCAAAAAAAAATGAACCCAGATGCAACACTCTGCCCTCCCTGCCTTTCCCCTATATAAGATGTTGTTATATTAGTAGAAATATGGAATTTCCTTATCATGTAGAGTTTACATATAAGATGTTGTTATATGTAAACTCTACATGATAAGGAAATTCTATATTTCTACTATTACAAAATTTCTATCCATGTCATTGATCTCCTTTTAATTGTATTCCATCCAAGAGCCAAGATATTTTGTATAATTAGGATAAATATACAATGAGTATAGTTTTCAAAGTCAACATTATTGTATAATATGATTTCTCATGTTATCAACAAGTAGTTGTAAGTTTGTTATCACTATAAAATTTAATGTGTGTCCATTAAGGAATATGGAAATTTATAAAGCAAGCATACAAGTTTATTCTTAAATGGATATGACATATAAAATATGATAGGGAATCCCTATATACTAATAAAAAAACTACAAATGTTGTTTTTAGTTAGATGAGAATCATGTGCTCAAAGACATATCAATGAATATTAAAAATATTTTTTAATGTTTTCCATTTTCTCATCTTGATTTGACATATACATTTTTTGAAATATGAAAAAATGTTATGGCCCAACCTATTAATATAACAAAGGTATATTATGAAATATGATTAAATATTTTGTAACTTTTTAAATTTATAATATAAATAATATTAGAAGTTATAATTTATAGCAATTATATTTGAATGTATTTAAAGTTATAATATGTTTACTACATAAATTTTAAGTGATAATATTTAATAAAACTAGCAACAATCGGATGATGATCATAAAAACATATTTTCATATTATTAGGTTATAGATTTATTATTAGAAAAATATTTGTAATCCATATAAAATTTAAATTTTCTAGAACTAGATGAGCTCAAAATATAAGTTAAAACATGTCCAAAATTGATAAGACCAAAAAAAATTATCCTTATTGAGGTTATTTAGTTTTGTTATTATTATTATTTACATTTAATTTGATACAAATATTTTTTTAGTGGAATACTTTATATTTTTTAATTTAATTACTTATTTTTAATTTTCTAAGACATTTTCTCAAGAAATTCATTTGGTATTTTGTGTAGAAAATAGATAAGACCTCTCAACTAGATAAGCCACCAATGTATAATTATGAGTTCATTAATGACCATGATTATATTATCTATACTCGCATCCTTACTTGAATTATTTTTTTATTTCTAGTAGATTAAAACCTACCATGCAATGAAGAGTGTAATTCCCTTGTTGAGTTTTGGATTCATTTCTTTTTTTCAAATATCAACTTCTTTTTTTATGATTTTGATCAAAATGAAGGTTGTGTGTTTTTTATTCTTAAAATCCTAATTGGAAGCATTTGGATTGAATACGTTTATATTCTATTATATTTTAAATTCTTAGCATGTATACCAATTATATATTTTGGTATCTTTTTTACTAGAGTTATGCTAACAAGTGTGTATGTTCAACAACAATATCCAATTCTAAGACAATGATTGTTTTAGTAAGAACTATTTTCATTGAGACATAAATTTTATTTTTGTTTAATAATGAGTAATAATTGTTGCATAGTTTTGAGATATTGAAAAAGAAAAAATATATTGTATGATTAGACATGTTCGAATATTTATGGCCATTTTGTATTTATCCATTTTGTATGGATATAAAATTTATCATATTTTCTTATTGGTATATGTGCAATATTTTTTTAAGATAATTGCATCTATAATACCAATGCACACATCATACTAAAGATATTCTCAATATAAATCACAAGTTAAATTAGAACTATTGTCATACACATCATGCAATTACTTATATTTCAACTACTTTTGATCTTTGGTTACACATATAATGAACTACAAAACCATATTGTATATCATTTTCTACCATTTCTTAACTATAAAATAAACAAGGATGATTTTATTGTATTACTAACATACAAGTATGAATTGCATCCTAAACTCCTTTATAAAAGGTAGAAAACCTAACATGTAAGTAAATGTCTAGATAGCCTGCATTTTTATGCTAGCATAAAGTTAAAATAATTTTAATGGAGACTATAGGGTGATAGTTTACATAAATTGGCTTGATGAAGTCACTAAGCATAAGAATTACAATTTGGATTTCAATGAATAAAGTTAGATATCAATTATTCAATAAAAATATAACATAGAACTATATTGTCTATTGTTCCATGATGCAAATCCACTTGAAGGATATTATTATTCCCTACTTTTTACAAAGATATATTTTTTTCCAACAATATTGACAAAGTATTATCAATTACAAAAATATGCATTGAACTTAGTAGAGAGTGAGAAAACATCATCCTTGAAACATAATGAACAAATAACATGGGTTAATGTGTTATTTTGTAATGGATTCTAGTGATATACTTTTAATGTGATGTGTTGTTTTATTAAGGAAGAATTTTATGTGCAATGCATTAGATTGTATATTGCTCAAATAATCTGTAATGCAATCATGAATAATGACTACAAAATGCAACACCAAATGCATCACAAACTCACAAGGGTATATCATGAACTTGGGATTGTTTACACAAAAGATATAATTGATGAACAAGAATTTTATCAATATTTGTTATAAATCATGTTGAAACTAAACATTCATGTATGGTTATTTTTTATTAAAACATCAGAGAAGTGTATTGCAACAATGCAAACAAAAAAAACATAAACTATAATTTCATTTGATATGGATACATAATATTTATATTAGTATCTACATTCGACACATTCTGAAGAAAATCCATCATCAAAATTTGTTTAAACCTATATTTAAAGTACAAAAAAATAATTGTGTATTCCTAAAAAAAAAAGCAGATTGTTAAATACAACAATATAGATGAAAATAACATTACCATGTGCATAAATATTATCCATAAAGATATAGATATTGATAATAATATTACCTCTATTATATTCTAATATAACAAGCATCCAAGAGCAATATCATCAATATTCATAGAATTAAGAAAATAATGCACCAGATAAGCATAAGAGAAGCATATCACACAAAAAATTAATAAAGAGAGAGAAAAAAACTACTACGTGTGTATAATAAATGAATCTACTATAAATAAACACAAGTGAGTAATATCAAAATAATCACAATTTAAGTATAATACAAGGAGTCCTATAAACTATTATGAAGAAATGTATGCACATTTGATAGGATGCAAGAAGACATATTACAGAATAGGCATTTGCAAATCTTATAAAAGATTGCTTAAAAGTGAAAAGCCACTATGTTTTGTTATTCTAGAGTAGATAAAGTGAAATGACTGATGGCCTCACATGTTCATTCTCTTTCAACTTAAAGATAGGTCTATTCCCCAAAGATTACATTTAAAAAAATAAGAAAATAGGGTTATAAATTATCCTATATGGGTATCATGGGCTTGATTATAAATGCTCATAGAAACATAGATATTATTAAAATCACATTATTGTATTCTATCACTAGCATGATAATAATTTTAATGGAAATAAAGAAGAGATTAAACTATAAAAATACATACCAAAGAGGAAGTGTGAATACAAATATTGTCATTATGGTGTTAAAATAGTTGTTTAATAATTTTATATAGGAATCAAAACATCTATGTAAACTCATATTGGGATGGATTCAAGAGATAAGAAGAATACACAATATGAAGAAGAAATACATGGTAAGAAAAATATATGACTTAGAGATACATTAATATAGGTATTTATGGAATCATAATGTATCTATAACTAGTAAGACAAGATTATTTAGATTGCACCCACAAAAGGATGACATCCACTTTAAATATTCATGGAAATGCATATAGACACCGTAAACTTTTAAAATTTAATCTATGGATATCCATTTGACAAATTCATCATAATAATATTTATATACCACAATAACATACTTTTTCAAGACATTTCATATCATAATAGAGAAAGTTTTTTTATTTTTTGTGGAAAACATCCCATAAGGGATGCCACTTTCGGGTAAGACCCAAGGAGGCAAGGGATAATAATAGAGAATGTTGTGCATATGTTGGTATGAATTAGGATGGGGTAACCACTTGTTAGAGGATTATGACAAAATATTTCAAATACAAACTAAAATTAGCTTGAATACTCAAATCCAATAGTAAATGTATATATTTTAAACACATGAATATCTATAAACTAGTTATAATAGCTAAAAATATTTTTATAATAATAAAATTATTGGATCTACAAATTTTCTTTCTAATGGTAATTTATCTAGAGTATATGTGGCCATTACTAATAGGAATATTGATGAAATTGTACACTAAACGAAAAACAAACAATGATACAAAGAAGCAGAATATTATAGCATTGATATTCTCATCAATAAATGCCATGTAATTTATTTCTACAATCATAAAATAAACTACTTAAAATTATTAATACTTAAATATGAGATATTTTTTGGAAAGATAATATAGTACCTTTTATATAAAAGTTTATAAACAAAGGGAATTCACATGACCATGGAATGATATAGGTTAAGGTTTCTCTAGCATATGGTAGAGAAAATAATTGTTGACTTGACTTGTAATATAAATTTTTTATCTTGGACCTCACAAACATATGCATGTCTCACCAAACAAAATTTTACTTCCTAGAGCTTCTAATTAAAGTAATGGAAATATTAAAATGATTAAAAGTTGTAATTTGATTTATCACCAATGATGACATTATATAATGTACTTTTGTATAAGCCTATAGGCATTCATTCAATATTGTATTTAATTATTTCTTATGTATACCCTATGGGATAAAATAAAACCCTAAAATTTAAATTTATAATTAACATTAATGTTGGAATTCACACCTATTTCTAAAAATAAACAAAAACAACCCATTCACTCAAATATTATACAAAAGTATAAAAGGATGAAAAGTAAATAAATATACAAAAAATTGGTCGGTGGACTTAACATAATAAATTATTACAATATCACGACACTTTTATAAAATATATGGAGTTTTGGTGGTATTTATAACAATACAATAAACCCCAATTACATAAACAAGTTAATCTTAGATGACATAACAAAATGTATTTATGATAATTATAAGATATAAGGTGAGTCTAACCTCAATAAAGTTAACCATGACTCATAAGGATTACATAATTAAACAATATACAATAATTTAAATCCATTTCTATAATGATTGCTTTAGTCCTATGTAAAATTAAATCATACAATGTTGGTCTTATCCATAATTAAAATTAATTTTATTGTAAAAAAATCATTACCCAGGTCTTGTACATGAGTTAGAGAGGAGAGGGCAATCCTCCAAGGGAGGTCCCAGGTTCAAATCTCCATCCTACCAAAAATCTGAATTGGGTACCCAAAATCCAATTGATAATTTTGGTGTGGGTAGGGTCAGGTGCGACTCCGAGTGAATTTGATGGTATAGAACCCCTTGTTCATGGTATCTCAGACCAAGGCAGCCCCACAAGGGGTTTTTCTCTTAAAAAAAATTAATTAAATTACATTTTCAAGACCCCATCATAATTTGAATTGAGGGGCTAATGATAGAATACATTAGTGAGAATAATATATTCCATCCCATAAAATATTCTTTACTAGACCTCCAATGGAGTAAGACTCAGCTAAATACCTCCATATTCTATAATTTTAATTTTATGAAGATACCTCTAGACAAGAATTTCCTTAAGAGAGATTGTAGTCACCACCATCAATGTGAGATACTCTTTTCCACATACAACGAACACCTCCTCTTGAAATTTACACCAATATTATATGTTAACATAAGGTAATACTTGATACCATAAATATCATTTTTATACTACACTTTACCTTATTTTGAAACTTTTATTTTCCCTTAGGCCACCTACCCAAAGTTGTATTATGAACCTTCTTATGAGAAGAGCCATTAGAAAATTCTAAGAGTACCTAGAAAAGAGATAGAAGAAAGAAGAGATATGAAGGGTTATATATTCATGCATAAAATGAATCAATTTACCAAGAATATTATAGGAAGATAAAGGATTTATTAAAGCATATTATGAATCCTTTTCAATGTGCCTCTAAATGACCCAGTGGATGTTGCAAATATCAAAAATCCTGTTATTTTTCCCACGAATAAGGACCAAGTATTGTTATTGTATAATATATTGTAATTCTATCCTTCTCAATAAGAGTAATAAACTTTGATGCCTAACATACATAATTTGGTCCCATAAATCTAATATACAAGTTCTTGATTTGATGCTACCAATGCAAATAGCTCTAAAACGTATTCAATTAAGAAAACAAGCCCAAAATATATTCATATGCTAAGGCCTCTAAAAGATATATCTTCATAGTCCTATAAAAAATGAAAATAAGCCTCATAAACCTTAGGATTGTTGTATCCAACCATAATTCACCTCCTAGAATCCACTTATTCATCAGTGATTTCCACTTATAATCTACCATTTACTTACCATTAGATATTGATAACAAATGGATTTTTAGCACATGTCATAATATGGTTGTCTAATATGTTATATATGGAAAAAGAAATATTAAGTGGTATGGAAAGAGGCCACTATGGCTCAACATCATCTAGAGATCCATTTATTTTCTTCAAAGATGCCAAAATAGGTATTCAAACCTAAGTCTCCCATGGATTTAAAAATAGGGATGTCAAAATTTATGTTGATGATGGAAATCCATATTTTATATGAAGAGACACCCCCTTGAGCTAAAATGACAATAATAAAACTTATCAACACTATGAAAAGAGGGAAACTCGATATTTGAGAAAATCAAACTTGTATTGAATCCACCTCTTGAAACTTAGACACCACAACATAATCTACAAAGCAAGATCCATCACAATGATAAATAGTTTGAGTTTCCCATAAATAATATCATTTTACTTACCTATTATGAAAAAAATTACACAAAATATTATGCATTTGCATGATACAAATACAAATCCTTCCATTTATTATGGTAAATTATGAAACCTTTCATGTGCTTATGTTGAATACAAGCATGAATTTCACCTACTAAATTCTCCAATGTACCATGCCATAGAATAAAACATATAATGAGGGTTTGAACTCTTATTACTCTAAAAGGAATACCCCAAGTCACATCCAACTAGCTACCTAAACATCAATTTATTTGAATATTAGCATGCCCCTTATGCTTGAAGAACATTGTTATTTACAACTCATATTTTGAAAATATTCTCAATTTATGTGAAGAGGCAATGCATCAAAATTTAAATTCAAATTTTAAAATTTGAAATCCAACTTTCGTTTCTTTTTCCAAAGTTTCATAGATCCTCCATGAGGAATAAAAAAGGAAACCATTATGGAATAATAAATCTAAAATTTCAAGTACAAGATTAATAATACATTTATGATAATTAAGTAGATGTTGAAACCAAAAAAAAAATATGAAAATATTTTCAATAATGGATAGAAAATAGTAGTTTGAAATTTCCTCTATACCTATTATACCAAAGACAATTATGAAGCATTTAGAACTAACTTTTCCTAAAAAATGAAAGAAGGATTGAAGGCTCCAAATAAAATTTTTGCGTGTGGAAGAGATGTCACTTTATACCCACATTGAATCCATGTTGAAATTCATACTTATTTTGAGAAATGAATTAATGTCGTTCATCCTATTATTGTCATCAATTTTCCCTATAAGGGAAATCATACCTTTTGAGGAGCGACATAGCAAGGTTGTGGCCAAGAGCATGGTGTTTGGCTCAATTAGAAGCCTCCAATATTATTTACAAGGCCAACTCCTTATTAAGATGCAATCTTTCAATCACTTAAACTTAGGAGGGTGAAAAGGGGGTGTGAGATAAAAAGGAAATAACTCAACAAAAGAAAAAAGGATGGTGATGGGCCAAAATATTTACTAAGATATTTCTGCAAACACAAGACTAAACAATATGTGTTAGCAATGAATACTTCCTTTCCTCAACATGGTTAAGCACACATAATATTCATCAACAAAGGCATGTATAAATAGGTAGGTCTTGCATGAGATCCACATATGGATGGTCCAAAAATATATGCAAGCCCCTCACACACACATACATTGATAAAACCCAAAGCAAATAAATATTACAGATATACACATACACATAGAAATGGTTCTATAGAGAGCCACATATGGCTAAACGAAAAATTGATACATGCTTCTATATATTTATGCAAGCAAATGTTTACAAGGATTATACTAGAATTGAGGGTTAAAAATTACCCACAAGTTGCATAGGATCCAACTATTTTACAAAAATAAATGAAAAAAAACTACAAGAGGATACAATTTCAAACTTATCAATATTTTAGAAATCTAATTCTACTCCTATTTATAGATTACAAGGGGAGGGTATACCTCCAAAACTCATGCATATATTTCAATATGGCTATTGCTTCTAATGGTGAGTCATGTCTCACATGAATTTTTAGTCCCTTTGAGGTTATTTGAATCTAAATTCATGAATGACAAATGGTATTATGCCCTTTTATGAGTAGCTACTATCCTTATTGCCATCTACCCATTTTTAGGAACTCCTATCATCTAGGCATAGTAGATCTCTTCATTTAATGTTCTAGATATTTGAGTTGATTTTGTCATGACTCTCATGCAAATTCTATTATTCCATGGAGATATGAGATATTATTTTGTGGGAAGGATGATACTCCTCAAAGAATATGCACCTCAATAATTTTTATTTTAGGGAATCGATGATTTTATCTTCGATTTTTTTTTTTAAATTGATACCACTTGAAATATAGACCTCAAAAACTTTTGGCTCATGACCTTATCTCAAAATTTTTCTCTTTGTATTCTAATCATGACTAATAATTGTTTTTACTTTTTATATAGTCTTTACTTATGAAACTTGCCCTCCAATTGTTGATTCACTTGATTGGGGTTTCTTTTATGCTTGTTTGAGGCTCAAACTTCTACTTTTTCTTGCTAGGTAAAAGGATGGAATGAGTCTTAACTATAGTTATAGCAGCACTCAAGGGATATTTAGCCTACTAAATATAATAAACTAAAAAAAACTAGTGCCTTGGTCCATTGCGCATGTAGTTAGGAAAAATCTCCCTTGAAAGTGAAAGTTTTTAGGATTCAAACCACATTTTTTGAAACTCTACAAAATGTTGGGACTTTCACTATCTCATGAAATTGAGATCACTTATATCTTACATATGTACATATTTTTAAGTGAGTGGCATTTATCAATTTAACATCAATTCCTTTCTTCTTCCTTTTTTTCTAGATTCTCGGGTGAAAAATTGTCAGCCTTTGAAGAGCAAGACTTCAGAATAGTCTCCTTTAATATAATAGGTAGGTAATAGTGGGGTTGTCTAATTTGGATCTAGCACCACTTGAGTGAGGTTCCCATTTATAGATAAAGCTTCTTATTGTCCCTCTATCCTTATGGATGAACGGGTTCTTTGCATGTGCTAGATCAACATCTTCATGGGTATTTTTACCTAAGATGGTAGCTTTGCATTGTTCTATTTGGCCATGACAAGGGCATAAGGAGTATAACCCAAAATTTTCCTCTTGTCCATGGGTATATCCTAATCTTGACAAAGTTGTAGACCCATGCCTTTTGACGCCTATGGAGAGGCTCTTTTGAGATCTTCTTTGGTTTTTTAGGGAGTTCATAAATATCCCTTTCATATACATAGGAGTGTTTTGCACCTCCCCTTCTAATACATATTTGGAGGGAGTCATTTGGTCAGGTTCCACTCTATCTACATTTTCTTTAAAATCATTCATGACTAAGATAGCAAGTTGATCCCAATCAATTATTGAATGTAGATACATAGTGTTATACTTTTGGTGAGCCTTACATTTTAGTGAAGCCACCAAAAATCAGAGGTCCATGTCCTTATCAATGATGTTATGCACTTGGTAAATGAAAACCATTTTTTATAGGTCTTCTAATTGGAATGTCAGGTCTTCATTGGTGTATTTAGGTAGTATTTCCAATAGTGACACTAGAAATATCCCCTAGACAATCGATGGTTCTAGATTTCCTAGTGGATTCTTTTCTCTCCAAGCTAGAGATACTTCTTAAGATGAGGTAACCATATTGCACCTATGGGTCCTTTGTATTATAGTGGATTCATCAAGTGAATGCATATTTTTTCTTCTAGAAAATAAGTAGACTAAGTTCTTCACTCAAACCTCAATCTAATATCTTCAAAAATGGCTTGTTCTAGTGTTCGTTATAAAGTGAAGTCTCCAAGTGAGTAAAGAGGTTATTCAATAATCAAAAATAGGAAAAGAACCCCACAAATTCTAATCCTAACTTACTATAATTTAGGGACCAATGATATGTCATTGGGGTCCCACTAGGCTTACCAATAAACTATTATTATCTTTTATTATCCTTAGTAAAGTATTCATATCTCATGGGGAGCGACACAATAAGCTCAAGGATGAGAACATGAGATTTGCTTCAATCAGGGGTTTTTAGGAGTTTTTTACAAGGTCGATTTCTTTCTAAGATGTGATATTTCAGGCACACTTAAAATCAATAGGGGAAAAATGGGGTTCGAGAAATAAAAGGGAAATAAATCAACAAAATAAAAAGGATGGTTACGCACCAAAAGATCAACTAAGATCTTCCTACAAAAGTAGGCTTGAATGTTATGTGCCTATGATGAACACTTTCTTTCCTCAACATTGTTAAGAACAAATGAGAGTCATCAACATAAGCATACCTAAAGAGGTAGGTCCCATAGGAGATCCATAGATTGCTGGTCTAAAATAGATTTAGGGCCGTCACTCACATACACAAATAAAACCTAAAGAAAGTAAAATATTATAGACACACACATACAAAAATAGATTCGTAGGGAGACACAAATGGCTAAACCAAAAATTGACATAGGATTTTGTATATACATGCAAGAAAATATTTATAAAGATTGTGCCATAACTGAAGGTTAAAAATTTCCCACATGCCACATAGGAGCAAACTATTTTTATAAAAATAAATGAAAGGAAAGCCTACAAAAATATACAATTACAAACTTGCCAATCCTTGAGAAAGCCAATAGTACTATTTATAGATTACAAAGGGAGGATTTTCTTCCAAAACACATGCAAATATTTCAATATGGCTACTTCTTCTTATGCCAAGTCATGTCTCATCTGAAATCTTGGTCTTTCTAAGATTCTACGGATCTAAAGTCATGAATGTCAAGTTGTCCTAGGCCCTTTGATGAGTAGCTACTATATTTATTGCAATATATCCATTCCTAAGAATCCCTACCATCTAGGCACATAAGATCTCTTCATTTAATGTTTTGGATTTTTGAGCTACTTTTGTCATGAATCCCATGGTGTTGTTGTCATTTCAAAAAGATATGAGATATTCTTTTGTAGGAAGGATGATACTCTTTTGAATATTTGCACCTCATTACTTCTAACTTTTGAGGTGTTGATGATTTTATATTAGAAATTTTTTGTTAAAATTGGGACCTCTTGATATTGGGACCTCGATACTTTTTGCCTCATGACCTTATCTTGAAACTTTACTCCTTGTATTCTGATCGTGACTAACAATTTTTTTGAATTTTTGGATAGTATGTACTTTCAAAATTTACCCTTTGATCATTAGATATTTTGATTGGGATTTCTTTTGTGCTTGAATATGGCTCAAACTTCCATTTTTTCTTGCCAATTAAAAGTGTATAGCGAGTCATCACTACAGTTCTGACAACTCTCAAGGGATATATAGTGTGCTAAAGATAAGGAACCCAAAAAATTGGTTCCTTAGTCCATTGGGCATATAGTGAGGAAACATTTCCCTTGAAAGTAAAAGTTTTCAATGCTCAAGTTAAATTTTTAAAAATTTACAAATTGATGGGGCTTCTACTTACATATGTACATATTTTTAAGTGAATGTCCTTTATTCATTCGACATAGAGTCAAAAATACCCCTCACTAGTTGCTAAAGTCCTTTATTTTTCCTTTTTTCTATTTTCTTGGGTGAAAAATCATCACCCTTGGAAGAGCAAGACTTTGGAGAAGTATCCTTAATAAAAATAGGTACATGCCCATGAGAATATCTTCTTTGGTTATGGAACCACCCCAATGAGGTTTTCATTTATTTTTTGAGCTTCTTGCTATCAAAAAACTTGCCTGAATACATTAGTGATGGCCTGATATCCCCATTATAGCACCTACAAGAAATGGTTTTCTTATACAAGAAGCAAAAAAGGTATTTCACTACTCAAGAAGAGGGAAAAATAGATGCAAGAAAACCTAAAATAAGATCTTGATGACGATGAAAAATTTGAACGGCAATATACAACCAAGATACAAGTTTAAATTTTTTCATGAAACAAGTGATTCTCTTCATTGAGTTCTGTCACATACATCATCCATAGATGCAATGGATCATGATTTCACACTTGTAAGATGTGAAGTAACAATAATAGTTAGAACATCGAAATAAAAATATAGACAACTAAAAATAATGCACATGAAATAAAATAATAGCAAATATTCTTAGTTTGTAATTTCCAACCAATGGTTGTTACAGTGTAATAACCATTCAACAATAGATGTTACAATGCAATACCTATTTCAATATAGTACCCAAACCTAGGCTTGCAGCATATCATTTAATACAGCAACAATATTCTCTTCATTTCCTAATGACATAACAAAACAACTCCTAGCCTAAGTCTTTCTACCCTCTATTTCAGAATAGCAACCTAACACTATAAAATAAACATGAACAACTACTGCATACCTCCCAACCTACCTTCTAGAGTAACACATTCTACCACTACCACTGCCATTATAGATTAAATATGGGATTTGACCTCTACCACTATAGCTTGAAAATGTGGGCTCTAACCTCTGTCATTGTAGCTTGAAAAAAGTGGGCTTTGATCTCTGCCATTGTAGCCTAGTGTTGGTGTCAGTGCTAGGGATGGACCTCCAACTACAACTACCTTTCCACAACTAACAAGGGATAAAGTAGTTGCCACTGACTGAACAATCTCCCACTTGGTGAATAATTTGGCCAAGGTTGTAAACCTACCTTTGCCTTGGCACCGAGTCAATTTTTGTGTAGCCAAAGACTTGGTCAATGCATCTACATCATTGATTTCTATCCTCACCTTGAGTAGCTCTACCTCTCAATTTTCTACCACTTCTCTAATGAAGTGAAACCTCATTATAATGTGTTTAATCCTATGTTGAAACTTTAGATTCACTATAAGACCAATTGCACATTGATTGTCACACCAAAGAGGTATTGATCCTTTATCAAATCCCACATCCTCACATAAAAAATGCAGCCATATAGCTTCTTTGGATATCTTTACAATAGCAATGTACTTAGCTTCTGTTGTAGATTGGGCAACCACTTCTTACTTTTTACTTCTGCAACTAACTGCACCACCAAAATATATGAAGATATATGCACTTGTGGACTTGCCCTTATCCACATCTCCTCCAAAGTCTGAATAACCAAAACCTTGTAATTATTATTTCTGACTACACCATAAAATATTGCATATTCTTTTATCCCTTGTAGATACCTCATTATTACCTTAACAATAATCCAATGTTGCTTACCTGGATTGGATGTGAATCTTCTTACAACATTCACTGCATGGGCTAAATCAGGTCTTGTAGACACCATTGCATACATGAACTTTCTAACTGTACTTGCATATAATACATGTGTCATTTCCTCATATTCATCCTTATCTGTTGGACTTATTTCATTTGACAATATGACTCCCACTTGATATAGAGTGTTCATAGGATTGCTCTTATCCATTTTAAAGAGTTCAAAGAGATCCACTATGTATTTTATTTAGCTGATCCAAGACCTTCCTTTCATGTGGTCTCTCTTGAGTTCAATACTTAGAAAAATAGTGCAATGGACCTAAGTTTTTCATTTCAAATTTCCTTGATAATTCAGATTTTGTCCTTTTTACCAACTCCTTTGAGTCACTAAGAAAAAGAATATCATCAAAATACAAGACCAAAATAGTGAAGTGATTTCCCTTTTGCATGAAGTATATGCAATGATCTCCATAACTTATTATGAAACCATGCTCAATCATATGTTGGTCAAACTTGTGATACCATTGTCATGGGGATTTTTTCAAGCCATAGAGTTATTTCTTCAACTTATACACCAAATTACTACTCCCACTTGTTACAAACCCTTATGGTTGTATATAAATGTCATCACTAAGCTATCCATGAAGAAAGGTTGTCTTCACATTCGTTTTCTCGATTTACCAATCATAAGTTGCTACCATTGCCAATAGTAATCTAATTGAAGCAAATTTTACCATAGGAGAGAATGTTTCATTAATGTCTATACCCTCTACTTGAGTATATCCTTTTTGCACTAGCCTTACCTTATATCTTTCCATTGAACCATCAAATTTGTACTTTCACTTAAAGATCCATTTTCAACCAATATATTTCCTATCCTTACGTAATGGTTGCAAATACCATGTCTCATTTTATTCAAGTGACCGCATTTCTTCTTCCAGAGCTCTTTTCCAATGAATAGCTTCATCACTATTAAGAGCATCTTTCACACTTCTTGGATCCTCACACATGGAAGACAATGCACAATAACTAAAATCACTTGGTTCATAGCCAAACCTATTAGGTTCTCTTCTTTGCAAAAGACTCCTCCTTATCACTTGATCACTTTGTTCAATTTTTTATCCTTTGAGTTATCTCATTTCCCAACTGTACTTCATCATGAATAAGTTGATTACTCTCATGATTGCTTTCCATAGTAGCCTCTTCTTTTTGTACTTGAATTTCATCATTAGACCCACTTACAAGTGCTTGCACCTCACACAATGAAGTTGAAATAAGAGTAACAATTGTATTTGGCAACACATGTTGAAAATTTCCAGCCTATTAATTTTTTATTTCAAAATGTACTCCTTTTTGTTCCTCATTTCCTTGAGTATCCATATTTGCTTAATTTTCACTAGCAAACTCTTCCTTGAATATGACATATAAGATAAATGTGGGACAATGTTTAGATGGGATCCATATCTTGTATTATTTGATTCCTTCACTATACCCAATGAAATGCATTTCACTAACTTGTTATCAAGTTTTATTTTATTTTTCTTGGGAACATGCATGTAGGATTCACATCCAAATACTTTTAGATGTACTATTGTGGGGTTCTTGCCACTCCAAGCCTCTAGTGTCTTTACACCCAAAACAAAGCTAGAAAACAATTTTTTCACATAATTTATTATATGTAAATCTTCAACCCAAAATGTTTTGCTTAAGTGTGCATCATGTCTGATGCTCCTTGTCTTCTCCACTAAGGTTTTATTTAACCTTTCTGCAACACCATTTTATTGTGGGGAGTATGGTTTACATTTATGCCTTGTAATGCCATGCAACCTACAAAATGCATCAAACTCCTTGGAACAATACTCACCTCCATTATCAATCCTTAGTAATTTTGCCTTCTTCCATGTTTGTCTTCCAACTTCAGCCATAAAGACTTTGAACATATTCAAAGCACTAATTTTTTGTTTCATGTAGTATACCCATGACTTCCTTGAGAATTCATCAATGAATGTGATGAAATATTTGGACCCTCCCATGGACGACACTTCCATTAGTCCACATATATCAGAATGTATTAATTCAATATTTTATTTGCTCCTATACTCACTTGAATTAAATGATACACTTTTTTTTTTTGCATCACACATGCTTCACAAAAATCAAATGAATCAAACTTCATACTTTCCAAACCTCAAATAGTTTAATTGTTGCATATCTCATGCATGCTCTTCTCTCCAACTTATTCCATCCTTCTATGGCACATTATTTTTGACATCTTTGTTATTGTGTGAGATTTACCACTCTCCCTTGAACTTGTATTTGCACTACCAACATCAACATGGAATGCATCTAACTTGCACAATATTCCATCTCTTATACCTCTAGCCAAGACCATGGCTCCATGAACTAACTTACACTTATCTTTTCCAAAGAGAGTCTCAACACCGGTCTTTGCAAGTTAACTTAATGAGAGTAAATTTCATGTCATACCTAGAACATGTCTTACATTGGTATAGTTTTGATCCTTCCAACACTAAGCTTTAATATTACACTACCTTTAACAACAATTTCATAGTGATAACTATCACCAAGGAAAGCTTTGCCATAGTGAGTTTTTGCATAGTCCTTGAACCACTCTCTATGTGGTGTCATGTGAAAGGATGCTCCAGAGTCTATTAACCATGCTTCATCTTGGATATTCATTGTCAAGCATTTAGCAATATAAATCCCACCTTCAATGGTTAATAGAGCTACTAAAGATCCTTATTTTTCCTTGGTTAATAGATATACTAAATATCCTTATTTTTTCTTGGAAATATTAGCCTTGCACTCACTTTTCTTGTGTCGTTTTCGCTTGCATTTCCAGTAAACAATCTCTTGCTTCTTTCCTTTGGTCGAGAATATTCTTCTTGAATTGAACCTATAGCCATTATTATAGAATCTATCACTCTTTATTTATCTACTTCTTCCTCTATCCATAACAACCAAGGATTTTGGGTTCTTAGTATGTTTAGAGATCCTCCTTCTAGTTTCTTCTTGGAGCAACTGACTAATGATCTCATATTTCTTGAGATTTTCCATTTTTTTGCTCCCACTGATTGCTACAATCAAATTGTTCAATGAGTCTGGTAAGCTACAAAGTAAACAAATACATTGTTCCTCTTCTTTGATCTCATCACTAGCTGATTTCAACTAATTTATAAGAGTGTTGAAAGTATTTAAATACTCAACCACAATTTCTCCATCAACCTTTTTTAATGCATACAATTTATTTCTATGAAATATTAAATTCATGAGTAATTTTGATTCATAGAGCTTACCAAGATTATCCCAAAGCTCTTTTATTGACTTGACTCCAATAACATTCATTAAGACTGAATCTACAAGGTTCAAACCAATCAAGACAATAGCTTTGTCATTCATATTATTTGATTCATCCTAACTAATTGATGTTGGATTTGGATCCTTGGTGATAGTCTCCTTCAGATTTCTTTCTACAAGGACATATTTCATCTTCAGCTTCCACAAGTTGAAATTTTACCCACTAAACTTTTCAATGGTAGACTTGCTATGGTCCATTCTCTGCTCCAACTGGTTACCACATAATACCCAGAAAGGATTCCATAAAAAAAGCACATTGTTAAATACAAAAATATAGATGAAAATAACATTACCATGTGCATCAATATTATCCATAAGGATATAGATATTGATAATAATATTACCTCTATTATATTCTAATATAACAAGCATCCAAGATCAATATCATCAATATTCATAGAATTAAGAAAATAATGCACAATATAAGCATAAGAGAAGCATATCACACAAAAAATTGATAAAGAGAGAAAAAAACTACTACGTGTGTATAATAAATGAATCTACTATAAATAAAAACAAGTGAGTAATATCAAAATAACCACAATCTAAGTATAATACAAGGAGTCCTATAAACTATTATGAAGAAATGTATGCACATTTGATAGGATGCAAGAAGACATATTACAGAATAGGCGTTTGCAAATATTATAAAAGTTTGCTTAAAAGTGAAAAGCCACTATGTTTTGTTATTCTAGAGTAGATAAAGTGAAACGACTGATGGCCTCACATGTTCATTCTCTTTCAACTTAAAGATAGGTCTATTTCCCCAAAGATTACATTTACACAAATAAGAAGATAGGGTTATAAATTATCCTATATGGGTATCATGGGCTTGATTATCAATGCTCATAGAAACATAGATATTATTAAAATCACATTATTCTATTCTATCACTAGCATGATAATAATTTTAATGGAAATAAAGAAGAGATTAAACTATAAAAATACATACCAAAGAGGAAGTGTGAATACAAATATTGTCATTAAGGTGTTAAAATAGTTGTTTAAGAAAAAAATCTATGTAAAATCATATTGGGAAATCCACCAAGAGGCCATGGATTCAAGAGATAAGAAGAATACACAATATGAAGAAGAAATACATGGTAAGAAAAATATATATGACTTAGGGATACATTAATATAGTATTTATGGAATCATAATGTATCTATGACTAGTAAGACACGATTATTTAGATTGCACCTACAAAAGGATTACATCCACTTTAAATATTCATGGAAATGCATATAGACACCGTAAAATTTTAAAATTTAATATATGGATATCCATTCGACAAATTCATCATAATAATATTTATATACCACAATAACATACATGGGAATTGCTAAATAATATTTGAGATTTCATATGCCATACAACAAACCTAATTTTTCAAGACATTTCATATCATAATAGAGAAAGTTTTTTTGTTTTTTGTGGAAAACATCCCATAAGGGATGCCACTTTCGGGTAAGACCCAAGGAGGCAAGGGATAACAATAGAGAATGTTGTGCATATGTTGGTATGAATTAGGATGGGGTAACCACTTGTTAGAGTATTATGACAAAATATTTTAAATACAAACTAAACTTAGCTTGAATACTCAAATCCAATAGTAAATGTATATATTTTAAACACATATGAATATCTATAAACTAGTTATAATAGCTAAAAATATTTTTATAATAATAAAATTATTGGATCTACCAATTTTATTTCTAATGGTCATTTATCTAGAGTATATGTGGCCATTACTAATAGGAATATTGATGAAATTGTACACTAAATGAAAAACAAACAATGATACAAAGAATTTCCTTAAGAGAGATTCTAGTCACCACCATCAATGTGAGATACTCTTTCCCACATACAACGAACACCTCCTCTTGAAATTTACACCAATATTATATGTTAACATAAGGTAATACTTGATACCATAAATATCATTTTTATACTACACTTTACCTTATTTTGAAACATTTATTTTCCCTTAGGCCACTTACCCAAAGTTGTATTATGAACCTTCTTATGAGAAGAGCCATTAGAAAATTCTAAGAGTACCTAGAAAAGAAATAGAAGAAAGAAGAGATATGAAGGGTTATATATTCATGCATAAAATGAATCAATATCTCAAGAATATTATATGAAGAGAAAGGATTTATTAAAGCATATTTTGAATCCTTTTCAATGTGCCTCTAAATGACCCAATGGATGTTGCAAATATCAAAAATCCATTTATTTTTCCCACGAATAAGGACCAAATATTGTTATTATATAATATATTGTAATTCTATCCTTCTCAATTAGAGTAATAGACTTTTATGCCTAACATACATAATTTCTTCCCAAAAATCTAATATATAGGTTCTTCATTTGATGTTACCAATGCAAATAGCTCTAAAACGTATTCAATTAAAAAAACAAGCCCAAAATATATTCATATGCTAAGGCCTCTAAAATATATATCCTTATAGTCCGATAAAAAATGAAAATAAGCCTCATAAACCTTAGGATTGTTGTATCCAACCATAATTCACCTCCTAGAATCCACTTATTCATCAGTGATTTCCACTTATAATCTACCATTTACTTACCATTAGATATTGATAACAAATGGATTTTTAGCACATGTCATATTATGGTTGTCTAATATGTTATATATGGAAAAAGAAATATTAAGTGGTATGGAAAGAGGCCATCATGGCTCAACATCATCTAGATATCCATTTATTTTCTTCAAAGATTCCAAATTAGGTATTCAAACCTAAGTCTCCCATGGATTTAAAAATAGGGATGTCAAAATTTATGTTGATGATGGAAATCCATATTTTATATGAAGAGACACCTCCTTGAGCTAAAATGGCAATAATAAAACTTATCAACACTATGAAAAGAGGGAAACTCGATGTTTGAGAAAATCAAACTTGTATTGAATCCACCACTTGAAACTTAGACACCACAACATAATCTACAAAGCAAGATCCATCACAATGATAAATTCTTTGTGTTTATCATAAATAATATCATTTTACTTACCTATTATGAAAAAATTACACAAAATATTATGCATTTGCATGATACAAACCCAAATCCTTCCATTTCTTAGGGTAAATCATGAAACCTTTCATGTGCTTATGTTGAATACAAGCATGAATTCCACCTACTAAATTCTCCAATGTACCATGCCATAGAAGAAAACATACAATGAGGGTTTGAACTCTTATTACTCTACAAGGAATACCCCAAGTCACATCTAACTAGCTACCTAAACATCAATTTATTTGAATATTAACATGCCCCTTATGCTTGAAAAACATTGTTATTTACAACCCATGTTTTGAAAATATTCTCAATTTATGTGAAGAGGCAATGCATCAAAAGATAAATTCAAATTTTAAAATTTGAAATCCAACTTTCGTTTCTTTTTCCAAAGTGTCATAGATCCTCCATGAGGAATAAAAAAGGAAACCATTATGGAATAATAAATCTAAAATTTCAAGTACAAGATTAATAATACATTTATGATAATTAAGTAAATTTTGAAGACAACAAACAAATATGAAAATATTTTCAATAATGGATAGAAACTAGTAGTTTGAAATTTCCTCTATACCTCTTATACCAAAGACAATTATGAAGCATTTAGAACTAACTTTTCCTAAAAAATGAAATAAGGATTGAAGGCTCCAAATAAAATTTTTGTGTGTGGAAGATATGTCACTTTATACCCACATTGAATCCATGTTGAAATTCATACTTATTTTGAGAAATGAATTTATGTCTTTCCTCCTATTATTGTCATCAATTGTCCCTATAAGGGAAATCATACCTTTTGAGGAGCGACATAGCAAGGTTGTGGCCAAGAGCATGGTGTTTGGCTCAATTAAAAGCCTCCAATATTATTTACAAGGCCAACTCCTTATTAAGATGCAATATTTCAATCACTTAAACTTAGGAGGGTGAAAAGGGGGTGTGAGATAAAAAGGAAATAACTCAACAAAAGAAAAAAGAATGGTGATGGGCCAAAATATTTACTAAGATATTTTTGCAAACACAAGACTAAACAATATGTGTTAGCAATGAATACTTCCTTTCCTCAACATAGTTAAGCACACATAATATTCATCAACAAATGCATGTATAAATAGGTAGGTCTTGCATGAGAGCCACATATGGATGGTCCAAAAATATATGCAAGCCCCTCACACACACATACATTGATAAAACCCAAAGCAAATAAATATTACAGATATACACATACACATAGAAATGGTTCTATAGAGAGCCACATATGGCTAAACCAAAAATTAATACATGCTTCTATATATTTATGCAAGCAAATGTTTACAAGGATTATACTAGAATTGAGGGTTAAAAATTACCCACAAGTTGCATAGGATCCAACTATTTTACAAAAATAAATGAAAAAAAAACTACAAGAGGATACAATTTCAAACTTATCAATATTTTAGAAAGCTAATTCTACTCCTATTTATAGATTACAAGGGGAGGGTATACCTCCAAAACTCATGCATAGATTTCAATATGGCTATTGCTTCTAATGGCGAGTCATGTCTCATCTGAATTTTTAGTCCCTTTGAGGTTATTTGAATCTAAAGTCATGAATGTCAAATAGTCTTATGCCCTTTTATGAGTAGCTACTATCCTTATTGCCATCTACCCATTTTTAGGAATTCCTATCATCTAGGCATAGTAGATCTCTTCATTTAATGTTCTAGATATTTGAGTTGATTTTGTCATGACTCTCATGCAAATTCTATTATTTCATGGAGATATGAGATATTATTTTGTGGGAAGGATGATACTCCTCAAAGAATATGCACCTCAATAATTTTTATTTTAGGAAATCGATGATTTTATCTTCGAAAGTTTTTTTTTAAATTGATACCACTTGACATCAAGACCTCAAAAACGTTTGCCTCATGACCTTATCTCAAAAATTTTCTCTTTGTCTTCTAATCAGGACTAATAATTGTTTTGAATTTTTATATAGTCTTTACTTATGAAACTTGCCCTCCAATTGTTGATTCACTTGATTGGGGTTTCTTTTATGCTTGTTTGAGGCTCAAACTTCTACTTTTTATTGCTAGGTAAAAGGATGGAATGAGTCTTAACTATAGTTATAGTAGCACTCAAGGGATATTTAGCCTACTAAATATAAGAAACTAAAAAAAACTAGTGCCTTGGTCCATTGCGCATGTAGTTAGGAAAAATATCCCTTGAAAGTGAAAGTTTTTAGGATTCAAACCACATTTTTTGAAACTCTACAAATTGTTGGGACTTTCACTATCTCATGAAATTTATATCACTTATATATTACATATGTACATATTTTTAAGTGAGTGGCCTTTATCAATTTAACATCAATTCCTTTCTTCTTCCTTTTTTTCTAGGTTCTCGGGTGAAAAATTGTCACCCTTTGAAGGGCAAGACTTCAGACTAGTCTCCTTTAATATAATAGGTAGGTAATAGTGGGGTTGTCTAATTTGGCTCTAGCACAACTTGAGTGAGGTTCCCATTTATAGATCAAGCTTCTTATTGTACCTCTATCCTTATGGATGAACGGGTTCTTTGCATGTGCTAGATCAACATCTTCATGGGTATTTTTACCTAAGATGGTAGCTTTCCATTGTTCTATTTTGCCATGACAAGGGCATAAGGAATATAACCCAAAATTTTCCTCTTCTCCATGGGTATATCCAAATCTTGACAAAGTTGTAGACCCATGCCTTTTGACACCTATGGAGAGGCTCTTTTGAGATCTTCTTCAATTTTTTAGGGAGTTCATAGATATCCCTTTCATATACATAGGAGTGTTTTGCACCTCCCCTTCTAATACATATTTGGAGGGAGTCATTTGCTTAAGTTCCACTCTATATACATTTTCTTTAAAATCATTCATGACTAATATAGCAAGTTGATCCCAATCAATTATTGAATGTAGATACATAGTGTTATACTTTTGGTGAGCCTTACATTTTAGTGAAGCCACCAAAAATAAGAGGTCCATGTCCTTATCAATGATGTTATGCGCTTGGTAAATGAAAACCATTTTTTATAGGTCTTCTAATTGGAATGTTAGGTCTTCATTGGTGTATTTAGGCAGGATTTCCAATAGTGACACTAGAAATATCCCCTAGACAATCGATGGTTCTAGATGTCCTAGTGGATTATTTTCTCTCCAAGCTAGAGATACTTCTTAAGATGAGGTAACCATATTGCACCTATGGGTCCTTTGTATTATAGTGGATTCACCAAGTGAATGCATATTTTTACTTCTAGAAAGTAAGTAGATGAAGTTCTTCACTCAAACCTCGATCTAATATCTTCAACAATGGCTTGTCCTAGTGTTCGTTCTAAAGTGAAGTCTCCAAGTGAGTAAAGAGGTTATTCAATAATCAAAAATAGGCAAAGACCCCCACAAATTCTAATCCTAACTTACTATAATTTAGGGACCAATAATATGTCATTGGGGTCCCACTAGGCTTACCAATAAACTATTATTATCTTTTATTATCCTTAGTAAAGTATTCATGTATCATGGGGAGTGACACAATAAGCTCAAGGATGAGAACATGGGATTTGCTTCAATCAGGGGTTTTTAGGAGTTTTTTACAAGGTCGATTTCTTTCTAAGATGTGATCTTTTAGGGAAAATTAAAATCAATAGGGGAAAAATGGGGTTCGATAAATAAAAGGGAAATAAATCAACAAAATAAAAAGGATGGTTACACACCAAAAGATCAACTAAGATCTTTCTACAAAAGTAGGCTTGAATGTTATGTGCCTATGATGAACACTTTCTTTCCTCAACATAGTTAAGAACAAATGAGAGTCATAAACATAAGCATACATAAAGAGGTAGGTCCCATAGGAGATCCATAGATGGCTGGTCTAAAATAGATTTAGGGCCCTCACTCACATACACAAATAAAACCTAAAGCAAGTAAAATATTATAGACACACACATACAAAAATAGATTCGTAGGGAGACACAAATGGCTAAAACAAAAATTCACATAGGATTTTGTATATACATGCAAGAAAATATTTATAAAGATTGTGCCATAACTGAGGGTTCAAAATTTCCCACATGCCACATAGGAGCAAACTATTTTTATAAAAAGAAATGAAAGGAAAGCCTACAAAAATATACAATTACAAACTTTACAATCCTTGAGAAATCCAATAGTACTATTTATAGATTACAAAGGGAGGATTTTCCTCCACAGCACATGCAACACATGCAAATATTTCAATATGGCTACTTCTTCTTATGCCAAGTCATGTCTCATCTGAAATCTTGGTCCTTCTAAGATTCTACGGATCTAAAGTCATGAATGTCAAGTGGTCCTAGGCCCTTTGATGAGTAGCTACTATATTTATTGTAATATATCCATTCCTAAGAATCCCTACCATCTAGGCACATAATATCTCTTCATTTAATGTTTTGGATTTTTGAGCTACTTTTGTCATGAATCCCATGGTGTTGTCATTTCAAAGAGATATGAGATATTCTTTTGTAGGAAGGATGATACTCTTTTGAATATTTGCACCTCATTACTTCTAACTTTTGAGGTGTTGATGATTTTATATTAGAAATTTTTTGTTAAAATTGGGACCTCTTGATATTGGGACCTCGATACTTTTTGCCTCGTGACCTTATCTTGAAACTTTACTCCTTGTCTTCTGATTGGGACTAACAAAATTTTTGAATTTTTGGATAGTCTTTACTTTTAAAATTTACCCTTTGATCATTAGATATTTTGATTGGGATTTCTTTTGTGCTTGAATATGGCTCAAACTTCCATTTTTTCTTGCAAACTAAAAGTGTATAGTGAGTCATCACTATAGTTCTGACAACTCTCAAGGGATATATAGTGTTCTAAAGATAAGGAACCTAAAAAATTGGTTCCTTAGTCCATTGGACATATAGTGAGGAAACATTTCCCTTGAAAGTAAAAGTTTTCAATGCTCAAGTTAAATTTTTGAAAATTTACAAATGGATAGGGCTTCTACTTAAATATGTACATATTTTTAAGTGAATGTCCTTTATTCATTGGTCATAGATTCAAAAAGAACCCTCACTAGTTGCTAAAGTCCTTTATTTTTCCTTTTTTCTATTTTCTTGGGTGAAAAATCATCATCCTTGGAAGAGCAATACTTTGGAGAAGTCTCCTTAATAAAAATAGGTACATGCCCATGAGAATATCTTCTTTGGTTCTGGAACCACCCCAATGAGGTTTTAATTTATTTTTTGAGCTTCTTGCTATCAAAAAACCTACCTGAATACATTAGTGAAGGCCTGATATCCCCATTATAGCACGTACAAGATATGGTTTTCTTATACGAGAAGCCAAAAAGGTATTTCACTACTCAAGAAGAGGGAAAAATAGATGCAAGCAAACCTAAAATAAGATCTTGATGCCGATGAAAAATTTGAAAGGCAATATACAACCAAGATACAAGTTCAAATTTTTTCATGAAACAAGTGATTCTCTTCATTGAGTTCCATCACATACATCATCCATAGATGCAATGGATCATGATTTCACACTTGTAAGATGTGAAGTAACAATATTAGTTCGAACATCGAAATAAAAATATAGACAACTAAAAATAATGCACATGAAATAAAATAATAGCAAATATTCTTAGTTTGTAATTTCCAACCAATGATTTTTATAGTGTAATAACCATTCAACAATAGATGTTACAATGCAATACCTATTTCAATATAGTACCCAAACCTATGCTTGCAACATATAATTCAATAAAGCAACAATCTTCTCTTCATTTCCTAATGATATAACAAAACAACTCCTAGCCTATGTATTTCTACCCTTTATTTTAGAATAGCAACCTAACACTATAAAGTAAACATGAACAACTACTGCATACCTCCCAACCTACCTTCTAGAGTAACACATTCTACCACTACCACTGCCATTTAGATCAAATATGGGATTTGACCTCTACCACTATAGCTTGAAAATGTGGGCTCTAACCTCTGCCATTGTAGCTTGAAAAAAGTGGGCTTTGATCTCTGCCATTGTAGCCTAGTGTTGGTGTCAATGCTAGGGATGGACCTCCAACTACAACTACCTTTCCACAACTAACAAGGGATAAAGTAGTTGCCACTGACTGAACAATCTCCCACTTGGTGAATACTTTGGCCAAGGTTGTAAACCTACCTTTGCCTTGGAACTGAGTCAATTTTTGTGCAGCCAGATACTTGGTCAATGCATCTACATCATTGATTTCTATCCTCTCCTTGAGTAGCTCTACCTCTCAATTTTCTACCACTTATCTAATGAAGTGAAACCTCATTTTAATGTGTTTAATCCTAGATTGAAACTTTAGATTCACTACAAGACCAATTGCACTTTGATTGTCACACCAAAGAGGTATTGATCCTTTATCAAATCCCACATCCTCACATAACAAATGTAGCCATATAGCTTCTTTGGATATCTTTACAATAGCAATGTACTTAGCTTATGTTGCAGATTGGGCAACCACTTCTTGCTTTTTACTTCTGCAACTAACTGCACCACCAAAAAATATAAAGATATATGCACTTGTGGACTTGCCCTTATCCACATCTCCTCCAAAGTCTGAATCACCAAAACCTTGTAATTATTATTTTTGACTACACCATAAAATATTGCATAGTCTTTTATCCCTTGTAGATACCTCATTATTACCTTAACAATAATCCAATGTTGCTTACCTGGATTGGATGTGAATCTGCTTACAACACTCACTGCATGGGCTAAATCAGGTCTTGTAGACACCATTGCATACATGAACTTTCTAACTGTACTTGCATATAATACATGTGTCATTTCCTCATATTCATCCTTATCCGTTGGACTTATTTCATTTGACAATACGACTCCCACTTGATATGGAGAGTTCATAGGATTGCTCTTATCCATTTTAAAGAGTTCAAAGAGATCCACTATGTATTTTCTTTAGCTGATCCAAGACCTTATTTTCATGTGGTCTCTCTTGAGTTCAATACTCAAAAAAATAGTGCAATGGACCTAAGTTTTTCATTTCAAATTTCCTTGACAATTCAGATTTTGTCCTTTTTACCAACTCCTTTGAGTCACTAAGCAAAAGAATATCATCAAAATACAAGACCAAAATAGTGAAGTGATTTCCCTTTTGCATGAAGTATATGCAATGATCTCCATAACTTATTATGAAACCATGCTCAATCATATGCTGGTCAAACTTGTGATACCATTGTCATGGGGATTTATTCAAGCCATAGAGTTCTTTCTTCAACTTATACACCAAATTACTACTCCCACTTGCTACAAACCCTTATGGTTGTATGTAAATGTCATCATTGAGCTATCCATGAAGAAAGGTTGTCTTCACATCCGTTTTCTCAATTTACCAATCATAAGTTGCTACCATTGCCAATAGTAATCTAATTGAAGCAAATTTTACCATAGGAGAGAAGGTTTCATTAATGTCTATAACCTCTACTTGAGTATATCCTTTTTCCACTAGCCTTACCTTATATCTTTCCATTGAACCATCAACTTTGTACTTTCTCTTAAAGATCCATTTTCAACCAATATATTTCCTATCCTTACGTAATGGTTGCAAATACCATGTCTAATTTTATTCAAGTGACCGCATTTCTTCTTCCAGAGCTCTTTTCCAATGAATAGCTTCATCACTATTAAGAGCCTCTTTCACACTTCTTGGATCCTCACACATGGAAGACAATGCACAATAACTAAAATCACTTGGTTCATAGCCAAACCTATTAGGTGCTCTTCTTTGCCAAAGACTCCTCCTTATCACTTGATCACTTTGTTCAATTTTTTATCCTTTGAGTTCTATCTTATTTCCTAACTTTACTTCATCATGAATAGGTTTATTACTCTCATGATTACTTTCCATAGTAGCCTCTTCTTGTTGTACTTGAATTTCATCATTAGACCCACTTACAAGTGCTTGCACCTCACACAATGGAGTTGAAATAAGAGTAACAATTGTATTTGGCAACACATGTTGAAAATTTCTAGCCTATTAATTTTTTATTTCAAAATGTACTCCTTGTTGTTCCTCATTTCCTTGAGTATCCATATTTGCTTACTTTTCACTAGCAAACTCTTCCTTGAAGATGACATATCAGATAAATGTGGGACAATGTTTAGATGGGATCCATAGCTTGTATTATTTGATTTCTTCACTATACCCAATGAAATGCATTTCACTAACTTGTTATCAAGTTTTATTTTATTTTTCTTGGGAACATGCATGTAGGATTCACATCCAAATACTCTTATATGTGTTATTATAGATTTCTTTCTACTCCAAGCCTTCTCTAGTGTCTTTCCACCCAAAACAAAGCTAGAGGATATATTTTTCAATAATTTATTATATGTAAAGCTTCAACCCAAAATATTTTTCTTAAGTGTGCATCATGTCTGATGCTCCTTGTCTTCTCCACTAAGGTTTTATTTAACCTTTCTGCAACACCATTTTATTGTGGGGAGTATGGTTTACATTTATGCCTTGTAATGCCATGCAACCTACAAAATGCATCAAACTCCTTGGAACAATACTCATTTCCATTATCAATCCTTAGTAATTTTACCTTCTTCCCTGTTTGTCTTTCAACTTCAGCCATAAAGACTTTGAACATATTCAAAGCACTAATTTTTTGTTTCATGTAGTATACCCATGACTTCCTTGAGAATTCATCAATGAATGTGATGAAATATTTGGACCCTCCCATGGAAGACCCTTCCATTAGTCCACATATATCAGAATGTATTAATTCAATATTTTATTTTCTCCTATACTCACTTGAATTAAATGATACACTTTTTTGTTTTCACATCACACATGCTTCACAAAAATCAAATGAATCAAACTTCATACTTTCCAAACCTCAAATAGTTTAATTGTTGCATATCTCATGCAGGCTCTTATCTCCAACTTATTCCATCCTTCTATGCCACATTATTTTTGACATCTTTGTTATTGTGTGAGATTTACCACTCTCTCTTGAACTTGTATTTGCACTACCAAAATCAACATGGACTGCATCTAACTTGCACAAGATTCCATCTCTTATACCTCTAGCCAAGACCATGGCTCCATGAACTAACTTACACTTATCTTTTCCAAGGAGAGTCTCAACACCAGTCTTTGCAAGTTAACTTACTGAGAGTAAATTTCATGTCATACCTGGAACATGTCTTACAGTGGTATAGTTTTGATCCTTCCAACACTAAGCTTAAATATTACACTACTTTTACCAACAATTTCATAGTGATAACTATCACCAAGGAAAACTTTGCCATTGTGAGTTTTTGCATAGTCCTTGAACCACTCTCTATGTGGTGTCATGTGAAAGGATGCTCCAGAGTCTATTAACCATGCTTCATCTTGGATATTCATTGTCAAGCATATAGCAATATAAATCCCCCCTTCATTGGTTAATAGAGCTACTAAAGATCCTTATTTTTCCTTGGTTAATAGAGCTACTAAATATCCTTATTTTTTCTTGGAAATATTAGTCTTGCACTCACTTTTATTGTGTCGTTTTCGCTTGCATTTCCAGTAAAACAATCTCTTGCTTCTTTCCTTTGCTCGAGAATATTCTTCTTGAATTGGACCTATAGCCATTATTATAGAATCTATCACTCTTTATTTATCTACTTCTTCCTCTATCCCTAACAACCAAGGATTTTGGGTTCTTAGTATGTTTAGAGATCCTCCTTCTGGTTTCTTCTTGGAGCAACTGACTAATGATCTCATATTTCTTGAGATTTTCCATTTTTTTGCTCCCACTGATTGCTACAATCAAATTGTTCAATGAGTCTGGTAAGCTACAAAGTAAACAAATACATTGTTCCTCTTCTTTGATCTCATCACTAGCTGATTTCAACTGATTTATAAGAGTGTTGAAAGTATTTAAATACTCAACCACAATTTCTCCATCAACCTTTTTTAATGCATACAAGTTATTTCTATGAAATATTAAATTCATGAGTAATTTTGATTCATAGAGCTTACCAAGATTATCCCAAAGCTCTTTTGTTGACTTGACTCCAATAACATTCATTAAGACTGAATCTACAAGGTTCAAACCAATCAAGACAATAGCTTTGTCATTCATATTATTTGATTCATCCTAACTAATTGATGTTGGATTTGGATCCTTGGTGATAGTCTCCTTCAGATTTCTTTCTACAAGGACATATTTCATCTTCAGCTTCCACAAGTTGAAATTTTACCCACTAAACTTTTCAATGGTAGACTTGCTATGGTCCATTCTCTGCTCCAACTGGTTACCACATAATACCCAGAAAGGATTCCATAAAATAGTCTCTCACACCTCCAGAATTTCCTCAACAAAGCAACACTTCCAATGTTGCCCCAAGCTTTGATACAAATTTATGAAATAACAACAACAGTTTGAACAGAGAAATAAAAAAAGGTAAATAACTGAAAACAATGCACACCAAAGAAAATAACAAGAAGGATTTTTACATTGCAATCTCCAACCAATGGCTGTTACATTGTAATACCCAGCCAACAATGATTGTTACAATGCAATACCTGTTTCAAGACAGTGCCCAAACCTGGGTTTGCAACCTGTCATTCAGCAAAGCAACAACCCTCTCTGCATTCCCTAACGACATAACAAAACAACTCCTAGCCTTAGTTTCTCTGCCCTCCGTTTCATACCAACAACATAGCACTATAAAGCAAACATGGAAAACTGTTGCATACCACCCAGCCTACCTTCTCTGGATTAACACACTATGTGGGTTCTGATCTCTGCCACTGCAGACAAAACGTGGCCTCTCACTTCTGCCACTGCAGACAAAACGTGGCCTCTCACTTCTGCCACTGCAGCCTAAAAATGTGGGCTTTGACATCTGTCATTACAACCTGAAAAAGGTGGGCTCTGACCTCTGCCACTTCAGACTAGTGCTGATGTCAATGCTGGGGATGGGCCTCCAACTACAGTTGCCTTGCCACTACTGATCTCCAAGTACAGTTGCCTTGCCACTACTGACAAGGGACAGAGTAGTGTCCAGTGACCGAACATGAGAGGGGGACTGCCACACTGTCACAGGCTAGCTGGAACAGCCAGTGTGAATTGCTTTTCAATGCCGCCGATTCTGTCAATATATTGCCTGCAAAGGAAGGGGAAAAAACGACGGGAAGATAGAGTATTGCGGGATTCGGATGGACATGCCTATGCTCGAATAGGTAATTCGTCCATGTCCACGACAAGCTGACGGAAAGCAGGCGGGTTCCATCGGTATGAAATTCCACAGGGTACGGTTATCCGGCTGTTTTGATGGACAGTTCTATGAACTCCACAAGGTACGGTTATCCGGGCCTTGTCAAGAATGTCCTCCCCAGGTCCATAGAAAGGCAGAGATTAGATGCTTTGGTGGACAGCAGATCTGTGATCAATGCCATCAACAGCATCAATGGAGGAGGTACAAAATGTTCTGTTAGTCGTCTCGCTAAAATTGATAGCATGCAGAACCACTGAGAGCTTCAAAATCTGTACAGAAGCAGTGCCAGTTTGAGAAAGTGTGACGGAGAGTCTGACCAAGAATTTGCAGAAAGTCTCATCAGACGAGAAATACAAACAGTTCTTTGGAAAAGGAAGATGGATTTTCCTTCCCAACTCTGCGGGCTTCCACTCAGGAATCGGAATAAATGCTGAGGTCATCGCTGGAAGTGGCAGGATATATCAATCATAATAAGATATTTTACGATATCATTAAAATATTTCAATCGGCTGTGTGGCACTCCATTTCATCTAATTTAATCTAACAAGGTTCTAACTGTACAATTTTTTATTTCTTAAAATTTATTATTAAAAATATATTTTATAAATGATCAAGAAAAGCAATCCAACTAATGAAAGATACCCTAACTATATATACATCATTAGAATGACTATTTCTTACCTAACTAATGAAAATTTTTTATCTACATTATTTAATTTTATAATCTCTTTATACACCACAATTTTTTTTTTTTTTAAACTTATTTTCTTTAAAATTTAAAAAACAGTATCCATTTTCACATTAACATTAGTATTTTCCAACCGGAAGTGTTGGGCTCTACAATTCCCGCTACTCCTACCGGGAAGCGAAGACGCATCCAAGGCAGCACTCAGATTTACACCCCTGCTTTGTGCTCTTTTCTGTCAACAAGGCGAGGAAGAGTTTCACCTTTAGTTCTAAAATTCAGCATGACCACTGAAATAATAATGATGATTGGAAAGACAGGGAGAACGATTCGAGCTCTCATCTTTTTGAAATCAAGAGCTTGACAACGCAAGGAACGTGTCATACCAAAAGCCAGAAATATTCTACGGAAAGCAATCTGGATTAAGCCTCCAGTATTCAATCTTGTTTTCCCGCAACCTGTGAGTTCGAAACTTCTAATTTTCGAGGCAAGGAAGAACCGGTCACGACTTTTGCGCAGAATTCTTTCTACGAGCCAAGCGAGGCTTCTGTGGAATTGAGCATAACTGCAGGAGACACAATGGACACTGGCAGTTTGGGGAATTTTTCTTGGGAGTATCAAAAGATGAGGATCATGAAATGGTGCTCTCTACAGAGGTCGGATGTAGCAAACTTCGGTCCTTAAGTAAATTGGGTAATTAATATAATAGAAAGACCTTGAGTATGTTATAATCAAAGAGAAATTCACTTTAAATTTGTGGAAAACAATGAGCATGGGTGCTTGTAAAAGCTTGCATGTAAACAAATAAATATGCTATATATTTTAGGAGGACGTGAGAGAAATTTTAATCTTTAACACACACAAGCAAGTAAAATACTCCAAATTCTTGGAGTTTTAAGTGTTTTTTTAAATTTAAATTGAGATATTATATTTCGAAGGGTCTATTTTCAATCACGAATGTAGGATAAAGTGATTCTATACCACTAGGTAAAAAACATTTATAAACTTTAACGAGAATCCTCTTTCAAGAAGATCTCGGTAATATAGAGGGATAGAGGGAGACATCAGATAATATTTTTAGGAATATCTAGAAAAGCTAATAAGTCTTCTTTCATAGTTATGAATATATAGAAAAACTAATAAATCCTCTTATTTATTACATTATAAAAAAAAATGGTGTATTCTAGTTCATTTATTTTTTATTTTTAAAGAATGGTAGGAAATAAAGAATATTTAATATAGTATTTTTTAAAATTGTAATAGTTTTAAATACGAAACATGTAAATATTAAATTTTTTTGAAAAATATTGAAGCTTTGATATTAAAATTTTTATATAAAAAACATTAACTAACTATTATTTATTTTGTAATGCTTTTTGTTTCTTTATTTTTTTCTTGGTTGATAAAACATTGTCATTGAAAAACTTATGGAAGACTTCTCTCAAGACAAACTTTTTACTGCTCTCTCTTATATGGGTAATAGTACGTCTCCTGGTCATGATGGGCTACCAGCAGAATTTTACAAAAAAAAAATGGAAGTGTATTGGCAATGATTATACAAGAATGATCCAAGAAATCTTATCTTAGAGTTTGAACAAAGGCTTAATCAAATTGATTTCCAAGAATAGCAAAAAAAGACACAATTAGTGGTTGGAGGCCTATAATGCTTCATAATATTTCTTATAAAATTTTAGCCAAACCCCAAGTCTTGAGAATGAAACATATAGCAGCGAGAATAGTTAGACAAGAACAAACAGGTTTCCTTAAAGGTAGATTTGTACTAGATATTTTTCTTACAGTTTGGGAGACAATGGAATGGGCTCAAGAAACAAACCAAAAAGCCTTGATTTTGAAGTTAGACTTCGAAAAGCCTACGATAAAGTGGATTGGAGTTTTATTCTAAATATGATGGAGTGGTTGGAATTTAGTCCAGAAGCAACAAAAAGAATACAAATGCATCAGTAAAAGTTATGATGAATGAACAACTCTCAAAATCGATCAAGCTCTTCAAATCAATTAGACAAGGTTGCCCTTTAGCACCCTATTTCTTTGTGCTTACACTGATGCTTTGGGCTATTTGTTTAAATCTAATATGAAGGTAATTTTTATCAGATAATCTCTATCCCACATGGAGAAGTCATTAATAACCATTTTGTTGATGATTATCTTATATCTATTCAGTTAGACCAGCAATATTTAAACAACACTTTTAAGGATCTTGAGCAGTTTTGTGCAGCCTTTACAACCAAGATAAATGATTCAAAATCAGAAATTTGGCTCATAGGAGAATATTCCTTATCGGATAGATTTTCTCCTGCCTAGAAATAGGTTGCAGATGGTGAGATTGTTAGATATCTTGGTATACCATTTGGGAAACGTGTCTCCTTGGTTGATATGTGGAACTGGTGTATGAAAAAAAAAAAAAAACTTTAGGTATAGCCTAATAAGTTGTTATCCTTTGTTGGTAAATTTATTGTGATAAAAATATTTTGCAAGCATGTCACATTTATTATTCCTCATGTTGGTTACCTAATACTTCTCAGTATATGAAGTTAGAATAGACCATTCATGCATTCTTATGGTCTAATTTTTATGGCTCCAAAAAACTACCTTTAATAGCTTAGAAATATTACACTATTCCAAAAGCTGATAGAGGGTTGGGTCTTTTGGATATTCAATCGTAAGGTAAATTTTTGGCTATCAAATGAGTGATCAGGTATTTGACAGATAATGAAAATTGGAAACTTATATTGAGACACATGATCCAAACTTGTACTCATGTTGATGGTGTTAAAGGGACCTTTCACTTGGAGGATACAGTGAGAAATCATTATAAATTTAAAATTAAGGGTTTTATTCTCATTAAAATAATTTGTGAGGCATGAAAAGTGGCAACAATAATGATTCAATGGGATATTAATGAATATAGCAATGGTTGTGTCTTTCCGCATCGATAAATCTAGTTGTGGAACGATAATGGAGTCTATGCATCAAATCATCCAACATTACAAGAAAAATAACTAGCTAAAAAAGGAATTAATTTTTGGTCTAACGTATGGAACATTGAAACAGGTACATGACATTCATGGTTTCTACTACAATCTACTTATATTCTAAAATATTTTGACCAATATGCAATCACTTAGACTCAATCCATGTTACCAAGTAGTTTTCTCCCTAAGTTGAATAATGGTGTGGCTAGTCTTGATTGGAACACATGGAAATGGAAGTTTGCTAACCCTTTGCCACATTTTATAAGATATATAAAAAAAATCTTATACATATCCCATTAGATATTGTTCTCAACCAGGGTTAGTGAATTCATTGCATGTACAAAAAATGGAAAACAGGTTGTCTAAAAGCTGGCACTTCAATATTTTAGCTCAATTGCATGTTTTTACATGGATTTTGATGTTTTAAGGGATCCCTTGTAAATATTCTTTGTCCAATATAAATATTACTTCAAACAATTGTATCACATGCAACAAAGAAGAGACAAATAAACATATTTTTTTGGGAGTGTCCACATGCTAAAGCAATATGGCATAATAATTTTGATTAGACTATTGGTCCTTTCATTGGAAATCACATATGATGGAATATAGCTCTCGTGGGTGACTCCCATCATTACCCGTCTTATCTTGTTGAAATATGACATGTTGTTAGAGATTCAATCCTATTTGGAATTTGGAAGGACAAGTGTTTATCGATTTTAAGTACAACATTAACTACAGTTCTTGAGGCTACATAAAAAAATTTGAAATATATTTCAGAGCAGTTACAAATCTCCAGTCTAGTTATCATGAGTGAACTAAGAAAGACATCTAACATTAAAAAATTAAAATCATAAACTTTCATAATTATTGTATTAATTTTATTTTAATAAAATAATAAACTATATTTAAATAAATAAATAAATAAATAAATAAATAAATACTTTGTTCTTTAAAACTTCAATCAAGATGGTGAAGATGCAATATGCAATAGATCCAAAATTTAGGTTTGTATAAACTTTTTGCTTAGGGATTCATAGACGCTACTGCCTCTAATTAATAATAATACCTACAATGGGTTCTCATGGGTTGGGGTTAGGAGCACTTCCTTCTCACCACTAGTCTCCAATAGTTTGAGAGTATACATTCATCTTTATATATTCAGTTAAATATACTTATTTGTATTATTTATTTATTTTAATCATTTGATTTTTATTTAAAATAATGTGTACTGGAATAATTCTAAATGGTTTAGGTTTATTAACGAGGTTTTATCATTAACTATGGGATTATGTTCATCATAATGAATAGTTTCTCTCTTGAGCATGCTTGTATACTTGTATATGGGATAATAACAATTTATATTTTGCACTATAATAAAATCTTCAACATAAAATGTATGTTGTTTTTTCTTTAAATAATAAATATTTATATAACCATACATGATGATGTTGCTATGATATGGTATTTATAATATCTAGGTCATGGGATATGTTGTAGCAACATGTACTCCATTTATGTTGTAGTAAAATAGTTTGGGTAAATATTCACATAATTTATTTTTCATTAATATATTGGATTGTAAAATTAAGATATATTTTTTAATACTTATAAAAAGGTGTTGAAAGTTTCCTAAATCATTTATAATAAGAAGAAATCCAAGCTTAAAAAATTGTCAAAAAAGCACAATAGGGAGAACTCTATGTACGGACTTAAAACTAACCAACCCATCAGGACATAACCAGAGTAGCTCAAAAAAAAGATGAGAACCCACACTAACATATCCCTTCCCAACTTAACTAAAATAGAGAAGAGATAACCTCAAAACGAAAGGAATGTAAATAATGGGATAAATATAAGAAAAAAATCCCTGCTACAACCTATATGAATCCACAATTACATATGCTCTTTAGAGGGTACTAGATCATAGATATCCCAATCAATAACTGTAATGGAATTCAAATTTCAAAAAAATATGGATCTAACCATAAGAATGTGTAGACCACCCATAGTAAAAGGCTCACATTATTAATAAAACTCATCAAATAAATTGTTCAACTTATAAAATTCTCCCTCAAAATAGAGATATTATTTTTGCTTAACCCTAGATTAGCTAATAAGTTTGCACTCTTATTACCTTCTCTAAAGGTTTGCTTGACTTGAATTTCCTCAAATTTTGATTGCTTTTTTTGGATTCCTTAATTAGATTGATGATGTTCCAACTAGAATTTTGATCATGAAAATAAACCTTAATTATATTTAAGGAGTCCCCTTCAATGATATTACAATCCAAAATTCTATTAATGCAGTGTCTTGATATAGTGCCTAATACCTTAACTTCAAACCAAAAAAAAAAAAAAAAAAAAAAAAAATTTATGGACCTAAGTTTTCCATAAAGACAAGAAACTCATTATGATTACTTCCCTAATAAAAGATACTCTAACCATATATTTTACAATTTATCAAAAAAAAAATTATGATCAATCCAACTAATGAAAGATACCCTAACTATATATGCATCATTAGAATGACTTTTTCTTACCTAAAAAATCGCACTGTTTATTTTTAAATGTATATTTTTATATTTATTTCTTTTATTTTATCATCCTTTCTGTATTACAATTGTTTTTTTTAACTTTCTTTCTTTAAAATTAAAATTAAAATTAAAATTAATATATATATATATATATATATATATATATATATATATATATATTTATTTTCCCGTTACTCCTACCGTGAAGTGAAGACGCATCCAAAGCAGCACTCAGATTTACACCCCTGCTTTGTGCTCTTTTCTGTCAAAAAGGCGAGGAAGAGTTACACCTTTAATTCTAAAATTCAGCATGACCACAGCAATAATAATGATGATGGCAAAGACAGGGAGAACGATTCGAGCTCTCATATTTTAGAAATCGAGAGCTTGACCACGCAAGGAACGTGTGATCCAAAAGCCAGAAATATTCTTCGGAAAGCCATCTGGATTAATCTTCCAGTATTCAATCTGGTTATCTGCATGAGTTCGAAAATTCTCATAATCGAGGCAAAGAAGAACCGGTCACGACTTTTGCGCAGAATTCTTGCTATGGGCCAAGCGAGGCTTCTGTAGAATTAGGAGACACAATGGACAAAGGCAGTTTGGGGAATTTTTCTTGGGAGTATCAAAAGTTGAGGATCATGAAAGGGTGCTCTCTACTGAGCTGAGCTCGGATGTAGCAAACTTATGTCCTAAGATTTTGAGTCAATTGGGTAATTCATATAATAGAAAGAAGACCTTGAGTATGTTATCATCAAAGAGAAATCCACTTTAAATTTGTGGAAAACAATGAGCATTGGTGCTTGTAAAAGTTTGCATGTAAAAAAACAAATATTCTATATATTTATGAGGATATATTTTATGAGGATGCGATTGAAATTTTAATCTTTAACTCTTCACAAGGAAGTACAATACTCCAAATTTGTGAAGTTTTAATTTTTTTTTTTAAATTTGAATTGAGATATAATATTTTGAAGCGTATATTTTCAAGTATAAATGTAGGATAAAGTTATTTTTTTATTAGTAACGGGTTTTAAAGGGACCCAACACTTTATAACATGCTGCAAGAAAGATCTTGTGAAGGTTCAACTCCCTACCGAACAAGCTAAAATTGGACCATTCATAGAATCCATAAACTAAAACAGTTTAAACTATTACAAACATACCGTCCATGGGCATAAAAAGAAAATAGAAACAATATAGATATCGTAGAGACCTTCCCAAACAACCGCATACAAAGAGACAGAGAGAGCATAAACACCATCCTAGGAAACAAAAGGGGATAATTATGTTCAGGATCAACTATTTTACTCTGGGATGTAATCCTCGTCATCTTTGGGATCATCCATAAATACATTAATCATGACATTAATCATCATTGGTAGCGACAAGTTCACTACAAGAATCAACAATACATTGAGGAATATTCCCTTGCCACGTCAAAAAATATTGAATAGTTAAGCCAAAGTTTTCCATTGTATTTGCAGCCCGATTGCCTTCCCGATACACATGTTGAATACACCAATTGTTGATCGCCCTTAGCTGGACAATGGACTCTTCCATGGTTGGTCCCACATTTCAAGGAGGATTCGATACCCCCTTAAAATAGTTTATGGTGTTTAAGGAGTCTCCTTCAACTATCAGATACTGGATATTGAGATTGATGGCCATTTGGATGTCTCGAAAAAGTTGCCCAAGCCTCAGCAAAATTATTATATTGGACTCCAAGTTTTTCTGCATACGCCAAAGTGAGTCGACCTTTGTTATCCTGGATCACTCCTCCACAACTCGTAGCACCAGGATTGCCTTTTGAAGCACCATTAAAATTTATCTTGAACCAATGAGGAGGGGGGAATCCATGAAACTAGGGATCTATCCACAACAACTTGAGGATGACCAAAAACCTCAAAATATAGGTTAGTAGAACGTACCACTTGAATCTCAAACGGGGATGAAGGACAATTGTCCGAAGGAATGATATTAGCATTTTCTGAGGTAAACATGACAACTCTCAAAGAAATTGACTCCGAGTCAAGGCACGAATATAGAAAAGCATGATTATTCCTTTCTAGCTAAATTTAACACATAAAATGAGGGAGAATGATTGCCCACAAAAACTTCAGATGAGTGGACTTAAAGGGGTCTGGACATTATATAATAAGATCACTGATAAATTGAGGAGCAACCCAAGAAATGGATACACTTGACATGATCAAGGACAGGAAAATTCAAGAAAAGGGGCACTCTAGAAACAGGTGATTGACTGACTCCCATGCAGATTTGTAGAGGTAACATCTGTTGGACAAGATCATACCACGGGTTATTAAATTATCGATGGTCAATAGCCTATTTTTTACTACCAACCAATAAAAGTGAGAAATATTAGGAATAATATTTTTGATCCATATACTCTTGGAGGGGAACCAATCATCTTCAGATTTAGTCATAGCCATATATGCGGTTTTGACTGAGAAATTCTCAGACTGGTTGAGTTTCCAAAAGAGAACATCAGGTGTCCTCGTGCTTGGAATCACATGATTTTGAAGAAGCTCAGATAGGCAGAGGTGGGTAGAGTGAAGCTCAAGATAATCCAAATCAGCAGGAATGTCAGCCCAACGGGGAACCACTGCTTCATTATTAATAACATTCTCAACCTTGGGGCCAAAATATAGATCAGTGAAAGGTTTAAGAATACTTACAGAATGATCATGGATGAGGGGTTGAGCTGTAATCCATGGGTCCTCCCAGAATATAATTTGTGATCCATATCCAAGCTTCCAACATCCACCTTTTTGAACGATATACTGGGTTCGACACACTGAGTTGCAGAATGTAGACCCAACAGGCATAAGGAAATTGTCCATCAGAGATCGTTGCCTGAGGTATTTGGCCTTAACAATATCAACCCACTAAGATGGGTAGTTAGACACAATATTCAATCCTTGCTTTGACATCATGCCCATATTCATCTGGTGAACTCTCCTCAGACCTAATCCTCCCCTATGTTTTGGAAGGTATACCTTATCCCATGCAACAAGGGAAAATCTACTTTTATTCTTCATTCTTGACCATAGGAAATTCCACTGAAGTTGTTCCAATTTATTACAAACAACTATTGGAGTTCAAAATAGGGACATAAAGTATATTGGTATACTCTGAAGACAAGATTGGACTGAAATGAACTTCCTAGCATTGCTAAGCAAGGCTCCCTTCTAGCCAACAACCTTCTTCATAACCCTCTAAATGACACAATCCCACATCCTCATAGTTGGGTGCCCTTGGAACAATGGTAGGCCAAGGTAAGTTATGGGAAACTTAGCAATAGCACATCTGAGGATCTGAGCTATTCTTGCTTGTCTATCAACTAGAGTATTGATGAAGTGGATGTTGCTTTTCAAGTAATTTACTCTTTTCCCGACAACCTTCTCATAAGCTTCTAGTATAAATTTAATAACTCTGGCTTCGGGAATACTAGAGGTTGGCTAATATTGTGTCATCAACAAATTTTTGATGAGACACTAGAGGGAGCTCGGTTGAAGCCTTGATACCTGAAATACCACCCACCCTTAGAGTATGATGCATTAAGAACCCTTCCTAAGATGTTCGCCACTAGGATGAACAAGAAAGGTGAGATCGGATCACCTTGTATTATTCCCATTTTAATCCTAAAGTATCCTGTAGCTGCTCCATTAACAATGACCAAAAACTAGGTAGAGGACATGCACACTTTAATCAGACGAATCCATCTATGGTGAAAACCAAACCGGGCTAAGACAACAGTGAGAAACTCCCAAGAAATCCTATCAAAGGCTTTACTGATGTCTAATTTTAGGAAAACACTTGGGGACATATTGACCATGATAGAATGGATCAGTTCATGGATAGTAATCACACTATCTATAATAACTCTCCCACGGACAGAGCTGCTTTGACATTTGTCAATGATTTTAGGTATAATCAACTTTATTCTACTCGTCATAGCTTTAGTAAGGATTTTGTATAACACATTGCACAAGCTGATGGGACGGAAGTCAGACAAGGATCGACACTCATGGGTTTTCAAGATAAAGTGATTCTATACCACGAGGCAATTTTTTTTTTTAGTACAAGGTAAAAAACATTTATAAGCCTTAACGAGAATGCTCTTTCAAGAATATCACAGTAATATAGAGGGAGACATGACATCATATTTTTAGGAACATATAGAAAAACTAATGAATCTCATTTTGGAGGTATGTAAATATAATATAATTTGATTACTTTATAAAAAAAATGTCTTCTAATTCAATTTTTTTTGTTTTTTTTTAAGAATTGTAGGAAATAAATAATATTTAATATAGCATTTTTAAAATTGTAATATTTTTAAATATGAAATATGTAAATATTAAAAATTGTATGTAGTTAAGAAAAATAAATAATAATTTTTTTATATAAAAACATTAACAATTTTTATTTATTTTTAATGTTTACTTTTACACACCTAATTTGGAAGATAACCCTAAATACTATGATGTCCCAAAAAAACAATAAAAATATAAAATTAAATTATTTATACTACTTTCAAACTAGTTTAAAAATTTACTTTATTCTTTAAAACTACAATCAATAAGGTAAATATGCAATATGCAATAGACCCAGAAGTTAGATTTGTATAAACATTTTTCTTTGAGATTCATAGACACTACTATTATTAATTAATAATAATACCTACAATGGGTTCTCTTCTATTGGGGTTAGGGGCACTTCCTAGTCCTGCATTAGTTTAAGAGGATACATTCATCATTAAATCTAGTTATTTGTATTATTTATTCATTTTAATCATTTGATTTTTTTTCAAGATAACGTATACTTAATGGAAATTTTTTAAATAGTTTTAGGTCTATTATTGATGTTTTATCTTTAAGGATGGGATTATGTTCATTTTCATGGATAGTTTATCTCTTGAGCATGCTTGTATATAGGATTGTAACAATTTAGATTTTACACTATAATAAAAGCTTTAACATGAACTATAAATTATATGCTATTTTTCTTTATATGATATATGTTTATGCAATCATATATGATGATGTTGTTATGATATGGTATTTATAAGATATAGGTCATGTAGCAACATGTACTCCATTTATTGTTATTACATAAACTAGTATTTCAACATATTTTAGTAAAATATTTTGGATAAATATTTACACAATTTATTTTTTATTAATACATTGAATTTTAAAATCAAGATATATATTTTTAGATAATTATAAAATGAGTGTTCAAATTTCCCCAAATATTTTTTAATAAAAAGAAAGCCAAGCCTAAAATATTATCAAAAAGGGCACATATAGTCCATGCAAGAACTTAAAACCATCCAACCCACCAGGGCATAATGAGAGCAGCTAAAAAACAAGAAGGGAACCCACACTAATAGATCCCTTACCAAACCAGCTAAAATATAGAAGAGTCATCCTCAAAATAAAAGGAACATAAATAGTAGGATAGAGAGATAGGGATAAAAGACCCCACTACAAGTTGACTATATGAATTCACAACTAAATCCACTCTTTAGAAGAAACAAGATCATGTATCTCCCAATCAATAACTACAATGAAATTCAAATTCTAATAAAAATATGTATCTAGCTATAAGAATGTGTAGACCACCCATAGAAAAAGGCTCACATTATCAATAAAACTCATCAAATAAATTGTTCAACTTCTATGGGAAAATTGTCCATATAAATAGAGAGATTATTCTAGCTTAACCCTATATTAGCTAATTAGTCTTCACTCTTATTACCTTCTCTAAAGGTGTGTCTGACTTGAATTCCCTTCAAATTATGATAAAATATTTTTTATTCCTTAATTAGATTGAAGATGTTCCAAGTAGGATTTTGATCATTGAAAAAGGCCTTAACCACATCTAAGGAGTCCCCTTCAATAATAATTTTTATTACAATTCAAATATTTTGTTAACATAGTGCCTTGATACAATGTCTTAGCTTTAGTAAAATGATAAGTTTATGGACCTAGGTTTTCCACAAAGGCAAGAAGAACCTCCCCATTGTGATTCCTAAAGAGACCACATGTCCCTGTCAACCCGATATTCTCTTTTGATAATCTATCAAAATTAAATTTAATTCAATCCTAAGGTAGAGATTGTCATTTAATAGAGGTTATGATATCTAGAATATCTATCATTCTTGCACTAATTTAAAAGCCCAAATTTTTCAAAAAAGTAATCTATGCTACCCTTCCATGACTAAGAATTGAAGATGGATTACCCACTTTTTTAAAAATTATCATTAACACTCTAAGACATACTGATTCAACATTTATTTCCATACTTTTATAAATGCTTCTATTTATTTCCTTACAAATATCCTAGAGAATATGTAGGTGGCTAAAGGATCAAATGGAGCATAAGATATGGTTTACAGATAGAGAGGTACACTACTCGAACACCCATGAAAATTCTAGAAAATCCATCAAGAGTGAAAACACTTTCCTCAAAAGAGAGAATTGGAAAAACAAGTGACTGGTGGATTCATCAAAAAATTTATAAAGAGAACACCAATTTGTAATTATATATACCTCTTCTCTGTAATTTTCCACCATGATAATTGTATCCTAAGATCCCAACCAAAGGTAAGAGTTCACTTTTGGTGTAAGATATTTAACCCAAATTTTCTTGAAAATAGGGACTTCCTTCATTACAACAAAATCAATCTTATAGGCTGACTTAATAGAAAATAACCCATCATTTACATTTTTCCAAATTAATTTATCTTCCTCTTCTCCATTATTTACAGCTTGCAACATTAATAAGTCTACAATGAGACTGAAACTTCTCTATTATAGCATATTTAGATTTTCTAAAAACTCTTTTTTTTTAATTTTAATCTTTATTGAATTTGCATATAATAAGCCACCTTAGAACCAAATACAACAATGGATATAGATTTAGATAAAGCTAATTATTAGGAGGAGATTAGAGGTGATCCTGGATTCAAGGATCCTTCCAAAAATCAATAGCATTCCCATTTCCTAGAATCAATTTATACCCTCCACGGATGATGCTTTTATTTTTCAAAGTACTATGTCAAAAGATCAATTATGAGGTTGGTGAAGGATCCTTCAGAAAATTAAAGTTGGTATAAATATATTTAGCCAACATAATATTCATCCAACCAATATTTTATTTCTTAAATAGCGTCCATTCCTACTTTACCACTAAATATTTATTCATACATTTGACCTCTAAAACCTAGACCCCCAACTTTAATTTCTTTACAAACTTTTTATCATGAGACAATATGAAATATTTTCTTGCTCTCTAAACCAGACCATAAGAAAAACTCTTGAAGCTACTCAATATTTTTAAATACTTTCATTATGGCTTTGAAAATATTGAGGAAATAGACTGGTATGCTCTACAGAGTTGCCTTACCTAACTATACCTTTCTATCCTAGCTAAGAAGAGCCCCTTTATAGCTAGCGAAATTTTCTTGGTTCGTATATAATACTAGGCCCTAAATATTCTCTTTCATTCTACCATTGAATAGGGGCATCCCTAAATAAAAATATGGTAGAGCCGCAATCTAACAATCCAAAAATTTTGTAATCTTCCTTTGCCTATCGAGGGGGTATTCAAGAAATAAAATTCTACTCTTCTTTAAACTGATCATATGAACCATCACCTTTTCTTAAAGGTCAAAATTTCTTTAACCATTTTTACTTAGGGAATGGACACCATAGTGGAGATAAAAGTATCATCTACAAATTGGTTATGATAGATGTAATTAGAGTGTAAAGTTAAACTAATACCCTTGATATCTAGATCAGCTTTTATGGCTCTATCGAGCACCTCGACAAGAAGTATAAATAGAAAGAGGGAGAGATGGTCCCCTTGGTGAAGCCCCCTTTGGATCTTAAAGTACTCAACTGTAGACCCGTTCAACAAGACCAAAAACTAAGATATCAAAATACATTCTTTGATAAGATTGAGCCACTGCTAGTGAAACCTAAATTTATGCATGAATTTTATGAAAATTCCTAGGAGACACATTCATAAGCTTTGTTCATATCTAATTTGATAAAAAAAATTGATCTTCCACTTTTATCCATAGAATGAATGATCTTATGCACAATAATAATCCCATATAATATATGTCTTCTAGCCATAAAGCCTTATATAACTAGATCAATGATCTTTAGGAGGAAAATTTTTAATATGTTGACAAAAACCTTGGAGAAAATATTGTACAGAGTGTTGCATAGACCAATAGGTCTAAAATCGTAAAAATACTTTATACTATGAGATTTAGGAATAAGCATAAAAAATATGGAATAAACATCCCTCAAAATATGTCCCATTCTCTAAACCTCATTCAAAGAATTTTTAATATCTCTCCCCACAATGTACGAGTATATCTGGAAGAATATATGATAGAAGTCACCCAACCTTGGAGATTTCAACCATCCCATGGAAAAGGCTTCCTTTTTAATTTTCTCATATTCAAAATGGCTGATCAAAATAGAGTTCATATCTTTTGTAACTAACTATGGAATGCTATATAATAAATTTATTTTGAATTTTTCACCCTCATTTGACTTCACCCCCAATAGGGGTTCAAATTAGTTTACCACTTCTCTAATTTCTTGAATATGAATAGATTTTTTATCGTCTACTTTTAAAATTTTGTTAATCTTGTTAATACTCCTACACTTCAGAGTGGACACATGGAAATTTTTTGTATTTCTATCTCATTATTTTAACCATAAGGCTCAATATTTTTGTTTCCAAAGCATTTCCTCACACACAAGAGTGTTGTTTAGGTCCACCAACAGAGTCTTATCTTTCAATATGGCTTCCATTGAAAACTCTCCAAAGCTTACAAAGTTTTAAGCTAAGCCTTTAAAGATTTTTTTTCACATTCACATGGTCATAAACCTCTTTATTTCATACTTTAAATTTAATGTAACACACCTTAATTTCCAAACCACTTGAGAGATTAATGGCCTAAAGAATTTTTGAGACCACAGTCCACTAATATTAACTTCCAACCCTAGGTATTTCTGTTGGAATATATTACATTATGTACTACCTTGAGTACATATTTAGATTATAAGTGTGTCTTAGATTAGGGTTTGAGTATTTACTTTATGAAATGTAATTAATGCACAAGTAATATTAGAATGCGTAAAGTATTCAATTATGTAAATATGCATCATAGCCCATGTGCACATAAGTTCACAGAATAGGAAAGTGAAGATTCATAGGAATATGAAAGGCCAAGAGTCAAATCCAATTAAATATTGGCCTTTGTGTAAGCAAAACATACATAATCCTCACAATATAGAGTAGAGTATAGTACAAGTTAGATACAATATATAACTTGTATCGACCATGCAAGATTTGAGATCTTCACATTTTGTATGAAGTTGCTATTTTCATGAGATTTCTATAATGGAAATTTTATGAGTACTTACATAAGTTTCTTATGAATTTTACATGATTTGTATATTTCCAATATCTTATATTGAATATTGCATGCTCATTTTAGACCTTGTGGTAGTTTTTTTATTAATTATATAATATCAAAAGCTAATAGTGGTATCAGAGACATAAGAGAGATTTATAGGAGATAGGGAGAGCCAAAAGAGAGATTGAGAGGAGATATGGAGATATTATTTTCAAGAAATTTTTAATTGTTTTTGGTCTAGAGTCTTTCCATAGGGTTGCAAGAAAACTCATGAAGACTAGGAATCAACATAGATCTCTTTCCACTAGATTGAAGGATAAATAGTAAATTTTATTTATTTTCAGAGATATAAATATTTAAATGCATTTGATTGTTGTTATCTAAGTTTTATTGTGGGATATTAGTTTATAGTTGCAACAAAAGAGTAGACATTGCAGATTGACAAGATTGAATATTTAGGAGACCTAAGAAGGAGATACCCATAGAATATTGAAGACTCTATATTGTAGATTGAAGAAAGAATAAAGTAGCTCTAGTGAAGCTTAAGAATAATTAAACCCAAGAAAGAGGTCCCATTGAATAACTTATAGATTTGGAAGATAGAAAATTAAATATTGAAGATAGAGGAGGACTAGAAAAGGTCCTATTATAAATTATATAAGCTAAAAAAATTGAAGTCCCAAGAAAAGAGATCTCAAACAAATTTGGAAGATGGAAGAAGAAGGCTAAAGAAGCCTTATTGAAAAAATGAAGAAGTGGTCATTGGAGGAGATTTGAATAAAGCTCAAGGTAGAATATTGTAAGAAGGAGTATCTCTTGAAAAGAAGAACTTGAGACAATATTGTAAGAAGGAGTAGCTCTTGAAAAGAAAAAATTTGGGTAATTATCGTCATATAACAAAAATACCAAAAGGAAGAAGGATTTGACAAGAATGTTGTCAAATTTTAAAAGGATTTATTAAGACCTCAAGAAATTTATATTCTATATTTGAATTTATAATACGATAAGAATATTGGAGGATAAAAAAGCTAGAAAAGGCCACCATATTTGAAAGTTTTGAAGATAGCCATAAAGGATTTGAAGGTTGATTTACAATGAAGGAGGTTGATGATTTTCAAGATAGAAGTTGGAGGTTAACAGAACAACAAATTGAAGAAGGCATAAAACTAAAAATTAAAGAATATTTGGGTAGATATTGAATTACCCTTGAGCAGCCAATTAAAGAAAGGCTTGATAGCAAAATAAGGCAGAACTCTAGAGGAAATGAATGTTGTTTTTGGACAGAAATATAAATGAGAATAAACCAAAATTTTGGAGCAGTAAATTAAGATATTTGGACTATGAAACTGGTTAGCATTAGAAGAAGAAAATAGAGCTGTGATTTTGATAAATCCAGGGTATATTTTAGAGAGCTTTCGATAGTAAAGTTAAGGAGGAATTGGTAGTATTTGAAGCTGAAAAATTGTAAAATTTTTAACAGAAAGAGGGCAGCACTAATAGCTATAAATTTTAGAGTTTGAGCGAAAAAATTTGGAGTAGAATTGAAGCCACAAAAATATCAGACTTTTGGGCAAAAAATTAAAGGCTAAAAGATAGAAAATTTGGGTAGCAATTAGAGCTGCAAAATTGATAATTTTGAGGCAACAATAGAGTAGAAATAAGAGCTACAAAATTTATAAATTTAAGATAGTAAATGGTGAATAAAATAACCAAGAAACCTAGCTATGAAGGAGGCTAAAAAGTTTTGAAAATTGGTGTTATTAAAGTATTTTATCCAAGCAAGTTTTTGAAAGCACCATATTCAAGTTTCGATAACAACAAAAAAAATGTTTCATGTTTATGTCTTCAAAGTTGAATAATATAACATTCACATAAGATTAAAATCTACAACAAAGGATAAGATAGATATCATATAAGGAAATATAAAATATCAACTCGTACTATATTTTGGAAGATAAATAAACCAATATTTTATAGAAAATATTGGAGATAACATACTATCAAAAAGCGTAAAGTTTTTGGCACAAATTAAAAATCTTGGACTCACCAAAGAAGAAATCACCAACTATAGAGTTGACGAGGATACATTGTAGAATAGTAGACAATGATGAGGAGCCACCATGAGAGAGAAACCACAAAACAAGAACTGTTACCAGGCATTAAAGAACCACCAAGAACAAGTGAAAGTGCCACCATATTAAAGGATGAACCACCATAGTGGAGAAGAGCAACCATTTTTAGATAGGGAGAAAGATAGAATTTTATTGAAAGAAAGCTTAAAAGCTATAGAAGAAAGTATTACTCAAGAAAATTTGAGATGTTGAAGAGTAGAGTCTGAGCAATATAAAATAAGGAACCACCAAAGGCAAGAGCAATCACCATTACAAAGAAGTGGAGAACACAAAAATCAATTATCTATTGAGATAAAGCTAAATGCTTTTGTGGTTACGTTGGAAATAAGATATTGAGTAGAGAGGAACTAAAAAGGAGGAGCGTTTGTGGTAAATAATTAAGTAAATACCAGGTGTAGAGGAGAAGCAATGCATTAAAAAGCAAAGAGGAGTAAAGGAGTGTTACAAAGAAAATGAAAAATACAACGTAGGGGAGAAGCAGTGCATTGCCAAGAAAATAGGAGTAAAGAAGTATTAGAAAGTAAATGAAAAATGATATGTAGGGGAGAAGAAGTGTGTTACAAAGAAAAGAAGAGTAGAGGAGCATTACAAACATGAAGAATAAATATTATGTATAAGAGAAGTGTCACCACTTGGAAGGATAGAATATATTCATAAGAATGAAGAGTTACATTTCCAAGTGTCATAGTGTAGAAGGTAACTCCAATTAACATAAGAGACGTGAAATGTCTTCTTTGCAAGAAAGACAAGTCATACAAGCATATTCTTAAAATAATAATGTAATGTAAGTGAGTAGAGCACAACAGATTCAATGGTTAAATAAACCAGTCAACACTAGGAGGATAGTCAAAGTCTTATAGAGCACCATACAGAAAGAATAATATTAAATGTAGTGAGGAAATACATCATCTTGCATTGAATTATGAAAAATGAGCAACACTAAAAATACAGTGCATGTTGCAGGGTAAGGAAATCACAGTAGAAGCATAACGAATAAGTAGCATATCATATTTAATAAGGTACATAAAAATATTCAAATCAATTTGCATTTTCATAATGGCTAAAAAGATATAAGGAATATCAATACTAATATTAACCTTAGTTAATCTATTATGCTACCAAGGTGTTGTACGTGAGTTGGAGAGGAGAGAGCAATCCTCCAAGGGAGGTCCCAGGTTCAAATCTCCACCCTACCAAAAAGCTGAATTGGGTATCCAAAATCCAATTGACAATGTTGGTGCGGGCAGGGTCGGGTGCGACTCCCCGGTGACTTTGACAGTGTAGAACCCACTGTTCATGGTCTCTTAGACCAAGGCGTCTCCGCAAGGGGATTTTCGCTTTAAAAAAAAAAAAAAATCTATTATGCTTGATATTATATAAATGAATGGAGGTATATGGAATTACACTAATGAACTATAACCTTATATGATTTTTTGAATGATTTGAAATATTTTTGAAGTAAGGAGGATTTAATTTGAAAACTTTTGGAATTAGTTTATTTGAAATTTAAGCATATAAATATTTGCAAATAACTTGACTTGGAGGAATAAGAACTTCTACATAATTGAAATATTAAATTTGTAAATATCCTTATTTTCTAAATTTCTAATTAAGGAGTTATAAGTAATTCATCACCATAATAGGTTCTTGAAATTTACAAACTATATTATTGAATATTGAAAGATATAAGAAGCAAAACATAGATTTGTTAGAAAGTTGGAAAACTAAATTCGAATTAGTATCTTGCTCAAATTAATGAGACAAGGAATCCAGCTTAAAGTTCTTGAATATAGAAAATTTTATCAATAAAAATTGCATAAAAAATATCTTTAGCTTTCTCTTCACAAATAGGGAGAAATAAGGTGAAGACTAGAAGTTGAACATTAGGGAGACAAAAGGAATTCAATTCAAAGGATAATTTAGAAAGCTAATTATTCTATCAAAGACATATTATATTCAAAATATTTGGGAGATACAAGGTATTCTACAAATTTGAGAATTGAAAATATTATATCAAATTTGATCCTATACTCAAATTCCAAGTTGGTCAATAGACCTTAAAACTAGGGAGTCATAAGGTAGTCAACCTCAAAGGTTTAGAGATTTTAAAATTTTACCAAAATTGTTCTTTTTAAACTAAAGAGTTACAATAAATATTACTTTAAAAGGAACTATGGAAAAACTTATTAAGTATACAAGATTCAAGGAATCAAAATGGTTTAGATACATACTTGATTCTAGATATGATAATATGAAAAGTATGATTAGAAGAGAAGAACCAATATGGCTTAGAAATACTTTTGAGAATTCACAAGCTGATAGTTTGGCAAAAGTAGATTCTACAAAGACATCTTCCAATGATATGATGAAAGAAATTGATGACAACTATATTAATGGAAATATTGAGAATAAACTCAAAAACCATTCTCAAAAGGTAGCAAAGAATATTGGTTAGAAGGATGTCCTACATATTTATAAAATAAGTAAAGATAGAATAGCTTCAGTTGTACACAAATGGTTTTACTATTTTATCAAGGAAATGGATGAACTTGAATTTTCAAAGATAAGTAATATAGAAGTAGATATATCTTCATCATATGCTTATTGCAATAAGATTGATCATGAGAAAGCAAATCGTTGGAATTTCATCCATGTAAATATTGTGGAAGAAAATCTCACTCATCTATTTTTTGGTACTATAAAGATAAGTACTATTGAATATTTGAAGAGATATTGATATTAAAATTAGGTTATCTCTTTCAAGTTCTTAATTTTAAAGCATATACTAATAATGAGTTCAAGTTTGAAGTTTTCTAAAGAACGATAAGAAAGGTCATCCAAAGAACAAAAGGAAAGAAAATAAATCAATTCTGATCCACATATGACTTACAAGTTAATAATATCCCTTGTTCATAAAGGATACTTGGAAAAATAAAAGGACAAAGATACTATCAACCACTTTGAAATATAGGAAAATAGTGAAATGAAGAAGACAAGAAAATATAGCATGAACTCCAAAATAAAATGAATATTGAACCAAAAGAAGGACAAGAACAAGATCGAGTTGAAGAAAATATGAAATATGAATATTCATATTAAATACTAAAGTATTCAATAACCAAATAATGTAATATAGGGGGTTTTTGAATATATTTTATTATTTGGTACATGCTAATGTACCACCTTGAGTACATATTTAGATTAAGAGTGTGTCTTAGATTAGGGTTTGAGTATTTAATTTATGCGTAATATTAGAATGTGCAAAGTATTCAATAATGTAAATGTGCATCATAGTCCATGTGCACATGAGTCCATAGAATAGGAAAGTGAAAATTCATAGGAAGATGGAATGCCAAGAGTCACATCCCATTATATATTGACCTTTGTGTGAGTATAACATATATAATATTATGATTTCATAAGAAAATTTACAGTAGAGTAGATTACATGTTAGATACAATTTAGAACTTTTATGCAGTATGGAGGATTTGATATCTCCACATTCTGTATGAAGATACTATTTTCGTGAGCTTTCATTAATGGCAATTTTAAGAGTAGTTATAGAAGTTTCTTGTGATTTTTACATGTTTGTATATTACCATTATCTGATATTGAATATTCCATGCTCATTTTAGACCTTGTGGTAGTTTTAAAATTTAATATATATCATCAAAAGCTAACACTTTTAGCCACATTGCTTCGAATCTAAAGGGTTTAGAGAATTTAAAAATACCTTGAGAAGATTTAAAAACTAGAGGGTTATGGTTTAAACCCACTTTTATGAGGGATGATAAAGAGGCATATCTAAACAAAATCCATAATTATTTTATCATAAGGACTCTATCTAAACAATGTGAATGAGTTGGGTAGCAATCCTTCTATTAATCCATGTAAACTTGTTGCCTTTAAGGTCTATGTCCATAAAGTCATTTGTATTGAAAAATATGTAAAATACTCCATTCCTCTCAAAGTGCTGGTAATGACTCCTATTTTATTAACATGATACAATGAAGAATTAAAATATAAATCCAAGATCCAAGATTCACCATGTAGACCTTCCCTCAAAGTTCTCAAATATTCCCACAAAATACCTTTATCAACATTTGAATTTGGGGCATATATTTGCCAAGTTACATCTCCTATTAGTTTCTTTACAATAAAATAAAACATTTATTATTCTATCAGAAGTTGAAAAGACTGAACCCACCATTTTATCTGAATCCCACAAATACAACAAACCCCCTAATACCCCATGAACTAGACTAGCACAAAAAGTTATAATCTTCCAAACAATTTCTCGAACATAATCTACTCTACTATATTCCACCTTGGTTTCTTGCAAAAGAATAATATTTGACTTATGCTTAAATCTAAGAGAAGCCACTAATATTTGTTTCAAGTGACCATTAAGGCCCCTCACATTCTAGGAAAGGAACTTAATTTACCATGATTGAAAGATAATTTCTTCCATCCCTTAAAAATACGAGGATAAATGTTATTAAAGGATATTATATTTAGTTGTTTTCTTCCTAGAACCACTCCTTCATCCCCTCCTAACACCAATTGAGTCACATTAGCTATATCTACGTTTATATTCTTTTTTGTGATTCTTTATTTAGGGACTTCATCACTTTTCTCTCAATCCCCACATCCATAATCAATTTTTTGTGGCTTCTATTTTTTGGGACTAAATATACTTTCTCCAAATTAATGTTAGCTAGAAACTCAGGATGAGAAGGTATATCTGATGATATAAAATATAATAATTCCTCCACTACATGGGTTTTGAGATAATTAAAATAATTCTAATAAATAAGGGGGGTAAATAAGGCAAAGTACTTACCTATTCAACATGCTTTTGAATCCCACATTCAAGGATTGGCTCAGGCTCCTCTTAGCTTACATCCAAGGGTTTCAATGTGATTTTAAAATTTTTATTTAAATTTGATCCCACGTGCTGAATAGATCCATCTAGGAGTCAAGACATTTCCAACCCTTGTTCAAAAGCTACATTTTATTATTTTAGGACTCAATCTAGGATAATTTGTTCTTCATATCGACCTTAGTCCAAAATTTCCTCATTGGATTTACACTCAATGCAGAACCCTAGACAATTTTTATATACAACTGGCTGTATTTGAGTACCTAAATTTGAGATGAGCTTAATAGAATATGGTAAATATACTTCCAAGTCTGCATTAATACACATCCTAGCATATATCAATCTCGACCTGGCTCTTGTCACTACATCAATGAGAATGAGTTCACCCACTCATTTGGTTATACCCCATAACACATCATCATGCTAGTACTAGAAAGGTAAACTAGGTAACTTGATCCATAGGGGGGTTGTGTTTATCCTCTACAACTTAGAATGAAAGTACAGAGTCCACATTCAAAGGAAGAGACCTCACTTACCAAAGAACCATAGACCCCCACTAAGAACATCACTAAAGTCTTATTCATTATTAAATTTAAACATTATGAAGGCTTTAGGAAGAGTCACAATTTGCAAATGGTCCTAAGACCTCCATTTGAAAAACTCTCATCTGTAGACTACATCAAGATGAGGATCGAACCCCATAAATTTTCTAACCAGGTGAGGTGCCCCATCCTCCATTGTAATTTTAATTATCTCCTCTAAAACCTTAATAGTATATTTATCTAGGGAAATGTCAAATACCACTTTTGAACTAGGGTTCCTTAATCCATATGTGACCACCACTACTAAGGACACATCAGTTCTAGGTTCAAATGGCTTATGAAAATCCCCTCCAATGGGGTCCCATCACATACCAGAGTCTCATAAACCTTGCCACTTAGCAAAGTTTAAAATCCCACCCCTGATCATAGATAACAATATTCGTCTTGTTGCCTAACAAAAGTTCTCTTGAGACCACCTATGACATGCTATCCAATAGTCTACCACCTAAAACCACCCCATGCCCCACCTCCACCCTTTACCTTACCCAAAAGAATCAACCCCCCGTAGAACTAAACCCACCTTCTACATAACCAAACATTACAAAATTGTTGTCACCCTCATCGATTCCATCACCGTCACCACTATTATTGCTCATAGGATTACCATCACTCAACATTATTCCCACCCACTACAACATCATCCCCATCCATCATAGCCATTAGTTTCCCTTCTACATAGATCTACTTCACAAGTTGTATGCCCTAGCATAATGCCTATTTGTACAAATCTATCATGTAGTTCCATAGCCCTAGCATAGCACCCATTCACACAGATCTGCTTGTCATATAGGTGACTTAGCTCACACGAAATTTTAAAGTTAAAAAATAATATATATTGGTGCATACTTCTTTTGGAATGAGTATGATTTTCAAGATTGGTAATTTAGTGTATGCATAAGCAATAATATATATGAGCTTTAATATTGATACATTTTTCATATACATGTGTATTTGTTATACTCTTAATTAGAAAGTGTTATAATTTATCCATGGCTTTGTCTTTATATGCCTTTATTTTAAATTTATTATATTGGTTTAGGAACTTTGTAGTTGTAACATATTGGAGAAATATTTGATGTACAAATTTAATTATTTTAATGTGTTTACTTTTTCAATAATTTCATGCACATTCAACATATTAATATTTAGAGTAGTATATATCTATGTAATGTATCTTATTATTTTAATTACCACACTCAAATACTTATGATATATTATGCTTATTATGTCATTTCTCACTTTATGAATGAGTATAGTTGGCTTAACACATTTTAACAATTTTTTATTTTGACAATTTGGTGGTTTTATACCTCATTATTATAATGATAGTTATGCACTTGAGTTCTACCTATGATAATAAGTGTGCTTTAAAGGAGAAGTTTTATGATATTTTCAACACTAATATTATCTCCATTCTTTGTCTTGGATTTTTTATATGTTTAAAATATAGTTGATCACAATCAATATAGCTTAACTTAATCATTTTATAATCTTTGGTATATTGATGGGTTCCCAATGATTACTATTTACTAAAAACTTCTTTATTTAATATATTTCTTGTTGAACTTAAACATGTACTAAATATTTATAAGTGGCTATTTTATATAATCATTAGGTATGATTTTTGATAATGTATCTACAACATGGGTATATTGTGATGCCCTACACTTCACATGCATTTCACATTGATCATTCAATATACTCAAATGATTGGTATCACATTCATTTATTTTTATATCATATGTATTTTTTCTAATTATATATGCAGCTAATGTATCTCTAATTATTCCCAATATATATCATATGGCATATATTTTGTTCACATACAAGCTAGATAGCTTCAATTTTAAGAATGGCCACTTTTCATTATATATATTATCATGCATTGTAGTACACATTAATACATTTAAACTTACAATAACTTGATGACTACATGTGCATTATAGGATTAGGTTTATGTTTAAATATTATAATTTTGTAATATGACAAAATTACATTTGCATAATATATAAATATAAATTTTAAAATAATTAACCTCTATAAAAATATTCAAATTGAATATCAATTATTTGTGTGGATCTAAATACAACTTAAATAAAACCAATTGGTAGATACTTCTATATATATTTTTGTATTTGGTGCATAGATCAATGATTCATATGAAAAGATAAATTTCACTATCAACACAAACAATGGTATAGTATCATGTTAATGGTGAGCACCAACATTGGTGAAGCACTCAATAAAAAATAGAACCAAAATATTCAATACATTGGTTGAGCATCTATAACTCATATTAATATTAAATCACTAATTCTCCATGTGAAGGTGGGACATTAAAGTTATATTTAAAATTTAAATCTTAAATACTTCACATCAAATAGGGGGAATCAAAATTAAAGTGCCAAAATTTAATAGAAAAAATTGTGCTTCACATGAGTTTTAGTGCTTTGAAATTTAACTACAAATAATACAAATCTTTGCTCAATGTCAATGGTGGAGCAATGGTGTATCTTATATTATAATATAAGTGTTAATTTTACAAATAAAATTTTATAAAACGGACAAAGGTTTATTTATACATGATATTTATTTAAATACTTAGATTTTATGTATTAGTTAAAGAAATATATAAAGATCATTTTGGAGGGGAAAAAATTGCATAAAATTTTGTTAGACTTATTTTATAAACAATATTTCAAGAGAACTCACTATACATAATTATGAAAAAGAAAAGAAATAAACTATTCTTTTAAACCCAATATCTTGGGCATATCTTCCATATTGATCTAATTTATTCTTCTATTAAACAACTATCTCATTATATCTTATGCATTTCAATTATTGAAACCTTAGTTTATCACAAAGTTCTTTCCAATATGTTATGTAGCAAAATATTCAATATCTCACCAACAATTCATTGATGATATAATCATTGTTTCTCATGCTTCTATGTGGGAAGCAAAAGACATTAAGAGTATTCTTGATACTTATGAGGAGGTTGCAGGTCAGAAAATAATTTATATTAAAAGCAAAATGTATTTCATCAACACTCACCAAGAGAGATAAGCAAATATTGGACTCATTTTTTAATGTGTTATATCTTAGTTACGTACTCAATATTTGGGCCTCCCTCTTTTCACTAGTGCTCCAATGGAATCCATGTGAAGCAATGTTAATGAGAGGATTAACAAAAAACCTACAGGTTGGAAAGGGATCCTCCTCTCTCAAGCAGCCAAATCCACCCTGAAAATGGCTTATCTCCAAAGTGTTCCTATTTATTTAATGTTCATCTTCAAAGTTCCTACTGCTGGTTACATAAAAATTGAGCAAATCCAAAAGATATATTTTTGGGCAAGTGCTCAGGATAGGAAAATATTTCATCTGGTTAGTTGGGACAAGGTTTGCTCCCCAAAAATTTAGGGGGTATTGTGGATTCAAAGAGTTTTTAATATGAAAACAACCTTGTTATCCAAGCAAGCATGAAAGATTTCACCAATAGCAACCTTGATTGGGTCTCAATTTTCAATAGAAAATATCTTCAAAACTATTGTTTCCTAGATGATGATATTTCCAAAAATGGGTCCATTTTATGGAAATAAATTATCTAAACCATATCTCTTATTTAGAAGGGGATAAGGTGGAAACTAGGAATAGGGAGTAAAATTAATTTTAGGATAGATAGGTGGATTTATAATCAACCACTTTTAGAGAACAATAAAATTGTTATCTTACAACATTTCCTGGACACTTTAATTGGTAATAGGATTGCAGATTTCATTGAAATTTTATTAGATTCCAAGTGTTGGAAATATTTTCATATTTCATGTGCTAATGGTCAAATATTCACTACCTCAGAAGTTCTCAAAACCATCCTAAATGTAACAGTCATCCCCACTGGTAATTCCCCTAACTCTCCTTTTTGGAAATAAACTGATTCTAGGTTGTTCACTGTTAAATCTGCTCATGATCTTACTATTGATTATCAAGTGGTCCATATCCCTTATGATTGAGTGTGGATTAAATACCTCATTATGAAAGTTTCTCATTTCAGCTGGTTGGCTATTCAAAATAAGATTCTAACGATTGATAATATTATGAAAAGGGGTATGTATGTACTCAATAAATGCTATTTGTGTACGAATTCTTGGTAATATACCAATCACCTGCTTCTAGAGTGCCCTTTATCCAAGATAGCTTTGGATCACCTTATATCAACTTTTCATATCTCTTGGGGTCCTACTAATTTATTGAGTCACCTTTTCACAGAATGGCCTGCTCCATTCAAAAATCTTAGATTATCTTCTTTATGCAAAGTGAGTCTTCATTATATCTTATGGTTATTGTGACTTGAAAGAAATAGTAGGGTTTTATATTCCTCCTCTAATAATCCCATATATATAGCCAAAAAATCTATTGCCTTTGCTATCAAGAATTTCCAGCTCTTCCCTTGTTCCAAACCACCTGATTCTAGATTGGAGTCTATTCTATTCTCTTTTTTTAATATTCCCTGAAACTCCAATTCTAGTTTACCAACCTCCCATCCCAAAGTGGGTACCCATTGTATTTCTCCCCCAAGTGAGTGGCTAAAAATTAATTTTTATGGTGCCTCCAAAGGAAACCCAAGCGATGCTGGTGTAGGTGGCCTAGTCAAAGATAGCAATGGTCAAGTTATTATGGATTATGATGAGTATATGGGGTGATAAACAAATCATTTTGCTAAATTTCATGTACTATGGAGAGGGCTATATATTATCGAGCATTATGAAGTCAACCTTTTTATTGATCGATATTCATTTAACATTATAAATGCTTTAAAAACAATAGGGTATCCTCTTGGAATGTCAGAACTATTGTTCAAGAAGCTAAGAAGCTGTCACAAAATATCAATGATATCACTATCAACCATGTGTACCACAATGCTAACATACCTGAATATATTCTTACCATTTGAGGAGGTACCCATAAATCTTTGTCCATTTTGAAAGAAATATTTCCCCGAGAAGTTTTAAATGCTACTAATAATGATTTGGTTTGAAAGTTGTGGTCACAAATTTTGGTAGGTTAGCTTCTCCAATGTTGACTCTATCCTTTTCAGCATGATGTGTTTCTTTGGATCTAATTATTATAGTAGAAGTTTTTTCATTAGCATGATTATCTACCTTGCTATAAGTGTTATCATTTGGTTCTCTCATTTCCCTTTCATGAAGTATACAATGTCCCAAGATAGGCCATGTCAGTTGGTTTACCTTGTGGTTGTATTCTCTAATTATGTCAAGTCCTTGAGTAGGTGTAGGTTGTGCAATTGGATGTTACCAAATAATGTCAATATACGTCAAGTCTTGAGATGCTTAATTTTATGTCTTGTATATTTTGAGATTCATTATTTCAGTTATTTGGAACTCCCAATCCTATCCCATCCATATCATGTGCAAAGTATGTCCTCTACCATGTCTATTTTTTCTGGTGTTGGTTCCCTATGGATAATTATTATGTGGTATGCCAATCACACCAAATCATCTTCCATAAAGGACATCTATTGTACCAAGAATTTCTATATTTACATACTTGGTTTGTTTCAGTCCATTGTCATATGGTTATGTTCACCGTTGTGTATCCTGGGTAGTAAGAAGCTTTTGTGGTCTTCCTTTCTCCTGTGTCTTACCAATATGGCCCTTCTTGATCCATCTACCCTTCAAATTGATCACCTATCTCACACCTTTATGGAATCTCATGGTATAATTCCATTTCTAAGCAAGTTCAAATGGGTTGAGCAAGATATTACTAAAGCCTTTTTCATTTAATGGAATAATGGTTATGTTGTTGTGGGTAACCTCCATTTTAGTGTTATTGTTAAGCTAATGGCTAAGATGACATAAATACTAGTGAAAGGATGAGCAATACGAAGAGATCATCATAATTGGGAAATTGAGCTCCAAGGTTTCCCAAATCATTCAAATATTTTCAAGTGGAAGGGTGTTGTTGTTGATCGTGAGTCGCTGCCTATGCCTTGACCACGTTATCCATTATAGTTTTTATGGATATTTTACGAGATTCCACTACATGGGTTTTTATCATAACTCCTTTACAAGTTTTTCAAATAGTTACTTCTCTTAAGAAACCCCTATGTGGGTATTGCTCGGACTACATTTTTATTTTTCTGATGTTAGGAGATCCAGCTTTCTATACTATTTTTTAGACCTTTTCCTTTAGTTTTTTGTTGGCCAATATGCAGATCTATATCATCTTATTATATTGTTTTAGCTACCAATTTATGTACTTGGGTTTGGGGCCCATTTATACCTCGCACTTAATCAATTTTACCTACCAAATAAATTAATAATTGACTTAAGGTATATAAATAATTTATATGGTTAGACTTAAATTTTATTAAGAATTTTTTTTATGCTTTGATAGAGGCATCTATAAAAGTTTAACATATAAATTATTTATTACTAATACCAACAAACTAACGCACCTCAAAATTTTTACTATACTAATGTTATCCATTACAACTAAAATATCAATATTAAATACAAAGCATTAATATTAATCCATTAAAATAAATGGTATATGCTCCATATTATATCTAAATCATAGACCCCAATGCTTATATTTATAATTATAGACCTATTACTGATAATCCATGTCATCCTAAAGTATTATTTCCTTATAGTACACATAAATTATAATAAATCATATTATCTTATGTCACATTCTAACAAAAAAAAATCCAAATGTCTCAACACAAATAAAATCCTAAAAAATCTCCTATCATTGTCTATGCCCTCCAATTATAGCTCATTCCCTTTTAGTTATGTACTAGTTAAAAACTATTAAAAGCAATATTTATATTTTAATCTCTTTTTTTTAACAAATGTGAAAAACCACATTCATAGTGCCATATGAAACATATTTTTTTTATGAAAGAAAATATATTTCTGAAATACTTAGGGATAATATTTTTTTATTTTGTTGTTATTAACCACCTTAATACCTAGAAAAATATTATATATTTAAAATTATAATATATTTAAAAAATACAAACAAAAGTCATGTATTTTTATTAGGTAGGAGAATAGAGAATTTTGAAAGGATACCTAACATTTTATAATGAGATACATAGAAAAATAAGAACAACAAGTGGATCAAGAGAGGAACATCCCTAAAGGATAAATGGGTACAATAGACCATCCTCATAAAGTCAAAGCAAAGAACATAAATTTAACCACATCAAGGGGGAGCACCCAAATAAATAAGGGTAAAAGGAGACTAGAATCTAAAATCATAACACAGTAGGGATGAACCCCATAGAAAAATATACTTTACTATGGGTGATTTATACTACCACATTCTCCTTAAGCTTCTACCAGATGATTGATTACCTCCTCCATAAGTGTGGCATTCATATTATTCGTTCTATGGATGTATTTGATAATGTCATGAATAACAACAAGGTTGCTCCTTAGAATAACCACAAAAGGGGCTTTCAAGTATGGAATATTTGAGCACATTTTCTCTATAGGTTCACCACATTTATCATATATGCTAGATTTCTTTTTTCCTTTTGAATGAAGAGATTGAATGGTAACCTGCATCATGAAACTCAAATCCTTCTCAGAATTAGAATCCTCATTTTAAAATGAATAGAATAGGGAAAGGGGTTTTCCCTTTTCCAAAAATATCCTTCAACTGGGTCGAATGTATTATTTCCTTCATCTATGACTTGGGATGTATTTTCTTGAATGGGGTAGTTTTAACCTAGCCTAATGAATTTTGCTCATATTTTCTAGGAACATTTGAGAAATATTGTGAAGAACACCCCAATTTTTTCTCCATAATCAAGGAATTGGGATATTTTATTTTACCTCATGAATATTTAGTAATTTCAATTGAAAGAATGAGACTTTCATAACTAATTCATGAATTAGGGGTATTTTTTTCATCCAACCTACCCACCACAAGGTAAAATAAGAGTTTGAGGAAACCTTGATGAAGAGGTAGGTTATATTTACCTCACTTTACATCACTAATGGTATTTTTGAGGGACCTTAATAGGAATGCCAACACATTCAACTTTCTTCCCCAACACAAGTGATTTAAAAAATCAAAGTGGACATTATATAAAACATTGAACTTACCATACGAAGTGAAATAATACATGATGGATAGAACCACTCTATCCTAAGGTTTAGGGAGATAACACCTTAAGATTCCAGTGTCTAGCTTATGAATCTTCTCACCCTTATCCAAGATTTTTTCCAACTCCTTAGCGAGATAATGTTCTCCCTTTGAATGATTTATCTTTCCAAAATTAGAGAAGTGACTTCAATAATGAGGGACATGTTGATAATGAACTTTATTCCTTTGATCCTTACATGTCTATTAGTCCATAAATTTTCCACATGTATATAGATCAATTACTCATAGCCATAAAATATCTTCATATATTTTACGGACATCACTATCAATCACCAATTTTAGAGGCTCAAAGAAAAGAATCCCACTCCCCATAGTGAGTTTAGATATCAATATAGCTCCATTATAGATGTGATTATTTTTCATGTTAAAGGATATAGTCCCAAGGATAATTGAAGCATCAATAAAATAATTACCTGCCCAGGATCTTGTTGAAGGATGAATACATTTTCAAGCATAAAGTAGAATACAAATACCACTCGAAGAAATAGTAGAAATTCTATGATTATCTATGGGAGCAACATGATAAAAACTTATGGAAAGCAAAAAGTAATGGAGAGGAGAAAATTCATAATATGAATTTGTCACCAAGTGACTACTGGGCTAAAGGGTCTAAAAACACACATGTTGTATAATGACCAATAGACACTTTCAGTGTAAGGCAGTCAAGAATGAATGAAACAACACCAAGGTTCACTTCAAATTCCACAAACATAAAAAGCTACAATACTTTGAAGAAAAACAAGGACACAGGAGTTGGGTGCAGAAGCCCAAGGAAAGAACCACACTAACAAAAAAAGTTGTTCCAAAGAAAATAGGCAAGGTCCATTCATCAATGGATGTCACGTCAACCTTACTATAAAAAAGTAAATGTATATAAGAGAGGATTTTGATGATAAAACATATGGTTCTGACATAAACAATGCAAAATAAGACATACCTACCTATCATTGGAATAAGAAGTTACAAATATAAGGAGCCATAAAGGAGATAGAAAATCTAACTCAACATCTACTAAATAAGGTAAGGAAGTCCTTCATTCAGATTTGAAGAGTGTTTTGATTGAACCCCTATTTGGCCAACCAATCATCTGAATGTGTTCCTAAATTAAACATCTTCTATAATATTAGTGTGATGTTGCATTAAATTTACAATAGCCCAGTGGTGGGATATTTTCCTTCAGCAATATTAATGATGAAAAAGAATTGAATTCTATACCGCCTTCCTACCATTCAAATTTTTGAATAGCATAACTCCTTGATAAAGTGCTTGGGTTTCAACAAAAATATAGTTTGAACATCTAAGAAGTTAATTACAACCAAGAGAATCACCCATTTGTTATCTCTAAAGATATGTCTAGCCATTTCGGTGCTCGGGTTACCTTTAGCCATCCCATCAAAGTTTAGTTTTATCCAATATTGAGGTAAAGGTTGATATATTACAATATATCTAGGGTTGGGTATGGGAAAATTACATGAGCCTTCTAGATTCAAAATATATTGGATGATAATCTTCCTTTCACTATGAGACCATTTATCATATTTTATGTGGAGAATAGAGATATTTTCTTTTGGGGAATTAAAGATTTTTACTTTCACATGTAGGGGATACTTTCTCATATTCCTAAAAGATATTTTATTTATTTCATGTCATATACCCCAAAAAAAATAAGGTAACCAAAAAGACCAAAATATTCTAAGCAACTAGTTTTAGAAGGGGCCGAACTACTACAAACATAGATCTAGAATGTTATTGGGCATGGCCTAGGAAAGATTGAATTTGGAGAGAAGAAGGTGAAAAAATTCTAGAGAGAATGGTTACTCAAGAAATAGATGAAGAAAATTTTCCCATACAACTTCTCAAAGATAACACCTATTTAAAATGAGCAGACCCATTTTGTGAAGGTTTTCAATAGTAAAGATTTTATTGTGAGTTGTCAGCCAAAACAATTTAGTTTATATGTTCTATTACTTTCTTGCTATTATTTTATAAGTTCTCTCAATACCATAACTATGTTATTCAATAAATAATTTTGAAATAGGCCAACAAACATTAAATATTAAACTATAACTTAAAAATAAGTTATATGTTTAACCACTTCAAGGTGGCTATACACTTGATATTACTTTCTATCTCTTGTTATTGAATTAAAAGTATAGAAATAATTATTTTATTATTAAAAAAATAACATGTCATACTTTCTCATGTCATTTATTTGTATATGATATAACAACTCATTTTTTAAAAATTTTAATAGTTTATCCTTAGGCCACGAACAAACATAACATGTCCTTTTTAAAAATAATAAATAATTATTGACAATTTATCAAAATGTATTATCCGTTATAATTTATCTATAAAAAATAATTCAAAATGTAATTATTTATATTCTCATGATATTTTCCATTTTTTTTTTTTTTTGGTAAGTAAGAGAATATTATAATTAACACCGGGTTTTAACTGGTTGACCCAAAACCATTTTACAAAATAGGGTCCACTGACCAACTGGACAAATGCCAAGCCCTGAAAGTTTAAACTGACAACAAAAAGGGCCAAGACCTACTCTTCCAACAGAATACATCCAAACTAAACTATGGAAGCCTAATATTATGGCCATCAGAAAAGAAAGACGCAAAATAGAACTAACAAAGACAAAAACTAATCATGCAAGCACCATGCAGATTAGCTCCGTGCCCATATAAAAATAATAGAATATGGTCAAAAAAACATCCCATAGAATGGACGGCCAAGAGGCCAAGCAGTCTTCCTTGTAGTCCTCATCTAACTTCTTATCATCCTCATTGCCATCATCTTTAGATTTTGCCTTCGACTCCTTGTGCCCCCGGAACTCGCCGGCTATAAAACAGAAGATTTAGAGAATGACACAAATCAACAACTTGCACCGATGAGGCCGGACGGACTCTTCAATCGGTTGATACTGTTGGAGGATGATGAAATTGTCATCTTCTCCAAGACTATTACCAACACTTTGTTATTTCTTGCTAGGGCCTTTTTGCGACATCGAATCCAAACACACCTTGGGAAATACTTGAGGCCAAAGCGGATGTTTCCCATGCATGAATTTGTAGATAAAAAACCTATATCAGTGCCCCACCAGCTACAAAAAACACTAGTCACATGAACAAAAAAAACAAATATGACAAAATCCATTATAAGGTTCAAAAAAATATTTTTAAAAATGCCCCAATTTTCTGTCATTGATCCACTTTGAGCCTTCCAATCTAAAATTTTTCATTATCTATCACCATTGAGACTGCATGAGGAAGATTTTCAGTCCACGTGATCAAATTTGTTGCTACAATGCCTTCATTTGCTAGCCTATCAGCTGCCATGTTTTCTTCCCGGAAGGTATGCAAAATTATGGCCTTAGGTCGATCATGAATTAGAGCCCTTGCTTCGTTCTAACTAAGATGAATCATTCCTCTAAACATAGAAAACATTCATTTGAGATTTTGATATTTACTAATTTTTTTAGTTTAAATTCTTTCTAAGAGACATAAGTTGTGTATTTTATCAAATTAAATAAACGAACAAAAAAAACTAACGCCTAATGAAGAGAAAATAAATCATCTACATAACATTTTGGACCAATTATCTATAAACAAACAATACTATTTAAAAATATAAATATTTTATTAAATTTTCAGCTATAAATGTTGTATATTTGACATAGAGACATGTTTATTTTAACATAATTTTTATAGATGTGATTGATTATTGGGGATTCTTAAGATTGTAAACCTTTATTAAATTTATTTCTTATATTTATTAAGAATATATTGAACATGAATTTTATAAGTAAAAAGTATATTTTTAAATTTATATTAAACTTTATTTAAATCAGCTTCAATAAACATACATGTTAGATAATTTTTTTTTTTTTTTTAATTATTGAAGACAATTTAAAAAATAAACATTACCTTAAATAATGAAGTTTTTTTTTTTAATACCACTAAAAAAAAACTAGATAAAAAAAAAACTTCATTATTTAAATTTTTGTTTATTTCTTAAATTGACTTCAATAATTTTTTAAAAAGTTTTAATTTTACCTAAGATTTATGTTTATTGAAGCTGATTTAAAATATAATTTAATATAAATTTAAAAATATACTTACAAAATTCATGTTCAATATATTATTTATAACAAATCAGATATGACATGAAAATAAGCACCATTATACAATAAAATAAAAACAGTTTAATATTTTATAAAGTTTTTTTTTTCATTAAATGGATGAAGGAGTTTTGAAAGGTTCTCCAAATGTTTTAATAAAGCAGAGAAATCATCGAAAAGGTAATGAAACGCTTCAACCAAATATCAAGTTGTCAACCAGAGAGCTATCAGGCGACAATTACATTAACAAAAAAGTTTAAAATTTTAAAATAGAATGTTTCCCAGCTAAGAAGGAATCTGGGACAAATATTGAAACTAAAAAGCATTTAAACATGCTAAGAATAGAAAAATAAAATCTAAACTACCACCCAGACAAAAAGGATCAAAACTACCATAGAAAAATACACTAATTTTGCACCGAGAAAACTGCCACTCAATGTACAGACTAAATCCATCCCCTTCCTGATAAAGCAATTTGGATATCTAATAGGGGTGGGACACCCATAAATCTACATAGAATCATTATTTGAATATTTTATATTGAGACAATTGGACCTCTGCTGAAATCTGGAAATAAAAAACCATAAACCCCATTTCCACTCAAAACTGAACCTAATTTTGCATTTCACTAGTCCAAGGTAAAATATTCATTTATGAGATTTGATACTATTTCCTACCTCAGGATTAGAGGATTGGCAAAATAATTCAAGCTTAAGTGGTTTACCTTTTGGCTTCTTGTTCTTTTCAATATTCGAGATAAATTGAAGATCATTTGCATCCCCTGTATCTACAACCCGAAACCTGGGTTGTTTTCCAATCTTCCTTTTTACCCCCAAATCTGACTGGCCTTTTTGACTGCTTCTTGTTTTAGGCTAAGAATATATTACCCTTGGTGCTCCCTCCCTAGGGAGAGGGGACTGAACATATTTTTGAGAAACCACAACCTTCAGAGGAGAACCGAGCTCCATCACAACCTTTGAAGGGGGAGAACCACCCTGAGCTACAACTTGAGGAATGCCATATTTCTTTTGAGCCACTTCCTGAGAATTTAAAAAAATATTTTTGAAGGAACTCCTAAGTAATAGGAATTTTATATTTTAGAATAGCCTGGTGAGGTTGAGAATGGCCACTACAAGAACTATAAAAATTTTTCACAACTACCACTCCTAGATTACTATCCATATTTTTCATAATTACCACTCTTGGATTACTAATATCAACCTCCACTAGCTCATCCATGATCATGTCCCCTACAACCAGGTCCTCATGCTCAATATGACCCTGAGATGCCATTGTTTGCTTCTTATCATAGTTCTATTTGATATGATCTCTTTTTAAGAGTCTCTATTTTGTTCTAAAAATCCTTAGGGTACACCTTAGAGGAATAACCAAAACTACTATAGACTGAGCATTTGATAGGTTTGTTCTCGTAAACTATGGATTGGGTCCAGGAACCCTGGCTAGAAATGAGATCAATATGGTCTGGCAAATCCACCTTTGGGTCTACCATTACACACATCCTAGAAAAAATAATTCTTGACTTAGCTCGATTTGAAGAATAAATCAAGATTAAATCCCCAAAAACTTTAGGTCTACCTTGCAATATATCTTCATGTCAAAATTAGAAAGGCAAATCGGGAGCCTAACCCAGAGAGGAGCCAAATTAACTTTTTGAGTCCTTGGGTTAAAATATGATCCCCATTTTATTAGGAAGAAACCCATTCTACTAAAGAACCAGGGCCCATCCCCCAAGGATATGTTGTGAGTATTCTTCACAGTTGACTTTGATTAAGAAACAATTATTGGAAATCACTGCAATATCCAAAAATCCTTTACGTTTCCACTTGATTAATTTCCATATCCTTAGGGCATCAATATTCGTATGATCCCCTTGGATTTTAACAATAAAATTCCATGAGCCTTCCTCCATGGTTATATTCATCAACTCATCCTAAATGATAATATTATTATAGGATGGGGAAATATTAAATAAAGCACTAGGGATTCAAGACCCGTAACCCTTTGCATCAACTAAAGCAAAATAAAATGCACCTAGAAATAGGAATTGTGAAAAACTTGGGGAACCACCTCCATGGACACCTACAGGACCCTTCATACTTTTTGGTAATCACAAATCATCATCAGACTATCGAGAAATAGCTCACTCTCTATCATCACCAGATTCAAATCCACTGACTATCATTAGAATTTATCTTTATGCACGTTCGTAGCTAGAAATAATTCTAACTATGAGTATTATAAATAAAAAATTAGTGTTTCACTCATAACAATTGTACATTATGCCCAACATTGGAACTAGAGATCACCCCAAAACTAGTGTTTGGATTTTTAGGTTTTACTATCTCTACTCTCTTCATATGGCTCAACACATAGTATATTTGTACCTCAATTCACCACACAACCACTATGAACGATCCTCCTATCTTCTTTTGCGAGGGTTTCCAATAGAAGTCCCATATGGTGTGGCCATATTGTTGACAAGATTCTTTGGCTCCTTTCTGTAAATTTTGATTCTTGCTACCTATGCATCTATGGATGAAGAAAAAAAGCATTAAATACATCATCAACCTATATGAATATGATGCAGGTCAAAAAATCAGTTACATTTAAATTAAGATTTACTTATTGAACACTAATATGCCTTGCCAAGCTAATATGGCCAATGTCCTTCAATACACCATTGTTGATCTTCCCTCCACATATCTTGGTCTTCCCCTCTTTGTGGAAAATCCTAAAGATTCCATGTGGAACAATATCCTTGAAAGACTCCAAAAGAGGTCTTTCTAGTGGAAAGGTGCTCTCCTCATCCATGCAGCCAAAGCCACCTTAGTCTTAGCCTACCTCGAGAGCATTTTGATGTACTTTCTATCTATTTTGAAAGCACCAACATCTATTTATTCTAAAATAAAGAAACTTTAGGAGAATTTCCTTTGATCAGGCCCTAAAAATATGCACAAATTCCATATCGTTGTGTGGAACAAAGTTTACACCATCAAATAACAAGGAGGCCTAGGTTTTAGACATGTTCAGAAGACGAACATGACATTTATTGCTAAGCAGGCCTAGAAAATATTTGCAAATTCTAACATGGAATTCATAAAAAGGAAATACCTGTAGCATCACAACTTCATGGATGAAAGAATTCATTGACCTAGATTTACTTTCTAGAACTCTGTTATCCAATCCAAACATATCCTTAAGTAGGGTTATAGATGATAACTTGGTGATGACCAATCTATCAACTTCTGGAAGAACACTTGGGACTGTAATCATCCCATCATCGATGATTTATCATTACCAACAACAAGCATATTACTAATAGATTGTTTAGAAGCAATATTACTACCTTCATCTCTTATGCTCATGGTTCTCCTACCTAGAAACCTTTCCCTCCTGTGATCACCAATTCATAGTTTGGTCAAGCTACCATTTCCTTCGCTTGAGTGCTCAATGCCTGCATCATTTCATTCAATTGTCCTCTCAATCAACTCATATGGAAATAATGTGATCGCGACTTCTTCACTATCAAAACTACCTACCTACTACAAGATCCTCCTAGCCAAAGCCCTATCCCTATTATTATCATATGGTAGAATAAGCTCATCAATAAAGTAGGATTATTTTATGTGATTACCCTCCAATATCGAATCCTCACAATAAAAATTCTTACCAAATGTGGTCTCACCATTCCCAATTGTTTCTACCTCTGTATTTCTTCTTAGAAGTCAACCAAACATCTATTTACTGAGTGCAGTTTTTCTTTGGGAATCGTTAATTTTCTTTTAAGCACCTTCATCTTATCGTGGGTTCATCCTAACTCCCTCAAGTTTTTCATCCAATGACCTAACCCCTTCTACAATGATAGACTCAAATGCATTTGAACCTTGTGCCTTCATCATTTTCTATGGCAGGTGTGGCTTGAACACAATAACAAGATCTTGTCTAGATTATCCAAGGGTATCACTTTTGTTGGTATCAAAGTCTTGTTTCTCACCACTAAAAATGCTCAACTTATCCCCTATGTTAATACCACTAGCCTTGGAGTTGAGGCAACGATCACCACCTGCCTCAACCTGATTCCCCATATCACTATTTATCCCATCCAATCCAACTCAAAAAGTCGATGCTAGGTGGAGCCCTCTTCCTGAAGGTTGTCTCAAGCTCAAATTTGATGGGTCTTCTAGAGGAATACCATATGAATCAAGTGTAGAAAGTATCATATATGATCACAGTGGCAAATTGATAGTTGCTTATACAAAGAACTTGGGTACTGTTGGTCACGAATCTTCCGCAGGAAAGGATTTTCTAAAAACTATGCACCCTAGACCCGGCCAACATTGAAATGCTGGGAGAAAGAGATGTCTCCCAAACCAATATCCAGAGAGGGCTGATTCCATTACTATTTCTAAGTTTGATTTCAGATTAAAGCTGCTGGAAAGGAATTATAGAAATGTAGAAAGAAATAGGAAATTACGAAAAGAGATGGCAAATATAGCCGTAGGTCAAATTTGTTAGATCGGGGAAAATAAACTCAGCAAGATGGACCTTCAAGTGTATGAACAACATATAATAATAGAAAACAGCATAATTCATCTATGACCTTGTGCAAACTACCTCTAGAATTCCATTCCAAAACTTACTTCCTTACGAGCAGTATTTAAATTCAAATGCATAATTTAAATCTAACAGCAGATCAGAAAGACAAGCATAACTTAGAAATACATGGAATAGAAGGAAATTACACAGAAATACGTCTGCAAAATTAGAGGCCTAATCTCTTTCATTCATGCAAGAACTTGAAAGTTTTCATGCAATCTGTCTCTCAAAACTCCCGACCCTTGTTCTTGAGATTTACATTGATTTATATAGAAGTATTGCTTCTTTGTAGCATTAAAAATATGAAATGGACCTCCTCGAGATCTAAAAATTATGCAATGGAAACAAGGAAATGATATCCTTAAATGGCCTCAGAGAAACCAGAAATTAAATGCCATAAGGAGCATTCGGTTGTCTTCATTAAATTGTTGTTCTTGAAAATATGCTTGAAACTGTTAGAAAAATTGCAAATAGCAGCTTTGAATAATGGAAATCTTCAATTCTAGTAGCTTGGGCACGTTCTTCTACCTTGACCGCATCGGAAAGCAATGACACATTTAATTTTGGAGCACTTTTAATCATCGAAAATCGCAAAACCTTATCGGACCGTTCGAACTGCTTTCTGGCGCGAAACTGTAATAGGTCGCAAAAATGCGACATGTCGTGAAATCATGACATATCTCTACTTTGTACACTTCTCTTACTTCTGGACCGTGAAAATCAACCATTTCGTGAAATCGCGATGTATTCGGCTTCTTTGTCTCCTTCGCTACCCTGAACCGCAAAAACGCGACGCTGCGTGATTTCACGACGTCCGTACAATTATGCTCTTTCTCTGCCCTATTGCCGCAAAAATGTGACAATGCATGATTTCGCTACAATTCTTTGCACTTAGTCTTTCTTCAACAATGTGTCACGAAATCGTGACATTTCGTTGTTGCTAGCCTTTATCTCCATGAATGTCGTGAAATCGCGACGCCAACTTCTTTCTTGCCCTTAGCCTCAACAATGTCGCAAAATTGCAACAAGTTCTATCTTGTTCAGCTCCATCCTACAAATGTCACGAAATCACTACCATTTTTTGCCTTAAGCCTTTCTCGCTCACCGTGTCACGAAATCGCAACGTTTGCTTGCATTCTCCACTATTCCCACTTCCTGTCACGATTTCGTGATGTCTTCGTGCCTTGGTCTCATGTGTCATGAAATCATGACACCGTTCGCGCCTTCAACCTTTTCATCCACCTGAACCGCGAAAACGCAACACGTAGCGATTTCGCTACATCTTCCGCCTTTCGGGCTATGTGCCATATTTTGTCACAATTTCGCTACCAAGTTGAGTCTCATCACCTGTCGCTCAATTATGTCGTGATTTCGCTACCTTTTTCTCTGCTCTGCTCCATGCCCATTGTAAGTCACAAAAACATGACATGTCGCGATCTCGCGAAGATTTTGTTGCGCTTCCCTCGTTGACCATTTTGACCGCGATTTTCTGACACGTCACGAAATCATGACGGTTTTACCCCCTGCTGTCATTGACTGCGCTGACCGCAATTTTTTGACACGTCGCAAAATCATGACGACTTGGCATTTTTTTTCTCTCTCCTCATCTGACCCGTGATAACGCAACATGTCATGATATCATGACAGTTTTGCACTTTGGCTCTTCATGCTGTTTTTTGTCGTGATTTCACGACAGTCTTTAGACTTAGATTGTTTTTTGCATCAAAACCTGTAGAGGAATTAGAATTTCAAAAGCTTATGCATGAACAATCAATAATCAACACAACGTGGCAAAAATGCCAACATTCTTTACGGCTCGCGGGTATACAGTTCTGCTGTATGCATGAATCCCAGGCCTGAATCCATTGGGCAATAGAGTCAAGAAAAACTAAAAATAGAAAGCTGGCTGATGGGATACATCTTGGCAGACTGCTGCAACAACTCTTGCTGAATGACTGAAACTTCAAGGAATTCTGTATTTGGCTGAACTGACCATGGAATAGAAATGATGAATGATGGAATAATGGAATGGAGGGAGTGATGCGGTAGACAGTAACAGAGTGCTTCGGTGCTACCAACTGTTATGAAAGGGAAATGGAAGTGGATGGAATGGAAGGTGGGAATGAAAGGATTGAAGTGGTGGAATGGAACCGATAAATGCTAAAACAACAATGAAATTAGAAGAAAAGGAAAAGAAGAACCAGGAATATTAGAAAAGGGGAAAAGAAACAACAGCAGTGGCTTGATTACTGTAGAAGAAAAAGGAGTAGGAGAAGGAGGGAAATGAAGAGGGGAAGGGAAGAAATAGTGAGGAAGCCACTAACTGCTAGGAAAGAAGAAGAAAAAAGAAAGAAACACGTACCTACGGGCTCGCATGCAAAAAGAGCCGAAGTGGAAAACAATACTTTTTTTTCTCTTTTTTTCTATTTTTTTTTGTCTTTTTTTTTTGCTATATACAAGGTGATACTGGACTGACAGTTCATGAAGTGTAGGCTTTCAGATGAAAGCCGTTCACTGAAATAGGAAGTGGGCTGCCATACAAATCTTCCAGATGAAACGAATTTGCTGCACCAGCACTGACAATGCAGAAGGGACCCTCCCACAGAGCATCAAACTTCTTGTGATTCCCAGGCTTGGATTTTTTTTCATTCCATTTCAGGACCAAATCACCCATCTTGAGTGGACGATCAGCAGAATTCTTATGGAACCACTTTGAAATAATATGTGTATGTTTAGCAAACTTCTCATAAGCCAAGGAACGTTGCTCTTCCAACTGTAACAACTGAGCCAACCGCATATCCATGGAATCTATAGCTATTTCATCATCCTGAAATTCCTACAACTACTGCAATACTGGAAACTCTAGATGAACAGGCAGCCTTGCCTCTTTTCCATATACCAGGGCGTATGGTGAAGTCTTGATAGACTTCTTGATTGAATTCCTATCTGCCCATAAATTTTGATTCAGTAGGAGGTGCCATGATCTCTTGTTATCCCCCAAAGACCTCTTTAAAATCCGAAGCAAATTTTTATTTGTGGACTCTACCAAGCCATTTCCCTGAGGATAATAGTTAGAGGATGTCTTCAAAAAAATACCATATTTATTTGCAAATTCAGCTAGTTCAGCTCCAATGAATGGAGTTCCATTGTCTGTAATAATAGCATCAGGAATGCCAAAACGTGTAATCAGCCCTTCAATGAAAGAAATCACCACATTCTGATTTGCAACCTTGGTTGGAATAGCTTCAGACCACCTCGTAAAATAATCTGTAGCTATCAAAAATACCTGTGTCCAACTGAAGAATTCGGATCAATAATCCCAATAAAGTCCAATCCCCACTGCTAAAAAGGTGCTTCAACCTAAATTGGATGTAGGGGCAATGATGCATTTCTAACCCTTACTGTATACCTCTGACATTTGTCACATGCTTGGGCAATCCTGAAAGCATTTGTGAACAAGGTTGGTCAATAATACCCAGCCCGAATGATTTTTAAAGCCATGGGTCTACCTGCATAGTGTCCTCCTAATATGCCAGAATGAAACTCATCCAGGAGTCTAGCCTTCTCTGATTCCTTGACACACCTTAAAAGAACACCATCAATGTTCTTAAAAAACAATCCTTCAGGCAGCAACACATACCTGATAGCTTGCAGATGAAACCTTATCCGTTGTGAGGCATTTAACTGTGAAGTGCATTTACCAGTTGTGAAGTAATCAATGAGGTCATCTACCCAATCTTGTTCCTATACTAAAAGGTTCATCAGATTGTTATATCTAGCAGAATCATCTGCTTGATAATCAACTATTTCAGATGTTGCAGTCTTTGCTAAATGTTGGCATAAGGCTTTACCCCGCACTAGCTTAGCCGGATGAATCTCAACATCAAATTCTTGAATTTTGGTGACCCAACCTACGCGTTTATCACCCATCTCACCCTGAATGATGAAATTCCTTACATCGGGATGAATAACATATATGACTGTCCTACTCTGAGATATGAAATGCTTGAATTTTTTAAGAGACTTCATGACAACATACACCTATTTTTAAATGAAATTATACTTTGCCTCATGAGGTAAAATAATCTGACTAAGGAAAGCAATGGGTCTTTCATTCCCATCATCTCCTTTCTATGTGAGCACTGTGGCATAGCTTTCATCTTCCCCAACTGCATACAAAATGAAATCTTTTGAATAATCTGGATTAATTAATACAGGAGCTTGCAATATTATATCCTTAATTTCCTGGAACACCTCCTTCCTCTGATTCGTCCATTTAAATTCTGCATCCTTCTTCAACAACTCAGTCATGGGCTTGACAACCTGGGCAAAATATGAAATGAACTTCCTGATAAAATTAATCTGTCCAAAGAAAGACTACAGCTCTTTCTTTTTGGCAGGGAGTGAAAGTTTCTTCAATGCTTCAACTCGAGATGGATCAATTGCCAAACAATCTTCTGAAATCACATGCCCCAAGAGTTTACCTTCCTTCACTGCAAACACTGAATTATTTGGATTAATGGAAATACCAAACTCTCTGCATTTTCCAAAAAAATTCCTCAGATGCGAACCGTGATCTTCCCGTCTATGTGAAAATACAGTCATATCATCGAGATAAATAGCAATAATCTTGTTCAAGAGTTCCTCGAATGCAATGTCCATGGCTCTCTGGAACGTAGCCCAAAAATTTGATAATCTGAAAGGCATTTTCTGATAAGAAAAAGTGCCCCACTTAGTTGTGAATGTTGTCTTGTACTGGTCTTCATCCCTAACCCAAATCTGGTTATATCCAGAGAATCCGTCCAGCAATGAGAAACGTTGAGCCCCAGCCACAACATGCAGTATCTGATCTATACGAGGCAAGGGATAGTGATCTTTCAGAGATGCATGGTTCAAATTTCGAAAATCTACACACAGTCGTATGTCTCCATTCTTATTTCAAATTGGGACCAGATTAGCAACCCAAGTCGAGTGCTTAACTGGGTATATAATCTTGGCCTGCAACATTTTCACAAGTTTGGCCCTCATTAGAGTCTCAATTTTCGGATTTACTGGTCGTTGCTTTTGCCTGAAGGGTCTAACACCTTCTTCCAACTCAATAGTATGCTGGAAAATCTGTTTATTATATCCCTTCAGATCCTCATAACTCCAGGCCACAATATCAGAAAATTCTTGACACAGTTGCCTGATTTCTTGCAGTTCATTAGGAGTAGAATCAGTTCCAATCTTAATGACCTTATTGGGTTCCAACTGCAATTCCATGTACTATTTCTTATCAATCTCAATCCGATTTTTTTTGGACCGATCATGCTGATCAAACAAACTTTCTAGAGTGATAATACCCTTCGAAATATGATTATTCTGTAACTTAATTAGACCTTCAGCTTCTTCGTGCTCCAAGGTTCTCCCTTCGATGGTGGTAGCTTCTTGAATCAAAAAGTTAACAATTTGCTCATCATTCTCGAAGACCTACCAGAAAGTATCTTTATCTGGGACACTAGGCCTGTACACCATCCTTACTATCTTTGGTTTCTTGACTACCTACTCAATGGGAGAAAAATTTGCTCCAAGGGATGCTAAGAGATTTGCATGCTTATTCAGCTCTCGATAAATGGCCTAAATATTTAGAGTTGTGAAAAACTCAAACAAGTCCCAAACTTGGTTGCGGTATGCTTTGAGATAATGCTGCTTGGAAATACACCTATTTTTTACTTGGTTTACAATCAGCTCAGAATCACCAAAAATCTGTAACTGTTCGATTCCCAACTTTCTTGCCTTTTTCAAGCCTAAGCATAATGCTTCGTACTCAGTAGCATTTTTAGTACAATTCCAAGTAAGACGGTATGAATATGTTCTTTGTAAACCAGGAGAAATCAAAACAATACTTGCTCTTGCACCATTTTTGCATCTAGCCCCATCAAAATATAACTTCCATAGTTGATCCGTGACAAAATTCTGATCATCTTGGTTAGGAAATACCTGCCTTGTGCCATTATCTGGTTTTTGGATAGAATAATAGTTGATTTCGGTCTCCAGCATGGCATTGAAATCAAGCATGGAAAACCCGTCTTCTAACTGAAGCTCATATAAAACCTCATGCATCAATTCAGAACCCTCTAACTCTTCGGTTAGCATGTTAACAGACTGCATGGTCTTTCTTGTTTCTTCCAGCTTCTCTATATGAAAAGAGGAAGGTTTTTCATTCTGGATCCTGACTCTTTTTCCATTGAAATGGATTTCTAATTGGGAATAATCTAGTGCCAGGTAACCTCCCAACTTTGCAGTAAACTCTCTGGATAAGCATAGAGTACCACTACAATCTCTTGAATGACTGTAATCTGAGGCATAGTGTGTAAAACAATCGGGACATCTTTGATTACACCCACTATTTTTACAGGAGTACCATCTAACTGCAAGACTCCAGGGCTACTTCGTGTGTATTCCATACCCATAACTTTGCAAACTACCTTTGGCATGACAGTTGTAGCGGCTTTAGAGTCGATCATGTAGTTATGCACGATCCAACCCTCTATTTGTAATGATAGATAAAATGGGGGCGGTCTATTTTTACTAGTGATAAAAGTGGTTAAGGCCTGAGCATAAATTATCTGGGTGGGACCCTTTTCACTATATTTCATATATTTTAAAGATTCTTGCAATAAATCTACCTGCCCAGGCAATTGCAATGCATCATAAAGACTAACCTTAGCTGGGGTCTTCTTCAGTTCTTCAACAATGTTGTATGTCACCACAGCAGATTCCTTCTTTTCAACGGGGTGCTCATATCTACTCCGGTACTACTGAGTGGCTTCTACTCTCAGCCTCTTTGTCAATGAAGGGTACTTCAGTTTTTCTCTGGCTTGCTCTTCTGCTTCTGATCTCGTCTGTGTAGGTGCGGCATTTTCTTGTACTCTATGTAAAACAGGATCTTTCGACAAAATAGGCGTATCTAGATTTGATGCTTGCACAGGAGTTTTCACTATTTTCTTCAGATCAGCTGGCACTTTTAATGGCTCTAACTCAGCAGGATCTACCGTAACGGGCTTCTTTCTAGTCCTTTTGAGAATCGAAACTTGCTCTTCCAGTGGAATCATTAAGCTATGGCCTACCTCAGAGATAATATTGACTTGCCCTCCTGAAGAACTAGCAGCCAATGTCTGCACGTAATTCAAATGAACCATGAAGGTGTCTTCTCCATGGGGATCATTGCATGTCGAACACCAATATGTTATTTCACCAAGGACTGCATATTCATTTGCCAAAACAATCAGGTTCTTCTCGGGTGCTTTGCTTGTTGAAGCAGCTTGTTCTCTAGTAATCGGCGGGGGTTGAAATCTCCTAGGTTGGAAATATCGCTCAACTTGCTTCCTTTCAATAAGCGTGATCTTATTACCCATTGCTCTTATTGCAAAATTGGCAGATTTTATCTCTTGCAAGAGTGTTGTATAAGGATCAGGATTTATAGGTGTAGGAGGTGCTGGTAAGGGCAAATGTGCTGGTGGTGCCGGTAATGCTGGGAATGAAGTGGAAGCGGGGAATGGAAGAATGCTGGGTGTAGGCAACTGGGATGGGTGCAATTTTATGAGCACTAGAATTCCATGATGGGATAGGGTACATAAAAGACATAGATTGCGAAAAAGAACTAGGACATAAATGTTGTGGAATATCAGGTAAAATGGGCATTGCTACCTTTGGGGGAAGCCTATCGATTACAATCAAGTCTGCCTCCACCTTTTGTGCTTGCTCGAATAGTTTTGGGAATGTCATCACATTGGACTGCCTGATCGCCAAGCCAATATCTGTATTGAACGCTCGGAGGTAGTAAAACGTAGCTTGCTCAGGGGTAGGGCAAAGTCCTTCAGGCACTCACTGCCAGCTTTTTGTGAAGCGAACATTGAAATATACTATTGCCTCCTACGGGTGCATCTGGATTGCATTAAACTGGTGCAAAAATGAAAATGGGTCAGCCTATTCATGAAAATTCTTAACTAACAATTCTCCTAGCTGATCCCAGGATGCAATAGTGCCTGGTTGCAGAGATCTATACCAGTACAACAATTTTCCTCTCAAGGATAACACTAGTAACTTCACCATTACATCTTCATCTGTTATATCATGAATGGCTGCCAGAGAAGCTACATCATGAATATATTCCTATGCAATATTTCCCATACCATCATAGGTTGGCAATGCTTTCAAAGCAGCCTGGGGAACTGGATTTTGAGCCTGCAAATTCAAGGCCTCTGAGCTGTTCCATGCTGAAAACTGCCAGGGTGGAGGATACTGGGCCATTGGAACTAGTGTATGTAACTGAGAAGATGGAAAACTAGTAACAATACCAGGGATTTGTGTGGATATGGCAGATGATGCAAGTGATGGGGAAACCAACCTAGAATGTTCACCTTTTTTTGTAATGTCAAGTTCAAAAAACTCAACAAGATCTTCAACTTTTTTAGACTTTGATCTCGTGATCATGAAGTACAGCTTTCACTACATCCACGTTTAGAGATTTTTGAGTACTGCAAAGTCACCAAATGTTCTAACTTTACGGCATGAAGGCGAACATTAAACCTTCAATACTATGGGATCTTTCTGAGACAGAAGAAGTCTGTCCCATCGGGCGTGCCAAAAACTGTTGGTCACGAATCTGCCATAGGAAAGGATTTTCTAAAAACTATGCACCCTAGACCCGACCAACATTGAAATGCTGGGAGAAAGAGATGTCTCCCAGACCAATCTCCAGAGAGGGCTGGTTCCCTTACTATTTCTAAGTTTGATTTCAGATTAAAGTTGCTGGAAAGGAATTATAGAAATGCAGAAAGAAATAGGAAATTACGGAAAGAGATGGGAAATATAGCCGTAGGCCGAATTTGTTAGATCGAGGAAAAGAAACTCAGCAAGATGGACCTTCAAGTGTATGAACAACATATAATAATAGAAAACAACATAATTCATCTACGACCTTGCACAAACTACCTCCAGGATTGCATTCCGTAACTTACTTCCTTACGAGCAGTATTTAAATTCAAATGCAGAATTTAAATCTAACAGCAGATCAGAAAGACAAGCATAACTTAGAAATACATGGAATAGAAGAAAATTACACAGAAAGATGTTTGCAAAATTAGAGGCCAAATCTCTTTCATTCATGCAAGAACTTGAAATTTTTCATGCAATCTGTCTCTCAAAACTCCCGACCCTTGTTCTTGAGATTTACATTGATTTATATAGAAGTCTTGCTTCTTTGCAGCATTAAAAATATGAAACGGACCTCCTCAAGATCTACAAATTATGCAACGGAAAAAAGGAAATGATATCCTTAAACAGCATCAGAGAAACCAGAAATTAAATGCCATAAGGAGGAGTCGGTCGTCTTCATTAAATTGTTGTTCTTGAAAATATGCTTGAAACCGTTAGAAAAATTGTGAACAACAGCTTCGAATAATGGAAATCTTCAATTCTGGTAGCTTGGGCACATTCTTCTACCTTGACCGCATTGGAAACAATGACACATTTAATTCTAGAGCACTTTTAATCATCAAAAATTGTAAAACCTTATCGGACCGTTCGAACTGCTTTCTGGCGCGAAACTATAACAGGTCACGAAAATGCGACATGTCACGAAATCGTGACATATCTCTGCTCCATACACTTCTCTTACTTCTAGACCGCGAAAATAAACCATGTCGCAAAATCATGACATATTCGGCTTCTTTGTCTCCTTCGCTACCATGAACCGCGAAAACGCGACGCTGCGTGATTTCGCGACATCCGTACAATTATGCTGTCTCTCTGCCCTGTTGCCGTGAAAATGTGACAATGCGCGATTTCGCTACAAAACTCTACACTTAGTCTTTCTTCAACAATGTGTCATGAAATCATGACGTTTCCTTGTTGCTAGCCTTTATCTCAATGAATGTCATGAAATCGCGACGCTAACTTCTTTCTTGCCCTTAGCCTCAACAATGTCGCGAAATCGCGACAAGTTTTGTCTTGCTCAGCTCCATCCTGCAAATGTCGCAAAATCGCTACCATTTTCTGCCTTAAGCCTTTCTTGCTCACTGTGTCGTGAAATCGTGACGTTTGCTTGCATTCTCCACTGTTCCCACTTCCTGTCGCGATTTCGCGATGTCTTCGTGCCTTGGTCTCATGTGTCACGAAATTGCGACGTCGTTCGTGCCTTCAAACTTTTCATCCACCTGAACCACGAAAACATGACACGTAGCGATTTCGCTACATATTTTGCCTTTCAGGCTATGTGCCATATTTTGTTGCGATTTCGCTACCAAGTTGAGTCTCATCGCCTGTCGCTCAATTATGTCACGATTTTGCTACCTTTTTCTCAGCTCTGCTTCATGTCCATTATAAGTCATGAAAACGCGACATGTTGCGATATCGCAACGATTTTGTTGCGCTTCCCTTGTTGACCATTCTGACCATGATTTTTCTACACGTCATGAAATCATGACGGTTTTACCCCCCTGCTACCGTTGACTGCATTGATCGCAATTTTTTGACACGTCGCGAAATCACGACAACTTAGCGTTTGTTTTCTCTCTCCTCATCCGACCCGCGATAACGCGACATATCGTGATATCGTGACGGTTTTGCACTTTGGCTCTCCATGCTATTTTTTGTCGCGATTTCACGACAGCCTTCAGACTTAGCTTGTTTTTTGCATCAAAACCTATAGAGGAGTTAGAATTTCAATAGCTTATGCATGAACAATCAATAATCAACACAATGTGGCAAAAATGCCAACAGGTACTCAATCCAACCATGTAGCTAAAGCTAAAGCCCTCCTTCAAGGTATTATCATCTTCCAACATTTCCAGTGTAGTATCATCCTGGAAGGAGACTTACTGAATGTTTTGAACTATCTAATTAAGGAGAAAATTCCGACATGGAAAGTCAACAACATAATTTTAGAATCCAAGAGGCTTCTCCATCAACTCCTTGAATCCAATATTCAACACATTTTCATAGAGATCAACAAAATAATATACATTCTCATCAATCTAGGGACCACCATGGAAAACATTTCAATCTAGAACAATGATTTTTCCTAGGCCCTCTATGCTATTGCTGCCCAAGAATTCCCCAATATTAGGTACTCTTTTTGATTCTATCTATCACTCTTTTGATCCACCTTAGATGGGATTTCATTCGAGCTTTATCCCATGGTTTCTCCTTTGTCCTTGAATAAACACACACTTATACTGATAGGGGGAACAGTATAAAAACAAAATTTTCCTTTCAAACCAATAACTATATTAATGTGAACGTAATAATAAATTGATGCACAATTTTCATACACATAAGAGATAAGAGTTTTACATGGAAATACTCTTTCAGGAGAAAACCATGACAAATAATTGCTTATATTTCTTCAATAATATTCATAGGCACCAACCCACAAGAGACACTAATCCCCTTATACAAGTTTGTGGGCACCAACCAAGAGGAGACACCAATTGTTAGAAATATTGAGTTGTCATTGATGTCAAAAGGGAAAACTATCCAAGGCAAATATATCTCAAGAAAAGCAAGGCAAATATATTTCAAGTGAGTCAAGGCAAATATATGATAAGTAAAGTATTATAATATTTAAATATTGAATTTAAATATTATAAAGTGAAGAATGAAATTTATACTATTTAATTTAAATATTATAAAGGTTGAAATATTGTAAGGTGGGGCGACCTTTTTGAAAGTAATAATATTCGTAGTTATATACAATAATGAAATTCATTCTAAAGTGTGCATTCATTAAATATATTCATGATTAGCCATGAAGGAGAAGACAAAGTGGAGGTGTTGAATATTGTATATGAGAAATTAGACTAAGATGAAGAATTGAGGATCGACGATGATAGGAGAACTATGGTGCACTCAAAGGCAGTAACAAAGGAAGGTCTATGAACATCCGATAGCCAATATTGGTGGGAGAAAACATCGACAACAGGTACCAAAGTGATATTTGAAGAAGCCAAGTTGGTTCGGGAAGCAGAGAACAAAGGTCAAATCGTTCATCATAATAAGAGCAAATTTTTTCTGAGACAATTGGGTATCATTGTAGTAGAGAAATTTGTGAAACTGAATGCTTTTATCATATAGATATGATGTGGTTCCCCAAAATTGAAGATGACAATTTCAGTAGCCATAGTGTAGTTGAAGATCGAGGAAGGATAAACATTCAAGCAAAGCGCTTGGGCACAATTTTGAAGCTTTGTTGGTAAAGTCTTGGGATGGCTCATAATAATTATAAATAAGGAGGCCATGCATGCTAGCCATTACAAACACTACCATTTGGTGTAAGAGTCAAGTGAATCAGGAGAGACATCACTATCCACGATGGATATTTGAAGCCTTGTCAAGTCTGAAAGGTGCATTGGTCCAACATTGAAAAATAAGCAAGGAAGGCAACAAAATGGTCAACAAAATACACGCACTAAGGAAGTGTAACTTTAAAAATACACAATATTACCTTTTAAATCCCAACTATTTGGATATCCCAATCGGTTTCCAGCTAGCATTGAGGACACTACATTGTTGCAAGTCAGAGGTTCAAATCTCCTTGGCAGTGTGTTGAGTTTTTGTTCAATGATTTTTGAAGATTAAAATGATTGGAGCTAGAGATAGAATGTGTGCAATATTAAGAGGTATGTGAGTAAATTTTAGTGATGGTAAAGTTCTTTAATTGAAATTGATTAAAGAACTAAGGGAGTTATAAGGTGTAATTTTTATAAAGTTTTATTTTGCAATTATTAGGAGTAATAAGGGATAATGGAAGTGTTTTGATTTGATATTTAAATAAAGAAGCAAAAAGAAAATTATATGTCAGATTTGAGAATAGAACTTAATGCCATTGTTGAGAAGATTTTGGAGGCTTTTTGTTTCGTACATTTTCCATCTATTGCATGGTCAATTGGAGGTTGATAAAAAGCAAAGATAGAGTATGAATATTAGTGCATAACTTCACCCAAGCATCCAAGTGACAAAGAAGGACAATTCAGCCATCTACAAGAAGAAGTAAAGCTTCCAACACCAGAATATCATCCTCTATATGTTCATAAGGATAAACAAATTATGGATAGAATGCATTTTGGTTTGAAGAGACAAACTCAAGAAAAGCTAATGAACTTGATGCCACTATTAGCCAATTTTTGGAGTAGATTTGAGTAGTTTTTAAGAGCATATTTTGGAGTATATTTGAGTAGTGTTTGTGACTAGGTTTTGGAGAAAATTTGAGCAGTGTTTGTGAGCGGGTTTTGGGGCATATTTGAGCAGGTTTTGTGAGCTGGTTTTGGGGCAGATTTGAGAAGGTTTTATGAGGAGATTTTAGAAGGTTTTGTAAGAAGGTTTTGGAGCAGATTTGAGTAGGTTTTGTGAGCTAGTTTTGGAGCATATTTGAGTAAGTTTTTTGAGCAAGGGGATTGGTGTATTTTGTGTATTAGTGTTTATGAACTTGAGCAAGGGGATTTATGTCTCTTGTGGATTTGTGTCCATGATATTGAACAATGGTATTGGTGTCTCCTATGGATTTGTATCCATGAACTTGAGCAAGGGGATTGGTGTCTCCTGTGGATTTGTGTCCATGAAATTTAACAAGGGGGTTGGTGTCTCCTATGAATTTGTGTCTACTAACTTGAGTAATGGTATTGGTGTCTTAGGTGGATTGGCATCCATGAACTTGAGAAAGGGGATTGGTGTCTCCTTTGGATTGGTGTCCATGAACTTGAGCAAGGGTATTAGTGTTTCACACGGATTGGTGTCCATGAACTTTTATAAAGGATTGGTGTCTCCTATAGATTGGTGTCCATAAAATTATATAGGGGATTGGTGTCTCTTGTGGGTTGGTGCCCATAAAATTTATTGAAGAAATATATAAGCAATATTTTGTTGTGGTTTTCTCTTGAGAGGGTGTTTCCATGTAAAATATTTGTCTCTTATGTGTATGGTGATTTGTGCATTGTTTCATTATTGCATTGATATTATTTGAGGTTATTACTTTGGAAAGAAAAGAGAATAGTTTTATATTATACTATTCACCCCCCCTCGTAGCATAAGCCTATGTTTTTCAATTGGCATCAAAGTGGGTTTCTTCATGAAAGCCTAAAAACTTGAAGGAATATCTTACAAGAACACACATGGTTGGCCAAGAAGGTTTTTCATCAAAGAGGGTATGACTATTTGATGTGAATAACTATACTTTCTAGACCATAAGGATGCAAAATTATTTTATGGCACATGGCTATGATATATGGCAATATGTTGAGGATGGGTTCACACCACCTACAACTCCTCCTACGGATAGATATGGAAAGAAACTATTTAAAAATAATTTCAGGGTAATGAATGCAATATTAAGCGGGTTATTTGAATAAAATTTTGTGAAAGTCATACAATGTAACTTAGCAATAGAAATATGGGACAAGTTACAAAGAACATATGAAAGGGATGACAAGGTTAAATTGTAATATCCTCTCTCTAATCAGTTAGCAGTTGTTGCTTGGTATAGCCTACTCTCGGGTTCCCCATAGGCTAATGGTTATGTGTGGGAGCCCTTTGGGGATGATTTCGATGCTTGGATGTGTTGATTGGTTTCTAGTTTTTTGGAGTGGTTTGGGGTGTTTTGGGTTTCACTTACTATTTTTAGTAAGTCGGTTCATGGTGGGTCCTACAAAATGGAGAGATGGGTTTGATGCATTTTCCAATTGGGTATCCATTTCCACCCTCGATTGGTGGTTTCAAGTGGCATGGACCAAAATATTAAATATTTTATCATTGAAATAACTTAAATTGAAATTAAAGATTTAACTTTATATTTCCTAATGTATTTTGTGAATGGGGCCAAAAAGGGGACATAAGGATTAAATTTAAAAAGTGTCTAATGTTATAACTTAAAATTGGGACCCCATTTGGGAGACATAAGGGGATGAAATAAAATAAAATTAAAATTAATTTTATTTGCCCAAGAGGGGCATAGCCTTCTGGAGGAGATATAAAAAGTGAAATTTCTTCATTTCATGCTCATTCTTGTTTGCTCATTTCATGAAACTAGAGACTTTGGCCTGTGCAAGGGTTTCAATCTTTGTGAGGATGAAATCCCTCTCAGAGAACATCATCTTCGAGTGTGAGAGATCACTCCTAGGTGATTCAGAGGCAGCTTCATACAGAGGTTGCAATTGTGCTTCAGTGGAGAGTCGTTTGGAGATTATTGCAGATCTTTTGACAAATTTTTTGGAGATTATTCAAGGAGAAATCAGTGGAGATTATTTTTAGATCATTTGGTTTTCATTTGCAGTGGATTTTTGCAGTATTGGTTGTACCACACTAGGGTTTCCAGCCCTACCTTTTTCTCACAACTCTCAACAAAGACATCAAATCATTTTGGGTATTTTGGCATTGGAGATGGCATGCTTGGGTGACCCTTTGTGGTGATTTCGAGAATTTTTGGAGATGTGCACATTTTTCTATGTTGGTTGTACCATTCCAAGGGGATCATATAGTTTGGGGTTGCATTTTCAGCAGTGGCACTAGGGTTTGAATTTTCTGGGTTTGGCTTCGGAGGGGATTTTAGCATCTGGGTTGGCATTATTATCTGCATATTTGGTCTATATGACCATTCCATGTACCTCTGAATCCCTCTTGTTAATAATATATGATATTTCATTTTAGTTCAATCTTAGTTTATGTTCATTTCATTTCATTTTCTGCATTCTCATTTCTTGCAAGCAAAAACACAAAAAAGTAAAACATCCCAAACACAAAAAAAACATAAAGCAGAAAAGCAAAACAAAAAATAGGGGTGGGTTATTATAGTGGTATCAGAGCGAGTTTTCCTGCCATCCTATGGAGTAAACTAGGTTTTGTTGCACATGAGTGAAAGAGAAAGGAGGTATTACGAAAGGGGACAGAGGAAATGTTGGCAACCTCTAGCAGCCCCAAAGGGTGAAACAGTTTCTAACATCCTTGGAATACATTCTGAGGGGTCCAGTGGTAGTGAAGAGTTATTTGGAGAAATGGTGGATAGGGATAAAGGGCGTGCTGATCCGAAAGATTTCGATGATGCCATTCAAAGGAAGTTCGAAGGTATGTTTGAGATGATGTCACAAATGTTGGGGAAGATTAACTAGTTCACTCCCCTAGTCATTCCTGCACAAAATGGTGAGGTGAGTTCCTCCCATCACCAGAACAATAATAGACATAGTAACATAGTAGCAGCAGGATCGGTCCTTAGACCCATGCAACCTACCTTTACACCCCGAGAGGAGGCAAGAACACAATAGGAAGAACATACCCTAGTAACTAACAATATGAACGAAGTGTGGGCTGAGTATTCAACACTTCCTGCAGACCTACGTGCTAATTTATCCTTGAATGAATTTATGAACCAGAAGAGAGTTGATTACATGGGTGGTAGTGGTAGAGTTGAGTAGAGGAGACCTCCTGTACAGAGATATTTTTAGTAGGCCTTGGGTAAGGTTACCTTACCTCATTTTTATGGTAGTGACAAGAGCACAACTAGAGCTTGGGTGCAGAAGCTCGATAATTATTTGGCTCTTAGGCCAATGTCCGAGGATGAGGTAATCAAATTCGCTACTTTACATCTAGATGGAGTTGCTCACGAGTGGTGGTACCATGGTCTTATTACCTTGGGACATGGGTTAATCACTACATATGATGAGTTTACCAACAAACTCATTGAGATATTTGACAGGAAGGATCCGGAGCTGCACTTTAGAGAGTTAGCCTAGTTGAAGCAAATTGGATCTATGGAGTCATACATTGTAGAATTTTAGAGACTCTCAATTATGGTTCCTAGCATCACTGATAGGAGACTTGTGGTCCTCTTTAATGAGGGACTGATGGAGCCACTTCGAGGTTGGGTCAAAGCATTTGATCCCCCTTCATTACAGGATGCTATGAAGAAGGCACGTAACATGGAGTTTGTTGTCCCAAAACATAAAACTCCATTCAAATCATTTCTGGACAGAAAATATAAGGATAAGAAACATTTTCAGGAGAGTCCTAGACCTTAGAAGAATTTGCCAAACAAGTTGGATAATGACCAACTTAATGAGCTTAGGAGGAAGAAGTTGTGTTTCCACTACAGGGAACCATGGGACCTATCCCATAAGTGCTCAGTTAAGGCTCAAGCAAAGTAGATGGAGTACTTTATAGCTGATGAAACAGAATCAGAAAATTTAGATCAACAAGCTAACTCTGAGGGCAGTGATGAGGAAAGTTCAAAAGAGGAAGCAGAACAGGAGCCAAAGCTTGAAGGATCATTAGCCTGACTTTCTAGCTTTCATAAGATTGGATCCTTCAAGGTTCGAGGAGTCATTAATGGGCAGTGAATCATTACTCTCATTGATACAGGTGCCACACACAATTTCATAGATGAGGGGTTGGTGGCAAAGAAGGGAATCATGACAGAAAAGTTTCAGGGGTTTAGAGTAATTGTTGTCGATGGATTTACCATCACATGCACATGGAAGATCCCTAACTTACACATTCAGCTTGGGGATTATAAGTTGAGAGATGATTTTTATGTGGTGAGTATTGGAGATATTGATGCAGTGCTTGGTATGCAGTGGATGCGTACCCTTGGAGAATTCTACATGAACCTACACACTATGGAGATGAGATTTGATTCAGCTGGGGAGTGGATAGTTCTGCGAGGTATGTCAGATGGAAAGGCAAGAGGTTTTTCTATCAAACTTATGGATCAGTAGGATCTTCAGGTGAAGCATAAGGATTATGATAGTTTTCAGCTGATAGATAACCCATTGTTTGAGTTGGATGATGAGGCTCATTTGGATGACTCTAGCGAGATATTTGATCTAGAGGTGGATTTGATGATAGACCTTGTGTGTACACCACAAGGAGAGGAGAGTTGTTTTGATATTGATATGGGTAGGCCTCCATGTGTGGGAGCCACCCTTGAGATGAGTTACTTTACCCAGGATCATATACATTGGCTGCTTGATGATGGTAGAGGCATACCACATGAGATTCCAGTTGGGAGAGGTGATAATGGGGCTGTTGTTATCTCTTTTTGCAGCCTTCTTACGTGTCCATTTGTACTCATACAAGTGGACTGGAGGGAGATTTTGAGTAAATTTTGGTGCATATCTGAGTTGGTGACTTTTGAGAGGTGCATTTTACCTGAGGATGTGATCAGAACACCCCTTTTGATCAGAGATATTGATTGTGGCAGTGATGGTTCTACTACTGGGATGACTGCTAGTCCTAGATTTGACTTGGATAGCTGTGCATCTCTATGTTTTCAGTCCATCCAACCTTTTTTCAAGGTGGTTTTTAGACATCATATTGGGAGGCTGACTGGGTTAGCTTACCTATTTTAGATTTGGTTGGGTGTTCATGCACCAAATTATGATTATGCTTTCGACATGTATGACAGAGATAGCAGATTAATTGGCAATAATAGTCTTGATGCCGATGTTTGGAGTTCAGTGAGTGATGGTGGTGGCCTGGACACTCTTGAGTTTCTTCTTGGGGTACCAGGGATTAGAGTCTTCAGTGAGCAGTTTCCTGATGAGATTCTTGAGCCTTTGCAGATTTGGAGTACCCATATTACAGAGTTTTTTCAGGAGATTACCTTGATAGGTACTCAACAACATAGTACTTGGTCATTGGAATTGGTTGGTAGAGGTAATCTAACTTTCGGAGAGAACTTTTTAGTTTTTTCCACACACACATCTCTAGTGCATACAGGAGTATTCCGAGATGTTAGTTGCTGCCCTTACATTCTGGTGCTGAATATAGTGATGTTAGGCTATGAGCAGATAGATTTTGATCCCTTGTTGGCTTATGGGCAGCGGGTTGTGGGGAATCCATTAGGTGTTGTGCAGTTAATTCTATTTCCCACATGGTTGAGTGGTGATTACTGTAGTCGATTCGTGATGCTGGTATTTATTCTTTCAGAGGATGCTTTGTTGACTGTAGTTGATTGTTGTGCTTGGGGTCACCCAATTTTCACCAGGAGGTTGAGTGTTGATGGGTGGTTATTAGTTCTTGATTATGGAGGTATTTCCAGAGTTGATATGGCTATTGTTTCTAATGACTACCTCTTGACAGAGTTTTTTCTATTTCATATTGGGGACCTCACGATGAGTGAGGGAAACTACAATTTCTTGTTGAGCAGGTTGTCTTCCTTCTTACCCATGGTGGTGACAGACAGTGGGATTTATGATGATGATTTCTCTGAGATGACCTTGCTAGAGATACTTCATTTCAGCTTTGATAGGTACTTCAGTTCTAGACTTGAGAGAGATTTCATCATGGTTTTGCAGTTGAGACGTGTGCCATTTTGACATGTTGGTAGCTCTATTGTAATCAGAGTAGTGCAGCGTCAGTATGGTGGGTCTTCGTAGAGATTGATATGGGACCCTGGGATCACATGTGATTGCAGCCAGGATCAGACAGATGGTTTGAGATTGACTGGGTATTGCTTGGGGACAAGCAATTTTGGGGAGGGTGGATTGTAATGTCCCCTCTCTAATCAGTTAGCAGTTGTTGCTTGGGTTAGCCTACTCTCGGGTTCCCGTAGGCTAATGGTTGTGTGTGGGAGCCTTTTGGGGATGAGTTCGATGCTTGGACGTGTTGCTTGTTGTCGGTTGCTAGTTTTTGGAGTGGTTTGGGGTGTTTTGGGCTTCACTTACTATTTTTAGTAAGTCAGTTCATGGTGGGTCCTACGAAACAGAGAGATGGGTTTGATGCATTTTCCAATTGGGTATCCGTTTCCACCCTCGGTTGGTGGTTTCGAGTGGCATGGACCAAAATATTAAATATTTTGTCGTTGAAATAACTTAAAGTTAAATTAAAGATTTAACTTTATATTTCCTAATGTATTTTGTGAATGGGGCCAAAAAGGGGACATAAGGATTAAATTTAAAAAGTGTCTAATGTTATAACTTAAAATTGGGGCCCCATTTGGGAGACATAAGGGGATGAAATGAAATTAAATTAAAATTAAGTTTATTTTCCCAAGAGGGGCGTAGCCTTCTGGAGGAGATATAAAAAGTGAAATTTCTTCATTTCATGCTCATTCTTGTTTGCTCATTTCATGAAACTGGAGACTTTGGCCTGTGCAAGGGTTTCAAGATTTGTGAGGATGAAATCCCTCTCAGAGAACATCATCTTCGAGTGTGAGAGATCACTCTTGGTGATTCGGAGGCAGCTTCATACAGGGGTTGCAATTGTGCTTCAGCGGAGAGTCGTTTGGAGATTATTGTAGATATTTTGGCAATATTTTTGGAGATTATTCAAGGAGAAATCAGTGGAGATTATTTGTAGATCATTTTGTTTTCATTTGCAGTAGATTTCTACAGTATTGGTTGTACCACACTAGGGTTTCCAGCCCTACCTTTTTTCTCACAACTCTCAACGAAGACATCAAATCATTCTGGGTATTTTGGCATTGGAGATGGCATGCCTGGGCGACCCTTTGTGGTGATTTCGAGCATTTTTGGAGATGTGCACATTTTTCTATGCTGGTCATACCATTCCAAGGGGGTCGTACAGTTTGGGGTTGCATTTTTAGTAGTGGTGCTAGGGTTTGAATTTTCTAGGTTTGGCTTCGGAGGGGATTTCAACATCTGGGTTGGCATTATTATCTGCATCTTTGGTCTATATGACCATTCCATGTACCTCACAATCCCTCTTGTTAATAATATATGATATTTCATTTCAGTTCAATCTTAGTTTATGTTCGTTTCATTTCATTTTCTGCATTCTCATTTCTTGCAAGCAAAAACACAAAAAAGCAAAACATCCCGAACACAAAAAAAATCATAAAGTAGAAAATAAAAATAGCAAATAGGGGTGGGTTATTACATAAATTGTTAAATATTCAAATACACAAGAGAAATTTTAAATATTTGAACATGAAATATGCGGAAGATATTTTCAAGTATCTACTTTGAGTTGATGAGGTTGTCAACACCATTCGTGGACTTGGAGAAAATATTGAAGACTAATATTATTTAGCTTTATTCCTAAAATTATTACATTTGTAACAAATGATGTTGTAGTCCATGAGTGATGCAAATGAATTAAAATTTCTCTTGGTGAAGCCATAATCATTTTTAGCATGAACCTTGTAATGTACAACTTTATGACCAAATTTATGACATGAAAAGCAATAACCCCGAAAGAAATATTGAAATCTATCTAATTATATTGGAGGATATGACCGCATAGTTCTCTCATTATTTTTTTTGTGATGGTCCTTGGTATAGAATGATGTTTTGTTTTCTTCCTTCTTGATGCTTCCATTTCTCAAAACATCAGCATAGGTCCTAGGCTCTTGTTTAATTATTTTTTTATGCCTTTGTTACTTTTAAGCTAGATTCCTCATTTTATTTTATTTTTACTTTCTTCAAAACCTAGTCCAATATTTATAATCAAAGATATTTATGCTTCGATAATATCATCCATGATTTTTGTGCTTTTATCAAAATTATGTAGCTTATCATTCTTCCACTTCCTTCCTTAGAGAGAAAATATCATGTTCCAATTTTTTTCATATTCCAACTCTTTTACCTTTAACTGCTTAGCCATAACTTCTTCAATTCGCTTTGCCTCTTCACTTTTCACTTTTAAGTCAATGAGATATTCTAAAAGTTGTATTTGTCTTCTAATCCTCTTATAATTGAGTCTTAAATCTTGAGTTCTTATTTCTAAGCCTTTTTAAATCTTCAAGAGCAAAAATAAGTTCCTCTTCTATGTCAACTATGGCTTCCTCTTCATCTTCTAGATCTTTATATTCTTCTTTTTTTTCAACAACAGGAGCATCTTCTTTCACCTCCATGGCCAAACACAAGATTTCTTCTCTTTCACTATTGATGAGACTTTCATCACTACTATTGGAAGAACTACCTACTTCCTCAACATAAAGACTCTTCTTGTGCCTTTGAAAGATATTATTCTCATGCTTGCTTTGACCGTTCCGCTTTTTCTTTTCATGATAATATTTTTTTCCTTATTTTTCATGTATTCCTCTTTTTCTTCACTGCTACTACTTTCATCTTGTAGGCACTGAGCTGTATAGTGACTAATGTTACCATAATTAAAACATTTCATAGTATGCTTACCTTTTTTTTTTATTGTTTCCTTATTATTTCTTCATACAAAGTTAGCTTCTTATTCATTGCTTGATTCTTCACTTGACTTTGGTTCTTTATTCTTTGTCTTCTTTGAAGCTTTAAATGTAGCCTCCTATTTGGATTTTTGATCTTTTTAGTCCTCATATTATAGGTTGTAATAATTCCATGTAGCTCATCCATGCTTAAGGTTTTAAATATTTTATTTCTTCAATCACTGAGACCTTTGCATCAAATCTCATTGGAAGTGACCTTCATATTTTCTAAATAATCTTAGAGTCATCAATACTTTCTCCAAGCCCATGAATTGTGTTGACAATTTCATAAATGTGAAGCAAATTTTTGGTAATATCTTCTTCATATTTCATTTTCAAGTCTTCAAACTTCCTCCTATGGGTTTGAAGTTTTGCCATTTTAACCTTGTTGTCTCCTTAATATGTTCGTTGCATCTTGTCCTATATTTATTTTTCTGAGGTGCATTGCACGACTTTTATAAATGCTTATTCACATAACTCACATAGTATTCGTTTCATTTCCTTGGTATTATGTTCAAATGATTTATTTCTATTTTGATCTATGGAAGGGGTTGTAGGTTGTTTGAACCCATCCAAAATAGATTGCCATATATCATATCCATGTGCCATCAAATAGGTACACATCCTCACACTCAAGAAGGCATAGTTAGTCCCATTGAACAATGGAGTCCTATTTGATAAAAAACCTTCTTGGTAAGCCATGTGTGTTCTTGTAAGATCTTCCTTCAAGTGGTTAAACTTTTATGAAGGAATCCACCCTAATACCAATTGAATAAAAACACACTTATACTAAGAGGAGGGGTGAACAATATAAGATAAAATTTTTCCTTTTAAACCAATAATTGTAATAACATGAATGTAATAATAAATCAGTGCATAATTTTCATACACATAATAGACAATATTTTTATGTGGAAACACCATTTCAGGAGAAAACCATGATAAAAAATTGCTTATATTTCATCAATTATATTTGTGGGAACCAACCCACAAAAACACCAATCCCCTTATACAAGTTTGTGGGCATCAACCCACAGGAGACACAAATCCTCTTATACAAGTTCGTGGGCACCAACCCATAGGAGACACCCATACCATTATACAATTTCATGGGCACCAACTCATAGGAGACACCAATCCCCTTATACAAGTTCATGGGTACCAACCCACAGGAGACACCAATCCTCTTATACAAGTTCATGGACACCAACCCACAAGAGACACCAATACCCTTGTTCAAGTTCATGGGCACCAACCCATAGGAGACACCAATCCCATTATACAATTTTGTGGACACCAACCCATAGGAGACACAAATCCTCTTATACAAGTTTGTGGACACCAACCCATAGGAGACACCAATATTCTTGAGGAACCAACCTTAGATCTGAAGGTACCAACCTTGATCAACAAATAGAGAATGATATACTGGTGTTGGAAGCTTCAAATGGTAAAAATTTCCTTCACATTCATTAAGTTTGTCACTTCCACATGTCTCACATTTATTACATTTTAAAGGTAGCCCAAGTCTAGCACTAGATAACTTACTTGCATGTTGAATTGGAGATGCTAATACCTTGTTTTTCTTCCATGTTATGAAGCACTTCTCAAGCTCTTCAAATTATGAATTTCAACCTTCTATTCTTAAAAATATAATTAAAACTTTTCTTAGGTCTGCCAAAAATTTTGATCCAAAACTCTGCTCAAGTCTACTAAAAAATGTGATCCAACAACTCTATCTCTAGTCTGATCAAAAATATGATCAATATCTATTCATTATAATCCCTCCTGTACCTTGCTTTTACTCTTTAAATTCTTCCCTTTTCTTGAGTTTGCTTTCTTACTATTGCACTTGGAAATCAAACTTACAATATAGTAACATTCATTCTTCCCTTTTCTTGAGTTTGCTTTCTTCTACTTACTTGAAAATAAAACTTGCAATATAGTAACATTCATTCTTCCCTTAGACAATAAACATTACACTTATATCTCCTATATTAGGGTTACAAGATATTATGCAAAGTATTACCTCACTTTTACCAAATTATGGACAACTTGTACCACTTCAAAACTTGTGCTCCTTGTCACTTTGTTCCATGATCTCTATTGAATTCAATATTGTGGCAGTGTTGTTAACACATTTTACCCTCCATCAAATACGGCTTCAAAACACATTGTGTACCTACTGTCTGTGCCAGCAGTTTCAATTTATGTTGACCCAAAAATACCTTTGTGTTGTATGCATTTCCTGCTCATTGACATGGACCTTTTTGAGTGCTTAGACATTTGTGTGTATGGTTGTCTTTCACTCCATTATTTATATTATCATGCTTGGTATTCTTGTTATTGAGTATCCTCAACTATGTTAACGCTTGTAAAACCTCCTTCTCCTTGATAATGTTTCACTGGTTGCATCAACAATTTGCTTAATCTTATTGTAACAACTCCTAGGCACTGACATATTCTTTACATATACAGAGTGATAATCCCTTCACTATATTATGACTACTATGATCAAAAGAACTCGCTATATCAATGCCCAATATCCTTTTCTTGGCTTCCAATATTTCAATGTTACACAAGATGCTTGATGATATTTACGATATCTATTATCAATGATGTTGCTTTCAAACACCACTTTCTCTCAATGGCACTGATATTTCATAAATGCTCTATGATAACATTGGTATTACTTTGTTGTATCTTTCACCTAGATTGCACTATATTTCCTCAAACATTACGAATACAACTTTGCTATATTGTTTCTTTTAATTACTCTTGTTTTTTAGTTGGGTGTCCACAATGACTCTCCAACTACTATTCCAATATTAGAATTGATGCAAGATTTAGATATGTAGCACTTCAATTTATGTTTCAAAACTGATCTTCTCCAATAGACTTGCATTGGATCCCAATGACTAGCTTGCCTTCCTATGTGATGCGTATAGCAAAGGCTACTTGGCATGTTTACCTCCAATGAAATCTTTCAATGTTAAACATTTATCTGCAGTGTCACTTCCCCTTTGTGCCAATGAAAACAACACCAATATTCTCCAATGGTTTCATGGTCATGCTCCAATATAACTACCTTAAAACTGTTGTATTTTGTTTTTGTTCACCATGCTCTATCCCTTTCGCCACTCTAATGTCTCACCCACTTATCTAGATATTGAGGACACACGATTGATGATTTTTATTTTTGAAATATTTTTTGACTTTGTATTTATATAAATATTTTCACCAGCTTGCTTTGGCACCCTAGAAGTCGGCTCATATATGCATTTCATTAATATAATAAATCTAATATTTAAAAATTTTAATTTTAAATATTTCAACCTTTGCCCATTGCACACATTGAAAATATTTAAATCTTTAATTTAAATATTTCAACCTTTGATATTACATCACCCTTGAAGAAAATATATTTTCCTTGAATACATCCACTATTTACTATCAACTAAGTCAACCTTTGACATCAATGACAACTCAATAATTTTAACAATCTCCCACTTTTTCATTTATGGCAACCCTGCAAATAAAACTATCATTTACTAAAACAAGATCACAAGCCTCTCCCCCTGACAAGTTGCTCCCCCTTACTAAAATTCTCCCTCTTTGGCATCAATGGCAAAGGCTTCTCAGGGCCAAAATATAAGACACTGGACAATGCCCCCTTACTACTACTCTTACTAAGACATTCAATGATGAGATGAGAGTGAAACTCCCAACTTACTATGCTCCTTTTATTATTATTTTTTCCAAAATTTGGAGGACATATCCTTTTGAAGAGGTTGACCATCCTTCTTCTTACTTGTTTTCGAAAGTTCAAGGAACACCGTTCTACACCATTTAGCTCTATGCCCAAAATTATTACATTTGTAACAAATAATATTGTAGTCCATGAGAGGTGCAAATGAATTGAAATTTCTCTTGATGATGCCATAATTATTTTTAGCACAGACCCTGCAATGTATAGCCTTATGACCAAATTTATGACATGAAAAGCAATGACCCTAAAAGAAATATTGAAACCTATCTGATTGCCTTGGAGGATATGACCACACGGTTCTCTCATTGATGTTTTTGTGATGGTCCTTTTTCTAGGATGATCCTTTGTTTTATTCGTTCTTGGTGCCTCCATTTCACAATACATCAACGTAGGTTTTAGGCTCTCTTTAATTTTTTTTTTTGATGCCTTTTTTCCTTTTGAGCTCGACTTTGCATTTTGCTTCTTTTGACTTTCTTCAAAACCAAGTCCAATATTTATAACCAATGATCTTTGTGCTTTGAGAATATCATTCATGATTTTTGCGCTTTTCTCAAACTTATGTAGCTTATCATTAGATTCTTCCATTTCTTCATTACAAATACAACCTCTTGTTCCATTTTTTCACATTCCAACTCTTTTGACTTTAACTGCTCAGCCATACCTTCTTCAATTCGCTTTGCCTCTTCAATTTTCACTTTTAAGTTGGTGAGATATTATGAAAGCATTACCTTTGTATTCTCATCCTCTTGTACTTGAGTCTTCAATATTGATTTCTTATTTCTTAGCATTTTTATCTCTTCAAGAGCAAAAACAATTTCATCTTCTATGTCAACTATGCATTCGTATTCATCTTCTGGATATTTTTCTCTCAAGGAGATTGATAACTCTCTGTGTTTTTATATATATATCCTTTATATCTAAGCTAGTGTTGTATATGTTTCATGCTCGCTGACATGGACCTTTATGAGTGCTTAGAAATTTGTATGTATGGGTGCATTTCACTCCATTCTTTCAATGCTTGCACTTGATATTATTTTTATTTGTTGTCCTCAACTTTGTTAACGCTTGTAAAACCTCCTTCTCCTTGCTAATGTTTCATTGGTTGCATCAATAGTTTGCTTGATCTTCTTGTAACAACTCCTTGGTACTGGTATCTTCTTTTTAGATGCAGACTCATAATCCCTTCATTGTATTCCAACTACTATGACCAAATGAACTCGCTATATCAGCACCCAATATCCTTTCCTCGACTTACAATATTTCAATGTTACATAGGGTTCTTGATGATCTTTACGATATATATTATCAATGATGTTGGTTCCAAACACCACTTTCTCTCAATTGTGTTGATCTTTCACCAGTGCTCTTCAATAACGTTGGTATTACTTTGCTATATATTTCACCTGGACTATGCTATATTTTCTTAGATGTTGTTGAATATAACTTTGTTGGATTGGTGCTTTTAATTACTATTATTTTTCAATTGGGCATCCACAGTGGCTATATCCAACTGCCAATTCAATCTTAGAATTGATCCAGGATTCAGATATGTGGCACTTCAATTTATGTTTCAAAACTTATCTTCTCTAATAGATGTGTAGCAGATCTCAATGACTAGTCTATATTCCTATGTAATACACATAGGAAAGACTACCTGGCATGTCTACCTCCAATGCAATATTTGAATGTTAAACCTTCATCTACAGTGTCACTTTCCCTTTACACCAATGAAAATAGCATCATTCTTCTTCAATGGTGTCATGGTCATGCTCCAAACTGCCATGTTTCATTTTTGTTCGTCATGCTCCATCCCTTTCATCACTCTATCATCTCACCTACCGATCCAGATATCAAGGACACACGATTGATGATTTTTATTTTTGAAATGTTTTTTGACTTTGTATTTATACAAATATTTTCACCAGCTTGCTTTGGCACCCTAGAAGTTGGCTCATATATGCATTTCATTAATATAATAAATCTAATATTTAAAACTTTTAATTTTAAATATTTTAACCTTTCCACATTGCACACATTGAAAAAATTTAAATCTTTAAATTAAAAATTTTAACCTTTGATATTACATCACCCTTGAAGAAAATATATTTACTTTGAATAATCCATCCAGTATTTGCTATCAACAAAGTCGACCTTTGACATCAATGACCTTTGACAACTCAATAATTCTAACAATTCTCTGCGTAGTTTGGTTCCCAAGTTCCCCATTGTTGTCTTTCTCATATTTTGGGTTTGTTTTCCTCATCTATGCTATGATTCAACCTCCTTACCACATCAACCCCATTTTTCATCTTCCCTATGTGTTCCCAATCACTTTTCCATCGTCATTCAACTTTGTCATCTCCCTCCTCACCTCCATCCTACCATGTGCCACTACCCTTTATCCACTAAGCATGATGTATCTAGAACCCATTCCTTCACATGCCTTTTCCTTTCTGTCACACCCATTTACCTTTTCCTCTCCCACTTCTGTGAGGCCTTTATCCTGAATTTCAATGGTGACTTTTACTTTCGAAACCTATCCATTTTTGTCAGCATCCACAATGCCAAGATCCTTGTCTCCATGCTTAGATGAATCAAGTTTTCAAGGCCTATGAAACCACTACTGGTAACCATGGAGATATCTCCAATATCTATAATTAACCGACTTGAACCAAGGTAAATACTTCTATGATGTCAGTTTCAGTCCAACTCAATTTGTGGAGTGGTTTGAACGATGGTTGGTTAGTGCCTTCTCTTTCTTTTGTTTATTTCCTCTGATTTTGTGTTCTTTACTCAGTTTGTAAACCTTTGGGCTATTTTTTTGATGTTCTCAAAATTTTATTCATTTTGTAACAAGGTTTTGGGACCCCTTTCAAAACCTGCATTATAATGAATCTTTCTATATACAAAAAAAATATTACTACCAAATCATGTATTCGCCATTTCTTTTTCCAAAGCCTTAGATACTTAATATTGAATATGATAGGTCCATAAACCAAGGTGACTTGTATTCTATCTTAGGGTCGAGCTCAAAAAACACTCTAAATTTGGTTGGAAGCAACCTATCAAAGATAATTTTCCATAATATTGGTAAATGTGACCAATTATAAGGCCCATGGGACCACAATTACTCTCTTTGGTTTTGAAAAATAATTAATGCTCTAAAAAATATTTGACCTCTATTTTTGGTTAATTAATGATTATTTAAATATATATTAATTATTATATTCTATTTATTATAATAGTTTTTAAATAATTATGTTAACAACACAAGTTAAAGTTTAACTACCAATATTAAAAAAATAGTGTATATTTATATATTTATGTAACTTGATCAATAAAATGATTAGACGATGTTAGAAAATTAAACAAGATTTAACAATCAGTTGAAGAGGCCATCTTTTCAATAATTGTAGTAGTAATAAAATCAAATGAGGCATGGGAAATTTTAACTAGCTCCTTCCAATGCACCAACAAAGTGAAATTGGTGAGGTCACAAAAGATGAGACGGGAGTTCAAGAATATGTAGATGAATGAATCATATTCCATGAGTGATTTATCTACCTAAAAAATAGATATCATCAACCAGATGAGGCCAAATTGTGAGAATGTTGAAAACTAGAGAATTATAGAGAAAATACTAAGAACCCTACCAACGAGATTTGACTCAGTGGTGATAGTGATTGAAGAATCAAGGGATTTGAATTTTTTTTTGTAGATGAGCCCATGGGTTCTCTACAAACACATGAGTAGAGGTTGAGCCATTCATCTCAGTCCTCATTAGAGCAAGATTTTAAGATGTACATCTCATTTTAAGATAGAAACAAAAGAGAAGAATCCCACTAGAACACCTCAAGTTCTCAAGGATGAAGAGGACAAAATAATATAGGCAAGCATGGAATATTCTAGAAGAGGGGAGGAAGGTCAAACTTCAATGAAGGTGAGACCATCTGCAACTTCCATCAAGTAGGAGGAAGAGGTAATAATAGAAATTAGCAAGGAGGATCGAACTAGAGGTATGATAAACCCAAGATCCAATATTATTACTATAAGAAATTTAGCCATTTTAGTTATGAGTGTAGAAAGAGTTTTGTCAAGGATAACAAGCAGTAAGACCACTACACAAATTAAAATGATAATGCAAAGTTTAGAGACGTATGTGGGTCTATGATGCTAACTTGCAGCACTAATGAAGAGAGCCAGGAGAATACATGGTATCTTGATAGTGGCTAGAGTAACCACATATTTGGAAACAAATAAATATTCTCACATCTAGATGAAACCATCAAATATGAGGTGAATATAGGGAACAACAACAAGGTACTTGTCATGAACAAAGGAAATATTATAAACCATACCGATCAAGGTGAAATAAGGCACATCCCTGATGTGTATTATGTGCCTAGGTTGAAACACAATTTTTTGAGTACTGGATAGCTTGTGAAGAGGGGGTACACTATGCAATTTAAAAATAGAGCCTATATCATCATAGACAAAGAGAACATGCTCGTAGCTAATGTATCCATGAAAAAGAACAAGATGTTTCCCCTAGAAATTGAAAATGAATTGTTGCTCTCATTTACTGCAGTTATGAAATATTTTACATGGTTGTGGCATCTCGGATATAGTCACCTAAGTTTCAATAGCCTAAACCTGCTACACAAGAAACAAATGGTGAAGGGACTACCTCTAATTGAGCAACCCAATAAAGCATGTGAAGGTTGCCTAGTCGGTAAACAACATAGGGATGCATTCCCTATCGAACAGTCATGGAGAGCTTCACAACCATTGGAGTTGGTGTATTCAGACATTTGTAGATCTATGCAAACCAGCACATTTATCGACAAAAAGTACTTCCTGAATTTTATAGATGATTTAAGTTGGAGGACATTGGCATATCCCATCAAGAAAAATTTAAAATCTTTTGATAAATTCAAGGAGTTCAAAGCTTTGTTTGAAAACAAAGTGGCTATTATGTGAAGAGTCTCATAACAGATGGTGGAGATGAGTACATGTCCAATGAATTCCATAATTTTTGCAAAGCAAATGAAATTAGAAGGTAGTACACAACTAGATATACACCACAACAAAATGGTATTGCAGAGAGGAAGAACATAACAATAATAGAGATGGCATGGAGTATGTTGAATGCAAAGGGATTGCCACATGATTTTTGAGTGGAGGATGTATATTTGTAGTTTTTTTTTTGAACAGGAGTCCCATAAATATTGTGAAGGATAAAATTCATCAAGAAGCCTGGAGCAACCAGAAACTAAGTGTTGCTCACTTAAGAGTTTGCAGATGCATAGCATATGCACACATTCTAAATGAGAAGAGAAATAAGTTGTATGATAAGATAGAAAAAAATACATCTTCACTAGCTATAGTGAATAATCAAAGGCTTATAGGTTGTATAACCCTATTACAAAGAAGCTTATTATAAGTAGAGACATGAAGTTTATAGAAGATGAAGCTTGGAACTAGAAATCCAAGATTGGTCATCTAGAGCCAACAATTATTGAGTTTGAGCACTTGGACAAAAATAGAGTGCATTCACCTATAGCTTCAAACAGTAGTACCGATGCCAACAACAACACTATCTCATCATCACAGTCACCTCCACTTGCAAGAAGGATCTCCAACTTGAAGACACCATCAAAGATAAGGAGTTTGCAAGATATTTATGACGTAACTAGAAATAAAATTGAAGAAGCAAAACATTTTGATTTTGCTTTATTTTCTAAGTGTGATCCAGTTTTATTTAAATAAGTTGTTAAGAATAGAATATGGGTAAAAGCTATGGATGAAGAGATAGAATCAATAGATAAAAATCAAACATGGGAATTAATGCATCTTCCAATAGGTAAGAATACCATTGGAGTAAAATGGGTATATATAACAAATTTTAATGCCTAAGGTGATGTTGATAGGCATTAGACCAGACTAGTGGAAAAAGGCTAAAAGTAGAAGTCAAGGATTGATTATCATGAGGTATATGCACCTGTAGCGAGACTTGACACTGTTAGAATGATTCTAGCATTGGCAACCCATAAGGGTTGGAATGTTTACCAGATGGATGTCAAGTCTACCTTCCTCAATGGAGTATTAGAAGAGGAGATCTACATAAACCAACCACCCAGTTATGAGCTTGAAGGGCAAGAATGTAAGGTCTTGAATCTGAAGAAAGATCTGTATTGGTTGAAGCAAGCACCCATGGCTTGGTATAGCTACATTGATACATACTTTCAGGAGAATGGGTTCATTAAATGACCATATGAGCACACTCTCTCTATAAATACAAATGAAGATGCACACTCTCTATATAAATACAAATGAAGAGGGAGAGATAATAATAGTATGCTTGTATGTAGATGATCTAATTTGTACCGGCAATAGCAATATACTATTTGAATAGTTCAAAAATGCCATGAAGAAGGAGTTCGAGATGATGGACTTAGGCCTGATGAAATATTTTCTTGGCATTGAAGTTATCCAGTCTATGGATGGTATCTTCATTTCTCAAGGCAAGTATGAAAAATATGCCTTGAAGAGGTTTAATATGAAGGATAGCAAACCAACAATCACATCGATTCCAATAGGCCTAAAATTGAACAGGATTGATTGCTACAACAATGTTGATCCAACTCTCTACAAAAGGTTAGTTGGAAGCCTCATGTATTTGACTGCAACCAGACTAGATTTAATATTTCCAGTGAGTTTGATTAGCAGATTTATGAAAGCACCAAAGAACACTCACTCGCACGTAATGAAAATAATACTATGGTGTGTTAATGGGACCATAATCCATGGAATGTTGTATGCAAGGAAAGACCATCTTGAACTTGTTGGATACACAGATAGTGATTCGACTAACAATATAGATGATAGGAAGAGCACTTCTGGTTATGCATTCCATGTTGGATCGGGTGCAATTTCATGATCATCAAAGAAGAAAACTACTATTGCATTATCCACTATTGAGGCAGAGTATATTGCCACCACTTCAACCGCATGCCAGACAGTTTAGCTAAGAAGAATTTTAGGGGAGCTAAATCATCCAATAGAAGGGGCAACAACTATATTTTGTGACAGTAATTCCACCATAGCACTATCAAAGGATCTAGTGTTTCATGGTAGGACCAAGCATATCAACATCTGATATCATTTCATCAAGGAACTGATGAAATCTAATGAAATTGAGTTACTATTTTGTAGGTCCACAGAGCAGGTTGCAGATATTTTTGCAAAACCTTTGAAGGATGAATACTTTAACAAATTGAGGGAAATTTCGGTGTCAAAGTTTTTATGAAATCTGGTTTAAAGGAGGATGTTAAAAAATTAAACCATATTTAATACCTTTTGATAGATTTTATCTTCTGCATCAATCACCATATTTTATTGTACTCATATTAATTATCAGTAGTTCACGATTAGATTGCAGTTGTTCGACAAATCCTCTGGCATCATATCTACATTTAATGTGTGTCAGTTTGTTGGTGAGCCTTTCCCGCCTTTCCCTCTATTCTCGGCTCTATAAATATGAGTAGCTGGTATTTGTTAGAGAAAGGAGGAAGTGAGAGTAGAGAAGGTGTGAGCATAGAGAAAAGGGAGAAGTAATGCAAAGTAGATGCACAAGAAGTAAGAAGAGAAAGGAGTAGTAGTAGTTTTCATAAAACTCCTCTATATGTTTAACCTGCAAACTTGTTAAATTGCAGATGTTTATGAAAAGCTTCCTAAGCTAGAAGCATATTGTATAACTTATTTTGAACAATATATAAATATATTTATTTAGTCTAAATTAGATATATATTTGTTTATGTATTTATGCTTCCGGTGTCTATTTTATCTCCACCCAATCCGTAACGGAAAACTCATGGCGGACTCGAACTAAATTGAGGGTAAGCTTTATAAGCATTGCAGGTGGAATTCTGAAGTTGGGGGAAGACGGATATTAAGCCAAGAACCCGCCCGACGAAATTTGACAATTCCCCACACAAGTCTTGCCCACTGCTCGGGCAGCACTATTGAAGTCAACTTAGGACAAACTTTAATTAAAATATCGCCAAGTCTTTGGGCGGTACTTTTCTAGGTATCTTCGGGCCGATTAAAATTAAAACCCCGCCCTCAGTATTACTTCCGCCTTCCGCCCTGATAGCTCCCGCTATAAAGTATTCTACTCCACGCGCTCTAAAGTTCCGCCGCCTCCCGTTTCTCTGAGACAATACTAGATTTACCAAAAAATAAATAAATAAATAAATAAAATAAAATAAAATAGTGTAGTGGTAATTTTCGTTTCAAATTCAATATTTTTGGTAGGAAATGATTCTTTCCAGCGAACTTTTTTATTATAATTATTTAAATTAATAATACAATAAGAATTATAATATAAATCTATAAAAAAATTCCATTTACATAAATATAATTAAAATATTAAATTTCAATTATTTTTAATAACTAACCTAAATTTTTTTATAATTAGTCAATGTTTTTCCTGCCCTTCCTAAACGTATTGAAAATGACTCAAGTTGAACACTTTTCATATATGCAAAGCAAACCAGGAAGTTAAAAAGGCAAACCAAAACATTCAATTCCAAATTATGGTCAAAAAATTTTGAAAAAGAAAAATCAGGGGCTGGTAGTTGGCATACACTATGTTGAATGCTTTGTCTGGTAGCTGTAATGTCTTTCAACCCTCCATTATTTATTCCGGCTCAGCTTCGTAAAGCGAAAATGTCTTATCTATTTATCTTTAAGAATTAAAAACCAGAATCCAGCTGGGCGTTCATACATTGAGGATAGGAATTATTTGGGAGGATGTAGCCATGTCGGACATGATAGCGTTTACGACCATATTGTCAGGAGATTCGAATGGACAGGCGAAAGCCAAGTGACTTCTCCTGGTGCAATCCTCGCAATAATAATAATCTAAAGCATTCTCCACCACAATTTCCTAATCATACACCGCTTAAAATCATGTTGATAGTATGCTGGGTACGGGTTTTCTGGAAGTGGGGGGCCCTGCCTTAATTGAAGCGACAGTTTCTCATGCCGGGGAGCAGTAGTTTCACCCGTGATCAGCTGTACTTTTTATAGCCATGAATCTCAACGATAAGGTGGGAAAAAATCGAATTTTATAGCTGGGTAAACGATTATTTTGGTTCAACCTGGAATAGTTTTAAGGATCGAAAACTGTTAAAAAGTTTTGAGTATCCACTCGCCACTTCACCAACCATTCCAACCTTTCAGTGGCTTTAGATTTTTGACCTGTAACTTTTCTTGCTTATGGTTACATTTCTGTTAATAAATTTTTGGCGCATGAGTTCAACTCGTAACTAGAGATTTTTTGAAGCATTTGGGACAAGGCAGAGATTTGACACGTTTTACGGGCATTGATACACTTCGATTGTTATATCTGTTCAATTCGAGTATTATATGTACCCTCTGAAGTTGAAAGTATACGTAATTTCTACTGTATCTAAAATGAAACTGATGGTGGTCTCACAAATAAATTTGTATACAGATGTCAAAGGAATGCCTTATTAAAGTAAATCAATCCTTTATTTTTAGGCGACAACGAAAATGAACAAGCTGCAATTTCTCATACTAAATATTTATTTGGTTTTGAATTTATTGCTATTGCTAGTGTTATTATCTTGTTTATTGTTCAAGTAAATTGAAAGCATTGTCCTTTACAAGTATGTATTCTTAAGAAGGGAATATCATTTTCCATATTTTAAATTATATTTTATAAGCGAGTGCAGTGTTGAGCAGTCTTAAGACAGTGAAGGTGATTGTAGCAAAGGTGAGCAATAGTGGAGAAGTTTCAGGGTAGTGTTGAGCTATACTAGGGCAGCGAAGGTGAGCAATAGTGGAGAAGTGTTATCGCAATGCCAATCAATAGCAACAAGTGATGGATGCAATGGATGTGATCTACGATATTTTTGGTGTTTAGTAGAATTTTAAATTTGAATGGGGCAGAAACCTACTTTCCAATGATGGTTATGGCGATCAATGCAAGTCTACTTATGATGATGATGTGGTGGGACTTATAGGAGTCACGAGTGAGGGAGCCAACCGACCTTAACCCACTTATTAGACAACAAAAATTCTCTTTTGTAGAGAAGGTTCATAAAAATGTAGAGTTTTCTTCTCTAGTTGTTTCATCTATTCCCTCGGTTGCCTCATGTCCTCTTATCCTGAACCAAGGAGTGTTGCAAATTCTAGATCCTTTCATGAACTTCTTTGTCTTCTTGGAATTATTTTGTCTCACAGGCAATTTCATCAACTCTCATCCTAATATGGAGTCAATTCAAAAGTGGGTTACTTCCAAATGACTCCCTTAAGGAAATATGCAACTCATAGCCCTTCTTACAAGTTTTTTTAGGTCAGACTAAACAATCCTTCTAACACAAGATGTATTCTTGTGGGGCGGCCATGGTTCTACAATGGAAGAAGTATTTTCCTAAGAAGGTGGGGGATTGACTTCAACTCAAAAAACCAAAGTATCAACTACGTTTTGGTTTTATCAAGGAACCAATTTACAAAATAGGACATAAAAATAGAGTATAAAAAAGTATTATAATTGTTATTGCAATTTATTATTACATTACATTGTACCCATTACATTGCCCTTGAATAGAGGAGGACCCCTTCACTCATGCAATAGGAAAGGTCTGTACTTATATAACCTGTATGGTAGTTACAAGAAGCTTCTAGATGGTCAGTAGTACCAAAACAATATCAAAAGTCAACAATCTAAAAATTTTATTGTGCTAGAATATTTTGAATGTTAAACTAGAATTTTCAATGCCAAAATATTCTAGAAGATCAGAACCATGTTTCGTTGACCAAAATTAGTTTATCTTCAACACTCCTCCATAAATTCATTTTGTCTAATCCCTCTAAAAATACAATAAAGAAAATATGGGTCTCGCCTACCTCTTGAAGACATGGCTGATTAGGTATTCATTTACAACAAGACTTATGAATTGTAGCCATTGCTATGGTATCTTTCAAATACTCAACCAAAATCAATATAATACAATGCTACTTTTACATATTATCTTGCCCTTTTGAGAAAAAGACATCCTCCTGTAAAATCCACTCAAAATTTATTTTATTTTGCTCTATTTTATCACATCTAGCCATCCATAATCAACATATACTTTATTGGTTATTTCATATTTGTGCCAACAATAATTTTTAGAGTGATTATTTGCAACACAAATTTCATATGAATGCAAATTCCAATATCGAGTAACCTCATGTTCAGATCGACCACAATGATTGCAACGATATATTTTGAAGGCTTCATCCACCTCATAGGTTTCTACTTTCACAAACTTGGTTTCACCACTTTCAGTTTGATCGAAATAACCAAGGTCTTGATGCTTTGGCCTTATGTTTGGCTCTATGTGCTTTATTATGCCTTACCCATTCCTTTCCAAACCTTTGCCATCATATTATATTATATTCAAAGCACCCAATCCTATCATCTTCTAACTTTAGATCAAAATACTCATGTTTCTCCAATTCCTTATTTACCTTTTCAGCATCATGATGTTTTTTCAATGAATCTGGGTTGTGGTGTTCTACAAAGGCTTTTTGATATACCTTAGTAGCTAGCTCAAAGTCTTTATATAACTTATCCATATTAACATATGCAGTTCTTTTTCTAGTCAATGCCTGAGCAACCATTTTATAATTTGCTTGAAGTTCTCTTTGTCTTTCAATAGCTTTATCACAATCGTTGACACATTTATCATATTTTCCCATTTCCAAGTAAACATTTGCTTTGTTTGTGAGGTAATAAATATCCTCATAATCTAGCTCCATTGCTCTTGTATAATTATCAATGGCAGTCTCAAAATATTTCTTATTGTAAGTTGTATTTCCAACATCTGTTTCCTTTTGTGATTCAACTTCTTAGGCTTTTTTTTGTTTCTCTTCTTCAAATATTAGGTCACTTGTGTCACAAGAAATATTTTCTACCATAGGATTGACCTTCAACTTTTTACACTCTTTTTTAAGTACATCAAGAGTGATTAATACCTTGTATAATGTCTTCACAACATCAACAGGAAAGGTAACTCCATTATTGAAGTGATCTTCACAAGCTTTGAGAAATGTTTGTAAGTTGTTCTTAAGTGATGATAAATATCCATCTTCACTTCTTTATAGAAAATATTTTTTTTTATCAGGAATCACATTCTTTTGATCTTCAACTTGTTTACTATTTTTTTTCCTCCTTGCCTTTCCCATGATGTAAATTTTTTTTAATTTTTTTTTATATGACCTTTAAAAGTTTACTTCTTCAACATAATAACAAATCTATTGGGTACCACCAATCATGAACCCCAAATACAACAATTACATTTTTTTAATAATAATAATAAATACTCCCATTTTAGATAAAATATTCAAACATATTTCACTCAATAATTTTCTTAATAATCTACCATTGCTGAAACCCTAAAGTAAAATAGGAAGTAAATAATTCCTCCAAAACCCTTAAAATTATCGGCCCTCTTTACCAATCCACAAACATGTCCTTCATGACTCTCCTCTAAATGTCTTCAATGCAAAACATCAAAATAATAAAACATTATCATAAAATTCTCGAACCTGCACTTAAATGGATGGTCCTATCTACAAATATGCTACACAATAAATTGGCCATGACTGAAAACTAAATTGTGCAAGAGATCAATACATAAATGTTCTCCTCAAACTAGATCAAACCTCATTTAAACCATTAAGTTTCCCCTTTCCCACAATAGATCTTTCAAACCACAAAAAAAATAGAATAGAACATAGAAAATGCATAAAAGAAAAAGGGTTTTTAAAAAATAGAATTGCTCCATTGTCACTCCACTATGTTAGTCAAAAGCTAGGGCACCCTTGCAAAAAATACTCTGCTCCCCTACACTTGAAACAACCTTCATCATCACCTCATATATGGTCATGCTCAGATGGAATATGATATTCCATAAAATTCAAGCTTCATGGGTCAAGGGTTCTGCTGCCCCTTCTTCAGATGATGAATGATGAAGTAAATCACACTAGTAAGAGAAGCTCTGGGTAGATTCTACAACTCGAGTTGCAATCACATCAATTTATTAAAAATCTTGCACACGATGAAAAAACCCTACAATAGACACAAAAGATATATCCATACCTAGAAAACCATGGGCTCTGATACCAAATGTTGATTTTTAGAAGGAACCAATTTATAAATCAGGGCACAAAAATAGAGTACAAAATAAAACAAAGTACTATAATTACTACTACAATTTAAACATTGCATTACGTTGTACCCATTACATTGCCCTTGAATAGAGGAGGACCACTACACTCATCCGAGAGAAAATGTATGTACTTATAGAACCAGTATGATAGTTACAAGAAGCTTCTAGATGGTTAGTAGTTCCAGAACAATCTAGAAATTTAGAAATCTAGAAATTCTATTGTGCTAGAATATTTTGGAATGTTAAGCTAGAATATTTGATGCCAAAACATTCTATAATATTAGTACCATATTCTATTAACCAAACTGAATTTATCTTCAACACTACGTAGTAATCTGGGTGAGATTATTAGGTCTTCCTAGTTATTTTATTCATGAGGAAATGTTGTGAGGCATTGCTCGAGGTATTGGAGACATGATTACTTTTTATCCAACTATTAAAGCTAGATTGAGAATTATATACACATGTATGTGCGTTATGGACAATATTGAAACTAAGTTACCAATTTCAATAAAATTATTCTTAGACTGATGCAGTAGGCACCAAGTTATTGAGGATGAAAACAAACCCACATTTTGTTCAAAATGTAAAACATAGGGTCATCTCAAACCCTAGTTCCCATATTTGAAGCAGAATAAAGTGGCCCATAGAGCGCCTAGAAGAGAATGGTGTAACCCAAGATAAATTCTTACTAGCTGGATGGTTTTTATCGAGAATCCTCATGCTACTATTTTAAAATGTATAGAAGTCATGTCAAACCCTTCACCCAATGATCCTACTCAAGAGGTCCCTTTTGAGTTAGTCTAACATGAATTGATTTCAGAAGAGCCTAAACTAGAGGAAATGATAATGGACCAAGTACCTATGGTGGATGTTAATGAGTTTTTCAAAGTGATGCTCCAAAATATAAACTCATCTAGTGGAAAAAGCCTATATTAGGTTCTCCTAAAAGACTTGGTGATGGAGACTTTAATTTCTTTAGAGTTATTTCATAAATCCTATCAAATATCACTCACTAAGGAGCTAGTCATAGAAGAACTCTGCTCCCCTAGAAGCCTATTAAGGCTTTTGGTGAGGAGTTTCCAACCCTACTTATTTTAAAATGAGCATATTGCCTAGGGGTAGGCTCTTTGGGCACAACCAATTTTAGACCTAAAATCAAAAGTACCTAGAAAGGTCATATATATGTCATAGATAATTCTAAGGTAAGGAAACCCTCCAAAAAAGCATTGAGGATCTGTGAGGTAGAGTAAAAAATTATTAATGGAATCCAAACCCAATTAAAGTTTGAGAAAGATAAGGATAACAAAGGTAAACAACTGAAACTTGATACATTTTTTAGCTTCCCTGATTCTTCAAGTGAGAATAATAGCTCCAAATATTGAAGATGAAGTTGTTATCATGGAATACCAGAGGTATGAATGGGCCCTCCAAGTAATAAATTTTGGTGACACTCAAGAGAGAGGTAAGACCTGATGTTATATTTATTAAAGAAACCAAGATGGATAGTTCTAATGTAGAGGCTATTAAAAAAATATTTTGGAAGGAGGCAAGTTTTGCAAAAAATTCTTCTAATGGACCTTCTCGGGGTCTTCTTTGTCTAGGGGCCTCGAGAAATAAGATGGATCCATTCTATTTATTTCTGATAGAGTGATTAATATTCTATTTTGTAGTAATAAATATAGGTAGAGATGGATTATATCTAATATTTATACCCTTAATATGGCCCCTAACAAGAATCTACTATGGGGATATTTGAGCTCTATGAGAGAAATTTTTGAAGGGGAAGCTTGGATTCTCACTAGAGACTTCAATAACCTCTTATACCCTTTGGATAAAAAGGGTGGCAGTGATTTTAGTTCTAAAAGTATGGATGATTTTGTTGCATTTATTAATAATCAAGAGTTGATGGATGTGAATTTGAAGGGGTCTAAATACACTTGGAGTAATAGGCATATAGAGGTTGTTGTACCACATCCCAACCCTCATTTCAGATGATCTGAATGAAGAAATTTGTGCTCCCTTTTAGGATAAAAAGATTAGGGTCTTTGTCTTCTATATGGGTGGTATGAAAGCTTTGAAGCCAGATGACTTTCCTCATGTTTTATTTCATAGGTTTCGGTACATCATTAGCGGTGAAATATATTCAATTATGAGGGAAATTTAGGATTCTAATTTAATTCCAACTAATATAAACTCAAAATTTATAGTTCTTATCCCAAAGTCAGTGGGTGCTAAAGATTACTCTAATTTTAGGCCCATTAGCCTCTATAATATACATTTTAAAATTTTTACTAAAATTATGGTGAACATGCTCAAAGTATACGTTCCAATAATTATTGACCATACTCAAAGTGAATTTGTAGCAGGTAGATAAATTTTTGATGTTGTTATTGTAGTGCATGAGTTGATTCATTCTATAGATAAAATTAGAAGGCTAGGAACTTTCCTCAAACTTGATATGAATAAAGCTTATGACCGGTTCTCATGGAGATTTTTGCTTAGAGTTTAGGGGAAATTTGGTTTCAAGCCTTGTTGGTATAGATTGGTCAAAGCTTGTATATCATCAGTAAAATTCTTAATATTAGTTAATGAATCACCAACTAGTTACTTTAGCAATTGTAGAGGCACTCATCAGGGGGATCCTATATCTCAATATCTATTTATTTTATTGGTTGAATATTTAGGAATAGTTCTAAAGGTGAATTCCACCATGGTGGCAATAAAACATGTAGCTACCAAAGCTATCACAGATATCTTCTAGGACAATGAAAGAGTGGCTGGGTAGAAAGTGATTTTGAGGAAAAATAAGGTGTTCTTCCTTAATACTCCTCTCAGCAAGTAGAGGAAAATTATTGAGATCTTGGGATGTGAGATTTAATCCCTTACTTTGATTTATCTAGGATTGCTAATGTTCAATGGGGGGATTAAGAATTCTCTATGGGAACTAGATGTAGAAAGAGTTTAAAGAAAATTGGTAGGATGGAAAGGGGCACTCTTGAGCTAAGTAGGTAAAATTATGCTAGTTAATTATAGTATGTAGAGCATACCATTGTACTTTATTTCTATCTTCTAGATTCTAAGAAATATTCTTCAAAATATTGAACAAATTAGAAAATCCTTTCTCTGGTCTAGTTTTGAGGAGAAGAAAAAATTATTGCTTATCGTGTGGGATCACGTGTGTAGTAGGAGAGAGTTGGGAGGTTTGGGCTTAAGAAGAATGAAAATATTAAACAAAGCACTAATAGCTAAACATGACTAGATATTAGTTCCAAAATATAATGTTAATTGAGTTAAAATATTGTCAACCAAATATTTAGGTAACATTGGTAATTTTTGGACTGAACACTTGTCCCTTTCCTAGTGCTTTCATGGGCGTAAAAGGTTTAAAATGATTGTGACATGGTGGTTATAGGGGCAGATTTCAAGAAGATCTATGTGGCGGCTTCTGGGGTGGACAACGTAGAATACTGTGGTGGCCATAAAATATGGACAGCCTACCCGGGTTTGTGGCGGCTACCGATTCCACCATGTTAAAAAAAATACTGGTAATTTCCTCACAGACCCAAGTTCTACCCTTGCTTCAATATCCTGGTGTTGTTAACAATTGCTTTGATATCATAAAGGGATGAAGATGGGTGTTAGGTAATAGGTAAAGCATTAATTTTTGGAAATATACTTGGGTATTTGATAAACCATTAGAATCATATCCTCACTTGAGTCTGGTGGAACCAATCACAAGCCAAGTTTTTGAGCCAAAGGTATGTGACTTCATTGTATCTATTAATGATAGAAAATGCTGGAAATATTTTATTCTTTTAGGGATTTTATAGGAAGAATAAATTGCATTAAAATCTTTTATGGACATCCTAAAGTGGATAGTTCTTCCTAAACATGATAGGCTAGATAGATTCGTATGGGGGGATAAGAAGGACGATTGATTTTTTATTAAGTTAGCCTACCTATTGTTAGATGTTACCTTCAATCCTTAGTTTTCCATTAGTAATATCTAGTTGAAGGGTATTACCCCAAAATTCAATATTTTCTTTAGCTCAAGAAAAGTGCCTTACATTGGATAATTTGTAGAAAATGGGATTGGTTATCATGAATAGATGCTACTTATGTGGTATTGTTGAAGAATCACTTATGCACTTGTTTTTTGATTTTCCCTTTTCTCAGTCTATCTTCTCCCAGTTCCTGAGAATGATTGGTGTGGTTTGGGTTTTCCCAAACTTATTTTCTAACTTGATTATTAAATGGAAGTCTCCCTTTATATCTCCACATATTTGGGCTTTTTGGTCCTATGGTTTACCTCATGTTTGGTGGCATATTTGGAAGGAGAGGAATTCTAGAGCTTTTAAGAATATCTCCCATCCGACTGAGTTCATGGCACTTTGATTTGTTGCCACTATTGTTGAAAATGTGGATGCAATTTATTTAGATAAGGTCACTTCCATTGGGGATTTGGAAGTGGTGTCAGTTCTTATATTTAAATATTATTGTCCTGATCATCACCTTGAATATCCTACTAGACAAACTACTATATGGGAATCTCTTCCTTCTGGATGGTTTAAGCTAAATTTTTATAGAGCTTCTAAAGGAAGTATGGGACCAGTCGATGCAATGGGATTGATTAGAGAATCCAACAAGATAATTTTGTTGTATTTCACTAAAAATTTATATTGTTAGACCAGTAATTTTATGGAGGCACAAGCTCTCTTTCAAGGGGTTTGTCAACTAGAAATTTTGAATGGTAGGAGGGTAATTATAAATGGGATTCCCTCAATATCATTAATATGATCGAAGGTGCTCAAGTTCCTTCTTATATGACTATGAATGAACTTGCTAAAACCCAAATATGGATTTTAAACCTCGAAGCCGTTGAGAGTAAGCATGTTTATAGGGAGAGAAATAGATCAGTAGATATTTTAGCAAACTTGGGAATTCTGCAAGAAAGATGCACAATTTGGTAGAAGGATTTTCCATATGGATTAAATCAAATAGATAATGAAATTTCAAGGAGATAATTTATGTTTTCAAATTGCTTTGATTTGTGTCAGTAGGGATCCCCTAGGAAATGTTTTGAACACAATCGTATGTACCTAAATTTGGCCAAATTTTGAATTTGAATTATAGAAGAATTCATGTCATAAATAGTTTTTGTTATTGAACATCCTTTCTGGGGGTTTACTTGACTATGTTTTTTCTATAGGTATAGTCTCCTACATGAGACATAATGTCTTTTTTGGGGTTCTAGTTTTTTGATAGTGAAATCTCTAGTGTATTGATGATTTTAGTTTGGGTTTGTCGTGCTCGACTATTATGTAGCTTTATTTTTTTTCTATTTTGTGGATCATTTTTGGTTTCCTATGTTGATCTCTATATTCCTTGTATCCAACTGGTTGGTTTATCCACCTTTGTAAAATGTTTGGGGCACCTTTTAAAACCCATCCATCCATCTTATAATATATATATATATATATATATATATATGGACAATATAGTCATGTCACAATATATATATATATATATATATATATATATATATATATATATATATATATATATATATATATATATATATATATATATATATATCATACTAATCAAATAAAAGGTTGACAAAATATAAGCATTCGTGCTATCTAAAAGAATGTGTAAAAATAAAAATTTAATCCTTTCTAATAAACTTCCCAAGGAAAAAAGTGGATATGGTATATAAGAAATGCAAGTGTGATATATTATATAAGAAGACAATCAAAGATATATATTGACAACTTCATATATGGAGGTTGATTCAAACAATTAACATCAAGAGTGGGAAAATCCTTTCCTTCGAATATTAATGCTAGAGATACCAACGAAGGATCAAATAACTAAAAAGCACCACTCTTCTAGGTTTATTAAATGACATGAGTTTAATTATCCAAAAAAATTCTATCTTTACTCAATATATATAATACTCAATTAGATCACCATTCATATAACCTCTCCCTAATAAGTTTGATTTAATGGCACATGACTGATTAATTAAAAAAATTGTGTTTATTCAAAACAAAAAAAAAATTACTATTATGTAACTTCTACCTAAAAATGTTGATTTAATAACATCTAGTCAATTGTTATCATTATTTAATAGAGATAAAATACAAATAAATCGCATAAGTAATTTTTACTAGAAAGGTGTATGCAATATTGTTTTTAATTACAAATAAAAACATAAAATATTCACATAAGATATATATATCTTAGGGTAGACTAGGACGTCATGATTGTTTTGACCCTTGGATTTCAATATCAAAAATACTTACAAAATTCTAACCCAAAACTATTTGCATTTAGACTTTATATTAAGTTTTGAGAGTAGATTACACTCCTCATTATTGGAAATTTAATGATAACTTACATTTCTCTATAAATATTAGTTCAAAAAATTACCATCTAGTGGGAAAAATTCCTTCCTTGAATACTAATGCCAAGCTAAACCAATGAAAAAATAAACCGTATAGAAAACTTCACTCTTTTTAACTTAATGCCATGTGACAAATTATTTAAAAGTTCTATGTCTATATTATTTAATATATATAGAAAATATTTTTAATACAACTTGAATGGGACTCATAGTGAAGACTTTGAAACTCTAAATGGGAGTTCTAAATTTTAAACCTTAGGGGTAAGTGTTACAGAACTTTATTATCATTAACAGAAACCATTCACCAATATGCAGAAATATCAAATCATTCATCCACAAGTAATTATCCATAATAACAATCCACAAATGAGAGAGAGATAGCTAATACCCTTAAGGTAGGAAACCACCAATAGTACTCGTTGAGGAAGGAATAACTCCACAAGATCTCCCAAGATGAGAGAGCCACTTAAGGAGGGCAAATTCCTATAAGCCACTTCGTGGTCAAAGACAATTACATAAGATTCCTCTCCATTGATGATTACAATGACAAATATATTATCTTTATATATGCATATTCTTATTCTACTTTGGGGATCCTACTACTAATATAATATTATATTATAATATAATATAATATTATAATACAATCAACCTTGGGTGAGAGAGCCACTTAAGGAGGGCAAAGTCCTATAAGCCATTTTGTGGGTAAAGATGATTATATAAGATTCCTCTCCATTGATGATTACAATGACAAATATTTCATATTTATATATCCATATGCTTATTCTACTTTGGGGATCCTACTACTAACATTATATTATATTATAATATAATATAATATTATAATACAATCAACCTTGGGTTATGTGAGGCCCATGCCAACCCTTATACAATATAATAATATATCCCCAAATATCTATTCCTAGGTACCCTAACATGCCACTCTTCTTATAAATGTTTCATCCTCAAAACATGTGAAGAAACAAGATAATATACTTTTCTAGGCAATGTTAGCAATTGGTACCAATCTCGATCATCCATCCATCCAAGTGAAACACGTTGATGTTGGTATGCCATTTTGTTACTTAAGTATCCAAATTTGCTTTTTTGGCTCCACACTTTTGTTGTTGTATTTTTATAACTTGAATGATGGGTCCACTTGTTCCTTGATGTTGATGAATTACTCTGAAAACTAGGATCACTATGCTTTCTTTGCCAAAATTTTCCATAGTTGGTGCCCTTATGATTCCATGTGGAACCATAATATTGCTGCCTTGAACCATACCTCCAAAAATATTACCATTCATGGTGGTTTGGATGGTGATATGGTGTAACCTTAACTTGATGTTCTACCTTTGTTAACTTCCCAACATTTGGCTCCATTGTTTTAAATTCTTCTACACATTTTTATTTCATGTTCTCTTTGTGTGGTGTGTCCTTATGCTCTTCTATCAAATATTCCTTGGAATCTATTACTATTATTTCCATGGACTCTATTGTTGCTACTTATTTCATGGAATCTGTTGTTGCTACTGCCTTCTTGGATTTTGTTTCTGGTTCTTCCATTTGTTTCTCTAAAACCACTTCTTGTTTTTCCTTGGATCCTTGCTCCTTAAGCTAAGAAATATCCTGCAATATTATATTCTTTTTCCTGTACCATAACTTCATAAACTTCTTTTACATATTAATGTTAACAATACCCAAAGAATATAACCAAGGATAACCAAGAACAATATCCTCATCATCCATCTGAATAGCATGAAAATCTAAATGTAGATCATATTTATTGATGGTGATCTTCAAATCTTCAAAATTTTGAACATCCTCACCCTCAAGATGTGTATCCTTAATTTTTGTTGCTTCAACTTGCATCCTCTTAGCCAAGTAAATATTAGTAAAATTATATCTTCTACTAGGGTCAATGGAAATAATAACCTATTCCTTTTTAACACTTTCCTAAACTTGTAAAATAGAATTTTGAGATTCAAACCAATTCCTTTGTCCATTTTTTAATTTATCTTCTACCAAATGTATGGTTTCCTCCGTCTGCATACTCAAATATTTTTTATCTTCTACCACTTCTTTGAAATTTTCTAGCTCTCTTTTTATTTCCTTTTGTTCTTTTTGAAGCACATTTATTTCTTCTTCATATTTTGAAAGAGGATAATCATGATGCAAGGATTTAAATTTTTACCAACAATCCCTAACATCAATATCATATTCCCCTAAATATTTTTGTAACTCCATAGTTGATACCCTAATTCAATCTAAGGTTTTTTGATAATATATATCATGTCCTAATGCAAATTGGAGTTTTACAGAAATAAAAATCTTCCCACTGAGTTGAAGCTAGAATTCCATAGAGACAACTAAATCTGAAATTTTTCTTTCAAACAAAATAAATTGCAACTGATTTGCTTACCCGAACTAAACAAATTTTATCTTTTGAAAAAAATTACGAATTGAAAATTTGCCATTACCCTTATTCCAGATGGCTGACTTCATAAGGTCGTATCTCCCTCAATATTGCTCGGGTTCCTTCATATGACCAATCATTTTAAAGCTCTTCAAATTCTGCACAAATTGATCCAAGAATTACCTGAAACGAATAATCATTCATAGAGATATGGCTTCTAAAATATGAGATGTTTTTCCATAAAAAATCTATAAAATTCGTCACTATCCTTGTTTCATATGACTAACTTCAAAATGTTGCATCTCCCTCAATATTTCTTGGATTCCTTCATATGACCACTCAGTTTAAAGCTCTTCAAATTATGCACAAACTGATCCAAGAATCTCCTGAATTAGATAAACATTCTAAGAGATATGGCTCCTAAAATATGAGATATTTTTGCAAAAAAAATTACCCTAATTTTGCAATTTCACACAAAAATCCCCACTTTGCAAAAATCGTTGCTCTGATATCACTAGTTACGAAACTTTATTATCATTAATAGAAACCATTCACCATTATGTATAAATATCAAATCATTCATCCACAAGTAATTATCCACAATAAAAATCCATAAATGAGAGAGATATAGATAATACCCCTAAGGTAGAGAACCACCAATAATACTCCTTGAGGAAGGAATAACTCCACAAGATCTCCCAAGATGAGAGAGCCACTCAAGGAGGGAAAAGTCCTATAAGCCACTTCGTGGGAAAAGATGATTACATAAGATTCCTCTCCATTGATGATTACAATAAAAAATGTCTCCTCTTTATATATCCATATTCTTATTCTACTTTGGGGAGACCACTACTAATATAATATAATATTATAATACAATCAACCTTGGGTTATGTGTGGCCCATGCCAACCCTTATACAATATAATAATATATCCCCAAATATCTATTCCTAAGTACTCTACCAGTAAGGGTTGTACACCATGTCTTGATGACCATATCTAAACTAAGTGTAGCATGGTTGGATAAAAAAATCCTTAATGAGGATAATACCATATGGTCAATGTACTCATGGAAACTAGAAAAGACTTTTTAACTTTCCTTACTTTCCCTTCATCATTTGAGTTATGTGTCCATACATAATAGTCATATAAGGCCCATAGTTCCTAGGATATGCTATGTTTTTATGTGTCTTTTGAAACTAACATTTTGATATTAGAAAATATTTAGAAAGTTATAGCTTGGATCTAACAAAGTATTAAGGCTTTATATTTAATTTTAAGGCAATAAAACACTTCACATGATTAAAAAATTAATCTATGTTGCACTTATATTTCATTGATAATTTCATGTATGGATATCAGATTAGATAACTAACATAACATGGCTGAAATTACTTCCTTAAACATTAATTTCAAGAAAATCAAGAAGATATCAACTAGCTAGAAAAAACCATTCTTATATGTTAACTAAATAGCATGGGATCATGTATTAAAAAAATATTTATATTTATTATATATAAATGGATATTTATTAGATCAACATTTTGATGATTTTTGTCCAAAAAGGTTATATGCAGCTTACCATTCTACAATTGAAAAGAAAAATATAGAATATTAATATTAGGCCAATAATTCTTACGATATCTCATGTGCCTTTTGATGCTTGTATTTTAATATTAAGTAATATTTACAAAAATCTAACCTAAATCTAGTTGTGGTTAGTTTTAATAGGATACAATATTTTAGATGAATGTCAATTTAATGGTAAACTATATTTCTTGGATATAGTCCTTTAAATTATTATTTTTTGGAATATACACATGAATAAATATGCATTAAATTGATGTCTGAAAGCCTCTTTTTAAGGAAGTAAGTATATTGGTGATTAGTTTTGGACAGGATAAATAGATCCCTTCCTTATTGTTACAAATGTTCTAATAATAATTTTCCAATAAAAATACTATTTTCAAATCAATATTGACCCTCTTGTAGTGATCCTACCAATATCAAAAACAAAATAAAAGGAAGTAAAGATAGATAAAAATCCAAAATATTTAAAAAGAAAACTAGAAATAGCTATAAAATTGACATAAATATTCTAAATACCAATGATAAATGGATGAAAAGAAAGTTACAATCCCTTAATTTAAATTAAATGATATATTTCCATAAGAAATAACTTATTATATGGGTAGTTTTATTAAAATTTAAAGTAATTTGTGTTAAAACAATAGCTAATCAAGATATCCATGTTAAAGTGTAAGTTGCCAATATTAAAAAGACCTTACAAACCCCCTACATTAACTAAATCTAAATTATTTGATGTTACATAACTAGTCAAAGCCATCAAGGAAGATGTCAAAGCATTTTACAAGATGTTTTTATGAAATTAAGCATTTTAGAGGGGAGAATGGTTAAAAACATATCATTTTTGAAAATATATTTCAGACATTTATGTGATTCAATGGATTAAATTTTAATGATATTATAATTATGTTTTATAGAATAGGAAATTCTTAAATAAATTTTAAATTTTGGTATGATATGTTTAGCTAGGACATAAAAATAATGAGAATCATGGTTTGTCCACTCAAATAGTCAAATTTGGGTAGTAATCCACTTCCACTCTAACATGAAATTATTGAAAATATTATTGTCAACATATAAAGACAAATATACTTGGTCAATACCATAATATTTTATAGAATAAATTTATTTCTACTTACTAAAGTAGATAATTACTATCCAACATGCTTTGGACTTTAATAAAACCCTTAAAATGAACAAGAGAAGATGATATGCGTTAAAAATTAAAAAAAATGTTAATTTTCCAACCCATGTGTAAGAATCAAATTAAACCATTTCTCTTTATTATGGAAAGTACACTTATCATATCAATATGTATTTTTAGTTCTTTATTATGGAAAATACACCTATCATATCAATATGCATTTTTAGTTTTATAATTATCAAACTATGACACTTTCACAATCTTTCGTTAAGTTCTCCGCTTACTATGGTTGTTAATATTGACATAAAATATTTTTTTGGTGGTGGTATGCTATCATAGAACTCTCATTAACAACAAGACATTAAAACAACACATAAATAGTAATTGATGATAGCATATTAGATGGTACAATAAAAATGTAAGGGAATTTATTAAAAATACAAATTGCAAAATGGTATGAATGCTCCCAAAATTGACTTGTAAGTGAATATGGACCTCTTGTTGAGCCCCAAATCATATGGACTTTCCCAATGACCATATTCCACACCATTACTTTGATAATATTGGATACATCTTGGACAAAGAGGTATTCGTATCTAGTTAACCAGGCTTTCTAGCTCTCACTCACACACTAAACTCTCCATTACTTCCTTGATCTCACAATTTCTCAACTTACCTTCCATAGGACTCTCTCCCCTATTTATAGGCTCATGAGAACTATATATTACATGTATGGATAATTCTACATGGATACATGACAACATCCTTTTAGAGGTATTCCTTTGGGTATTTTCATATGATATATATAATTACATGAGATAGTCAAAGATTACACAATTCTAAAGAATTTCCTTTTGGATATTTCTTATAATTATATAATAATTCAAAATAACTTTTGATTATATTGTATTTCTATATATTTTATTACTTACAACAATTTCCAATTTACCATGACAATGATACTTTTACTATTATCTTTAACTATTTATTTTTACTTTTTACCATGACCTATCCTTATCATAATATTGTTTGTATACTCATTCCATATAAATATTATATTATATTACCATTATTTAGTGGTCACCACATCCTTTTTGGTAGAGCTAATATTTTGTAATTATTCCGAGCAAGCCATCAAGTAATAATCTTGTCAGATAACTGATATTACTCTATATGTTCTACATGCTCCTTATATTACTATACATGCAAGTAATCATAAAAATATTTATGTTGATATTTTTATTCTTACTAATTTCTAATCCATCCTTGGAGTAGGCTTTATCTATTTTTAAGGATAAAATATTTTGATTTTATCATGGTTCACCCATTTCTTGATGGGTCTTCCATATAACGCCTCAAGCCTGTAGGTCCCAATATCATACATAGGTACTTTTTAATAAGGGCCCATATACATTGATAGAAACAATTATGCTTTCTATTTTTGTTTTTATCATAATATAACATCATAAATTCATAGACTCTGAAGGGATGGCACTTCAGCTTTTTGTCATAGTATTGTTTTTCTTTCATCTTCTTCTTTGTAATGTGATGTTGTGCCACCTATTATGTTTTATCCAATTGGTGTCATTGTACCACCCAATCCTTCATGAATTTTTGTTCATTATTCCTATTATGTATCATCATCCATATGGTTGGAATATTGTATTTTATGAGAAGGGTAGGATCAATACCATACATCAACGAGAGTGGGTAATACTTTATGGCTGAGTTGATTATGGCCCTATAAGCCCATAATGTAACATATATTCTTTTATCACATTTTTTAACATCTAAAGTTACATACTTTGTAAGGATTTTATATAGCACATAATTAGTTCATTGTAGCTACCCATTAACACTCACTTTATATGTAGGTGACTCCTTGTACTTGATCTTAAATCAAATCATCAAGTCTTATACCACTCTATTCAATAAATAGGTGCTTTGGTTGAAGATAAACTTTGTTGGGTATCAAAACCTACTAACAATTTGTTTATATATGAATTGTGCAACTTATATATTTGTCTTGCACTTTACTAGTTGAGCTTTAGCCCACTTAGATAATCTATTACAATAATGATGCATTTATTCCTTTGTGTTGTTATATGAAGAGGTCCAACAATTTCAATTTCCTACCTCTCAAAGGGTCCATGAGGAATTCCAATACATAAGGGGATAGTTGATACACTACAATTATTGAAGGACTGATATGTATCACATATTTTAAAGTACTCCATACAATATTTAAAGAGTGTTTGCTACTCTATAAAAAATACTTCTTATTATAATATTTTTAGAGAATTTTCATGCACACAAATTATGGGACACTATAAGCAACTAATTTATTTTCTCTCATTCAACTACTTGTCGATACTTTCCATCTAGACCTACTCAATCCAATGTTTATACACTATGGAATAGGGGTGACTAGCCTGAATAATATTTCTCTTCCTTTTTGGTGTTCCACCATATGGAAATTTAATTTTTATTAAGTATAACTAGATGTCTGCATATTCCTCTAGAGTGGATTCTATTACCACCAATATTGCATCAATAAAATTATTATATTTAAATTTAGAGCTAACTCCCTCATATACTCTTAAGGACCATTTGCATTTATATGCTCTCTACCTAGCTAATCAATAATGCCAAAACCAAGTTCATATAAAAAGAGTAACCCATAAGGCTATCCTTCCTAATGGATTGGTCTTATTGATAATATACTTGAGGAGCGCATCATTTATAACAAAAATGAACTTTTATACTAAATGATAGTTACTAAACTTCTTATGAGAAAATATGATGTCTAGCACTTGCTTCTCTATAACTATATAATTTACCTCTACATTTCTCATTTTCCTACTTCTAAAGTAGATAGGATTATCATACCCATTATAATTGTACTAAATCAATATTTTTCCAAGTGTTATATCAAATTCATCTCTATGGATAATAGATGGATTACTTCAATCTAGATTCTTTAATATTAGATTAGTGATTAGGGTCTACTATAATTCCTCAAATATAACATCATATTATTTTCCTAGTTTATAGGTAATATCCTTCTTGAGGGACATTTATAATGGTAGTGCAGTCCTTGAGAAATTCTTGATGAACCTCTTATAATATCCCACAACCCAATAATAATCACAACTTACTCTTGTTGCTTGGAAGTGGCATCCTCTTAAGATTTTTAACCTTTGTAGGATCAGTTCCAATACCTTATTGGGAGACCACATGCCCCAACATGACATTTTTGGTGCAACCAAATATTTTTTTTTTAGAATTGAGTGAGAATTTATCCTCATCCAACCATTTAAATTCCTTCTTGAGATAAACTAGATGATCTACCTTATTTTAATAAATACAAAATTCATATATAAATTCTCTTATAAAAATTCCAATGTAAGATTCAAATAACTTATTCATAAACTAATAAAATGTTGTAAGTATATTGCACAACCAAATGACATTAGTCTATAGGTAAATTTGCCCTGCGGAGTGGGTCAGGTTGTCTTCATATTGTATTTTTACATTGTAAACCTAATTGTATCGATTATAGATATCTACAAAGTTATAGCACTCTTATCCTACAAATGCAAAATTTATAAGGGGAGTGAATAATGGTTTTTATTTGTAGTCTTGCTCAACTTTCAACAATCAACATAGACACTCAAATTCCCATTCTTCTTTCTTACAATCAAAACTAAAGATATTTGTTCTAAGTTATCTACTAAGAAAATGAAACCTAAATCCAACAACTTGTTTGTCTCTTCTTCACAAACTCAATAAAAACATGGATTCATATAGTATATCAATTGATTTATAGGTTTAACATCATAAATCTACTTTATCTGATGCCTTAGTAAATTTACTTATCATAAATCTTTATGATCAATAACCAAAAAATAAATATACTTATGTGAGGTCTAAAAGTAATCATTTTTTTTTGCTCTTCTATTACAACCCTAAAGCATAAGTTTTATAGTTTGTTGTCCATATCTTCCTCATAAACTAATTTAGACAATCTATTGGAGCATCAAGAAAGATGTTAGCCATTGAGACATCCACCTCACTTTTATTAGAATTATCTAAGGTCATTCACTTGCTCTCTTCCTCTATTTTTTTATCCTCAATATATGAGGTTGAGGTATCATATTTGTCTACACTTGATTTGGATCCTAACCAATGGTCATGTGCCTTTCACACTAATAATTAAAAGTATAGGGTTTTCTTTACCATGGAATTCCTAAAAATATTTTATAGACTACTAAACCATATTTTATATCTTTAAAAATCTACGATATAGGTGACTTTCATGACTAAAACTAATACATTAGAGACTACTCGTATTGGATTTATTTTTTCTTTATTCAAGAATCTATACTTTATGTTAGGTGGGAGATTTATATCTAGTTCTAATATTTTAAAATAGATTCTATCAGCATATTAACAATGACTCCACCGTCTACCATGATATCAATGATAGAAATATATTTGGACAAGACTTTAGCTCATGGAACACATGGGTCAACCTGTACATCAAACATAGTGACTTTGACCTTTCTTCTTTATCTAGAACTAATTTTGCTACACAATTTCTTTTACTTTTTGAAATATAATACCAATATCTACCCATGTGTGATTTTGTGGTTTGCTTTGAAAAATACTCTATGATTGAGTATGGTACATATCCTACTAAGATTGAAAAATATTGAACTCTAATTTTTTTTCTTATCTTTATGGTCTCTTCTTTCTACTTTTTTCTTGTGTTTCCTTCAAATGGAGTCCAATCACAAGCTCACTTTATTGCCATGATATGAAATTCTTTGTTATCTTGAACAATATCAACAATGTTAACCAAATTTTTGCCCTTCTTATTACTATTTGTCCTAAATTAGATGCTTAATTATGATAATTTGTCATTTGATACCCTTTCTCTTTGTAATCATAGAATATTATATTATTCAAAATATTCCTAACCCCTTTATTTCTATATTGGGCTCATTGAGTTCATGTTTTTTCATATAACAAATAGATTTAAAGTTGGTCCATATTTTTAATTAGATTTATTTCAGCAACATAAGTAGAGGAATATGGACTTGTTAATTGTACTTATGCTATTGGTTGTGGAACATAGCTAGAATCTATTGGAGAAATCAGTAATGGTGAAAGTAGATCCCCCTCCAAACTATCCTCTTACCACTTTATAACCTAATACACATATTGGGTAATAGAATATTGCTCATATTTAATCCTCATACTAATTATTGCCTTTAGACCTATAATAAAATCTTGTAAAGAATGTTATCCACACCCTCCATGAGGTCACTAGGAAATTTATTGTTTTATAAGTAGACCTCTAGTTTATTCTAAATATCCTACACTCATGCATTGTAGTCACAAACCTTCTCTTTGGGCCCCTCAACCAACTTTATTATCTTGATATTCAAGTCAAAAATAAAATTGGCATGGTATATTCTTCTTGATCATATTTTCACTAATATTATTCCATGAATTCTTCATATGATTCTCTTATATCCTATACCATATTAAAATATAAACCTTAAAAATATTAAAAGTAAACTCACTCATTGATTTATCCATTTTAAGACATTACAAATGTACTCTCTATTTTATTTTTGAATGAATATATTTGCATATTTACAATATTACACCATATTTTTAAAGAGAACACTAATAAATTTCTTTGTTGGTGGTGTGGAGTCACATCCTCCTATATATGTGATAGTGGTGCACTAACTTTATTAGTCCTTGGGTATGATGATATTGAGAGATGCTAGTTGGTGATTTTGGTTCACTTTCTTTGTTTATTGGTGTATTTTTTCTAGCTCTCTTGACATTTTTGCTTTCTAACATTTATAAAATCTTAAAATAAGGATAGAGTCATGATTAAGATATTTTTTGACATACATACCTAGAATTACATGTCCTAACAATTGATGGTACCAATAATGTCACATTAAATGGAGAACTACATTATTAGATCATTTTTTAGGGATTCTAATGTATAAGCATGATTCTAGCATGTCTTTAGATCTAGGGTTTGAGTGATTCATTATTTGTACTTATGGTTGTAGTTTTATAATCCTAAATAGATCAAAATAAACTATCAAATCCAAAGGGAAAGTTACTTCATTTAATCCACTATAATTACTCATTTTATCTCCTAATTGTCTAACCAAACATCTACAAAAAAAAAAATATGTTCTTATATTGTTGCTAACAATGCTCTTAAACCCTTACCTTTCTTGCTACTACAAAATTAATTCTTTGTGCTCTTTATCACTCTTGTACTTTTATGTACAACCAAATCCTTTGACCACTAGTTTATTGTTTTCCATAGTGGATAGGACACTCTACTAAAATTTACAACCAAAGATCATTGATTACCATTTGAGGATCAGTTTTAAGGTAGGTCAAACTCTCTATAAAAAACCTTGTTGTGATCTCTATTTCAATATTATGCTAATGTTAAAAGTAATATAGAACAAGAGTGGGTATTTAATTATGCTCATTAAGAGATAATTTGGTCATTTATTAGTAAAATGGTTTTGAAATGATTTGTGAACCTTTTACAATGGTAAAGCAGAAATAGATAATCTAACTAAAATTACCTTAGAGCAACAACCAACATGGAACATAAAAAATAAAGAAAGACCCAAATATTGATATTGCACTATAGACCAACAAAACTGGGTCATATCACAAAAACAAATCCATAAAATAAAAGGCACACTTCAAAGCAACACTAGTAGCACCAATCCACCACACGGTTTCTAAAGCCAAACAAATAAATTGCCATACATATCGTCAACATCTCTAGCTTCCACCTTATGTTTTACTGATATTGTCTTAGCCATTTTGATGACCTATTTGAGAATGGCCCATGTAGTTTTCTAGGTTATGGAGACATTCTTCAGTATATTTGCAAGGATAATGGAGGGTTCAGTGGTACTAGCCTTAAGAGGCTTACCCTCAACCTGAGATTAATGGTAGTAAGACCCCCATTGATTTTGGTAGTTTTTAATTGAGTAGGAGAATCGTCAGAACTATCATGCTCACCTCTATGTCAATGCCTCTTATTGATTTTTGATACTTTAATTTGGCTAGATCGATGTTTGGGCATGCCTCTAAGCACAAATTCCCCTTTAGACTTTTCAAAATAAATAGACATATTTTTTTGCATCATCATCAACTTGTTGGAGATCAACATTACTAGGCCTAGCCATAGACGAATCTTTGAGAGAATCAATTGAGAGAAAAATATTTTTCATTCTTTTTTTTTAGAGCATACCGATAGAGAATGAGATGTAAGCCTTGGTTCTTAGGATGGACTGATGAGTCAGCCCTAACACTTTCCATAGTAATTTCCAATGATCACACTAAGTAATATGGGATGTTGATATCATTTATATCCTTGAGGTGGTTTAAGAAAGCCAAATGAAAGTTGCGAAGAGGGGCATCATTTTCGTCCATAATGAAATATTGTAAAATTTGTATCTAAAATTTATCCCACGGTGCTAGTAGGCCCTATCTAGCAATTCCCCTACTCTTATTTATATTTTTTTGCTAAATAACCTCAAATCCCTAGAAAGAGTGTGCCTATCTCAGTGAATGATATCCCCATCATTGGGGAGATCAGTCACTTCAACTAGCAAGCGATTGGTAATTTGGAATGAAAGCCCAAAAATTGTGACCTTGAAATTATTCCATGATCTTGTAAAATACATTGAAATATAAACATTAGCTCCACTTAATTTCTGCAAAAATGGTAAGAAACAATGTCTATCCAAGATCTCGATATCAGGATCCAATTGTAGATTGTCGGGCTTGATCAAATTCATTGTCTTAAGGAGATAATTCACACTAGGACATACGTAGAGGATGTGAGAACCATATAGAATGGCCTCAGTGTGTAATGTAATTTATTATTTGATTCCCTAGGTGTAAAGTAATTTATTTTCACTACATTAATATTATTTCTAATCAAGCACAATTTACTCTCAAATAATTTGTTTTTATTTATTCTTGGATCGGGATGGTTGTTAGACTTAATTATTAATTTACTAAAATATTGAATTGGTTTAAGAATTTAGTTATCATGTATTAATTGGCATAATTTTATAATATATCTATTTTTCCCATAAAATGTTTTGGTGAACCAAAAGTGAAATATACCTCTTAAGGCCTTTATCTTTATTTTTAACCCCTAGGGTTTACTAGGTTTATTTTCATAGGATACTTTTAGAATATATTATTATATGAAAGCTGAATAATGCTATTGTAGTTTCACTCTTTCTCTTAGGGATGCCATAAAAAATTAATCTTGTTTGCTATAAATATTTTTTATAGTTTTCTTGCTTAAGGAAAAATGTTTTTGGTAAAAACCTAGTTTCCCTTAGAGTAGATTTTTTGTGTTCTCTTATGGCTTCTCCTAATCCTTCCAAAGTAATTTTGAATTACTATTAGGTATAAGAAAAAGTGAATTATAGAATATTTAAAAATAGAAGAGTATATCACCCAGTCAATTGCTCATCAAAATTCCATTGTTATCTCTTCTTTAATCTCAAACCTAAGTGCTCATCCTAATACACCTATTTTTACTAACCCTATAGAATATTTACATATTTAAATTAATTCTACATTAAGTAATTATAATATTGAATCCCTAGCCCCTAATGTGGAAGTTATAGATATGCCAAAATTATTTTATGATGTGATAAATAAAGCCCACAAATTTATTGGTAAGATTATATCATATTATAAGGATTGGTTACATAATGAAAAAAACTATTTGAAATTAATGAATAATTATTTGTTAGGAAATTCTCTCATTTTATTTACCTCCTTAACTAAACACTCTATTGAATTCCTAGATACTTTTGTTAAAAATGTGAAACACAAATTTGATAATGATATGAACATATTAGAGGTAATGGATTTTTTGTAATCCCAAAACAAATCCTTAATGAATATATTATATATTTCAACAAAAGGTGGATAAATATCATGAAAATATAAAATTAGATGAAGAGGTTGCTATACTAATATTTGTAAACAAGCTTAGGCCATCATTTTTCTAGCTAAGATCTACGAATATAATCCATATGTTTTTTTTTTTTTTAGCGAAAAATCCCTTGCGGAGCCGCCTTGGTCTGAGAGACCACAAACATGGGGTTCTACACCGTCAAAGTCACCCGAGGGTCACACCCGACCCTGCCCACACCAACATTATCAATTGGATTTTAGATACCCAATTCAGCCTTTTTGGTAGGGTGGAGATTTGAACCTGAGACCTCCCTTGGAGTATTGCCCTCTCCTCTCCAACTCACCTACAACACCTGGGTTATAATCCATATGTTTTACCTCTTGACAAGAATATACATTTTGGTAATATAAGTTAGCATTGTAAAAAGGAAGGTTAGAAATATTTGAAACTTAATAACCCTAAAAAAAATGTTGTAGTGGATGGGGTTTCCAATATACTGTCTAGGAAATCTCTCATGAGTCAAACATAGCTAGAACTATTATGCATATGTTGATTAAATCTAGGGGTGGACAAAAACCTAAGAATAAGTTTCTACAATAAATACAAATATATTCTAAAAATATTTCTACCACTTATGCTTATAAAATACCATAATATGATAAGTTTGAAGCACTTATATGACATGATCCTAACATTTTTTGCTTTTGGAATGTAACTTATATTTGTTATAGCTCCACTTGCATAGACTTGTATAAATTCTACCTTAAGCTTATTTTTTATCCTAAATTTAACATTGATCAATTCAATAATAATAATAATAATATTAGTTTATTTCATGAAAATAAATAAAGTCTTCAAAAGAGGTCTAATCACCCTCACAATTAAAGTTTAGGTATTTATAACACCCCGTTTCCTATTCATGACCATAGAACTCCCAATTAATAGTAGAGAGTGAATTATAGTCAAGGTCAATGATATAATCAATTAATACAACAAAATTATTAAAATAAAGGATAACATTCTAATCAAGGGGATAATGGGTGGATCAGAACCTACAAAATCAAATTTTTAATTGTCATTAAAATTGAAATTATTGAGCTAGTAATTCTTAGAATGCCTCTCAAGTTAATTATGTCTTGGCAAAACCTATATTAAATGGAGAATAAGTTTGTACTCAATTTAATGTGTCTCATTACATAAAATTTTTAGAGGTGTAAATAAAATCAATTATTTCCTTGGAACAACAAATTACCACTATTACTAAGAGTACATATCAACACAAGAAGAAACAACCTTATAAAGAGTAAAAATAAAAGTAGGATAAATTAAAAGAGTATATCCAAACTATGGTTAATTCATCCATTATTTATAATATTTCAAACCCTCCTTTGATCATCAAGGAAACTACTACAAATATAGAAGCATAAAAAATATAGAAAATATGACTGAGAAGGCCTCAACTAAGTCTATAGATCATGTCATTACTAAATATACTAAAATACCATGATATCCTCTTAAAAGTTCTAATTTTATATCCAATAATATAAAAATAGCAAGATGTCATCCAATTCAAGGAAATGATACCTAAAGCAATCATGATAAAATCAAAGTGTAGAAAATTATGAAGAACACAAGCTTATACTGAGAGGGGGGTGAATAGTATAAGACCAACTTTTACTTTTCTTTCCAAACAATATTATCCAATATTATCAATGGCAATATCAACAACAGTAATCAAAGCAATGCACAAATCATCACACATAATAGAGACACCAATTTAACATGGTTCACCCAATGTGGGCTACTCCACGAAGAAAATATTTCCACTAAAATTTTCTCAACAAATCTCTTGGGAATAACTTCCCTATTACAATGTTTATGGACCTCTATCCAAAGGAGACACCAATCCCCTAAGCTCTACTTTGTGGATCTCTCTCCACAGGAGAACTCTTTCCCCTTTTCTCTAGTTCGTGGAACTTGATCCAAGAGAACTCTTTCTCCTCAACTGGTTCATGGATCTCTCTCCATAGAAGAACTCTATCTTCCTAGCTGGTTCATGGATCACACTCCACAGGAGAACTCTTTCCCCTTGCTCTGGTTCATGGAACTCTATCCATAGGAGAACTCTTTCTCCTCTGCTTTGGCTAGTGATCTTCTAGAAGACTTCTACCCCACTACACTGGCTTATGGATCTCTCTCCATAGAAGACCTCTATCCTCACTGCCCTAGCTAATGGATCTCTATCCACTAGAGACTATTGTCCTCTACTCTATCACCTCCAAAGCCTACTCTCAACTCTATCTCAGGTCTAGCACAAATCTGCTCACAAATATGCACCAACCTCTATCTCAAATCTGCCTCAAGCCTTAACACAAAGCTTGAACAAATCAGTAATCAAACCTGCTCTCAATGTTGTTCCAAGTATTCACAAGACTTTCTCAAATCTACCTTCAAGCCTTCTCAAAGAATTTCTCAAATCTATCCTCAAGCCTTCTCAAAGACTTGCTCAAATCTACCTTCAAGTCTTCTCAAAACTTGCTCAAATCTACCTTCAAGCCTTCTCCAAGACTTGCTCAAATATGCCTTCAAGCCTTCTCAAAGACTTGCTCAAATATGCCTTCAAGTCTTCACCAAGACTTGCTCAAATTTACCTTCAAGTCTTCACAAAAACTTGCTCAAATATCTCTTCAAGCCTTCACAAAGACTTTCTCAAATCTGCTCAAACATTTTCTCAAAACAACTCACAAGATATGCTCAATCAATCTCAAATCTTGCACACAATGCTATCAAATGCTTTGTCTAGTCTTCAAAGTAATTACATTAACTTGAAGAAGTTTAGACATATTCTATTCAAAATTTGTTTAACCTCTAGAACATATAGAGAATGATGTACTCTATCAAAAACTCAATATGTTCTACTCAATAATTAAGTCTGTCGCTTTCACAAATATGATTTCTAATGTTTGCACATTCACTTTCAATATCACTCAAAACCAATGCTCAAGAATTTCACTCAATCATTCAACCAATGAGGTACTCAAAACTTGCTCATACATTTCCAACAATGCTTATCAAACAATCATTTTCACTCCACCTTATGTTTCACACACTCATTCCAATAAACACTTCAAACAAAAGATGATGTGCCCATACCTTTTTGCTTTGATGGAGATATGTCTTCAAAACCTGTCTTATAACCAACCACCTTTCTATGTGCCACTTTTCAAGGTTAGTTATCAAAATGCTTTCTCAATGAACTCTCTTCTCAAAAGATATTTTACCATACAAAATAATAGAATATCAAATCACTTTTACACCTTATTTCTCCTAACTTTGCAAGCCAAATTCCATCAACAAACTTGACCAATTACATAAGCAAAATAAATCACATACACCTTATATCTCCTAACTTTGTATTAATGCATTTCCAAAATAAAACCTCCACTTTTAATTTTTGTCTTAATGCATTAACAAAGCAATCAACCTTAATTTCTATCTCAAAAGGAAATCACCTTATACCTCCTTTTAATGCAAAATAAAATTAATTTGAAACACCTTATAACTCCCTAGTACATACCTTAGCCACCATAGAACCTTAGGGTAAAATTAATTTTTAATCAAAAATTAATCCCCTTTGCCACCTACCACCAGGAGTTGAACCCGCAATGCCTGCTGGCCTCATGCCTTAGCCTTGGTAAGGCTACCATGTGGGCTATCCAAGCCACATGACTATAATGCATACATCTTCCTCCTTAATTTTTGCCATCGATGATAAAACGAAAACCATGCGCTGCCTTCAAAAACTCTCCTCCATGGAATCGAATGCAAGACCTCTCCCTTGCTACGCACTATGCAAGCCTTGATTTCCAGCTAGGTTGCACATCGTATGAGTGGGGACACACCCCCTCTTACCTTTAACCACACACTGACCCACAAAATGTGCAAGCACTCTCTTCTCCTTCCTCCCGCATCACACAAACTATTCTTTGATTTGGAGGCACTTCAAATGCATACACTCCACTTAGGCTAAAACCTTAGCCATATTTATATTTCTTCTCCTTCATTTTAGACATCGACGCTTATGCATTTAACCTTTGGCACTTCAAAATTAATATTATTTTATTAATATTTAACTTTAGGTTAAATATTAATTAATTAATTATTTAACCTTATGGTTAAATTTAATTAATTAAATAATATACTTAACACTTTGATAAACCCTTTTTGCCAATGCATTATCCAATCTTCTTTGAGATACCCTGATGGCCAATATATTATAATATTAGAAAATATTATAATATTATCCTTTTTCACTTGCCTTCTTGCACATAGCCTTAAACTTCAGTCTTCAAGTCTCCTTCAAACCTCTTATTTATTACCTTAGAACCCATGGTCCTAAGTGCTTCGGAGATAACCTTACCTTGCTTTCATAGCACATTAATTATAGGACATCAAAACCTTTTGACATTAATTTCATCAACAAACCTCTTGACATAAATGACAACAAAACATGCTCAAATTTCCAACAATCTCCCCCTTTGTCATTGATGGCAACACCCTTTTTTTTAACCAATCCTTTTTCCTTTTTTCAAAACTGCTCCCCCTGAGAAATTGCTCCCCCTAACTGAATGCTCTCCCCCTAACTCAAATCTCTCCCCCTTTGACATCAATGGCAAAGGGACTCCTTTGGGGCTAAATATAAGACTCTTAGCTCAGCCCCCTCCCCACCTCCTCTCCTTGAGGTGATTAATTTTGGGGTGGGAGTAAAACTACTCCCAACATACAATGCTCTTTTTCTTTGTCCACCTTCTTTCTCAATTGATCCTTCTGATTCTTTTGAATATCCCTGTTCTTGCTTGTCCCTGGAAATTTTTTTCTACACCACTTGGCCATATGCCCAACATTATTGCACTTATAACACTTAATGTTGTGGTTCCTAGAAGGTGCAAATATCTTGAAGTTCCTCCTGGTGAAGCCATACCCATTCCTATCATGAACCCTACAATCAATTGCTTTATGACCAAAATGATTACAAGAGTAACAATACCCTTGAAAGAGATGCCCATTTCTAAAATTTCTCTTAGTGAAACCATATTCCTTCTTTCCATGTGTCCTGCACTGCATGGCCTTATGACCAAACCTGTTACATGAGAAGCAACATCCTTTGAAGAAATATTGCCTTGGACCCATTGGTCTCTTAGTCCTTTCTTCCCTGTGATGTTCCCTGTTCCTTATTTGTGCATTGTTTCCTCTCTTGGTGAAACTTCTATTTTTCAACTTATTCTCATAAGTTTCAATTTCTCCTTCACTTTCTTCTTCTGAAGCTTCTTCTTATTTGGAGCTTGAGCTTGACTCCTCTTCTTGCTTTCCTTGTCCTTCTTCAAAACCAAGTCCTGTTCTGTTTGATGAAGGTCTTTGTGCATTGATAATCTTATCCAAGGTCTTTGAGCTTCTCCCAAACTTGTGTAGCTTGTCTTTAGACTCTTTCACTTCCTTTCTTAGTGAACCAACCTCATGCTCTAGTCTTTCACATTCTAATATTTTTACCTCTAAATTTTCTTTAAATCTCCTTGTCTTGGCTATTGAGTTTGTCAGATCTTGTATAAGCTTTCCTTTTTCTTCATCACATTCTTGAAATTGAGCCTTGAGTCTCAAATTCTATTTTCTAACCTTTCTTAATTCCTTAAGAGTAGAAATAAGCTCAGCTTCTAGATCTACTACTCCTTCCTCTTCATTTTTTGATTCTTTCTCTACTTCTTTGTCTTCAAGAGCATCTTCATACTCTTTAGATTTATCTTCAATAGGAGCACTTCCTTCTTCCTCTATTGCCAAGAAGAGAATTTCTTCTTCTTCACTATTTGAGGATCTTCCATCACTCTCACTTGAAACCTTGCATGTCTTGTCTGCATAGAAACTCTTCTTATGCCTTTGAAAAAACTTATTTCCATGCTTGCTTTGTCTATCCCTATTTTTCTTCTCATACCTAGATTTTCTTGCTTCCCTTTTCTTATGATCTTGTTTCTCTTCACTACTGCTACTTTTGGCTTTTGTACAGTTAGATGCATAGTGACCATATTTACCACAATTGAAACACTTTACTATTTTCATACCTTTGTGCTTTCCTGAGTCCTTCTTGTTCCTTCTATCATAGTTAGCTTCCTCATCACTGGTTGACTCATCACTTGAATTAGGTTTCTTATCCTTTGCTTTCTTTGCTGCTTTGAAAGCTACCTCTTTCTTCGAGATAGGATCCTTTACTAGTCTCATCTCATAAGCTGTGAGTGTTCCATGTAACTCATCCAAAGTCATATTTTCAAGATCTCTTATTTCTTCTATGGCTGAAACCTTTCCATCATACCTCATAGGAAGTGACCTTAAAACCTTTTGAACAACATCGGATTCTTCAACTTTAAACCCAAGTCCCCACATGGAGTTAACAACCTCATCCACATGAAGTAAGTATGTAGCAATATCTTCCTCATCCTTCATCTTCAAGTCTTCAAATGTTTTCTTGTGATTTTGCAATTTTACCATCTTGACCTTTTTATCTCCCTCATATGCTTTCTTCAAATTTTCCCATATCTCTTTTGTTGATGTGCAATGCATAACTTTCACAAATTCTGCTTCACATAATCCACCCAAGATTGCATTCATTGCTTTTACATTATACATATGTAGGAGCTTACCATCTTTATCTATGGGAGGACTAGCTAGAGGTGTGTATCCATCCTCAACTGCTTGCCATGTCTCATATCCTTGTGCCATCAGGTAAGTCTTCATTCTTATACTCCAGAAGGTATAATTATTCCCATCGAACAATGGTGCCTTATTTGCTGATGATCCACTCTGAGATGCCATCTGTGTTCTTGTACACTCTTCCTTCAAGTTGTTAAACTCTTCCAAAGGAACCCGCTTTGATACCAATTGAAGAACATAGGCTTATACTGAGAGGGGGGGTGAACAGTATAAGACCAACATTTTAATTTTCTTTCCAAACAATATTATCCAATATTATCAATGGCAATATCAACAATAGTAATCAAAGCAATGCAAAAATCATCACACACAATAGAGACACCAATTTAACATGGTTCACCTAATGTGGGCTACTCCACGGAGAAAATATTTCCACTAAAATTTTCTCAACAAATATCTTGGGAATCACTTCCCTATTACAATGTTTATGGACCTCTATCCAAAGGAGACACCAATCCCCTAAGCTCTACTTTGTGGATCTCTCTCCACAGGAGAACTCTTTCCCATTTTCTCTGGTTCGTGGAACTTGATCTAGGAGAACTCTTTCTCCTCAAATGGTTCATGGATCTCTCTCCATAGAAGAACTCTATCTTCCCATCTGGTTCATGGATCACACTCCATAGGAGAACTCTTTCCCCTTGCTCTGGTTCATGGAACTCTATCCACAGGAGAACTCTTTCTCCTCTACTCTAGCTGGTGATCTTCTAGAAGACTTCTACCCCCACTACACTAGCTTGTGGATCTCTCTCCATAGAAGACCTCTATCCTCACTACCCTAGCTAATGGATCTCTATCCACTAGAGACTATTGCTATCCTCTACTCTATCACCTCCAAAGCTTACTCTCAACTCTATCTCAGGTCTAGTACAAATCTACTCACAAATCTACACCAACCTCTATCTCAAATATACCTTAAGCCTTAACACAAATCTTGAACAAATCAGTAATCAAACCTACTCTCAATGTTGTTCCAAGTCTTCATAAGACTTGCTCAAATTTGCCTTCAAGCCTTCTCAAAAACTTGCTCAAATCTACCTTCAAGCCTTCTCAAAGACTTGCTCAAATCTATCCTTCAAGTCTTCTCAAAGACTTGCTCAAATCTACCTTCAAGCCTTCTCAAAGACTTGCTCAAATCTACCTTCAAGTCCTTCACAAAGACTTGCTCAAATCTACCCTCAAGTCTTCTCAAGAACTTGCTCAAATCTACCTTCAAGTCTTCACCAAGACTTGCTCAAATCTTCCTTCAAGTCTTCACCAAGACTTACTCAAATTTGCCTCTCAAGCCTTCACAAAGACTTTCTCAAATCTACTCAAACACTTGCTCAAAATAGCTCACAAGATATTCTTAATCAATCTCAAATCTTGCACACAATGCTATCAAATGCTTTGTCTAATCTTCAAAGTAATTTCGTTAACTTGAAGCATTTTTAGACATATTCTATTCATAATTTGTTTAACCTCTAGAACATATAGAGAATGATGTACTCTATCAAAAACTCAATATGTTCTACTCAATAATTAAGTTTGTCACTTTCACAAATCTTATTTCTAATTTTTGCACATTCACTTTCAATATCACTCAAAACCAATACTCAAGAATTTCACTCAATCATTCAACCAATGAGGTACTCAAAACTTGCTCATACATTTCCAACAATGCTTATCAAACAATCCTTTTCACTCCACCTTATGTTTCACACACTCATTCCAACAAACACTTCAAACAAAAGATGATGTGCCCATACCTTTTTGCTTTGATGGAGATATGTCTTCAAAACCTATCTTATAACCAACCACCTTTCTATGTGCCACTTTTCAAGGTTAGTTATCAAAATGCTTTCTCAATGAACTCTCTTCTCAAAAGATATTTTACCATACAAAATAATAGAATATCAAATCACTTTTACACCTTATTTCTCCTAACTTTGCAAGCCAAATTCCATCAACAAAATTTGACCAATTACATAAGCAAAATAAATCACATACACCTTATATCTCCTAACTTTGTATTAATGCATTTCCAAAATAAAACCTCCACTTTTAATTTTTGTCTTAATGCATTAACAAAGCAATCAACCTTAATTTCTATCTCAAAAATAAATCACCTTATACCTCCTTTTAATGCAAAAATAAAATTAATTTGAAACACCTTATAACTCCCTAGCACATACCTTAGCCACCATAGAACCTTAGGGTAAAATTAATTTTTAATCAAAAATTAATCCCCTTTGCTGCCTACCGCCTACCATAGAGAGTTGAACCCGTGGTGCCTGTTGGCCCCGTGCCTTAGCCTTGGAAAGGCTACCACATGGGCTAGCCAAGCCACATGACTATAATGCATACATCTTCCTCCTTAATGTCTACCACTGATAATAAAACAAAACCAAATCTGCCTTCAAAAACTCTCCTCCACATGATTCGAACGCAAGACCTCTCCCTTGCTACGCACTATGCAAGCCTTTCTTGCTAGCTTGGCTGCCACCTTGGATGAGTGGGGATACACTCCCTCTTCCCTTTGACCAAACACTGCCCCACAAAATGTGCAAGTGTTGTCTTCTCCTTCTTTTCATGTCACATGAACTATTCTTTGATTCGGAGGCACTTCGAATGCATACTTTTCACTTAGGCTAAAACCTTAGCCATATTTATATATTTCTCCTCCTTCATTTTAGACGTCGGTGCTCATGCAATTAACCTTTGGCACTTCAAAATTAATATTATTTTATTAATATTTAACTTTAGGTTAAATATTAATTATTTATTTATTTAACCTTATGGTTAAATTTAATTAATTAAATAATATACTTAACACTTTGATAAACCCTTTTTGCCAATGCATTATCCAATCTTCTTTGAGAGACCCTGATGGCCAATATATTATAATATTAAAATATTATAATATTATCCTTTTTCACTTGCCTTCTTGCACATAGCCTTAGACTTGAGTCTTCAAGTCTCCTTCAAACCTCTCAATTATTACCTTAGAACCCATGGTCCTAAGTGCTTCGGAGATAACCTTACCTTGCTTTCATAGCACATTAATTATAGGACATCAAAACCTTTTGACATTAATTTCATCAACAAACCTCTTGACATCAATGACAACAAAACATGCTCAAATTTCCAATAAATTATTGAAGAGTTGTCTACAACCCATTTCAAGGTCCCATAATTATACTTCTTAAGACATTTTTCTATCAAAAATAATAATTAAGAGACTTACTAGATGAGATGAAGATACCAAGACCAAGGATTACTAACTTTATGCCCATCATTCTAGGGTATTGTGAAGTGCAATGTATTTAATCACATAATTAAAACCATTGTATTGATGCATATAGTATCCCTAGTTTAGTTTTAAGTTCCCCTTGAAAAAATTGACTATTATCAATAATTTAGTAAGGGTTACTAATATGTCATTTATTATCACCGTTGTTATAAAAATATGATATTTTATAGGGCCTTGATCAATTAAGAGAGTGATACATATATTATTCCATTGTCCTTGACAGGTGAACTAATGATCCCTAGAAAGAATATTCTTTCTACTATAAGTTATTGCTATGTTGATAGACTAGTCTTTGATTTTTAGACCAACTATAATATGTTATTAGGTAGACATTATACTAGTAAGATGAGATCCATAGCTTCCTTTTATTTTTAGATGGTTAAGTATGCCTACGATGATAAATTTTTCACCATATAAGGAGACATAGATCCTTGGGGGACTCATATTGCAAGCCATGATGCTTGGTATATTCTTTTTATGGATGAAATATAGAAGACTCCAATTTATAAACATGGGCCTCAATGGAAATTTTGAAGGAAGTTATACCAGGGGTATCCTAAAGTTTGTTTATAATAACCATAATATAGGTATGAATTCAAATATTATCAAATTGACATGGATGTTATTACTCCCCTTGATCAAGAGGTAGTTGATAAAATACCACCAATATTAAAACACAAATAAAGAGAAGTTTATATTTTGTAATGAAAGATTTAGGAAGAGGGCTATGTAATGAAAGGTTATTCTCATTGTAATCAAGTCATATCAAGTATTCTCTTGTAATATTCTTGCCTTGTGTATTATACATCTTGTGGAGTGGTTCCTTACTTGAGGAGTATTCTTGGTGTAAACCTACCTCAAAGGTATTCTCTATTTCTATATATTTGTGTGGGATTATTTTTTTGGATGCATGATTTGATATTTTTACATATTAGTGAATGGTTTTCTATTAATAATAATTAAGATTCGTAATGAGTGGTATCAAGGTGGTGATTTTGGACAAGTGTGTTGAAATATATTACATTATTTGGTACATGTTTATGTACCCCCTATAGGCCAAAAATGGCCACATCCTTAGAAAATTTTGAAATTTTTTTCAAAGGCTTAAAAGGGCTCCAATCCACTAATGATCGAGTATTTCAGAGTGGATCTACACAAGAGGTTTCATTCCAATCAACACCTAGTATTTTTTCGTAAACATTGACAAAGTGTTCCATTTCACTCGATGCCTAGTGTATTATAAAGCGACTTCATGCGAGGTTCCCAATCCATAATTATTTTGAGTCTTGATGATGTCAGCACATTTCAAAGTGCATATTGGCAATATTTCTTTATTTCATGCACTCGCCACTTAACTGGAATGGTGACAAGTTTTGCACCATTTGGTAAGGTCGGAAGTTCTTAAAAAAAATTAAAATTTGTAGAATAGCACAAACATCCTTTTGCATTACTTTTTGAGTGGATTTGTGTTTCCACAGTCAATCCAAGTCAAAGCTGGTGGAGTGAAAGATAAAGAGCGGATTGCAAATTTTATCTTATGCCATGAATATGAGAAAAGGACTAAACATTTTTAATGTCTAATCGAGTGGATTGATGACAAGATAGATTTCACTTGAAACTCAGTTTATTTCTGACCAAAACTTGAATCTTCTGGTCAAATCTATCAAAGCTAACGTTAATATTAATTTTGAGTGGATTGGTGATTTGTTTCTCCCCCACTGGTTTGTAGAGTATTACTGAGTTTAATCGCATCCATTCACTAAGAGCATCAACGACAAATTTTGTTGACATTGTTATGAAGCATAAAAGGAGAATTATTGGCAAATTGAATAATTGTCAGTTCAATGTAGGAAGGTGAAGTGTCCAAGGATTTTCAAGAACTAAAACTAAAGCGGTTGCAAATCTATGATGGAATGGAGTTCTAAAGAATAATGAACAGTCCAAATCCGATTTATAATGGTTTGACACTCAATTGACATCATCAGACCAACAAGTTGCAGAGATTAACTGCCATGGTGGATGACTTCTAGCACATTTCCCAGACTCAATGAGAGAACGAGATAATTCTAGTGTAGCTCTCTAATGATCTATCAAATTCTAAATTCTTGTAACATCTCCTTAAATTATTTTCATTGTAAAATATAAATGGCAGTTGAATCCTTGATTTTTAGGGTTGGATATAGTGTCTTTGCTTGCCCTACTATGTAAATATTCTTTGTAAACTAATGGAAGGAGCATTACTCAAATTTTTGACTATCTTTGATATCTTTCATTTAAGAGGTCTTAAGTTGTGAGTTGCATTTTTGTCAATGTTGTAACAATTATTTCTTTTAATTTGCATTGGATTACTAGTTGTTAAGGTTGTTGAAATCTATTCATAGTTAGATCTATGTTGGTAGGAAGTTTATTTTTGCAAATTTTGATAGTTGGTCTATTCTACTAAATTGGATTGTCAATATATTTATTATTAGAATTGCTTCTTGGACCATATCTCTGTTTTTTATTTATTATATGTAGATTTTATGGTTTCAGGTGCTGCTAATCCTGAGTGTGGAACACTAGAAGTAGTTTATTAGAGGTTTTCTTATGGATGCCTAAGTTTTTAGCCCTATCCGGCCACTGTTAATGCATATTTCCTTAACTCTAAACCTTTTTCTATCCCTATTCATCAAACCCTTATTGAGTTTAATTGAGTTAACATCTTACTAAGTTGACAAGGAATAAGCCTACTCTTGAGGTTGGATTGAAGTAATCTTTGGTCCATCCAATGTTGAGTGTTGAGCTGTGACTATCGGGTGTAAGCTTGACTAGAAAATTGGAAGATAGATAGTTGTAGTATCAAGTAAAACTTGATGATAATTCAGTGCCTAACAATTTTTGGTACGCCCAATGGGACCTGTTTACAAGAAATACTAAAACCCATCATATGCTTTATTGTTTTATCTTTACCTGAAGGAATCAAGATTTTGTGAATTATCTTGATCCTACTAAGTGAAGAACAACAAATTCACCTGGTGACTCCCTGATCTATAAATCCAAAAAAGGTATCCCTGTAGTTCATAGTTTTTCATGTATACCAGGTCATTTAAGAGGAATAACCTAGAATCCTTTTTCTACTATGAACTACCTTATAGAGGGTCTACTGTTATAAATAATTTGAATAAATATTTGTATTCAGAATAAAATCCTCCTAAGGAGAATCCTATAGTTAGTCCAAAACCCCCTCCAACAAGAGCTACATCTAGAAACATGGTACAAAATGCAATTCCAAATCATCCTTTGCAGAAGTACCCTAGCTGGAACACATATAGCCCCCTTATACTATCCCAAATGCATGACATTCCTCAAGATATATCTAAGGCCATTCCCACCTATGATGGATCTGGTAAAACTACATATGAGCACTGCCAAGATATTCTAAATCTGGCAACAATACACAATATAAAAAATGAAGATGTTATTATCAGAATTCTAACCTTGTCTTTTAGAGGAAATATTATGCATTGGTTTAGGATCCTTGAAGACAATACCATTACCTCATGGGCATCATTGGTTGAGCTCTTTGTGGAAGAATTTAATGAGTCTTATAATCCTTTTTTTACTTCTTAATCAGTTCACATCTATGCAGAAACATTAGCAAGAAACTATTTTCAATTTCAATTTGAGGTTCAGCAAAACCTGGAAGAGAATTCCCCCTGTAGCTAGACCAACTCCAAGACTTGCTTAAATGTAGTATATTATATATTTTGGATTATATTTAGGCCTACAAACCCGAAAATCTAGGGTGGATACCTTTCCATAGGTCTATAATGCAGTTGTTCATGCTGAGAATATTTTTATTAATATGGGGAGATTACCTCCAAAAGCTATGTTTCCCTACAATTTGGAAACCATTAATGTCCAAAGTCAAAAAAATCCATATTATATGGACCCTCCTCCATTGTCATATCTATTTCCACATATCACTCCAATTCCTCAGTCAAAAGCATCATCTAGTGCAACTCATTTCCCTCCACTTCCTTCTCAGATTCCTTAAGAATCCTTTGTCCTCCTTGATTTATAGAATACCTTGAAAACTCTTAGCAAAAATATGAATTCGATGGAAAAGAAATATATTGAGAGGTATCAACAAAGGATATTTTCTTATGTGAATAAATATCAAAGACTTGGTCCTAGGAATAGTACTAGGATCAAAGTAAATGCAGTATATGAAAGGCTTGAGTGTTCTTCAGAAATAAGTTTGGTGAATTTATGGTGTTTAGTGTGCAATGATCCTTATGATTCAAAATATTGTGTTATGTACAAACACCATGTATAGTAGGCTATGGAGAAATCATAAAAAAATTATAAAGGAAGAGTGAATATGCTATGGCAACCATAGTAGATCATGGTTGGAAAATATCTTGATGAGGATGGACCTATTGCTATCATGACAAGGTCAAGCAAGAAAACACTGCAATTTTATTCATAGAAGATGGGTCAATTTTAGGTCCCCTCTCAAAAGAAGGATCCACCTTCCCTAAGTAGTGATAAATTCCCTATCCCCCAAGCCAATGGAAAAAGAGACATGGCTCCTAAGGGCCAACAAAAGGCAGTAAGATTTCCTAAAATAATTAAGAAATAAACTAAGGGATATAGGATGAGGTTCAAAAATGAATCCCAAGAGAGGCTTAGGTTCCCTTCCATTACCAAAAGGTAGATAATTGAGGCCACTCAATAGTATAAGAGAAAATATTATGAGCCAGAGAGAAGGCCTAAGAGACCCACCTCTATCACATATGAATATAACATTGTGGTGGAAATTAAGAGGATACCATATAAAGCCAACCTAAACGATACTATCTTCATTCCTGGCCAAATAGACTTGCTAAAAGCTTCTTTGAAAAAATATCCATAGGAAAAATAGGCCACCACAATCCTCAACATACCGTCTAAAAAGAAAGAAATATCCCCTACCACTTTAAATAACAAAGTCTCTCCTTTTTACATTTATATAAGTATGGAGGGTTGGGTTGTCCAAAATTGTATGATTGACTTGGAGGCATCCACCACAGTTATGCCTAAATTTATTTGTGAGGATATGGATATGGAATATACTAGATCCTACCCTAGAGTCCTCTAGTTAGATGGGACACCTATGAAGATATTGGGAGTGATAAAAGATATCTTGATGAGGTTACATAGAGCACCTAAGATAAATATAGTGCAAGAATAGTGGTGGTAGATCTAGAGTCTTATTTCAGATTATGTATTTCAAGAGAATCACTACAAATATGGGCGGATGCATGTACATGAACTATTCCAGCATGGTGATTCCTTTCAATGGAAAGAGGATAAGAATAAAAATTGAGAAGCTTGTGTTTTCCACATTGAAAAAATCAAAGAGGATATGTGCAATCTCACTCCTCTAGAGGAATTTGAATTTGTGGATAACTTTGAAGAGTTGGAAAATGAAGATGAATTACATTTTAGGGAGGATTATAATCAATTTGGTACAGGTATGAGAACATACAATTTTTCTACAAAGTTAGAGAAAATATTTCTTGCTATATCTAAACAGACCTTGAGAGAAATGGAGGTATGTTTCATGCACGTTGATGGTTCCATATGTAAAAATGGTGTTGGTGTTGGTGTGGTTTTACAGTCTCAATTAGAAGGGAAAAATAATTTCATCTATAAGCTAACATGGTCATGAACTAATAATGTTGTAGAATAAGAGGCTCTATGACTTGGACTAATGCAAGCTGAAAGCATGGGTATCAAGATTCTAAACATTTATGATGACTCTGAATTGATTTTTAATCAGGAAAGAAAAAGGTTCAGTAGTAAGCACCATTACTTGAAAGCATATAGAAATAGGATATGGGATTTTATGGAATCCTTTGATACCCTAAGCATAAATTTTATTCCAAAAGGAAAGAATACCTTTGCATATTCCTTAGAAATAAGGGGAGCTAATTTCAACCCTTTTGTAGACATAGGAGTTAAGAAAGAAAAAGGGATCAAAATTATTTTCTGGCCTGAAGTGCTAGATTAGAATATTTTCTGGTAGGTCCTTGAAACTGATGAAAAATAATTGATTTTCTAGTGAGAGAAGCCTATTTATTCATTATTCAAGAGGAATATCCTAAATATATTTATCAATAGGATGTCATTCAAATCAAGAACAATCACAAACCTAGAGGTTTGGTTACTCTAGAGAGCCTTTTTAACAATGATGACATGAAAAAGATCAGATTCATGGAAATAAATGAGAAAATCTATAAATAAATTGAAATTGAAAAGGAAAAGAAGCTCAATGTTGGAGTCCAATGTTCTCTAGAAGAAGAAGAGGATATCAAAGCTTTATTCCTGAAGTACCAAGACATTGTAGCTTGGTCATATGAAGACCTCAAAGTATATGATAAGAAGGTCATACAACACACAATTTAGCTAGAGCCTAATGCAAAACCATTCAGGAAAAAACAAAGGCATGTGAATCCTGTAGACTCCAAAACAGCACCAATCCGATTATGTGACTGCAAACATGGATCACATTGGCACACAAAGCCCCAAGGGCAGCCCCCAGAGGTTAAACAGTGGTCCTAACCACTGTCATAGGAGTTTTGGAAGGTCATAAATCATTTTGGCACCTTCAAGCACTTTGCTCAATATCCGTCCCACCCAGGGACGAATTCAAACTGGGATTCGCCCCATCCTAGGACAAATTCCAAATCCGCTCTAGTGTGGGGTGAATTACAGGTTTGACGGGAAAAAAGTCAATTATTGACAAATTGTAGCTCAGATCCACCACCAAACACCTCCTTAAGTTCATGGGAGCATGGGTGAGCATTTTTGAGCATTAGAGGTTGTTACAGGGGCAGTCATGAAGCCCCTAATCAAGGAGGAAGCTTCCCTCCCTTGGAAGGGCATGGCTGCCATGTAGCACCTCTGCATGCTCATCCCAAGAGACCTCCAGGTCTATAAATTGATGAGTTTCCTCATCCAAAAAGAGACAAAGTAAGAGCAATTTGGAGGAATGAAGTGCTGTCATTTTATTTCCCCATGCATCCTTGTGCGATTTGTGCCTTCTACATCCTTGATCTATCTTAGAGAGGAGGTCATTGGGTGACTATTGGAAGGTCGAATATTGAACCCAAGACCTGATATTTGGCCATAGAATACCACCCAATTTGTTTACAACATCTTGTAAGAGATTTTGGACTCATCCCAAGTGGATTGGTGCCGAAATCAGGCCCCAAAAGATGGGCGGCCCGCCTGGGTGCCCCCACACTACTGCAGGCCTAATCGTCCCTTTTAGGAATGATTGGGAATCTATGGAAGATTTTTCTTTCTATAATTTTCATTTTTTGCATTCAATTCTATGATGCTTAGATAGGTTGTCATTTAAATTTCATCTTGTTTTGAACAATTTTGATCATGTTTCTATATTCATTCGCTTTTACTAACTTGCAAGTAGCATCATCATATTCTCATTTACAAAAGTCAAATTGGTAAAATCAAACCATCTGGGTCTTCCCAAAATTCCCCCAATTAGCCAACCCCAATTTTTTAGGTCTTTTTGAGCTCTCTAGGCTAGACATTTGGGACAGTACCTTTTTGGCATTTTGTTGCAGGTGAATTCGTCCCGCCCCAGAGCAAATTCAAATCGGTGAGGAATTTTCGGACTATTCTTTTTATAGTGCCCTCCTGGTGATGTCCTGATGCCAATGTCAAATTTTTAGATCATTTGGATTCATTTTAGTCATAGTTTAATTCAGTTTTCTCATTCATTTATCGTAGGCTTGGGGATTGCATGCTTTGTTTTATCCGTAGGTGCTATTGATTATCTTTTTTTTCTTTGAGTGCAGGATCAGAAAATAGGAGGAGCAGCAAGGAATCAACATTCACAGACACAAGTGGCGGCGACATTTTGGTCCACCCATATTACATGTGGGCACGCGAAAGAGGGAAGGCTATCCATGGATGTAACCAAGAGATGGATTTAACACTCCTCGCCCCTGAAAATGGAGGATGCGAATTGTAACCAAGTTGTGAAATACATAAATAAAATAGAAGGGCTGTTATTTCATTTGGGTTTCAATTCATGCTTTCTCCATTTCATGCATTTTTAATTCGTAGGGTTTAGCGTTAAGTTTAGTTTCATTTTTGCATCGTTCTTGGAGTCTTTCCTTTATTATTTTCATATCCTCGTGCTTCCAGTGGTGATCACGATAAAAAATGTCTCCTAAAAAGACATTATTTGCCACTTTCTACTTGAATGCACATTTTACGGCATGCGTCAATCCAAGTGGGAGGTTACCTAACTTGAGGTAGTCCCTTATGGGGGAATACCAATCCTGCTGATCAGAAGCCTTGATGGTATGAACAACCAGTCCCACTTGAAGTTCATCCTTAGAAAAAGCTGAGTGGGAGAGAACTTGCAAGAATAGCGTTGTATTGCTACTAAGGGGAGTAGGGGAGAACAAGGACCCCCAGTTGGCGTGTTTTAGACGATCGTGGATTCGATAGAACCTGTCCACAGATGACTCAATATGGATCAAGTGGATTCCTGGAATTAAATCAGAGCTTGCACACTCCATCGCTGATTGCGATAGTTTTTTGACTTGAATGGTGGTCATATCACCAAAAATGTCTTGCGGGATTAGTGACCCCAAGGAGGCCATAGTGTTCACAAAATTATTCGATGACCGAGGGAGGGCCTCGATGTTGTACCATTCAAACTTTGCCAAGAATTTGTCCACAAGGGTTTTGTAGGCCTACAGAACTAGGCATTTGCATTGGAATACCCCTTTGACTTGATTGACAATTAACAGTGAATCACCAAAGATATTCAATCATTTAATGTTCATGGTGATTGATGTTTGAAGACCTATGAGCAAGGATTCATACTCTACATTGTTGTTGGTGCATGGGAAATTTAATTTAAATGACAGGGGCATTGGAGCACCCTGTGGTGCGAAGAATACTATTCCTACACCACCACCTTGCTCACATTTAGAACCATTAAAAAATAGGGTTATGTCGGCCTGTGACTCAGGCTCATCAAAATCTGGTGATTCTGAGACATGGAAGACCCCATCATCGGGTAGTTCTATGACTAGAGGCTGATCGTCTTCAAGAGGAGCCTCTGCTAGTTGATCGACTATGACCTGACCTTTTATGGATTTCTATGCAATAAACTCTATGTCAAATTTCGTCAACATGATCCATTTTTTCGTGCGACTACTATGATAAGTACGACTCATCATGTATCGTAATGGATTCTCCTTAGACACAACATATGTCTTATTTCTCAGCATGTAATGGTGTAGCTTTTTGGTAGTAAACACCACTGCAAAGCAGAGTTTCTCAACGTATGCATAGTTAAGTTCATAGCTGACCAGGGTGTAGCTAAGATAGTAAGTAGCCTATTCCTTGTGAAGTTCGTTCTTCTGGGCTAACATGGCTCCCAGTGCCACCTCAATAGCTGAGATGTATAAGTAGAATGACACTCCTGGTCTAGGTGGTGCCAATACTGGTGGTAAAGCCAAGTATTGTTTAATTTTGTCGAAGGCTGACTAGCACTCGTCATACCAGCGAAATGCTACCCCTAGGGGGCTTAGGTAACCACCCATCGAGGCAGATAATCTCTCCCTCCAAATCCATCCGATGTTGAGACCAATCTGTCTCCCACCGAGACCAATCTGTCTCCCACCGAGACCAATATGTCTCCCGTCGCAACCACTCTACCTCCCACCGATGGTAGTAAGCTACTGCATCGTCGCGCTGCACCAGCTATGTCCGTAGGAGATCCCTCTCCTGTGCAGTGCTGGTGTCCCCATCCCCCCGACGATGTGCATCAAACATGTTATCCCACTCCACCAGCTAAGCCTGCAAGATATCCCTTTCTTGCAGAGCCTCCCCCAACTCCTCATCTCACCTCCACAACAGCTCCACCAATTGTGCATTCTCAATGCGCCCCCTGCCTCTGTGTCCTCCACCATGGACAAATGCATAGACACCTCTGGAATAATAGCCTGCTCTGGCTCCCACTGCTTCAGGACGTCCTGCATCTCCGATTGGTCTGGAGCCCCAAAATCCATGCCCAAGTCGTCCACCTCCACCATGTCTGCCTCCTCTAGCGGATATCCCTAACCCTCACCTGGTGCCTCCACACCATCATCCTCTGCTGTTGCTGCCTCCACACCTCCCAGTGGCCCCTCTCCCTGCCATCACCATAGAGTCCACCACTGATCATACTCTGTAATAGTCCCGATGTCATCCACATTCGGGACGTCGATCACCGCATCTGAATCCTCTCCCAATGGCATAATGATCATCCAATATAGATTCCTTTCATCCCCCTAGTGCCGATAGACCACGGGCTCACCAGGAAACCCCTGGCACACCCCAAACTATCGTGTCACCCGCTTGTACGAGAAGAACTCCTACTTGGTCCCATGCCACCCGATCAGCCACCGCTCCCTACGTACCCATCGGAGCCACTCTCCAGCCTCCGACCAGGCTGGACAGTCCTGATAGGGTCACCAGAACACCTCCCCAAGAGCAAGCCGATTGAAGGTATCTGCATAGTTCCTGATAGTACCTACCCACCGCTAACTCTATTCCTGCTCCTCATACCGCCACCACAGAGCCGCATACCCTATATCCTTATCTGCCATCTTTGCCCGCATCATCCACGGTAACCCCCCCAGCCTCTTCAATGCTATGTACTGCCAACCCCAGCTCTATAGTAGATAGCTATAGCTGATCCCCTTCCACCTCCGACAGTGAACCTCATATAGCTACCCATAGAGCTATGCCAACAGTGTATGTCCCCATCTCAAGACCAAAGGCTCCTACGTCGAACACTCCACCAGCCGATAGACCACATCCAGTAGGTTCCATGGGAACATCGCACCTGACGAGTCAGGTAGCAGCATTTTGGAAATGAGGCCCATAAGCAATGCGTGCCTCTCTCCCAACACCCCTCTCTCAAACCACCATCTAACCAGAATCCTGCCCATCTGGTAGTCAATATTTGCCCTCTCCACTGGACCATCCACCCCCAACTCCTCCCTATGCTCGAAGTAACGTGTCAGCACCACTATCCGCTGATCTTGTGGTGTCGTCCTGATCGGTAGTCCATCTATTGGAATCCTAAGAATCTAATAGACATCTTCCAAAGTGACTGTCATCTCCCCTGTTGGGAGATGGAAAGTATTAGTCTGGGGATCCCACAAGTTGATCAGGTCCATCAAGTAGGCCCGATCCCCAATAATTGGCTCCAACTAAGTCACCTGCTTGAGACCAAGGGCATCAAGCCACTCCCAGTTAGCCATAGCTAGTGCCTCCCACGCTTCAGCAAAAACAGTCGGCATGCGATATCGGCTCTTCACAACCTGCAACAGACAACAAAATAAGCACATTAGAATCATGAAAAACAGTGAACAGATACAAACAACATAAACGCAAAACAAAATTTAATTTGTCAACCTAGGGTTTTATACTCTCGAAATTGATAAATTAACACAAACACAAAAAAAAACTTAGAAATAACAAAACTTAATTTGTCAACCTAGGGTTTTATACTCTCAAATTGATAAATTCGAACAAAAAAACTATAATACAAGAAAATAATAAAGAGGGAGTTCACTTACTGGTCTCGCTTTGGCTCCACCACTCGATCCGGTTTGTGCACTCATGGTGGCAAAAAAATTCGGCAGTGCTTCGCTTCACAGAGTTGACCTCCTCCTCAGAGCTCCAAATCAGCAGAAAAAACAAGTGCCAATGAGCCCAAAACCTAGTTTTGGCCTTTAAAAAGGATTTTTGAGCCTGTAATCGTTCCTCCTTGGAACAAGAGCTCTGTTTAGCACTCGTTCGACACTAAAACGAATACTACACAAGAATTCATCCCACTCTGGAACGAATTCAGCACACAAATTTCAAAAACAACAAAAAAAATGCACAAAAATGCACCAAAAATAGCAATAAACTGTCCAATGAGAGTGCTTTTGCACTTGACATTCTGGGCATGCAAAACTGGTGTTAGGGTCACAAATCCTCACTATCCTACTCCCTAATAAGTCTACCATAGCCAGACCGCTCCATGGGAATACGGATCTTCGAGAAATTCATCCCCAAATGGCATCGCCAAATGGGTCAAAACCCACCCAAAAATAGCAATAGAGTTGCCGAACGAAGGCGCCTTCACATTTGACCTTCTAGGAATACAAAATAGACATCGAAGTTATAAATCATCACCATCCTACTCCCTAAGAAGGCCACCATGGCCGGACCGCTCCATGGGAAGACGGATTTTTGACAATTTCAACTCCAAATGGCATCGCCAAAAGGGTTAACACCCACCAAAAATAGGTCTAAATGTTGCAAAACTGCACACAATTCAAAGATAAATCTTTGAAGGCACCCTTACCTAAGTCATCTTGGGTCAAGTGACTCATATTTTTTCTCATGTAGGTCATTCCCTCATCGATTCGTCGCTTGAGGGGGTAGTCACACTTAGTCACCAATCAACAAATACACACCCAATCATGGAAATGGCATGCATTCGAAGAATCATTGACAAATACAATCACACTCCTGCTTGGGGTAGTAAACAAGCAATAATCACAAGCTGATCAATCACTTGGCATTCATGAATCATGAACTCAAGGTTTCCACAGACAAAAGGTTGCGCCCTTTGCCTATTCATGACTGATCAATGTCCAAGCTCAAGTAACACCTCACCGAAAAATGTTAACACTTGAACTGAGTTCCTTCGCTCGTCAAAAGCAAGGATTCAATAATGCATGCCCTTTTCATACTTGGGGCATCAAGAGTTGGTTAGGTTACTAAGAAACCCTAATCATTAGTGCTTTGGTTATCTATTTTTTCTCGACGCTATGCCTTGCACAACGCATCCCAAAAAGGGGCATCTGTAGACACCAAAACAACACCAATCCGATTATGTGACTGCAAACATGGATCACATTGGCACACACAGCCCCAAGGGCAGCCCCCAGAGGTTAAACAGTGGTCCTAACCACTCTCATAGCAATTTTGGAAGGTCAAAAATCATTTTGGCACCTTCAGGCACTTTGCTCAATATCCGTCCCACCCAGGGACGAATTCAAACTGGGATTTGCCCCATCCCAGGATGAATTCCAAATCTGCTCTAAGGTGGGGTGAATTGCAGGTTTGACGGGAAAAAATTCAAATCTTGACAAATGGCAGCTCAGATCCGCCACCTAACACCTCCTTCAGTTCATGGGAGCATGGGTGAGCATTTTCGAGCATTAGAGGTTGTTACAAGTGCAGTCATGAAGCCCCTAATTAGGGAGGAAGCTTCCCTCCCTTGGAATGGCATGGCTGCCATGTGGTGCCTCTGCATGCTCATCCCAAGAGACCTCTAGGTCTATAAATTGATGAGTTTCCTCATCCCAAAAGAGACAGAGTAAGAGCAATTTGGAGCAATGAAGTGTTGCCATTTTATTTCCCCATGCATCCTTGTGCGATTTGTGCCTTCTACATCCTTGATCTCTCTTAGAGAGGAGGTCATTGGGTGACTATTGGAAGGTTGAATCTTGAGCCCAAGACCCAATATTTGGCCATAGAATACCACCCAATTTGTCGAAAACATCTTGTAAGATATTTTGGACTCATCCCAAGTGGATTGGTGCTGAAATCAGGCCCCAAACGGTGGACGGCCCACCCGGGCGCCCCCACACTACTGCAGGCCTAATTGTCCCTTTTAGGAACTATTGGGAATCTATGGAAGATTTTTCTTTCTATCATTTTCATTTTTTGCATTCAATTCTATGATTCTTAGGTAGGTTGTCATTTAAATTTCGTCTCGTTTTGAACAATTTTGATCGTGTTTCTATATTCGTTCGCTTTTACTAACTTGCAGGTAGCATCATTAGATTCCTATTTACGGAGGTCAAATTGGAAAAATTCAACCATCTGGGTCTTCCCAAAATGCCCCCAATTAGCTAACCCCAACTTTACAGGTCTTTTGGAGCTCTCTAGGCCAAAAATTTGGGACAGTACCTTTTCGGTGTTTTATTGCAGGTGAATTCGTCCTGCCCCAGAGTGAATTCAAATCGGCGAAGAATTTCCTGACTGTTCTTTTTTCAGTGCCCTCCTAGTGATGTCTTGATGCCCCTGTCAAATTTTTAGAGCATTTGGATTCATTTTAGTCATAGTTTAATTCATTTTTCTCATTCATTTATCATAGGCTTGGGGATTGCATGCTTTGTTTTATCTACATGTGGTATTGATTATATTTTGTTTCTTTGAGCACAGGATCGGAACATCGAAGGAGCAGCAAGGAATCAACATTTGCAGACATAAGCGGCGGTGACATTTTGGTCCGCCCATCTTACATGTGGGCACGCGAAAGAAGGAAGGCTATCCATGGATGTAACCAAGAGATGGATTTAACGCTCCTTGCTCCTGAAAAGGGAAGATGCGAATTGTAATCGAGTTGTGAAATACATCAATAAAAGAGAAGGGCTGTTATTTCATTTGGGTTTCAATTCATGCTTTCTCCATTTCATGCATTTTTAATTCATAGGGTTTAGCGTTAAGTTTAGTTTCATTTTTGCATCGTGCTTGGAGTCTTTCCTTTCTTGTTTTCGTATCCTCGTGCTTCCAAATCCTAAGATTGAAGCCATAATTAGAGAATAAATTTTGAATTTGTTAAAAGCTAAGATCATTTATCCAATCAAACATTCAACCTAGATAGCCAACTTGGTACCTGTAAGGGAGAAGAATGGTGACATTCACTTGTGTGTAGATTTCAGAAACCTCAATCAAGCATCACTAAAATACCACTACCCCCTACCACATATTGATCAAAACTTATATATTGTGGCAATAGTAGAAATTTTCTCACTACTAGATGGTTTCTTTGGATATAAACTAATTTGGGTGAAGAATGAATATCAGTTTAAGATAGCATTCACAAATGGGGAACCCTTTCATATAAAAGAATACCTTTTGGTCTATCTAATGCAGAAGCCACATTCCAAAGGGCAATGGATTATGATTTTAGGGATATGATTAACAATGTCATTTTGATCTATCTAAATGACATAATAGTATTTTACCACAACAAGCAAGACCACTTGGTATACCTAGAACAAGTCTTCTAGAAAAGTAGATAATTTGGCATCTCCCTCAATACTAAGAAGTCATTTTTTATAGTTCATGAGGGAAATTTTCTAGGACATGTGGTCTCGAAAGAAGGTATGACCATTTATCCATATAGAATCAAATTCATTCTTGCTCTTCCACTTCCTGTGAATAAGAAAGCTCTATAGTATTTTTATGGTCAAATAAATTTTGTTAGGAAATTCATCTCTAACTTTTCTCAGAAGGTGAAGCCTATATATGAACTACTAAAGAAGAATGTAGATTTCAAATGGAATGAGGTAAGAAAGCAAGCCTTTGAAATCATCAAGCAATCCATTTCTACATCTCTAGTGCTACTCAATCTAGAATTTAGCAAAAACTTCATTCTTTATGCTTATGGAGTTGATGAAATCTATGCATCAGTGCTCACCTAGAAGAATTATGGAGGAGAGGAGCACCCCATATTATTTTGGAGCTATAATATTCATAAATATTAGGTTAAGTATAATTTCATTGAGTAACAGGTATTTGCTGTAATGAAATCCTTGAAAAAATTTAGGTAATACTTGGTTCAAAGCAAGACCCTGGTTTATGTGGTTCATCCGGATGTAAGAAGATTTATTTACAATGAGAAATGGTAGATAAGAGAGTTGGTTGGATTACTAAGATCCAATAATATGATGTGGAAATCCACCTTACTAAGCTGGTAAGAGGTAGAGTCCTATGCCAAGGTCTGATAGAAGCAGCAGTTTTAGTAGAAGTGACAGCTTGTCAGTTAATAGCAAATGATTAGGCTATAGAATTAGATGCATATGAATCCGATTAGGTAGATAAAATGACTAAGTACTTTTAGACTGGCGTATGTTCTCCTAATATTAACCCATAACAAAGAAAGATATATAAACTCTAGGATTTAAAGTATGTCTTATTGCCAGAAGGTCTACACACAATAAACCTTGATGAAGTACTCCTAAGATGCTTAAAATATTATCAGCAATATAAACTCATAAGGGAGTTACATGGAGGACTATCGGAAGGACACTTCTCAAGAAGAGTAACAACTTTGAAAATTATCAAGGCAGGCTATTACTGGCCTACCATATTTCTTGACACCTTTAAAATTGCTAGAGTCTATGATGAATGCTAGTGGTATGTGGGAAGAATAAGGAATGCATCATTTCTTCTTAATCCAATTCAACTAGAATAACCCTTTTAGAAATGGGGGTTGGAATTCATAAGAGTTATCAATATATATTCCTCAACTACGCACAAGTAAATTCTAACTACTACAGATTACCTCACTAGATGGGTAAATAATATTCGTACAAAGAAATCAGACCAAGAAGTGGTGATAAATTTCATGGGAAAATTGATTACAAGTTTAGGTGTTTTAGAAGATTTGGTGAGTGACAATGGACCAACATTCATAGGAGCCAAATGCATTGACTTTACCAACAAGTATGATATTATAATAAATAATACTTCAAACTACTACCCCCAAGTAAATGGGCTTGTAGAATCAACTAACATGAATCTACTGAGGATTTTGAGATCACTAGAAGGTAACAAAAGAATTTGGCACCTATTACCGAAACAAGCTCTATGGGTAGACATAATCACTATTAAAAATTCCATCAAGACCTCCCCTTATGCCTTAGTATATGGTGGAGAGGTAGTGTTACCTATTCATTTGGAGATTCCAACTCTCAAATTGATAAACACAATAGAGGAATCTGATCAGAATCCAGTGGAAACAAGTTTGACATACTTGATGTAGTTAGAAGAAAAAATAACTCAGGCATATGAGGATTTTCAAAAGTATGCAATTGATATCAAGGTATGGTTCGATAAGAAAGCTAGGTTCAGAAAATTCCAAGTTGGATATTCTATACTCAGGTGGAATATTGAAAGAGTTAAACCAGGATATCATCAAAAGTTTAACTTCTTATGGGATGGCCCATTTAAGATAGCATAAGTTAAAGAGACCAATATTTTCCATCTTGAAGATCTTGAAGGAAACATACATTCAATTTTGATCAATGCGTTTCATCTTAAACTCTATTTTTATTGAAATGTAGCTCATTGTAACAAATGTACATACTTTGTATCATATTATGTTTGTATTTTATGTAAATTTTTCATTTTGATAAAAAATTATGAAAAAAAAAAGATAAAATTTTTGCTTCAAGAAAAAATCTAAGTGATGAAGTTGTGAAACAAGCTAAGAATCAACAGAAGGCAGTAGTTTCAATGAAAAGGAACATGTTCCAATCTGCACTCAAATGAACTAAGGCAACAATGGAATACCACATGCATTCCATTCCACTCTTAAATATACTAAGGTGGCAGTGGATCACAGTAGATTTTTCAATCCACCAAAGATCACAACTATTTTTTAGCAAAAACTGAATCTCATGCCATGCCGCTTCCAAAAGGGTAAATATTTGCAAATTAATGTGCAAGCTTCCTACACCGCTCAAAATAAAAATAAAAATATGAGCGATGCTATGACTTTAGGAAGGATTTGAGTTTTAGCCAATCAAAAAGTAGCATAACATCTCCAAGCCATCGAGATGGATAATTTCAATTTGAAAAGAATGCAAACGGATAATTCTCATAGTGACCACATTAATGGTGGAGGGTGTGCATGCATGGGCAATTAAAAGTTCTCAAAAGCATAGAATGCATTCATTCAACAAAATAAATGCCTACCAAGAACAAAGAATAAGAGAATAGCTAAGCATTATCTAAAAATGCCAAAGAAATAACAATATAAAGATTTTTGTGAAAATAGCTCCTAAGAAAGCACTATCATAAATGCAGAAAAGAGAAGCAGAACTAGATGTATATGTGAATCATCTGAGATAGTTGGTAGATACGGTAATAACCCAAGTAAGGAGGACCTTCTTAAGGATTAATTTTGAGTTTAGATACTTCAAAGGGAGACCAATTTGACCTCAAGGTATCATTGCTATAAAATCCTTCTTATTTTCTTACATTTGTGATTATGTTCACCATTGCCCTGAGTTAATTTCTACAATAATTAAGAAGAGGGTAGTGAAAAATCCTAATGGCATAATACTATTCACCATTACCAAAGAGCTTTGTCATGATTTTTTTGTCGTACGTATAAGCCCACCCTTAGAACCTAAACAATTTGATATAACAGAATGAGTTAGGATTTATGCTTCATTAATGGTTTCAGAAGAAAAGAAAGTCATGGAAAGATGGCTTCACTTCCAATTTAGAAGGATAAAGGAGGAAGATAAGATTCCTAAAGTCCCGATATCCATTGAGCAATTTATTCACGTGGATCTCTACTCCATGCTAACTTGTTTGGAGGGTTTGGATTATGACCAACTCATGAGAGCTTGGCAAATAGCCTTTGCATACTATATTTCCAATGAGAGAATGTATGATCTAGATGTAGAAAATAAGGGCATGAAGGTCATCTAATTTGAATGGCCATCTATTCTATCTAAAATAATGCATGAACAATTAGTGAGAATGAAAAGGGATTATGCCACACCCTCTTTCCAACCTTGTTCAAGTCTAATTTGGATGTTCTTTCATGTTGTAAATAAAATGATACCCTGGATCCCAGTAAAAGAAAAAATGACCAAGGGGACTCTATCCCTGTATACTACTAGAATGCTCATATGAGGAGCACTAAGTCTTTTTATAGATTTAACTCAGAAATTCTAGGGCCAGCACTGAAGATAATGTATTGGAAATGCCCTAGGTAACCACCACTAGACAAAAAATTGTTAAGAACAAAGGGTGTCAAAGAAGGATATTGGTACATCCTTACAGAATGCATAGTCATTAGACTATACGAATTCACTGGTAAGCCTTTTCTACTACATAATTTTGTTACATAAATATTATTAGCCCTAGAATATTTGATGCAAGTAGATTTTATTAATATGAACTATGGCTCTAGATGTAAGAGAAGGTGTTTATTGACCTACCAAAGTGTCAATGATATAACCATCACCAAAAAGGGCTAGGGTGAACAAATTGCCCAATATCTGGATAGGTTGGGTCTGTTATACATCCCTCAAAGGTGCAGATATGACCTAGATGATAAATTACACAAGAGGAACATCACCTTGAATGGAGAGAAGGCCTATACATTTGAGAAAACCTCAAGGCCTCATTTTGAACAGGGGAAGAATAATAAGGAAAATGCTTCTTTATATTTGAATGTCACCAAGATGGAACAACTTCCTCCATAGTTAGACTTCTATGAGTACGTTGTTCATTTTGATTCATATAAGAATGAAAACCATCAGTTTCAGGAGTCTACCATAAGAGAAGTCAAGGGTAAAGAGAAATGGAATGAAGCGAAGATAGTAGACTAGTGGAGGATGAGATTTAAAATTTTAAAAGAGAAATCCATGTTTGAACTAGTAATCAATAATGATTTTTTTGATAGATATGATAAAAATATTACAACTTGGAAGGAAAAAGACCCAAATAATATAGTGTTGATTTATAAGAAGCCACAATCAGGTTCAAATTTCCCATCCCTACATTTGCAAGAACAAGCTCAATAAGAAGGAGCTGGTACTCCATTAAATGCTAATGAAGTTGTTAAGACATTTGAGCCGTCAATAGAACAAATTGAGAAGTTTTCGAAAGGAGGAGAATTAACAAGTAGAATGCACTACTCTAATGAGAGGGACATTAGCACATAAGTCATTCAGACAATAAGTAGACCTAAAATACTAGCCCTAGGTGGAAAGCCCCCTGATATAGAAATAGATTGGAATGAGAAGGATAAAACTTTGTGTTCACACTAGTGAGTTTCATTGCTATAGCTATAGTGGAGTTGAATCCTAATTCTTAAGAAACAATGTAGGAAGTGTTGTTCAGGGAGGACATAGATTATGATAAAGCAGTAGTGTTTCAAGTTTTTAAAATAAAATCCAAAAGGGCACCGAAGGGAACTCAGAAGGAGATCTATAAGAAACATAAGTTGGATAGGGAGAAAATTATTGAGGAAACCCTTATTTTAGTTGTAGAAGAATTGATACAACAAACACAACAACAAAGTGAAGAGACAGCTCTAGAAACCCTACATTTTTAGGTGAAGGTATGATTTCTATATCCTCTTATCTTTCTCCTCCTCTTATCCCCAAAAAAACTCCTTCCCCTTTTAAGGAAAAGGTTGTAACATAATCACCCTCTCCCACTCACAATTCACCACCTGCTTCACCAGTAAATGTCGAGGACCAAACCAACCCATCTCCTCCAATGTCACCTAAAATTCCTCCTTCATCATCTCCTATAATTCCATATTTTCCATTACAACCTCCATCATCTGAAATGCAAGCTATTTCATCCACACCCACTCACCCTTCTATGAGTTTTACTATAGTTTTCATGTTTTTTCTAATTATAATAGTAGTTGTAGCTAGAGATTCCACTGTAGTCAGTTATACCAAGCCATCATAAACTATTGATTCTACTCTCTCCTATACTATAGCCTCTCCTCCTCCTATGAGTTATCCTACACTAGCAACTTTGCAAAAGGAGAATGAAACTTTGTAGAGGATTAAATATTTTTGTGTAAATAAACTGTCCAAAACTTCTAAGAGGATGACTATGAAGACAGTAACCATGTTTGTTGATCCAGTTACCAGGTATAGGATATCCAGATCCATCATTCCTCTAGTGAGCAAGCCTGATATTTAAATGACTGCTCAAGACTACCATTTAGAAGAATACACATAAGAAAATGACAAATTTGATGAGTGGTTATTTGACACATATTTTTCTATCAGAATTGTGTAATTGTTATAATTATTTAGTCATTATGATATGTTTTATGTGAATTATTATTGAATAAAGTGTGATTTATTAGGAAATCTAATTAATTATAGTCATCTAAAAAATGTGTTTGATTTATACCAAATTTGTTCGAGTCTTGAGAAAAATGCAAGAAAAAGTGTTGATGATCGATGAAGAGATTGCAAAGCTTTGGAGTGGACCTCGGATGAGAAGAAGGACGAATAAAAGAACCCAGGATAAGAATAGAGCTCGGTGACAATAGTATTTGACCTATTACTAAAGTATATTACTAAAGTATATTACTAAAGTATATTACTGAAGCATGTTACTGAAGGTAACTACCGAAGAAAGTTACTAAAGAATATTTTACCAATAGTTACCGAAGGATAATAAAGGTTGTTGACTTACGTAGCATGTCACATAAGTGATGAAACATAAAGTTTGGACGACAACATATATTTTCACTTAGAAAAATATTTCATACTATCCGCAAGAATATTTCAGTTGATAAAAGTTATTATTTACTTAATAAAGTTTATAATCAGATTATTATGAGAAGTTTTAGGTATAGACGCAAGACTACTAGACATTTCTTGGAATACAGGACATGAGGTCCTAATGTATATCTTGCAAATTATTCAAAATAAGTATTGTCTTGTTAGGTTTATTTGTACGATGCCACTTGGACTAGTAAGAATATTTATCAAGTCCAAATAGGAATATGTATTATGTTAGGTTTAGATTATTTTGGTTGATGCATAGTTATCACATCAGAAAGTCCAAAAAATTTACATGGCAAAATATGTTGAGAAATACTATTTGGAATTGTATTAATTACAATATAAATTACATAGGAGAGACCTTGAAAGAGGTCTGTTTTCTATTGTCTGTTGTTTGTTGTTTACTGGAAAAATACAAGAAATTATTGTCAGTTCTAAGTTTACAGTTATGAAGAAATGCACCAACATGTACAATTGAATCGCCAGTAATAAAAGTAGTATTTCGCTCTTCAAAAATGGTAATTTGTATCAATTTTAGGTGTTGTTTAATTTTTGTTATATAAATTGTGTTTATCTGTTACCTGCATTCATAGAATAGACATAATGTTAGTATTAGTTATAAAATCTAGTTATTGAGATAATGTAAACTAGGGGAGAAATAAAATCTAGTTATTGACCTGTGTATAGGAGGTAGGGCCCACTCCTATACACAGTACCTGAGCTCTCACCCCTGCAATAGGTTAGATTTAATTACCCTTAAATTAAACTGCATTTAAATTTATGTAAAATAAGATAGATTGCATGAGGATCCTCAAAAATAAATTAAATCATGTCATAAATAAATTAGTTTACAAATAATTAGACGCAACAGTAAATTAATTCATTAGTAATTAGGTGCATCAATAAATCAATTCATCAGTAAAAGTAAATTATCATTGCATTATTTTATCATACCCTGCACCATTCATTTTTGCACAAATTTAATTATTTTTATTACTTTCCTATACACGTGAAACTTGAACAAATAAACTTCAGCTAAGATTAGTATTAATCCCCACAGTATAATCTATACAATACTCCTACTCTTGAAATCTAACCTTGATTTCCCTCGGATTGATAAAATTAAATGTAAGCTCTACAACCGATCATTTTGGTGCCATTCTCGGGGAGAGTAGCATTGTAGTGGTTAGTCAAAAATTTTGTTTGGCAATGTAAATAGAGAGGCTTACTTGTATGTGAAAAGGGGTATGTACGAGACCTTGGTGTGCATACGAGTCAGAGTGCTCCAAATATGGTTCCAACAAGTTCCTCCGTTCGACGTTTCCAGGTTCATTTTTCTTAAAGGATTCATTTTTACTACTTTCATAGATTAAAAATGTATTTTCTGCAAATTTCAAAATTTGTAAATTTCAATTTTAGCAAATTATATTTTCTGCAATTCCCTTTTTTTTGGTGATTACTATTATTAATTTGATTTAGGACCTGTGAGAAAGAATAGGAAGTAGGTGAACGCTGAAAACAACCTAAATTTTGCTTAGGACCCTATTTTTTTTAGTAGAAAGTAGTTACATTGAGTGACACAACTGTAATGAAACCCCTCCTAATAGTCAAAGAACAATAGTAATTTACCTTTTACTTCATCAATTTTACTTCCAGTAAAAAAAAAAATTTCAAGCATTTTTTTTTTTTCCTAAGTATGTTGAAATTAGTTGTATAAATGCATCTAATTTTAGTAGCATTAGGACTGTTTAGTAATTTTAAATTTATTTCTTTTTTGCTATGTTAAGAGTATTTATAAGTTCTGAAATTTATATTTAAACTTGGCAGATAGTAGGATTGAAACAAAAAAATCAAAACCCAAATAGAAAATAAAAAAATATAAAATCAAAGAGAGAAAATAAAATAAAACAAATGGTGGAAAACAATCAAACTAAATTTATAGACGTTAGAAAATTATTAATACAACAGGAGGTTAATCTTCTTTTTAAACAAGGGAGCAAAAAAACCAAACCAAAGTGGAAAGAACAGTGTGGACGCATTGAAAATATCAATAAAAAATCATAAAAAATAAAGAATATCAAGAGGATAAATATAGAAAAAAAATCTAAAGGAAAACCATTCTTCACCTTCTCAAGATCTTGGAAGAAGCTATGAGAATTGGCTTTGGGATAGGAGAACAATAATAAATCCAGTAATTTATCCTTGGAATCAATACCTGGAGGACTCCCTTACCATTCACAACTTACTTTAAGACATAGAAAGGAAATAATTAGCCCTACAATACAATAAGACATACTGTAGTATTCCTAGAGTCATACATTTTAGAGAAATGTGCCAAGAGTTGTGTTATGAGCTAAAATTTGGAATTCTTGATCTTGTTGCAACCAAATATTTCCTTGATAAGTTGATTCAATTGTTTGTAGACTACTTAAAATTTGAAGAGGAACATTTTATGACACGAGAAAAACTTGATCTAGTCAACAATATTAAAAAATTATTCAAATAAGATTAGACATATTACAAAAACAATAAGTTTAGAACATTTATGAGCAAAACCTCTCTCTAAGTCATGAAAAGTGCTTTATGATGATGAAAGGAGGCATTATTCTAGGATATTATATATGAGAAGAAGTTTTTAAAGTAGACCCTACAAAGATATAAATTATTCAAACCCTTCAACCTCCAAAAACACAAATAGAGGTGAGAAGTTTCTTAGGACACGCATGATACTACCGTAGGTTCATTAAATACTTCAGTAAATTTGCTACTCCCATGTTTAATATCTTAACTAAAGATAGTGAATTCAATTGGACAAATGAATTTCAAGAAGCCCTTGAATAAATAAAAGAAAATTTGACTACTGCTCCAATATTGAGAGGACAAAATTGGGAATTACCATTCTGCATTCATTGTGATGCTTCAAGTTATGCAATAGGGTAATTATTGCAACAAATAGAAAAAAAAAAATACCTTATGCTATCTATTATGCAAGTAAAAACTTGCATGGAGCTCAACCTAACTACATTGTTACAGAAAAAGAATTTTTAGCTATAATTCATGCTCTCAATAAATTTAAACATTACATAATAGGGTATGAAGTATTTGTTCACACTGATCACTCTGCCATTAGATACTTAACGAACAAAGCAACAATGGGAGGTAGAGTTATGATATGGCTTCTATTACTACAAGAGTTAAATATCACAATTATAGATAAGGCATAAAAATATAATGTTATTGCAGATCACTTATCTCACAAGAAAATCTTTTATGATAACGAGTTAACTCCTGATAATTTTCCAGACGAACATTTGTTTGCTCTTTTTATTTTTACCCCTTGGTACGCTGATATTGTACATTATTTAATAACCAGAAAAATACCTCAAAATTATACATCCCATGAGCATAGGAAAATAAAACATCAAAGTATTCCTTTTATGTGGATTCATGGAATTTTGTTTAAAAAATATCCTGATCAAATCATTAGGATATGTGTGCAAAAAAATGATATATATGACATTATTAGGGTAGTACATTAAGAACCTTGTGGAGGTCATTATGCCACCCAAAGAATGGTTATTAAAATATTTCAAACTGGGTACTTTTGGCCTACTATGACTAAATATTTTCATCAATTTATTAATAGATGTGATGCTTTTCAAAGAGCTAGCAAGCCTACACCATCTATGGAAATGCCTTTTGTTCCAAAGATAGTACTTGAACCATTTGAAAAATGGGGAATTGAATTTATTGGACCAATAAACCCTCCAAGTGATGGTAATAAACACATACTTGAATGTACAAATTACGTTACCAAGTGGGCTGAAGTTAAAGCTCTCCCACGAGCTCAAGATGATCCAGTGGTCAATTTTCTTTATGAAATCATAATGAAATGCTTTGGAGCACCAAGAGAATTAGTTTCAGATCATGGACCTCAATTCACCTCCAATGTGATTGATCATTTTGTTAATATATATCAAATAAAACACAATAAAACCTCACCATATCACCCTCAGTCTAATGGAAAAGTAGAAGTTATAAATAGAGAACTTGAAAAGATTATTTCAAAAACTGTAATTGTTAATAGGGGTGATTGGGCTGAGATATTAAAAGAAGTTGTATGGGCATATAATACAATTGGAAAATTACCACAATATTATCGTCATATGAAATAGTCTATGGAAAACAAGCCATCATGCCCATTGAATTTGAGATAGAAACCCTTCGCACAATAGTACAACTTGACACAAATTTGAATAACGCATAAAAGAAAGGTTTCAAACGTTAAATATTCTGGATGAGAAGATTAGAAGCATTGCATAGAACTGAAATAACCCAACAACAATGAAATAAATGGTATGATAAACACATTGTACCATGTACATTTCAATCAGGATATTGGTCCTTGTTATTTGACTCTCATTACCAAGATTTTCAAGGTAAATTAAGAACAAGATGTCTAGGACCCTATGAAATTGAGAAAATATTTGGAAATGGTATATTCAAGCTTAAGCATATAGATTATTCAACAAGGAAACTACTAGTAAATGGACATAGGCTTAAAATTTATAAGAAGCCATTATCTAAGGAATAATTCATACACTAGTTTAGACAGCAAATTAATTTGTAGTGTATTTTTGAACTGCAACCAACTACTATCCAATAAACTCTCTTTGAAAATAATAATAATAAATATAATAATAATATAATTATATATATATATCAAAATTGAAAAAATTAATTTATAAAAATAAAAATGATTATGCTTCCTTTATTTCATCATGAAGTATCTGTATTCCCTTCTATTTTTAGTCTTAATGTTTTAAAAATAGCTCAAGGAATATGATTACCACATGATGCATAGTACCTCGTTGCTAGATAAAATCTAGGTATTTTTAAAATACTCAAATTATATCTGGTCTCCTTAGCCAAATTTTTGTTGAAAATTAAGAAAACATTTTAAAATGTTATTTCTCCTAGTTGATCAAGTTTTTATTTTGACCATGCACAATTGCACATCTAAAAACATTGTGAAATATTGGAAAAATTAACTCGTGTTATTTTTGCCATAAGTGAATAGTTTATCTTTCTTATCTATTTATACGCATGGTCTAGAATACTAACAAATTGGAAAAATGACAAGCTCACCCTTCACATTCAAAAAACAAAAACACTAACCCCAACAAAAAAAACACTTAAAATCCCTTACTTCTTCCAAAATGAGCAAGTATCCCACATAAAACGAAAGTAAATAAAAGGTAAAAGAGCTTGAATCCTTAGAATTTTTAGAATCTCAAACATCATGGGATACTCTTTTTGAAGTATTCTTATGTATTAGCACTAAGTCTGGATAAGACCTCTAGATGCTCATAAGATCAGCTAGCTTTTTGGCATACATAACCCTTGTTGTTTTTCAATCCTTACTCATAATGGGGAATGAATCCTCACTACACACATAGTTGGTCTTGAAAGAGACTTGAAAATACTAGGACAACTTTGATATTAAATTGGTTTGTGCGAGAAGTAAATGAAGTTGTTTCCAAATTGCTAGAATGTTTGAAGTCCTTGAAGAATAACCCTAGAAACATCACATGCAGATAAAATCCCAAAGACAATCCTCATGAAAGTACTATGGTTTCAATTTTTTATACAAAAGCATGGCTTGTGTCCATCACATTTTTATCCTTTAAAAGTCATCTTAATAATTATTTCACATTTTCCCATCATTGAAGATATCCGAGAAGGTTGAATTCAGATTTTATATAAATTATTTTTTTATCCTAAAAACTTTTTCATGACATACAAGAAGCATACTCACCATAAATTATAATAAAACCCCATTCATAAAATTATCCTTCTATTATCCATAAATAAAAATAAACACCCTTCCTTTTTGTTTTGGATATATAGCCAAAATTACAGTTTGGGGGGGTAAATAAAGGTATATACAACTCATAATACTATTTGAAGGAAGAAAACAGGTAAAGTATTTTCTTGACTCTAAATAGTGGTTTCGGTAAATATGTTTAGTATATGTCTTCCATAAGTATCTTTCGTAAGTGTCTTCCATAAGTAACTTCCGTAAGTATCTTCTGTAATTATCTTTCGTAAGTGTCTTTCATAAGTACCTTCTGTAAGTGTCTTCCTAAGTAGCTTTTGTAAGTATTTTTTTTTGTTTTTTTGGTAAGTTAATTATATTAATTCAAAAAGGGCATTTGAAAGGCACCCTGTCACATTTTACAAAAATTAACTCAGATAAACAAGAGGAGGAAAATAGAAACACGAATAACAGAGCAAAGTTCATCAAAACTAAAATGCCTGAAGCCATTACACTCAAAAAGCAAATTGAAGGATTACCAACGATCCTTTGGCACAAAGAAACAAAAAGGAACAAAACAAGAAGGTATAAAGGAGGAGACAAGTAGGAACAAACCCAACAACATGCCACCAAACCAGAGGAAATGGAGAACATCCCAAAATAGCGATTGGGACCAGCAGAAAATGCCATCAAGGAAGAGCGTCGAACTGTAGAAAAGTGTGGACATCAATATTCAAAATGTTGTCCTTCACTGCATCCTTATCTACATCCTTAGAGGTCTATTTCACCTTTGGAATCTCCTTCAAACCATCAAGGCAGGTATCTTTTATAATTTCTATAACCTCGTCTTCAGTAGCCCCTCCTTTAACAATAGAGGAGGGTTCAGTAGCAGAACCATTAAAATTATCACAAAAGAAGAACAGGATGAGGTTGTGTCTTTTTTCTTTGAGGCACTCAATGGCCTTATTGATGGCAATGTGGGTAGCCTCCAAGTGAGTGATGGATGCATTGGTGGCATGGATGACCAACTTATGGAGTACTTTATCAACCAAATCAGGCGAAGAGGATTGGGATTTGGGAGGCTTTCTTGAGATGGAAGGTGGGCTTTCTGAAACATCCTTAAGATTCAAACACTAGGAGCTTCTAACAAGGGTTGACTCCACCTTAATTTTATTCCTAGCCACAGGATGGGATTTTTCAGTTTTGATCTTCCTCTTAGGATTGGAATGTGTAGGACTCAGGGTAGAGGACGAATTCACTTCATCTGATTCAGGAGTGGGAATGTTACCATTGTCAAAGTTAGGGAGGAGATAGCGGTAGAGGACTTTGAAAAGTCCTTGGTGACTTTGAAGGGCATCCTCCTTTTTGCAAGAGGTTACAATGGCGTAATCGATGGACCAAAATATTGCAGTAGGGATTGGAATGATGGGAATGAGTGGTTACTCAAAAACATTTACGAATCTTGAAAAATGTAATATTGAAATAGGAAATAGAGCCTATGGGTGCGTGGATCCACATTTATCCTTTTTAAGAATGTCATCCACCTTAGCAAGTAGACTGTATGTCCATGTTAATAGTCCTTGGGCATGAACCCCAATGTTAGCCAACTTATCAGCAATAGTAGTGGCCTCTCTATAGGCATGTTGGAGTATGCAATTATGTTTTCTCTTAAGAATTTGCTTGTAATATTCAATATTTGATCTGATCCTCCAGCTAATAGGCTTAGAAGACTTCAGGCAGTTAATGGTATTTAAGGAATCTCCTTCCACAATGATGTTTCATGGGATAGTTTTGATAAATTGAAGACCCTTCCAAATAGCTTTGGCCTAAATAATATGGTTGGTGATAACACCAAGAGGTTCATCATAGGCAAAAATAGGATTTCCTAGATGATACCTTAGGATTCTGCCAGCCCCCGTAACCTAGGGCTTCCTTTGGCCGCACCATCAAAATTGAGTTTAACCCAACCGTTAGGAGGAGGAATCCATTTAACATTACTTCTAGGATTGGGAATAGCAACACTTTTGGGGTCATCAAGATTGTTCTTACAGGAATTTAAGATATCGTTCTCAAAAGGGGGACAAGGATGTGGATTAAAAGGCGTAGCTAGAGAATTTTCTATGGCAAAAAAGATGATTTTATTGGCAATATATTGAGGTTGGACAGTTTTTTATTGAAAACTATATAATTACGTTCAAGCCAGATTTACCATAAGAAATGTTGAAGGCTAAACTTGCATAATCCTTTAAGCACAATATTTATGAAAGGATTACCTTTCATAAGTATCTTTCGTAAGTATATTCTGTAATTACCTTCTATATGTATCTTTTGTAAGTACCTTCTGTAAGTGTCTTCCTAAGTACCTTCCATAAGTATCTTCTGTAAGTACCTTCCATAAGTATTTTTTGTAAGTATCTTCCGTAGGTATCTTTTGTAGATATATTCCGTAGATACCTTCTGTAAAAGTTTTTCATAATTATCTTTTTTAAATCTTCTGTAACATCATCATCAGTAACACTATTCCACAATATCATTATTAGTAACACTATTTCATAACACCCTTTTGTTGTTGTCATCCGTACTCGCAGCGCTAAAAATCACAAATCTAAAAATTATTATTATTATTTGAATTAAGGACACGTGGAGACTTAAGAAGTAATAGGAAAAATGAAAGCATGCAACAATGACAAGCATAAGAAAGCATGACAATAATATTTTTACTTCCACTATTTTACTAAGGGGAATTAAACTTATATGATATGAACCCTTGGTTCATATAGATATCAAAAACCACGTATTAATGTGCTTAATTCGATGATCAATCATCATACGAACTAGTCAAAATGTGGCACTAATGATAAACTAACATTTGAAACAATCAAAAAATGGTAGATTTTTCCCCCTGCCATGCAAGGTGTTAAGGGATGTTGACAAAAGCTAAATCATAGAAATATTATATTATCACAGGACACGTGACTCTATCCAACCAATCATGATAGGTTACACAAATTAAGGATTTTCACCATTGATTAACATGTAATCAAGGGATGAGGAGGAAAAGAGAAAACATAGGTAAAAAAACATGACCCTCTCTTGCTATTGTGATCGATCATCGACATGTGCCCCCTTTCTTGCCCAATCGAGAGAAAAACATGAAATATTGGATGATCATCGTCGTTTGAAACAAGATCGACGAACGATATTGCCTCGAAATATAAAAACCCTAATCATCATAGATTTTGGGGTAAACACCACCGTCGTTGATAGGTTTTCAAGGTAAATCATCATAGATTTTAGAGTAAATACCACCACTGTTGATAGGTTTTCGAGCCATATTCATCGTCGATAGAAAAACAAAATAGTATCCATTGTCGAAAGAATCATAACGATGCTGCATACGGCCATGCAAGTGAAACAAACTAGTCCCAACCCGAATCTAGTCACAAAATGTAGAATATTATGAGGATTTGAGAGAATAGTTTGTGTAAAAAGGTCAATATTGTATAATGTTGCATGTGCTAGCATCGGATTAGGTTTAAATTGTACGGTTTTTCGAGAATGTCAAAAGGTGGCAAACCTGTGGTGAAAAAGACGGGTAAAATATCCTCATCAATTTTAAATTTTGATTTTTGTTTTTGTTTTTATTTTTTTATTATTATTGTTGTTTTTCTATATACAAAATAGATATTCTCTACTTCACTCTGTACATACGTCAGAAAGAGATACAGAAGTAGGCAAGTTATGTTTTAGGATAAAATTAAGGTAAATTATGAAAATTTTGTCTTAAGGTAAAATAGAGTAAATTATAGAGATTCTTCTCTTTTCGCTTATCTATTAAATTACAGGGATTTCAAAAAAAAAAAAAAAGTATATGGAAATTATGAAAATAGGGTAAATTGTTTTTTGGGGGTTTGTAAAAAAATAGAAAAATAATCATATGTATTAAAATTTTTAGAATTGATAGAACAATTACAGTAGGTTAAAATGTTTTTTTACACGAATATGGTAGAAATAGATTACAATTTTGAATAATAAAATATATATATATATATATACAATAAAATATATTTTATTTTTCGTAGGATATCAAGAGCTCTGTTGACTTATGAGGAAATTTTGTTTATATATAAATTGCAGGGTTATTGGCTTGATAAATTGGAAATCCTCTCTTCTAAATCCTTACTCGTCACCATGCCTTGACCCGTGTTTCAAAAACTTAGTGAGTCATCATCTATTGAGACCCAAAACCTAAGCGACTCTATAGTTGAACTCTTCCAAAATGCCTGATGGTGGGAAGCGTTGACTAAGTTTAAAGGCCATGATTTAGGGGTGGCTAGACATTTCATAATGAACTGTAACCCCAACACAATGTCTACCCATGTTGGAGAACTCCATCTAGAATTAAACCCTAGCTTGATCTCTGAGGTGTTGGGATTACCTGAGGATGGTCTACCTTATTATAAAAACCTGTCTAAAAGCGTCGCTTAGTTAGTGACAAAATTTGGTGAGAAGTGTACAATTATTAGAGACAAGGAGGGAGCAATCAAAGGGGTTTCGACTTCTACACTTCCCTCCTATAGAAAGAAGAAGTTGTCATTATTATTAATTTCTTCATTTTTGAGGGATGAATGTATGTCTTGTTAGCTTACCACATCCATATGTTAATGAATTTAAAATTTTTGGATGTTAAATATTGTGTTATTAATCTACCTTACTCTCTGTTCCAATTGCTGAAATCGACTGTTTTGTGAGTTAAACCCAAAAATACTCAAAGAAAACCAAGACTTCACTTGATTGCACACCATGAGTTAATTAAATTGATTGTCCCAAAAAAATCTCATGAAGTGAAAGTATCATGGAATCAGATCATGAATGAATCCAACTTACCTGCATGCTTAGAATCTATCAAATTTGAGAAGGAACATTCGATGGAGGAATAAAATGACTCTGATAGTCAAGAAGAAGAGCCTGAAATCCCAAAATAGAAACGTAAGCCTTTGAAAAGTAGTAAACAATCCCGACTGAATATCATACATCAAAAGAAAATTACAGATAACTTTGGATAGGAAGATGAACAATGGCTTGAATCTAAATTACCTGCAACCGAGTCTACTATAGAGACCTTATCCTACCTTCGTGTGTAGAATATAATTTTGCAAATGAAAATTGATAGATTAAGGGAACATTTTACAAAACAATCTAAAATTATCCAGAGAGCCCTTGCTATTCAGATAGATTTGATTAAGCAGTTTTCTGCAGATAAGACACCAAATCCTGTGGACTCTGTCAACCGGCATCCACCTGTCAAAGTCTCCCCACATAAAAGTTCTACTTCTGGTAAAAAGCCCAAAAAAATTGTAAACTTCAGCAAATATGTGTACACTAATAAATCAATTAACTTTTCAAAGATTCTTGAGGAGAATAGTTCCTAGTAGATTCTTAGTATTACTCAACATAATCAACTTACAATATCAGATCTAACCACCAAGAAAGGAAAAACATTAAAAAGTCGTTTCTTGGACGTAGAGATGCCTTTGGAGCTTGATCCGATGGTTAACGATGAGGAACTTCATCATTCGCAAACAAAGGATACATAGCAAAAAGGAAGTGCTCAGGAGGTTCAACACATCAAAACAGTTATGGTGGAAGCACCAGTTGCAGTAGTTGCAACAGTTTTTGATCAATTGTTTAAGGAATAGGTACAATGAGTAAACTGAGAGCGTAAATTACCAGAACCAAGACAATGATCATCCCAGATTTCTTCCTGAATTTCTTCTCAACATTTGGATGAACAATGAAAAAAATTGTTATTTTATTAATTACTCAGACTTATATTTTTATGTATTGATCATATTTGTTGTATAGTATTCATGATATTTTATCTGTAGAATTTTATATGATGGCATATGTAATATGTACAGTTAATATTTGAAATATTTTCGTTGAACTATCATTTACTGATATAAACTGTTTATTCTCAGTTTTGTGAAATTAATAATTTTAGATAACTAGAATTGATATATATTTCCTGTATTTTGGATAACTAATTATTTTTATTATTTTCTTGGAGAAACTTAGCATGATTCTGTTAAATATATCTATTTTATTTATTTTATATGATTTTTGGCAAAATCATATGGATGTTTCGAAATCATTATAAGATCTGTAATTAGTATTCTCTGAAATTTTGGTAATGATTGTAATGATTCATGTTATTCTTTCTATACAAATATTAATGTACTTAGAATTTTTAGTTATTCATAACATTCTAAATATCTGATGCATGTATAGGGTTGTTATATTATGTTCATATTATCTTCCCACATGCATGAGGACATGCATAGACTTCAGTTTGGGGGGAAATGATGAGTGGTTATTTGACACATATTTTTGTATCAGAATTATCTTATTGTTATAATTATTTAAAAGTGATTATGATATATTTTATGTGAATTATTATTGAATAAAGTGTGATTTATTAGGAAATCTTATTAATTTAGTCATCTAACAAATTTGTTTGATTTATATCAAATTTATCCGAGTCTTAAGAAAAATGTAGGAAAACATGTTGATTATCAATGAAGAGATTGCAGAGCTTTGGAGTGCACCTCATATGAGAAGAAGGACGAATAAAAGAACCCAGGATAAGAGCAAAGCTCAGTGACAATAGTAGTTGACCTATTACTGATGTATATTACTGAAGTATAATACTGAAGTATATTACTGAAGCATGTTACTGAAGGTAACTACCGAAGAAAGTTACTGAAGAATATTTTACTAGAAGTTATCGAAGGATAATAAAGGCTGTTGACTTATGTAGCATACCACATCAGTGATGACACATCAAGTTTGGATGGAAATAGATATTTTCACTTAGCAAAATATTTCATACTATCCACGAGAATATTTCAGTTGATAAAATTTGTTATTTGCTTAGTAAAGTTTATAATTAGATTATTATGAGAAGTTTTAGGTATAGATGCAATACTGTTAGACCGAATATAGGACATGAGGTCCTAATTTATATCTTGCAAATTATTCAAAATAAGTATTGTCTTGTTAGGTTTTTTTGTAGAATGCCACTTGGACCAGTAAGAATTTCATCAAGTCTAAATAGGAATATGTATTATGTTAGGTTTAGATTATTTTGGTTGATACATATTTATCGCATCAGAAAGTCCACAAAATATGCATGGCAAAATATGTGGAGAAATACTATTTGGAATTGTATTAGTTATAGTATAAATTAGATAGGAGAGACCTCGAAAGAGGTCTAATGTATGATATCTGCTAGAAAAATACAAGAAATTATTGTTTGTTCTAAGTTTATAGTTCTGAAGAAACGCGCCAACATGTACAAATGAATCGTCAATAATAAAAGTAGTATTTTTTCTTCAAAAATGGTAATTTGTATCAATTTCAAGTGTTGTTTAATTTTTGTTATGTAAATTGTGTTTATCTTTTACCTGCATTCATAGAATAGACATAATGTTAGTATTAGTTATAAAATCTAGTTACTGAGATAAAGTAAACTAGGGGAGAAAACTTACACTATCCTCTAGGAGGCAGGGCCCACTCCTATAGATAGTCCCTGAGCTCTCACCCCTACAATAGGTTAGATTTAATTAGCCTTAAATTAAACTCCATTTCCATTTACGTAAAATAAGATAGATTGCACGAGGATCCTCACAAATAAATTAAATCATGTCATAAATAAATTAGTTTACAAATAATTAGACGCATCAGTAAATTAATTCATTAGTAATTAGGTGCATCAGTAAATCAATTCATTAGTAAAAGTAAATTATCATTGCATTATTTTATCATACCTTACACCATTCATTTATGCACAAATTTAATTTTGTTTATTACTCTTATGTACATATGAAACCTGAAAAAGAAACTTGAGCTAAGCTTAATATTAATCCACATGATATAATCTATATAGGATTCCTACTCTTTAAATCTAACTTTGATTTCCCTCAATTTGATAAAATTAAATGTAAGCTCTGCAACCGATCAAAATTATCTACTGAGGACAAGCTAGTTATAGGTAAGGTCCACATGGATACTTTACATGTCAAGGGTGATATATACAAAGAGAACGTGGACAAGTTGGAGAGGATAATATAAAAGCTTTAAAAGATAATCAATAACCATAAACAGATATAAAAAAAAATCATAAGTGAAGAAAAGAACTAGCATAATAAATTCTAAGATGTCAGTAATATCAAGGAGTAGGTAGAGGAGCAAAAAAAGAAAAATGAAGAACAAGCCAAAAAAATATAGAATTTGAAGCAGTAGCTTCAAATTGAAAAGGATAGATCTTTAGGCTTCTCGAAGGTAGGGTTAAAGAAATTAAGGAAATAACTATTATCTGGGATTCTAGAGAAATATTCAGAGTTGCAACCCATCATTGACTACATGTATGATGCCAGTCATCTACTTCAAAATATTTATGAATATTTGGATAACGTCATTGGAGAGATACAACCCATGGCTATTCCATCCGAGTAGTTTTATAATTTGGTAGATAGTAGGCTCAGTGAGACTACTAAACCTATTCCTAATAAAGAATGGAATATTGCTACAATTTCTACCAAAGTTGTAGTAAAGAAACATTGAATGCTACAAAAGGCTTGGCTATTGTATGAAAAAGTTAAGAATACCATCAGAGATATAGTAGACATCAATAAAGAGATGATTCAGAACAACTTCATAGGGTTGTGGCTATAGGATAACACTTTGCTTTTAGAGGAAGAGATTATAAAGAGTGTAGTCAAAAACATTTAAGATGAATCTGAGATTGATGATCTGGAAGAGCCAATTTATTAAGAGTAGGGTTCACAAATAATTATTGATTTAACCAGGCTCTGAGAGGACTTGCTAAATAAAGGAAGTATTGCAAATTATGAAGACACTGCTAAGTTGGATTACATTCATAAGTAGCTTAAGGAGACTTCAAATCCCTCTGAAGTAGTCTAGAAGCAATATTTGCAAACTCTGAAGCTAATGGTGCAGCTATTCAGAAAATATGCTGAGGAAAATAATAAAGAGCATAATTCACCTAAGGAAGAATAAGAGGTCGAGCAAGACCAAGAGGATAATGTTGAGTAATAGTATCAACAAGAGGGTGAAGAACCAAATAGATTTGTTGTGGATTGTCGAGGGATGCAAGCTTAGAATATTTTTTTTTGTACATTTTTGTAGTCATGTAGAAGTATTGTACTTTTTGTTTTGTTTTGACTCTAACACTATCAAAAGGCAATAATAAAATCATGAGGCTAAGATATAGAGAATGAAATTTTTATGAAGGCATTCATGTCATTTTGAAAGGGCATAAAAGGGGGAATACAGTTCTATTTTTTCTTAACATTGGAGCAATTTTGAAGGAGCGACGGAGATATTTGTGTTTCTAGTATGATATTGATATTAAATTTTACCCTCTAGGTGAATTCACAAGGTTTTTAGAAGGTAACGATCATATGGAAATTATTATTTGAAGCATTTTTTGAAGAATAACATTTTTTGACTCCTGATGTCCAATGGATAAGACTCTGAGTTTGATAGTTTTACGAGCAAATCCACCCGGGAGGCACTAGAATGTAGGCCCAAAATTACCACATCCTTAGAAAAATTTAAGAATTTATTCTAAGGTATGAAAGGGCTCCAATACGCTGAGAATAAAGAGTATTTTAGAGTGGATCCACACAAGAGATTTCATTATGCTCAACACTTCGTATTTTTTTGCAAACATTGATAAAGTGTTCCATTATGCTCGATGCCTAGTGTATTTGGTAGCAACTTCATGTGAGGTTCCTAATCCACAATCATTTTAAGTCTTGATGATATCAACACATTTTAAAGTGCATATTGGTGATATTTCTTTATTCCATGTGCTCCACTGACTAAGTGTTGAGAATCTACATTTCATTGAGTTCCAAGACTAATTTTGAGTGGAATGGTGACATTTTTTGTACCATTTGGTAAGAAGGTCAAAAGAGCTTGAAAAAAAGTAAAAGTTGTGTAATAGTGCAAAGATCATTTTACATTTCTTTTTGAGCAGATTGGTGTTTTCACGATCAATCAAAGTCAAAGTTGGTTTAGTAAAAGATAAATAGTAGATTGCAACTTTTGTTTTATGCCATGAACAGAAGAAAGGGATTAAACATTTTGAAGGTTTAATTGAGCATATTAATGATAAGATAGATTCTACTCGAAACTCAATGTATTTTTCACCAGAACTCGAATCCATTTGTCAAAGCTATCCAAACTAACATCAGTGTTAATTTTGAGTGGATTGGTGATTTGTTTCTCCCCTGCTGGTTTGTAGAGCATTACTAAAATTTAATCATATTTTTTCATTGATAGCATCAATAGCAGATATTTTTATGATATTGTTATGAAGCATACAAAGGAGGATTCTTGGTGGATTGAAGAATAGTTAGTTTGATGTGGGACGGTGAAGCATCCAAGGGTTTTCAAGAACCAAAACAAAAGTGGTTGTATATATGTGATGGAATGGATTTCTAAAGAACAATGAATGATCTATATGTGGTTTATAATGGTTTGAGGCTCAACTGACATCATAATACTAGCAAGTTGCAAAGTTGAGATGCCATGGTGGATGACTTCTAGCAGATTTTCTAGACTCAATGAGTGAATGAGATAATTCCAGCGTAGCTCTCTACTGATATGTCAAATTATAAATTCTTGTAATGTCTCCTTAAATTCTTTTCATTTTAAACTATAAATGGAGGTTGAACCCTCGATTTTCAAGGTCGGATCTAGTGTGTTTGCTTTCCCTACTATGTAAATATTCTATGCAAACTAATGGAAGGATAACTACTCAGATTTTTTACTTGAGACTTGTTATATTTGATATCTTTCATTTAAGATGTCTAAAGCTATGAGTTATATTTTTGTCAATGTTTTAACGATTAGTTATTTCTATTTGTATTGGATTACTAGTTGTTAAGGTAGTTGAAATATGTTCATAGTTAGATCTGTGTTGATAGGAAGTTTATTTCTATAAATTCTTATTGTTGATCTATTATGCTAAATTAATATATTAGTATATTGGATATTGGAATTGCTTCTTGGAACATGTATCTATTTTTGCTTTATTATATAAATATTTCATGGCTTTAGGTGTTGCTAATATTGAGTGTGGGACACTGTAAGTAGTTTTTTAGAGGTTTTCCTATGGATGCCTATGTTGTTAGTCCTATCCGTCCACTATTAATGCATATTTACTTAACCCTAAACCTTTTTCTAACCCTATTCCTCAAACCCTTATTGAGCTTGATTGAGTTGAAATCTTACTAATTTGACAAGGAACCAACCTTCTATGGAGGTTGGTCTGAAGCAATATTTGGTCCATCCAATGTTGAGTGTTGAATTGTGACTATCAGATGCAAGCCTGACAAGAAAATTGAAAGATAGATAGTTGTAGTATCAAGTAAAACTTGATGACAATTCAGTGCCCAACACCCCCATGCTACCTTCATGGTACATTTGTAAATATGTAATATATTAGAGTTCACACTATAGTTTAGAGTGTGATTTATATTTCCCATTTTATGTATGTGTCAATGTGCAGGAAATGCATAAGTTTCATGTGAGTGCAATATGCAAGAAATGCACAAGTGTCTTGTATGTAATAGTGCAAATATTTCATTGGAATTTAAAGGTAGTGAACACTTGGACTCTATATTTTAAAGATCTTATTGAGTATAAAAGGCTAGGGTCTTTCCACTAGGTCAATAAAAAACTAGTGACGACTATGACATAGCTAGATTAAACACATAAACCCACCCCTACATTAATATTCTCTAAAAAAATAGAATAATTATTGGTAGATTATGGAAGAACCAATTCAAGAGGAAGTTGGTCATTTAGGAATAGAACCACCCTCACATTGATTTGAATAATTTGAAGTTTTAATTTTTTTAATGATTTACAAATTGAATTTTGATGTAGAATCAACTCAAAATATAGTTGATCATTCAGGGATATTTATTTACATCCTAACATTGATATTGGGTTCTCTATTAATAAGGATAATCATATTGGATTCTTGGGTGTGATCTAAGATATTGTAGATATTAGATTGATAGAATGTATAGCTGATATTAAGCTAAAAAAGTTTGAGAATGTTCTTACATAAGGCAGAGAAGAATTTTAGCTTCTAAATATAGATATAAGAAAGAAATAAAATAAATAAGATAAGAATTGTTAAAGTTGTAGTGGATTGATAAGTAATCAAAGCTTCCTAAGAATAGAGAATAGAAAAAGTAGATAAGAAAGTAGCAAGCATTGTAATTTTTTAATATAATTTAATATTGAAGAACAAGGCCAAGACTAAATTGACCTTGACATATTATTTTTATTTTTATAGCAAATAATAGAAATATCTAGATAAATTTGAAAGAGGCCCAAGAGATAGGCCAAATACAACAACCAAAATAAATAAAAGTTATAAGGGCTATGTTAAAGAAATTGCATTAAAAAATAAATATAAAGTAAATTAAATGTTTTTTTAATACCAAAAAAAGTTCCATAACAATAGAAGAAGCCATACATAGAAGTTCCATAAGTATACAAAGCTTATAAGCCAAATGCTGAAACCAATGCCATTATAGTAGAGAAAAATTACAATGCCATTATGTTGATATATACACTAATGTTGTAGTATAGAAGCATGGATTTTAGTAAAGTAATATAGCATGATGGAGTAATATGAAGGTCAATATGGAATCTCTAGGATAGTAATGAATGAGACAAGTCTAAAATAATCATGTAAACTAGTGGAGAAGGCAACCACCAAATCAATACTAGCAACATTGGAACCAGCTGAGTGAACCAATGACCTAGTTATAAATATAAGTTACCAAGGAGGAGATACTAGAGCCTAAGAAGGAGAAACCAATGACTTAAATATAGTAACCAATGCCTAAGGAAGAGACACTAGCACCTAAGGAGGAGAAAACAATGACTAAGGTAAAACAACCAATATCTAAGGTAGAGAAATGAGCACCTAAGGATGAGAATGTTTGAGGTAGAGCAACTAGAATTGAATGTAGAGAAACATGCACCCAAGGAGGATAAAATAGTAATGTTGAATCCATCCATAGAGATACCAATAAGGAAGTGAATATTAGGTGTAGATAATCATTGAAGTTCAATGTTCAAAGTGAAAACCATAGCCTATGCAATATAATACTACTATAACATATGAAAATGAAATTTTTTCTAACATATTTATTTAGTCATACAGACCTCCATGTAGACATTATTCATTGAGTAAAATATTTAGGTTAATATTCTTTTAAAAAAAAGGTGCAGAGGAAGCACATCCAGAAGGAATGTCAAAGCTTTAACTCCAATGAGCAATCAAAGCATGAACTAGAGAATACATCATCAAAGAAGAAGTATAAGGTTAGTGTATTAATTATTTTTAAGTAGGGTTATTGGATTTATAAGAGGCTTACACATTTTAAGGAGTTATAGGTAGGTCATAATTATAAGTTAGGAGTTATAAGGGTTAGTTTAAAATTTAAGACTTTTTAATTTTGAAAATATATGGATTAAGAAAGGTTTCTAATTTAATTAGTTAGTTTGATTATTTTTTTATATTTGAAGATATTTGAAGTTTCTTAAGGTAGAAGATTTATTTTTAGGAAAATTTGAAATTAAAAATATCAGAAAGATTTTTGAAATTTTGCAAATTTACATATTTTGGAGTTAAAAGGCTTTCAACATCAAAGGATTAGAAAACAAAAAAAAAACATTGCAAATTTCATATTTTAATTATTCAAGTTATTTCTATAATTGGAATAAATAGTGTATTCTAAAATAAAATTTTAATATTGCAACATGGCAATAAAAGAAAAAAATAAAGAAAGAGAGTCAAAAATCTATTACAAGTTTCCTATCAAGTAGCTATTGAAGATGAAAAATATGTGTTAAACGAAGTGGTGGAATATTTACAATCTATTATTAAAGAAGAAAAAAAAAGGAGAATATTTTAATAATTCAACAATGCATGCAATTATTCTTAATGATGCTAATATTTTTTATGAAAATTTTGTTAATATACCTATTAGTCTATGGAAAACAATATACAAGGGAATAATCACTCTAAATGTTTCCAAGATAAGAAAAAAAGGAAAAGTTGAAGAATTAGGGAACAAACCAATGATGAAATATGTTTTCTATGATACACATTATTTAAGGTCTATGATAGCAAATGAATATTGTGATACCATAAAATTATATCCAATGATGACTAGTGCATGTTGTAATTATAGTGATCATTAGAAAAGTATAAAAGTGAATTGGTATGCAAGTTATGATACTTATAACTTGGAATTTTATAACAAATACATAAGCACTTGATATAATAGCAAATGTGCATGTGAATCAATGAATTTGAGCATAGTTCATGAATACAAAGAGTGTGCAAACAATGTGTATGACAAAGAACATTGTAATAAAGGCTTAAAAAAAAACAAAAAATAAATGTGAACATTATGGAAGGTATGGACACAAGATAAAAAGATATTAGAATCTTCAATGTTGCAAAATTTGTGGAAGTATCAATCATTCTCAAAGATATTGTTGGTACAAAGAAAATAATACTTTTAAATGGATATGCACTATGAAAATAAAAGCACTTAATGGATTTCCTCATAAATATTTTTTAAAATTTATATATGGACACAAGAAAGGTATGAATTTCTTCAACAACACATTTAGAAGAAAATTAGTACCCTTAGAAATTCCAAACTCAGAACCAAAAGCTAAAGATAAATCTCAAGTAGGAGATCATGAATAGTCCAAGGTCACTTGAATATTGAAGATAAAAATTAAGACCAATATTGAATACTAAAGTATTCAATAACCAAATAATCTAACATAGCGAGATGTTGAGGTATATTACATTATTTTATATATGCTAATGTATCTCCATGGTACCTTCATGGTACATTTGTAAACATGTAATAGATTAGGGTTGGTTCTATAGTTTATAGTGGGATTTATATTTTCTCTTTTATGTAAATGTCAATGTGAAAGAAATGTACACGTGTCATGTGAGATTGCAATGTGCAAGAAATACACAAGTATATTATAAGAGACAATGTGCACAAGTGTCTTGTATGTAAGAGAGTAAATATGTAATGTGAGGATGTGAACACGTTTCCTAGATTAGGAGTGCATGTAGAAGTGTAAGAGTCATGTGTTGAAGTGTCCTAGAGTCAAGTGTCCACTAGTATAAAAGTGATAAGTTGATAAGCCAAGAGTCATGAGACTTGGCATGTGAAGAGAAATAGTCAAGTACTTGAAGAGTCACATCACTATGGCTATATTATCAAAACAATGCTCCATAAAATATATTGAATTGAATACAATTCACGTATTTTATTATCTATTTGTAAGAGGAAGAGGAGTAATAAAGCTTGTATACAATTTGAGCTATTAATATTGTATTTTTTCTTCATGCATAACTCATGAATGACTCATGCTATTTACATGCATATTTAAGTATATAAATGAATGCTATTTTATTTATTATATAAGCCTAATATACATATTAATTTTCTCATATTATTCTACTTATATTCTTATTACTTTGACCTTCAATATTGTTGCTATTTTATTGGGATATCTTTAATATTGTGAGATAACCTATGATATTTTGTTGTAGTATGGCTTAAAAAGCCAAAAAAATGAGGATTGTGTTTTTGTGGATTAGAGAAGTAATCAATTTTTTTTTCAAAAAACATTTCATTTTGTAGGAGCTATATCTTTCTTTTAGTACTCATTTTTACAATATTTTTATACCATTTTATAGAACTTTTTAAGTACTACAAAAAAACTAGTCATTTGTTAAATTCTAATAAGTATTGAGAGAGTTATGACTATTTGAAGTTGGGTTATTAATATATATTTTTTTGTTTCATATTTTTTTTCCAAGAGAAACAATATAAACATGTATATATATATATATATATATATATATATATATATATATATATATATTAGTCATTTTTTTTTTTGAATGAAAGGAACTTATATTAATTGGAAATAATCACTTTCATACAAAAATGTTGGGTGGAATTAACACACCCCATGGCACACACCCAAAAAAATTACAAGATCACATGAATAAACTCAAAAAGCCAATATTACATCAGAACTGAGTAAAGAAAAGAAGACAAAACAGAGACAAGTGTATGCAGTTACTGGAATCAAGCGAACATCCCATCCACTAGAGGAGACCAATGATGCTAAGAAGTTGGAGCAGATAAATGATCTCTGCGACCACTGCGAGAATGAGCTGAAGGTGAGCCTGTGCGAGAGAAGCCACGAGTTCTGGACACATGGTTGTCGGAAAGAAGCCGGATAACAGAGCAAGGTGCATTAGCCCAATGATCCAGAAGTGATCTAAGATATTGCAGCTCCACCTGAACTTTCTCCACCTGAGTAAGGATCTATAACCAACAATCATAGAAGAGAGCATATCTAGCAGCAATAGAGAAGGAGGTAGAAGCCTCCTGTCTCCCAAAGATAATATTATTTCTTGTTTTCCAGAGATGGTATAAAATACTAAGATGAAAAATATGCCAAACTTCATTGAGGGGAAGAGAAAAATCTAGGGGATCCCCAAGTAGTGCATTAACCCAAGAACATTGCTCCAGTAAAAAGGAATTGAAAAAAGAAAGAACCCAATCCCAAGCATTTTTGGCTGTTGGAAAAGCCCAAAACACATGAACAAAATGAAGAACACAAGCTTATACTGAGAGGGGGGGTGAACAGTATAAGACCTCTTTTTACTTTTTCCTTTATACTATAAAATAGTAAAGCAATATACCCAAAGAAATATCAAAGCAATGCACAAAATCATCCACAAATAGACATCAATTTTAACGTGGTTCACCCAGAATGGCTGGGCTACGTCCACAAAACTTTTCTCTAAAAGTTATCTCAAAGTTCTTTGGGAATCCTCCCCAATTACAATGTTTATGAGCCTCGGCTCAAAGGAGATACCTTCCCCTCTACTATAGAAATGATCCCTCATAAGATCAACTGCCTCTACCTCTTTCCAGCATGTGGAACTCCTTTCCACCGAAGACCTCTTGTCCTCAATGCTTAGCCTAAGAGACCTTTGCCTTCTATGATCATGTCCACAGCAGCTCAGCAACCTGTACCAAACATAGTCAGTCGATTTGGTACAAGTCTTCCTCTGTCTGCCAGATTTGCCCAGCACTTGAACAAATCAATCCTCTACACACAAGCCTTCTCAAAGACTTGCCAATATGTCCTCAGGTTCTTCTCAAATAACCAATGCACCTCTATCCTCAAGTTCTTTGATAGAACTATCAAACTCAGCTCATAAGTCCTCTGCTCTCTCTGCACAATCACAGCCACATTTGATTGAACTTTAACCTTTGCACCTCTGCGCAAACACAACGGCACTATATTCACATACTCTGATTCTGTTGTGATCTTTCACACTTAGAATGATTCGACGAAATACACTCTGCACACTACGATCAAATTTCACACTCTGCTCTCAGCGATCGAACTTCTTGCTCTGCGCTCTATCTTCGAACATCGCAACTAACTGCACAACCAACTCTTCAAAAGATCCTCCCCCTTTATAATAACACTTTCAAGATCAAAACCTTGATCTTAGTCGACTGTAACCCTGATCTTTAGTCGGTTGCACAACCCTAAATTTTGTCGACTGCAAACCCTAATCTTCATCGGCTCAAATTTAACTTTGTCGGCTTCACTACCTCTGCAACTCTTCTGTAACTTCTGCCATGAAACTACAACACGTCACGATATCGTGACATCTTTGCAACCATACACTTTCTTTTGGCTTTTGTCATGATATCGCGACACTTCAGCCTTTGTCGAGTTTAACTAAGCTTTTGTCGCGATATTACGACACTTTTGTCTTTGTCAACCTCAAATTTGCTTTTGTCGCGAAATCGTGACACTTCTCCAAAATCGTGACATGTCGCAAAATCGCGACACCTTTCGCTTCCGTACACTCTTCTTTGCAGGCACTAGCAAAAATGAAACATGTCATGAAATCGCAACACTTTCGCTGCCTTGCTCTTTTCTCTGCCTTACGCCTGCAAAAATGGAACATGTCACGAAATCGTGATGCTTTCGCCTTTGAGCTCTTCCTTCTTGAATTTGTTGCAAAATCGCGACGCTTCTTCTTCCATGCTCTTTCATTTTGCTTCTGTCATGAAATCGTGACTCTTCTCCTGTTGAAGACTTGCTTTCTATTTCTGTCATGAAATCGTGACACTTTCTCCAACTATATGCTACCATCTCAATCTGTCGTGAAATCGTGACACTTTCTGCATTCGTAAGCTTTCTCTTCAACCTGTCACGAAATCGTGACACTTTCTGCATCCGTATGCTTTCTCTTCAACATGTCGTGAAATCATGACATTTCTTACTTCAAAACATTTCCTTTGCTGTATGTCGTAAAATCGTGACAGTTCTTACTTGGAACATTTTCATCTATAGCATGTCATAAAATTGTGACGGTTCTCACTTCGAACTCTGCAACATGTCACGAAATCGTGACATTTTTTGTGTTACTTTCTCTCTCTTCGAACTTGTCACGAAATTGCGACAATTCACACTACGGACTCTCTCTTCTGCATTATGTCTTGAAATCATGACATTTTTTCTTTCGGACTCTCTCTCCTACAACATGTCATGAAATCGTGACACCTTTTCTTTCAGACTCTCTCTCCTGCAACATGTCATGAAATCGTGACACTTTTTCGTCCGTTCAACCTTCTTTGCAATATGTCACGAAATCATGACATTTTTGACTCCGAATATTCTCTCTCCTCTTTGAGTCGCGAAACTGTGACATGTCGCGATATTGCGACACTTTTCTAAATTGCTTTCTCTCTCCTGCTTAAGTCACAAAAATGAGACATGTCACGATATCGCGACACTTTTCTAACTTGCTTTCTTTCGAACCTGTCATGTCACAACCTTCATCAAAACAAATTATTTTACATTAAATCAAATTCCTTAAAAATCTTCTTGACATCAATGACAACTTATACACTTGAGAAAAGGCAATGTACCCAAAGCCCAAAATTGCCAACAATCTCCCCCTTTGTCATAAATGGCAAACCTTTACTGAAAACACGTCTCAAGAGCCAAAACTGAAACCAACTGTTCTAACAACTGAGAAACTGTGCCCACAAATAAGAATATTCCTTTGAAGTTTTGCTCCCCCTGACTTGAAGCTTTCCTCTTCACTTGAAGCTCTCCCCCTTACTCATATCTCTCCCCCTTTGTCATCAATGGCAAAGGATCACCTTTGGGGCTCGGGACTAAGAATGGGCCTCTTAGCTTAGTCCCTCCCCCACCTCTTGATGAGGTGATTAATTCTAGGGTGGGATTAAAACTCCCATTAGGCACTGATCCTCATCAGTGTCTATAATTTCCTTGTTGGGCCTTCTCTTGAACTCTTTGTCCATATTCCTATTCCTGTTCTTGTCAATGTTCCTATTCCTGTTATCATTCTTGTTCTTGTCCATGCCTTGATCCTTGGACCTGTTCATATCACTGTTCCTTTTCCTGTACCTTGGAAGTTTAGCTCTACATTGTCTAGCTGTGTGACCTTCATTGTTGCACTTATAACAAGTAACAATGTTATTTATTTTAGGCATACCTATTTTTTGAATCCGCCTGTTCTGACTAACCCTGTTCCTGTTATTAGCCTTGCAAAAAATTGCCTTATGCCCAAATTGTTTACAAGAGTAGCAATACCCTTGAAGGAAATTACCACCTCTGAAACTGTTATTTACCTTCCTTACTTGAGTCATGCAATGCGAAGCCATGTGACCAAACCTGTGACACGCAAAACATCTACAGTGAAATTTTCCTTTATTCGACCTATTGGGTCCTGAAAACTTGTTCTTCTCATCCTGAATTTTGTTTTCTATTTCTGCACATCTATCATTCAAGAAATCATGGTCTGAAATACTTTCCTCATTAGAACTCTCTTCCTTTTGGAATCTCTTACTAGATTCCCCAACCTGTTCCTTGTGTTTCTTACCAAAACCAAGACCTGTTTTATCTGTTGCTCTTCTTTGATCTTTGATGATGGATTTTACCTTTTTGGAGCTATCTTGAAACCTGTAAATCTTATCCTTGTACTCTTTAGTTTCCTCTTTCAAAGAAGCCATTTTTTGTTCTAACTCATTATACTCAAGAACCTTAGACTCTAACTCATCCTTGAGTTCTTGTGTCTTAGCTATAGATAATTCAATACTTTCTATAAGATCATCTCTCTCCATACAACATTCATCTAACTTATCCTTGAGTATAGCATTCTTCTTTCTTTCCTTTTCCAAAACACTAAGAGCATTAATAAGTTCACTTTCAAGATCTTTTATTTGTTTGCTTTTTGAATCATCAAAGCCTTTTTTAGATTTCTTATCACTAGAGGTGCTACCCTTTTCAAAGACCATACATGCATCTTCCTTATAGTTTTCTTAAGCATCCTCATACATACTAGAAACCAAATCATTATTTGTGCAATCATCCTCAAGGTGACAAAAATTTCCACATCTAAGACATTTCATGATAATAAATCTATGTTTCGGTTCTTCCTCTTTTTTTGATATGAACAACATCTCATTTTCATTATCACTTGAAGAACTTTCACTATCACTACTAGAACACTTACTTGCTTTGTCTAGGTAGAAAATCTTCTTGTGCTTGAGAGAATACCTCTTTCCTTGATTGTTGTGCTCATCTTTGTTCTTCCTGTGATGCTTGTGCTTTTCAAAATCCTTGCTCTTAGAATCCTGTTTATCTTCATCACTTTCATTCTTGAGAATAGTACAGTCAGTAGCATAATGACCAAACTTTCCACAATTGAAACATCTTATATTTTTCATGCTTTTGTGCTTTCTAGAGAACTTGCCTTTCTTGTTGTAGTATGCCTCTTCATCACTAGAAGACTCATCACTCTCTTGAAGCTGTTTACCCTTGGATTTCTTGGTAGCCTTGAAAGCTACCTCTTTCTTGACATCAACCTTCACTTGAGTTCTCAACTCAAATGCTGCAAGTATACTATGGAGCTCATCCTTTTTCAACTTATACAAATCTTTAGCTTCCTCAATAGCAGAAATATTTTCACTAAATCTATTAGGAAAAGATCTTAAAATCTTATCACAAACATCATTTTCAGCAAGCTCAAGACCTAAGTCTTTCATGGAGTTAACAACCTCATCCATACGAAGCATGTAGTCACTAATATTTTCATCATCATTCATATTGAGTTGTTCAAAAATACCTTTGAAGTGTCTCAACTTGGCCTTTCTGACATTTGTATCACCTGTATGAACCACCCGCAATCTGTTTCCACATTTCACTAGTCGTCTTACGGTGAATCACTTTGGTGAGATTTGCTTTCCAGTAAGCCTTTCGAATTGCATTCATTACTTTTGAATTGTTGTGATGTAGGAGCCTTTCTTCTTTAGTATTTGGACCATGTACAGGAATAGTGTACTCATCTTCAATTACTTCCCATACCTCATTACCAAGTGCCATTAGATGAATCTTCATCCTTGCACTCCAAAGACCAAAATTTACCCCATCAATAATAGGTGCTGCATTGCCACTTGAATAATCCATTGTGTTCTTTCCTAGCTTTTCCTTTAAGCTATTAAACTTTTTGAAGGGACCTGCTCTGATACCAATTGAAGAACACAAGCTTATACTGAGAGGGGGGGTGAACAGTATAAGACCTCTTTTTACTTTTTCCTTTGTACTATAAAATAGTAAAGCAATATACCCAAAGCAATATCAAAGCAATGAACAAAATCATCCACAAAGAGACATCAATTTTAACGTGGTTCACCCAGAATGGCTGGGCTACGTCCACAAAACTTTTCTCTAAAAGTTATCTCAAATTTCTTTGGGAATCCTTCCAAATTACAATTTTTATGAGCCTCAGCTTAAATGAGATACCTTCCCCTCTGCTCTGGAAATGATCCCTCAGAAGATCAACTGCCTCTACCTCTTGCTAGCACATGGAACTCCTTTCCACCGAAGACCTCCTGTCCTCAATTCTTAGCCTAAGAGACCTCTGCCTTCTATGATCACATCTATAGCAACTTAGTAACTTGTACCAAACATAGTCAATTGGTCTGGTACAAGTCTTCCTCTGTCTGTCAGATTTGCCCAGCACTTGAACAAATCAATCCTCTGCACACAAGCCTTCTCAAAGACTTACCAATTTATCCTCAGGTTCTTCTCAAAGAACCAATGCACCTCTATCCTCAAGTTCTCTGATAGAACTATCAAACTTAGCTCACAAGTCCTCTGCTCTCTCTGCGCAATCACAGCCACATTTGATTGAAATTCAACCTTTGCACCTTTGTACAAACACAACAACATCGTCTTCGCACACTCTGCTTCTATTGCGATCTTTCACACTTAGAATGATTCGATGAAATACACTCTATACACTATGATTGAATTTCGCACTCTGCTCTCGGTGATCGAACTTCTTGCTCTACGCTCTATCTCTGAACATCGCAACTAACTACACAACAAACTCTTCAAAATAGCCTGCCTTTTATAATAACACTTTCAAGATCAAAACCTTGATCTTAGTCTGCTGTAACCCTGATCCTTAGTCGGCTGCACAACCCTAAATTTCATCGACTAAAAACCCTAATCTTCGTCGGCTCAAATTTAACTTTTTTAGCTTCATTGCCTCTGCAACTCTTTTGTAGCTTCTACCGTGAAACTACAACATGTCGCGATATCGTGACATCTTTGCAACCATACACTTTCTTTTGGATTTTGTTGCAATATCATGACACTTCAGCATTTGTCGACTTTAACTAAGCTTTTGTCGAGATATCATGACACTTTTGTCTTTGTCAGCCTCAACTTTTCTTTTGTCGTGAAATCATGACACTTCTCCTATAGAAGACCTGCTTTCAGTTTTTATCGTGAAATCACGTCACTTTCGCTTCCTTGCACTCTTCTCTACATGCACTAGCGAAAACAAGACATGTCACAAAATCGTGATACCTTTTGCTTCCGTACACTCTTCTCTACAGGCATTAGCGAAAACGGAACATGTCACAAAATTGTGACACTTTTGCTGCCTTGCTCGTTTCTCTGCCTTACGCCCGCAAAAATGAAACATGTCGCAAAATCATGACGCTTTCGCCTTTGAGCTCTTCCTTCTTGAATTTTTCGTGAAATCATGATGCTTCTTCTTCCATGCTCTTTCATTTTGCTTCTATCACGAAATCGTGACTCTTCTCCTGTTGAAGACTTGCTTTCTGTTTCTATCACAAAATCGTGACACTTTCTCCAATCGTATGCTGCCATCTCAATCTATCACGAAATCATGACACTTTCTGCATCCGTAAGCTTTCTCTTCAACCCGTCGCAAAATCGTGACACTTTTTGCATCTGTATGCTTTCTCTTCAACATGTCACAAAATCATGACATTTCTTACTTTGAAACCTTTCCTTTGTTGTATGTTGCAAAATCGTGATAGTTCTTACTTGGAACATTTTCATCTGTAGCATGTCATGAAATCGTGACGGTTCTCACTTCGAACTCTGTAGCATGTCGCAAAATCATGACATTTTTCGTGTTACTTTCTCTCTCTTCGAACTTGTCGCAAAATCGCAACAATTCACACTACGGACTCTCTCTTCTGCATTATGTCATGAAATCATGACACTTTTTCTTTCGGACTCTCTCTCCTGCAACATGTCGCGAAATCATGACACTTTTTCTTTCGGACTCTCTCTCCTGCAACATGTCATGAAATCATGACACTTTTTCATCCGTTCAACCTTCCTTGCAATATGTCACGAAATCATGACATTTCTGACTCCGAACATTCTCTCTCCTCTTTGAGTCATGAAACTGCGACATGTCGCGATATCGCGACACTTTTCTAACTTGCTTTCTCTCTCCTGCTTAAGTCGTGAAAATGCGACATGTCGCGATATCGTGACACTTTTCTAACTTGCTTTCTTTCGAACCTGTCATGCCATAACCTTCATCAAAAAAAATTATTTTACATTAAATCAAATTCCTTCAAAATCTTCTTGACATCAATGACAACTTATACACTTGAGCAAAGGCAATGTACCCAAAGCCCAAAATTGCCAACACAAAATTGTCAGGACCTCTACAAAAAGCACAAACAAGATTAGCAACCCCCATATATTGTAACCTATGACCAAGGGGAAGGCCTTGATGTAATAAACTCCAAGAAAAAAAATAATGCTTAGGTTCAAGATAGGACTGTCAAACCACAGAAAAGCGAAGGCTCCATCTAGATTGAGAAGAAACTAGATCCCAACGGTGGTTTAAAGTATCAACCAGAGGAGAATGATGGGACAACATATGATACCCTAAAGAAGGTTTATATTTCACCAGAGGAGTATGATTAGGCCAACACCAATCAGATGACCAATGCTATTGAAAGTTCTTACCAAAATGTAGCCAAATAGAGAAAGGAGTGTTGTTGAGAACCACATCAAAAGTTGCTCGATCATCTGGCTTAAGACCAAACTTTTGGCAAAACTGATCCCAAGAATACCAATGCTTGGTATGAGCATAAAAAAAATCTGAAAATTCTTACAATACCCTTTTTGAAGAAGCGTAATGCTCTAACCCATTGAACTTCAGCCAAAGGTAGGCCCTCTCAAGTGACTACAAGAGACCACCAAGGACTTATAATGGATATAGAAGTGCCGGTAGATTTATCTTTACCCTGCCATTGGAGCCTGGGTTTGAAAGCTTCCCATGCCTTCCAGATACTTTGCATCACAAAAGAACCTATAATTTTAAATGGGGTTGGAGATGTCAAAATGGTTTGTAAGTTCAGGCCCTGCCACCCATTCCTCCCAAAGGGCAGGCTAGAAGAGAGGCAGTGCTGTACAAGAACTTTCCAAGCTTCATCACCCTAAAGTGCCCTAACAATCCATTTAGCACATAAAGAAAACCCCTAAAAATGATAGTTAAATAAACCCAGACCCCATGCCTTTTTAGGAAGACAACAAACATTCCATGCCATTCTATGAAACCCCTGTTTTTGTTTATTTGAAGCCCAAATAAAATCCCACAAGATCTTGTCCAACTTTTGATAACAATTTTTAGATGGGACCCAACAAGAAGAGTAATAGACTTGTGTAGAAGCTATAACCTTAGAGCAAACTTGAAACTTACCAGCCAAGGAAATATTTTTAGTAGACCAGTAGCCCAACTTCTTCTCAATTTTTTGGACAACCATATTCCAAAGTTGAGAAGGAGAAGCCTGGAAGGCAAAAGGAATACCCAAGAATTTGAATAATTCTCCTGGTTGGATTCAATGCCAAGAGTAAGAAGCTAACCACTCAGGAAGTGGTGTGTGAGCTTGTCTATAAAAAGATGTTTTCTTCCACTGAATGTTAGAACCAGATGCTAAACAGAAAGTCTCAAGGCATTGTAAAGCTACATTTACTGACTGCTCATCTTCATGTAATGTCAAAAAAGAATCATCAACAAAATGGCCATTTACCATTTGAAGAGAGGAAATAGGTAAAGAAATACCTTTAATAATTCCTTGTGAAGTTTGATGATCTAAAAGGTAGCCAAATGCTTCAGCATCTAGAATAAATAGGGAAGGGGCTAATGGGCAACCCTGTCGGATAGAGCGAGCCAGCTGAATACCAGCAGAGTGTTGGCCATTCATCATGAGGACTGCAGAAGCATCACATAATAACATTTTAATAGATTGCACAAAATAGGGGCCAAAGCCAAGAGCCTGGAGGAGGGAAATAATGAAATTTCATTCAATACAATCATAGGATTTTTCAAAGTCAAGTTTGATAAACAGAGTATCCTGTCAAGAAGTTCTAGCCCATTCCATGCCTTCCCAGACAGCAAGCACATTGTCCAAGATCGATTTTTAAAATATTATTGAAATATTTTTGTTTCATGTAGATCGATTTTGATTAGTATTAAGGGATTTATGGATGTTTGAAGCTACTAATGTTATTTTTAGCTACACAAAAAAAAATGTTTAAAGAGAAAAATCATCCTGCACAATCTGAGTAAGAAAACTAGTTTCCAATTGATTTATTTTGAAGAAAATTTATAGAATTAATTGTTTAAAAAATGAAATAGATGAGATTTAAGAATTTTTTTTTTGAGAATTTTTACTTATTTATAACCCTAGTCCTTTTGGAGAAAAAAATAATAATTTGGGTTCACAATGATGCTAAGGAATGGTTGATGAAGTGAAAAAAACTTTCTTAAAATTTTTATGAGCTAGAATGGAAATATAAGATTTTTTTTTTTTGAGGGTAAGCTTCATGTTGTTATATAAGCTTTGAATATGACCATAATTTTTCATACACTAAGGAAGAATTTGAAGTTGAATATTTTTTTCAAATTTGAGAAAAATGATGAAAATATGGCTAGGCTCTTGGATGAACAAAAGGAATTAAAAGAAGAGTTGGAAAATTTTAATAAATTGACTAAAGGAAAAGAAATGCAAATTAGTGTTAAAAAATATTTCATTGGATATAAATATTTTATTTTTCAAGTTCATTTTTCATTGAAAAGATAAAAGGTATTATATCCATAGGAAATCAAATAATAATAGGCTAAAGAAGCTAAAGAAGAACAACCCCTAGGACAAGAGACTATCTAAAAAATTACTTTATAAACTCTAACTATAAGGTCCTCCTCTAATAAGAAAACTATGACGAAAGAGACCATTACCTCTAAACTCATAACTTCTATCTCATTTGTATTTGGTTCCACCTCCAATATTGTTTTTCATCATGTCACTCAACTCACCCCCTCTTCTTCTACTTTAATTTCATCAAATGGTATATTCTTAGTTTTTTATTTCTCAATCCTACCTTGTTCCATAATTACACTTTTAACCACCTAAATTTCCATTATTACATAAATACTTTAATGACTTACATGTATTCATATAATATCATTTTCTCTATGATATATATTGTTCCTTCCACTGCATAATTTACTTCATCTACTATTTTATCCATTTATACATTTTCCCCTCCTATGTACCACCATTAGCACTTGACCATACATATGGAAAATAATTATTTTAACCATATCAACTTAAATCACCATACAAATACTAACTTTAATGGCACCCTTGGGCATGTCCAACACTTTTTCCATGTTGTCTTCATTAGTGAGATTTTATTATTTGGCTAGCATATTGTAAGCCTTATCACTAAACATAATATTCTTAGGATTAACTACCTCAACAATAATTAATACTTATAGTTCTAAACTAGAGATATGAATAGCCTTGACCAAATTCAACCTCTTGGAAAGGATGCTTACTTCTTACAATCACAATTTTATTTAATTATACAAATGAGATATTTGACCATGAATAATAAAAATAAAACATGGAAAATGTAAAATACAACATGAATGACTAAAATTACAATAAGTTTACAACAATTCATACACTTGATACATGGCACACATGTCAATGTCAAACATAAAGAGTTGTTTTTATAGAAATTTCCTTGATTGACCCTATCCAACTAGTAATTGTACCTATGGATTATACAACCAATTTATCCTCATTCATCCCAAGTCATTCCATACGATAAAAATAGAATTTTCAAAACCAACAACTAAGGATGTGCCCATTAATTACCAATGCTTTATATGAAAATATTAAAATGTATACATTGCTTAGAAAATATGTAGAGGGTGTTGAAGTATTTGTAATATAATTTTATTAGATGAAGGCCAACAAGGGTGAAGTACATATGGATGCTCTTGATGTAGACTATAGAAAAGCACTATGTAATACTTTGAGTATTCTCTATGTAAGCCTACATATAATTTTATATATTTATTATATTATAATTTAACTTTCAATTCATATAATCTTGAGTTTAATATTTAATTATAAATTTGTTATCACTATAAATAGCCCCCAATGACTGATCCATTCTATCATCTTGTGATATATGAATCTGTGGGTGTTCCAGTGGGCACCAACCCTATATTCCTTTTGTCTATTCATATTATTCATCTTTTTCTCTACTTTTTGCTATTTAATCTTCTATTTTGATCTTATTTATTTTTGCATATGATTATGGTGAATGTATGCTTCAAAATAATCTTGGAAATTTTTGTGAATTTTTTTAAAGGTTCCTATATGGAAAAAGGAATATATCTAGTATAAGGAGTAACAATTAGTAGAAATCATGTTAGAGTTGGAAGTGAAAAGAAAAGGACTAAAAATAATAATAGAACATAGCTTGTATTTTGATAACTTGTTGTATTCACACTCACCATAGCCTAACTAGGAATTATGATTTTAGCATTTCTTTTAAATTTTGAATAAAAATTGCAAGAACCTCAAAAATGTTTAGGAAAATAAACTCACATTAACCATTAATATTATAAAATTATAATAAAAAATAGTTTCTATCCTTTACAAAATGATACCTAAACTACATGTGATAACTTCCTAATCATGTCTAAGAATAATAAATGCTATATAATGGATATTTATCCTTTCTATTACTACATGTACAATAAGATACTTACATCATGACTGTGGACTCATGGGTCTACAATTAGACAAGAACAAATAGAATCTATAATTTGAACTACATGATATTATAAAAATAACAACATTACAAAAATAGAGGTTCATTTATAAAGCATCCTTTAAAATAAAAATATTTAAAAATAAATAAATGAATGGATGGGATAGAAGTTAACCTGAATAAGGTAATAGATGTAACTAATAATTAGTATCAAAATCTACCTCAAATTTACCAAAGAAATAAATAATGTCTATCATTTAACTAAATAAATTATAGATACTTACCACAATATTCATAAACTTTTACCTTGAAGAGTGTCATATATGAACCTTTCATAAATATTGTATTAACATCAATATCACAAATAATCGTTCCACATGTACTTAAATATTATAACCAAGAATACCTCCTTTTTAACATTTGAGACATCCCATGGTGAGCACCATATCTTTAAGCATTTTATAATAGAGGCACTACTATGTTTACAAACTTGATCATTATTTTTAATATTATAAATATAGCTTTCAAGACATAAATTCCAACAATTTAATATCAAGAAAAATATTGCATAAAATATATAATATTTTATCTTTGGCATATATTGGTCAAACATTTTATTAGATTTTTGTATATCAATGAATCTACCTACTATTTCTTATTTTTTTGAAAACCCCATATGGTGTAAAAAAAGGTACAATAAGGAAGTAAGAAATATCATGTTACTAGATCCTTCTTACACAAGGTAGACTAGAAAGGTCTATGATATCCTATTATTTTTAGACTCTTTTGTATAATAATTGTACGTTTGACAGATAATGAAAGGAACATTAAGACCTTAAGGATGGCCTTCAATGACCAAATAATCTTCCAAGGGAAATAATTGAAACTATAAAATTTTAGTTGCTCTAAATTCTCATGTCCCAACTTGACTAAGTATACACCATAGTTTGATAGATTCTAATCCAACTCATCCTCTTACATAAAATAGTCAAATAGAATAATTAAAGCATATATTGAAGGTTTTTTGCTATTTAAGTTATTCTAATTTATCTTGGTTACTAATATAAATCCATAATATATAATTGTTGCTTAGATTAATATAATATTTTACCTTTATATATTTACACGTTAGACATGCCTAAGTCGAAAATTATTATTTTTGGATAAAAATTAAGAGAAGGATTCATCCAAGAATTGATCCAAATAATTGTAGAGTACCCATCATTGATTTATCATCATATATGTTTCTTATTCAATTACAAACTATCTAATATGAAGTTCCATGTTGACAATTATCTAGGTAGCATTTATTTTCTAAACAATTTCATTGCTTCAAAAGAGTATATATATTTGAAGTATCATTTTTTCAATCTTGTTCCTGCATATTTTAATTATATCCAATCATATTTCCCCCCTAATATCAAACTCATAATTATAAAATTCCATAAACTTGTTTGTCCCACTTTCTTTCCTTTGCAAAGCTTATCCCATTTGCAAATAGAAAACCTAAAATTTTCCTCACATCTGTTTTAAAGGGAAGAATATTTCAATATTATCAAGAGTGTTTTACAAGCTATAAATATTGAAAGAAACATCATATATAAGGGTGGATTACAATATAGTATTTTATGAATTGTAACCTTTAATACATGTTTAATAACATAGATTTCCAACCTAGTAAGCAATATTTCATTATATCCAAAAGTGAATGTAATAGATCCTTATTCTTTCATTTATTGGATAAAGAATACACAAATATGTTTATGGAACTCTTTTAACATTAAACCTTGTAATATCTGCAATAATCTAATATAAATATAAACAATATCAATGAAAAATTTCATATTTTGTAGTATTAACCAGCTATCCAATAACCTTATCATAATATGATAATATTTATTTACATGCTATGATATCTTTACTTGATATATGTCCTAAAATTACAATATCATCAACCGATTAGAGATGATATTCAAAAGGACCATTTGTTGGAACTTGAATAAATTTGATTTTTCTTCCATTTTTTATATTTTAGACCCTAATGCATGATAAGAATAATAAATATATAAGAAAATAATGGATAACCTTGGTATATTCCACAACATGATTCTAAGTATCCAATAAGGGATCCATTTCTTAAAATATAATATTTGATTCTTATCACATGTAATCTATTCACACAAACCTTGATAAAAATAAACCTTTCCAATACAATCATGTAGGAAATTCCATTTTATTATAGGCTTTGGTCATATTTAATTTTCATAAGCATACCTAAATTTTTCATGGAATGAAGAGAACACATGGTTTTATGTTTTATGATTACAGTATTAAGAATTTATTTACGATGAATAAACCACCTTGTTCCCTATAGATAACACAATATATAATGATTGGTCTCATATTTCTTGTAAACTAATGTAATGAACATGGTATTGATCTCACTTATTATAGTATTCTTTTTTATTACCTTGTGAACTATAGCTAATATATCACTCTTCAATAAATTCAAAAAATATTAAAAATATTAATAGGAAATTAATTGGAGCTAGGTGACTTTCTAGGGTGGAAATATAAAACTACCTCATGTACCTCCTTCATATAATTATTCCTCATAACGCTTTCATTTTATATCTTTTTCATATTCAATGTAATACTTAGGTAATATCACCTTGATCCTCTTTATCATACTCAACATCTAATAAAAACCTTTAAAATAAATCATTCTTCCTTCCTAATATTTCTTACTCCTCAATATTTCTTCCATTTTGATTTGAAATATTTTGATGTGACAAAATATAAATATATTTTAGTTGTAGCATAAAATAATTGTGTATCTTTATCCCCTTCCTTAAAGCCATTTAAACCTAATTTTTGTGTAAAATTGTGATTCCATTCTCAATGCAATATGATAATAAAAATGTAATTATTTTTCTTATACATAAGTATGCTATTCCTTTTCATTAATTTCTCTTATATTTTATAAATTTTTGGTCTTAGACTCAATTTCCTCCTCAAATTTGGTTACTTTACCAAGTTATGTAGTATTGTAGATATTATTTTATCCCTTTATATATTTTAGCCTTTGAAAAACCTATACATATATGATCCTTTAATTTTTCTTCATGCCATAATAACATAATGAACTAGAAGAAATCAAGGTCTTGGATCCACATAGATTGAAATCAAGGTGGATTTGAATGAATAGCATTTAGTAAATGGAATCAGAAGAAAATGGGTTTGTAAATTTATCTTGCTCATAATAAAATTTATAGATAGATTGTATACTCTATTAATAACCATGTATTAGATACAAAAATCCAATATTTTTTTTCAATTGTTATAAGGGATTGAAATGGACCCTACCTGTATTACATCATCACCACATACCACATAGTGGTATCAAAACAAAGCTTAGATATTATCCATGTATCACTTGGCAAGATTAAAACATTTGCCTCCTCTTTAAATATTGAAAAATATAACTGGTTGAGATAATTTCACTTGATAAAAAATATTCAATATTTATGCTATGTGATTTTACCTAGTTTATTTAATATCTCATGTATAATTAGAGTTTGAAGGAATATGATACCAAATACCATTTTAATTTATTTATGAAGCAACATCTTGCATTGGTTTAGACTATCCAAGAGTATCACCCTTATTTTCTAAAGGATATAAAGTGTATTGAAGTCCATTGAAGATTCCATATATATTAATTATAAATTATCATTCTAGTTTACAAAAATATGTTGATGTCCTTCCAATATCATTCATGAGGAGTAGCTATAGATAGAGCACATACATTTATAATCCAAACTGTGATATTTTCTCTTTTCTACAAACTAGACATATAACTCAACTATTTTTTACTTCTACAATATGCCCATCATATTTTTGTTTATCCTATATTATTACATCCCTATAAAGCTCCTCTAGAAGAAACTATACAACAATACCTATTTTTAAAATATTTTTGAATATCTCCTTACATTCTATACTATTTAATTTTGTTTATGATGTTATAATAAACGCAGGACTATAAAAACCTATTAATTCTCTATTAAATAGTTTTTAATAGGTGTTATGCATACCTTTATCATGATGCCATTTTTATAATCACTTTTTTTCATTTATTGATGGAGTGGGTTTTGAAAGGGCCATAAAACCTTATTACAAAGAGAAGACAAAGTTGAATACATTAGAAACATCAATTATAATAATTGTCATGTGGATATGCTAGCAAGATAGCAGACAAAAATAAAAAGTAGTCCATTAAGATCTTAGACAACAAAAACCACATGCCGGTCCACCTAAAAAAAATTAACACAAAATATGAACATAGAAGCAACAGAGATGATCCCAACATGGTGAAGGAAGGACAATCATTTAAAATCCATGATTTTGGTAGTATTTGCATCCTAATTCTTTTGAATATCCTTTATTTGGTGATACAATTATTTTAAGACCTTGGTATCCTGATTGTATAATGTCCATGTAGTCTTGGTTGTGTTCGTAGTAGTGGACAGGGTCACCAGAGTCCCTGCTAGTAGGTCTAGGATAGTATTTTGGAATAGATTCATGGCCAGCTCACCCAAGGGCTTAGAGAACATCATGTTGGGGAGCTCATCCTTAATTATGACTTTCATGCGTAAATTTTCCATCTTAATTTTATTTAGTTGGGGAGACTCCCACACGACATTGGGTCTCTCCTTATGATTGGTCCCAACCACCTTGCTTTGAGTGTACTGACATCAAATTGTGGACTATGGAATGGATCTAAGTGATGGCCTAGAGGGAGTATTTCTACCCTTTTGGGAAGAAATAGGGGACTCATTCTATAGGTCATCATCATCACTAGCAATAAAAGTTGTTGGGATTTCTTGGCTTGAGCTGAGGATAGGGGATTGCTCATATAGGATTGCAGTGATTATGGTTTTTTGGGCTTGTTTGTGGACAGTTTAATAATAGATAATTGAGTTAATGACTTGATGAATGGATTGGGAATTTTTTTCCCCTAACATTGTCAATGGTAATCTCCATGGAATGGTAAATATAGTCAGGAATATTGGGGAGCTTCACATCCCATAAATGGTTCAGGAAGGCTAGGTGGAAGCTATAGAGGGGTGAGTCAATCTTATCCATAGTAAAATATTGTATTACTAGTATCATGAGTCTATCCTAGGGTCTAGGAAGAGATTTCCTAACAACATCACCATTCTCCTTGATCTTTTTTCTCTTATCTATGAAATGGTTGGTCTCCTCAACCATCGAATACTGTATTTATGGATGATGCAACCATCATTCATTAGCCTCATAATCTTAGCTAGAATATTAATACTCACATTTAATTGCAAACCCCAAATAGTAATATGTCCATAGTTCTAGATTTTCATGAAAACCTTAGAAACCTCAACATTGCTACCATTGATTTTCTTCATGAAAGGGAGGAACCATTGACTGTTGAGGATGTCCTCAATAGGTGCATCGATTTGAAGGATTTTAGGTTCCAAGGTAGCCATTCTCAACCAAAAAGATAAATATTTGAAGATGGAATTACTTCTAAAAATGGGAGACCAAGGAATTTGGGTAGTGATATCGATAGGATTCTCTAGAGGCCACTATATAGTACTATGATATGAATATGCCTTGAGAAGATTACATGAAGCATATGCCGAAGCTTCTAGAGGTGAATTACTTCAAGGACCATTCATGGTTATTGATATAATCAATATTGGAGGTATGAGCCCTATCATTCAAGAAATTTGTGGTATGGGGAAGGAATACCCATGGTTGGTTCAATCCAAGATTACCTTAAAATATACGATCATATTTGGTATTATTAGATTTGTTATAAAAGGGGCTCATGGCATGGTAAAGGTACACCAAAGCCTGAATCATGTAAGAATTGCTATTGGTGGAATAATCAACTTGGAAGTAAGTAACTCATACGTGTGAGTGAGGAGCGAGCACTATTATTCAGATAAATAATCAAATAAACATTAGCTTTGGAAATAGTATGCACAAAGTATTTATAAAAAATAATAATCAACTAACTAACATCTATCTCGCTAACCAACATGGTAGGAGAGACGTGTAGCTAACTACTAACCTAGGTAGAGAGTTCTAACCATAACACTAACCTAAATATCTGACATAGGATATTTAGGTACTTACCTAGTTTAACCATGAGGTAAAATATCTCATGGTAATTACATAGAAAAGTAAATGTAATAACCCCACGTATTGTAATGCAATACACTAACTCATTTTACCCTAACATCCACCCTTTATTACATTAATTTGATATACAAAGTTTGTTCCAAAACAATTGAAATTTGACATGTCCAAGTGCCTTTGTAAAAATATCTGCAACCTGTTCATCGGTGGGAATGTGTTGGAGCTTGATTATGTGCTTAGGAACTTCATCACGAATGAAATGACAATTTGTATCAATATGCTTAGTTTGTCCATGATGCACTGGATTCTTAACCAAGTTCAAAACACTTGAGTTGTCACAAAACATGTGAATGGGAAGTTTTTTGGTAGGACCATGGTAGCCAAGATGTGACTTAGCCATATCGCTTCACACGCAGCTCCACGTGCAGCATGATATTCTACCTCAGTTGAAGATAAAGCAACCACCTATTGCTTTTTACTATGCCATGAGACAGGACTAGATCCAAGATGAAAAACATAGCCTGATGTTGATTTTTTTTCATCTATGGATCCAGCATAATCAGAGTCAGTGTAATGTTGTAAGAAGAATGAGTTATTCTTCTTATACTCTAGACCATAATCGACACTACCCTGAATGTAGTGTAGGACTCTCTTAGCTTCTTTCCAATGGGAGACCTTTGGTTCTTGCATGAACCATGAGAGATAGTTTACAACATAAGTAATATCTAGTCTAGTATTATCCAGATAGATGAGGCTTCCAATCATCTGTCTATAAAGTGTGCCATCTACCTGTGGTGAGTCTTCATATCGTGATAATTGTAGCCCTAATTGCATCGATGTTTCTTTGGCCTTACAATCAGTCATATGATATTTTTCTACTAAATTCTTGACACACTTTTCTTGAGTCACCCTAAGATGATTATTTTTCTGTTCTATCTCAAGGCCAAGACAGTAGTGGAGAAGTCCTAGATCTATCATATCAAATGACTCTTTCAAGTCATATTTCACGACATTAATCAAGTTCTATGAATTTACAGTGATGATTAGATCATCCAAATATAACACAAGAATCATTATCTCAGAACCTATGTTCTTGATATAGAGATTTGCATCAGATGGACTTCTCTTAAATCCATGTTGTAGTAGGTGACTATCCATTTTTATGTACCATGCTCTTGGGGCTTGTTTTAGCCTGTATAATGATTTGACCAATTTCCAAACATGTTGCTCATGGCCTACCTCTGCAAATCTAGGAGGTTGAGTCATGTACACTTCTTATTTTAAGTCACCATTAAGAAAAGTGCTCTTTACATCCCCCTGATGTAATTTCCATCCGAATTGTGTTGCCATAGCACAAAGCACTCGAATGGTGGTCATCCTTGTTGTAGGAGCAAAGGTTTCATCATAGTCAATTCCTTCCTTTTGAGCATATCCCTTCGCCACAAGTAGGGCCTTATGCTTATATATAGTGCCATATACCTTATATTTTATTTTGTAAACCCATTTTCAGCCTATGCGTTTCTTTCCTTTAGGCAAATCAACTAGCTTCCATGTTTTATTATTTATGAGGGAGTTATATTTTGCATCCATAGATGCCTTCCACTGAGGCAGTCTAAGTGCTTCATCAACTGTATAAGGTTCATTCTCATCACATGCTGACAAGTAAACCCTCTCCTCATCTATTTCCATATCATATTCCCTTGGTAACTCTCTATCAACAAAAAGATCTTGAAAATATGCACAAAGATCATCAACTAAAGTGGATGCTTCATTCTTTTATTTATGTGTCATGCTTCTTGTCTTTGGACGATTGAGAGTAAGATCAGGTGGGGAAGTGAGTTTAGAGTCTTTCACTGTTCTTGTAAACCATTTGGGTGGCTTTTTCTGTTGTGAAGAAGGAAGTTGATGTTCCTCCTCATCATCTAGGTATACTGATGTAGTGTTGGATGTGAAAGATTCATCAAAAACTACATCTCTACTGACATGTATCTTCTTGGTAAATGGGTCTATCAACTGATAGCATTTTGAAAATTCATCATATCCAAGAAATAAATAATGTAGGGACTTCTCATCTAATTTCTTTCTTTTCTCCTTGGGTATATGCATAAATGCCTTACATAAAAATACCCATAGATGAGTTATTGAGGGTTTCCTACCACTCCATGATTCCTGAGGAGTCATACCTTCAAGAGCCCTTGTGGAAGCCCTATTCAGAAGATATACTACAGTTTGAATAGCTTCAGCCCAGTAAGTTTTCTCAAGGTTGGCCCCATTAAGCATACATCGAACCATTTCCATTATGGACCAATTTCTTCTCTCAGCAACCCCATTGGATTGAGGAGTATAGGCTGTTGTTAACTATCTATTTATCCCAAGTGTCTATAAAAATGAGGAAAAATATTTTGATGTGTATTCCCCCCCTCTATCTGAATGGAGGGTATTAATAAAGCATCCTGATTCCTTCTCAACAAGATTTTTGAACTGTTGAAAATAGGAAAATGCTTCAGACTTCAACTACAAGAAGAAGACCCACATTTTTCGTGAGTTATCGTCGATAAACAATTGAAAATACCTTTTTCCTCCACAACTTGTAGACATGGGACCACACAAATCTATGTGAACCAACTCGAAAGGTACCTTAGCTCAAAAAGAGCTAGGTTCAAAAGGTACTCTATGTTGCTTTCCTGATAAGAAATCAGAGCACACTGAAAAAGTAGATGAAAGAGTAGGTAATCCTTTCACCATTTGATATTTACTCAATTCTAGTAAATATCCTGAACTCAAATGCCCAAATCTCTTATGCCAAAGATAAGTGGCCTCCTTTGTGGTTACTGCCATTGTAGTATGGGTAGAGTTAATTGCATCTAAGACAAACAAACCATGTTTGTATGAACCTGTTGCTATCTGTTTTCCATTATTAGTGATAAAGCAACATTTATTTTCTTTGTCCAATGTGAAATTGACATTCATGTTATTGTCTAGGATTTGTGGAACTGACAAGAGATTATTTTTCAATCCTGGTACATAAATAAATTTTTGAATATTACATTCTCCATATGGAAGGAAGACAGAAACACTTCCTTCTCCCTGAACTCGATAGGTCTGATCATCAACAATGGTGATCGATCTACCTTCTCGAGCCTCAAATGTTGCAAACCAAGATTTATCGCCAATCATATTTTTACTAGCGCCTGAGTCTATATACCACATAGAGTCCTTGTGGGAGGTATCTGTATGTGTCATGAGCACTTTGTGTGCTCTCTCAGAATCTAAACTAGAATCTTCAGCTGCACTGTTTCCCTTTTGATGTTTGTTCTTGTTCTTAGGTTTGCCTTGGCCCTTTTTGTTTCCTTGTTCATTGGGCATTTTGTTCTTAAACCAACATCTTTTGGTTTCATGAGTGTCTTTGTCACAAATATTGCAATGCTACTTCTTCTTCGGAATCTCTTTGGCTTTACCCTTTTCTTGATTAGAAGAAGAACCTTGCTATTGATTCCACTTTTTCTTACCACCTTGTCTTTTTTAGAAAAGAGCATTGTTGGATGCCTCATATCTTTGGATTTGATTAGATTCTTCTATTTGAAGCATGTTTACCAACTTGACAAAAGTTACTATCCTGCCAGAAACTTGTAGTGAAGTGATCAACATTCGGTAGGAGTCAGGAAGAGCTCTCAAAATGACAAAGTTCAAGACTTGGTCTTCCACTTTCTCTCCTAAGGATTGCAGTTTTGTTTTCAATTCTATGACTCTACAGAGGAATAGCTCTATTGTTTCTCCCGATTTCATATGTAGAGCATGAAGCTGTGTTTGGAGGTTAAGAATCACTGATTGATTATTTCCCTCATAGATGGTATTTAAGGCATCCCATGCTGCCTTACTAGTCGTAGCTTCACTGATATGAGGTTGGATATCATCAGTAATAGCGAGAAAGATCATTAAGGATAGTTTTTAATCCTTTTTATCAAAATCTCTTTTATCTGCTCTAGGTGATTGAGGTCTAGTGACACTTCCATCCACTATTGACCACAAATCCTCTACAGTTAAGATAGTTTTCATCTTAGTCTTCAAAGCTGAATAATTTGAACCTTTGAGTAGTTGACTCTCAGTGAGATACTTGTGTATCATGGCCATGGTTTAGGTTTCAAATTTGATAGGACTAATATGGTTGTATCTTTGCACTATACCCTCAAAAGAGTATATGTATGTTGTTTTTAATTCGCCTTTATAAGATATTTAATGGCACCTGCCTTAACACCCTAAACAAGGGATGATAAGTTTGAGGAATTTAAGCCAAAAAAATAGAGCAAATGAAAGGGGGTAGATTTGTGAAAAACTTTTGATTGTGCTCTCTAGGATATTTAATGGCACCTGCCTTAACACTTTTAAATAAGGATGAAAATTTTGAGGATATTTAAGCCAAACAAAGAGAGTGAATCAAGGTGATTATGAATTTTTGACCTTTGATGGGGAGTAAAAAAAAGACTTGTTTTTAACCTATGCAAGATGTAGCATGGGTTTTGAGTGAAGTTTGGGTGTTGTGAAATGCTTCTTCAAATGTGTGTATTTGACTATTTAATTGCACACAAAAACATGAGTGTTAGTGCAATAATCAAAACATGAGAGCAACCCAAATTTTTATCACTCTAGGTGTCGTATGCTACCAAAAATGCACCTAGTACAAGCAATTTTTAAGAGAAGGTATCGAGTATAATCGAGAATGCACCTTTCTTGCTCTGAAATATCCCCCCTTTTTTCGTTACAATTTTGCAAACTATAGAATAAAAAAACTGAATTCTATAACCCCCTTAATGTTTACAAAATGTAGAATTTAGAGCACTCCTTCCAAGACAAGTCGACACACGACCCATGTTTGGAAGGCTTCCAGAACTAGTCGACACACGACCAAGTTTTGATGGTTCCAAGGTTACAATTGCTTCTCAAATTTGCAAAAAAAAATAGATGTGCAATTTTATGTATTATATCTCCTTGGAGAAAAAAAATGCACTCTTTGAACTTTGTATGTTTTTTTTTTGCAAAAAAAAATGTTTTGAGAAGATGGGTTTGAAGGTCTTTTTCTTTATGAGACAGCTTTGGATATTTAGAGGTCTCATAATTTGCAACAAAATTCAGCTATTCTTTCTTGTCTATTTATCCCCAAGTGTGGAGAAAACAAGAAAATATTTAATTCTTATAGTTGCAAAACAATAAAAAAAATGGCCTTAAGATTGCTATTTTAATGCAATTTTCTAATTAGTTTTAGCATATTGAAATCAATAATAAAATTATTTTATAAAAAAATCACTTAATATATTAAAAAAATGATTTTTATATAAAAACAATTAAATTATTAATAAAAAAATACTAAAAAATAATTTTAAAAAAATGCAAAAAAAAAATTACCTTAGGATTTGTTCTACCCGCTCGATTTTAGCAAAATATTAGAGTGGCAACCCCGACGGGACTCGAACTCCCGCCCTCCCATTGGGGTCACACCTTAGTGCTATCCATTCTACCAGTCGGGCTAGGCCTCCCAATGGTGAGGGAGTGTAAGGATGCGTAACTTGAAGGTGTTGTCCTCCCAATGGCGAATAAAAAATAGTCCGCCGCTCTACTACTTCCGTTGAGATGGGGTATGAGGACCGTGATTTTTTTTAAATCTGCAAGAAATCAATAGTTTTTTTTTTTTTTAACTTTGGGGACATTGTCCCACATGCATCCTACGCTCACAGGATACAGTGTTTAAAAGGCACAACGGTTGCCTTCTTTATTCGAATGCCTTCGAGAATTCAAAAGAGTCAATGTTTTACCGCCCGAAGCAATGATTTGAGGGACGCCGCGTATGAAAGCCACAGAGGTTTGTGTTCCAATCGAGAGATGCCACATTAGTAGAGGTGCAGCATGCCTTCGATTGCCATGTCAGTCGCTAACGTAGCTCCAGGTCAGATCTTCAGTAGATCCGGTCTGTTTTGCCTCTATAGTTGCCACATTAGCAATCCAAGCAGATCAGGCTTAGCTCAGAGATCACCATGCGGTGCCAAATAAGATATCTAGATTGACCACATCATATTTGCTAGATTTGCTAGCTCAGATTGCCAGCTCAGTGATAGGTCCGTGTGGTCGGCTAAAGTTCGTGCGTCGATTGGTCGTAGCAGGCTCATTGGCAAGAATGGCTCCCATTGGGCTCTGGGTCGATCCAATACGAGGGTGCTCCTACCCTCGGATCAAGGTACCTGATTAGTGGGAGGCCACCTACCTCCTCACTTAGGAACCAGTGGCTGAATCAAGAACCAGTGGGCCCTTCGTATTCCTGAATGAGGGCATCAGCGAGAAAGTCAAACGAACTAGGAGCAGGTGAGCTCTAGGGTGTTCGGTAGGTGAGGACAACTGTCCTTCACCTCGATATCCATGCAGGTCCAAGTGGAATGAGCAACTTGCTCATGTTTTCCACCCTAGAGGATGATACCAATGTGAGTGAGGAGCGAGCAATATTATTCAGATAAATAATCAAATGAACATTAGCTTTGGGAATAGTATGCATAAAGTATTTATAACAAATAATAATCAACTAACTAACGTCTATCTCGCTAACCAACATGGTAGGAGAGATATGTAGCTAACTACTAACCTAGGTAGAGAATTCTAACCATAACACTAACCTAAATATCTAACATAGGATATTTAGGTACTTACCTAGTTTAACCATGAGGTAAAATATCTCATGGTAATTACATAGAAAAGTAAATGTAACAACCCCACGTAGTGTAATGCAATACACTACCTTATTTTACCCTAACAATACGTTAGTGAACTAAACATTTTGGAAATGATTAACATACATGAAGCCTAAGGTGGTGGTAAATACCATCAAGGCATAGATGGGTTTGGTGCAAAGCTTAACAAAAAATGAATCCAATATGGAGGAGGGATAGGTGGTGGAGGCATAGAGGTGGGCTTGAGGGGTGATGAAGTTGGTGGGATTGGGATGGGGGTGGTAGGTGACTTTGTTAGGGTGAGTGGAGGTACAAGGATAAAAATAATAGGTGGTAGGGTTGGTATGGGTAGGTGAGTGGGGATGGAGATGATAGGTGGCTAGGTTGGGGTGGGTAGAGGAGTAGGGATGGGTATTAATGGTGGTAGGGTTGGTATGGGTAAGAGGTCCAATATGGGAAAGGCAGGTGGTAACAAGATGAAAGGGGTCAGGGTTTATGGGGATTATGGAGATGACACAAAAATAGACATAATGGCTAATCGATAAATGGGTCCATGGAAGAAAATTAAACTTTTATGTTCCAATAATTAGAGAACACACTGATGAGATACTGGGGAAAGTCCACTCATTAAACTTGCAGAGACTCTAAATGAAGATCAATATTGACCAATAGATTAGCGACACGATTACCTTCCTTATAAATATAAAATAATAATGCTATAATGGATGTAGATGAACCATTTAGATTAGTGGTAAGTTTTCAATTCAAGGCCTTATCACTTTGGAGATAGTCAATGATGTTTAGAGAGTCACCTTCGATGGTGACTTTTTAGGGAAGGTCATTGAGAAAAGAGTGTCCCCTGTACACTACTTTGGATTCAGTGATGTGGTTGGTTTGGTGGCCCAAGTTCTTGGTATAGGCAAGAATAATGTTCACATTATGATCTCAAATGATTCTACCACCTTTAGATTTCCTATGATTTCCTTTTGCAGCACAATCAATGTTTATATTTAACCATCTTGTCAGGGGGGTAATCCATCTAACAGTAGCTCTTGATAGTATGGATATCTATAATAGCTATGAAGGGAGATTGAGGGATGAAGAAATGGTTACTTTTAGATCTAGATCAGGAGCTCTCAAACAAGGGATCATCTAGGAATTTTCAATAACAACACATAAGTATCTGGTACTAATAAAAAGAGGGTCCTTTGAGATGTTAGAGAAATTCATACTATTGCATTAAAGCTAAACTTACCACAAAAAGTGCTACAGGTAGAATGACAAAAAGGCAATGAGATGGCTATTTCAAAATGAGTTGAGCCACTGAATGAAAGATCGGAGATTGAATTTAATTGAGTCTACTCAATGTCAAATGTAGATAGAAGGAACCTAAGGCTATCTCTCAAAAAAGGGAAATCAAGGAAAAGTTGATGGGTTGATTCCTAATTGGATCACCAAAAGTAGCATTAATTTGAAATGATCATAACTCTAGTTAGTAGACTATCAATGATCAAGATTTTGTTTTGAGCAACCAACCAAAAAAAAGGTAATCTTTGGGATAATGCATTTATACCAAATTGAGTTGACTAGAAGAGGATAAGCAATGGGGTCATCCTAGAGGAAGTAAATTGTCTTGATCAAAAATTGTCCACTATCACAGTCTCTCCAAACATGAAGGTTTGGAGAGAAATTATTCGAAATGATGTAGAAATTGAGAAGAAAGTAGAGTAGGTTGGTAGTATCCCTAAGTTTGGGGTCATAGAAACTAACAAGAAAGGATTTCCAAGCATCCCATTAAGGAATTCAAAGACTTTGGTCCCAAAGAGATGATCAATAATGGGTTTGAGGATGACAAAGTTGGGATCCTCGATTAATGGGTGGTTGCAGATCCATGAGTCCTTCCAAAAATCAATAAGTTGACCACTACAAAGTTGTCATCTTCTGCCTTTCTGAATTATGAATCTAGACTTAATTTCTGAGTTCTAGAAGGTGGATCCTCCATGGGGTAATTTTTCATCCAAGAATTTAAGATTCTGTAGGCATTTTCTTCTAATGATGGATACCCATTCAAAGCTAGTATTGTTGAATATTTTTCATCCTTTCTTGGCAATAGGATCCAAGTTTATCTTCCCATTTTTTTTGAAGCCTAGCCCACCTTGAACCTTCTTGATGCAAAAAAATCACTTTTATTTTTATTTATGGTATTAGTCCCACTTTTTATTAACACTTGTGATATTTAATTTTGTTTTTTTAAATTGATACTCTTGTGAGTCTTGTTTTCTATTTGTACCTACTTTGAGGGTTATCCTATCCCTTTTCCATTCCTGCCAATACTTTTATTTTTATCAAAACATTCTATTTTCCCATGATATCCTTAATGAAACTTTTCTATTAAAGGTTTATACTACCAATAGAATATATAGTGGAAGGAAGAGCCTCATCAGGACTTTCCTCTTTATGTTTTCCCAAAAATACTAATTTGTAAGGATGATACTCCATAGCGGTTACTTTCATATGTTGCTTATAAAAATCTAAATTTTACCCTATAATCTATACAATGTAAGGATATCTTTCATACTTGTTTCTTTATTAGGTTGTTCTTAAAAGGATAAAGTACAATTATTTCCCTTTGTATTACTTTTATTTCCATTCCAATAAGAGGGTTTTATTCTATTTGATAAAATTTAAGATGATTTGTTTAGATCAATTTTAATGTATTTCACCTCCTTTGCTTTAATATTTGCCTCCCTATATTACTTAATATGTTTAATTCCTTATGAATTTAAACTTTGTACATCATACTTTTTCATTCATCATGTCCTTTATTCTTCTATTTTTTATCCAAGTAAAACATAATATCATTTTCCATTTGATATAAATACGAGATTAAAATACCATTACAACATATATTCTAGTGTATACAACCTACCTTTGATCCTTTGTATACGGTATCACAACATGTCGCGGTATCACGACCAGTCACGGTATCGCGACCCCCACGCCCTTCTGCCTTTGCTACGCCTTTGGAGCCGCGATTCCGCGACATGTCGCGAAATCACGACATTGGAGCCACGATTCCGTGACATGTCGCGATTTCGTGACTCCCACGCCCTTCCATACTTGCCCTACCTTTGGAGTCACGATTTTGTGACATGTCGTGAAATCATGACATGTCACAATTTCATGGCTCCCCTGCCTTTGACTTGCCGCCGCTCTCCAAGGTCGCGATTTTACATGTCGTGAAATCGTGACATGTCACGATTTCGTGACCCCCACCTGCCTTTGAATTGCCGTCGCTCTCCAGGGTTGCAATTTCGTGACCCCCACCTGCCTTTGACTTACCGTCACTTTCGGGGTCACGATTTCACGACCCCCTCCCTCAAACTTTGCCTTTAAATGATGTCGTGATATCGTGACGTCGCGATATCACGACAAAAATGCCGCTTCACTCTACACTCCAAATGGTGTCGTGATATCGCGACAAAACTGCCACTTCACTCTGCACTCCAAATGGTGTCGCGATATCGCGACGGACCTCTGCCTTGCCTTTTGCCTTGCTTTCCTCAATTGCAAAATACTTAGAAAAGTTTTGTCTGACGCAAGATTTTTTTGTTATCGTCGGATGCTCCTGCATCAGACTTTCGGGGTAAATGGAGAAGTGATCTTCACTTCTGCTTGGTCCAGTTGCTGCCTCCTGCAACACTTCCAGACTTTTCTCTACCTCAGTAGACTGTTCCAATCCCGTCCCCTGGTCCACACAACTTCTGTCTTCCACCGGACAGATTTTCTCATTGCTGCAAACTTCTTTTGCAGCCTGCCTCAACTCCTCCTCTTGCACAGAAAAATCTATGCCTCCTTCTGGGCAGGTCCTGGTACTACGGCACTCCTCTACAGCCTTCTTCAACTTCTCTTTCTTCCTCTTTCTTTCTTCCCACCTTCTTTGCCGCTCCTCTTGCTCCCACAACTTTATTGCGAGCCATTCCTTTTGCAGGGCCTTCAACTATTTTTGTAAAGCTAAAAATTCTTCCTCCGACACTATATCTTCCTTGTTGTCCCGTCTTCTTTGGGAATGCATTTTTCTTTCTTTGTTTTTCTTACAAAGCTTTATCGATCCGGTGTAGCTGCCTCATAGTCGGCGATCTGCTAACACGCTCGGGGATCTAAACTCTCTTTCTCTCTCTCTCAAACCCTACCACAGATCCTGGCGTAACTGCCTCACATCCGGCGATTTGTTACGCACTCAGGAACTTCTGCTCTGATACCACTAACGGGGGACCAAAAAAAACACATGCAAAACACACTCCAGCAAATTTCAAACTTTTCTTCTATTAATTTAGAAATTCTTATACATTACAGCCCGCAGGCTTACATTAACCGATGCTCGGCTCGGTTCTTCCACTCTCACTCTTCTGCGCCTATTCTCCAGTCCACCGCCCCTTTCCTCTTACAAAAATTTAAGTTTTTATAGAGGTCTCGGCCCTCTAGGTCATTAATGACCCACCTGTGCGAAAACAAGAAAAAACTGCAAAATCGACCTTTACCGTCAAGTCTTAGATCTTCCACCTGCTAAATGCCAACCACTCCCGATCTGCCATGAAGGCACGCATTCAATCAGCCCTTACCCTACAACTGCTGCTTTTCCAGACTGTCCCTCGGGAACTGCTGCTGTCAGAACATTCATCTGCACCCTCTACCTCTTTTCCCGTGCGCGCGGCCTGTCCACGTGTCGAAATTTTTTTTTTTTTTTTTTTAAAACTGTCTTCAACCGACCGCGAACTCTCAATCCACATGGCAGCCTTTAACTGGTCGTGATATCGCGACATGTCGCGGTATCGCAACCCCCATGCCCTTCTGCCTTTGCTATGCCTTTGGAGCCATGATTTCGTGACATGTCACGAAATCGTGACATGTCACAATTTCGTGACTCCCACGCCCTTCCGTACTTGCCCTGCCTTCAGAGCCATGATTTCATGACATGTCACAAAATTGTGACATGTCGCGATTTCGTGGCTCCCCCGCCTTTGACTTTTCGCCACTCTCCAGGGTCACGATTTCGCGACATGTCACGAAATCGTGACATGTCATGATTTCGTGACCCCCACCTGCCTTTGACTTGTCATCGCTCTCCAGGGTCACAATTTCGTGACCCCCACCTGCCTTTGACTTGCCGTCGCTTTCGGGGTCACGATTTCGTGACCCCCTCCCTCAACCTTTGCCTCCAAATGATGTCGGGATATCGCGACGTCGTGATATCGCGATATCGTGATATCGCGACGTCGTGATATCGCGACATCGCGATATCACGACAAAAATGCCGCTTCACTCTGCACTCCAAATGGTGTCACGATATCGCAAAAAAACTGCCGCTTCACTCCGCACTCCAAATGGTGTCGTGATATCGTGATGTCGCGATATCACGATGGACCTCTGCCTTGCCTTTTGCCTTGCTTTCCTCAATTGCAAAATACTTAGGAAATTTTTGTCTGACGCAAGATTTTTCTGTTACCGCTGGATGCTCCTGCATCAATTTATGCCATAAAATTTTCACATTCTTGAATCATTCATCCCTTATTGAAAATAAATGATCCTCATTACATCAACATTTGACATTACGTCCAAAAAAATTCTCTATTTGAAGTTTTGTGAGCCATTTGCTATGGTGACCAATTTTTCCTACCTTGACCACTCATTATATTTGAGTGGACTACATTATAGTGATCCTATTTCATGTGTTACCAATGTGATCTTCCTCCACTACTGCTAAGTTATATGGATTGATTTATTCAATGTCTAATTGTTCTTCTCCTACAAAAATATCCAACAAAGGTGGTCTCATTCTATGGACATACATTTAAAAGATAGACCACTCTAATATCACTAGTCAAAAACTTAAAATTTCTATTCAATTTTGAGTTAAAAAATAATTGTAACAACCCCACTCATTGTTAATTTTAACAAACCACTATTGTCACTTAATTCCATTGATAGACTAGTAATTTTTTAATTAAATATAAGCACATATCGATAGGGGCTCAACATATGTATTAGTTTAGAGTTTAACTTGATCAACTTTCTTATTCCTATATCTACTAAAGGATACACCCATCACTATATCATACACAAGTCCATCTGTGCAGGTATACTACACTAATGAATATAAGCAATCGATCTCATCTTCTTGATAAACTAACTTATCCCCTTCTATAAATCGAAGGAATACGGCCATATTTATATCATACACAAGTTTATTTGTGTATGTGTACTATATGTATTGCAAAATAAGCAATCAATATCATAATTCATGATGAGATAGCTTATTCCTCCCATAGATATCCAAGTTTGTTCATAACTATTTTGGTTTCCCTTCTAGGATTGTTCTTGTGATACTAATCCCCTAAGATCATTTTTAGTACATAAGTGATAAACATGTAGAATAGTAATTCAACCATCCATTCTAAGTATGGTATAGTATTTCGTTTAACATACCATATCTACAATATTAGGTGGACATTTTGGAATAAGCATTAACAAGTGGATATACATCATTTCTTCATATACTTTCAATTATATTTCCATCATAATTAAAAGTATCGCATAATTCATTGCAACTGAGAATTTAAAGTATTTAGAAACCGTCAAATATGAATTTATCCACATCATATAGCATTTTTAAATTCCCTACACAACATCCATTTCAATATTGGAAAGTAAATAAACATCCACATAATTGCAAACCATAAAATGACACAACATGTATCCTAGGAAAACCTGAAGGTAAAAACCCAACCTCAAATATATCCATTCTTTATATTATCATAAATATTCTCCAATACAATCAATTTATGGAATTGCCACAATTCCATTAATCAAAGCATCAATATAATGCACAAGAATTTCCATAATTATTTATGAAATAATACACCATTCTTTTCAAATATATTTTGTAACAATTTGTTTCATAAATCTAGGCATTATGCTACCAACATTCATATTGTATAAAATAAATATCAAGGAGGGACCCCATAATCCCTCTACATTTATCATATCGTATAAAATAGGTTTACAAAGAGACCTTATAATTTCTTCAAGAATGAACTCCACATTCATTCTTTTCCAAATATTATTTTAACCAAAAATACAACTTCCATAATTCTAGAATGTACTCCACATTCATCTCATAAATTTAGAACTTCCATAGTTCTATCATCGTATTCGAACTTCCATATTTCTATCATCATATTAGAACTTCCACAATTCTATTGGAAATAGTGTCTATTCCATCATTTGGGTTATGTAAATATATCCTCCAAGATACATATCTATATTACTTCCTATGCAAGTTATCTAGTTACTTCATGCAATGTAATAAGTGGACAAGTGTCATGTGCAAGTTGTCCTATGCACAACTAGATAGAGTGTTGGCCAAGAATCCTATTTTACTTATATAATGATGGCCTCTTAAATAGATTGATAATATAGTCAGGGATATAGTCAGATAGTGTAGGTTAGTGGAGAGTGTAGTTCAATGTTCCACACCAATTATTGGTGATTCATATGATGTAGATATGTAGCTTTGTTAATGGAGTTCTCACTTCCTCCATATCTACATTGTAATATTTTATATGATTTATATTTTAACATACTTCAGTCATCTAGCATATTTACTTTCTTGCATGTTATTCTACATCTTGTGATTATCTCTCATGGCTCATTCATCAAAATATAATAGTGGTATTATAGCCATGATATATCTAATTTATGCAAGTCAATAGGGAAACCACCATTTTTGGTTAGCCTAAGAGTTTTGTCAAACTAATGTGCCATTGGACCAGCCACTAGTAAAATATCTTAGGAGTATCTAGATGGTAGATTTTGGGAGAGTCACAAATATAGGACCAAAAGGAATCTTTGTTACATTACTGATACCATTTTTGTCTAGAGTATTATCCATAGAGTTGTTATGAAAAGTCGCGAAGACTAGGACTCAACATTTCAATCCACTACATTGAAAAATCATCTAGTGAAGATCATCCAGGTTATCTGGAATTTAGTAACTAGTGCCTAAAGTTTTTTTTGTTGCAATAAATTAATTTTTAGAGGATTGGGACTCCTCCTATGATAGAAATCTAGGAGACTCCAACTTTGTTTCATAACGGTAGGTGAGTCCTCATAGTGCAAAGCTTAGTTCATTGTGCGAGATAAGAATAATATAGAAGAAGACTTCTACTGAAGGATCATGGTGAATATATGAGACTAAATATCTCCATTTCTAGATTCTATAATTCCATGGTTGAAGAATTGACTATAAGAGCCTTGATACAAAAAGGCCATAGAAGCCTTGAAGAAGAAGCCACACAAGTCTTGATACTTAAAATGCTATAGAAGCCTTGATATTGAAAAGGCCATAGAAGCCTTGATACTAAAAAAGGCCACAGGAGCCTTGATAATAAAAAAGACTAGAGGAACCTTGACATTGAAATAGGCCATAAAAGCCTTGATCCTGAAGAAGAATATCTAATCTATAAGTACATAAATATTTTAGTACTAATATCTTTGTTGTAGGAACAAAATATTTAGTGAGTTGGGAGACTTCCTACAAGAAAGTTAGGAAGAGTATCTTCTTCAGAATCATCTTAATCCTGAAGCAAAAGAGAAGATATCAAGAGAATATCTCATTGAAGAACTTATAGTATTGGAATAAGAAGAAGAAGGACTAGGAGAGTCCTACTTGAAGCTAGGAGCAGCAAAATCAAAAGATCCAGGAGAAGATCTCATTGAAGAACTTCCAGTATTGAAAGAAGAAGAAAAACTAGGAGAGTCCTACTTGAATCTAGGAGCAGCAGAATCAAAATATCCAGGAGAAGATCTCACCACCAATACTTCCAAAAGCAAAAGGTTGAAGAAAAGGTCTTAAGGAAGACCATCAGAATCTACCATATCAAATACCTTATGAAGATCTCAAGTATCCAAGAAAGACTAGGAGAGACTTGATGAATATCAAGAGAGTTCTTTGAGAACTCATTGGAGAAATACACTATCTAGGTGAATTCCCTAATTGTGAAGGACTTGGGAAAATTATCACCATCCGAAAACAAGCCCAAGAAGAGAATTTGGCAAGGAGTACCAAATTTGTGAAGGAAAATTTGGTATGGAGAGGCAAACCCTAATTCAACAAGAAGACTTGAAGATAGAATAAGCTCACCAAATATTGGAGATTTTAATATTACCTCTCACAAAAAGAAGACACAACTCTAGAGATACAAAAATTTTCCAAATATATACTAGAAGGAGGAAAACACAAGAGGAGAACAAGCCGCAAAATTCGAGGCTCGTGAAAGAATGTTCGAGACCATCATTTGGTGAAGAATGATCTATTTAGGACATCCTACTTGAAGCAAAAACTTGGTGTTTTTGGACACCAAGGTCTACATCCTCTACAAATGTGGGAGAATATATATAAAAAAAAAAGTATGCAACTTATGGTGGAGAAATATTCATTAATCGAATTATTTATCAGATTTAATAGAGCACTTGAATTTGGATTAAAGTTGCAAAAAGGAAATTATATTACAGTATTCTAAAGTGCAAAAGAAAATACATTTTTTTAAGGATTAAATTGCGCATTTATTAGGATTTTATTATATTTTATATTAGCTTCTATTAACTACCTATTATATATTTTTGAAAAATAATACTAAGCCCTACAAACACTGATTGTAGTGAAATTGTAGAATAACTCCTAAATATTTATATTAGGTTATTCTTGATTAGTTATAGTAGATTATTAATGCATGACTTTGAGATTTGATTGGAGTGATAAGGTGTAATATTAGTTCATTAAAATTAAAGAACTTGTACTATTATACCACTCTCAAAAAGAAAAATAGTTTTGTGTTTCTTGAAAGGCAAAAAGTCTGATTTGTATCGAGTGTCTAAAGACACTATTGAAGCACAAAAATCTGCAACTTGAAGTGGCCAATAGAAGTGACCAAGAAGGGTTAGAATCCTCCAGAATTTGGAGAAGAATGTAACTAACCAAAACTAGAAATAAAAGCTTATGAAAGTGAGACTTTGTGAGTCTCAAAATCAAAAGTATTACAAGTTGAATGTAGAAAAAAAAAATTAGAAAATTTGCATCGATTAAAAATATTCTATCTATTGTTATTGAAACTTGGACTTGTTATAAAAAGTGTCCAAGAAAAAAGTTAAAGGTGTGTCTACTCTTTAAATACAACCTCAAACCCTTGTATTGCAAGAAATATGCCACAAAACCAAAATTTAAAATCTAGAAATAGAGTGCAAAAAAGGTCTATTAAAAGGCCTTATTTTACAAAATTATAACACATTATCTTGCACTACTCTAATATATTTTTTGATAGTATAAGATCATATTTAGAAGTGCCACATTAGGACATGTATTCTTTATGGAAAGAACAACCATCAAAGGCCATACGTTACCACTCTTCATACCAAGCTATAAGGAGCCATTCAAGGGTTCATCTAGGATGTACACTAAAAAATTAAAGCTTATTTTATATCATTCATGATACACATTTACATATATAGGTTAGTGCATATCGATCTCAAAAAAAGGACATCAAAATATCTACAAGGAAATCAATATGTTCAGAGGCACAAAATAAAGAGGGAAGGTGTTACATTCATGGTCCCTAACTTGGATAATACCACTCACCAAGGGAAGCCTCAAGTACCTATTGAATCTCCATAGTGCATCACCCATCCACCTATGGAGAAAAATCTTGCTTGCTACCCAAGCAACATTGCAAAGAAAAAGGGTCATGGAGTTATAATATCCATCTTTGAAGGCGTTACAAGAATGGACTCCATGCAAAAATAACACTTGGAATTTTGGTCATCATTCCTCTCAATATTATTTAAACTCCCACAAAGGATTTACAATCAAATATGTAACACTTGGTATTCTCCACCAGCTTCACTCAAGTGCCCATACATTTTCTAATTTCTCCAAGAGCATTGAACAAAGATTTTGGAGAATTACGTAAAGAAGGGAGTGCTCACGTGTAATGGACATGACACTTGCTACAATACCTATGATCAACAATGCTTAAAAGACATATTAATTCAAATATCATCATGCATGAGTGAATCACAGTCAAATACATCCAAATGAGGAACATAGAACAGTCAAGGTGTGAGAGAAGTGTAGCAAAAACATTCGAAGTGCAACGTGGAAGACAAGTGGAAGGAGAATTTAAAGCTCCCCATTTTTGAAGGTTAACATTCAGTTCCATACATACAACATTCAAGTCCTACCACTCCAAAAAATATTTATTAAACTGAGTGACCAAGGCACCTCTTATACGATGTTATACTCAACCGTAGGAAGCACAAAATATTGAGGATATATTGCATTCATAAGGTAAGGTATAAATATCATTTATTATTGTTTTCATAAGTTGGAGTTATAAGGGTTATAAAATAAGCTTAAAACTTAGATTTTGAAAGCTAAATGGGTGACTTATCTTATTAATTTAATATTTGCAATCTTACTTAGGAGGAATAAGGAATTGAACTTGGATTAAACTATATTGCAAATATTATTTTCATTTCTCTATTTTTCTAAACTTGGGAGTCATAAGGATTACTCCATCAAATTTATTTCATTTGGAAATTAGAAATAATCCAAGGGATATAAAAGAGGTTATTAAGGGTTTTTATTAAGTTTGGATAAACATATTTTTACTTGTATCAAATTTCAAAAAATGTTTAAAAGAATTCCAATGTCAAAACCTCTTCTAAATTGAAAAGGTGCTAAGATCAATTAGGAGTAATAACGTGTTAAAAAGTTGATTTTTTATTCTTGCAAAACTTGTACAAAATCAACCAAAATTGAACTACATTTTTACAAAAAGCACTACATCATACTCTTATCACTAGCGAACGATAAGATAAGACTATTAAGGTCCTATCAAATTTCAATTCCAAGGATATATTATGGATGAGAATTTGAGAGAATATTTCAATAATGAAGAACTATTCCATGAAGTGGAATACTACTCCCAAAACGTAATAATACTTTAGAAGGATACAAGTATCTACCTTCTAATGAAAATATGAAATTCTCCTTATTTCTTAAGGAAGCCAAAGAAGGCAACTTTACAACCTCGATTTACTATCTTCATGAAATTCTCTTCATAGCATGGTGGAACTCACAAAGATTGGTTATTTTTTCTCCAGAAGAATGTTTGATGATTTATCTATCATTAATTGTGTTTGTACTTACTCAACACAAGAAACAAGTTGATGTTAAAGAATAATACTTTTGTGATGATATACTAACTTTTTTTAAAGCTGAGGTCTTGCCTACATCAAAGCATAATCATAGGAAGAGAAGAAAGAAAAACAAGAAGATACATACAAGAGGGAATAAATACATGATGATTAAATCAACAGAGAAAAAACCAACACACCAAAAAGGTAAGCATAAAATAAAGAAAGGAAAATTGCATCATGCTCTACTTATTTATTGGTAATCATAATTAAATGAAGATACTTGCAGGGAGGACTACAAAGGTGGCTGGATATAATATGAACCAAAGCATGTCAAAGAGTATCCAATGAGAATAGAAGACCTAGTTGCAACCTACTCTGCATCATATAAAGATACAAACTACCTGCTAAACCTGAATACAAAGAATGCAGAGGAAGAATACTACGAAGATCAAGCAAAAGAGGATGAAGAAAATCCATATTGAAGACTAAATATTTCAATATCCAAATAATGTAATATAGGAGGTGTTGGAAATAGTGTATATTCCATCATTTAGGTTAAGTAAATGTATCCTCCAAGATACATATCTAGATTACTTCCTATGCAAGTTATCTAGTTACTTAATGCAATGTAATAAGTGGACAAGTATCATGTGTAAGTTTTCCTATGCACATCTAGATAGAGTGTTGGCCAAACATCTTATCTTGCTTATATAAGGATGTCCTCTTAGATAGATTTCTAAGACAATCAGGGGATATAGTCAAATAGCGTAGGTTAGGGGATAGTTTAGTTATGTGTTCCACACCATTTATTGGTGATGGATATGATGTAGATCTGTAGCTTTGTTAATGGAGTGCTCACTTCCTCCATAGCTACATTATAATATTTTATATGATTTATATTTTATCATACTTTTGTCATCTAGGAGATTTACTTTCTTTCATATTATTCTACATCTTGTGATTGTTATCTCTTATGGCTCATTCATCAAAATATAACAAGTTATAGCATAATTTTAAACTTTTCATTTATTTAATCAACCAAGGTCCCATACCCTTAATTAATCAAATGTTATAAACATGTCATTCATTTAATCAACTAGGGTCCCACACCCTTAATTAATCAAATGCTATTCAATTTTTATACTATAGCTTCCTACAATTTTTTCCAAAATTGTACTATTGTTCTCCTATATTTTTTCCATATAGTGTTCATATTTTCAAAATATTGTTTTAACTAAAATCTAGAACTTCCAGAGTTCTAGAATGAACTTCACATTCATCTCATCAACTTAAAACTACCACAATTCTATCATCGGATTAAAACCTCCATAGTTCTAACATCCTTTTGGACTTTCCATTCATTTAATCAAGTAAGGTCCCATACCCTTAATTAATCAAATATTATGAAATATTTCATTCATTTAATCATCTAAGGTCCCATATCCTTAATTAATCAAATGCTATTCAATCTTCATACTATAGCTTCATGTAATTTTTCCAAAATTATAAATAAACCTTATAACCTCTTCTTTATGTAAAAATAGATATTTCATCTAAAATATCCTTTAATATCCAAATTTAAGGCACTCTACATGAAGTCCATACTTCTCTTATTTAATTATTAAAAGGTATACTAAGAGAAAACTCATACTTCCCTTATTCAATATCCAAAATACAGTAAATCTTACCTTCCAAAAATATGCATTCCTTAAATAAAAAGGGATATTATTCTTCTCAATATTTTATTAAATCCAAGAGAAGAGATTATACCATTCAATCTATAATTACTCCAAAAGGGAGATTAATTCATTTAATCTCAATTTTTTTAAAAGAAGAGATTAGTCCATTTAATCTCTAATGTTATTAGAATTTTCCTTTCCCTATCAACTATTTATATTCACTATTCATTTACTATTCACTATTCACTATTCAATATAAAATAAACACCATGTTCATCATCCTACACACAACTGACATCTATAGACACCAAATTCTAGTCATTTGCACTAGAATTACTATTCATATCCACTATTCACTATTCACATAACCCCCTTGGCTACCTAAGTGCTTTCTCACATTTAGCTCCTAGCCATCATGTGGTCATCCATTTAGCCTACTTTGGGTTAATCCTCACCCTATGTTTCTTAGTATACAAGGAAGACCTTCCTAGTTCTTCCCTATAAAGGGACCCCACATCCACTTAAATATTCAATGCTTTATTTTTTCAAGAAAATAAGTAATGTATTTTCATAAATATATTTATGCATATCAACAATATATTTCCACAATATATCATAAATTCCTTTACTTTCATTACAAACTATAATAACATACTTAGCATAATTCTTAACTTTCCTTTCATTACAAACTATACTAACATACTTAGCATGATCTCTAACTTTCCTTTCATTACGAACTATAGTAACATACTTAGCATAATCTATAACTTTCCTTTCATTACCAAATATACTAACATACTTAGCATAATCTATAACATAAAGGAGAGATCCAACCTCATAAACCAAGTTGGGTTGAACTAGCCTTATCCTCTTAGTCTCCAAATATTGACCTTCAATATGGTCTCCAAATTTTACCTCCTAGTCTCCTCCTCTTAGCCAACCTTCTCCTCATGCTTATCCAAGAATCCTCTCATACTCCCAAGGTTCTTGACCAAATTCCTCTATCTAAAACTTAAAGCTTTTTGGTTTTTGATCCACCAAAGTGGAGAGCATACTCCCTAAGCTCTAATATTTCCTAGCTCCTTCATGCTTACCCTCTCATGCTATTTATATGTCTTCTTGAAAGATGCCTTTATTTAAATATTAATTTCTCCCTTTATGAGTCATAAAGGTGAGCTAGTATTAAATGATAGAAAGATCCTCCATTATGGTCCCCATTTTACTCTCCTCCCTTAATTTGGAGAAGGTTACCATAAAAATGGTTTATGCCTCCTATTTTAATAATATTTCAATTAAGATGTCATTTATCCACCCTTGGTTTGAAAAAGGGGTCTATTTTGAAAAGTATTATTTAATTCCTAAGGAAATATGCCAAATCCATTAGTCATTCACTAATTTTGGTCTCTTTGCTAAATTTAAAGGGTCTACTATTGAAATAGTAAGATGCCTTAATTTAATAAATATTAAATTCCCACTAGCAAAGATACCAATCCTCCTCCCTTTATTTTAGAGGGGTCCAAATCAACTATTCCATCCCAATTTTGGTTCCCTTTGCTAAATTTAAGAAGGATACTATTTGAAATAGTAAGATGCCTTGATTTAATTAATTTTAAATTACCATTAGCAAAGATGCCAATCCTCCTCCCTTCATTTGGAGGAATCAATTTGGAAAATTATTATTCTATTCAAATGGAAAAGATGCTCTTCTTGGTCCAATCCTTCTTGGACACCTCATTATATTTAATTAGATTAAATAATCCTAAATAATTATTTGAATTACCCTAATATAATCCTACCTAAGGGTAATTAATCTATTTTCCAAAATTATTATTTGACTTCCCAAATCCTCACAAAATCCACAAAATATTACAAAACTAGGAATTAGGCTAATTAATTGTAGACACCAAAATAGCACCAATCTGATTATGTGACTATAAACACTGATCACTTTGACACACATAGCCCCCAGGGCAGCCCTCAGAGGTTAAACAGTGGTCCTAACCACTTTTACAGCAATTTTGGAAGGTCAGAAGGCAATTTGGCACCTTCGGACAACCTACTCCAAATCTGTCCCACCCTGGGATGAATTCAAATTGGAATTCGTCTCACCAAGGGATGAATTCTGAATTTGTCCCTGGGTAGGACGAATTCCAAGTTTAACGGGCAAAAAGAAGAATGGCGCCAAGTGGCAGCCAGAAATAGTCAGTTGATGACTCCTGCCTCGCACGCGTGTGTGGGTGGACAGATAGGACGTTAGAAGACTGTCACAAGGGCAATTATGAAAGCCCAAGTCATGGAGGATTCCTCTCCCTCATGGGAAGACTTGACTGCCACATGGCACCTATGACCAACACATGGCGCTTATGCTTCCCTTCTCAAAAGAGACCCCATGGGTCTATAAAATGTGGGACTTTTCTCACCCAAAAGGAGGTAAAAGGAGATTTCAAGCAACAAAGTGCTATCGAGTTGAACACCCACTTGCATCCCCTTTGATTCACCTTCTCACATACATCAATATATTTTGCAAGGGAGGTTGTTGGGTGGCTTTTGGAAGCTTGAATCTGACCCAAATCCAACATATGGACACCTGAATCAACCAATTTTCCGACCCCCCAATCCTAAGAGGTTTTGGGCCCATCCCTAGTGGATTGGCGCCAAGATCAAGTGCCACCGGTGGGAGGCCCACTTGGGCACCCCCGCACTTTCCAAGTTTTGTTTCAAAAGCATTCTAAGTTATTGTTTCAGGTTGCATTTCATGTTATTCTATTTGGTGAATTCATAGCTTCAATTTCATAACATTCTGATTAGATTTTATCATGCTTTGTATCGATTTGTTGTTTCACTAACTTGCAGGTGGCGATATCTAATTCCTGATGATAGAGGCCAAATTGGGAGAATCCGACCATCTGGGTCGTCCCAAAATGGCCCCAATTACATAACCCCCTTGTTTGCAAGCATTTTTTAGGTCTCGGGATTCGACATTGGAGCAGCATCAGGTCGGCTTTTCCAACACAAAAGAATTCGTCCCACCCAAGGACGAATTGCAGTCAGAATTCGTCCTGCCTAGGGACGAATTCCAGTTGAAGGAAGATTGGCCGAATGTCTCAGTGGCAGTGGCCTTCTGGTGATGTTTTCTATTTTTTGTCAGGTTTTTAGGTCATTTAGAGTCATTTTACTCACTGTTTCAGACAAATGTTTGCATGCATATTTTGGCGATTTTAGAGAACAAACACTTCTTATGTGTAGCAGGTGCTACTGACATCTTCGTTGTTTCTTTGTTTGCATGAGGAGCAGTAGAGGTCAAAGACTCATCGACATCAGTGACGGCATCATCTTGGCCTGTCCATTTCAAGTGTGGGCACGTAGAAAGAGGAACCTTAAGTCTTGATTGTAGTCAAATTCTTTTAACGCTCCTAGCCCCTGAAAAGGGAGGAGGCGTATTTGTAACAGAGATCAAGAAAGTTTAATGAAAGGGTTGTGTTTTCTCCATTTTCTTGTGTCTCTTCCAATGCGTTTCTTTCATTTCATGCAATTTACATTTCTAGGACTTAAGCGTACTTGATTTTGAATGCATCACAATTAGTGTTTCCTTTGCCCGGAATCTCGTGCTTTCAGTGGCGATCATGGTGGGACCCTGTTCCCTGGTTTTTAAGATCATAAAAACTGATCAAATTTCTATGTTTTGTGTTTGATAGGTATCTTTTTGTTTTCTGACTGTTATTCGTCCTTGACTGTGGCGATTGCTTTACTGAAATTCGTCTGACCCTGAGACGAATTCAAATTCATCTCTGGGAGGGACGAATTCTGTTCTGCAATTTGTCTCACCGAGGGACGAATTTCTGTCTGCAACTTTTCAGAGTAGAAATTCAGAAGCAACCGGTCCAGGTAGAGAAGAGGTAGGGATTTTCATAATCTCTGTTAAATTTTCTGTTTCTGTTTCTGTTTCTTTAACTGTTTTCATTTTATCTCGCATTGCATAGGGAAAATCATTTATGCTTGTTTCATTTTTTTTAAATAAAATGAATCCCACACACTTCACGCAATAATTTTAAACCAAGGAGCTGGTCGTAAGACCCCAGCCCTTGAGCAAGACCAACGGTGGGTTCATCACCACCTTGGCTTAGCTTTGCATCCATTTCCCGATTTTCAACTATTGTTAGGCGTAAATCCTGACGAAAGCTGACCGAGTGTCGCTGGGGTGATTCCCATGCACGCGAGGATAAGTCTTCTATGGTAGGTGCCATTAACAGGAAAATCCCCCTTTCATACCACCTATGTACCACGTACCTTCTGCTCTCACGTACCTATAGTCTCCCTCTCATAAGGGCGGGTATATAGAGAGGTTGGTATATCGGCCTAGTTGGTATATTGAAGGGGCTACCGTTTTGGGAGTTATATGAGTCGTCATAATGCATTTGAACGTTCTTCAAAACCTACAAAAACAAAAAAAAACATCAAAATGCACTAAACCAGTTTAGGAAACACTATTAATCCTTAAAAGAGATAATCATGATTTGTGTATGCGTGTGTTCATTTTTGCTTAGTGTAGACAAAAAGAAAAATCATCATAAACGAGAAAAATAAAATAAAATCTGTTTAGATAGTAGAGAAGCACTACAATGGTGTACACCCGTAGCCAAGCCCAATCAAGGGCAGAAGCTCTAGAAGGTACACAAGAAGCAGGCACAAGTCACCTTCACTTCAGTCTTGAGGACTTGGTCATACCGCCTTATCGATCTGGCCTACAAAAGAATCCAATTCAGAATCCTCGGTGGGGTATGCCCATTCAAAGCATCTCCTTTCAGGAAGATGCCCTACATGTATACCTTGATGTAAAAATATAATCACCTTATGATGTTAGACATGAGTGGCCACAGTGCGATGGAGCGCTAGAGAGGCACACTATCCATTTGGAGGGACAACGTGGATATGGTATCCCTTCCTTACCTCCCATCAGAACAGAGAGACAAAATCCAGAGCATAGGGCTCCTTACACAGGGCGAGCTAACTCCGCCCGCCCCCTTCACACCTATGAGAGGGAGCGCAAGGAAGATCATCGCATTCCTCAAAGACAACAACATACAACGCGAGAACCTTGCGCTTCTGCACCAGCTGGACATCATGATCACCCCTTGAGGCTAGAACCTCGAGTACAGGCCGCCTACCTCGACAGAGGGAAGCGACCCATTGAAATTTTAGATCATCAAAATTGAGGCAAACACATAGGAGGGACATTCCAACCACATGAGAAAAATAGGGTAGACCAAATTGACCCAATAGTCACCATATAGGCCACCCGTCAAGCCCAAATGACACAGCTTAAACAAAGTCATCAGGAGATAGAGTATCAACACCGCTTGGATAGAGAACGCATGCAACACCAAGCGGATGAGTTACGTTATGAACTACCTGAGAGAGAGCCAACCCCTCACATCCAAAGATCCGAATAATACGAGAGGCATAATCCGTTGGTGTAGGACAGGTCTCCACAACCTCGTCAAGCTTTGCCTCCGAGACCTTATAGACCCGAGAGAGGCCACTCCCCGAAACAATGATGGGTACCTTCAGCAAGGACTCGATCAAGGTCATAGGTCTCGCCCAGAGACTCCTCAAGAACTTTATGAGGAGTACAAACCAGAAATAGAATATGCTGAAACTCCCCATCAAGGTAGGAGGATTGCCATTCGGCCACCCCTCCATAGGCCTCCAGTCTTCCATAACGCACAACGGGAGCAAACAAGAGAGGAAGAAATCAAATCTTCTGATGCATACAAAGCGCTGTTAAAGCTTTAGAGTCTGTGGAGACAAAAGCTTCTGGGCATCAAAAACCCACATTACGTCAACTCCGCAGTCATCCAGTGCATCCCTCAGTGCCCACACCTCTTTATCCCAAAAATTTCAAGTTGCCTCAATTGGCAATATTTAAAGGTGAAGAGGATGCACAAGAACATGTAACAAGATTTCTAAGCCAATGCTTTGGCATCCAAGATAATGACACATTGTTGCTTAGGACATTCATAACCACATTCATAGGCCCTCCCTCGGATTGGTTCACACAATTACCCAAACACAGCATAAGAAACCTAGATCAATTAGTAGATGCGTTTCTTGAACGCTTTGCCTTCAACACAAGGAAGAAGGCATCACTGAGTGATCTGGCTAGCCTCAGGCAATTTGAGGAAGAAACAATGGCAGCATACGAGAATCGATGGAGAGCTTTGCTTTCTAAGTTACCCTACCATCCCCCTATGTCTGATCTCACACAGATGTTCACAAAAAGTTGCTTGAAATCGATCTCTGGGCTATTGCAGCTGCAGCAATATGCCAGCTTAGAAGAAGCTTTGGTGCAAGCCAGAGTTATAGAAGAGATCAAAATAGGCGAAGGCGCAATCGCCAAGCCTAAAAAGAAAGAGTGGAATAAAACCACTAAAATCGGGACAACGCAACCACAACACGCTACAGTCAACCAAGTTGTGATAAATGTTCCCGTGCCTGTGCAAGAAATGCAGCCCCAAAAGGCTAATTACCAGGCAGTGCCTCCTGGTTATGAAAGAGATAATAGAAAACAGGAGCAGAATTACCCGCGTCACCCTAGGCAACATTTCACCCCATATGCGGAGTCTAGGGACTCCTTATTTGACCGCTTGTCAACGGCAAATTTAGTCACTCTGCCATAAATCCAAACTATAGACCCTAACGCTCCTAAGCCTAGGGGATACAGAGAGGAATTGTACTGTAGATTCCATAGGCGCAGAGGACATGATTTGAATGGATGCTAGAAATTCAAAGAATTAGTCCAGGATTTGATCGACAATAGAACATTGGCCGTGGACAACCCCATAGCGCCAAACAATCAACAAATGGGGGTATTCAAAGATCCTTTGCCTGCCCACAAAGAACAGGCAAAACCTCTCCATGTTAATGAGGTGCGACAGAATCTTCCCATGCAGGGATTTGTGGGAATGATTAGCATAGTGACAAGGAACAGAAGGTACCCAGCAGTTGCCCCCAAGGTAGCTACGAAGGAAGTTCTGACAACATCGTAGCCTCAACAACGCCCAACGCAGTTGCCTCTGCCTAGACCCGAAATCACGATATGGACCAAAATCACATAGAGTTTGCGGACCACATCGGCTAGGCTGTCCATTTACGAGCTTATTCAACAGTCAGCACTCCATAGGGAAGCTCTTATGGACATTTTAAAAGCCATCGAATTACAACCTCACGAAGCAAATTCTTTCAACAACTTCGTGGGACATGTGAAATGATGTACGGAGCCGATCATCACCTTCAAAGAAGATGAAGTCAAAACAATATCGAATGACATGGCAGATCCACCCCTGCACGTTATCGCATGGGTCAACGGGATCCCGTACAAGAGAGTGTTGGTAGATACTAGCTCGTCTAGTAATATCATTACCACTGCAGCCTTAAAACATTTGAAGCTGCCAGCCTCTCACATAATAGCCTCCACGTACACACTGCAAGCTTTTAACGATGCAATATGCTCGACAGTCGGCACAGTTGTTCTGCTTGTCTAGGTAGGACAAAAGACAATACCTACATTGTGCCATGTGTTAGAAGGCGATATGGCTTATAATATACTGCTAGGGCGGCCTTGGATCAGGGACATGAAGTGTGTCCCTTCGATCGCTCACCAATGCTTAAAGTATGCTTTTGAAGGAGAAATACATGTGGTCCCAATGGACTTAGAGCCCTTCAAGTATTGCAATGCGGTACAATTTATGCCTCAATCGACCCTCCCTTCAATGCATTTGGATTTCCAGTTAAATCCATCTAAACAGGGTCCGATACCGCAGGCACCACTGGTGACCAACAAGCCAAAATCCCAGCCAGGTGAAACTTCATCATCTGCTCCTTCATCATCAATGCCACCTATCGTGGCCAAACAGAAGGACAAGGGAAAATAGATCATGGAAGAGGCTAAGCCTCTAGAAGAGAAGTTGCCCATAATTTCAACGATATCAACAGAAGAAACACCTCGCACAACGGAAGTAGAGACTCCTAAAATGTCGAACATGGAATGGACTCAGGAAGGACTCCCGTTTCCTCCCACCCAATCATCAACAATCACTGTTTAAATGGCCAGTACGGGCCTGGGGGAATATTTAGTGCAAAATGTTGTGGCAACGCAAACATTGGAGTCAGTACAAGACATGGGAAGACCTCACTTTCCCATAGGGACAGTTGTCCCTCTAGGCTACCCTCCAAACAAAATGAATTTCGTGTATGGGGGCCTTGATCACGGTCTTGAACCATGCCAACAAAAGGAAGCAGACGAAGAACCTTTTGTTGAAAACATCAACTATCTGTCAAACCCAAATTTTGCCCTAAAATATCTCGACCAATGCAATTGGCATGGATACTGGCTAGGCAAATATGAGCAAGGGATGTGGGTCCTTTGCCAACCAAGATATCAGATGCCATATGACAAGTCAGGAGTATGGTTCAATCACCCCCTGCCCTTAGACATCTTGGTTGAAAATATGCAAGGCCTAGAAATAGGCAACAAGGGGGGGTTTGGCACAAGATCCGTATGCCAATCCAAATACAGAACACACATTAGGAGACTACCTCCCATGGTCAACAAACACCCCTGGAAAAAGCAGTAATCCCTCTCCTTTGCTAGAGAGAGGCGAAATTTCAGATATTAATCCTCAAAGAGAACATCAACGGTTGCCGGAAATCTTTCTAAAATTGTTCCCCTTAGAGGTTCCAGATGAAACAATACAGTGTCAAGAGAGTCAGGTCCCTCCACCAAGAGTGGAACAACCGCGAGGAGACCAAATTAACTTACTGGAACAAGGAGAGCACTCAACATCACAAGTAACAGTTGCTGAAGAGGATGAACATTTTTGGGTCTCCGAAAGTGATTCAGAAGATGAGACTGAAATGGACTATCTCAGACATGCGCGACGGCATCACCGCCCTTTAACTCATGAAGATCTAATGGGACAAATGGGCATACTGCTAGGGCATGAATGGTGGGTAGACCCTACAAGGTGGGATCAAGTATTGGATCCATGGCTCCAAATTCAAGATGAGCATCGTCCACCTCGAGATCCCATCATGACATCAGTGCCGAGAAAAGACCCTGCCATCCTTTGCACAAATAAGGACGAATTCGCACCTAGGGAAGATCCATTCGTGCCCGTTCTCGTAGAGCCAGATCCAGAGTATGGAGAACATCTAAAAGAATTGAGTTATCACACCCGCGGTTCTGGAGACCAAATTCATTCCATCCACATGATCTCCATTGATTTAACCGCACCCATCCGTAATCTGGCCGATCCATCACAATCATTACACCTAGACATAGATGCCATCAATTGGGATCGCGTCAATTCACCATTATCGCCATTAGAGTACTGGCCTTTCGGTGAAATGCTTCATTCCATCCCAAGGACTAAAGAGAATTACAGAAACATATTCTAGAAATAATGCAGAAATAATAACTAAGGAAATAATGACACCATTCAATGCACATATAACACACAAGATTTACCCTGGTTCACCCAATTTGGGCTAGTCCAGCAAACAAGAGTCTATCCTCCTTAATATATTATTCTCTCTCTTGTCCCTCAAATGGGGCATTACAATAATTATATAAGGAAACTCATAAAACCCTAAACCACCAAGTGGTATTAGGGTACCGTGGATACAACACCATGGGCTAAACCACCCACACCCACTAACCACCCACCAACCATGGGAATCCCGAGGGCCGCTCCAAAAGTAGCGATAAAAGTAGGTGAAAAGTAGCAATAAAAGTAGGTGAATCCCGGACCCCCCCTACCCGTCGTATTTTGTGTTGTAGTGCCTATCATACAATTCTTTTCCGGAAAAGAATGAGACATATCCAACATTCTCCCACTTGTTGAATACTTTGCCAGACCCATTTCATTTGAACAGAATCTAAACTTTTCAGTGCTTACAGCCTTGGTTAAAGCATCTGCAACATTTTCCTTGGTGTCTACCTTTTCCAGCAACACTTTCCTCTTTTCAAGCATGTCCCTACAGAAATGGAACTTTGTATCAATGTGCTTCATTCTTGAATGGTAAGCAGGGTTCTTTGCCAAAAATATGGCACTATGTGCATCACGGTTTATCTTTACAGCTCCTTGAAAGAACCCAATTTCAGCACATAGTCTTTGTAGCCATACAGCTTCCTTACTTGCATCAGTGGTAGCCATATACTCAGCTTTAGTAGTTGAAAGAGCAACAACAGTCTGCCTCTTGCTCATCCAACTAATGGCCCCTCCGAACAAATTGAATACATAAGCACTAGTAGATCTTCTCTTGTCCAGATCTCCAGCCCAATCTGCATCAACAAACCCTTCTATATCCAATTGTCTGTTTTCTTTACCTGTACCCTCATAGCAGATTGTAAAATCAGAGGTGCCATGCAAATATCTAAACACCCTTTTCACAGCAGTCCAATGCTCTTTACCAGGTTTAGACATATATCTACTCAAGACTTCCACTGCATGGGCAATGTCTGCTCTAGTACAAACCATGGCATACATTAAACTACCTACGACATTTGCATAAGGAATATGTGACATTTCCTCTACCTCTTCTTCTATTTTTGGACATTGTTCAGTAGACAATTTTTCACCTAAAGAAATAGGTACCTTCACCGGTTTGCAATCCTGCATATTGAACCTTTTCAACACTTTCTCAACATACTTTTTCTGATCCAGCCACAACCTTCTGTTAGAGAGATCTCTTTTTATTTGCATACCCAATATAAAATTTGCAGGGCCAAGATCCTTCATGTCAAATTGTGATGCCAACTAAGACTTTACCTCCCTGACCAGTTTCTTGCTATTTCCAATTAGTAACATGTCATCAACATAAAGAACTATAATGACAATTACATTACCAATTTTCTTTGAATACACACAGTGATTAGCATTTCTACGAACAAAACCAATTCCTAAAACATAAGTATCAAATTTTTGGTACCACATTCTAGGTGATTGTTTCAGTCCATACAATGATTTCTTTAACTTACATACCGAGATCCTCCTTTCCTGCATAGCAGTGAAACCTTCCGGCTGCCTCATATAGATTTCTTCCTCCAAATCTCCATGAAGGAATGCAGTTTTCACATCCATCTGTTCTATTTCAAGATCGAATGCAGCAGCCACAACTAACATAAATCTAATTGATGTTAGCTTTGCAACGGGAGAAAAAACTTCACCATAATCAATTCCTTCAACCTGAGAAAAACCTTTAGCAACTAGGCGAGCTTTATATTTCTCCACTTTACCTTCAGCATTCTGCTTCTTTTTAAAGATCCACTTGCAACCTATTGCTTTCCTACCACTTGGTAATTTCACTAAATCCCATGTTCTGTTCTTTTTTAGGGACATCATTTCCTCATCCATGGCCTCTTCCCAATGGTTTGCCTCTCCAGAATTAATGACTTCTCTAACTGTTCTAGGATCTTCATCGGTAACAGATAGTACAAAAGAAGTAGGAAAAGTAGATGGACTGTACCTTTTAGGTTGCCTCCTTTCCCGTGTTGATCTCCTTACCACAGGTGTATGAACCTCTTCTTCATCCTCTTCCAGATCCTCACCTGTATGCTCCTCTTCCATATCCTCATCTGTATGCTCCTCTTCTAGATCCTCTACTGTCTGATAGTTGTCCATGAGATCAAATTGGACCGTTCTAGGTTCCTCTTCTGTAACTACCTTCCTAGAATCACTGATCATCTCCCTAAACACCACATCTCTACTATACACTATACTTTTAGTTTTTGGATTCCAAAGCTTATATCCTTTAACACCATCTTTATAACCAATAAAGATACATTTAACAGCCTTATTATCTAGCTTACTTCTTTTCTCCTTTGGAATATGCATGTATGCATCACAACAAAAAACTTTGAGATGTGAAATAGATGGTTTCTTACCAAATAGAGCTTCAAATGGAGTTTGATCCGGCAATGCTGATGTAGGTGACCGATTTCGCAAGTAACATGCTGCACTCACTTGCTTTTGCCCAGAATTCTGTGCCAAACCTGCACCACCGAGCATACTTCTAGCCTTCTTCATCGGTGATCTGTTCAACCTCTCTCGCAACTCCATTCCGTTGAGGTGTATATGAAGTAGTCTTCTGTATTGCAATACCACATTGCTTACAAAATTTCTCAAATATATTAGAACAATATTCCCCTCCATTATCAGACCTCAACACCTTAATCCTTTTATCAGTTTGATTCTCAAAAAGTGCTTTAAATTCCTTAAATTTTTCAAACACTTCATCTTTGCTCTTAAGAAAGTAAATCCATGCATATCTTGAAAAATCATCAACAAAGGAAGCATAATACCATGATTTTCCAAGAGACGGCATAGGAACAGGACCAAAAATATCACTGTGGATCAAATCTAGTACCCCACTAGATCTTGTGGCATTAGATGGAAAACTAACCCGATTCTGTTTACCATAAATACAATGTTCACAGAACTCAGAAGTCATTGAGTAATTAGGGATACCATGAACCATACCTTTTGTGTACAGGGTACGCAATCCCTTTTATCCAATATGTCCCATCCTTTGATGCCAGAGTGTTCAGCTTTTATCAGAATCAACCTCAGGAACAGTTGAACTATTGCACTCATTTGTCATAGTGCTTCCCAATAGCTTATACAATGTTCCAATCCGAACTCCCCTTGCCAACACCATTGATCCATGAACCATTTTGCATGAATCCTTGCCAAAACTGACATTCACTGCTGCATCGGCCATTTTTCTTACCGAAATCAAATTTCTAGCAAGTCCCGAAATATGCATCACACCTGGTAGGGTCTTAACCCTACCATCCTGCAGCAAAATTTTCACTCTTCCACGACCCATGATTTTGAGTGGTGAATCATCTCCCAATAGTACCTCCCCTCCATCATATCTTTCATATTCACTGAACCACCCTCTATGAGGAGTCATATGAAAAGAGGCACCAGTATCAATCAACCAATCATTTTTATCTGATCGTGTGGAGCATGATGAGCAGGATGCCAAATATACATCCCCTGCTTCATCAATGAATTTATTCATCTCTGTGGAAGTCGATTCATCAGACTTTTTTCTAGACTCAGCTTTCTTTGATCTGCAATCCTTCTTCATATGACCTGGCTTGCCACAATTCCAACATTTTCTCTCAAACTTCCCCCGAGACTTGGATCTACCTTTAGACTTAGACCTATCACCATATCTAGATTTGTCCTTCTCCTTAGCACGCCCTCTCACTGTTAGGGCTTCCTTAGATGTGCCCTCCATGGCTTTTCTCCTCATATCCTCAAATAATAGAGATGCCACTATATCTTCAAACTTCAATGTGGATGAAGTTGTACTACCAATTGCTACTACTAAGTTATCCCATGAATCTGGTAAAGAGCATAACAAAGTAATGCATTTATTTTCCTCACTCAACTTAATTTCTATAGATTTTAGTTGACTTACCACTGTATTGAATGCATTCAGATGATCTGCAATCGAATCCCCGTCATGCATCCTAATATTGTACAGTTTCTTTCTGAGGAATAATTTGTTCACTAGGGACTTCGATTGATACAAAGCCCCTAACCTCTCCCAAAGATCCTTTGCTGTAGCTTCTCTCGAAACATTGATGAGCACCAAATCTGCAAGACACAGTCGAATCAGACTCCTTGCTTTTCAATTCATCTTCTCCCAATCTTCATCGAAAATACCCGGAGGTTGTGTTGTTTTTGAAATAGCAACCCATTGATCTCTGTCCACGAGCTTATCTTCCATATTTAACTTCCATAGCTCAAAAATTTTGTCATCAAATTTCTCGATCTCTATCCTTGAATGATTTCCTAACATTTTTCCTTCAAACTCCTTCTGCGTAACTCCCACTCCAGAATAGGTTTCCTCTCACTCCTAGAAACCCTAGATCTTCTTCAAATGGATTTAAACCCTAGCAATAAAGGCGTCCCCCTATGGCTAATGACTTGGCTCTGATACCAAATGAAGAGAATTACATAAACATATTCTAGAAATAATTCATAAATAATAACTAAGGAAATAATGACACCATTCAATGCACATATAACACACAATATTTACCCTGGTTCACCCGATTTGGGCTAGTCTAGCAAACAAGAGTCTATCCTCCTTGATATATTATTCTCTCTCTTGTCCCTCAAATGGGGCATTACAATAATTATATAAGGAAACTCATACAACCCTAAACCACCAAGTGGTATTAGGGTACCATGGATACAACACCGTGGGCTAAACCACCCACACCCACTAACCACCCACCAACCGTGGGAATCCCGAGGGCCGCTCCAAAAGTAGCGATAAAAGTAGGTGAAAAGTAGCGATAAAAGTAGACTCAAGCTAAAGAGGGACCCGAGGTTCCAAACGTAGATCTAAACTCAGCTAATGATATCCATTTGATCCCAACTCCACATCAGTTGGAGGACGGATCCCAAATGTCAGTCGAGGAAACGACTGACGTAGACATTGGCTTAGACCCAACGAGTCCACATATTATCAAGCTGGGGGTAATTCTTTCCCTCGAAGAGCAAGCTGAATACATCACCCTTCTCAAAGCGAAGAAGGAGGTTTTTGCATGGTCATACAGAGACATGCCGGGACTAGACCCGCAACTAGTCATGCATAATTTAACGCTTGATCCGACAATCAAGCCCGTAAAGAAAAAACTATGAAAGATGCACCCAACAGTGGCCTTGATGGTCAAAGATGAATTGCAAAAGCTGTTGGATGCATAGTTTGTCATCTACGTGGATTATCCGCCATGGCTGTCCAACATGGTTCCCGTCAAGAAGCCCGACGGGAGGATTCGCATATGCACCGATTTTTGAGATCTAAACAAAGCAAGTCCTAAGGATGATTTCCCCTTGCCCAACATCGACGCATTGGTAGACGCTACAGTAGGTCACGAAATGCTTTCCCTAATGGATGGTTTCTCAGGATACAATCAAATTCGTATCAATCCTAAGGATCAACTTAAAATGGCGTTCACAATGCCTTGGGGGACATTTTGCTATAAGGTCATGCCTTTTGGCCTTAAAAATGTTGGCGCTACATACCAACGTGCCATGACGTACATCTTCCACGACTACATGCACAAAACTTTGGAATATTACATGGATGATTTGTTAGCAAAGTCTCTTTAGCGCTCAGATCATCTCGGTGACTTGAGAAAGATTCTCGATCACCTCATAGAACATAAGGTCAGACTGAATCCCAAGAAGTGCGTATTCGGCGTCACATCTGGAAAACTCTTGGGTTTTATAGTCTCAAAACAAGGCATCGAAGTGGACCCAAAGAAATTCAAGGCAATCCTTGAAATGGCTCCCCCAACTACCATCAAGCAGCTCAAAATTTTGTAAGGAAATGTCGCATCAATTAAATGCTTCATAGCGCAATTATCTGACAAATGCCGACCCATGAACAAATTATTGCACAAGGGGGTCACATTTCATTGGGATGACGAGTGCCAGTCAGCCTTTGACAAAATAAAACAATACTTGGCTTTGCCGCCAGTATTGGCACCACCTAGACCAAGAGTGTCGTTCTACTTATACATCTCAGCTACTGTGGTGGCACTGGGAGCCATGCTAGCCCAGAAGAATGAACTTCACAAAGAACAGGCTACTTACTATCTTAGCCACACCCCGGTCGATTACTGAACTTAACTATGCATACGTTGAGAAACTCTGCTTGGCGGTGGTGTTTGCTACCAAGAAGCTACGCCACTACATGCTGAGAAACACTACGTATGTTGTGTCTAAGGAGAATCCATTGCGATACATGATGAGTCGTACTTATCATAGTAGTCACACGGAAAAATGGATCATGTTGTTGATGAAATTTGACATTGAGTTTATTGGGAAAAAATCTATCAAAGGACAAGTCATAGCCGATCAACTCATAGAGGCTCCTCTTGAAGACGATCAGCCTCTGGTCATAGAACTACCCGATGATGGGGTCTTCCATGTCTTAGAATCGCTAGATTCTGATGAGCCTGAGTCACAGGCCGACATAACCCTGTTCTTCGATGGTTCTAAGTGTGAGCAAGGTGGTGGTGCAGGAATTGTATTATTCACACCGCAGGGCACTCCAATGCCCTTGTCATTTAAATTAAACTTCCAGTGCACCAACAATAATGCAAAATATGAAGCCTTGCTCCTAGGTCTTCAGACAGTAATCGCCATGAACATCAAATTATTGAATATCTTTGGTGATTCGCTGTTAATAGTCAATCAAGTCAAAGGGGTATACCAATGCAAATGCCCAGTTATGAAGGCCTATAAAGCCCTCGTGGACAAATTCCTGGCAAAACTCGAATGGTACGACATCAAGGCACTCCCTCGATCATCGAATCGTTTTGCGGACACAATGGCCTCCTTGGGGTCATTAATCTCGCAAGACCTTTCCGATGACATGACAACCATTCAAGTCAAAACCTTATCGTAATTCGTGATGGAGCGTGCAAGCTCAGACTTGACACCAGGAATCCACATGATCCATATCGAACCATCCTCGAATAAGTTCTTTCGAATCTAAGACCGTCTGAAACATGCCAACTGGGGCTCCTTGTTTTCCCCCACTCCCATTAATAGGAACACAATGCTATTCTTGCAAGTTCTATCCCATTCAGCATTTGTTAGGGAAGAAATTCAAAAGGGATTGGCTATTCATACTGTCGAGGTTTTCGATCAACAGGACTGGTATTTACCCATCAGAGATTACCTCAAGTTAGGTAATCTTCCCTTTGGATTGACGCACGCCGCAAAATGAACATTCAAGCAGAAAGTGGCTAAGTATGTCTTGATAGGAGACATTTTGTATCGTCGTAGCTATGACGGGATTCTTCTTCGTTGCTTGGACAAGCAAGAGTCCACTTGGGCAGTCGCCCAAGCACACGACGATACATGTGGTGGCCACTTTAGTGGTATGGCCATTGCAAAGCGCATTCTCCGCATGGGCTATTATTGGCCATCTTTAGAGCGATATTGTTGCGAATATGTCAAGAAGTGCATGAAATGTCAACATCATGCCAATTTGATGCACGTACCTTCCCAGGCCCTACAGACAGTCCAGTCTACTTGGCCATTTTCGCAGTGGGGCTTCGATCTAATCGGAAAGATCTCCCCTACATCTTCAGGCCGTCACACGTTTATCATAACGGCCACAGAGTATTTTACTAAATGGGTGGAAGCAATTCCGTTAACCTCAACGAAAGGACCCCGCATTGTGGAGTTCATCTTGTATAACATCATATGTCATTTTGGTATTCCATCCAAAATAATATCGGATAATGGGCCATCATTCAAAAACAAAGACGTGCTTGCTTTGACCACAAAGTACAAAATTCAGCACAACTTTTCAATGCCCTATTATCCGCAAGCAAACGAGCAAGCAGAGGCATCAAACAAAACACTAGTGGCCATCCTTAAAAAGACAGTCACAGACAGTCATAAGGATTGGCACATACAAATCCCACTTGCCCTTTGGGCTTATCGCACTAGCATTCGGACGCCAACTGGGGCAACTCCATTTTCGCTCGTGTATGGCTCAGAGGCAGTAATGCCTCTCGAGTTGGAAATTCCTTCCCTGCGCATTTCAATGTAGGAGTTCATCAATGATGACACTACATGGCAGGCCCGGCCAGACCAACTTACGTTGCTTGATGAACAACGTGTTAATGTTCTTGAGCACTTACCTATCTATCAAGAACGGCTAAAGAAAGCTTACAACATGAAAGTTCACCTAAGGGACTTTCGGGTTGGTGATTTGGTTCTGAAGGAAAACCAACAAAACTCTAATTTGCCGTCCCACTTGAGGGACAAGTTCGTGGCAAATTGGTTAGGTCCTTATGTCATTGATAGCAAAATAGGACCTGGGACGTACCGGCTAGCTTCTCTTGACGGTATCAAGGAAACAGAACCCTTGAATATCAGTCATTTGCGACCATTTTATATCTAAGAGAGCCATATCCCAAAAATGCTCCAAGGATCCGTAAAATCACTTGGTCAAACCAAAAAAGCTCCAAGGATTATCGCAATCACTTGGTCAAAACCCAAAAAGCTCCAAGGATTATCGCAATCACTTGGTCACCCAAAAAAGCTCCAAGGATTATCGCAATCACTTGGTCAAAACCCAAAAAGCTCCAAGGATTATCGCAATCACTTGGTCAAAACCCAAAAACCTCCAAGGATTATCGCAATCACTTGGTCACCCAAAAAGCTCCAAGGATTATCGCAATCACTTGGTCAAACCAAAAAAATCTCCAAGGATTATCGCAATCACTTGGTCACCCAAAAAGCTCCAAGGATTATCGCAATCACTTGGTCAAACCAAAAAAGCTCCAAGGATTATCGCAATCACTTGGTCAAAACCCAAAAAGCTCCAAGGATTATCGCAATCACTTGGTCATCCCAAAAGCTCCAAGGATTATCGTAATCTCTTGGTCACCCCAAAAAGCTCCAAGGATTATCGCAATCACTTGGTCAAAACCCAAAAAGCTCCAAGGATTATCGTAATCACTTGGTCACCCAAAAAGCTCCAAGGATTATCGCAATCACTTGGTCAAAACCCAAAAATCTCCAAGGATTATCGCAATCACTTGGTCATCCCAAAAGCTCCAAGGATTATCACAATATCTTGGTCACCCCAAAAATCTCCAAGGATTATCGTAATCACTTGGTCAAAACCCAAAAATCTCCAAGGATTATCGCAATCACTTGGTCACTCCAAAAAGCTCCAAGGATTATCGCAATCACTTGGTCAACCAAAAAGCTCCAAGGATTATCGCAATCACTTGGTCAAACCCAAAAAGCTCCAAGGATTATCGCAATCACTTGGTCAAAAATCCAAAAAGCTCCAAAGATTATCGCAATATCTTGGTCACACAAAAAAGCTCCAAGGATTATCGCAATCGCTTGGTCAACCCAAAAAGCTCCAAGGATTACCGCAATCACTTAGTCACCCCAAAAAGCTCCAAGGATTATCGCAATCGCTTGGTCAACCGAAAAACCTCCAAGGATTATTGCAATCACTTGATCACCCCAAAAAGCTCCAAGGATTATCGCAATCACTTGGTCACTCCAAAAAGCTCCAAGGATTATCGCAATCACTTGGTCAACCAAAAAAATCCAAGGATTATCGCAATCACTTGGTCAAACCCAAAAAGCTCCAAGGATTATCGCAATCACTTGGTAAAAAATCCAAAAAGCTCCAAAGATTATCGCAATCTCTTGGTCACCCAAAAAAGCTCCAAGGATTATCGCAATCGCTTGGTCAACCCAAAAATCTCCAAGGATTATCGCAATCACTTGGTCACACCAAAAAGCTCCAAGGATTATCGCAATCACTTGGTCATCCCAAAAGCTCCAAGGATTATCGCAATCTCTTGGTCACCCAAAAAGCTCCAAGGATTATCGCAATCTCTTGGTCACCCAAAAAGCTCCAAGAATTATCGCAATCTCTTGGTCACACAAAAAGCTCCAAGGATTATCGTAATCTCTTGGTCACCCAAAAAGCTCCAAGGATTATCGCAATCTCTTGGTCACCCAAAAATCTCCAAGGATTATCGCAATCACTTGGTCACCCAAAAAGCTCCAAGGATTATCGCAATCACTTGGTCAAACCAAAAAAGCTCCAAGGATTATCACAATCACTTGGTCAAACCAAAAAGCTCCAAGGATTATCGTAATCACTTGGTCAACCCAAAAAGCTCCAAGGATTATCGCAATCACTTGGTCACCCAAAAATCTCCAAGGATTATCGCAATCACTTAGTCACCAAAATGCTCCAAGGATGTCAACAATCACTTGGTCAAAATCAAAAAAATAATCAAAAACAACAAAAATTTGAATCTCATTTCTAGGCATAATCAAATTCATCAATCGAGATCTCTTCTCACACCTCATATTCATATTCACAAAAATCAATCCATCAAAAATACAAAAATATGTAGCTGCATTAGCATTGCATCCATACATTGCATATTTGTGGTCGTATAGGTCAAAGGCACCATAGGCTGTAATTGCTCTGATAGACCATCTTGTTCCACACTGTTCCATTTTACAAAAACAACAAAAACACCATGCATTGCTTTTTACCACACTACAGTCAGTGGTATTTTAATGTATCAAAAGCTTTCGTGATTCAGTCATCATTTTGCTCTTTAGCCATGTAATGTATCAAGTCAGACAGATTTTATGAAGGTAGAGTCATACTTGAAATACACCTTGTTACGTAACATCCCAACACAAATTAAAACACATAAAACAATTCCTGAGTTGTGTGAACGAAAGATGAAACCTGCGTAGTAATCCGGTTCACCATAAGCGAAACGGTTATCTTGCTCATCCCCCTGTGCAAATGACCCAAAGAATGCTGAGAGTTGGCAAAAGGACAAGCATCCTCCCTACCCAATTCCCTAAGAATACCTAGTTCTCAATAGTTGCAAAACATCAAAAATTTGCAAAACGTCAAAAATAAAATATTTGACATCATAAAGTGCGCACATCAAACGGCACAAAAGATAGTGATTTTCATCACTCCATACCCCCAATCCCTTTCTCAAAAGAAAAAAAAAACAAATCAAAATAAACAGTGATCTTATCACTACAAAAGAGCAAGTATCCCAATACAATTGAAGAAAATAAGGGAGTCGAACTTGAATCCCTAGAACTCTTAGCATTATAAAAGGTCATAAGGCGAGCCTCAGTATCGGTTTGGTTGATAGCCTATCGATAACTGGCGGTAAACCTCTCGCATGACGATATATCTGTCACATTAACTTGCATATAGATCAATGTTTGCATGTGGACGAGCTAGCTTATGGTATCCTGGATAGCACCGCAGATTAATCTAACGAAATACAACAAAGGAGTTAGTGGAGCTAATTAGGTGATCCTCAGTACGAGTTCAGTTGAAATCCCATCTGGCACTGGCGGTATCCTGATAAATACCACAATAACGAACTCAATTGCACACACAGGGATGTGAAATAGCTTGGTTAAAAACAAGTCTGACTCATACCTTGTTCAAAAGTCTTGTAAGAGAGTACAGTCTTGGCTAGTGAGTTAAAACCGTCTGATTCTCAGAAAACCTTAGCTACATTTCTAAACCAACTGTGCCACTTTTCATCCTTACAATACCATCAGAAAATACAAAAAGATAAAACCACATGTATACATACAAGAGCCATACATTACAGCAATCGCCTAAAAACAAAATAACAGAGTTCTAAACAGTCCTTGGTGCCATAGCCAAACATCACAAACCCCATTCATCCATTTCATATCTGCATATCACATATAAATCAAAACCATTTGCATTCATCATAGCATATGCATCCATAAAAATAAATCAACATGCATACATCCATATTCATCAACCATCATGCACAAGATCAAAGAAAATCAAAACAACAAAAACAACAAATAAATGCAACACAAAAACAAAAAGCAATAAACATTGCCAGACACAAGTGCTCTTGCACTTAACCTCTTAGCATAGAAAAACTGATGTCAGGGTCTACATTGTCGCTATCCTACTCCCTAAGAAGGCTACCATAGCCGGACCGCTCCATGGGAAGACGGATTGTCGACACTTTCACCCCATTACGACATCACAAAAGGGTCAAAACCCATTCAAAAACAACAAAAAAAAAAAATGCAACACAAACAAAAAGCAATAAACATTGCCAGACACAAGTGCTCTTGCACTTAACCTCTTAGCATAGAAAAACTGATGTCAGGGTCTACATTGTCGATATCCTACTCCCTAAGAAGGCTACCATAGCCGGACCGCTCCATGGGAAGACAGATTGTCGACACTTTCACCCCATTACGACGTCACAAAAGGGTCAAAACCCATTCAAAAACAACAAAAAAAAAAATGCAACACAAACAAAAAGCAATAAACATTGCCAGACACAAGTGCTCTTGCACTTAACCTCTTGGCATAGAAAAATTGATGTCGGGGTTTACATTGTCACTATCCTACTCTCTAAGAAGGCTACCATAGCCGGACCGCTCCACGGGAAGACGGATTGTTGACAATTTCACCCCTAAATGAAATCACAAATGGGACAAAGCCCACTAAAAAACAACAAGAAAATCAAAACAACAAAAACAACAAATAAATGCAACACAAAAACAAACAACAATAAGCATTACCGGACACAAGTGCTCTTGCACTTAAACTCTTGGCATAGAAAATCGATGTCGGGGCTCAAATTGTCACTCTCCTATTCCCTAAGAAGGCTATCTTAGCCGGACCACTCCATGGGAAGACGAAATTTCGACACTTTCACCCCATTATGACGTCGCCAAAAGGGTTAACACCCACAAAAAATAGGTCCAAATGTTGGAAAAATTGCACATGCTTAACGATAAATCCTCTAAAGGCACCCTTGCACAAGTCATCTTGGGTCAAGCGACTCATCGCTTTTCTCACGAAGGTCATTCCCTCATCGAATCGTTGCTTGAGGGGGTAGTCACACTTAGTCACCAATCAACAATCACACATCCAATTAAGGAAAATGACATGCATTCGAAGAATCATTGACAAATAAAATTATGCTCCTACTTGGGGCAGCAAACAAGCAACAATCAAATCAATCAAACACTTGGCATTTCATGAATCATGAACACAAGGTTCCCCTGTGGATAAAACGCCCTTCGCCTATTCATGACTGATCAATGTCCAAGCTCAAGTCACACCTCACCAAAACAGGTTAATACTTGAAATCAAATTTCTTAGCTCGTCAGAAGCAAGGATTCAAGAATGCATGCCCTTTCCATACTTGGGGCATCAAAAGTTGGTTAGGTTACCAAAAATCCCTAATCATTAGTGCTTTGGTTATCTATTTTTGCTCGGCGCTGCGCCATGCACGACGCATCCCAAAAAGGGGCATCTGTAGACACCAAAACAGCACCAATATGATTATGTGACTACAAACACTGATCACTTTGACACACATAGCCCCCAGGGCAGCCCTCAGAGGTTAAACAGTGGTCCTAACCACTTTTACAACAATTTTGGAAGGTCAGAAGGCAATTTGGCACCTTCGGACAACCTACTCCAAATCCGTCCCACCCTGGGAAGAATTCAAATTGGAATTCGTCTCACCAAGGGATGAATTCTGAATTCGTCCCTGGGTAGGATGAATTCCAAGTTTAACGGGCAAAAAGAAGAATGGCGCCAAGTGGCAGCCAGAGATAGTCAGTTGATGACTCCTGCCTCGCACGCGTGTTATGAAAGTCCAAGTCATGGAGGACTCTCCTCCCTCATGGGAAGACTTGACTGCCACATGGCACCTATGACCAACACATGGCGCTTATGCTTCCCCTCTCAAAAGAGACCCCATGGGTCTATAAAAGGTGGGACTTTTCTCACCCAAAAGGAGGTAAAAGGAGATTTCAAGCAACGAAGTGCTGCCGAGTTGAACACCCACTTGCATCCCCTTTGATTCACCTTCTCACATCCATCAATCTCTTTTGTAAGGGAGGTTGTTGGGTGGCTTTTGGAAGCTTGAATCTGACCCAAATCCAACATATGGACACCTGAATCAACCAATTTGCCGACCCCCCAATCCTAAGAGGTTTTGGGCCCATCCCTAGTGGATTGGTGCCAAGATCAAGTGCCACCGGTGGGAAGCCCACTTGGGCACCCTCTCACTTTCCAAGTTTTGTTTCAAAAGCATTCTAAGTTATTGTTTCAGGTTGCATTTCATGTTATTCAATTTGGTGAATTCATAGCTTCAATTTCATAACATTATGATCAGATTTTATCATGCTTTGTGTCGCTTTGTTGTTTCACTAACTTGCAGGTGGCGATATCTAATTCCTGAGGATAGAGGCCAAATTGGGAGAATACGACCATCTGGGTCGTCCCAAAATGGCCCCAATTACATAACTCCCTTGTTTGCGGGCGTTTTGCGAGTCCCGGGATTCGACATTGGAGCAAAGCATCGGGTCGGCTTTTTCAACACGAAGAATTCGTCCCACCCGGGGACGAATTGCGATCGAAGTCGTCCCGCCCGGGGACGAATTCCGATTGAAGGCAGATTGGCCGACTGTCTCAGTGGCAGTGGACTTTTGGTGATGTTTTCTGTTTTCTGTCAGATTTTCAGGTCATTTAGAGTCATTTTACTCACTGTTTCAGACAAATGTTTGCATGCATCTTTTGGCGATTTTAGAGAACAAACACTTCTTATGTGCAGCAGGTGCTACTGACATCTTCGTTGTTTCTTTGTTCGTAGGAGGAGCAGCAGAGGTCAAAGACTCATCGACATCAGCGGCGACATCATCTTGGCCCGTCCATTTCAAGTGTGGGCATGCAGAAAGAGGAACCTTAAGTCTCGATTGTAGTCAAATTCTTTTAACGCTCCTAGCCCCTGAAAAGGGAGGAGGCGTATTTGTAACATATATCAAGAAAGTTTAATGAAAGGGCTGTGTTTTCTCCATTTGCTTGTGTCTCTTCCAATGCGTTTCTTCCATTTCATGCAATTTACATTTCTAGGACTTAAGCGTACTTGATTTTGAATGCATCACAATTAGTGTTTCCTTTGCCCGGAATCTCGTGCTTTCATTAATAAATCCCTATCAATTAAAATCTAATCTTAATTACATAAACCTACAATAAACAAATACTCATCATGATTAGGACTATTACAGATATTTATCCATAATTTTCTTCTTCCTCATCCTTAGAGGCGACTCCCTTGTCTACCCTATCCAACAAATAATTACTCCTATATCCATGCAAACTAATGTAAACCATCAGTAGTATCACATATTGCAATTAATCCAAGATAATGTCTTTTAGTCTACCTTCAAAACAACATAACAAGTAATTAGTCCAATATATTGAAAATATTTTCAAGGGAGGGTCATGACAAGAATAATAAAGAATTTAATTTAAAAGTAATAGATCATAATAAACCAAAATACAAAAATATGTAAAAAACATAACATAATAATTTGGGTGTTTGAAATCCACCATATTTAATATGAATGTTTACCCATATGGAAATGTGGTGATTTACCTTCCTTTAGTTACAAAGCATATTTAATTAAAATATATTTATGAGTTTTATTTTTGTATTTTATATTCTACTAATATGTCAACATGTCTAGAGATTCACTTTGGCTACAAAAATCTAAAAATAGAAAATTAATATTTTGAATAACTATTTTTTTTGTATTTTTAGGCCCTCTAGAATATTTTAACATCTAGTTGTATTGATTTCATGATATTGAAAGTTATATATCTTCCTCTAATTTTTATTACATATTTTAAATATATCAAAATTAATTCCCAATCCTAAAGTTATGCCCATATCACAAATCCATGCCACAAAAAGGTTACATTATTGGATCACATGGAGTAATTTGAATTCAACCCCAAATTCAACTTGATTCAATTTTTAGTCTCCAAAAAGTCTAATCAATATATGTGGAACTTAGACACAAACCATTTACTTCTAATAACCATTATGTCATCTCAATAATCTCATCATTGATATTACTTTTGTGTAACATCTATAACCTATATATTATTTATCATATATTTGACCTTTCTCTTAGCCCCAACTAGGTATTCATACTTCTAGTTGTTGCATCCTCTTATTAGAAATTTTGAAAATGAATTTGTTTCCATGATACCTAGATTTTCCTCATTAGAATATATTATTTTTTAAATGTCCCCAATGATATGGAAAAAGAAAATGTAAGACTCACTCCTTGATCTTCCTTCTTACGTTTTTCACAATACATGTTTGCATTCTAAAATAAGAAAAGGTAAGGTTCACACAAGCTCAATCTTAAAATATAGTAAGATTCACTCATGATATTTGAAAAGTGTGAAACTTTTCACTCCCCATTTAAACCCCATGGGATTTAAATTTATAAATATTTAATATGTAATTAACGAAATAAATTGTATTAATCCATCACATAAGTTATTCTCTGAAATATTGTTTCCTTAAAAAATAAATTCTAACACGTTGAAATTTTAAATGTTTGATCATTTGAGATGATTGCATTTGATTAGATATTATATACAACTAAAAAATTATTCTAGTTAAATATTTTTAGAATATAATAAAATTTTAATATTTTAATTTTTTTTTAATAAATTATATATCAGAATTTTTAAAATTACAAACATTATTATATAAATAAAAACATGATAAAATCCAATAAGTTTTGGTACTATAATTTTAAAATAATATTTATAAATAAACATTGGATGTGGATTTGTCCCATGTAATTCTTATTATATTTGTAAATAAATTTAATTATTTATTCATTAACGGACATAAGAGATATTGCAATTTTTCATGATCCTTGTTCATCTTTATTTCTATATGTTTTATTCATAGAAACAATGTTCCATCAAAGTTTTAGAAAACATTGGGTTGAATTTGTGGGTGCAAACTATATTTCTTATGTTTTCTAGATGTGAGATTGCAATAGTTTGTACCAAGAAAGAAAAACACTAGTTCTAGGTGTAGGGGCATCCACTAGTCCTTATGAATATTTGCTTATAGTAATATTTATTTCTAATATTAATAAGAAATAATTATAATAATATTGATGGGTTGCAATGATATTTAGAAATGTTAGGATTTGAATAATTTTATGATAATTAGTTGTTTGGTTTCTTGCATCTACACGATCATGTGATAAGGGTCATAGGACCACATTTTCAATAATCACTCCTATTTTAACATATTGTTGTCATTATATGATAGTTTTTGGATCTAAGTATGCTTCCATGGCTAAATGGAAGTATTTATTTTTAAGATGCATTCAACCTATAACTATATAATATGTATGTAGAACAATAATAATTTGTAATTAAAAATGATTATGGCCCTCAAATGTGCACTCCCTATAACATAAATACTTACTAGAATTACTATACCATGTCTCAGATCTTGGAAGATTGTCGTAAAAATATGATACCTTACTTGTTTGCATGAAAGTATGGTCAGTCAAGACCAATCTACTTATATTAGAACTCTAGTGTATGAGTAAACATATCATATTTATGTATAATTTTAGTACTTTTCAAATACATAATCTTGAATAGTGATGGATGGCTAAAGGATTGAAAAAGTATTATCACCTATTCAATTATGTAGTATTAACATATTCTATTGTAAACCATTAGTAGATTCTATACTAAACACATAATATTAAAATATTTTAAGCTTGTGTCTAGAAATAATATCTAATACTCAACTTCCCACCCAAGAATATTAGTAGGTATTGCTAAATAGGATCTTTGACTTACACACCTCTTGTATAATGTTCTAATGACTTTACTTAACCATCATATAAATTGATCCAATAAACATGGTTATTATGGTTTACATAGTTTTAATACTAAACAAATAGGACTATTTAAAATTTATTGTAATGATAATAAAATAAAATTGTTTAGTATCACAATATTAATTACACATGAATAAGAAATATTAGATATTTTTGAATTAATGGTATCCAATTGCTCAAATTTGTAAGTTGCATATACCATATAAATAAGCAATAATAAAAATAAAAAATATTTTTGTACGGATTACATGGTGTTAACAAGAAATAAATGGATATATTTAATATTTATTGTAATAGAAATAAAATAAAATTGTTCAATATCATCATATTAATTACACATGAATGAAAAATATTATAGATTTTTAATTAATGGTATGTTTTTACTCATATGTGTAAGATGCATACACTATATTAATAAACAACAATAAGAAAGTAAATAATTTGATAATCAAGAAATGTATGATCATATAAGATAAGTAGGTAACAATATGTATTAACACCCTCTTTTAGAATATTATATGATGGCAATCATAACCTAATTTACAAACAAATAATGAACAAGCAAAAAGGTAAAGTAGAGGTTTGAGTGTGTGAGAGGTTTTATGCTAGTTGAAATTCAATGACCACTATGTTTCTTCTTAAGATTCATCCTTTGTTACTTTTGCACTACCATGAATAACACAAAATAAGAGGGAAACACTTTAGAAAATCCAAAAATTGATCAAATATGATAAACTTTCAAAAAATTAAAATTTAAGATATATCAAATTTTATGTGATGACATTGTTATATAATTGAATGTTACTGGATTACTTAATACTAAAATAATTAATGGTATATTAATAAATAGCACAACAAAGTTATAATTAACTTAACTAATGGTTTTACGCACTAGGTACCTCACTAGAAAGTTCTCCCAATCCTCTAAAAGAGGTCTAGGGTTCAATACTAGTGGCCTACGCTAGGTATAAAAAATATCTCCCCAGTGAGCCTAAGGAATCCTCTACAAGGGATCCAAGGTTCAAGCCTAGTGGCCTATTCTAGGTATAAAAAATAAGGGGTTCACCAGATGAGACAGGCCCTATAGAGTGGAAAATCCTGATCCCTAGGGGATATGAGGAACAATTTTCCTTAACAAAGGTTTTTATATATGGGGTAATCTTGAGTGGCCCTAAGTGACCCTGTGTGGTTGAATTTTTGGAACCTGGACCTATATCCTGGTGGAGGCCCTTTTGGGCAGAGAATATCCCTAGTTGGTGGCCCTACTTTCATATTTTAGTTTGTACCTATAAGAAGGTTGGGTCAGCTTGAACCCTAGTTGGGGGATTGGGGGGATGGTTGGACAGTTGATGGATCCATCTCAACTGCTATTTTGGTAGGGGGTTTATTGGTTTTATTCATTCTAGGTTGTAGAGTCCTCTAGTTTGGCTGGTTTAGCTTGTTGTAGTGGTGGATAGTCATGCTCTCTCTATGATATCCTTTGGTTATGTTTATTCTCTAATTTAATTCTAGGGGAGACCTTGTGAATGTATTTTTAGTAGAGACTTGTTGGTGTTATTTGGCCATTTCGGCTGGTGGATTTGGATTGTTGGGGTAGGACATCCATTAGATCCAACTCCTTTGGTTGGGTGATATTTATGTTTTTTAAGCGCTCCTAGGGTTTTTGTTTATTTCCTTCTTGAGCGCTCTATTTCATTTTCAATATTTTTATTTTGTGGGTGTGATTTGAGGGTTTCAAGCAAGCAATTTTTTTATTTAAAGCCTCTTCTTGAAGTGTTTGATATTTTTTCATTATATCCTTGTTCTGTCTTGGTTGGAGGTTCTCTTGCTAGTGTTGTGGGATCTTTTTTTATCGTTTCTGCTTTTTCTTAGACAGGGTATTTTTTTCTCATGGTTGGAGTCCTATTTCATGTAGTGGCTAGCAAAAGTGTGGATTTTAAGACTCACAAAATTTTATTTTTGGTGCCTATTACATTTTCAATTGTGGTTTTCCAAGTTCTAGTAGGGGTCCGGGCATTAGGGCTAGAGTTTGGCTTGATTATTTTTGGATGCCTATTGCAGGATGCCTATTGTAAGATGCTAATTCTAGATCCGAATGGTATCATATCTCTGCTCTGATATTCCAATAAGGGTCCTATAATTTGGTTCAAAAATCATTAACTTTGGTTGTGGAATCATTTTGCATGGTTTTTTTTCTATATTTTTTATTTCAACCTTAGATATTTAATTCCTATATCTAGGGTTCTCTATGCACGATTCATCCTTTATAGTTGTAGAATAGCTGGATACCTACATCCATTAGCCCAATATTACCATCATACTATAACCTTGGATCTCCTAATTCAAGATTCTTGTCATGGGTAGGAAATTTTAGTTTGGTCTACATTTGGACGTGTTGTGTTTAAATTTTAGCATCTTTTGTTTCAAATTTGGAGTTATGGATCCAAGATTCCCATCTTGGGTAGGAAGTTCAAATTTGGTTTTGAGAGCTTTGTTTGGGCCAGTTTTATTTCAGTCACCTTTGGGCTCCTAAGTGGGTTTTATTCAAATATCTTTGGATTCTTCTTGTATTATACTTTTTTGTGTGTTGTTATTGAAAATCAAGGTTTGTTTGTATTAGGTTTGGGGATCCTTTTAAAACCCCATCTAAAAAATATCTAGTTATCCTTTCAAAACCCCTTCGTCCATAAAATAAAAAAAAAACTTAACTAATCATTTTCTAAAAAATAGTATTCAACAAAGTTATGTAAGAAAAATACCTTACAAAAACCTGGCAACCCTTTGAATGTTAACTCTAAATTAAGTTCCAATACCTACACTAAAGGCCTTATGCAAGTACCTATATGACCTTTCATGCTTGGAAATCAAATACCAAAAGCAACATTCAATGCATTTACCACTTGCTAAACTCATTCCTACATTGTGAAACACATAATAAAAGGCTTAGCTATGTCTACCATACTAAGTTATGTATTACAAATAGAAAATGAGGTATTATTAATACTAAAATAATAAGAGAGTGAAGAAGTAATATCAACAATAAAGGACTAATAAAAATAATCTAGAAGAACTAACCCAACCAATAGATTCTACATTAGAGTAAAGTAAAAATAAACTAGAGGCAAACCATACTTTTTGTTTTATTTTCAATCTATGAGTGTTTTTTAATTTTTTATAGATAATTCCATTGAATAAAATAGGGTTGTAATTTTTTTCCAATGTTGGGGTTCTATATTTTAAGAACATTTATTACATCCTATAAATCCCATTACAAATAACATAACCCATGACATAAGGGTAATAAAAAACATCAATTTCTATGTAATTAAAGATGAAAAAAACAAAAATAAAGGTGAACATTTGTCATAGAAATAAAGTGCATAAAAAAGAAAGACAATATCACATCTGCTAATGTTTTTTTACAAATTTTTAGGAATTCTATTGATTAAAATAATCAATAAACTGATAGAACACTCTCTACTCAATACTCCACAGTAGAACCGAAAGATATTATAATTAGATCCATGGAAATTACTCCTAATTTAAGTAGGAGTCATATATAATAGAGTATTATATATGCCTACATTATCACTTCCTCACTTTATTGGACATATTATTCTATGTTTGATATTAAAAAATAATTAAAAAATTCATTCATGTAGAGGATTTGGAGAGCAAGTGGGTAGTTAAAAATCTTCGAGAGGCCCATGTTCAAATCTCTCCCCTCACATGTTGCGGATATGTTGTATATAAAAGGTTCCTAAAAAAATAAAAAAAATAATTAAAAATATGCCTTAAAATTGGATATGTTATTTTAGATGTATAATTATTCACATGATTTTAACATAGTCCTAAGTCAAGAACAAAGGTTCCTAAAAAAAATAAAAATAAAAATTAAAAATATGCCTTAAAATTGGATATGTTATTTTAGATGTATAATTATTCACATGATTTTAACATAGTCCTAAGTCAAGAACATGTGGATAATAAGAGTAATTAAAGGATGTTTCCTAACATGGCTATCAATAAGAAGGATTACCATCAATAAAGGAAAAGAATGAATAACATGGAGAATTAAATAAAAAATTAAAAATAAAACTAAAATATACAAATTTAATAGCCATTTAATTTAATAATTTTTAAAACCTCTGTTACATAATTAATTTGACTTATCATATTTTTAATTCGATTATTTTTAATTCGATTATTTTTAATTAGATTATTTTTATTTATTTTCTGCTTAATATCCATTCTAAGCATGCAACTTAATTACAATTAAAAAATAAAAATTTTGCATAGCAATAATAATTTTTATTTTAAATTTGAAAGTATTTTTATGCCTCAAATTGTATTGCAGTTTATTTTATTCTTTACTTACTAGGGATTCTTCATTGAAGTTATTCACTAATACCTTTTCCTTTCATATTTTCCACATGTAAAAAAAAATATTTTTATAGTGGTATTAGGGATGAAATCCACAAAGCTTGCATAAAATTAAAACTTGGAAATAATCACTAGAACCAATATCAATAGGATCACTACTTAGCGCACTATATTAAAAATAGAAGATAGATACATTATTTTTTAGGTTTGAGAAATCCTTTGTGTCAATTGTGGTTATGCTTCTATCAGCTTCTCACAAATTTGAAGCACTTTATCTTGAGACATCGGTGCATGTATAGACATTATGCTTCTATCAGGTTCTCACAAATTTGAAGCACTTTATCTTGAGACATCGGTGCATGTATAGAAATTTCAACAACGAACCAAAACTAGGGGAGCATTTTATATTTAGGTGTTTGGCTTATTTGTAGATCAGTGACAAATTTTGCTGCCTCTTTAAAGAAAATCAAATCCCTTTATTCAGTAGAAGAATTAATATGTGCATCTTTATTCATGAGAGATGACCCAAGACAAAATTTATATTCACAAGAGTCATGAGCACAATTCTTTCTCACGACGTTTCCTTTCAAATACTTTTATTCAACTTAATTTTCAAAGAGAAACAAAGACGAAATATCTAAATAACTTAATTCCTTAATTAATATAAAGATTTTGAGATTTTAAATTTCAAACTAGCTATATAAATGTATTTTAAAATATTTTTCTTATTCTTATTTATAGTGGTTTTTAAAATCTTTTTCTTTTCTTTATTCATAGTGGTTTCTAAACCAATAAAGTGCACAATAACATGAATTAACAAAACGTTCTCTAAAACGTTTTCGCGGTCAAAACCAAAAAATCTCTGAGATAATGAATCAGCAGTTGGTAGTTGCCCTACAACAACATCAATGCGATTTTGTCTGATTGGAGAGGCGCAAGCGAACGAATTTCTCCTCGTGCAATCCACGTAATTCAGAAATGAAAAACATTCTCCATCACAATTTTCTAATCCTACAGCTCTCAGAACTATATCGATGATATCATCCTACGTAAGGTCTTTCTGGAAGTGGGGACCCTTTAACTGAAACGAAAGTCTGTGTTGTCGAGGAGCTGTATTTTCATCAATAATTAGATGTCCGTTTTACGGCGATGAAAGTCAACTGTAAAGAGGAAGCTAGTATTCCAGAAGAAGAGTTTCCCACTTTTAATGGCTTTTGGTTTTGGACAGTACAGTGAGCTGATTTCTTAAAAAAACTTTTTTACTCACCACTTTACCAAACTTTATAATTTTATTTTAGTTTAAAATAATAAATATTTTATGCATAGCTTCAGCTGACGCAACAATTTGCAAAAGCTTGTTTATCAATTATTTTCCCTATAAATGGCGGTTGTAAATCTATCTCTTGCGATAGCTCTCAATTGTTTTTAGCGCATTTAACCACGCTAACAGCACTGTTCCTTCGTGCCTATTTATCCCTTCTTCTACCTTAGATGACAGAAAAGGTGTTAAAATAATAATTTATATAAAATATATTTATTAGTTTAATAGCAGGTCAAGACGACCTCGATTATATATATATATATATAGTTATTATAATGTTTATATTAAAATTCATAAGTAATCAAAGACCAAGTATAATGTTTTTATTAAAGTTAATAATAATTAAAATTATATATTATTGTCATAATTTTTACTTTTACAGCAAATTTTATTATTATAATAATATTTATATTATTATTTTTTTATAAGATGGAGGAAGAAGTTTTGAAAGGTGTCCCAAATCTTTTACAAAGGTGGATCAACCAACCAACTAGATACAAGATATATAGAGATCAACATAGCAAACAAAGAAGATCCAAAACACACAGATAAACAAGAAAGCTACATAATAGTGGAGCATGACAAACCCAAACTAAAACCATCAACACACTAGAAGTTTCACTATCAACAACTAGAACCCAAAAAAGACATCATGTCTCACGCAGGAGACTATACCTATCGAAAAACATAGTCAAGCAAAAACCCCCAAAAAGGACATCCAACAACAATAGCTATTTGTGGCACAAATTCTTCTATAATTCAAATTCAAAATTCAGTGACGATTTAGGTACAAATTTTCCGAGGGGATCCCTACTACTATAGATTAAAGCTATTTGAAAACACAATTTTTCTCCTGGATATTTTATTGTCTATTTGATTTAATCCATCTGGGAAATACTCTCTACCAAATTGTGCATCTTTCATCCAGAAGTCCCAACTTTGCTAAAAAAATATGTTGATCTATTTCCTTCCTTGTAAACATGCTTAATCTCAACCACTTCAAAGGTTAAAATCCGTCTTTGTGTTTCAAAAAGTTCATTCATGATTGTCCAAGAAGGGACCTAAATACTTTTGATCATATTAATGATATTGAGGAAATCCCCTTCAATAATTACCTTTCTACCATTCAAAATTTCTCGTTCAAAAACCCCTTGAAAGAGAGCTTATGCCTCTTCAAAATTCTTGGTATGATGATATAAATTTTCAATGAAAGCCAACAAAATCTTTAACCAATTCCCCCGCACCTGTTGGTCCTGGATTCTCTTTAGAAACTCCATTAAATTTTAGCTTCAACCAACCAAGAGGAGGAGGTTCCCAAATAGTAGTCTATCTGGTAAGAGCTTCAGGTAAATGATCAGGAGAATAATCTCTAAATCCAAGAACCGAATCCACCACCAACGCCCCAATGAAGGTGACATTTTCTAAAGGAATTGCATCCATGTTTTCAACTATGGTAACATCAACCCAAAGTGCTATGAACTCAACCAGATGGGAGATATATTTAAAGACTCTAGAATTCCTCTTCTTCCAAATACACCATCAAATATGAGGTAAACTAAAGGATCAAAAATCTTGAATATGCAAATATAGAAAGGGAGACCTCCATTGAATGATCAAGTCAGATAATAACTTCAAAAAGCCCAAACCACACGAACGGTCCTTAGAAACCAGGATAAGATAAACTGAGAAAAAGGACAATAAGACAATAGGTGCCTAGATGATTCTTTAGAACTACCACACAGGTAGCATTTGTTTGGGATAACCAATCCCCTTTTCTATAAATTATCTAATGTAAGGCACTTATCTTGAACTACCAACCAAAATAAAATATTAACTTTGGGAGTAAGACCCTTTAGCCAAATATTACTAACAGGAAACCCAGGATCAAAAGGAACATCTAACAGCAAGTAGGCTAACTTAATTGAAAAGGAACCATCCTTCTTAGCCCCTACACCAATCTATCTATCCTATCCTAGTTAGGAATAACCATCCACTTTAGGATGTCCATTAGTGATTTTAACATAATTTCTTCTTCTTACAAAATTCCTAGAAGAATAAAATATTTTTAGCATTTTCTATCATTAACAAAGACAATGAAGTCACATACCTTCAACCTAAAATCTTTTCTTATCATTGGTTCCACCAGACTTAGGTGAGGATATGATTCTAATGGTCTGTCAACTACTCAAGTGTATTTCCAAAAATTAATGCTCTGCCCATTCTCTAATACCCATATTAGAGCGATTGTTAACAATGTTATGCCAGAATGTTGATACAAGGGTAGAACTTGGGTCTATGAGAAAATTATCAATGTTACTTAAATATTTGGTTAACAATATTTTAATCCAATTAACATTATTTTTTTGAGCCAATATTTAGCCCTGTTTAGCTATTAGTGCTCTCTTTAACATTTTCATTCTTCTTAAACCTAGACCTTCCAACTCTTTCCTACTACATGCCTAATCCCACACCACAAGCAAGAATTTATTCTTCTTCTTAAAACCAAACCATAGAATGGATCATTGAATTTTTTTAAATTTCCAAACAATATTTTCTAAAATCCAAAAGAGAGAAAAGAAGTACACTAGTATGCTCTACAAAGTAGACTTAACTAGCATAATTACCTATTTGGATCAAAAGTGTTCCTTTCCATCCCACCAATTTTTATTGAACTCTTTCTACAAATAGTTTTCATAGAGAAGTCTTAATCGCCCCTTTGAACATTGGTAATCCTAAACAAACTGAAGTAAGGGAGTCAATCTCACATCCAAATATCTTAGCAATTATCCTCTATATTTTAGGAGGAGCATTCAGGAAGAACACCTTCTTTTTCCTCAAACTCACTTTCTGTCTAACCACGCTTTCATAGTCTTGGAGGTTCTCTTTGATAGTTCTAGCCTAATGTATTGAAGCTAAAAAGGATAATATTATGTCATAAAAAAATTTATGGTGTGAGATCAGGTCAATGAAAGTTGTAGGTTTGATTCCCACCATTGTGGAATTGACCTTTAGAGATCCTCCACTCGATCAATAAAATAAATACATACAAAGACAAAGGATCCCCTTGATGAATACATCTACAACTTCTAAAGTAAAAATCGGTGATCCATTAACTAAGATTGAGAATTTTTTTTATGATATACAAGTTGTGACCAATCTAATCCAAGAAGGCTTGAAACTAAATTTCTCCAAAACTCTAAGTAAAAAGCTCCATGAATCCTGGTAATATATTTTATTCATATCAAGTTTGAGGAAAATTCTTGACCTTTTACTTTTCTCTATAGAATGAATCAACACATGCACTACAATAACACCATCCAAAATTTATCTGCCTTCTACAAATCCACTTTGAGGATGGTCAATAATTATTGAAAGGTATACTTTGAACCTGTTCACCATAGTTTTAGTGGGAATTTTATAAAGTGTATTACAAAAGATAGTGGGACTAAAATCAGAGTAATATTTAACACCCACTAAATTCAAGATAATAACTATAAATGTTGAGTTTACATCAATATAAATTAAATTAGACTCCTAAATTTCACTCATAGTTGAAAATATGTCACCACCAACATTGTGCCAGAACCTTTGAAAGAAAATAGGAGGAAAACCATTTGATCCTGAAGCTTTCAGATCACCCATAGAGAAGACAGTAGCCCTAATTTTATCATCTTGAAAGGGAGCACATAGGTATTTGTTCATATCATCTAAAACTAGGATGGGGATGTTGTGAAATAACCTCTCTTTACCTTGAATATCCCTATCATCCCTAGATCATAGGATAGTCTTACGAAATGGCTTCTTTCTTGATTTCTATAATATCCTTCAAGATAACACCATTTGATTTCATAATTTCTCAAAACTCTATTATTTCTCCTATATCTCAAGGTAGATGTGTGAAAGAATTTTAATTTCCTATCATATTTACGGAGCTAGAGGGGTCTTGATTTTTTATGCTGCAAAATTCTATGAGCACATTATGGAAATCTACTAAAAATTTTATTTCCCTGCATTTATCCCCTTTAATCACCTCTCCTAACTCCAAATTTAATTCAACTTTAGTTAACTATTTTACCAACTCTTTTTTTCTCTAGAACACATTCCTAAAAATATACTTAATCCAAACCTTAAGATTAGCTTACAAATTTGAGCTTTGAAGCCAGTTGAGAAATAAGAGGGCCCAAAAAACCCTGAGACCACCATTCCAAACTTTTGGATTCTAATCCCTAATGTTGCAGCCACATTACCTCAAACCTAGAGGGTTTGGGAAAAAAACTAAAGTTTGGGAATTTTTCAAACACTAGAGGATTATAATTAGATCCCACTTTGGAGAGAGAGCAAAGATATGCATATTAGAACACTCGAAGACCTTCCTTGGATACTAACACCCTATCTAGCCTAATTTGAATATTTAGATTGTCAAAATGCCTGCTACTCCAAGCGTATTTTGACCCATTCAAATCCCATTCAAATCCACATCCATAAACTCCTGATTATTAATAAATGTAAAAAAATCCTCCATATTGTTAGAACCAAAATTACTATCACCCTTTTTATCCAAAAGATATAAGGGGTATTGAAGTCCCCAATAAGAATCCAAGCTTCCCCCAGTTTTTAAAATTTTAAATTTTGAGTGGATTTATTTTGGTATAAATTTTACATCAAACATATCCTTATATGTCCTCATTGGAATTCAAAATTAGTAATATGTTATGGACTTATTGTGCTTTAGTTATTCCTAAAATATTACAAACTACTCGTGGTTATTTTTTTCTTAATTTTAGGGATGAAGTAGTTGGAGCTAAAGTTAATTGTGAGCATTATTCTTGGTATCAAGAGCCTCCTATGATTTTTTTTTTTTTTTTTTTTAAATATGACTTATTTTAAAGAGCTATGGGTCAAATATAACATTGTCCTATTTTAGATGCTTATATACTTATTGTTACTTGACAATTTTTTCTTGACATCAACTTGTCATGGTTTCAAAGTAACCTCCTCTTAAATCTATATACATCATGCATACTCAATGAAAAGTATTTTAATTCATCTTCCCAAATTACATCTTTTATATTCTCTCAACCTACAAAGTTGTATTTACCCAAATGATATCCTCATTCTATTTTTTCAACCTGAATTGAATATTCCACTTTTTATTTCATTGAAACTATATCACTTCACTATGGATAAATCCATACATAGGTTCTTTATTTGTTATTCTCTTCCAACTCCAAGTGGCCAATCCTTAACATACTTATAATAGAATATGGTTTTTATATTCTTCCAACGTGTACTCACATTAAAGATATACACCACACAACTAGGGACATATTTATTACAACATATCTTAAAATTCTCATTCTTATTCCCAAAAAACTTTCAAATATTTTACCTCATAAAATTATAATTAATGTAACTTCCTTACATAATAAGGATAGTTTTTTTTTTTTTTTTAATTAAATTAGCTTTTAGGACCAACATTGTTTTTCTTGGAGATTAAGCTATCCAATTTTTGGATTCCATCATGTTGCCAAAGAATAAAAATTTCTAATTTGATAGCAATATTATGTATAAGTCCCATTAAAATTAACAAGACCTTCCATATATATTTTCAAATTATTCTTTAGATTATTTTCACTTGGACTCTTATGAAACTAGTCATCAGTGACGATTCTACATAAAAAAAACTTTTTACTTTTAAAAGTGCTCATGTAAAATATTAATAAAATATCCATACATAAATATTAAAAAAAAAAATCCAAAGGCCAAAACAATCCACTATATATCTAACACTTTACTACTATACCAAACTATTATCTATTAATAGCTCAAACTTTTCAATCATAAAAATCAAATAAACTTGTTAAAAAATAATAGATTCAAGAGTTAAAATAAACACACAACATATTAACCGAGATATATTTGAGTTAACCTTATAAACTATTTCGAAAACAAATCCCATGAATGAATCATTCAAGCTTTTTATGTCATACGAAATAAAAAGATCATAATTGTCACCCTCAACTTAATCATCACTTGTATGCACAAACATCATTTCCTTGTTTGTAGCTTTACATAATTCCTCTTAATGGCATGATTTCTCTGCCATTGGTCGAAGTGACATTCCATTATTAATGTTAACTCTCTGAAATCTTTTTCTTTTCCTTATTTATAGCGGTTTTTAGACCATTAAGGTGTAAATAGCATCAACTAACAAAACGTTCTCTAAAATGTCATTCACTTGAATGAGCTTGTACCTAGCTATTAGAGTAAGAATCTCCGATTTCCATTAGTTTTAGAGCCACATTATATATGGATGGATACAAAAACTGTCTACTTTATTGAGGTCGAGTATGCATGTGTACGAAGTCTAAGTAAAGACACTGGAATCTAATTCTTCTTTTCTACAAATACTCTGTACTAGGACTTAGGTAAAGTAGACGGTCATGATTTTAGAACGTTTAGAATTAAACTTTAGAAGAATATATATATTATATATTATATTTTAAAAATTAAAATTTAAAGGTTTAGGTCAACCAAACCCGTAAGGGGGTGGAGGTCCGACTTAAAAGGTTTAAAATGATTGTGACATGGTGGTTATAAGAGCAGACTGGAAGATCTGTGTGGGATTTCAGGGGTGGGGAACAGCGCAGAATACTGTGACCGCCTAAAAAAGGGAGAACATGCCATTAATAGCGCTACCAATTCCACCATGTAAATTTAAAATAATTAAAATTTAGTTAGATAAAACTATATTAGTTTTTGCAAAGTAGTGTTGGTCATGTGGCCAGCACAAGGAATCAGCAGTTGGTAGTTGCCCTACAACGACATGAATGCGGTTTTGTCTCGTTTGAACTGATACAGTTTTTGCACCGTTGTTATCTATATCAAATCTGCATTATTGATGCGAAGTCAGTTTCCTAAAGCCCACAAATGTCATATCTATTTGTTCCAATATAGCAGTGAAAAAGCTTTTAAGAGTTAAAAATCCTGAATCGCGGGTGAGCGTGCATGCATTCATATTCAGGATGCATATTATTGTCGAGTTTGTCGTCACATCCAACATTACAGATTTTTATGAACATGAAATAAAACATTACCATGAGAGTCGTATGAAGAGGCGCAAAAGAAGGAGCTTCTCCTCGTGCAGCTCACGTATTTCAGAAATCGAGAACATTCTCCATCACAGAATTCTCTTATCCTACAGCTCTCAAAACTTCTTATCCTAAAGCTCTCAAGACTATATCGATGATATCATCCTGCGTAAGGTCTTTCAGGAAGTGGGAGGCCTTTAAAAAAAATAAAAGTCTATGCTGCCGGGGAGCAGTCTTTTCATCAATAATTAATAATTAGCCGTCCCTTTTAGGGCGATGAAAATTAATGGTAAAGAGGAAGCTGGCATTCCAGAAGAGTTTGAACCTTTTAATGGCTTTTGGTTTTGGACGGTAACTGATCTCTAATCTTTAACCTTTTGCTAGCAAATATCTTTCGATCAACATTTAACCAAACTTTATAATTTATATTTATAAATACTTGATGTATAGTTTCAACTGACACAACGATTTGCAAAAACAAGGGTGACAGCTTTGTTTTGTTTTTTTTTTCTCCTCTTTATCCCTTCTTGATGAAATTTTATTATAAAAATATTTTAGAGAAAATAATAATTTATGTAAGATATATTTATTAGTTTAGTAATAAATGTTAAACAAAAATTTCAGTTGAAGAGTGTTTTGAAGGATATAATTATTATCCTAGTAGAAGATCTTCATCATATATAGTTATTATGATGTTTATATTAAAAATAATATTTAACGAAATATTAAATACATATTCAATATTGATTTTTATTTTTATTACATTAAATAGTAATTAATAATTAATTAAGTTTTATTTTTATTTTTAATATTGATTTTATTATATTAAATATGAATTAATAATTAATTAAAGTTTTTATTTTTATTTTTAATATTGATATTTCTTATACATAACTGAAGCTCCATATTTATGTAAGTAGTGTCCTTGTTGATAGACACATGCATAGTTGAAGTTATACATTATTTTCATAATTTTTATTTTTAAAATAAAATTTATTATTATAATAATAATTTTTATGTTATAGTTGTCTTATGAGAAGGTTGTTGAGTTCACTTAAATGTCTAAAGAGTTTTTATGATGCAATTTTAAAATTTATTATTAATATAAAATAATAATTTTTAAAAATAAAATTAATATTATATTTAAATTACTTTTCATATAATTAAAAATTTTAAACTATTAATTTATATATAAATTTTACTATCAATATAATAATTGAGAATATTATCTTAAAACATACTTTCAATGCAAAGTCCTTGCCTAAAAATATAAGGACAATAAAATATATGGATAATTAAAATAGAAAACAACAAGTCTGGGGAAATATCTAAACAAATCCAAAGATATCAATGTTTCTTAGAAAAAAAGAAAAATCAAAGAAGATCAAGGATGTGCAATGAAAACTTCATGCATGGAGGTTGGCTCCTCGAGTTGGAATTTTCTTCCTTGAATAGTAATGTAAAGAGAATAAATAAGATATTAACTAGTTTAGATGCACTACTTTTTTATGTTGACTTAATGGTATGTAATTAAAATATATAATGGTTTTATTTGTTTATGTGGAGGAGTTAGAGAATAAGTGTGAAAGTTTGAAGTTGAAAAAGAGGTTCTAAGTTCAAATCTCCCCCTCACATGTTGCGGATATGCTATAAAGTCGTTTGTTAGGTCAGTTGGCGTGGATAGAGACTCATTTTTTAGGCCAACTGACATGGATGGGGACTCATTTGTTAGGCCAGATGGCGTGGATGGGACTCGTTTGTTAGGCTAGCTAGGGTGGATGGGGACGGGTACGACTCCCGGGTGACTTTTGAATTTGACAGAAGAAAACCCCAAATACGAAATTTAATTTCAAAATTTTACTCCACAACGAATTTGATTTCATCCAAAAATATATATATACAAATTTTTTTCCTTTATTTAATACATATAAAAATTGACTACATTATAATTTATTTCTCTTTGCTCCAAAAGGATTGCACGTAGTATCATTCTTCAACTTCAAAGAAAAAATAAAATATTCATATAAGGATAATAGTTCTAAGGATATGTTAGCACTTTTATATTCCTTTTGAACTATTGGTCAACAAAAGAAAATATTTATTGGATTTAATTGTATTAACCTTTACATTCAACTTAAGAGAAGAAAGTGTTTCACATATTTAGAAATTAATAGCAAATCCTATTTATTTACTCGTTGAAAATTTTATTCATCAATGTTCGTTCTAGGGATTAATATTTAGTGGGACAATTCTTGCTTGAAGTTTAATGCCAAGATAATTATGAAAAAGATCAACTAAGAAAATATCACTCTTCAATGTTGATTTAATAGAATGTGTTCAAGTATCCAATAGCATTGGCTTCCTTCTTCAATCAACACAAATAAAAATTTATTAGATCACTATTTAAATGTATACTTTAATCCATGACATTATTCAATAAAAATAAAATATATAGAACAATCATATAATGCCCATAATTATTAGGATATAATAGGATTCGCTTTTTGACTCTTATGATCTAATATAAAAAATATTTAAGAAATTATAATTTAGATATTTTTTTTTTTGGAAAACATCCCAAAAGGGATGCCACTTTCGGGTAAGACCCAAGGAAGCAAGGGTATCCAGATTATAACTTAGATTTAATTATATTAATCTTAAATATTAAAATTTAAGAGAAGAAGACATAGAAAATCAATTGTTTATGCATCTAAAAATTCATGTATGCATATTAGTTCAAATGTTGAACTTAACATCAACTACAAAAAACTCTTTCCTTGAAGACCAACTACCTAGAAAATACCACTCTTCTATATTGACTTAAAGGTATGCAACCAAGTAAATAAAATTCCTTTATTTTTATTTAATACACTACTTCATGTACTTGAGGTACAGCATAATGGTTTCGGCTTTAGCTTTTCTCCAGGAGATTCGAGGTTCAAACTGTAGTGTGAGCGAGTGTATAATGGGGTGGGGGCTTTGGCTTTTCTTCTAAAATTTCAAGGTTCAAACTGTGGTGTGGATGAGTGTGCGAGGGGTGGGTGTGTGGTGACTTTATGTTAAATTCCCTATTAATAAGTATAGCTCTTAATTTTAGTAGGGATCATGGTTGAGAGGAAACTGTTCAACCTTATATATCGGTCATAAATATTTCTCACAATAACCACATAAAAAAAATATACTAGTTTATTACTTAAATGAATTTAAGTCAAAAAAAAAAAAATATATATATATATATATATATATATATATATATATATATATATAGGCAATATCATTTTTTAATTGAGGAAAAAAAAGTATTATAAGAGGCCCATAGTTGTTAGGTAATGCTTACATTTTCACGTAATTTTTTTTTTTTTTTTTTGTATATAGAAGCAATGGTTACAATCACGATTTTTAGTAACTACCAGCACAGTTGGTAGGGTTCAAACTATCTACGAAGGCTCCCAAGACTTCCACCATCTCAGTACATGGTAATCCTGCGTGAGATGGGGACCGTCGGATGCACCACTCAGAGGAATCAGATCTGGGCTACTGTCTGTGCATGGGCAAGCCCGTGGGATTGGAACCTAGGTCTCCTCTCGGTAAGCGCCCCAAATTACCAATCCACCTAGACCCACGTACATTTTGACCCTTGCGTTTTAACACTAGACAATATTTATGAAGTTCTAAATAAAAAATATGTTTATTATCCTTTATATTAAGTAATTTAAATGAATTTAATTCAACAAGGTTATATGCAATGTCATTTTTAAATTGAGAAAAAAAATATTCATAGAACGCACATAGTTAACTCAAAAAGGTTATATGTAATATCATTTTCTTATTGAGAAAAAAAAAAAATCCATAAGAGGCCCATAGTTGTTAGGTTATGCTTAGATTTTCATGCACCTTTTGACGCTTGGGTTTTAACACTAGACAATATTTATGAAGTTCTAAATAAAATATATGTTTATTATCCTTTATATTAAATCATTTTAACGAATTTAATTCAAAAAGGTTATATGCAATATCATTTTGTAATTGACAAAAAAAAAAAAATTATAAGAGGCTCATAGTTGTTAGGTTATGCTTAGATTTTCATGTACCTTTTGATCCTTGTGTTTTAACACTAGATAATATTTATGAAGTTCTAAATAAAAAATATGTTTATTATCCTTTATATTCATTTTTAGTAAAAGAAAGGGTTTCACATGATTGGAAAATCAATGGTAAAGTGCATATGTTTTACATAGTTGATTGACATAGACATTGTAGAAATATGTACATGAATATACATATATTAAATTTATGTCTAAAATCTTCTTCTAAAGGAAGTAATGATGTTGCTGATAAATTTTAGAAAAATCATGGTGGTATCCATATTAATTTTTGTAAATGTCCTACTTATGATTATCTCAAAAATACTATCTTATCATTTGTAACCCTCCTCTAGTGATCCTAACAATCTCAAAAATAACAAAAGGAAATAAAAGAAGACAAATAAAAATATATATTTCAACCAAAAACTATAAATAGTTATAAAAATAGCATACAACAATAATAATGAATGGACAAGTACTTCTTGGATAATATTTTGAACATATTAAATTAAACATGAAATTCTCTTTCCATACTCAAGAAAATACTTGGTCTTTAAGTATCTTCATTAAAACCTAAAGTAATCAATGCTAGAGCAATAGCTAATGAAGATACCCATGTTTGAATGTAATATAATGTATCAATGCTAAAATGCACTTCCAAACCACCAACCTTAACTAAACCTAAACTACTTATGTGCATAATAGTTGAAAAAAAACTTCAAGAAAGAAGTCAAAGAATATCAAAATATTAAGGAATTAGGTGTCCTTATAATACAAATAGTTGTTAAAAAACCATTTTCTCAACAACTTTGGACACTTGTTTGATTCAAGATAATATTTTTTTTGAAGAATATATCCATGTTTGGAGTGAATAGTAAAATTCTCATGATGGAAGTGATTGTAATATTTGGTTCACAAAGCTTATTCACAAACTATAACTTAATTAAGATCATGATTTCCCCCATTAAAATCATCAAAATTTGATAGCAATAAACTTCTACTCTAACATCAAATGATTTATTATTGGTAAAGCATAATAACCAATATCTGTGATTATTATTATAAAATATTATAGGATGTGTGTGTGTGGTACCTAGATTAAAATATAAACTTATTTTAATTAGATAGGAAGTTGGTAATTTATTTATGAACATCAAATGGATAGAAGAGGATATACCAAAAGAGTAAAATATGGTTTAAACGAAAATAATGAGGAATAAAATCATTTTATATGATAAATACTATTTAATAAATATATGCACTCTATCAAAAAGAATAGATCTTTAAACAACTATTGCATGAAAGACATGGCTAATAGGATGTAAGAAAAATGAAAAATGCTTCTACTAAGCCTTAATAGTAAGGAGGTTTATCAATTATATATAAGGAATTGAGATAATGGATAGATCATCCAAAATAAATTATTAACACCATAATTAGCTAATTTTCAATTCGTTAGATCTAGATGAGAGAATTGAACAATATTCACTCATATAAATTTGGAAAAAAATGCAAGTATAATCTCAAAATATTAGGACCATAATCTCATGAAATAATTCATAGAATATTAAATTAATAATCAACCAAATATTAAAAAATATGGAAGAAGGACCCAAAAAAATTATTTTTATGTTCTTTGAAGTTTATATAGAGGGGTAGGTAAGAAGTAGCCATGATATTTAACAAATATAAAAAGAGGAAATACACATTTAAAATTTAAAATGAAATTATTTATCTATGTTTCTAAATACATATAGCTTATAGTTTTGGGTTACCCAATACAGTGTACAAAGTCATATCAAAATATATTCAATAACACATGAAATTGTTCTTCCAAAAAGTCAGCTCTTATGATCAAGGTGGTGGCATCCCAAAAAAACATATTCTATAGTGTAAAGTGATAACACAATATATATCAAATATTGAAAACTAATAGGTATCCTATTTCATTTATCAATATAGATATTTTTAATGCATATATATGAATTAGAATTTTACTTTAGAAATTCTAGAAAGGATTAATTTGTAGGAGTGATTAATATGTGTTTATGGTTGCAGCTAGATATTTATTATTTATATTGACTAATGGTATTTTTTTAAGCGAAAAACCCTTTGCGGGGCTGCCTTGGTCTGAGAGACCACGAATAGAGGGTTCTACACCGTCAAAGTCACCTAGGAGTTGCACCCGACCCTTCCCGCACCAACATTATCAATTGGATTTTGGATACCCAATTCATATTTTTGGTAGGGTGGAGATTTGAACCTGGGACCTCCCTTGGAGGATTGCCCTCTCCTCTCCAACTCACCTACAACACCGGGTATATTGACTAATGGTATAATTTATGGATTTTTAGATCCAATTGGGAATAAGGGAAGGTGATCTTATATCACTATGATTATAGATCATAATGATAAAAGAATTTAGAGGATATATTAAATAAAATTATAGAAAATGGAAAAATAAAGGATTTACAATGAAATATCCCATAATCCAACCCTCTCACAAGTAATTTTAGATAATATTAATCAATGAATACTCCATAACAAGATAGGAAAAAACATTGTAATAATTTGTTTTTTGGTAGTATTAATAATGAAGAGGGTTTTAAAGGATCCCACAATCAATACAGATAAAAGCCACTAGGGAAAGAAGAATAGAACAAAACCTAACCAGGCATCCATAAAGTAAAACAGAAAGACTACTGACACCAGGCCCCTAGGGAAGAAAAAGGGGGAGAACTGATATAGTTCTACACAAACTTATCCAAACCTTAAGCAATAGAAGTAGCTCCACAACTATCTTTGATTGATATCAATTAATTTTAAGTCATGAAAAATAGAATGTTTAAAATTCTTAAAATCCTTCGGACAGATCCAAAGTCGATTTCAACGAGCTCCACAACTATATTTGATTGATATCAATTAAGTTTAAGTCATGAAAAATAGAATTTTTAAAATTCTTAAAAGCCTTCAGGGTATAGATCTCCTCCATATATTTCTCTCGAATGTAATCCTGAGGAATAACTTCAAAATCATGGAGGGCAGAGAGATGGGAGGAGTCATCACTCTCACTCCCTTTGTAGTGCAAACACTTAGATTTGTGATGACCACTAGTAGAAGCAGAATAGAGAGGCCCCAAGTCCACCAAAATACCTTGGCACAAAAATTGCCATGTGAGCACCACCTCAAAGAAAAAAGAAGAGCAATGAAAATGGCTTCGACTTCCTTGAGAAGAGAAATGTCATAAATTGACCAGTAAATCAAGGCAACCTTCCCAAGTAGGAATAGATAGGCACAACGGTAAAGAAAAATATACACGAGCACCCACCAAGAATGTTCTAGATACTGCACAAGAACCAGGATGGCCCTCCACCCGATAACCTGAGATGACGTTAGAAAAGAATTCAAAATTTGAAATTCAAAAGGCAGAAGAGAGAAAGGGACATAATGGCATCTCATTAAACATACAGTGAGCCAAGAAGGCTCGAAATAATGAGGTAGCCGAGTGAAGTAAAGGCACACCACCATCATCCCAACAAAGAGCAACAACCAACACCCACCAAGAGAAAGGAGTTGCACCGAAAGCCCATACGCAACCTGACAATCATAAAGGCTTCTCATCATTGATAAGGTGAATTAACTTAGGAGGAAATTTAGTGCACCAGATTACCAGGCCCTGACTAGATACGCCCATATTAGCAAGGCAGTCGACCGCCACATTCCCTTCTCTAAACTCGTGCCTGATGATCGAATCCTCCATAGACAATAAATGAGCTCTGGATTCTTTGATTAAATTGGAGATTCACCATCCTGGTATGTAGACACCTTTAAGCATATTAATTATATTTAAAGAGTCTCCCTCAATAACTACCCTATGAATGCCAAGATCTTTAAGCATTTGAATTCCAAAAAATGAAGCCCAAGTTTCGGTAAAATGAGATGATTGAACACCAATATCTTCCACAAAGGCCAAAATGACATTGCCAAACTCATCCCGAATGACACCCCCAATGCTAGTGAGGCATGGATTTCCTTTTGATGCCCCATCAAAATTAAGCTTGAACCACCCCGGAGGTGGCGGGGTCCAACGAATGGAGGTGCGTAAGTTCGGAGCAGGGGGTGGTCTTAAATCTGGGCAGAAATCGAGAGTACGCTCAACCACAAAGTTGGGGTGGTCCCTAGGAATAGAGGGGAGTGAATCCTTCATCACAGATGACACATTCTCACCCACTTTCCACAATATTTTTTGACTTAAATGAAAGAAATCTCCCTCCAAATTTTTAAATGCCCTCGCATTTCACTCCTTCCACACTCCCCAAAGAAGATGAGGAAGCCAAAACTTCCAAAAACACTTAATATGGGGAGAGGAGAAAGGTGACATCCACTGATGGACCAAATCGTTGATAGAATCTAGTAACATCCAAGCCAACCCAATATGTTGAAGACAAAAGTAAAAAATCTCCTAGAAAGCCTTGCATTTGAGAAAAATATGGGAAGAAGATTCCCAATCTCGTTTACATAGAAAACAATGATTAAGCAAATTAAAACCCCTCTTGTGCAAATTTTCAATCGTGAGGACCTTATTCTGCACCACCAGCCAAAATAAAATATTAATTTTAGGAGTTAAATTCTTAATCCAAATCTTTGACCAAGGGAAATCACCACCTCCACGGGGGCATAAAAGAGAATAAGCAGATTTTACTATAAAAGAGCCCTCGTTGTCGCCATCCCAAACTAACCGATCCGCCACATCCTCTTGGTGAACAACATACCATCACAACTTAGCAAGAATCAAATCCCACACAATGCGATCCTGGGAAGATCTGAGAAAGGGGGGAGATGGAGACCAAAAATTATGATCATTTTGAAGGAAGATGAAATCAGCCACCTTGATGAAACCCGCCTCTTTGGATAGAAGACAAACTTCCCAGAAATGAGGGTCCTCTACAAGTGGATGGTCTCTGAGCCAAGGGTCATCCCAAAAGGAAATAGACCTACCATTACCAATCACCCAACAACTGTTATTTTTTATAAAGTCCTTGGATTTGATCAAACTTTTCCAAAATGAAGAGCCCACGGAGGAGAGAGGATCCAACAGGAAATGATGAAAATTATATTTAGATTTTAAAATGTGACACCAAAGGCATTCAGAGTTGGAAGTAACCTTCCAGGCAAGCTTAGACACCAAAGCCTTGTTCATAATAGCCGCACTTTTCAGATTCACACCCCCTTCCTTTTTCCTTTTATAGACTTGTTCCCAAGAAATAAGATGGAACTTTCCCTTCAGTTCGGGACCCGCCCAAAGAAAGGCTTTACATATACTATCAAATTTGGATGCCACCTTAGCAGGAATATTGAAGAGAGAAAAAAGTATAGAGGAATACTTTGTAGAGTGCTCTAAACTAGAACCACCTTATTAGCTTGACTAAGGAGGGCACCTTTCCAAGAGGAGAGCTTTCTCTGAACTCACTCCAAAATAGGAGTCCAGAATGAATCCTTCAAACACCCCACAAATAAAGGAAGACCCAAATACGTGATTGGGAGAGAGACAATCCTGCACCCCAAAATTGAAGTAATCCTCTACTGACGAATCTCGGGGGTGTTTACAAAGAAGATGCTACTTTTGAAATAATTGATCAATTTCCCCACTCTCTCGTAACAATTCAAAATTGATTTCACATCCCGTGCATGAAAAATCGATGCCATACATGAGAGCAGAGTGTCGTCAAAAAACTGCTGATGAGATATGGGGTTTATCTGCAAGGCCGACCTTAGACCAAAATCTGCACTATGATTTTTAATAGAACGACCAAGAGCCTCAGCCATAATGATAAAAAGGAATGGGGAGATAGGATCTCCCTGATGAATCCCCCTACAAGAGTTAAAAAACCATTTGGAGATCCATTAATTAGCACCGAGAACCAAGCAGATGATATCATGGCCTCCATTAAACTAACCCAAGAATTGCTAAAACCAAACTTCCTTAGAACCATAAATAAGAAGGGCCAAGATACTCTGTCATAAGCTTTATTGACATCCAATTTGAGGAAGAAGGCCACTCTACCACTCTTTTGAATCGAATGAAGAAGTTCATGAATAACAATGGCCCCATCCAGGATTTGTCTCCCTAACACAAAACCACTTTGAGTAGAATCGATAATAGAAGGGAGGATAGGCTTTAATCTATTTGCCATAGCTTTAGAGAAGATTTTATAGACTGTATTGCACAAGCTTATTGGCCTAAAATCGTTGAACGACACCACAGAATCCTTTTTAGGAATGAGAGCAAGGAAAGTTGCATTCAAGGCCTTAGGGAAGATCCTCATACTCTGGGAATGATGAACAACATCACAAACATCCACCCCACATATATGCCAAAACTTCTAGAAGAAAATAGGTGGGAAACCATCTGGGCTAGGGGCCTTAAGAGGGCCCATAGACTTTACTGCTACCTGGATTTCTTCGTCAGATAAGGGAGCAAGAAGAGCAGCATTCATCTCATCCGAGACCAGGCAAGGAATTGCCTCCAACATTTTAATTTCAGCGTCTCTATCATGAACCGACGATGAACATAAGAGAGAACTAAAGAAGTCCACAACCACTTCCCTTATCTCCATTGGATCCGAGGTGCGCAAACCATCAGATTTGTCAATTTCTCTAATCCTGTTTCGATCCCTACGACGTAAAGTGGAAGAATGGAAAAAATGGGAGTTGCGATCTCCTTCTTTCAGCCAGAGCTCTCTGGATTTCTATTTCTAGAACAATTCTTCTTCATCTTGGACGTTATGAAGGGCACAAAGAGTAGCTTTTTCTTCAGCAAGAAGGCCATCCGAATACCCTTGGGAGTCAATCTGTGTTTCAATAGAAGACACAAGAGATTTCAAACATTCTTTTTCCCTAAAAATATTCCCAAAGGAGAATTTATTCCAAAGCTTGAGGTGCACTCTGAGCTTCTTCAACTTATTCAATAGCTTGAACATCCCAACTCCTGGAACAGGTTCCTACCACCAATCAAAAACTTTGGACTCAAAATATGGGTGGGAACACCACATAACTTCAAATCTAAATGGTCGAGGAAGAAATGGAAGCCCCTCAAGAATTTCTAACCATAAAGGGTTATGATCCGAACCAATTCTAGGAAGAGTGGATAAAGAGGCATCGCAAAAAATATAGGAAATGGAAACAAAAATCCTATCAAGCCTACAAATAATGAGACTACTAGCTCCTCTATGGTTGCTCCAAGTAAATTTAGTCTCTTTAAGATCTATATCATGGAGCATCGCTTGGTTAACAAACTCATGGAAATCAGAAAGGCTTCGATCATCAACAACATTACCTCCATGCTTTTTAGAAGGGAACAAGGGTGAATTGAAATCACCAACAACCATCCAAGACTCATTTTGAAAAGTGGTCCTTATATCTAGAAAAAGTGACTAGAACCTACGTCTATCCAAGTAGGAATTTAGAGCATAAATATTAGACATCACCCAACATCTTTGAGACAATTTACACCATAAAAATATATTGATAACCCTATTGGACGAGGATATAACATGGCATTCATACTTAATCGAATCCCAAAAGAAAATAAGACCACCATCCGAAATTGAAGCTTTTGAGGCCATAAAACCTAAGTTTTTCCAGACCACTTTTTGAGTTTCCTCCCAAGCAGAGGCCTCCAACTTAGATTCCTGGATACATAAAAAGTCTGGAGATTTCTCCTTATGTAGAGAAGCAAGAAGATATTTTTTAGAGGCACTATTGAGCCCTCTAGTATTCCATGAGCAAACCTTCATAAGGAATTAAAAGGAAAGCTTCTTACCAATTCCCCCCAACTGAGGGGATTTAAAACCATCAAGCTTGAGCTGCCTATCACCATTTTTGCCCTCCATGACAAGACGAGCTTGACCACCATTCGCCAAAGCCTCATTCATAGCCCTTTTCCTTCCTGACTTAGTAGGAGGTCTACCAACTTTCTTTGATAAACCAAAGTCCACTGGACTCTTACGTTGACTTCTTTTTTTTGGGCTAGGAGAGCCTTTCTCCATGACACGCTTTGGAGAATCAGACAGGATGGAAGCACACCCAAAAGGGGAAACCACCACCTCTTTGGGGAAAGCCATATTCAAGGGAGAAGACTCCTAAGCATGGACCACTAAAGGATCCTCAATCCCAATAAGGTCCAATCCTTGGAAATAATTTGATAGAGGAATGTCGATACTAGCATCAACAATATCTGTAGAAAGCACCACTTCTAGGTTACTCTAGAGAGGCTTGGACTATTGTAGATGAGGAGAATTCAAGACATCCTTAGGAGAAGCAATTGAAGGACCACTCCCTGAAGGAAGTGGGGGCTAAGAAGAAAGAACACTTTTGTCTTTCGAACCCAAGGAATGTTTTGGAGTCTTCTTACACCAAATTCTATTCTTCTTGGTTGGGATTTTCCATTCATCTAATTTTCTTTATGATGGCCATCATCTGAATGATATTTGGGGGGAGCCCCACACTTCTTCTACAGACACAATCTTTGATGATGGCCATCCATGTCATAATATTGATAGACTTGGGGCTTATTTTCATAAATTATATATTGAGACCAAGTTCCCAAATGGGAAACAAGTTCCACTGCACTAGGGAGTTCCTTCTCAATATCAACCAATAAACACATCCTGAAAAACTGATGACGAGAGTGGGACAAAGAAGTTTTGTCAAAGGAGATAAATTCCCCTATAGCCATCGTGACAACCCGAAAAACACTCTCATGCCACAGATAAGTCAAAAATTTAGGAAGGCGAACCCAAACTGGGACCATGTTAACTCTTTGGATTGTCAGATTGAAATCATGGCCCCACCTCTGAAGAAATAGACTACGTTTACCAAAGAACCAAGGGCCACCTTCCAAAATCTTCCTCGAATCCTCCTCACACGAAAGCCTAATAAGGAAAAATTTGTGAGGAAGTGACACAACGTCAAGGGAACCGCTTGGATGCCACTTTGAAAGGGCCCAATGCCTCAGAGAGTCCAACTCTGGATGACCACCAGCAAGCTTCCCCACTAGATCCCAAGAACCCTTCTTCAATAGAGAATTAATAGTGAAATATAGGACTAGAATTTTAAAGGAGTCACCAACAACCTCACAAGGGGGAAACTCTACTCCAAGAGGGTCTCCCAAAATGATCTAAGCATAAGACGAAAGGGGGGAACATTCAGAAGGGTTCCACCAGTAGGCCCATGATGAATCAATCTAAGATCCCACCATGGACAAACACCATTGAGAGCGAACTTACCTAACCAAAAAATATCATCCACAGCGATCTCCTCTGCTACCAAATCCCCATCAGTCGACACACCAGGGTACCACATTGTATCAATTTGCACTACTCTGTTCAATAAGTCAACACACCAGAACAACATTGTAATAATTACAAAATTGATACTTTGTCGATTTTAAGCAAAATAAGGAAATGAGATATTGATAATTTTCATTGTCAATGTATGTAAGACAAGACAAAGTTTTATGGATATTATGTATATAGAAAATGGATATGTCACTTACTCACAATATAGGCTACCGATATTTCTAAAATTTATAAAATAGTATATGTGGTCATGCCTTTAATGAATTGTTGATTAGATTGTAATATAGAAATGAAAGTGGTCATTTATGACATGGAGTCCATCTAACTTAACTTTAATTTTTCCTACCACTGGATCAAACTATTTATTCTAATTGTGTATACACATAAAATAATTATAAATAATTAAGGATTTTTTTAAGAATAAATTAGACATAAAAATAAGGTATCATTATTGAAGTACATTAAATTGTGCATCCTTAAATATAATATGGTGGATTCAAGAAGTTAGATTCATTGAACAACATTATAGATGTAAATTTGAAAGTTGGTATGATTAATATATAATGAGATGATAATCCATATACTATCATATTTGAAGTCAAGTGACTACATTAGATATAGATAAAAAACTTATGTGTTGGAATTAGGAGTTGATTCTCATATTTAATAATTCATTGTTTTGTATCATCCATAAATTATAAATCAATTGAAATGGTTTTTCATTAAGAGAAAAAAGTTAAAGATGCATATATTTTGGAGAAATTAGTAGATAAGTTAAATAATTTGGTATGCTTGGAAGGCTTAGTGGTAGAGTAATTTTAATATATTCGTATTTCTCTAAAAATAAAATAACCAAATATTGAAGCAAATAATGGATCATCTCATAGGATATTGTGAGATAATATTCGCCTAGTAAACTAGATGTGCTAAAGCATGTCCTTAGTTAAGGCCAATAAATTGCTCGTGGTTATTATATCAGATACATTGTTTTAAGCTAGTGATAATTCTAATAAGTATAAGGTTAATACATATATGAATTTTAAGAGCATTAATGAATGGCAAAAATAATCACCCAAGAAATATTGCACTAATAAGGTCCTCCTATGAGCAAACATCTACCTCTAGATCACTAGAATGAACAATATCCTTTTCTAAAATAATCTTAAAATGTTTATCATAGTTTATTATTTTAATATGAATCTTGCTATCTCCATGATAATATAGTAACACATATATTATTGCACTATGTATCTTCTTCAAATGAGAATATTAGTCGTGGAGTGTAAGTTATACGTAAGGATTAGTTATAGTTTTGATACAACCAATGATAACTATTATTCACATCATCAAAGTTATTTTAAGAATCAGATGAGAAGTTTTACGTCAAGTAAAGATAAACATTGGTTGAGGTGAACATGTGATTATTGTTCCCAATTACTTAAGGATGTCATTCATGACTATAGGCATTGAATCTCTAAAAAATATAAGCATCATTCCACTAGAGGAGAATTGTCATGCAATCACTAAATTATCATATTAAAGCATGAGATACTACCATCTTATAAGACTTTCTTTCAATTGAATATTGTAATACCATAGTGATAAATTATAAACAAACTGTCATACAATAGAACCAATTGTACAATTGAATATTAGTCTAATTTGTCGTATTGTGAATTTTCCATACAATTAGGTTGTCATAGAATACAATATTATCACACAAAATAGGTTATCAAGGCCACAAAAAGATATTTATAGTTGTAATAATTTTTTTTGTCATATTGATTTGGTGTCTTATGTTGTATGCATCATTTTTATATCATAGTAGGTTTGTGATACATATTGGAGGAAGATAATGCAACAAGAAAGAGGAATATTATTTCATTTGGGACCCCAACCATTAGATATGTGAAAATACTAAGAGGAATTACTACTAAGTTATATGCAATTGATATTTCCCAAAGGAAATTCATTCATATTAAGGATATTATTGATAGTGAAGAGGAGGAAATCAATTATAAAAAATATTTAGATAAAGAGGAAGAAGAAGAACCAAAGTAGTGGTTGATTCAAGCAATCTCAAATATGGAAAGTAAACCAAATATAGAAATGGACATGGAAAGTAAACCAAATATAGATATGCCCAATTTTAATGGAAATTTAAATCAAGAAGAATTGATAGTAATGGACATGGAAATATTATTTTACTATGAATTAATGGAGGGTCCAAATTAGGTCAAATTTACATGTACACAACTGAAGGGGAATACTTTTATTTGGTAGGATCATGTCCAAACCAAGATATAGTAAAATGGGAAGGATAAAATCCAAGCATAGGACAATTTTGAAACTAAATTAAAGTCTAAATTTGTACCTATGTATTACTAGATTGGATTATTTAGGAGACTTCAAAACCTCATGCAAAATGAGTTGGAAGAAAAATTAAATAAAGAAGAGTTCTATAAATTGACCATAAGAGCAAGTCATAATGAATATGATGAACAAAAGGTGGCAAGGTACATAAATGGATGAATATTATCTGAAAGCACGAGATTCCGGAAACAAAAAGGGAAAACTCCAAACACGATGCAAGAACGAAACTAAACTTGATGCTACAAATTAGAAATGCGTAAAATGGAGAAAGCATAGACAAATTGGAACCCAAATGGAATGAAACAACCCTCTTCTTTTATTGATGTATTTCAAATTTGGTTACAATTCGCTTCCTCCATTTTTAGGGGAGAAGAGCATCAAACTTGTCTCTTGGTCACATCCATGGAAAGTCATCTCTCTTTCGCGTGCCCACATGCAAAATGGGCGGGCCAAAGTGTTGCCGCCGCTGATGTGAATGAATCTTTGATCCTTGCTGCTCCTCCCCGCATTCAAAGAAACAACAAAATCGTTAATAGCACCTATTGAAAATATAAAGTGTTTGTCCTCTAAAAAACAATGAAGGATGCATGCATGAAACTGAATAAAAGGATAAATGAACCGAATCAAAACAGTCTGCAAATTTCACAGAAACAAGGGAACATCACCAGAAGGTCACTGCAAGTGAAACAGTCAAGAAATTCTTCACCAATTTGAATTCACTCCTGGGCGGGACGGATTCGACTGTAATTCATCCCGGGGTAGGATGAATTAGACTGTAATTCGTCCCGGGGTAGGACGAATTCACCTGCAACAAAGCGCCGAAGTGATACTGCCCCAAATGTCATGTCTAGGGATCTCCAAAAGACCTACAAACTTGGGGTTAGCTAATTGGAGGCATTTTGGGAAGACCCAGATGGTCGGATTTCCCCAATTTGGCCTCCATCAACGAGAATTTGATGCTGCTACCTACAAGTTAGTGAGGACAACAAAAGCGACAAAACATGATAAGATTTGATCAAAGCATTGTGAAATCAGAATTACAAACTATTTAAGCAGCATAATATGGAATGCAAGATAAACAAATGACTAAAAATGAAAATTTTCCATGAATTCCCAATCGTTCCTAAAAAGGAAGATTAGGCTCGCAGCAGTGCGGGGTGCCCGGGCGGGCCGCCCACCGTTGGAACCTGATTTCGGCACCAATCCACTTGGGATGGGTCCAAAATCTCCTGTAATGTGTTGTCGACGAATGGGTGGAATAATGTGGTCAAGTGTCGGGTTTTGGATCCGGATTCACACTTCCAATAACCACCCAATGACCTCCCTTGCGAAAGAGATCAAGGATGTGGAAGAGGTGAATCAAAAGGGTAAAGCGTGGTATCAATTTGGTAGCACTTCGTTGCTTGAAAATGCTTCCAACCTGTCCTTTTTGGGTGAGAAAGTTCACCATTTTATAGACCCAGGGGGTCTCTTTGGAGGGGCATGCATAAGCGCCATGTGGCAGTCATGCCTTCCCATGAGGGAGGAAAGTCCTCCTTGACTTGGGCTTCCATGACTGCCCTTGTGACAGTCCTCTAACGTCCAATCTGCCCACCTACACGCGCATGCAAGGCAGGAGGCATTAATGGACTGTCCTTGGCTGCCATTTGGCGCAATTTCTCTTTTTTCCCATTAAACCTGGAATTCGTCCTACCCAGGAACGGATTCAGAATTCGTCCCTGGGTGGGGCGGATCCCATTTTTAATTCGTCCCAGGGTGGGACGGATTTGGAGAAGGGTGTCTGAAGGTGCCAAATTGCTTTTTGACCTTCCAAAATTGTTGTAAAAGTGGTTAGGACCACTGTTTGACCTCTGAGGGCTGCCCTGGGGGCTATGTGTGTCAAAGCGATCAGTGTTTGCAGTCACATAATCAGATTGGTGCTATTTTGGTGTCTACAGATGCCCCTTTTTGGGATGTGTTGTGCATGGCGCAGCGCCGAGCAAAAATAGATAACCAAAGCACTAATGATTAGGGTTTCTTGGTAACCTAACCAACTTTTGATGCCCCAAGTATGGAAGGGGCATGCATTCTTGAATCCTTGCTTCTGACGAGCGAAGGAACTCAATTCAAGTGTTAACCTTTTTCGGTGAGGTGTTACTTGAACTTGGACATTGATCAGTCATGAATAGGCAAAGGGCGCAACCTTTTGTCCATGGGGGAACCTTGAGTTCATGATTCGGGAATGCCAAGTGTTTGATCAATTTGTGATTATTGCTTGTTTGCTACCCCAAGCAGGAGCGTGATTGTCTTTGTCAATGATTCTTTGAATGCATGCCATTGCCTTGATTGGGTGTGTTTTTGTTGATTGGTGACTAAGTGTGACTACCCCCTCAAGCGACGAATCGATGAGGGAATGACTGCCATGAGAAAAGCGACGAGTCGCTTGACCCAAGATGACTTAGGTGAGGGTGTCTTCAGATGTTTTCCATTTAAAGCTTAAGCAGTTTCCTGACATTTGGACCTATTTTTGGTGGGTAAAAACCCTTTTGGTGATGCCATAATGGGGTGAACTCGTCGAAAACCTGTCTTCCCGTGGAGCGGTCCGGCTATGGTAGCCTTCTTGGGGAAGTAGGAGAGTGACAATTTGAGCCCCGACATCGATTTTCTATGCCAAGAGGTTAAGTGCAAGAGCACTTGTGTCCGGCAATGCTTATTGCTTTGTTTTTGTGTTGCATTTATTTTTTTGTTTTTATTGTTTTTGGTGGTTTGTTGTTTTATTGTTTTTGAGTGGGTTTTGACCCTTTTGTGACGTCGTTTGGGGGTGAAATTGTCGAAAATCCATCTTCCCGTGGAGCGGTCCGGCTATGGTAGCCTTCTTAGGGAGTAGGATAGCGACAATGTAGACCCCGACATCAGTTTTGCTATGCCAAGAGGTTAGGTGCAAGAGCACTCTTGTCTGGCAGTGTTTATTGCTTTTTGTTTGTGTTGCATTTTTTGTTGTTTTTGTTGTTTTGTTGTTTTGTTTTTTTGTTTTGTTGTTCTATTTTTTTGATTTTTTTTTGTGACACCATTTGCGGTCCGGCTATGGTAGCCTTCTTCGGGAGTAGGGTAGTGACAATGTAAACCCCGACATCAGTTTTCTATGCCATTGAATGTCAGGCGCAAAGGTGCCTTTGTTCGGCACTTTTATTGCTATTGTTTGTGGATATTTGCTATTTTTGTTGTTTTGATTTTCTTGCTTTGTGTATATGTCATAATTTCATGTTATGCACAATGATTGATGTTGATGGATGCATGCTACTTTATATTGATGTATGCATATGGTATGATAAATGCGAATGTTGTTGATTTATATGATAGGTAATGGAATGGATGAAATGATTTGTTGATAACTTTGCATTGGCACCATAGACTATACAGGACTTATGGCTTTGTGTACTGGGTGATTGCTGCGGTGAATAGCTTTATAGGCATACATGGTTTTTTCTTGTATGTTATTTTTGTATTTTTTGATGGTGAAGTAAAGCTGAAAAGATATTACAGTTGGTTTAGAATGTAGTTAGGTTTCCTGAGATTCAGATGTTTTAACTAACTAGCCAAGGTTGTACTTTTATCTGACAAGACTTTGAACAAGGTATGAATCGGACTTGTCTTTGACCAAGTTATTTCACATCCTTGTGTGTGCAATTGAGTTCGTTTTATGTGGCATTTGTCATGATATCGCTAGTGCCAGATAGGCTATCAACCAAACTCGTACTGAGGATCACCTAATTAGCTCCACTAACTCCTTTGTTGTATTTAGTCAGATTAATCTGCAGTGCAATCTAGGATACCATAAGCTAGCTCATCCACATGCAAACATTGATCTGCACACAAGTTAATGCGACAGATATATCGTCATGCGGGAGGTTTTCCACGAGTGACCGATAGGCTATCAACCAAACCGGTACTGAGGTTTATCTCATGACCTTCTAAATGCTGAGAGTTCCAAGGATTCAAGTTCAACTCCCTTCTTTTCTTCAATTGTATTGGGATACTTGCTCTTTATAGTGATAATAATCATTGTTTATTTTTGTTATAATATTTTTTTTTCTTTTGAGCAAGGGATTTGGATTTTGAGTGATGAGAATCACTATTGTATGTGCCTTTTGATGTATGCACTTTGAGGGTGATGTCAAATTTTTGGAATTTTGACATGTGCAAATTTTGATGTTTTGCAACTTTTTGAGAACTTTGGATTCTTGGGGAATTGGGTAGGGAAGATTCTTGTCCTTTTGCCAACTCTCAGCATTCTTGGGGTCATTCGCACAGGGGGATGAGCAAGATAACCGTTTCACTTATGGTGACCTGGATTGCTTTGCAAGTTTCATCTTTCATTCACACAACTTGGGAATTGTTTTATGTGTTTGAGCTTGTGATGGGATGTTACGTAACAAGGCGTATTTCAAGTATGACTCTACCTTTGTAAAATCATTTCGACTTTGTACAATTTTGGCTAGAAATTTAAAGACATCTAAATGACGAAAACTCTAGATACATTAAATGACAACCTGACTTATGATATAGTGACTCTATGTATGGTCGTTGTTTTTGCGATATTGTCAAAATGGAAAATGTGAAAAATGGTGGATGCTTGCTAAGTAATGACAGTCCATGGTGCCTTTGACTTCTATGATCAACAATATGTACGATATATGGATGTAATGCTTAATGCAGCTATTATGTAGTGTTTTGATTGATGAAGTATGCATGAGAATGAGATGCAGATTTCTTTTTGAGATTTTGATGGTTTTTCTTGTTTTTGAATTTTCTTGATGGTGACCAAGGGATTTCGAGAATCCTTTGGGGCCTTTTTGGGGTGACCAAGCGATTGAGATAATCCTTGGAGCTTTTGGGGTGACCAAGTGATTGCGATAATCCTTGGAGCTTTTGGGGTGACCAAGTGATTGCGATAATCCTTGAGCTTTTGGGGTGACCAAGCGATTGTGATAATCCTGAGCTTTTGGTTTTGACCAAGCGATTGAAATAATCCTTGGAGCTTTGGGGTGACCAAGCGATTGTGATAATCCTTGGAGCTTTTGGGTTTTGACCAAGCGATTGCGATAATCCTTGGAGCTTTTGGGTTTTGACCAAGCGATTGCGATAATCCTTGGAGCTTTTTGGTTTGGACTATGGCTCTTCAGGGGATAGAGGTACCCCCAGCTTGATGGTCTTTGTGCTCCGGATCTGGCTTTGGAGGTATTGGCATGAATGGATCGGCCCTATGCACGGATAGGAGGATAGGGTCTACCCTCGGTACTGATATTGCTATGGGGTCTCCAGGCGAAAGTTGATCTCTCGTATGCCCAAAGTAGTAGATGCAACACTTGGTTTCACTGTGCTGGGTTAACGCACCACTCATGCCCTGGCCTTAGGTTTAGTTGTTGAAGTGCATCATCAATATCCATGGGGTGTTGATGCTATCGCATGTGATTACTGTGGGCCATCTCTGTTTTATCCTCACCTTCGGCCAATGAGTCCAGCTCATCAAAATCTGGCGATTCTGAGACATGGAAGATTGCATCATCAGGTAGCCCTACGGTCAGAGGTTGATCCTCTTCAAAAGGAGCCTCATGTAAGTTGGGCCTTGGGAGCTCCAAAATCTTGGTCTCTATCGACTCTAAGTGCTCTAGCGCTTTGTATGTATCGAGGGATTTGAGCTCCTCCTCTTTGGTTGGTTCTTGTTGAGGAACTTGGGGCCTATGGAGGGGTGGCTAGATAGCACCCCCATGCCTTGGTAGGGCATTTCATCCCGCTCTTCTTCTCGCTCTGATTCCTCAGAGGCTTCTTGATGAATTTCTAAGGGTGGCCCATAAACCTGAGTGGGTTCCTGAGGAAGGCGCCCGTCATTGGTTATAGGAGTAGCCTCCCGCTCATGTCTAGGAGGCGTCGGGGGTGGTGCTTGATAAGGTCACGGAGACTTGTCTCGCACCCAGGGGTTGTGCCTCTCATAATGTTTTGTCTTATGCATGTGAGGGGTTGGAGTCCTCTCCTGCATAGTGTGTTGGAACAACTCATCCTTCTGGCGTTGAAGGCGCTCTTTGTTAATATGGTACAGTTCCTCTAACTGTAGTCGCTCTAGCTCAAGTTGCGTGAGTTGCGCCCGACGAGCGACATGTTTGGCAAATTCTAAGATAGTTGGTCCCATCGTCTCATGTCTAGAAGGGCTAGATGCCTCTCCTACATATCTATCTCGATCATGGTGATCCGAGATCTCTATAGGCTGCCTCCCTCTATTGGGGGTAGCGGCATTCCCTCGGGGCTTTGGCCTCAGTGAGTGGTCCTGATAGATAGCAGGTGTGGAGGCGTATTGCTCTCGCACTGTATATTGCTCTCGAGGAAGGTAGGGGTCTTCCTCGTGCTCTCTTTCATAAGTGAAAAAGGGACGGACGGAGTTGGCTCACCCTACCTGAAGAGCCGTGCGCTCTGGATTTGACCGGTTGTTGCTAACAATGATGCAAGGTGTAGGAGGGATGGCATAGTCATGTGGCCCCCCCTTATGGACCCCCTGCCATTCTAGCGCTTCATCGCGCAGTGGCCACTTATAGCGGGTGTCTAAGGGAGTTCTCCCACGGGTATACCTCTCCCGAACGGGTGTGTGCTTGGGTGTTGTCGTCGGCAGGGAGTGCCCCTAGAAGGGGTGCCCTTATAGTCCCATTCTGTCAGGGCACGAAGGGGACTACCTTGTGTGTCAGGCCGCCAAGGTGGTATGACCAAATCCTTGGGGCTATACCGGAGGTGACTTGTGCCTCCTTGGATATTCCTCGTAGCATCCGCCCGTGATTGGGCTTGGCTGCGGGTGAGCACCATGACGATGTCTCTCTACAAACTATGTAGTTTTTTTTTTTATTTGTTTATTTTATATATATATATATATATATATATTGTTTTTTTTGTTTTGTGAAGCGTGCATGAAAGTAAAATGTAGATTATTGTTTATTTTTGATGATTTCATTGTTTTTGAATTTTCTTGATGATGGCCAAGTGATTGCGAGAATCCTTGAGCTTTTTGGTTTGACCAAAGGGATTGCGGGCACCTTTGGGGTGACCAAGCGATTGCGATAATCCTTGGAGTTTTTGGGGTGACCAAGCGATTGCGATAATCCTTGGAGCTTTTGGGGTGACCAAGCGATTGCGATAATCCTTGGAGCTTTTGGGGTGACCAAGTGATTGCGATAATCCTTGGAGCTTTTGGGGTGACCAAGCGATTGTGATAATCCTTGGAGATTTTGGGTTTTGACCAAGGAATTGCAAGAATCCTTGGAGCTTTTGGGTTTTGACCAAGGGATTGCGGGAATCCTTGGAGCTTTTGGGTTTTGACCAAGGGATTGCGGGAATCCTTGGAGCTTTTGGGTTTTGACCAAGGGATTTTTTATGGAGATCCAAGCTTGCTCAAACCAATTCTCATTCAAAAGTTGGAAAATATTACCTCACGAATCCTCATTCTGTGGCTATATAGCTAAAAAAAAACCCTAAAATTGAAATGAGTCATATGGGGCCCAAAATTGGGGTGCGCATCCCTCTTACAATAGATAAGCCATAAATAAATTTTCAAGTCCTAACTCTAAATACATTAGGAGAGATTAACCTTCGAACAACTCAAAAAGCATAAAAAATTAGGTGAGTAATTTTAAAACCTAATTTTGGGGCACTAGATGATGGAATTTGGCCCCGAAAACTAGTTTTTTTGGACAAATACAACTCTAGGTATTTGTTTAAAAATCTCCCAACTAGCTCCCTGTCAAATTTCACATCAATCGGAGCTACGGTTGAGAAGTTATGGCCCCGAAAAAATGCACTAAAATTTAGGGAAAAAAATAAGATTTCCCATATTTTGTTGGATGCTCCTGCATCACTTATGGGCACCTTTGGGGCACTTTTGGGTTGACCAAAGGGTTCATGGACACCTTTGGGGCATTTTGGAGTGACCAAGCGATTGCGGGAATCCTTGGAGCTTTTGGAGCGAGTGACAAAATGCGTAGATTTTTATCTTTTGTTTATGATTTTTCTGATTTTTTTTTGTTACACAAAGCAGAAAAGATCACACACATGCAAGCAATGATTATCTCTTTTAAAGATTAATGGTGTGTCCTAGATTGGTTTAGTGTGTTTTTTTTTTTTGTTTTTTTTTTGAAATTTTTGAAGAACGTTTAAATGCATAATGAAGGCTCTTATGACTCCCATAATTGGTCGCCCCTTCGATATACCATTGCCAGGCCGATATACCAACCTCTCTATATACCCGCCCTTACGAGAGGGAAACTATAGGTACGTGAGAGAAGATGGTACGTGGAACGTAGGCGGTACGGAAGGGGGATTGTCCTATTTATGACACCTACCATAGAAGACTTATCCTCGCGCTATGGGAATCACCCCAACGACACTCTGTCAGCTTTTGTCAGGATTTACATCGAGCAACAGTGACAATCGGGGTAAATGGATGCAAAAATCAAGCCAAGGTGGTGATGAACCCACCATTGGTCTTGATCAAGGGCTGGGGTCTTACGACCAGCTCCTTGGTTTAAAAATGCCGCGTGAAGTGTGTGTGATTCATTTTAATTTAAAAAATGAAACAGGAAAGCAAAAGCCACTTTCCCTAAGAAGGCAAAATTGATAGAAAATCAAAAAATAGAAAACATAAATTTGACAAAAGCTTGTTAGAAACCCCTACCTCTTCTCTGCCCAAAAGGATTTTTTTGATCCTCGGCTCTAAAACTGCACAGACAGAAATTCATCCCTGGGTGAGACGAATTCCAGAATAGAATTCGTCCTAGGCTGAGATGAATTCAAATTCATCCCAGGGTCAGACGAATTCAAGGACTGTATTCGCCACAGGCTGGAACGAACCACAATCAAAGTTCTAAAAACGGTACCTGTGAGCAAGAAAACACAAATTTTGATCAGTTTCTTGATCTTAAAAAAATCAAGGGATAGGGTCCCACCGTGATCGCCATTGAAAGCATGAGATTTCGAAAACAAAAAGGGAAAACTCCAAACACGATGCAAGAACGAAACTAAACTTGATGCTACAAATTAGAAATGCGTAAAATGGAGAAAGCATAGACAAATTGGAACCCAAATGGAACGAAACAACCCTCTTCTTTTATTGATGTATTTCAAATTCGGTTACAATTCGCTTCCTCCCTTTTTAGGGGAGAGGAGCATCAAACTTGTCTCTTGGTCACATCAATGGAAAGTCATCTCTCTTCCGCGTGCCCACATGCAAAATGGGTGGGCCAAAGTGTTGTCGTCACTGATGTGAATGAATCTTTGATCCTTGCTGCTCCTCCTACATTCAAAGAAACAACAAAATCGTTAGTAGCACTTGTTGCAAAGATAAAGTGTTTGTCCTCTAAAAAACAATGAAGGATGCATGCATGAAACTGAATAAAAGGATAAATGAACCGAATCAAAATAGTCTGCAAATTTCACAGAAACAAGGGAACATCACCAGAAGGTCTCTGCAAGTGAAACAGTCAGGAAATTCTTCACCGATTCAAATTTTCTCCTAGGCGGGATGGATTCAACTATAATTCATCCCGGGGTAGGACGAATTCGACTGTAATTCATCCCGGGGTAAGACGAATTCACCTACAACAAAGCGTCGAAGTGATACTGCCCCAAATGTCATGTCTAGGGAACTCCAAAAGACCTACAAACTTGGGGTTAGCTAATTGGGGGCATTTTGGGAAGACCCAGATGGTCGGATTTCCCCAATTTGGCCTCCATCCATGGGAATTTGATGCTGCTACCTGCAAGTTAGTGAGGACAAAAAAAGCGACAAAACATGATAAGATTTGATCAAAGCATTGTGAAATCAGAATTACAAACTATTTAAGCAGCATAAGATGGAATGCAAGATAAAAAAATGACAAAAAAGGACAATCTTCCATGAATCCCCAATCGTTCCTAAAAAGGAAGATTAGGCTCGCAGTAGTGCGGGGCACCCGGGCGGGTCGCCCACCGTTGGAACCTGATTTCGGCACCAATCCACTTGGGATGGGTCCAAAATCTCTTGTAATGTGTTGTCGATGAATGGGTGGAATAATGTGGTCAAGTGTCGGGTTTTGGATCCGGATTCACACTTCCAATAACCACCCAATGACCTCCCTTGCGAAAGAGATCAAGGATGTGGAAGAGGTGAATCAAAAGGGTAAAGCGTGGTATCAATTTGGCAGCACTTCATTGCTTGAAAATGCTTCCAACCTATCCTCTTTGGGTGAGAAAGTTCACCATTTTATAGACCCAGGGGGTCTCTTTGGAGGGGCATGCATAAGCGCCATGTGGCAGTCATGCCTTCCCATGAGGGAGGAAAGTCCTCCTTGACTTGGGCTTCCATGACTGCCCTTGTGACAGTCCTCTAACGTCCAATCTGCCCACCTACATGCGCATGCAAGGTAGGAGGCATTAATGGACTGTCCTCGGCTGCCATTTGGTGCAATTTCTCTTTTTGCCCGTTAAACCTGGAATTCGTCCTACCCAGGAACGGATTCAGAATTCGTCCCTGGGTGGGGCGGATCCCATTTTGAATTCGTCCCAGGGTGGGATGGATTTGGAGCAGGGTGTCTGAAGGTGCCAAATTGCTTTCTGACCTTCCAAAATTGTTGTAAAAGTGGTTAGGACCATTGTTTGACCTCTAAGGGCTGCCCTGGGGGCTATGTGTGTCAAAGCGATCAGTGTTTGCAGTCACATAATCGGATTGGTGCTGTTTTGGTGTCTACATTATCCATAAAAGATGAGATTGGTATGATTTAAATTAGAACCATTGAAAAGGTATATCAATATATGCTCAAGATAGAGGAAATTTTGTTGTGTAGGTAATAAAATAATGCTAGAGGAGGAAGAGAAAAACATAGTGGATGATGATAACAAAGGTAGGAGGGAGAATATATTACTTAGAATAGGGAAAATAGATATTTCTTGAGAGGAATACAAAGGTATGGTAGAGAAATAGGTAAAGAATTCCCTAGAAGTTGTTACAAATATAGAGAAGTTGGCCATGAGGCATATGAATACCCTCAATCACAATAAACTAGTGGGCATAGAAAAAAAGTCTTAAGCCATATTACACAAGCAAAAGAATAAAATGCAGCCTCACCAAAGCACATGGAGGAACCAAAATAAGGATAATACCTTATGACAAAAATGATATTATTGAAACTAATAAAGGAGGTGCATGAACCTAAGCAAAGAAGAAATTTATTACAAGGTGATTATGGATAGTGAAAGCACTGATAATTTAGTGTTAACAAATATGGTAGAGGAACTTGGTTTGAAGAAAATATAGCATTTGAATCTTTATAAAGTATTGTTGTTAAAAAATGGAAATCAAATTCTGGTAATTGAACAATGTATGGTAAATTTCTAAATTGTCTCTCATAAGGATGTGATTCTATCTAACATGATATCAATTGGTGCATGTCATATTATGTTAGAGATACCATACCAATTTGACAAAAATACAATACATGACGGTACATTGAATACTTATTCCATTGTCAAAGATCGTAAAAGTTATGCATTAAGTCCATTGAAGGAAAAAAGAGAAGTGGGAAACAAACTTGAAGTTTGTCTAATCTCTAAAAAAAAATATTTCAAGGATATGAAGAAAGGAGAAGCATGTTTTTATTTCATTGCTAAAATATTGGAAGAATGTACATCAAATTGGATTGATGACATTCTACAAGAAATGAAGGATTGGTTGGAAAAATATGTTGACATTATTTTAGAAGAATTACATCACTCAAGTTTTCTAAATAATATAGACTTCATACATCACTCAAGTCATCATATAGACTTCATACATCACTCAAGTTTTCTAAATAATATACACAATATATATTGGACAAGGGGTTCATCAAGGAGATATTAATCCCATGTGCAGTACCTATTAGAATTAAAGTGCACTATGCCTTCACCTTGACACTTGTCGGTTTTTCACTTGGCATTTGTCATGTTATCAAATAGGCCTTATGCCTATATATGTAATCCATTTGTATCAATACATATCTCATATGTTTTCTCCTCCTAAAATTTGGTATTAGAGCTCCAGGATTTATCTGGCCTTATGAGCTTGAGGGGGATTTCCCTCATGGAAATCCCCCCTCATCCTTTCCCCCCAATTTTTCATTTTTTTCTTCATTTTATTTTCAAACCAAGGAATATGCTCTCCATCATTGATGGGTCAGAAACCAAAATTTTGCAAAAGAATAATGGCTGAAATTTTTATTTTATTGGGAGGTTTAGTTATTTGGTGTCCGTCCACAGAAGTAATTTCTCCTCGGAGAAATGAAAAACGAGATACCATTCCTGACAACCAATTTTTTTTTATCACTATTTTGCAGGTTTTCTAGTTTAAAATGGAGTTCACATGCCTTGGTTGCATATCCGTTGATAGAGGAAAATATTGGCGTATGGCGTTGGTTAACTCCCACCATGGCAGCGATGGTTGCTAGGCCACCAGATCTGAATATTAGGAATTTTTTGTTTCCACCAGTGCTCCTCAAATCCTATCCAAAGGAGGCGTTGGTGTTGCTGGTGAAGAACCTGGCTGGAGCGCATCATCCACATGCTCGATATAACCCAAGAGAAGGAGTGGATGAACAATGGGGAACTGCACCTCTGAGGATCCAGCCTTCATTCATGGATATGAGCACATTTTTAGGTGGGAAGTATATGTTAAACCCATGAAGAAAGTAGTTGTTCAAAGGTCATCTGAGCTACATTGATTTCAAGTTTGTTGCCTGCATTATTTAGAAAAATTTTAGAGATGTCGTGGTTCCCTGCATGATCGTCACATATACCCTAGCAGAAGTGAGTACAATCTGTTGTTGTAGAGACTATTGTTAGACACAAATAGAAGCGTGGCGTCCAACCCTTCTAAAGCTATCGATATTTTTTAAACATGCGATGCATCATAGTAGATGAATTAGAATGTTTTGCAACGTTAGCTTGGAACATAGTCATTTTGGCACACTCGCCATCTCTCTCAGAAGACTCTTAAACTATAGTCCTCCACAAAATCACTCTAAAAATTTTGACGCTTGTTGTAAATTGCTGTGCGAGATCCGATGGTGTAATGTAATCTAATGTCATAACCAGTTAGTTGTTCTATTTTTTCATTGATTTTAGCAGAGCACTATTTGTTCGCTGCAATGTCACCGCCCTTCGTGAATGTGGTTTAGTGAAGTTGTGATCATGCTCTTTGGTTGATCGTTGGTCATGATGTCTAAACAAATCTCCGAGTCTTGTCACCTCTCTTCCGCTGGCCTTTGATAGCATTGCTCCTCTACGGTGATGGGTTATGTTTTTATTGCTCTGCAAGGATGTGGAATTGGCCCACAAGAAAAATTTGGTGCAACAAAATGGGTGCAGCAAAAGCATGGTTCACTTGCAACATATTACTGTTTATTTCCCCTTTGTCAGGTGATGGACTACAACAGATCTTTGAGGGTATTTCCATGATGGAGGAAGCAAGTGATATACGTGCCATTTTTTTAAGCTCATCTGCTCTACAATCTCAATCTATTTTGTGGCCCCATCCTCCTCAATGCTTGGTTGTAGCTGCAATGGAGGTAGATTTTACATTGCATGATGTAGTCATGTAATACGATGATGATGATCAAGATAATTTTTGAATGGTGCAATATGGAGTTGCATTTATTTTTCCACCGCTATGTTAACTTCGGCCAGATGGAAATGGAGCTGAGCATTGGATTTGCTGCACTACTTTTATAGCCAGTTGTCCGTGATTGCGTCGAAGATTTTTGATATTTTTGCAGTAGAAGCCGTGATTTTTTTATGGTGAATAATATTCCTGGGTTGGCAGGTGTTGGATGTCTGAATAGTTTTGGCATCAATGTTGTGGTTTTTTATGCTATCATACTATCGTTGTTCGGTTGTCATCTATGAAGTTGCAGACTGAAGGAGCGAAATTGAATTCCTCATATAGAAAGCAATTTTGAAAATGTGATGTTTGTTCACCCAACATCTAGAGTATTCAACAAGAACCTGGAGTGGTTGATCACAATGTTTTTCATTATCAACTTTATCTAAATGATGGGAATTTTATTGCATTTGATAGTGAGAAAGACACCTAGTTCCTATTTGTGCCCATGAATCTACGTTCAAATCCACTCATGAATCTTCAATTGTATGCGAAATTAAAAATTTGGAGGGAAATATTTTTTTTAGTTGTTGACAAAGACTTTATGGACATATATGCTTGATTAACTTGTTAGGTAGTGGGGAGGGCCCCACTCATTTGATTCCACCACAATGAGGCACACATGGCCTATGAATTTTTCCTTGGAGGATGGAATTTTAATTGGCCCTATTTTTTTTTCCACATGGAGAGTGGAAGGCTGATGTTTTTTAATTCCGCCTGAGTGCGATGCCAAGAATATGATATTCCTAAGGTTTATTTTTCTGCCTAGAGAGGCATGCTATTTTTCTCATGCATGGAAAACTTATTGAGATCCGACTATAGCCATGTTTATAGTCATTGGAAATATTTTTTCAAGATGGACACATTGGTGGTGTCCATTTGTAATTATGAGGCTGTTTCATTTGAGTTTTTAAGCCTCAAAGTTTTCTACCTTGGAGTGCACTCTCGGTTGAACCCGACACTCCCAAGGAACTTGTAAGTGAACCTAGTATCTAGTATTCTCATATTTCTACTTGGCGGATGCAGTGGCTAGTTACCCATACATTCTGGTAAGATGAGGTGACTACCATAAGGACACTTATTCTAGGGACTACAGACATAGACACCCTAGACTCTATCCAATGTTTTTTCGGATCTACTTCTGAAGACTATATATGAAGACACGTCATAAGATTCTCTTATTATCTTCTTGTTCTCCTTCATATTTGAATCTATGGCTCATTTTATTGTATTGAGTGCATTTTTGGCAGATACCGACACTCTTATATGGCTCATTTTTCCTTTGTATTAAGGTGCATTTTTGGTAGAAACCGACACCTTCTAGATTGATTTTCACCATGAGGGGGGATGATATTCATGGTGAACCTAGTTAGTGACTTACGAGAGGTAACATCCTCTGAGGATGACCTGCAGAGGCAACAGACCTAGGAGTGGTTGACCCTGAGGCACCCATGATGACCCTGAGGCACTTAGACGGTTGACCCAGAGGCAACAGACCCGAGGAAGTGGCTGACCCTGTGGCAACATAACAAGATGTATACACCGTTGATCTAGCATTTTTCACAACTGGAGAGCCAAGCGCATAGAGCACGAGCCTAGACCAAATCAACAATAAATAAGGATGATAGAATTTTTTTAGAGAAGTCAACATTAAGGGGGAATGTTACCTAATGTTGACTTGTTTTTTTTTCTTTAGTTAGGATAGAGCACGAGCCTAGACAAAATCAACTATAAAGAAGGATGATAGAATTTTTTTAGAGAAGTCAACATCAAGGGATAATGTTACCTAATGTTGTTGACTTATGTTTTTCTTTAGTTAGGATAGTGCACTTTAAGGGGGAATGTTAGAATTAAAGTGCACTATGCCTTCACCTTGACACTTGTCAGTTTCACTTGACATTTGTCATGTTATAAAATAGGCCTTATGCCTATATATGTAATCCATTTGTATCAATACATATCTCATATTTTTTCTCCTCCAACTATACTAGCACCCAATAAAGGAGGAGAATGATGGATGTGCATAGACTCCCAAGTAATTGATAAGATTACGATAAAATATAGATTTCTATTACATCATATGGATGACTTGATGCACTATTTTAATGGATTAGAGTACTTCACAATTATTTATTTGAAGAGTGGTTACCATAAAATTTGAATTAGAGAAGAAGATGAGTGGAAGACTATATTTAAGACCAAAGAGGGATTGTTTGAATGGCTAGTTATATCATTTGATAAAAAATACACCTAATAATTTTATGAGGTTGATGAGTGAATTTTGAATATTTTCTTGATAAGTTTGGGGTAGTTTTGTTTGACTATATTTTGGTCTTTAGAAAAATAAAATAAGAAAACCTAATGCATGTGAGATTAGTTTTGCAAAAATTGAAAAAGAAAAATTGTTGATCAATTTATATTAATATAGTTTTATGAATAAATAATTAGTATACTTGGGATTTTTATATTGGATGATGGTTTATAAATGCATATAGCAAAGGTGAATGCTATTGTAGAGTGGTCATAACCAACGAGTATCTATGAAGCTAGAATTTTTCATGGTTTCGCAAGATTTTACAAAAATTCCATCAGGAAATTTAGTGAATGTTTTGCTCCAATCATGAAAATGACGAATGGAGATATACACAAATTTAAATGGATAGATACAATAGAAATGAGATTTCAAATATTGAAGAATAAATTCATAGAGCAATAAATTTAGGCATTTCTAAACTTTAACAATGTTCTCCAAGTAGATTATTACACCTATGAAATATCCATGAGAGGAGTTTTCAGCCAAGAAGGTAGACCTATTTTCCATTTCAATGAAAATTTAAATGAGACAAAGAATAAATATTTGGTTTATGATCAATATCTCTATGTCGTTATGCAAAAAGTAAATAATTAGAGATATTATCTATTACCAAAAGAATTTGTATTGTTCTAGATCATCAAAATTTGCAATTCATTAATAGTCAAGGGTTGAACCAAAAACATATGAAAATAATGGAGTATTTTGAATGTTACTATTTTTTTTAAACATAGAAGTGGACATTCAATTATGTAGTTGATTCCTTGAGTAGAAGAAACCTATTTATGAATACAATGAAGATTGAAGTTACAACTTTTTATGCTATGAAAGAGATTTATGTTGATGATTTAGAATTCAAGGAAGATTGGGCAACTTGTAATGACCCTACTGTAGGACATAAAATATCATGGAAGGATTATTATTCCAAGAGGTATTATTGTTTAAGGAATAGCATTTATGCATACCATGGAGTTCAAAGAGGTACAATATATTAAAATAAAAAAATAGTGGGGTACTATATGGATATTTTGGAATAGATAAAACTCTAAAATAACTTTGTGAGAGCTATTACTAGCTAGAAATAAGCATTGATGTCTAGATTTATCAAATATATGAAAGGAAAGAGCTAGAATATCAAGTTATATCACCCATTGTTGATACAAGAAAGGCCATTGGAAGATATTAGTATGGAATTTATCCTTAGATTACTCCAAGCAAAAAAGAGAAATATTTTAAGTTTCGTTGTTGCTAATAGATTTTTGAGGATGGCACATTTTATACCTCGTAAAAAATGAATGATGCTACTCATATTTTTGACTTGTTCTTTCAAGAAGTTGTAAGAGTATATGGTTTACCAAAAAGCATTGTGTTATATATAGATGCAAATTTTGTAGATTACTTTTTATGGATATTATGGAAAATGTTGGGTGTAATATTGAGTTTTAGTTTATATTATCACCCTCAAATGGATGGAAAAATTGAAGTGGTGAATAGAAGACTTGAGAATTTGCTATAGTGTCTAGTTGGAAAGAAGCCAAAGTTGCGGTAGACCATATTGGCATAGGCAAAATTTGCATATAATAATCAGTAAATAGTAGTACAAGCAATATTTCATTCTAAACTATGTACGAAAATTATCTAAAAGGCATGGATGAGTTATTGAGTATAACTAATTTTTATAGACCTAGTGCTATAGCAAAGTATTTTGTTGAATAAATGCACGATTTACATCAAGAAGTGAAGGAAAAATTGGAAAAGAATGTCATGTAATACAAGCAACATGCTGATATCAAGTGTCAAACATGGAGATTTAGTTTTGGTATATTTCCGAAAACAAAGATTCCCAAAGGGTACTTACAATAAGATCAATTAGAAAAATATTGGACCTTGTAAGGTTTTGAAGAAGTTTGTGGCAAATGCCTGTAAAATTAAACTCCTAGAAGGGGTAGACATCTTGTCAATGTTTAATGACATAAATATATATCCATACTATAACCACTCTACATGTAGTACTAAATACTTCACCATTGAATTTACAATAGAATAATGAATAGCACAATTACCAAAAAAGGAAGAAGATAAAATAGAGAAAGTGATAGACTATAGAGTAACCTAAAGAACAAGAAGTAAAATATAGTATGAGTATCTAGTCAAGTAGAAAAAATAGACAGTTAACATAGCAACATGGATAAATGCTTTTGATGTTGCTAAACATGGCATATCGATTATAAATTTAAAAAAAAATCATGAGATATGCTCATGAAACATTTCTTCTTTTCGATAAGTGTGATGTGGAAGCCTTTGTTACAAAATAAAAGGTTATTAAAATAATTGATGAACCATTTGGATAACTCCCAAAACCTTGTAGATAATAAGAGGAAGTGCCTATGGTAGTGATAGAGAGGATAATATAAACAAATAAGGTAGATAAGAAAAGAGATAGGACCTAGAAAGGAATGGATAAGAAAATCATAGAAGAGTGTAGCATAGTGAATATATCTAGTTTTGGTATTTGAATGGTGGATTTGGTAGACAATATTTGAGAATGAAGGTGTTAATATTCATATTTTACATATACTTTCGACATTTTAAAAATAATATACTTTAGTTTAAGCATTGAGTGTACAATTGTGTGAATACTATTGTTGTCAAAATTATTTATCTCAAACTAAAATGTGAGTTCTAGTTAAAAATAAATCATACTTTAGATAGAGCCAATGATAGCTGTAATTCACATAATTAGTGTTATCTACGAATCATTTGAGAAATTTTCCATCGAGTAAAGGTAAACATCATTTGAAGTAAGTGTGTGATTACCATTCCCAATTAGTTAAGGATTTCATTCAAAACTATAGTCACAGACTCTCTAAAAATATCAAAGTGTCATCAACAAAGGATGGAAGTGTCATGCCATTAGAGTATTATCATTCAGTCACTACATTGTCATATTAAAGTATGATATACTATTGTCTTATAATATTGGTGTTCAATTGAATATTGCAATACCATAGTGAGGAATTCTAAATAAACTATCATACAAGAAAACCAACTATAAAAGTGAACATTAGTTTAATTTGGCATATAATTAGATTGATGTACAATAGAAAATTATCATACGAAGAGGATATCATATCTAGACAAAAATATTTTTGGTGATAGTACAAAGAGGTTTTCATCATATTGATTTTGTCATCTCATGTTGTTTGCATCAGATATAACGATGGTCAATCTTAGACTTGGAAACTGGGTATGATTTATATATAATATCAATCGTGTAGTAATGTCACATGCAATATGAATTACTAACAACATTTTCAAGGATGATACTTTATATTTGTGATTTTTTAGATCATATCAAAATCATATATATTTTAGATGTATCCTATTAGTATTTTGAAGATAAAGAAATAATTTTTTGTCCAATTATCCTTAACTTTTGGGATACTTTTTTTTTATCAATTTTGATCACCTCCTTAATGATAGTTGTCTATGATATATAATAGAAGGAGGATCGAACAAAATAAAAGTACTTAAGGTTTTATAAAATTATTTTTGATAGGACCTTTGAAGGATCAATAGTAAGAAATGATGGTAGTGTAGTTAGAGTGATTATGGAAGTGTATTATGACATTTTAATAATTGTATTATAATTATCATAAATAATGAGATAGATATATTTTTAGTTTTTATTGGTATATCGTTGGCCAAATAGAAATGTCTCAAGTCAAAATAAAACTCATAAGTCAAGGTATCAACACTTAAGGATGGTGAAATAAATCATTTTAATATTAGCCTTATGTATTTGGTATATTAATATGTCATTATCCTTTCAAGATATGATAATGAAATATGTTTATAAGAAAGGAATCTCAATTGAATACTTACATGCAAATTTAGGTTTTCTAGCACATATTTTCAAATACATCATCTTGTAATATGATAATAATATTGATCTCAAACTTTGATATTAATTTATTATGTTTGGATCTTACATGTTGTAATTATTAACTATGAATGGATTTAACAATGAAACACTCTTTTATAATATTGTCAATTAATATTATTTATTGGTTTTGTGATACATACAAGTATTAAATTTTTCATGTTGTTACCAATACAATAGATAAAATATATCTATATTTTCACTCTAGAATACATGATATCATGGCTTATGATGAAGACTTTTGTGGAAATAAAGTAAATAAGTCAATAATATGTGGTATAGTCTATTATAAGATCCAAAATTTAGAGAAAACATCCGTAAAATTTTAATTTTATCCCCTTATATATATTCAACTAAAAATATTCTTAAAATAATTGAAGAAGAAATATGGAGGTATAATTTTCATTGAATACTACTTAAGCTCTAAATTTGTCCAAGGATATTTGGATTCAAAATTATTCACTATTGTGAGAGTATTTAGAAAACCTTGAAAAAATCCTTTCATATAGGTAATCATGGATAAATTTAAATATAGATCAAAGGATCTATTTATTGATGTGGTGATTATGTAATATGGGAATAGAGATCCAAAGTTGAGAGAATGAGGGTTTATGCATAGTGTAAACTATAATTTTTAATGGCTATCAATCATCACAACACCTCTTGGATTCTGTGGAGGTTGAGTGCTCTGAGCACAAGTAATGGAGATCAATGAAGAAGGCCCTTTGGGGCCAAATATTTAGGGGTTTTGTGGGCCTCCTGGAGGGTTATCAAGAATCTAGCATGATCATGCAAATATTATGTTCAACAAGGATAATATTCATGACACCGATTCAAGTGAGTAGCAAGAAAGGTGAGTAGGGGAAATTAATATCCAATATTCCTCCATGTATGTGGACCAAAAAATCCAAAAAAATATAGGTATTGAACAAAACTGATCACCCTTTTCAGTAAATAGCACAAAATAAGGAGGAAGGGCATCCTTTTTGAAGGTAAAAACAAGGGTTTAAATGAAATAGAAACAAGATTCAAGATATAGATCAAGCAAAGGGAGATAACATGCTCAGAGTAGATTCAGATCTCGATAAAGCTACAACTGCGGCTAGGGCATATAATAAAAAATATTCAGTCACAACAAAAACAATTGAAGGGATGGAGCCCAAGGTCCTCCCTCCAAATCTAAATTTTAAAGAAGCTATCAGTGTAGGACCATCTCAAATAAGAGGGGAAAATAGCTAATAATTGCCAAGGAAACCACTGATGATGTCAAAAATCAATCCAAGGAAAACATAAATGGGTTGTATGAAAGTAGCTAATGGATCCACATTAGGGGAGTTGGCAATGGAGGATAGTCAATATCAAATAGACACGATGGATAGGAGAGGAATAATTTTCCGATTCATGGGATTTTGACTAAATTTTGCTACCATTAAGCAATAGGCTTCCAAAAACTAGAGAACTAAAGGTGAGTTCAAAATCTCTATTTACCCTAATGGTTATTTTCTTGCTATGTTTTACATTGAAAAATATAGGAAGGATATTTTTCAAGGGGTGCCATGGTTCTTAGGTAGGGCAGGGCTTTTCATGAAGCCCTGACATACTAAGTTCAAATATGAGGAAGAAATATCAACTTCTCCTATCTAGGTCCGTTTATTCGACCTCCCAGCAGAATACTAGAATCCAAATACTTTAGCAACAATTGGAAATTCTTTAGGAGTCTTCATGATGATAGCAGATAGCACTCAACATTTGTATCACATGATCTATGCTAGGATTTGTGTTCTAATTAACCTTGACAAACCTCTTCCAGAGAGGATTACTTTACAATATGAAGAAGAAATATGGGAGCAACAAGTAGAGTGCAAAAATATCCCTTTTAGATGTATATTATATCACTAATATTGTCATATAGCCAAGGACTATCCTCAAAATCTCCTAAATAAAGAGAAAGAGGATAAGGATTTAGCAGGATTTCAAATCACCAAAGAGAAATTAAAAAATAATAATATAACACCAAAAAATAAAATAGCAATTTCACCTAACGTATTTGAAGTTCTACCTGTAGATGAACATTCATATGAGGAGGACGAAAAAAAAGAAAATTTGATTAAGGAACCACAATATGATAAAGATAAGGAACAATAAGGAATGTATGATGAAATAGGAATAAAATAAACCACCCTAATTTTAAGAAAAAATGGAGGAGAACCATCTCATCCAGCAATGGACATTCAAGAGAAGAACAACATAGGAAATTTAAATAAGTGCAAAACTAAATTCTAAATTCAATAAAAAAAAAAATTATTTCTTCAAAAATATCATATGGATCCCAAAAAAAATGTCTGGCTTTCAAGTAATTATTATATAGCCTTTACATGAACCAAAAGATAGGATGTAAATCCAACCAACATCATATGGCAAAGGAAGGTCAAAATTTAATTGATGAAAGTAAGGTATTAGAGCTTACCCAATAATTCAAATCATGTTAATTATGAATATTATCACTTGGAATATTAGGGGACTTAAATAATTTCCTTATAAACAATAAAAAATTAGAAGAATGATTCAAAAAAATCAGCCTCAACTTCTCTTTCTTCAAGATACGAAGATCTCTATGGGTGAAATAGAAATTATAGCAAAAAATATTTGGTCATCCAGTAAAGTAGTGTCCCTCATCACCCAAGGGACCTCGAGAGGAGTGGCAAGTATTTGGAATCCAAAGGAAATTACAATACAATACATGATGGGGAGTAAGATAATGCTACCAATGGTTACCTAAAACAGAGATTCAAATCAAGTTATTATTTATATAAATATCTATGCTCCATGTACTGTATAAGAGAAATGAACAATATGGATAATTATAGCTTCTATCACCTCACAATTCCTAGAAGCTAGGGCTTTGATAATAGGATATTTCAACTCTATCCTTTCTTTATAAGAAAAATAGGAGTAAGTAAGAAGTTGGATGGGAGTTCCAAACTCATGAAGGAATACATGACCAAACTTCATCTAGTGGATATCAATCCAACCAATGGTTTGATGACTTGTTTCAATAGAAGAAAAGGATCGGCATGCATTATTGAAAGGCTAGATAGGTTCTTGATTTTAGATAAATATTTAATTCAAGGACACATCCCTAAAGTGAAAATATTAAACAATGCGGGATCTAATCATTGGTCAGTTTTAATTGAAGCGTGGAAAACCAAGGGTAAGCCAACTCCTTTTCATTTTTAGTTAATGGGACTCAGATAATAATCTTTCAAGTCAAGGATACAACAATGGTGGTAATTAGGTAAGCAAAGACATGGTACTAAGATATACTATTCAATTTTGAAACTTGGAAAATGTTAGAAAGAAGAATTCAAGTTTGAAGGATCAAATTAAAGAGGATGAGGAAGCAAGGATGGAACTTTTACAAAATATCATAGAAATCAAGATAAAAGTTGAAGAGGGAAACAAATTTGAACAATATATGATAGAATTGTTAAAGGTAAGAGAAGTAGAATGTGAAATATTGGAATCAAAAATTGTCTCTCTAATGAAGGAAGTTGAAACGACTAATGGTAAATTACAATGAGACATAAGGTTAGGGAAACATAAAGAGGATTCAAGCTTCCAAGAAACAAAGACATCAAAAGAAGAATAACACGTGGCTTATGCCAATGCACTAAATTAAAAAAGCATAAATAAATAAGATGGCAAAGAAGATCCATGGACATAATTCAATTACAAGAAAAATAAAAGAAGAAGCACATGACCATATTATTCAAGGGACTCAAAGATGTTACAAAATTTCTTCCATGGCTATTATTTTTCATGTAAAAAATATGATCATAGAGTTGTATATTGCACTAGTTATGTGAAAGATAATGTTGATAGAAATTTCAATTCTTTTGTACCTCTTATGAATAACAATATCATATGTTACAAATACAATAATTTTAGGCACAAGGCAAAATGGTGTAAAATGGTATTTCCTAAACCAAGCAAAAATAATACAACTTCGACAGTTATGAGAGAAAGAAAAGAGCAAGACAAATTTAAGTTAATGTTAGTGCAAAAAACCCTTCATGTACAATATAAAGGAAAATAGTGGTTCCTTGATAGTGATTGTTCTAGTCATATGACAGGAGATAAAAGTAAATTTCTTGTACTTAAAGAAATCAATGGAGGGTTAGTTAAATTTGGTGACAATGGTTAAAAAAAATTGTGGGAAAGGAAATTTAAGTTTATATAATGGAAAAACAAGGACAAATAATGTATTGTATGTCAAGGGATTGAGACACAATTTACTAAGTGTAATCCAACTTTGCGATTAGGAACACATGGTTACCTTTCATCCAAATAGATGTGAGATCAAAAAATCTAAAACTAGAAAGCTCATTGCAGATGCAAATAGAACTACAAACAATATCTACATGATAAGCAATATTAAGAGAGACAAATGCTTCTTATCACAAGAATATCATATTTGGTTGTGGAATAGAAGAATGGATTATTTGAAATTTGATAACATAGTAAAAATAAGCAACAAGTAGGTAGTCAAATATTTACCCAATATAAAAAGGCCACAAAACACAATTTGTGCACAATGTAAGCGTGGGAAGCAAACTAGAAAAAGTTTCAATTCAAAAGGATTTATGTCATATGAGCAACTAAAACTAGTGCACACTGACCTATGTGGTCCTACAAGGACAAAGAGTCTACAAGGTGAAAGTTACTTTATATTATTTATAGATGATTATTCTAGAATGATTTGGATAGCCTTCTTAAAAGAAAAGTCAAAATCTCTTGAGAAGTTTAAATCTTTTAAAGAATTAGTAGAAACTGAAATAGCTAGAAGGATTAAGAGTTTAAGATCACATAGAGGAGGATAATTTACCTCAAATGAATTCATAGAATTTTGTGAACAACATGAGATCAAAGGAGAATATTTTTTTTTTGGGCCACTTTGGTCTGAGAGACCATGAACAGGGGGTTCTACACCATCAAAGTCACCCGGGAGTCGCACTCGACCCTACCCGCACAAAAATTATCAATTGGATTTTGGATGCCCAATTCAAATTTTTGGTAGGGTGGAGATTTGAACCTAGGACCTCTCTTGGAGGATTTCCCTCTCCTCTCCAACTCATCTACAACACCTGGGTGATCAAAATAGAATATTTAGCAGCAAGAAATCCTCAAAAAAATGGGGTAGTTAAAATGAAAAACATGATTGTTGAAAATATGACCATAGCCATGTTAAATGAGTCTATGATTTTAGATGATTTTTGGAAAGAGGCAGTACATATAGTAGTGTATATCATCAATAGAGTTCAAATAGGAGTAAATAACCACAAAACCCCATATGAGCTCTAGAAAGGGAGACCAACCATAGTAAAATATTTCAAAATATTTGCAAGCAAAATATTATATAATACGAGAAGAGAAAAATTTGGGTAAGTTTAACTCAAGATGTGATGAAGGTATTTTCCTCGGCTATTCCACTAAGAGAAAATCCTATAGATGCTATAACAAGAGGATGCATACAATTATAGAAAGTATAAATGTGATAATTGATGAGCAAAATAGATCAAAAGAACCAGCTTGAGAAATTGTATATGAAGAAGAAGAAAGTTACCAAGAAGAATTATGTGAAGAATCATAAGAAGAAGAAACACAAAGATTGCTACCTAAAACTCCATCCAGGTATGTGTATAAAAATCATCCAAGAGATATAATAATTGGAATTCCAGATAAGAGACATATAAGAAGGAAGATAATAGGAACGAGTGAGTATGCAAAATTTTCTTTGTTATCTAAAATTGAGCCCAAGAATTTCAATGAGGCAAGAGAAAATAGGTTTTGGGTCAAGTCAATGAATGAGGAACTGAATCAAATAGAAAAAAGTGAAACTTGAGAACTTTTCCCATAACCAAAGGATAAGAATTTAATTTGCACTAAATGGGTTTTCAAAAATAATTTAAATGAAGAATGGTCAGGTAGTCATAAATAAAACAAGGTTAGTATACAAAAATTATGAACAAGTTGAAGGGATTGATTTTATTGAAACATTTACTCCAGTTGCATAAATTGAGGCCATAAAGATATTTTTAGCTTTCTCAAGTTTCCAAAACTTTAAAGTACATCAAATGGATGTTAAATCAGCCTTTCTAAATGGTATCTTGGAATAAGAGGTTTACATTGAGCAACTTGAGGAATTCAGCCTAACTGATAAACCAGACTATGTATCCAGATTAAATAAGGTACTTTATAGACTAAATCAAGCTCCTAGAGCTTGGTATTCAATATTGGATAAGTATCTTTACGAATAGGGTTTCAGGAAAGGAATAGTGGACAGTAATTTATACATCAAAAATGAAGGAAATGACTTACTAATTACAGTTGTTTATATGGATGATATCATTTTTGGAGGCAACAAAGATAATGTGTTAGAAATTTGCAAATATCATGCAGAATGAATTTGAAATATCAATGCTTGGTGAGCTATCATTATTTCTTGGACTTCAAATTTCACAATCAGAGAAAGGTGTATTTCTCTCACAAACCAAGTATATAAGAGATATGCTAAAGAAATTCAAGTTAGAATATTGCAAACTAGTAAGTACCCCCATGATTATAGGATGCAAGTTAAGTAAATATGATGAATCTTCTGAGGCAAATCAAAAATTGTATAGATATATGATTGGCAACTTCCTATATGTTACAGCTACAAGACCAAATATAATGTAAGTAATGGGACTAGTGGTAAGGTTTCAAGCAGCACCAAAGGAAACACATGTAATGGTAATAAAAAGGATTCTGAGGTATTTAAAAGGGACTATGGATTTTAGGCTCTTGTCTCCCGAAAGTGATAATTTCACTCTCATATCATATACACATGTAGATTGGGCTGGTAGCATTAATGATAAAAAAGCACAAATGGAGGAGCATTCTTTCTTGGAGATTGTTTAGTATCTTGGCTAAGCAAGAAATAGGCATCAATATCCTTATCCACAATGGAGGCATAGTATATTGCAGTGGTTACTTGTTGTACACAGGTGTTATGGATGAAGAAAACTTTGAAGGACTTTAAAATAGAGCATGATCATCCTATCTTCATACTATGTGATAATCATTTCATAGAATACAGTGATGCACTCCAGGATCAAGAACATTCTGATTAAATATTATTTTCTAAGAGAGTAGGTGATAGATAAGCAATTCAGATTGGAATATGTTACTACAAAGAAGTATATTGCGGACATCTTCACTAAGCCACTTCCAAAAGAGAATTTTGAGTATCTTAGAGGAAAATTGAGAGTAGTTCTACTCCCACTCCAAAATTAATCACCTCAAGGAGAGGAGGTGTGGAGGGGGCTGAGCTAAGAGTCTTATATTTATCCCCAAAGGATTCCCTTTGCCATTGATGTCAAAGGAGGATATATTTGAGTTAGGGGAAGAGCATTCATTTAGGGGGAGAAGTTTCTCAAGGGGAGTAGAATTTAAAAAAAAAGAATGGTTAAAAAAAATGGGTTGCCATCAATGACAAAGGGGGAGTTTGTTGGAAATTTTGAGTAATAAGGTTGTCATTGATATCAAGTGTTTGGTGCAAGGCAAAGTCCATTTTGGTACAAACAAAGTGGTAAAAGAACTGGCTATAATATTTTATATTAAAATCCAAAAAGGTTGGCTAATATGGTTGAAGACAAAATATTATGCCCATGGTTTTAAATAGAAAAGGAGATATTACAATATTTTAAATATTATAATAATTAAGCCAGGAGGGCTTAATAAAAAGAAGAAAAATAATTGATGAAAACCCCATGCAAAAGTATTATTTAATACTATATTAAATAATATAATATTTAACCTAAATTTAAATATTATATTAATATTATAATTAAATTTTGAATTTGGTTAAGGCACCAAAAATCCAAATTTAATATTGGAGGCATATATTCCATCGATATTTTAAACATTACCTTGGATCATATAAAATGAGGTAATAAAAATCAAAATGGATGATATTCGAAGGCTCAGGAAATAAGCACATGCAAACGAATTCAAATGCTAAGCATTGAAGTCCATGCAAACGAAATCGAATGGAGGAGAGAGGAGAAACATGGACGTTTCTTATTTGTTGGATGAGTGCAAATAATAAAGAGGGCAAAAAATATTTTTGTGCACCATGGGCTAGTAGCCCAATTGGCAGGCAGGTCTTGCATCAAGTCATTGGCAAAAGAGAGCCAATGGCCACACAAGTGGCCTCGAGAGGAGTGGCAAGTCTTTGGGATCCAAAGGAAATTATAGTACAATGCATGATGTGTAGTAAGGGAATGCTACCAATGGTTACCTAAAATAGATATTCAAATCAGGTTATTATTTATATAAATATCTATGCTCCATGTACTATAGAAGAGAAATGAACAATATGGAGAAATATAGCTTCTATCACCTCTCAATTCCTAGAAGCTAAGGCTTTAATAGGAGGAGATTTTAACTCTATCCTTTCTTTAGAAGAAAAAATGGGAGGAAGTAGGAAGTTGGATGGGAGTTCCAAACTCATGAAGGAATACATAGCCAAACTTCATCTAGTGTATATCAAGCCAACGAATGGTTTGATGACTTGGTCCAATAGAATACAAGGATAAACATGTATTCTTGAAAGGATATATAGGTTCTTGCTTTAGATAAATGTTAATTCAAGGACACATCCCAAACGTGAAAATCTTAAACAACGTGGGACCTAATCATTGGCCATTTTTAATTGAAGTGTGGAAAACAAAGGGTACGCCAACTCCTTTTTATTTTCATTTAATGTGGCTCAAAGATGAATCTCTCAATTCAAGGATACAATAATGGTGGCAAGAAGGTAAGGCAAGATATTGTACTAAGATATATTATTTTTTTAAGATATTGTAGTATATTAAATTCAAAATAAAGAATTGGAATTGGGAGGAATTTGGAAATATTAGGGGTAAGAAAAGAGAAGAACTAACCCAGATTGAAGATCTAAATGAGTAAATTCATCTTGAGGGACTCATAGAAAATAGGGTGAAAACAAAAATTAATCTTTCAGCTCAGGTGAAGGAATGGGACAAAAGGGAAGAAATAATGTGCAAACAAAAGTCAAGGCTTCAATTAATACAAGATGGAGACTAGAATACAAGTTTCTTCCACAAGTCTCTTGTTGGAAATTTTGAGTAATAATATTATCATTGATGTCAAGTGTTTGGTGCAAGGCAAAGTCCATTTTGGTACAAACAAAGTGGTAAAATAACTGTCTATAATATTTTATATTATAAGCCAAAACGGTTGGCTAACATGGTTGAATACAAAATATTATGTCCATGGTTTTAAGAGGAAAGGGAGATATTATAATATTTTAAATATTATAATAATTAAGCCAGGAGGGATTAATAAAAAGAAGAAAAATAATTGATGAAAACCCCATGCAAAAGTATTATTTAATACTAGATTAAATAATATAATATTTAACCTAAAGTTAAATATTATATTAATATTATAATTAAATTTTGAATTTGGCTAAGGCACCAAAAATTCAAATTAAGCATTGGAGGCATATAATCCGTCGACGTTTTAAACATTACCTTGAAGTATATAAAAGGAGGTAATAAATATCAAAATGGATGATATTCGAAGGCTCAGGAAATAAGCACATGTGAACGGATTTGAATGCTAAGAATTGAAGTCCATGTGAAAAAAATCGAATAGAGGAGAGAGGAGAAACATGGAGATTTCTTATTTTTGGATGAGTGTAAGGAATAAACAGAGGGCAGAGAATATTTTCGTGCACCAAGGGCTGGTAGCCCAAATGGCAAGCGGGTCCTATGTTAAGTCATTTGCAGAAGAGAGGTACAGGCTTCAAAACCCCCAGCATTGGTTTGAAGGTTTTGTTTTGATATTTTGTGGAGGCAGTAAGTATTTGGTGCAGGAGGATAATACTTAGCCTCAACCGCTTGACTAGAACAAGTGATCAAGGTGCTGCACTTGGTGGACTGAGGTTAGAGGTTCAATTCTCGTCTTTGAAAAAGTAAAGGAAATATTTTTTAAAGGTATGCACTTTGGTTTGGTTTACAAGGTATGCATTGCATTATTGATTGTTGGCTATAGTATATTTGGCGGATGTTAATTTGACCTATGGTTTGAAAACTTAGGAGATATAAGGTAAAATATTTTTATAATATTTTTAGGGTTTAAATATCATTTATTTAATTTTTTTAAGCTTGGAGTGATAATTTTGTGAAGGACTTATGAATGTAATGTATTTTGTTTTGATATAAAAGTGGATTGATTTTTTTTTTGAAAGTGTGGACATAAAAGGTGTAAAAGAGATTTTATCTGATTGTAAATTGTGCTTTATGAAAGGGAAATTATTGAGAGAATTTTGAGAGCTTTAATGTAGTGTCTTTGATATCTAAGGAAGTGCCCTAGAAGTATTATTTTTAGAGATCATTGAAGAAAATTTATGAGGATATTTCGAAATAGAAATTTGCTATCTAACTTGTGAAGTGACACATAGAAAAGTGGTTGATTATGAAACATATTTTGAATATATATATCCATAAATGAAAAAAGGTATGGGCACATCATCTTCTATTTGAAGTGTATTTTAGATTAAACATTGTGAAACATAAGGTGGAGTGAAAAGGATTGTTTGATGAGCATTGTTGGAAATATTTGAGTGTGTTCTATGTGCTTCATTCTTGAATGTTTGGATAATATTTGAGATAGATATTACGAAATATTTTAGTTAGGGTTTGATATCTACATTGTGCTATTTGTTGAAAGAAATGTGAAACATTTGGTTAAAGTTGTATGCAAGTTGTGCTAGATTATTTGAATTATTGTGTGAAATTTTTGAGTATTGGTTTGAGTGTTTTAGCAATTCGTAAGAAGAATTGAGGACAAGTTTTGAGATAGGTTTTGAGATAGGTTTTGAGATAAGTTTTGAGATAGGATTTTGAGATAGATTTTGAGCAGAGTCAGAGATAGATTTTGGTGTAGATTTGAGACAGAGTTGAGAGTAAGCTTTGGAGGTGATAAAGCAGAAGAAAACAATCTCTAGTGGATAAATATCCATTAGCTAGGGGTAGTGAGGACAAAGGTCTTCTATGGAGAGAGATCCACAAGCCAGAGCAGTGGGGATAGAAGTATTCCAAAAAATAACCTACTAGAGTAGATGGGAAAGAGCTCTTCTATGGATAGAGATCCAAAAATCATAGTAGTGAGGAAAGAGTTCTCCTATGGATAGAGATCCATGAACCATAAAAAAGGGATTGGTATCTCCTTTGGGCAGAGGTCCATAAATATTGTAATAGGGAATTAATTCCCAAAAGAATTTATTGACAAAATTTATAAGGAATATTTTCTCCGTGGAGTAGCCCACATTGTGTGAACCACGTTAAATCATGTCTCTCATGTATCTGATGATTTATGTAATGACTACTGCTTTGATATTGTTGATGCTATCATATGGATTAAAAAGTAAAAAGTTGTATCTTATACTATTCACCCCCTATTAGTATAAGCTTATCTTCTTCATCTCTCCTAGCCCATAAAACTCTTAACTTTATCCCCTCTTTGAATAATGAACTAGGAGATATAGTTCACACTTGGGAATACATGTCTTCATTAGCTGTGAATTATTTTTAAAACCTCTTTACAGTCTAATTGCTTGACTCTACCTTTGTAAAATATTTCTGACTATGTACAGTTTTGGCTAGAAATTTAATGACATCTAAATTATGAAAACTCTAGATACATTAAATGACAACCTGACTTATGATATGGTGACTCTATGTATGGTGTTGTTTTTGCGATATTGTATGGAAAATGTGAAAAATGGTATGCTTGCTAAGTAATGACAGTCCATGGTGCCTTTGACTTCTATGATCAAAAAATGTGCGATATATGGATGTAATGGTTAATGCAGCTATTATGTAGTGCTTTGATTGATGAAGTATGCATGAGAATGAGATGCAAATTTCTTTTTGAGATTTTGATGGTTTTTGTTGTTTTTGAATTTTCTTGATGGTGACTACGGGATTTCGAGAATCCTTTGGGGCCTTTTTGGGGTGACCAAGCGATTGCGATAATCCTTGGAGATTTTGGGGTGACCAAGTGATTGCGATAATCCTTGGAGCTTTTGGGGTGACCAAGTGATTATGATAATCCTTGGAGATTTTGGGGTGACCAAGCGATTGTGATAATCCTTGGAGCTTTTTGGGTTTTGACCAAGCGATTGCGATAATCCTTGGAGCTTTTGGGGTGACCAAGCGATTGTGATAATCCTTGGAGCTTTTTGGGTTTTGACCAAGCGATTGTGATAATCCTTGGAGATTTTGGGTTTTGACCAAGCGATTGTGATAATCCTTGGAGCTTTTTGGTTTGGACTATGGCTCTTCAGGGGATAGAGGTACCCCCAGCTTGATGGTCTTTGTGCTTCGAATCTGGCTCTGGAGGTATTGGTACGAATGGATCGGCCCTATGCATGGATAGGAGGATAGGGTCTACCCTCGGTACTGATATTGCTATGGGGTCTCTGGGCGAAATTTGATCTTTGTATGCCCAAAGTGGTGGATTCAACAGTTGGTTCCACTACATTGGGTTAACACGCCACTCATGCCCTGGCCTTAAGTTTAGCTATTGAAGTGTGTCATCAATATCCATTGGGTGTTGATGTTATCGCATGTGATTGCTGTGGGCCATCTCTATTTTATGCTCACCTTCGGAAAGTGAGTCCAGCTCATCAGAATCTAGTGATTCTGATACATGGAAGACTGCATCATCAGGTAGCCCTATGGTCAGTGGTTGATCCTCTTCGAAAGGAGCCTCATGTAATTTGGGCCTTGGGAGCTCCAAAATCTTGGTCTCTACCGACTCTAAGTGCTCTAACGCTTTGTATGTATCGAGGGATTTGAGCTCCTCCTCTTTGGTTGGTTCTTGTTGAGGAACTTGGGGCCTATGGAGGGGTGTCCAGATAGCACCCCCCATGCCTTTGTAGGGCATTTCATCCCGCTCTTCTTCTCGCTCTGATTCCTTAGAGGATTCTTGATGAATTTCTAAGGGTGGCCCATAAACCTGAGTGGGTTCCTAAGTAAGGCACCCATAATTGGTTATAGGAGTAGCCTCCCACACCTGTCTAGGAAGCGTCAGGGGCGATGCTTGATAAGGTCGCAGATACTTGTCTCGCACCTAGGGGTTGTGCCTCTCATAATGTTGTCTTATGCATGTGAGGGTTTGGAGTCCTCTCCTGCATAGTGTGTTGGAATAAATCATCCTTCTGGTGCTGAAGGTGCTCTTTGTTAATATGGTATAGTTCCTCTAACTGTAGTCGCTCTAGCTCAAGTTGCGTGAGTTGCGCCCAACGGGTGACATGTTTGGAAAATTCTAAGATAGTTGGTCTCGTCGTCTCATGTCTAGAAGGGCTAGATGCCTCTCCTACATATCTATCTCGGTCATGGTGATCCAAGATCTCTATAGGCCGCCTCCCTCTGTTGGGGGTAGCAGCATTCCCTTAGGGCTTTGGCCTTAGTGATTGGTCCTAATAGATAGCAGGTGCAGAGGCGTATTGCTCCTACACTGTATATTGCTCTCGAGGAAGGTAGGGGTCTTCCTCATGCTCTCTTTCATAAGTGAAAAAGGGACGAACGGAGTTGGCTCACCCTGCCTGAAGATCCGTGCACTCTAGATTTGATCGGTTGTTGCTAACAATGATGCGAGGTGTAGGAGGGATGGCATAGTCATGTGGCCCCCCCTTATGGACCCCCTGCCATTCTAGCGCTTCATCGTGCAGTGGCCACTTATAGCAGGTGTCTAAGGGAGTTCTCCCACGGGTATACCTCTCCTGAACGGGTGTGTGTTGGGTGTTGTGCTAGCAGGGAGTGCCCCTAGAAGGGGTGCCCTTATAGTCCCATTCTGTCAGGGCACGGAGGGGACTGCCTTGTGTGTCAAGCCGCCAAGGTGGTATGACCAAATCCTTGGGGCTATACCGAAGGTGACTTGTGCCTCCTTGGATATTCCCCGTAGCGTCCGCCCGTGATTGGGCTTGGCTGCGGGTGAGCACCATGACGATGTCTCTCTACAAACTATGTAGTTTTTTTTTTTTTTATGATTTTTTTTTTATATATATATTTTTTGTTTTTTTGTTTTGTGAAGCGTGCATGAAAGTAAAATGCAGATTATTGTTTATTTTTGATGATTTCATTGTTTTTGAATTTTCTTGATGATGGCCAAGTGATTGCGAGAATCCTTGAGCTTTTTGGTTTGACCAAAGGGATTGCGGGCACCTTTGGGGTGACCAAGCGATTACGATAATCCTTGGAGTTTTTAGGGTGACCAAGCGATTGCGATAATCCTTGGAGCTTTTGGGGTGACCAAGCAAATGCGATAATCCTTGGAGATTTTGGGGTGACCAAGTGATTGCGATAATCCTTGGAGCTTTTGGGGTGACCAAGCGATTGCGATAATCCTTGGAGCTTTTGGGTTTTGACCAAGGGATTGCAGGAATCCTTGGAGCTTTTGGGTTTTGACCAAGGGATTGCGGGAATCCTTGGAGATTTTGGGTTTTGACCAAGGGATTGTGGGAATCCTTGGAGCTTTTGGGTTTTGACCAAGGGATTTTTTATGGAGATCCAAGCTTGCTCAAACCAATTCTCATTCAAAAGTTTGAAAATATTACCTCACGAATCCTCATTCTGTGGTTATATAGCTAAAAAAAAAAACCCTAAAATTGAAATGAGTCATATGGGGCCCAAAATTGGGGTGCGCATCCCTCTTACAATATATAAGCCATAAATAAATTTTCAAGTCCTAACTCTAAATACATTAGGAGATATTAACCTTCGAACAACTCAAAAAGCATAAAAAATTAGGTGAGTAATTTTAAAACCTAATTTTGGGGCACTAGATGATGGAATTTGGCCCCAAAAACTAGTTTTTTTAGACAAATACAACTCTAGTTGTTTAAAAATCTCCCAAATAGCTCCCTGTCAAATTTCACATCAATCGAAGCTACGGTTGAGAAGTTATGGCCCCGGCAAAATGCACTAAAATTTAGGGAAAAAAATTAAGATTTCCCATATTTTTTTGGATGCTCCTGCATCACTTATGGGCACCTTTGGGGCGCTTTTGGGTTGACCAAAGGGTTCATGGACACCTTTGGGGCATTTTGGATTGACCAAGCGATTGCGGGAATCCTTGGAGCTTTTGGAGCGAGTGACAAAATGCGTAGATTTTTATCTTTTGTTTATGATTTTTCTATTTTTTTTTATACACAAAACAAAAAATATCACACACATGCAAGCGATGATTATCTCTTTTAAAGCTTAAAAGTGTGCCCTAAATCTGGTTTCGTGTGTTTTAATGTATGTTTTTGAACTTTTTAAAGAATTTTTAAATGCAGTATGAAGGCTCTTATGACTCCCATAAATGGTCGCCCCTTCGATATACAATTTCCAGGCCAATATACCAACCTCTCTATATACCTGCCCTTACGAGAGGGAAACTATAGGTACGTGAGAGTAGATGGTACGTGGAACGTAGGCGGTATGGAAGGGGGATTGTCCTATTTATGAAACCTACCATAGAAGACTTATCCTCATGCACTGGGAATCACCCCAACGACACTCGGTTAGCTTTCGTCAGGATTTACGTCGAGCAACAGTGACAATCGGGGTAAATGAATGCAAAATTCAAGCCAAGGTGGTGATGAACCCATCGTTGGTCTTGATCAAGGGCTGGGGTCTTACGACCAGCTCCTTGGTTTAACAATGCCATGTGATGTGTGTTGAGTTCATTTTAATTTGCAAAAAATGAAACAGGAAAACAAAAAGGAAACTTTCCCTAAGCCATACAAAAACTGAAAATCAGAAAACAGAAAACATAAATTTGACAGAAGCTTGTTAGAAACCCCTACCTCTTCTCTGCCCAAAAGGATGTTTCTTATTCTTGGCTCTGAAACTGCACAGACAGAAATTCATCCCTGGGTGAGACGAATTACAGAAAAAAATTTGTCCCAGGCTGAGACAAATTCAAATTCGTCTCAGGGTCAGACGAATTCAAGGACTGTATTCGCCACAGGGTGGAACGAACCACAGTCAGTGCTCAAAAAATGTTACCTGTAAGCACAAAAACACAAATTTTGATCAGTTTCTTGATCTTAAAAAAATCATGGGACAGGGTCCCACCGTGATCGCCACTGAAAGCACGAGATTTCAAAAAAAAAAAGGGAAAACTCCAAACACGATGCTAGAACGAAACTAAACTTGATGCTACAAACTAGAAATGCGTAAAATGGAGAAAGCATAGACAAATTGGAACCCAAATGGAACAAAACAACCCTCTTCTTTTATTGATGTATTTCAAATTCGGTTACAATTCACTTCCTCCCTTTTTAGGGGAGAAGAGCATCAAACTTGTCTCTTGGTCACATCCATGGAAAGTCTCTTCCACGTGCCCACATGCAAAATGGGCGGGCCAAAGTGTTGCCACCGCTGATGTGAATGAATATTTGATCCTTGCTGCTCCTTCTGCATTCAAAGAAACAACAAAATCGTTAATAGCACCTATTGCAAAGATAAAGCATTTGTCCTCTAAAAAAACAATGAAGGATGCATGCATGAAACTGAATAAAAGGATAAATGAACCGAATCAAAATAGTCTGCAAATTTCATAGAAACAAGGGAACATCACCAGAAGGTCTCTGCAAGTGAAACAGTCAGGAAATTCTTCACCAATTCGAATTCGCTCCTGGTCAGGGTGGATTCGACTGTAATTCATCCCAGGGTAGGACGAATTTGACTGTAATTCGTCTCGGGATAAGACGAATTCACCTGCAACCAAGCATCGAAGTGATACTGCCCCAAATATCATTTCTAGGGATCTCCAAATGACCTACAAACTTGGGGTTAGCTAATTGGAGGAATTTTGTCAAGACCCAGATGGTCGGATTTCCCCAATTTGGCCTCCATCCATGGGAATTTGATGCTGCTACCTGCAAGTTAGTGAGGACAAAAAAAGCGACAAAACATGATAAGATTTGATCAAAGCATTGTGAAATCAGAATTACAAACTATTTAAGCAACATAATATGGAATGGAAGATAAAAAATGACAAAAAAGGACAATCTTCCATGAATCCCCAATTTTTCCTAAAAAGGAAGATTAAGCTTGTAGCAGTGCAGGGCGCTCGGGCGGGTCGCCCATCGTTGGAACCTGATTTCGGCACCAATCCACTTGGGATGGGTCCAAAATCTCTTGTAATGTGTTGTCGGCGAATGGGTGGAATAATGTGGTCAAGTTTCGGGTTTTGGATCCAGATTCACACTTCTAATAACCACCCAATGACCTCCCTTGCGAAAGAGATCAAGGATGTGGAAGAGGTGAATCAAAAGGGTAAAGTGTGGTATCAATTTGGCAGCACTTCATTGCTTGAAAATGCTTCCAACATGTCCTCTTTGGGTGAGAAAGTTCACCATTTTATAGACCCAGGGGGTCTCTTTGGAGGGGCATGCATAAGCGCCATGTGGCAGTCATGCCTTCCCATGAGGGAGGAAAGTCCTCCTTGACATGGGCTTCCATGACTGCCCTTGTGACAGTCCTATAATGTCCAATCTACCCACCTACACGCGCATGCAAGGCAGGAGGCATTAATGGACTGTTCTCGACTTCCATTTGGCATAATTTCTCTTTTTTCCCGTTAAACCTGGAATTCTTCCTACCCAGGAACGGATTCAGAATTTGTCCCTGGGTGGGGCGGATCCCATTTTGAATTTGTCCCGGGGTGGGACGGATTTGGAGCAGGGTGTATGAAGGTGCCAAATTGCTTTCTAACCTTCCAAAATTGTTGTAAAAGTGGTTAGGACCATTGTTTGACCTTTGAGGGCTGCCATGGGGGCTATGTGTGTCAAATCAATTAGTGTTTGCAGTCACATAATCGGATTGGTGCTATTTTGGTGTCTACATTATCCATAAAAGATGAGATTGGTATGATTTAAATTAGAACCATTGAAAAGGTATATCAATATATGCTCAAGATAGAGGAAATGTTGTTGCGTAGGTAAGAAAATAATGCTAGAGGAGGAGGAGAAAAACATAGTGGATGATGATAACAAAGGTAGGAGGGAGAATATATTACTTAGAATAGGGAAAATAGATATTTCTTGAGAGGAATACAAGGGTATGGTAGAGAAATAGGTAAAGAATTCCCTAGAAGTTGTTACAAATATAGAGAAGTTGGCCATGAGGCATATGAATACCCTCAATCACAATAAACTAGTGGGCATAGAAAAAAAATCTTAAGTCATATTACACAAGCAAAAGAATAAAGTGTAGCCTCACCAAAGCACATGGAGGAACCAAAATAAGGATAATACCTTATGACAAAAATGATATTATTGAAACTAATAAAGGAGGTGCATGAAACTAAGAAAAGAAGAAATTTATTACAAGGTGATTATGGATAGTGAAAGCACTGATAATTTAGTGTTAACAAATATGGTAGAGGAACTTGGTTTGAAGAAAATATAGCATTTGAATCTTTATAAAGTATTGTTGTTAAAAAATGGAAATCAAATTCTGGTAATTGAACAATGTATGGTAAATTTCTAAATTGTCTCTCATAAGGATGTGATTCTATCTAACATGATATCAATTGGTGCATGTCATATTATGTTAGAGATACCATACCAATTTGACAAAAATACAATACATGACGGTACATTGAATACTTATTCCATTGTCAAAGATCGTAAAAGTTATGCATTAATTCCATTGAAGGAAAAAAGAGAAGAAGTGGGAAACAAAATTGAAGTTTGTGTAATCTCTAAAAAACAATATTTCAAGGATATGAAGAAAGGAGAAGCATGTTTTTATTTCATTGCTAAAATCTTGGAAGAATGTACATCAAATTGGATTGATGACATTCTACATGAAGTGAAGGATTGGTTGGAAAAATATGTTGAGATTATTTTAGAAGAATTACTTGATGGATTATCGCTTAAAGGAGCATCAGTCATCATATAGACTTCATACATCACTCAAGTTTTCTAAATAATATACACAATATATATTGGACAAGGGGTTCATCAAGGAGATATTAATCCCATGTGCAGTACCTATTAGAATTAAAGTGCACTATGCCTTCACCTTGACACTTGTCAGTTTTCACTTGGCATTTGTCATGTTATCAAATAGGCCTTATGCCTATATATGTAATCCATTTGTATCAATACATATCTCATATGTTTTCTCCTCCTAACATTTGGTATTAGAGCTCTAGGATTTCTCTGGCCTTATGAGCTTGAGGGGGGATTTCCCTCATGGAAATCCCCTCCTCATCCTTTCCCCCCAATTTTTCATTTTTTTCTTCATTTTATTTTCAGACCAGGGAATATGCTCTCCATCATTGATGGATCAGAAACCAAAAGTTTGCAAAAGAATAATGGCTGAAAAATCTGATTTATTGGGAGGTTTAGTTATTTGGTGTCCGTCCGCAGAAGTAATTTCTCCTCGAAGAAATGAAAAACGGGATACCATTCCTGACAACCAATTTTTTTTTATCACTATTTTGCAGGTTTTCCAGTTTAAAATGGAGTTCACATGCCTTGGTTGCATATCCGTTGATAGAGGAAAATATTGGCGTATGGCATTGGTTAACTCCCGCCATGGCAGCGATGGTTGCTAGGCCACCAGATCTGAAAATTAGGAATTTGTTGTTTCCACCAGTGCTCCTCGAATCCTATCCAAAGGAGGCGTTGGTGTTGCTGGTGAAGAACCTGGATGGAGCGCATCATCCACATGCTCGGTATAACCCAGGAGAAGGAGTGGGTGAACAATGGGGAACTGCACCTCTGAAGATCCAGCCTTCGTTCATGGATATGAGCACATTTTTAGGTGGGAAGTAGATGTTAAACCCATGAAGAAAGTAGTTGTTCAAAGGTCATCTGAGCTGCATTGATTTCAAGTTTTTTGCCCGCATTATTTAGAAAAAATTTAGAGATGTCGTGGTTCCCTGCATGATCGTCGCATATACCATAGCAGAAGTGAGTACAATATGTTGTTGGAGAGACTATTGTTAGACAGAAATAGATGCGTGGCATCCAACCCTTCTGAAGTTACCGAGATTCTCAAAACATGCGATGCATCACAGTAGATGAATTATAATGTTTTGCAACGTCATCTTGGAACATAGTCATTTTGGCGCACTCGCCATCTCTCTCAGAAGACTCTTAAACTATAGTCCTCCACAAAATCACTCTAAAAATTTTGACGCTTGCTGTAAACTACTGCGCGAGATCTGATGGTGTAATGTAATCTACTATCATAACCATTTAGTTGTTCTATTTTTTCTTTGATTTTAGCAGAGCACTATTTTTTTGCTACAATGTCACCGCCCTTCACGAATGTGGTTTAGTGAAGTTGTGATCATGCTCTTTGGTTGATCATTGCTCATGATGTCTAAACAACTCTCCGAGTCTTGTCACCTCTCCTCTGCTAGCCTTTGATAGCATTGCTCCTCTGTGGTGATGGGTTATGTTTTTATTGCTCTGCAAGGATGTGGAATTGGCCCACAAGAAAAATTTGGTGCAACAAAATGGGCGCAGCGAAAGCATGGTTCACTTGCAGCATATTACTGTTTATTTCCCCTTTGTCAAGCGATGGACTGCAACAGATCTTTGAGGGTCTTTCCATGATGGAGGAAGCAAGTGATATACGTGCCATTTTTTGAAGCTCATCTGCTCTACAATCAAAATCTATTTTGTGGCCCCCTCCTCCTCAATGCTTGGTTGCAGCTGCAATGGAGGTAGATTTTACATTGCATGATGTAGTCACATAATACGATGATGATGATCAAGATAATTTTTCAATGGTGCAATATGGAGTTGCATTTATTTTTCCACCGCTATGTTCACTTCATCCAGATGGAAATGGAGCTGAGCATTGGATTTTCTGCACTACTTTTATAGCCAGTTGTCCATGATTGCGTCGAAGATTTTTGATATTTTTGCAGTAGAAGCCATGACTTTTTATGGTGAATAAGATTCCTGTGTTGGCAGGTGTTGGATTTCTGAATAGTTTTGGCATCAATGTTGTGGTTTTTTATGCTATCATACTGTCGTTGTTCGGTTGTCATCTATGAAGTTGTAGACAAAAGGAGCGAAATTGAATTCCTCATATAGAAAGCAATTTTGAAAATGTGATGTTTGTTCACCCGACATCTAGAGTATTCAACAAGAACCTGGAGTGGTTGATCACGTTGTTTTTCACTATCAACATTATATAAATTATGGGAATTTTATTGCATTTGATAGTGAGAAAGACACCGAGTTCCTATTTTTGCCCATGAATCTACGTTCAAATCCACTCATGAATCTTCAATTGTATGGGAAATTAAAAATTTGGAGGGAAATCTTTTTTTAGTGGCCGACAAAGACTTTATGGCCATATATGCTTGATTAACTTGTTAGGTAGTGGGGAGGGCCCCACTCATTTGATTCCACCACAATGAGGCACACATGGCCTATGAATTTTTCCTTGGAGGATGGAATTTTAATTGGCCCTATTTTTTTTTCCACATGGAGAGTGGAAGGCTGATGTTTTTTAATTCCGCCTGAGTGCGATGCCAGGAATATGATATTCCTAAGGTTTATTTTGCTGCCTAGAGAGGCATGCTATTTTTCTCATGCATGGAAAACTTATTGAGATCCGACTATAGCCATGTTTATAGTCATTGGAAATATTTTTTCAAGATGGACACATTGGTGGTGTCCATTTGTAATTCTGAGGTTGTTTCATTTGAGTTTTTAAGCCTCAAAGTTTTCTACCTTGGAGTGCACTCTCGGTTGAACCCGACACTCCCAAGGCACTTATAAGTGAACCTAGTATCTAGTATTCTCCTCTTTCTACTTGGTGGATGCAGTGGCTAGTTACCCATGCATTCTAGTAAGATGAGGTGACTACCATAAGGACACTTATTCTAGGGACTATAGACATAGACACCCTAGACTCTATCCGAGGTTTTTTCAGATCTACTTCTGAAGACTACAGATGAAGACACGTCAGAAGATTCTCTTATTATCTTCTTGTTCTCCTTCATATTTGAATCTATGGCTCATTTTATTGTATTGAGTGCATTTTTTGCAGATACCGACACTCTTATATGGCTCATTTTTCCTTTGTATTAAGGAGCATTTTTGGTAGAAACTGACACCTTCTAGATTGAGTTTCACCATGAGGTGGGATTATATTCATGGTGAACCTAGTTAGTAACTTACGAGAGGTAACATCCTCTGAGGATGACCTGTAGAGGCAACAGACCCAGGAGTGGTTGACCCTGAGGCACCAATGATGGCCCTGAGGCACTTAGACGGTAGACCTAGAGGCAACAGACCCGAGGAAGTGGCTGACCCTGTGGCAACAGAACAAGATGTATACACCGTTGATCTAGTACTTTTCACAACTGGAGAGCCAAGCGCATAGAGCATGAGCCTAGACCAAATCAGCAATAAATAAGGATGATAGAATTTTTTTAGAGAAGTCAACATTAAGGGGGAATGTTACCTAATGTTGACTTGTTTTTTTTTTCTTTAGTTAGGATAGAGCATGAGCCTAGACCAAATCAACAATAAAGAAGGATGATAGAATTTTTTTAGAGAAGTCAACATCAACGGAGAATGTTACCTAATGTTGTTGATTTATGTTTTTTCTTTAGTTAGGATAGTGCACTTTAAGGGGGAATGTTAGAATTAAAGTGCACTATGCCTTCACCTTCACACTTGTCAGTTTTCACTTGACATTTTTCATGTTATAAAATAGGCCTTATGCCTATATATGTAATCCATTTGTATCAATACATATCTCATATTTTTTCTCCTCCAACTATACTAGCACCCAATAAAGGAGGAGAATGATGGATGTGCATAGACTCCCAAGTAATAGATAAGATTACGATAAAATATAGATTTCTATTACATCATATGGATGACTTGATGCACTATTTTAATGGATTAGAGTACTTCACAATTATTTATTTGAAGAGTGGTTACCATAAAATTTGAATTAGAGAAGAAGATGAGTGGAAGACTATATTTAAGACCAAAGAGGGATTGTTTGAATGGCTAGTTATATCATTTGATAAAAAATACACCTAATAATTTTATGAGGTTGATGAGTGAATTTTGAATATTTTCTTGATAAGTTTGGGGTAGTTTGGTTTGACTATATTTTGGTCTTTAGAAAAATAAAATAATAAAACCTAATGCATGTGAGATTAGTTTTGCAAAAATTGAAAAAGAAAAATTGTTGATCAATTTATATTAATATAGTTTTATGAATAAATAATTAGTATACCTAGGATTTTTATATTGGATGATGGTTTATAAATGCATATAGCAAAGGTGAAGGCTATTTTAGAGTGGTCATAACCAACGAGTATCTATGAAGCTAGAATTTTTCATGGTTTCGCAAGATTTTACAAAAATTCCATCAGGAAATTTAGTGAATGTTTTGCTCCAATCATGAAAATGACGAATGGAGATATACACAAATTTAAATGGATAGATACAATAGAAATGAGATTTCAAATCTTGAAGAATAAATTCATAGAGCAATCAATTTTGGCATTGCTAAACTTTAACAATGTTCTCCAAGTAGATTATTACACCTATGAAATATCCATGAGAGGAGTTTTCAGCCAAGAAGGTAGACCTATTGTCCATTTCAATGAAAATTTAAATGAGACAAAGAATAAATATTTGGTTTATGATCAATATCTCTATGTCGTTATGCAAAAAGTAAATAATTAGAGATATTATCTATTACCAAAAGAATTTGTATTGTTCTAGATCATCAAAATTTGCAATTCATTAATAGTCAAGGGTTGAACCAAAAACATATGAAAATAATGGAGTATTTTGAATGTTACTATTTTTTTTAAACATAGAAGTGGACATTCAATTATGTAGTTGATTCCTTGAGTAGAAGAAACCTATTTATGAATACAATGAAGATTGAAGTGACAACTTTTTATGCTATGAAAGAGATTTATGTTGATGATTTAGAATTCAAGGAAGATTGGGCAACTTGTAATGACCCTACTGTAGGACATAAAATATCATGGAAGGATTATTATTCCAAGAGGTATTATTGTTTAAGGAATAGCATTTATGCATACCATGGAGTTCAAAGAGGTACAATATATTAAAAGAAAAAAATAGTGGGGTACTATATGGATATTTTGGAATAGATAAAACTCTAAAATAACTTTGTGAGAGCTATTACTAGCTAGAAATAAGCATTGATGTCTAGAGTTATCAAATATATGAAAGGAAAGAGCTAGAATATCAAGTTATATCACCCATTGTTGATACAAGAAATGCCATGGGAAGATATTAGTATGGAATTTATCCTTAGATTACTCCAAGCAAAAAAGAGAAATATTTTAAGTTTCGTTGCTGCTAATAGATTTTTGAGGATGGCACATTTTATACCTCGTAAAAAATGAATGATGCTACTCATATTGTTGACTTGTTCTTTCAAGAAGTTGTAAGAGTATATGGTTTACCAAAAAGCATTGTGTTATATATAGATGCAAAGTTTGTAGATTACTTTTTATGGATATTATGGAAAATTTTGGGTGTAATATTGAGTTTTAGTTTATATTATCACCCTCAAATGGATGGAAAAATTGAAGTGGTGAATAGAAGACTTGAGAATTTGCTATAGTGTCTAGTTGGAAAGAAGCCAAAGTTGCGGTAGACCATATTGGCATAGGTAAAATTTGCATATAATAATCAGTAAATAGTAGTACAAGCAATATTTCATTCTAAACTATGTACGAAAATTATCTAAAAGGCATGGATGAGTTATGGAGTATAACTAATTTTTATAGACCTAGTGCTATAGTAAAGTATTTTGTTGAATAAATGCACGATTTACATCAAGAAGTGAAGGAAAATTTGGAAAATAATGCCATGTAATACAAGAAACATGCTGATATCAAGTGTCAAACATGGAGATTTAGTTTTGGTATATTTCGGAAAACAAAGATTCCCAAAGGGTACTTACAATAAGATCAATTAGAAAAATATTGGACCTTGTAAGGTTTTGAAGAAGTTTGTGGCAAATGCCTGTAAAATTAAACTCCTAGAAGGGGTAGACATCTTGTCAATGTTTAATGACATAAATATATATCCATACTATAACCACTCTACATGTAGTACTAAATACTTCACCATTGAATTTACAATAGAATAATGAATAGCACAATTACCAAAAAAGGAAGAAGATAAAATAGAGAAAGTGATAGACTATAGAGTAACCTAAAGAACAAGAAGTAAAATATAGTATGAGTATCTAGTCAAGTAGAAAAAATAGACAATTAACATAGCAACATGGATAAATGCTTTTGATGTTGCTAAAAATGGCATATCGATTATAAATTTAAAAAAAAAATCATGAGATATGCTCATGAAACATTTCTTCTTGCCGATAAGTATGATGTGGAAGCCTTTGTTACAAAACAAAAGGTTATTAAAATAATTGATGAACCATTTGGATAACTCCCAAAACCTTGTAGATAATAAGAGGAAGTGCCTATGGTAGTGAGAGAGAGGATAATATAAACAAATAAGGTAGATAAGAAAAGAGATAGGACCTAGAAAGGAATGGATAAGAAAATCATAGAAGAGTGTAGCATAGTGAATATATCTAGTTGTGGTATTTGAATGGTGGATTTGGTAGACAATATTTGAGAATGAAGGTGTTAATATTCATATTTTACATATACTTTGGACATTTTAAAAATAATATACTTCATTTTAAGCATTGAGTGTACAATTGTGTGAATACTATTGTTGTCAAAATTATTTATCTCAAACTAAAATGTAAGTTCTAGTTAAAAATAAATCATACTTTAGATAGAGCCAATGATAGCTATAATTCACATAATTAGTGTTATCTACAAATCATTTGAGAAATTTTCCATCGAGTAAAGGCAAACATCATTTGAAGTAAGTGTGTGATTACCATTCCCAATTAGTTAAGGATGTCATTAAAAACTATAGTCACAGACTCTCTAAAAAGATCAAAGTGTCATCAACAAAGGATGGAAGTGTCATGCCATTAGAGTATTATCATTCAGTCACTACATTGTCATATTAAAGTATGATATACTATTGTCTTATAATATTGGTGTTCAATTGAATATTGCAATACCATAGTGAGGAATTCTAAATAAACTATCATACAAGAAAACCAACTATAAAAGTGAACATTAGTTTAATTTGGCATATAATTAGATTGATGTACAATAGAAAATTATCATACGAAGAGGATATCAGATCCAGAAAAAAATATTTTTGGTGATAGTACAAAGAGGTTTTCATCATATTGATTTTGTCATCTCATGTTGTTTGCATCAGATATAACGATGGTCAATCTTAGACTTGGAAACTGGGTATGATTTATATATAATATCAATCGTGTGGTAATGTCACATGCAATATGAATTACTAACAACATTTTCAAGGATGATACTTTATATTTGTGATTTTTTAGATCATATCAAAATCATATATATTTTAGATGTATCCTATTAGTATTTTGAAGATAAAGAAATAATTTTTTATCCAATTATCCTTAACTTTTGGGATACTTTTTTTTTATCAATGTTGATCACCTCCTTAATGATAGTTTTCTATGATATATAATAGAAGAAGGATCGAACAAAATAAAAGTACTTAAGGTTTTATAAAATTATTTTTGATAGGACCTTTGAAGGATCGATAGTAAGAAATGATGGTAGTGTAGTTAGAGTGATTATGGAAGTGTATTATGACATTTTAATAATTGTAATATAATTATCATAAATAATGAGATAGATATATTTTTAGTTTTTATTGGTATATCGTTGGCCAAATAGAAATGTCTCAAGTCAAAATAAAACTCATAAGTCAAGGTATCAACACTTAAGGATGGTGAAATAAATCATTTTAATATTAGCCTTATGTATTTGGTATATTAATATGTCATTATCCTTTCAAGATATGATAATGAAATATGTGTATAAGAAAGGAATCTCAATTGAATACTTACATGCAAATTTAGGTTTGCTAGCACATATTTTCAAATACATCATCTTGTAATATGATAATAATATTGATCTCAAACTTTGATATTAATTTATTATGTTTGGATCTTACATGTTGTAATTATTAACTATGAATGGATTTAACAATGAAACACTCTTTTATCATATTGTCAATTAATATTATTTATTGGTTTTGTGATACATACAAGTATTAAATTTTTCATGTTGTTACCAATACAATAGATAAAAAATATCTATATTTTCACTCTAGAATACATGATATCATGGCTTATGATGAAGACTTTGGTGGAAATAAAGTAAATAAGTCAATAATATGTGGTATAGTCTATTATAAGATCCAAAATTTAGAGAAAACATCCGTAAAATTTTAATTTTATCCCCTTATATATATTCAACTAAAAATATTCTTAAAATAATTGAAGAAGAAATATGGAGGTATAATTTTCATTGAATACTACTTAAGCTCTAAATTTGTCCAAGGATATTTGGATTCAAAATTATTCACTATTGTGAGAGTATTTAGAAAACCTTGAAAAAATCCTTTCATATAGGTAATCATGGATAAATTTAAATATAGATCAAAGGATCTATTTATTGATGTGGTGATTATGTAATATAGGAATAGAGATCCACAGTTGAGAGAATGAGGGTTTATGCCTAGTGTAAACTATAATTTTTAATGGCTATCAATCATCACAACACCTCTTGGATTCTGTGGAGGTTGAGTGCTCTGAGCACAAGTAATGGAGATCAATGAAGAAGGCCCTTTGGGGCCAAATATTTAGGGGTTTTGTGGGCCTCCTGGAGGGTTTTCAAGAATCAAGAATGATCATGAAAATATTATGTTCAACAGGGATAATATTCATGACACCAATTCAAGTGAGCAGCAAGCAAGGTGAGTAGGGGAAATTAATATCCAATATTCCTCCATGTATGTGGACCAAAAAATCCAAAAAAATATAGGTATTGAACAAAATTGATCACCCTTTTCAGTAAATAGCACAAAATAAGGAAGAAGGGCATCCTTTTTGAAGGTAAAAACAAGGGCTTAAATGAAATAGAAACAAGATTCAAGATATAGATCAAGAAAAGGGAGATAACATGCTCAGAGTAGATTCAGATCTCGATAAAGCTACAACTGCAGCTAGGGCATATAATAAAAAATATTAAGTCACAACAAAAACAATTGAAGGGATGGAGCCCAAGGTCCTCCCTCCAAAACTAAATTTTAAAGAAGCTATCAATGTAGGGCCATCTCAAATAAGAGGGGAAAATAGCTAATAATTTCCAAGGAAACCACTGATGATGTCAAAAATCAATCCAAGGAAAAAATAAATGGGTTGTATGAAAGTAGCTAATGGATCCACATTAGTGGAGTTGGCAATGGAGGATAGTCAATATCAAATAGACACGATGAAGAGGAGAGGAATAATTTTCTGATTCATGGGATTTCGACTGAATTTGGCTACCATTAAGTAATAGGCTTCCAAAAACTAGAGAACTAAAGGTGAGTTAAAAATCTCTATTTACCCTAATGGTTATTTTCTTGTTATGTTTTACATTGAAAAATATAGGAAGGATAGTTTTCAAGGGGTGCCATGGTTATTAGGTAGAGCAGGGCTTTTCATGAAGCCCTGACATACTAAGTTCAAATATGAGGAAGAAATATCATCAACTTCTCCTATCTAGGTCCGTTTATTCGACCTCCCAGCAGAATACTAGAATCCAAATACTTTAGCAACAATTGGAAATTCTTTAGGAGTATTCATGATGATAGCAGATAGCACTCAACATTTGGATCACATGATCTATGCTAGGATTTGTGTTCTAATTAACCTTGACAAACCTCTTCTAGAGAGGATTACTTTACAATATGGAGAAGAAATATGGGAGAAATAAGTAGAGTGCAAAAATATCCCTTTTAGATGTATATTATATCACTAATATTGTCATATAGCCAAGGAATATCCTCAAAATATCCTAAATAAAGAGAAAGAGGATAAGGATTTAGCAGGATTTCAAATCACCAAAGAGAAATTAAAAAATAATAATATAACACCAAAAAATAAAATAGCAATTTCACCTAACATATTTGAATTTCTACCTGTAGATGAACATTCATATGAGGAGGACGAAAAAATAGAAAATTTGATTAAGGAACCAAAATATGATAAAGATAAGGAACAATAAGGAATGTATGATGAAAAGGGAATAAAATAAACCACCCTAATTTTAAGAAAAAATGGAGGAGAACCATCTCATCCAGCAATGGACCTTCAAGAGAAGAACAACATAGGAAATTTAAATAAGTGCAAAACTAAATTCTAAATTCAATAAACAAACAATTTATTTCCTCAAAAATATCATATGGATCCCAAAAACAATGCCTGGGTTTCAAGTAATTATTATATAGCCTTTACATGAACCAAAAGGTAGGATTTAAATCCAACCAACATCATATGGCAAAGGAAGGTCAAAAGTTAATTGATGAAAGTAAGGTATTAGAGCTTACCCAATAATTCAAATCATGTTAATTATGAATATTATCACTTGGAATATTAGGGGACTTAAATAATTTCCTTATAAACAATAAAAAATTAGAAGAATGATTCAAAAAAATCAGCCTCAACTTCTCTTTCTTTAAGATACGAAGATCTCTATGGATGAAATAGAAATTATAGCAAAAAATATTTGGTCATCCAGTAAAGTAGTGTCCCTCAGCACCCAAGGGACCTCGAGAGGAGTGGCAAGTATTTGGAATCCAAAGGAAATTACAATACAATACATGATGGGGAGTAAGATAATGCTACCAATGGTTACCTAAAACAGAGATTCAAATCAAGTTATTATTTATATAAATATCTATGCTCCATGTACTGTATAAGAGAAATGAACAATATGGATAATTATAGCTTCTATCACCTCACAATTCCTAGAAGCTAGGGCTTTGATAATAGGATATTTCAACTCTATCCTTTATTTATAATAAAAATAGGAGTAAGTAGGAAGTTGGATGGGAGTTCCAAACTCATGAAGGAATACATGACGAAACTTCATCTAGTGGATATCAAGCCAACCAATGGTTTGATGAATTTTTTCAATAGAAGAAAAGGATCGGCATGCATTATTGAAAGGCTAGATAGGTTCTTGATTTTAGATAAATATTTAATTCAAGGACACATCCCTAAAGTGAAAATATTAAACAATGCGGTATCTAATCATTGGTCAGTTTTAATTGAAGTGTGGAAAACCAAGGGTAAGCCAACTCCTTTTCATTTTTAGTTAAGGGGACTCAGATAATAATATCCCAAGTCAAGGATACAACAATGGTTGTAATTAGGTAAGCAAAGACATGGTACTAAGATATACTATTCAAGTTTGAAACTTGGAAAATGTTAGAAAGAAGAATTCAAGTTTGAAGGATCAAATTAAAGAGGATGAGGAAGCAAGGATGGAACTTTTACAAAATATCATAGAAATCAAGATAAAAGTTGAAGAGGGAAACAAATTTGAACAATATATGATAGAATTGTTAAATGTAAGAGAAGTAGAATGTGAAATATTGGAATCAAAAATTTTCTCTCTAATGAAGGAAGTTGAAACGACTAATGGTAAATTACAACGAGACATAAGGTTAGGGAAACAGAAAGAGGATTCAAGCTTCCAAGAAACAAAGAAATCAAAAGAAGAAGAACACGTGGCTTATGCCAATGCACTAAATTAAAAAAGCATAAATAAATAAGATGGCAAAGAATATCCATGGACATAATTCAATTACAAGAAAAATAAAAGAAGAAGCACATGACCATATTATTCAAGGGACTCAAAGATGTTACAAAATTTCTTCCATGGCTATTATTTTTCATGTAAAAAATATGATCATAGAGTTGTATATTGCACTAGTTATGTGAAAGATAATGTTGATAGAAATTTCAATTCTTTTGTACCTCTTATGAATAACAATATCATATGTTACAAATACAATAATTTTAGGCACAAGGCAAAATGGTGTAAAATGGTATTTCCTAAACCAAGCAAAAATAATACAACTTCGACAGTTATGAGAGAAAGAAAAGAGCAAGACAAATTTAAGTTAATGTTAGTGCAAACAACCCTTCATGTACAATATAAAGGAAAATAGTGGTTCCTTGATAGTGATTGTTCTAGTCATATGACAGGAGATAAAAGTAAATTTCTTGTACTTAAAGAAATCAATGGAGGGTTAGTTAAATTTGGTGACAATGGTTAAAAAAAATTGTGGGAAAGGAAATTTAAGTTTAGATAATGGAAAAACAAGGACAAATAATGTATTGTATGTCAAGGGATTGAGACACAATTTACTAAGTGTAATCCAACTTTGTGATTAGGAACACATGGTTACCTTTCATCCAAATAGATGTGAGATCAAAAAATCTAAAACTAGAAAGCTCATTGCAGATGCAAATAGAACTACAAACAATATCTACATGATAAGCAATATTAAGAGAGACAAATGCTTCTTATCACAAGAATATCATATTTGGTTGTGGAATAGAAGAAGAGATTATTTTAAATTTGATAACATAGTAAAAATAAGCAACAAGTAGGTAGTAAAATATTTACCCAATATAAAAAGGCCACAAAACACAATTTGTGCACAATGTAAGCATGGGAAGCAAACTAGAAAAAGTTTCAATTCAAAAGGATTTATGTCATATGAGCCACTAAAACTAGTGCACACTGACCTATGTGGTCCTACAAGGACAAAGAGTCTACAAGGTGAAAGTTACTTTATATTATTTAAAGATTATTATTCTAGAATGATTTGGATAGCCTTCTTAAAAGAAAATTCAAAATCTCTTGAGAAGTTTAAATCTTTTAAATAATTAGTAGAAACTGAAATAGCTAGAAATATTAAGAGTTTAAGATCACATAGAGGAGGATAATTTACCTCAAATGAATTCATAGAATTTTGTGAACAACATGAGATCAAAGGAGAATTTTTTTTTTTTGGGCCACTTTGGTCTGAGAGACCATGAACAGGGAGTTCTACACCATCAAAGTCACCCGGGAGTCGCACCTGACCCCACCCGCACCAAAATTATCAATTGGATTTTGGATGCCCAATTCAAAGTATAAATGTGATAATTGATGAGCAAAATAGATCAAAAGAACCAGCTTGAGAAATTGTATATGATGAAGAAGAAAGTTACCAAGAAGAATTATGTGAAGAATCATAAGAAGAAGAAACACAAAGATTGCTACCTAAAACTCCATCCAGGTATGTGTATAAAAATCATCCAAGAGATATAATAATTGGAATTCCAGATAAGAGACATATAAGAAGGAAGATAATAGGAACGAGTGAGTATGCAAAATTTTCTTTGTTATCTAAAATTGAGCCCAAGAATTTCAATGAGGAGAAAATAGGTTTTGGGTCAAGTCAATGAATGAGGAACTGAATCAAATAGAAAAACGTGAAACTTGAGAACTTTTCCCATAACCAAAGGATAAGAATTTAATTTGCACTAAATGGATTTTCAAAAATAAGTTAAATGAAGAATGGTCAGGTAGTCATAAATAAAACAAGGTTAGTATACAAATATTATGAACAGGTTGAAGGGATTGATTTTGTTGAAACATTTACTCCAGTTGCATAAATTGAGGCCATAAAGATATTTTTAGCTTTCTCAAGTTTCCAAAACTTTAAAGTACATCAAATGGATGTTAAATCAGCATTTCTAAATGGTATCTTGGAATAAGAGGTTTACATTGAGCAACTTGAGGAATTCAGCCTAACTGATAAACCAGACTATGTATGCAGATTAAATAAGGTACTTTATAGACTAAAGCAAGCTCCTAGAGCTTGGTATTCAATATTGGATAAGTATCTTTACGAACAGGGTTTCAGGAAAGGAATAGTGGACAGTAATTTATACATCAAAAATTAAGGAAATGACTTACTAATTACAGTTGTTTATATGGATGATATCATTTTTGGAGGCAACAATGATAATATGTGTTAGAAATTTGCAAAGATCATGCAGAATGAATTTGAAATATCAATGCTTGGTGAGCTATCATTATTTCTTGGACTTCAAATTTCACAATCAGAGAAATGTGTATTTCTCTCACAAACCAAGTATATAAGAGATATGCTAAAGAAATTCAAGTTAGAATATTGCAAACTAGTAAGTACCCCCATGATTATAGGATGCAAGTTAAGTAAATATGATGAATCTTCTGAGGCAAATCAAAAGTTGTATAGATATATGATTGGCAACTTCCTATATGTTACAGCTACAAGACCAAATATAATGTAAGTAATGGGACTAGTGGTAAGGTTTCAAGCAGCACCAAAGGAAACACATGTAATGGTAATAAAAATGATTCTGAGGTATTTAAAAGGGACTATGGATTTTAGGCTCTTGTCTCCCGAAAGTGATAATTTCACTCTCATATCATATACACATGTAGATTGGGCTGGTAGCATTAATGATAAAAAAGCACAAATGGAGGAGCATTCTTTCTTGGAGATTGTTTAGTATCTTGGCTAAGAAATAAATAGGCATCAATATCATTATCCACAATGGAGGCAGAGTATATTGCAGTGGTTACTTGTTGTACACAGGTGTTATGGATGAAGAAAACTTTGAAGGACTTTAAAATAGAGCATGATCATCCTATCTTCATACTATGTGATAATCATTTCATAGAATACAGTGATGCACTCCAGGACCAAGAACATTCTAATTAAATATTATTTTCTAAGAGAGTAGGTGATAGATAAGCAAGTCAGATTGGAATATGTTACTACAAAGAAGTATATTGCGGACATCTTCACTAACCCACTTCCAAAAGAGAATTTTGAGTATCTTAGAGTAAAATTGAGAGTAGTTCTACTCCCACTCCAAAATTAATCACCTCAAGGAGAGGAGGTGTGGAGGGGGCTGAGCTAAGAGTCTTATATTTAGCCCCAAAGGATTACATTTGCCATTGATGTCAAAGGAGGAGATATTTGAGTTAGGGGAAGAGCATTCATTCAGGGGGAGAAGTTTCTCAAGGGGAGTAGAATTTAAAAAAAAATAATGGTTAAAAAAAAAGCGGTTGCCATCAATGACAAAGGGGGAGTTTGTTGGAAATTTTGAGTAATAAGGTTGTCATTGATATCAAGTGTTTGGTGCAAGGCAAAGTCCATTTTGGTACAAGCAAAGTGGTAAAAGAACTGGCTATAATATTTTATATTATAAGCCAAAAAGGTTGGCTAATATGGTTGAAGACAAAATATTATGCCCATGGTTTTAAAGAGAAAGGGAGATATTATAATATTTTAAATATTATAATAATTAATCCAGGAGGGCTTAATAAAAAGAAGAAAAATAATTGATGAAAACCCCATGCAAAAGTATTATTTAATACTATATTAAATAATATAATATTTAACCTAAATTTAAATATTATATTAATATTATAATTAAATTTTGAATTTGGTTAAGGCACCAAAAATTCAAATTTAATATTGGAGGCATATATTCCATCGATATTTTAAACATTACCTTGGAGCATATAAAAGGAGGTAATAAAAATCAAAATGGATGATATTCGAAGGCTCAGGAAATAAGCACATGCAAATGAATTCAAATGCTAAGCATTGAAGTCCATGCAAACGAAATCGAATGGAAGAGAGAGGAGAAACGTGGACATTTCTTATTTTTTGGATGAGTGCAAATAATAAAGAGGGCAAAAAATATTTTTGTGCACCATGGGCTAGTAGCCCAATTGGCAGGCATGTCTTGCATCAATTCATTGGCAAAAGAGAGCCAATGGCCACCCAAGTGGCCTCGAGAGGGGTGGCAAGTCTTTGGGATCCAAAGGAAATTATAGTACAATGCATGATGCGTAGTAAGGGAATGCTACCAATGGTTACCTAAAATAGATATTCAAATCAGGTTATTATTTATATAAATATCTATGCTCCATGTACTATAGAAGAGAAATGAACAATATGGAGAAATATAGCTTCTATCACCTCTCAATTCCTAGAAGCTAAGGCTTTAATAGGAGGAGATTTTAACTCTATCCTTTCTTTACAAGAAAAAATGGGAGGAAGTAGGAAGTTGGATGGGAGTTCCAAACTCATGAAGGAATACATAGCCAAACTTCATCTAGTGTATATCAAGCCAACGAATGGTTTGATGACTTGGTCCAATAGAATACAAGGATAAACATGTATTCTTGAAAGGATATATAGGTTCTTGCTTTTAGATAAATTTTTAATTCAAGGACACATCCCAAACATGAAAATCTTAAACAACGCGGGACCTGATCATTGGCCATTTTTAATTGAAGTGTGGAAAACAAAGGGTACGCCAACTACTTTTTATTTTCATTTAATGTGGCTCAAAGAAGAATCTCTCAAGTCAAGGATACAATAATGGTGGCAAGAAGGTAAGGCAAGATATTGTACTAAGATATATTATTTTTTTAAGATATTGTAGTATATTAAATTCAAAATAAAGAATTGGAATTAGGAGGAATTTGGAAATATTAGGGGTAAGAAAAGGGAAGAACTAACCCGTATTGAAGATCTAAATGAGTAAATTCATCTTGAGGGACTCATAGAAAATAGGGTGAAAACAAAAATTAATCTTTCAGCTTAGGTGAAGGAATGGGACAAAAGGGAAGAAATAATGTGCAAACAAAAGTCAAGGCTTCAATTAATACAAGATGGAGACTAGAATACAAGTTTCTTCCACAAGTCTCTTGTTGGAAATTTTGAGTAATAAGATTCTCATTGATGTCAAGTGTTTGGTGCAAGGCAAAGTCCATTTTGGTACAAAAAAAGTGGTAAAATAACTGTCTATAATATTTTATATTATAAGCCAAAACGGTTGGCTAACATGGTTAAATACAAAATATTATGTCCATGGTTTTAAGAGGAAAGGGAGATATTATAATATTTTAAATATTATAATAATTAAGCCAGGAGGGATTAATAAAAAGAAGAAAAATAATTTATGAAAACCCCATGCAAAAGTATTATTTAATACTAGAGTAAATAATATAATATTTAACCTAAAGTTAAATATTATATTAATATTATAATTAAATTTTGAATTTGGCTAAGGCACCAAAAATTCAAATTAAACATTGGAGGCATATAATCCGTCGACGTTTTAAACATTACCTTGAAGTATATAAAAGGAGGTAATAAATATCAAAATGGATGATATTCGAAGGCTCAGGAAATAAGCACATGTGAACGGATTCGAATGCTAAGAATTGAAGTCCATGTGAAAAAAATCAAATAGAGGAGAGAGGAGAAACATGGAGATTTATTATTTTTGGATGAGTGTAAGGAATAAACAGAGGGCAAAGAATATTTTCGTGCACCAAGGGATGGTAGCCCAAATGGAAAGCGGGTCCTATGTTAAGTCATTTGTGGAAGAGAGGTACAGGCTTCGAAACCCCCAACACTGGTTTGAAGGTTTTGTTTTGATATTTTGCGGAGGCAGTAAGTATTTGGTGTGGGAGGATAATACTTAGCCTCAACCGCTTGACTAGAACAAGTGATCAAGGTGCTGCACTTGGTGGGCTGAGGTCGGAGGTTCAATTCTCGTCTGTGAAAAAGTAAAGGAAATATTTTTTAAAGGTATGCACTTTGGTTTGGTTTACAAGGTATGCATTGCATTATTGATTGTTGGCTATAGTATATTTGGCGGATGTTAATTTGACCTATGGTTTTAAAACTTAGGAGATATAAGGTAAAATATTTCTACAATATTTTTAGGGTTTAAATATCATTTATTTAATTTTTTTAAGCTTGGAGTGATAAGTTTGTGAAGGACTTATGAATGTAATGTATTTTGTTTTGATATAAAAGTGGATTGAAATTTTTTTTGAAAGTGTGGACATAAAAGGTGTAAAAGAGATTTTATTTGATTGTAAATTGTGCTTTATGAAAGGGAAATTATTGAAAGAATTTTGAGAGCTTTAATGTAGTGTCTTTGATATCTAATGAAGTGCCCTAGAAGTATTATTTTTAGAGATCATTGAAGAAAATTTATGAGGATATTTCGAAATAGAAATTTGCTATCTAACTTGTGAAGTGACACATAGAAAAGTGGTTGATTATGAAACATATTTTGAAGATATATATCCATAAATGAAAAAAGGTATGGGCACATCATCTTCTATTTGAAGTGTATTTTAGATTAAACATTGTGAAACATAAGGTGGAGTGAAAAGGATTTTTTGATGAGCATTGTTGGAAATATTTGAGTGTGTTCTATGTGCTTCATTCTTGAATGTTTGGATAATATTTGAGATAGATATTACGAAATATTTTAGTTAGGGTTTGATAACTACATTGTGCTATTTGTTGAAAGAAATGTGAAACATTTGGTTAAAGTTGTATGCAAGTTGTGCTTCATTATTTGAATTATTGTGTGAAAATTTTGAGTATTGGTTTGAGTGTTTTAGCAATTCGTAAGAAGACTTGAGGACAAGTTTTGAGATATGTTTTGAGATAGGTTTTGAGATAGGTTTTGAGATGGGTTTTGAGATAAGTTTTGAGATAGGATTTTGAGATAGATTTTGAGCAAAGTCAGAGATAGATTTTGGTGTATATTTGAGACAGAGTTGAGAGTAAGCTTTGGAGGTGATAAAGCAGAAGACAACAATCTCCAGTGGATAAATATCCATTAGCTAGGGGTAGTGAGGACAAAGGTCTTCTATGGAGAGAGATCCACAAGCCAGAGCAGTGGGGATAGAAGTATTCCAGAAAATAACCTACTAGAGTAGATGGGAAAGAGCTCTTCTATGGATAGAGATCCAAAAATCATAGTAGTGAGGAAAGAGTTCTCCTATGGATAGAGATCCATGAACCATAAAAAAGGGATTGGTATCTCATTTGGGCAGAGGTCCATAAATATTGTAATAGGGAATTGATTCCCAAAAGAATTTATTGACAAAATTTATAAGGAATATTTTCTCCGTGGAGTAGCCCACATTGTGTGAACCACGTTAAATCATGTCTCTCATGTATCTAATGATTTATGCAATGACTACTGCTTTGATATTGTTGATGCTATCATATGGATTAAAAAGTAAAAATTTTAATCTTATACTATTCACCCCCTATTAGTATAAGCTTATCTTCTTCATCTCTCCTAGCCCATAAAACTCTTAACTTTATCCCCTCTTTGAATAATGAACTAGGAGATATAGTTCACACTTGGGAAGGCATGTCTTCATTAGCTGTGAATTATTTTTAAAACATCTTTACAGTCTAATTGCTTGACCAAGAAGCTCAACAAGAAATTCTTTAGGCTATACATGCTCTTATATTTGATGAGAAGAATGTGGCCCTAATTGCTCCTATTACTAAGAAGGAACTCCAAGAGGTAGTTTTTAAAATGCAAAAGTGGAAAACCCCAGGTCCAAAAGGTTTCCCTATTGAATTTTATTTGGAATTATGGGATTTTTTGCAAGATGACATTCTTGAGGTGGTAGAAGAGGCTAGAAAGGCTAAAGAAATCCTCAAAAATATCAACAAGACTTTTATAGTTGTAATTCCTAAATATCAGGAGGTGGATAACATTATTGTATATAGACCAATTACTTTATGTAATGTTATTCTAAAAATTATTTCAAAGATAATGTCAAAAAGGCTCAAACATTTTCTTCATAATATAATTTCTCCAAAACAAGGAGGATTTTTCAAAGGTTGAAAAATAGTTGATGAGATAGTGTTAGCCCATGAAGCTATTCATTCTATGGAAGCTCAAAAATACCCCTCCATGTTCATTCATTTGGATTTTTCTAAAGGTTATGATAGGGTGGATTGGCACATTCTCATCCAAGTCTTGGAAAATTTTGGATTCTCTCGAGAATGGAAAAATTGGATCAAAGGTTGTATTTCCTTACTTTATTATTCATTTTTTTCTTAATGGATGCCCTACACACTGGTTCTCAGCTTCTAGAGGCATTAGACAAGGAGACCCTCTTTCTCCATATCTTTTTATCATCCTTGCAGAATATTTGGGAAGAACTTTTTCTAAGAATCAGGATTGTCATAGGTTAGAAGGAGTTACTATATCTAAAGGAGTCAGACATATCACTCATTTATAATTTGTTGATTATTCCACTCTTTTGGGGAAGGCAACTATAAAGTAAGCAACCTCAATAAAGCAAATTCTTCATTGTTTTACTAGAGCCTCAGGGTAACTTATTAATGAATATAAATCTAAAGTTATTTTTTTTCATTGCTCACTCAAAAAAGAGATGTTCATAATGGATAGACTAGGATTCAAAAAAACTTCTCTCTCAATTAAATACCTGGGTGTTCCAATTAATTTGGGTATCCAAAATAAAAAGCATTGGAGATGGTTATTAGAGAAAGTGAAGAAAAAAATAGGTAGTTGGACCAACACATGGCTTTCATCGGGAGGTCAAATAACTCTTATCATAGCAGTTCTGCAGTCTATCACAATATGTGTTTCAACAATGTTGAACATCCCCAAGTTTGTGCTCAATGAACTGGATAAAATTGGTCATAGGTTTCTGTGGAGAGGTTCAAAAATGGAGAAGAAATGGGCCCTGGTAAGGTGGGAGACTCTATGTATTCCTACTCATGAGGGGGTTTAGGTCTCATATCGGTAGTCAAGAATAATAAGGCTTTGGTAGGAAAATTATATTGGAGATTAATTAGCCACCCCAATGCCTGATGGGTAAAAAATCTAAGAGCCAAGTATACAAAAAATAAATATATGTATAACTTAATTCATTATCAATTACCTTCTATAGGGTCCCCAATTTTAAAGATCTTAAGAATTGGAGAGGAGTTAATAAATAAAAATCTCTTTTGGGTTACTCAAAATGGTCAAAAGATAAATTTTTGGACAGACTCTTGGGATGGGCACCTTATGTTGTCTATTCAATATCCAAAATTGAGGCCTATAATGGAGAAAATGCATAGGATAAATTGGATAAAAGTTATTAAATACTTTACAAATAAGACAAGAAATGCTGAGGTGGGAAGGTGTTGGATACCAGTAAAAGAGTGGCCAATACAACTTTCTAAAGCTAAAAAAAAAAGATATTCACAAAATCCTTCAAATGAGATCGTCTTCATGGTCATAAGATAAGGATTGCATTCGATGGAATAGTTCAAGGTATGGTGAATACTTTGTTCCTCAAGGCTACTTAGATTTAAGCTCTATTTATCCCCATTAAGATCAAGATATTTTCAAGCAATTATGGGATCAAAATCTATGATAAAAATTCAGATTCTTTAATTGGTTACTGCTCCATACAAGGGTTCTCACAGGGGACCATCTTATGAAGAAAGGTTTTAATGAGACCTTTCAATGTGTAATGTGTTGGGATAACAATGAAACTATTAACCATTTGTTCATAGAGTGCCCCATAACTGTAGAATTATGGAATATGATGGCTTCCTTTATAAATTTAATATGGTCAAATGATCAATCCATAGAACAACTATGGAGATATTGAAGTAAACAAGAAGGAAAATAGTATTATGTGAACTCGATAGTTTCTATAGGTATGGCTATTCCCCCCTGGAATATATGGAAGGAGAGAAACAAGCAAATTTTTCAACAAGAACGTAGGGACATCCACTATATCTGGCTAAAGAACATAGAAAATGTGAGAGGTACTATCGAGTATTTGTTAATTCATCCTCACAATGAAAATCAACTATGGGAAAAAATTATGACTTGATTGAAGATAAGAAACAAATTAGCCTAACATAGAAGGAAGAAAGGGAATGGCCAAATGATGGATATAACTCAACAATGGTAGCCTCCTATTGGAAATTTTGAGTATATTGTGTTGTCATTGATGTCAAAGGATTGATGTCATAGGTTGATGTCAAAAGGTTTGAATATTATAATGAAGGACAAAAGTCTTAACAACTCTTTGGAATAATGGTTCAAAATAATTAATAATATTAATATTATTGATGGCAATAATATTAATTATGAAGGCAAGGTTCAAAAGGAGTAATATTATAATAATTTTATTATAATATAAAGTTTTTAAACTATAATATTTGAGCGCTAAGAAATTGAATGCAATTCGAATTATTTTTTAATGAAGCTTACTGATGTTGGATGAAGACCAAATTTAAATTATTAATACCCATGCCTAAAGTCATTTGAAGGGGTTTGAAATTCATGCAAGTAATTCATTCAGTATTCAATTCATTGTAGATGGCAGATAAGAAGAGGAAAGAGGAGTGTAGTCCTCTACGGTGAACGTGGAGGTTTTACATTCAAATTGGTGCATCATTTGAACCCATCCAACCAACTAGATGAGTTGCTGGCTGAGTTGGAACGAAGGCATTCCAAGGAGGAGGTTTAGGGTTCGAAACGCATCGTAGAATATTTTGTTTTATTTTGGCTAAGTTCGCGGCTAGATAAGATAAATTATGTCTTGTGTGTTAGTGCTCTCACAAGCTGTGTTGGCACAGTCGGTCGTGGCCCCTTGGTTGGGCGTATTGCTTTCACGAGGTGAGAGGTTTGAGGTGAGAGGTTTGAGTTGCATTGAGGGAAGAATAAAAAGAGGTATTTAAATTTTAAATTGTAATTTGATTTTTTGTGGAGTTATAATATTAAGTTGGCATTTAATTTTTTCTCATTTGATATAGGAATAATAAGGTGTTAAAATGGTCATTTTGTATTGAAATTTAAATCTTTTTAAAAGGATAAATAAGGTGTGATAAGGATTCTTTCATTGTATAAGTTGATTGTGTATTTTTTAAAAGTAGGAGTGATAAGGTGTTTCATGGTTTAATTATTGTGTGTATTTTTACATGGTGAAGGAAAGTTAAAAGGATTTTATTCTTTATTTAAAAGCCTTGTTTTGAGAAAGTAAAAAGAGGATAGGGAAATATTTTTGTGTAAATTTTTGAAGAAAGGTTTTTGTGACTGCTTTGAAAACAATATTGGCTAACCTCTTGAAGTAGCAAAAAGGAAATTATTTTGGAATAGGTTTTGAGGGAACTTTTTAATCAAAGCAAGCTAAGATGTATGTTGAAGTTAATACTTCTCAGGAGTGGTCGATTGAGCAAATATTTCAAAATTATAAGGTGCAGATAAAAGGTTTTATTAGTGTGTATTGTTGGATATATTTGAGCTATGTTTTGAGAACAAATTGTGCATCATTTTAGTGAAATTGGAAACACTTGAGTTAGGTTTTTTGAGAACAAACTGTGTATTCTTCTTGAAAAGAATTTTTGAAGCATTTGTGCATTGATATGAGTGATATTAAATGCGAATGTTATAGATCAGTTTTATGAAGCAAGTATTATGAGCAATATTGAGCATGTGTTATCAATAATTTTAAGCATGTGTTTAGAATAGAGTTGAGCAGAGATATTAATTAGATTAGAATAGGATTGCGAGATATTTTTAACATGGATTTTGATAAGGCTTGTAAGCAATTCTGAGCAGGGTATGTAAGAAGGCTAGAGGTAGACTTGTGCATGATTTGTGAAAAGGTTTGAGATAGAATTATGAGCAGGTTTGAGACAGACCTGTGAGAAGGTGTGAGCCAGTTTAAAATAGGTATTTTGAGATAGACTTGTGAGCAATTTTGAGAAATACTTGTGAGCAATTATGAGCCATTTTAGAATAGGCAGTTGAGTAGACTTGATCAGAGTTAAGCAGAATTGAGAGTAGAATTTGGAGTCCACCATAGCAAAGGGGATAGATTTCTCCTATGGAGAGAGATTTACAAACCAGAGAATTGGGGATTGATATCTCCTTTGGACATAGGTCCATAAACATTATAATAGGGAATTGGCTCCCAATATTTGTTGAGAAAACTATAAGAAATATTTTCTCTATGGACGTAACCCAAATTGGGTGAACCACATTAAAATCATGTTGCTCATGTGTGTTATAATTTGTGTAGTATTTATTGCGTTGATATTATTATTGTTATCATTTGGATTGAAAAGTAAAAAAATTTATCTTATACTGTTCATACCCCCTCTCAGTATAAGCATGCGTTCTTAAATTGGTATCAGAGCCATTTCATTCATGAAAAGCCAAATAAAATGAAGGAAGATCCTACAAGAACACACAGGACCATAGAAGAAGGATAAGAAGCCATGATTGACATGAAAGAGGAACTTATTGCTGCTTTTGAAAATTTTGAAAGAGTTAGAGAGAATATTTCAAAATTGAAGGCTCAAATTCAAAAGGATGAGGAAACAAAGATAATAATTCTACATAATATCACAGACTTAAAGGTGAAGGTTGAAGAGGGAAAGAATATTGAAAAATATATGGCTAAAATTTTAGAGGTAAAGGAATTAGAATGTTAAATATTAGAACATGAAATGGTATCTCTAAGGATGGAAGTGAAAGATTCTAAGGATAAGTTTCATAGGTTTGGAAAAATTTCAAAAGCTTTGGATAAAATTATCAATACACAAATATCTTAATTTATCAAATCAAGACTTGGTTTTGAAGAAGGACAAAGGAAACATAAAGAGGAGTCCAGATACAAAGGAAAAAAATATCAAAGAAAGAAGATCCCATGACCTATGCTAATATATTGAAAGGCAAAAGTATTAATGAAAAAAACAAAGAGACATCACAGATAAAAGTTAATTATAGAAACAATAAAGGAAGAATCATGCGGCTATACCATTAAAGGTAATCTAACAGGTTACAAATTTATTCCATGGTTATTGTTTTTCATGTAGAAAATATGGTCATGGAGTTGTACATTGCATGGTCCATGTGATAAATAATGTTGATAGAAATTTTAATTCATTTGCACCTCTCATGGATAAAAATATTATTTGTTATAAATGTAATAACTTTGGGCACAATGCCAAATGGTGTAAACTAATATTTCTTGAATCAAGCAAAAAGGAGGATCAAAAGTTTCAAAAGAATACAGCCTCAAAATTTTGGAAAGAGAGAGGGAAGCAAGAAAAAGAGAAGTCAATGTTGGTACAAACAACTCTTCATGCACAAGATAAGAGAAATAAGTGGTTTGTTGATAGTGGTTGTTCTAGTCATATGACAGGTGATAAAAGTAAATTTCGTGCATTTAAAGGAATCAATGGAGGGTCAGTAAAATTTGGTGATAATGCTTTAGAAAAAAAATTTGGGAAAGGGACTTTGAGTTTATATACTGGAAAATAAAATATAAAAAATGTATTGTATGTTGAGGGATCGAAGCACAATTTACTAAGTGTAATTCAACTTTGTGATCAAGGGCACACAATTACCTTTCATCCAAATAGATTTGAGATCATAAAATCCAAGAGAGGAAAGCTTATTGCAAATGTCAGTAGAACTACAAACAATCTCTACATGCTGAGTGAAATTAAGGGAGAAAAATATTTCTTATCACAAGAGGTTGAGTGTTGGTTATGGCATAGAAAAATGGGTCATCTTAAATTTGACAAGATAGTGAGAATAAGCAACAAGCAAGTAGTCAGATATTTACCCAAGATAAAATGACCACAAAGCACAATTTGTGCACAATGTCAGCATGGTAAGAAAACAAGAACAATTTTCATGTCAAAATAATTTTCTTCATCCAAACCATTGAAATTAGTTCACACTGATTTATGTGGTCCTACTAGGACAAAGAGTTTAAAATGTGAAAGCTAATTCATGCTATTTATATATGATATCTCCAGAATGACTTGGGTGGTATTCTTAAAAGAAAAGTCAAAAGCCTTTGAGAAGTTACAGGAATTCAAAGTTCTAGTAGAAAATAAAATAGGTAAAAATATCAAGTATCTAAGATCAGATAGAGGAGGAGAATTGACTTTAGGTGAATTAATAGAATTATGTGAACAATATGGTATCAAAAGAGAATACTCAGCAGCAAGGACTCCATAAAAAAATGGAGTAGTTGAAAGGAAAAATAGGACTATTGATAATATGGCTAGAGCTATGCTAAATGAATCCAAGATTTCAGATGGGTTATGGAAAGAGGTAGTTTATACAGTTGTCTATATTGTAAATAGATATCGGGTAAGAGTAAATCATCATAAAAATCCATATAATATTTGGAAGTGAATACTAGCTACTATGAAGTATTTCAGAGTTTTTGGAAGCAAATGCTACATTAGACGGGAAGAGAAAATTTTAGGTAAATTTGATTCAAGGTGTGATGAAGGTATCTTCCTTGGCTATTCCACTAAGAGAAAAGCCTATAAATGCTATAATAATATGAAATATACAATTATGGAAAGTACAAATGTGGAATTTAATGAACAAATAGGGTCAAAAAAACCAACTCAATAAATTGTATATTAAGAAGAAAAATTTGCCAAGAAAAACTAGGTGAAGAATTGAAAAAAGATGAAGAACAAAGAACACCACCTAAGACTCCATCCAGGTATGTGCAAAATAATAATCCAAGAGACCTAATTATTGGAAATACATATGAAAGACAAACAATGAGGAAGATAATAGGAACAAGTGAACATGCAAATCTTTATTTGTTGTCTAAAATTGAGCCCAAGGATTTCAATGAGGCAAGAGAAGATAAATTTTGGGTCACGTAATGTATGAGGAGTTTGATAAGATAGAAAAGAGTGAGACTTGGAAACTTGTCCCATGACCAAAATATAAAAATGTAATTGGCACTAAATGGGTTTACAAAAATAATTTAAATGAAGATGGTCAAGTAGTCAAAAATAAAGCAAGACTTGTATGCAAAGGCTATGCATAGGTTGAAGGGATTGGTTTTGATGAAACTTTTGCTCCTGTTGCATGACTTGAGGTCATAAGAATATTTTTAGCTTTCTCAATATTTAAAAACTTCAAAGTATATCAAATTGATTTAAAATTATTTTTTCTTAATGGCTTATTAGAAGAAGTCTACATTGAGCAACCTGAGGGGTTCATCCTGATTGATAAGCTAGATTATGTATGCAGATTAAAGAAGGCTCTTATGGACTAAATAAATCCCCTAGAGCTTGGAATTGGAGGTTTTATAAGTATTTCGAAGAATAAGGTTTCAAAAAATGAATAGCTAACAACAATTTATACATCAAAAATGAAGGAAATGACTTGTTGATTGTGGTGGTCTATGTGGATGATTTCATTTTTGGATGCAGTAATGATAAGATGTGTTAAAAAATTTCTAAGTGTATACAAAATGAATATGAAATTTCAATGCTTGGTGAGTTGTATTTCTTCCTTGGATTATAGATTTCCCAATTAGAAAAAGGTATATTTCTCTCACAAACTAAGTATATAAAAGAAATGTTGAGAAAATTCAAATTGGAGGATTGCAAAATAGTAAGTACCGCCATGGTTACAGGATGCAAGTTAAGTAAATATGATGATTCTCCTAAGGTAAATCAGACATTATATAGATTCATTATTTGTAGCTTGCTATATGTCACAGCTACAAGACCAGACATAATGCAGGTAGTGGGACTAGTGGTAATATTTCAAGCAACACCAAAGGAAACACATGTACAGGCAATAAAGAGAATTTTTAGGTATTTAAAAGGAACTATGGAACTTGGAATTTGGTATCCCAGAAGTAACAGCTTCACTCTCACAACATATACATATGCATATTGGGCAGGCAATATTGATGATAGAAAGAGCACAAGTGGAGGAGCATTATTTTTTGGAGAGTGTTTAGTCTCTTGGCTAAGCAAGAAACAAGCATTGGTATCCTTATCCATAGTAGAGTTAGAGTACATTGCAGTAGTTGCTTGTTGTATACAAGTGTTATGGATGAAGTAAAATTTAACATATTTTTAAATAGAGCATGATCATCCCACCTCCATACTATGTGATAATACAAGTGCCATAAATATTTTAAAAAATCCAGTAATGCATTCAAGGACCAAGCACATTCCAATAAAATATCATTTTTTGAGAGAGCAGGTGATGAATAAGCAAGTCAAACTGGAATATGTTACTACAAAAGAATAGATTGTGAACATATTTATGAAGCCACTTACAAAGCAAACTTTTGAGTATCTTAGAGGAATGTTGGGAGTAGTATTAATCCCATCCCAAACTTGATCACCTCAAGGAGAGGATGTGGGGAGGGGGTTGAGATAAGAGTCTTATAATTAGCCCAAATGAGTCCCTTTGCCATTGATATCAAAGGGGAAGATATTTGAGTTAGGGGGAGAGCATTCAATCAAGGGGAGCAACTTCTCACGGGGAGCAGATTTAGAATCCAATGGTTGGAAAAGGATTTTTTAGAAAGGGTTGCCATCAATGACAAAGGGGGAGATTATTGGAAATTTTGAGTATATTGTGTTGTCATTGATGTCATAGGTTGATGTCAAAAGGTTTGAATATTATAATGAAGGACAAAAGTCTTAAGAGCTCTTTGGAATAATGGTTTGAAATGAAGGTAAGGTTCAAAATAATTAATAATATTAATATTATTGACGAAAATAATATTAATTGTTAAGGCAAGGTTCAGAAGAATTAATATTATTAATATTATTGAAGACAATAATAATAATTGTGAATGCAAGGTTCAAAAGGAGTAATATTATAATATTTTTATTATAATATAAATTTTTTAAATTATAATATTTAAGCACCAAGAAATTGGAGGCAATTCAAATTATTTTTGAATGATGTTGGACAACGTCATATGGATGGAAAATACAAGGTGGCACTGATGTTGGATGAAGACCAAATTAAAACTATTAATACCCATGCCTAAAGTCATTTGAAGGGGTTCAAAATTCATGCAAGTAATTCATTCAGCATTCGATTTGTTGCACATAGTAGAGAAGAAGAGGGAAGAGGAGCATAGTCCTCTATAGTGAACATGGAGGTTTTACATTCGAATTGGTGCACATTTGAACTTGTCCAACCAGCTAGACCAGTTGGTGGCTGAGCCAACATGAAGGTATTGTGAGGAGGAGGTTTCGGGTTTGGAACCCATCCCTTGACCATATTATTTTGGTTTGGTTAAGTTGACGATAGGAGAAGATAAAGGGAATTTGGTGCCTTAGTGCTCTCATGAGTTGCATTGGTGTAGCTATTCATGGACCCTTGGTTGGGTGCCTTGCTCTCACGAGGTGAGAGGTTCAAGTTGCATTGAGGGAAGAAGAAAAAGAGGTATTTAAATTTTAAATTTTAATTTGATTTTTTATGGAGTTATAATGTTAAGTTGGCATTTAATTTTTTCTCCTTTGATATAAGACGAATAAGGTGTGAAAATGGTCTTTTTGTGTTGAAATTTAAATCTATTTAGAAGGAGAAATAAGGTGTGATAAGGATTCTTTCATTATATAAGTTGATTGTGTGTGTTTTAAAAGTAGGAGTTATAAGGTGTTTCATGGTTTAATTATTGTGTGTATTTTTGCATGGTGAAGGAAAGTTAAAAGGTTTTTATTCTTTAATTAAAAGCCTTGTTTTGAGAAAGTAAAAAGAGGATAGAGCAATATTTCTATGCAAATTTTTGAGGAAAGGTTTTTGTGATTGTTTTGAAAAGAAGATTGGCTAACCTCTTGAAGTAGCAAAAATGAAATTATTTTGGAATAGCTTTTAAGGGCACTTTTTCATCAAAGAAAACTAAGAGGTATGCTAACACTAATACTTCTCTAGAGTAGTTGGTTGAGCAAATATTTTAGAATTATAATGTGGATATAAAAGGGTTGATTAGTATGTATTGTTACAAATATTTGAGTTATATTTTGAGAACAAATTGTGCATCATTTTAGTGAAATTGGAAACACTTAAGTTAGAGTTTTTGAGAACAAATTGTGTATTATTATTGAAATAATTTGTGCATTGATATGAGTGATATTAAATGCGAATGTTAGAGATCAGTTTTATGAAGCTAGTATTATGAGAAGTATTTAGAATGTGTTATGGATAATTTTGAGCATGTGTTTAGAATAAAGTTGGGTAGAGATAGTAAGAACATTAGAACATGATTGTGAGCTATTTTGAATATGGATTTTGAGAAGGCTTGTAAGTAATTCTAAGCAGGGTATGTAAGAAGGCTAGAGGTAGACTTGTGTAGGATTTGTGAGCAGATGTGAGCCAGTTTAGAATAGGCATTTTGAGATATACTTGTGAATGGGTTTGAGATAAACTTGTGAGCAGGTGTGAGCCATTGTAGAATAGGTAGTTGAGCAGACTTGATTAGAGTTGAGCACACTTTGGAGTCCACCATATCAAAGGAGATAGAGTTCTCCTATGGAGAGTGATCCACAAACCAGAGTATTAGGGATTGAGATATCCTTTGGACAAAGGTCCATAAACATTGTAATAGGGAATTGGTTCTCAATATTTGTTGAGAAAATTATGAGAAATGTTTTCTCCATGGACAACCCAAATTGGGTGAACCACATTAAAATCATGTCTCTCATGTGTGTGATAATTTATGCATTAGTTACTACTTTGATATTATTGTTGTTATCATTTGGATTGAAATGTAAAAATTTGTATCTTATACTATTCACCCTCCCTCTCAGTATAAGCTTGTGTTCTTCACCTCCCCAACAAGACTTCATAAAAATCAATAGCTATGGAGCATCTAGAGAAAATCTTGGAAGAGCTAGTATAGGAGGGATATGTTGATTGGAGGATGGTACACCAATTTTTACTTTTGAATAAAATTTAGGAATTCTATCCAATAATTTAGCAAAATGGCAAGGTATTCTAAGAGGTTTGCAGGAGGCTCTTAATATAGAATGGATAAGGGTGATTGCAGAATCAAACTCTCAAGTTATGATCAATTACCTAAATTTAACTTGAGGGTCTAAGAAGATTTATTAGAGAATCCAAAATATTATAGATAAGATTAGGTTAATCATAAAAAATTTCAAGAGGTTGTTTTCAATCATGTGCCTAAATAATAGATCAAAGTGGTAGATGCTATGGTAAATTGGGCTCTTGATAAAGGAAATTTTAAGTGCTATGGTTATCCTCCTAGGTGGTGGTCAGAATAAATTAAGACTGATCTTCTCCTTGTTTAGTCTCTTGATGATAATATAAAAAGCTATGTTTAAATTGACCCCTAATGTGGTTTTGTAATTATTGTGATATTTTTTGTCTTGGTGCTATTCTTCAACTCTTTCCTTGATAGAGATTGTCATTGGATTTTTCAATAGCTCCATTGGCTTAGTTGGTTTTGGGTGTTTTTGTGTTTGTTAGTGTTGTTTCTAATTATTCTTGTTGTTTTTGTATGTTTGTGTTAATTGGTGTTTTTGTGTTTTGGTGTGTGAGTGTTTTCTTTATTTTTATTTTTGGTGTATGAGTGTTTTTTTTGTTTTTTTTGTTTTTTTTTACTTTTTTTTTTATATTTTAGGTTTTGGTTGTTTTTATTTTTTATGCTTTTGTTGGTTGGGACATTGTAGCATTTTGCATTTTATTATTGTGTGTTTGTGTTTGTGCGTTCTCGTTTTTGTTGCTTCAGGTTTGCTCCTTGAGTATGTCAAAGGTGGTAGGCTAGGTGCAATTCCTAGGCAATTTTGGCAGAAGAGATACCCCAACCTCCTCGGGTCTTACTCAAAATTGGCATCCCTTTTGAGATGTTTTCCACACACAAAAAAATATCTATTTATTAGGAATTTCATTTCATGTACAATTGTTTGAAACAAGACTTTATATGAATGAATGGGTTTGATATATAACAAGACACTTGTGACCAAGTAAATAACATAATGCATGAGTGAGTGTATTATAACAAGATATATATGGGAAAAAAGTGACAATATTTTTTTTCATAAAATATAGAAGGGATTTTGAAAGGATCCCCGAACTTTTAACAAACCAAATCAAGGGAAAAAAAGATATTGGTCAAGGATCAAAGCATCAAACATAGAAAAATGCACAGGAAACCAACAAGATGATACCAAAGGACTCCTCCAAGCCCTGACTCAACCCACCCAAAGGGAGAAACATAGAACAAAAGCAAACTCCCAAAAAAATACAATAGGGATAGAGAACACCCAAAACTTCTCCCACATATGGGAAGCCACAAATAAACTAGACCACACAACAAAAATACCCACAGAACAAACATTTATTAATTGGAGTTTTCCTCAACATTAATATTGGCCTACTCCATAGGGGTGTTGGATTGATCATCATTTACTAAATCTTTGATAGCTTTAACACAAGAGATAGCCACCCTCATAAGATTAAAATTAGAGTTTTGCAGGTTAAGCGTCGAGGTCAAGAACAAAATGTAGGTGGGTGCTTATGAAAACCTTACCTTTGCCTTAGAGTCCAGATTAGGATTACAATTTATTTCTTTCAAAAATTTAACTTTCTTCAACTAGAAATTCTTCAGGGTCACCTACCTTGACAAGGTTCAACTAAGCTTCTTTGGAAGCTAGCTGCTTAGACCTCCTCATACTGGAGCCACTACCCCTTTCTCCTAGATTTGGGGGAGACATGGGGCCTTTAGTATGAGTTCAGGAGGGACTTGGAATAGAAGGAGCTAAAGTACTCAACTTAAATATTTTAACCGAACCAATTAGAGGGGAAATCAAGTCCTTGGAGGAATCCAAGCAGTCATTGAAGAAGGGACCAGAGGGCAATTGGTCTAAGGTGGATGACTTTATTGAGGTGGTCAATGGGATGAAGGTTTAGAAACTATTAGACAAGTCTATTCTCAAAAATGCTAAACTTGAAGCCTCGATTCTAATTTCTAATAGGTTGATTTTCTAGGTCATTATATATAGAAATGAAGAGGATGAGAGCCTATGGGTAGGAAAAAATAATGGATTTTCAGTCTAGTCTACCTACAATTTATTGGCTGTCATGACTCCTTCATGGGTCCCACCTTTCAAAGTATGGCTTAAGTGTCTAACACCAATGGTGATTATCATTTTTCAATTGGAAACTCAAAATAATCTTTTGACCATTAAAAATATAAAAAAAAAAGAGGTTGGTCGATGCCAAACAGATGTTACCTCTATGGTGCTAATGAGAAATAGACAAGTCATATATTATTTCAATGCTTGTTCTCTCTAGAAGTTCTTAACTTTATTTTTAATTTTTTAGGGTAGAATTGGGTGGTGTTGAGTTTGCTTATTGATGTTTGTTCTCAATGGTCATATCCTTTTTACTCTTGAAGGCTAAAATATTTTTGGAACTTCTATTTGATACATCATTTCTGGTAGGTATGGAAGGAGAGTAATATTAGAATTTTTAAAAACTTCAAAATAGAACTTACTTCTATTTGTGCTAGATCCTTGGTTTCCACCTTGGAGAACGTATCAATCCTCTCTAGCTTTGAAGAAGGATAAATTTGAGGTTGAGCTTAAAAGGAAAATTGACTTTCAATAAAGCAATAGGGTTGCTAGCCCTCCTTGTCCTAATCCCCGGACTCTTGTGAGGGGAACCTCCTTCTTTGGGTTGGGTTAAACTAAACTTTGATGGAGCTTCAAAGGGTAATCTCAGTAATGCTGGTGTTGGTGGGGTGCTTAGGGATGATAGAGATGGGCTTCTACTAGCGTATGTCGAATTCTTAGATATCCAAACTTGCCATGTTGCAAAGGTGAGATCCATTTACCAAGGTCTCTTGATTGTGTAGAAGATGGGGTACCAAAAATTTTGCATTGAAGGAGATTCGCTTAATATTATAAAGTTGGTCAAAGATGATCCAATCCTCGTTTGAAACATTGAGGCTATGATTATGGAATCTAGGCGGATTCTTCATGCTAGAGAGGATAGGGAGACAAAGCATATCTTTACAGAAGGAAACTACCATGCTGACTTTATTGCAAACCTGTTATAAGTCTCAATGGTCTGTCTGGATGATTTGTAAGCTTTTACTATTTATGAAGAAAAGTTTTGTGTGCAGCCGTGTGGGAGTGTTGGTTGGCAAGGGGCTCACCAAGGCTGTTCTAATGTGTTTCTTTTATCATGTTGTAGCTGATTCATTTGGTGATGGGTGGCCAATTGTAATGCTTTATAGTTGTTCTTGTCCTTCTATTGTTGGTCTTAGACCAAGTTTTACAAAACTTCCCATTTTCAAAACCCCTTCTATATCTAATCTAATCTAATGTTCTGTTGTCTGAGAATGTCATTTTATTTTGCAAAATTGATATAATAAATTATATTTAATATATATTTATATATCAATTTTTGCAAAATAAAATAACATTATGAGACAACAGCTCATTAATTTTCAGGTCATGTGGCCAGCACAAGGAATCAGCGGTTGGTAGTTGCCATACAACGACATGAATGCGGTTTTGTCTCGTTTGAACTGATTCAGTTTTTGCACCGTTGTTATGTAAATCAAATCTCCATTATTGATGCTAAGTCGGTTCCTAAAGCCCACAAATGTCGCATCTATTTGTTCCAACATAGCAATGAAAAAGCATACAAGAGTTTAAAAGCCTGAATCGCGGGTTAGGGTGCATGCATGCATATTCAGGATGGATATTATTGGCGAGTTTGTCGTCACATCCAACATTACAGATTTTTACTAGGATTGAATAAAACATTGCCATGAAAGTCGTATGGAGAGGCGCAAAAGAAGGAACTTCTACTCGTGCAACCCACGTATTTCTGAAATCTAAAACATTCTCCATCACAAAATTCTCTTATCCTCCAGCTTTCAAAACTTCTTATCCTAAAGCTCTCCATACTTATTTCGATGATATCATCCTGCGTAAGGTCTTATTGGAAGTGGGGGGCCCTTAATTGAAACAAAAGTCTGTGCTGCCGGGGAGCAGTCTTTTCATCAATAATTAGCCGTCCCTTTTAGGGCAATGAAAATTAATGGTAAAGAGGAAGCTGGCATTCCAAAAGAGTTTTAACCTCTTAATGGCTTTTGGTTTTGGACAGTACAGTGAACTGATCTCTAATGTTTATCCTTTTGCTAACAAATATCTTTTGGTCAACATTTAACCAAACTTGATAATTTATATTTATAAATACTTGGTGCATAGTTTCAACTGACAACGATTTGCAAAAAACAACTTTTTTGTCAATCTATTTCTTGCGATAGCTCTCACTTATTTTAAAAAAAAATTAGCATTTAACCACGGTGACAGCTTTGTTTTGTTTTTGTTTTTTTATTTTTTATTTTTTTTAATTTATGTTGACTTAATGGCATGTGACTAAATTATACAAAGGGTTTTCTTTATTTAATACATATAAAAATTGACTAAATTATGATTTATTTGCCTTTGCTCCTAAAGGATTGTGTACGTAGTATCATTCTTCTAACTTAAACCAAATATATATATATATTCATATAAGTCTAGTAGTTCTAAGGATATAAAAGCACTTTTATATTCCTTTTGAACTATTGGTCAACAACAGAAAATATTTACAAAATTTTATCTTGGATTTAATTGTATTAACCTTTACATTGAACTTAAGAGAAGAAAGTGTTTCGCATATTTGGAAATTAATAGAAAATCCTATTTATTTATTCGTTGACAATTTTATTCATCAATGTTCGTTCCAGGAATTAATATATAGTGGGACAATTCTTGCTTAAATTTTAATGCCGAGATAATTATGTCACTCTTCAATGTTGATTTAATAAAATGTGTTCATGTATCCAATAGCATCGTATTCCTTCTTCAATCAACACAAATAAAAAATTATTAGATCACCATTTAAATGTATTCACTCTAGAAAGGCTTTAATTTATGACATTATTCAATAAAAGAAAATAAATAGACAATCATATAACGCCCACAATTATTAGGATATAATAGGATTTTCATGTTCCTTTTGACTCTATGAGTTAATATAAAAAAAATTATAACTTAAATTTAATTATATTAGCCTTTAATATTAAAATTTAAGAGGAAAAGACATTTCATATGAAAAGAAAATCATTTTTTTATGCATTTAAAAATTCATGTATGCATGTTGGTTCAAATGTTGAACTTAGCATCAACTATGAAAAACTCTTTCCTTGAAGACTAATGCCAAGTGAATCAAGGAACATATCAACAACCTAGAAAATACCACTCTTCTATATTGACTTAAAGGCATGTAACCAAGTAAACAAAAGTCTTTTGTTTTTATTAAATATAAATAAAATACACTATATCGTAATTTATATGAATTTAATTCAAAAAGGTTATATGAAATATTATTTTATAATTGAAAATAAAATAAAAGTATCCATAAATTTAATTCAAAAAGGTTATATGAAAAATTATTTTCTAATTGAAAAGAAAAGAAAAGTATCCCCATAGTTGTTAGATTATTCTCAAATTTGTATCTACCTTTTAACCCTTGAGTTTTAACACTAGGCAATATTTATGAAGTTTTAAATAAAAAATATGTTATTATTCTTTATATTATATTATCATCAACGATGTCCCAGAAGTGACAGAGATCAATCTGGGTGATCCTTTTTGGTCTGGCAAGTTTGATGCTTTGGGTGGTTGCCCTTTGTGGGACCCTAATAAGATTCAATGTGGGTTGGCTAGTGGAAGGGCTTCTTTTGGGGCTCCTTATCCTTCTTCCTATATGTGGATTATTTCGGTGATGCTTTTGGGGAAGAGTTTCCTCCTTGTAAAATTGATGGGAGTTATTTTTGATTCATGTCCCAGATTTTATAATTAACTCTATGCTGAGTAGGGGTTCATGGGATCTAGTGGGAAATTTGGCTAGAGGATGGTTGGAGTTGGACTCTCTGAAGCATTGGACGTTATCCAAATGGTACCCAAAAGGATCCCTTGACCTTACTTCACTTCCTCATAACTTTTTCCTTATTATAATTTCATGTGAGGAGGATTCGAGGAATATTATGGAAGGTGGTCCTTGTTTTTTTGATAATTATGGCCTTTTCCTTTCATCAGTGGGGCTAGAATTCAATCCAGCACTGTAAAGAGTTAATTTGATTCTGATATGGGTTCGTCTGCCTCAATTTCTAACCTATTTATGACATGAGATTGTATTTAGGATTGTGGCATTAGCAATTGGGGACTTTATCTCCTTTGATAAAGTTTCTTTGTCTCTTTTACGTAGATAGTTTGTGAGAATATGTATAATGGTTGATATTGAGAAAGATCTTCCTAGTGTTATGGAGCTTATCTCACACCTAGGTACCTAGTCACAATCTATTATTTATGAAAACAAGCCTCAGGCTTGTCAATATTATGGTTTGGGAGCGCACCACCAAAAATTGTGCCCCCAAAAGAAGCAAGTGAACCCTTATATGACCCGTGAGGTTTTTGGTTAGCATATTGAGAAGGTGAATGAGTGGAGAACCTTGGCTAAGAGAAATAGGATTTGGTATAAAAGGCCTCCTTTGGCCTCAAAAGGAAAAAGTATAATCTCCTGTCAACCACCCCATTCTTTTGGGGGTGGGCCTTTGGTTGTTTCTCTGAAAAGTAATTTCAAACCTTCCCCTAGATCTTTGAAGAAGCATCATCAGATCAATTTTGAAGTGATGTTATCTACAGATCCTATAGAAGCTAACAACATTAATTCCCTTTCAAACCCTCTTGAGGGTATTGAGTTTATAGGGCCTAAGGATTCCTTGGGGGCACCTAGACAGGTTTCATCCCCTCTTAAAGTGGCTTCTCCACCTAAATATTCAATGGCATTCCTCTTTGGAGGTATTCCTAGTCAGGGTAACTCCCCTAAGCGGTTTATGGGAAAGGGTCTCCAGGTCCCAAAACTAGAATCCAACATAAAATGTCTTTGGATTTTTGGTTGGCTAAGAAATTTGGTAGATCCTCGACCAAGGTAGAGAGAAAAAAGCCATGGAGGAGGCTATTGCCAATGGTGGTCAAGCTCGCTTAGTGGTGGAGGAAGAAAATGGTGATAGACAACTCAAGCTTGATGGTTTTAAATCCCCATAGTTGGGAGGGATTGGTAAAAAAAAATTCTTTTAATTCTCAATGAAAGTGTATTCTTGGAACAATAGAGGGATTAATAGTGCCTTTAAAAAAAATTGCTTACTTCTTTAAGGAGGGAGAAATCTCCTAATTTTTGTGTATCCAAGAGTCTAATATGGAAGCTCCTACTTGAGAGGAAGTTCATAAATTTCTTTGGAAAGATTCGAGTTTTATGGATTCTGAAGCCTCTGGTTCTGTTGGTGGTCTTCTATTATTTTGGGATTCTTCTAATTTTTATGGTCATATTATTTCTTCTTCTAGTCAGGTTATTAATATTCTTTTTTGGTGCAAATTTTTCCAAAGAATATGGGTAATGTCAAATATATATGTCCCAAATGCCTATACGGATAGACATAAGTTTTGGTTGTTATTGCTTGAAATGAGGGAAATAAATCATGAATTTTGGTTGGTAATTTTAATTCTCCCTTATTTCCTTCTAAGAAACATGGAGGTAATATTGTCAATGAGCGAATTTTGTTTGATTTTCATGATTTTGTGAACCAAGAAGAACTTCATGATTTTGACCTAAAAGGAGAAAATTTCACATGGAGTAACCATAGAGGACAAAATAGTCTTATTCTTAGCATACTTGAAAGGGTTTTTGTTTTGAACTCATTTGTTGATATTTTTGGTGATGCTTCCTTATTCACCCTCCCGAGGATTAGATTTGACCATAACCCTTTATGGTTGAAAATCCTTGAGGGCCTCTCCTTCCTTCCTTGGCCCTTCTGTTTTGAGGTAATGTGGTGCTCTCACTCTGATTTTGAGGTTGAGTGACTGATTGGTGGCAGGATTCTATTCTTGGGATTGGAATATTCAAAAATTTGAATAAACTAAGGAATATCATGATGCATCTCAAATTTTGGAATAAATATTCTTTTGGAAATATTTTTAGGTAAAAGGAACATCTAAAATATCATCTGTTGTCGATTGAATCCCATGGATATTCTGACCATATTATTAGGGAGGAAAAATCTACTCTTTGTGACCTCCATAATAAGCAAGCTGAAGAAGAACTTTTCTGGAAGTAGAAATCCAGAGAACTCTGGTTAAAGGAAGGGGACCGCAATTTATAATTTTTTTATTCTTCCACTCTGTGTCAAAGGGATTGTAATAGAATTATAGAGACTATTAAGTCCGATGGTAGTCGCTTGAAGGATATTTTAGAAATAAAGGAAGAAGTGATGGGCTTATTTAGTTCTTTATTGTGTTCCTCTCCTGGTCATGACTTGTATGCTAGAGAACCAAATTTTGGAGGCCATTCCAAGCCTGGTCATTGAAGAGATGAATTTGGATCTCCTTGCTCCCTTATTTTATGGTGAAATCCACCATATAGCTCATAATGGCTCCCCTAATGACTTCTTTAATTCCATGATATAGATCATAATGGATCCTCTACTGACTTCTTCAATTCCTATTGTGGAATTCATCAAGGAGACCCTATATCCCTTTTTCTCTTCTTTCTCATGGTGAAATCTCTTGGATGATCAATAAATAGATACAATTTTGATTTGGGTTTAAGATGGGCTATACAAATCAGCTCGATATCCCATCAGCAGTTTCCTGATGACACTTTGGTCTCTTGTGTTGCATCCATATTTCATGCTCAGGATGTTAAGTCTATTTTGGACTATTATGGGAGAGCGGCAAGTCATATGATTAATTTCCTTAAAAGTAGCATTTTCTTTTTAAATACCCCAAATGCTCACCAATAGAAGATTACCTCTATTTTGGGGTGCAGTATTGTTTCCCTTTCAGCTACTTACCTTGGTCTCCCACTTTTTTTTGGTCACTTAAAGGAATCATTTTGGACTCTGATGTTGGAGAGGGTTCAAAGTAAATTAGATTCTTGGAAAGGAGCTCTCCTTAGTTGAGTGGGTAAGGTTGTTCTGGTTAAGAGTATGTTTCAAAGCATTCCCATATATTTCCTATCTCTTTTTAACCTTCCTAGTAGGGTGAAATCTAAATTTGATAGCATTTGTAAGGCGTTCCTCTAGGCCAGTCCTAAGCTGAAAGGCAAGTTTTATATTATCTCTTGGGAGCAAATATGTAAAAGGAAAAAATATGGAGGTTTAAATTTAAATAATATAGTTATTATGAACAAGGCACTGGCCTCTAAACTTGCTTGAAAGGTTGCTATTAATTCTAATCATTTTTTGTGTTGGATTCTTAAAGCAAAATATAGTTTTGAGTTGTTTCTATCATATCATCTCTCTACTGGAGGTTATGCATTTTGGAATAGTTTTATTAAATATAGGGACTTCATTAAAAATAACTGTTATTGGGTGATTGGTAATGAGAGGTCAATTTTGTTCTAGGATGACCCTTGGTTAAGATATTGTTCCCTTGCTGAGGATATTCACTTTAGGGATGTATGTTTGAATTCTAGAGCAATAGGATTCTCTAAGGTTTCTGATTATATTCGCTTTAGGGATGTATGTTTGAATTCTAGAGCAATGGGATTCTCTAAGGTTTCTAATTTTGTCTCTTTAGAATGGTTGATGATTCTCGATGATATCATCCTACATAAGGTCTTATTGGAAGTGGGGGGCCTTAATTCAAATAAAAGTATGTGTTGCTAGGGAGCTGTATTTTCATCAATAAGTAGTCGTCCCTTTTAGGGTGATGAAAATTCAAGGTAAAGAGGAAGATGGAATTCCATAAAAGTTTTAACCTCTTAATGGGTTTTGGTTTTGGACAGTACAGTGAACTGATCTCTAATATTGAACCTTTTGCTAACAAATATCTTTCGGTCAACATTTAACCAAACTTTATAATTTATATTTATAAATACTTGATGCATAGTTTCATCTGACACAACGATTTCCAAAAATAACTTGTTTGTCAATCTATTTCTTGCGATAGCTCTCAATTATTTTAATTTTATTTTTATATTTAACCAGGGTGACAACTTTTTTATATTTTTTTTCCTATTTATCCCTTCTTCTGCATTAGTTAAAGTGAATGAAATTTTATTATAAGATTATTCTATTAAAAATAATAATTTATGTACGATATATTTATTAGTTTAGTAATAAATGTTAAACAAAAATTTGAGATGAAGTGTGTTATGAAGGATTTAATTATTAGCCTAGTAGCATGTTATTATGATGTTTACAATATGTAATCAAATATTAAATACATATTAGACATTGTTTTTTATTTCTATTAATTTAAATAATAATTAATAATTAATTGAAGTTATATATTTTTTAAATATCAATGTTTTTCCTTATACACATAATTGAAGCTAGACTTTTATGTAGGTGGCATCTTTGTCTATAGACCACACACATAATTGAAGTTAGATATTATTTTCATAATTTTTTTAAAGTAAAATTAATTATTATAATTGTAGCAACAAAAATGATACCTTATGGAAATAACAAAAGAAGAAAATGCAACAAAAAAAAAATGTGTATTTGTATTAATGTGTGGAAGTCATGTTCTCCTTTTACAATGAGGGTTAGATTACATAGAAGTTGGTTTTGATACAAATAGAAGAAAGGGGGACAAACCCCTTTTACAAAATAGTAGAGATCGGGTGCCAATATTTTAGTGTTGCAATAAAAAGCGTTTGAATGGGATTGCATATCATTTTGGACCACCCTTAGCCTCAGTGGATGACAAAAACATGTTACCTACACACATGTTCTTCCAAAAAAATGGATTAGTAGCACATGTAGGACCTTCACTATGTAAGACTTGTATCAATATAGAAAATAGTGATATAAAACCTTTGAAATAAAATTACAAAAATCTAAAAGATTGTGCAAAATCTAAAACAATAAAAATATATACCTTATTGTATTACTTGTGCTGATATAAATCTAAAGTTGTTCCCATGAGACTATGCAAACATAGAGTGTTGCATTTGGGGGTGTGCAAACACAAAGTACTACATTTATAAAATTGGTCAAACGTAGGGGATTGTGGTTGGGACCGGGAAAATGCAAGAAGCTACATTTGGTATTGGAAAAACATAGGGAGCTACGTTTGGGGTTGATTTGATAGAAAATGGGTAACTAGGCTTTGTAGGATCACTCCTTGAGCTGTGCAACTCAAACCTCGATCAAGATATGAGATTTCAAGTACAAATATGATAGCATTATAGTATCTGTTATCCTCTATTTTTTTGGTTTATGGAATTATGAGGTATTTTTAGGGTTGTGGAAGGTGACGGGTGTGAGGATAGGTTGTAGGATAGGGTTTCAAAATTGTAGGGGTAGTTAGAGTGGGACACTTGAGGTGTCTCACTTAGGGTAAGAGGTGGGAGGGAGTACATTGATGAGGTTTAGTATATGTGGCAAGGGGATGGGTAGTGGTAGTTAGAACATGTGGTAAAGGGGAGAGCATCCTAGGATACATTTTCCAGATTTAATTAAATCTAGAAAATGGAATAATGTGCTCACTAAATAATCCTAAGTTCAAACCTTAGGATTATTATTGCCCCTTTTAAATGGTTAGATTTTTGTGTCTACAAATATCTATTTTTGCATCATATTGTGTAAGACATAATACGACGCAAAAAAAGAGACACATAGTTTATTGGGTGGTGAAATTGATATTTTTGTTCTAGCATGAGGATTGAATGATCAACACAAATTTTAGTTTTAGCTTACCCTCTCAAGAAATAAATGGGTGGAAATGAAACAAATGAAACCCATGACTTGAATGAATGATGTGGATGGTGAGGAAGCATGATTCGATGTATGTAAATGTTGCAAATCAGTATTAATGTTAACTGCCCCAAGTTTGGAGTGGGCATGTGTCTTTGAAACTTTTACTTTTGGCAGAATGATGGGCATGTGTGATGTGGTAGATGGACCAGCCAATGAGGGTATGTGTATGAAACCCATATTGGAAGTGGCATGGTGCATACCACATTTGAATGAGTAAAGGTTCTACTTTTACAACCCCATAGAAAGGGTTTGATGATAGCCTTGGATAATATCCTTAGACACATTTGACCTCAAAAATGGGTTATCAAATTGATATGATTTAGGAAAAAGTGAAGTGGTTTGAGTTGATATATGAAGAGATGGGTTGATTTTACTAATTTGACAAATTTTAACATTGATATGATGGATTTTTAGAATTTTTTGGAGCTTTTAGGTCAAACGTGACTCGTGTTTGCCCTTCTGCAAATGCATATTGCTTTTGGTGTAGGTCATAAAATGTGTCCTACATTTGAGAGTGCTTAAAAAACATGATCCATATTTAGAATTGCCCATCAAATGCAGCCTGTTTTTGGGAGCACCTAGAAAGGCACATTTTGCATATATAAATAGGCATATGAGCTCATTTTTCTTTCATTGTTGCTTTCTTGTTCATGTTTGGAAGTGAAGAAGAGTGGAGATTTTTGTTGTGATGGTAGGAGTTGGTGTTACGGTTGGAGTAGGAGGACGTGTAGGAGAGGTAAGTGCCTATGTATCCTTCTCGTAGTTTAAGAATTTTTACTTTTAGGCAAGGCATTTTATTAATATTTTTTTTTACTTTATGCTTTTCCAATTTTATTCACTTATATATATATTTGCAATTCAACGAGGGGGGCAGGATTTTTTTTTAAAACGCAAGGATGGAAACATATATTTTTTGAAACTTGTGAAATGGAATATTTGATTGATGTATGTGTTTTATTTCTTTTTTTGATGTAGTTGAATATGGTGCAAGCACAACACCGCTTTTGTTTGATATTACCCAGATTAGGAGGTAGTGATAGATGATGATTGGGAGCTATTGGAGAAGGTTGGATTGGTAGGGGTTACATGAGTGAAGTTTGTGAGGGTATATGAGGTGTACCTATCAGTGTTTGTGGAGATGTGGGATCTTGATAGGGAAACTTTCCAACTCTCGATAAATAAAATGACCATCGCCTTGGAGGATATCTATCGTATATTTTAGGTTCCTGTGGATGGGTTGCCCATTCGAGTGTGATGGAATAGAGAGTATGAGATGAGGTGCATTTATGGAGATAAATGGGATGATGTGGATGCTAGTAAGGGAGGAAAACAGTACCTAGAGGTGTATTAGAATGGTGAGTTGAGGCCTACCAACTAATCTTATGTTCATGTTATCGAATATGTTGCTACCTAATAGCATAGGAGCACAGTTTCCTTGGAACCATATTAGGTTGATGTTTTATTTTATTTATGAGACTTGAGTCTACACTTGGGAACCTACACTACTAGCTCATATATATATCAATATATATGAGGTTAATAGAAAAGGGTAGAAGAGTTTGGGTTGTGTTGAGTGAATATTTTGCCTTATAGCAAAATGATCACCACAACTACAGTCTCACACAGGAAACTCTCTCTTGCAAATAAATTAAGTAGCATTATTCATTTCTCCAAGGTTCTTGTGAACAAACATTCATATGCATGTAATCAATCAAGACAAGCAAATAAATGAATGTATACCATAATAACTTAAACCATGCAAGTAATAGTTAACAAGGGGGCTTTAATGATTCGAACAAATACTTTGCAATCATAATCCATTAAATCAACCAAATGCGAAGATAGATTCTTTTAATATTCTTGAGATTAAAGTAATCTACCCGAAACCCAGTTAGTAACCTCTTTTATCTTCAGATTAAAATATTCCAAATGAGAAAGTGTGTGGTATAAGCCACTTCATTTTAAGCTCTATGCCTTTAACATGAGGTTCATTTTTGGAGTTAGTGGGTTCATTTTATATTTATTTAAAAGTGTTTCACTATCCCTATGTTATCCTTTGGTGTTAGTAAAGTTAGCAATGTTAGCATTAAATGTGCAAAAAATTAGTAAGTTAGCAAGCTAGGATTCATTCAGTTGATTTAATTTAGTGTGCATTTGGAATTAGTAGCCCTCCTGAACTCATATTTTATCTAAAAATTAGGTGAAGGCGCTTGGAGATGCAAAAATGAAAATCTAAATTAAATAAGTGGATCTAGAAGTGGATTTCTCTTCTCCGCTATTAATCCCTGGTTTTCTTTGGGAAACACTAGATCTATAAACAAACCCTCCAATTTCTGGTGTGAGCAGATCACTTTCTCAAGCACAGATGCAGAGCATACTCTTGGTAGATTTATTTACCTTATTTATAACTTAGATTATTCATGGCAATAAATGAACTTTTTATGAACATGAATTCTGGAAAAGAACCAGAATAGAATGAAAACAAATGCAAAAATTCTGGAATGGACCCGAATCAGAACAGTAGATTTTAAAGCAAGACTAATCTAAATATCAGAAAACTAAAATAGAAACATAATTTACAAAAGTTAGCTGGAAAAACAAAATAAGATCTTAATTTGGCTAGCAATCTCCTCCCTGCAAAACCCCAAGTTATGAGATGAAATTCTAAAACAACCTGACCTAAAAGACCTGCAACATAAACACAGTCAAATTAGATCATATGCAAGACTCTAAGGAAACAAATAATTGCATCATTCTATCATTCACCTATCATAACCCACTTTATGGCATAAACAAATAGATATAAGAAGCAATAATGCAAAGGAAAGATTTACAGAAATAGTAGCAGTATTAGTTTCAATCTCCTTTTGATTTCACACACAAGAGTTGCTCTTGCCAAAAAAAAACTCCTTTATTCCGAAAGATAGTCTTTGTTTTTTTTCTACAATTTCCAGCCCATCTCCACTTCTTTGAATGACGTATTTAAAACTTTTGAAAAAAATTTGTTTCTCCCTCCATGACTGTTCATTTTCTCCTTCCCTTGTGCATGCATGTGTTTTGCTTTCCAAAAAAAAACTTTTCATTTCTATTTTGTGGCCCTTTGTTTCATTTTCTCCACATGGGCTTGCGTCTATTTCCTTCCGTGTGTAATGACCATCTTAATGTATTTCAAATCATTAAATATTCCTTATGTAACATTTTGTTTTATTCATTGGATTTTGTCCTTATGTCCACGTCACTATGCAGTCTTTAGTTTCACTGTCCTGGTGCTCATCACTAATATCAGACACACTGTCAACTACTCTGTTCCCTTGGCGAAAATGCAACATGTCGCGATATCGTGACACTTTTGTCTCCTTGCTCTCTTTTGTTGCTTTTAGCCACAAAAATGTAACATGTCGCGATATCGCGATACTTTTTCTTTCTTGTTCTTCTTTCTTCTCTTTGGCCATGAAAATGCAACATGTCACGATATCGCGACACTTTTCTTTCTTCTCTTTTGGCCGCAAAAATGCAACATGTCATGATATCGCGACACTTTTATTTCTTCTCTTTTGACCGCAAAAATGCAACATATCGTGATATTGCGACACTTTTTTCTTTTGGCCACAAAAATGCAACATGTCGTGATATCGTGACACTTTTTCTCTTTTGGCCATGAAAATGCAACATGTCGCAATATTGCGAAAATTTTTCTCTTTTGGCCACGACAATGCAACATGTCACGATATCGAGAAACTTTTTCTCTTTTGGCCACGACAATGCAACATGTCGCGATATCGTGACACTTTTTCCTCTTTTGGTCGTGATAATGCAACATGTCGTGATATCATGACACTTTTTCTCTTTTGGCCACGATAATGCAACATGTCGCGATATCGCAACACTTTTTCTCTTTTTGCCGCGACAATGTAATATGTCGTGATATCACGACACTTTTTCCTCCTTGCGGTTTTTTTCTTTTTCTTTGATTTTTAGCATATGGGCCACTTCGGTCTTCTTGGAAAACATGCAAAAAAGGTAGGTCCCCAATTTTGGGGTACATTATGGAGTAGCCACAAAAAATGGTGACTCTTCTGGGAAATGCTCCTGAGTATTTCGGTGAGAAACCCAACCTGAAAACCTACAACTCAACCGCAAGCATTAGAAAATATCCAAAGAATGTAAATAAATCAAAAATACATGAAACATTAGAATTATTCAACATCCGCTCAATGTGTGCATAGTGATTCATCCTTTATCGTTTGAAATAGTTCCCCATTTTGTTGCCAATTTCACATGAATGCATATAATGAATCATAGAGGGTCTATGCAATATCGAATGTACTTCTAGCCTAATGAACTATGGCTAACCTACTTTACCAGGACTCTTAACTTTTAGTAGCACAAGCACAAACATTAAAACTATCAAACCCTCTCAGGACCAATCATGCATGAATTGAGTTCATATACCCAATCTCAAGGTTGGTTATGCGCCACTGCCATATTGAATCAATGTGCATGTGTAAGTGAAATCAGAGATTTGGGGAATCATATTCTCAACCTAAGCATGATGAGAATTTAACCCTATCCTTACTACTCTGATTTGAGTTCATTACCTCATCTTAAGCAGAATGATTAAACCTATTATGGATAACTGTCAAGCTAGCCTTTCTGTGTAAGAGGTCAGAGGTCTTGCTTTTAAATGAGACATGTCACCATGCATGAGCCTACTCCACTGCCAGTCAGGCGTCTATAGCCCCGGTGGAGATCAGTCCCATAGTCCAGAATTTGGCTTTGGCTTTCTTGAATTTTAGGTATGACTACCCATCCTTGTGAGGGACATGTAGTACGATCCTTCCAACTCAAATGATGTGATGGAGGTGGATTAATGATGGATTTCTTGAATTTTAGGGATGACTACCCATCCTTGTGAGGGACATGTAGTACGATCCTTCCAACTCAAATGATGTGATGGAGGTGGATTAATGATGGATTCCTTGAATCTTAGGGATGACTACTCATCCTTGCAAGGGACATGTAGTATGATCCTTTCAATCCAAATGATGTGATGGAGGTGGAGTAGTAATTGCTTCCTTGAATCTTAGGGATGACTACCCATCCTTGTGAGGGACACATAGTACGATCATTTCAATCCAAGTGATGTTATGGAGGTGGAGTAGTAATGAATTCCTTGAATCTTGGGGATGACTACTCATCCTTGCAAGGGACGTGTAGTATGATCCTTTCAATCCAAGTGATGTTATGGAGGTGGAGTAGTGAAAACCACTATTTCATGGACTATGTTTTGCATGATGGGACAGACAAGAAAAATTATTTTCGCCTCGCTTTTCTTCCAATTAAGGTTTCAACCATTTTACCCAAGATGTTCTTTATATGTGCAGAATGTTTCTAATTCAAGACAATGCAGCATCAGTTTCCAACCCCAAGACCTTACTTAATGTTTATTGTGCAATGATCCTAAGAAGGTTTGACATGCTTTTGGTGGTTGTCTTTGAAATATGGAATGGAATGAGACTGGAGGCTATTATGCAATGCATCCTAAACACAAATGGTTAAGATGTATTATACAAAAATGCTTCACCCTATCTTGCAAAATTGACAACTTTCATGTATCCCAAATTTCAAACGATATTCTTTAATGTGCTTGCAGTGCTCATGGAGCTTTCTGTAATACAATTATGTTGTTTCATATACTTCTAGTTTTAGAACATTGATAAGGATACAAGCTAACCACTTTGCTATCCCTTTTTTTTTCTTTCTCAAGCCCAAAACTCGTCCCATGACCAACACACTAAGCTAAGAAAAGAACAATGCAATCAAAATGCCTCCAAAACCTCATTCAGAATAATCTCTTCATGCTAAAATAAAGGTTTAAGGCAAAAAACCTAACACACACCTAAGAAAATAAAATATGCACACGCAAAAACAAAGCATGACATATTTACATATAATACAAGGCCTTGCCATTTCAGCCTAGAAATAGTGCTTTAAATGCAGCCCATTGATGGGTAAAGCCAAATGTTTTTCGTCCAGGGTTTTTAATCTAAAGTTGTTTTCACCTAGGACTTCTAAAATTTGGTAAGGACCCAACCATAAGTAATCAAATTTATCATGATCTCCTTTCCTCTCATGTCTCTTATCCCACAACAACACTAAATCGGAAACTTTAAATGTTTTGACTCTAGACTTTTTATCAAACCACATTTTTACTACATCTTGGTGTTTACTAAAGTGAAGCATAGCCTCATCCCTCTTTTCATACAGATGCATCAATTGTGTTAGTCTAGTTTCAATTTTATTATCAGTTCCAAGGTAATATTTCATGAAATGTAATGTTTGTAACTTAATATTTGTAGGAAAAATAGGATCTTGTCCATAAACTAAGTGGTAAGGAGATGTTCCTAATGATTCCTTGATTCTTATTCTATCAGCCCAAAGAGCCAACTTAAGTTTGTTATGCCAATCTCTAGGATTTCTTTCAAGCAACTTTTTAATGACACATATCAAGTTCTTATTAGAAGACTCAGCCAATCCATTACCTTGTGGATAATAATTTGAAGAAAACTTCAAACTCACCATGTTGTCGAATGCCTAATTTGCAAATTCTAGAGATGAGAAAGCATAACTATTGTCACTTACAATGGAGTTAGGCATTCTGAATCGAGTGACAATGTTATCCTCTAAGAATTTAATAACAACTTTTGAAGTGGCATTTTTAGTGGGAATAGTTTTTGTCCACCTTGTGCAATAATATGTAGCTGTGAGAATGTATTTATGGGAATCGAATGAATTGGGACTAATGATCCCAACAAAATCCAAACCCCATTGTGCAAAAGGTCTATACTCGATTATAGATTGTAATGGCATAGAATAATCCCTTTCTCTATTTGCCATGATTTGACAAGTATGACATGACCTCACATGAGCATGAGCATATTTAAACACTTGAGGCCAATAGTAACCAGCTCTAAGGATTTGATGGGTTGTGGCATTAGTAGACCCATGTCCTGTCCCATACTTACCATGGAATTCCTCGAGTACTTGTGTTGCCTCTTTTCGATCAATGCAACGAAGGTAAATTCCTTCATGGTTTTTCTTGTATAATGCATCGGATCTGATTAGAAAATTAGCATATTTTAAATGCAAGGCTCTTCTTTGAGTAGAATTAAAATGTGGTGTACACTTACCATTCAATAAAAAATACACAACATCTACGTACCACTCATCTTCAGTTATATCTACATTTCATAATGCTGGCATGAAACTAAGGGATCATTTTTTGCTATGGACTTAACCAACCCTTGTCCCCGCACTATCTTCATAGGTTGAATTTCAATATCAAATTCTTGAAGAGTTGAGATCCACTTACCTCACCTTTCACCCAGTTCATTCTGTATAAATAAGGCTTTAACTGCAGGATCTGGGACTATAGCAAGCACCCTACTGTGGACTATATAATATCTAAATTTTTTTACAGTCTTAAATAGGGCATACATTTTCTTTTCCAAGATAGAATATCTCAATTTCACATCTTTGAGAGGAGTACTAAGGAAGGCAATGGGATTTTCAATGTTGCATTCACTCTTCTGAGTTAGAACACTCGCAAAGGAATGGTCTAAAGAAAATGTGTAAATGTAGAAATGCTTCGCATAGTCAGGACTAACTAAAACTGGGGCTCTAGAAATCACATCCTTGTTTTCATTTGTCCATTTTATTTGGGCCTCTTTCTTCAACATATCGTTCAAGGGATTTGCAATTTTTGAAAAACCTGAAATAAATTTTCTAACAAAATTAATCTTCCCAAAAAATGATCTCAATTATTTTTTGCTATTGGGAAAAGGAATTTTTTGTATGGCATCTATTCTTTCAGGATCAATGGAAATTCCATATTTGGATATTACATGTCCCAATAATTTTTCTTTCGTTACCCCAAAAATGCACTTCTTTGGGTTGAGTGAAATGCCATGTTCCCTACATATTTGGAGAACTTTCCTTAGATCATTAACATGGTTCTCCCTATTCTTAGAAAATATGGGAATATCATCTACATAGACAATAATGCACTTATCGATGAGTCCCTTAAAGGAAAAATCTATGGCTCGTTGGAATGTAGCACCTACATTCAATAATCCAAAAGGCATTCTCCTATATGCAAATGTGCCCCATTTTGTGGTGAAGGCGGTTTTCATCCTATCATTAGGATGGATAAGGACTTGATTGTATCTTGAATAACCATCTAGGAATGACATCATTTCCGACCCATTTACCTTTTGAAGGATTTCGTAAATGGTAGGTAAAGGGTAATTTTCCTTTTGTGAGGCCTTATTCAGATTTCTAAAATCAATACATAGCCTTATCTCTCCACTCTTTTTCCTCATAGGGACCAAGTTAGCAACCCATGTGGAATGCCTAATAGGAAAGATGATTTTAGCTTCTAATAGTCGATTTACCTCCTTTTCTATCAAGGGCTCTAGTAACGGATTGACTGGCCTCTGTCTTTGCCTAAAGGGTTTGGAGTCTGGTTTCAAATGGATTGTATGCATTATAACTTTCTGATCATAAGTTCTCAACTCCTTATAGCTCCAAGCTATGGAATCTATGTATTCCTTCAATGCATTGGCAATGGAATTCTTTTCATGTTCGATACATGCCTTTGCAATGAGTATTTTGTGAGGGTTTTCTGCACTTCCAATATTTACTAAGTCACAAGCCTCTTTGGGAGGTGGAACTTTTCTCCCTCCTTTCGTTTGGTATCCAATATCAAACATTTTCTCTAATGAGTCCATCCCATTTTGCATCTCATTCCATTTTCTAGTAGCTTCCATTTTCAAACCTGCCTCTTCTTGCCCCGTCTCGTCTTCATCAATAACCTGATTTTCAAAGATACTAGAATTAGTAACAAAATTGAATATATGTTTGTCCCTATCAAAGACTTGGAAATTCGTGACGTTATCAGGTATCGAGGGGCAAGGGACTAATTCTATGGAAAATTTCTTACAGTTCATGTGATGTGTTGGTTTAAGCATGCTAGCAGCTACGGCCAAAGAATCTGCCAAATGATTGCCTTTTATAGAGATTAGAGATATATTAAAAGCATCAAATTCATTTATTAAATCTCTAACTCTTGGTTAGTAAAGGTTGAGCCGCTTGTTCTTATATGCATATTGTCCTTTAACTTGTTTTACCACCAATTCAGAATCACCTAAGACCTTGATACATTTGATTTTCTTTTGAAGGGCCAATTGAAGTCCGAAAATCAAGGCCTCATATTTTGCCACATTGTTGGCGGCTAGGAACTGTAATCTATATGTAGCCAACATAGGTTTTATGTCTAAACATGAAAGTTCAATAACAGCTCCCGCCCCTTGTTTGGACTTGGATCCATCAAATATTAAAGTCCAAACTTTATGGTGTTCTTCAGAATCATTGCATCCAGTACTTCCATTTTGAGAATTCTCAGGAATTTCTACGTCCAAGCAATAGGCTCCTAATTCAGTTTCAATGTATTGAATCTCATTAGGTTTGTTGTATTTTTTTATCATTTCCTTAATCCTATGTTCACTATCAATTTGAATTTGGTTGGCCACTCCTCTCCAAGGCAACCACATATGTGAAGAGTCTGTTACAATGTATCCGTTTAAGTTCTTGCTTCAATATCTTCCCAACACCATGCCATATTTGATAGGAATGTTAAGTACCAATATATCTATGTGATGTTGAACCCTAGGTTCTGAGTTGACCTGAATAATAATATCCCTTATTTCTCCCACTGCCTCCATGGCCGATCTATTCAGTTGCACCACCTTGCTTTTAGAAGGTTTTGTTGTAAGTCCTAATTTTCAACAGATTTCTAGGGGCATAATGCTAGCAGAGGCCCCTGAATCTATTAGACAATTGTGTAGATTTCTACTAGTAATTATAATGGTTATAAAAAATGGGGGCACATATCGCTTTTCCCTTTTCAAAACAAATTTGGATTCAACACCCTTAGCTTCATGAACTTGGGTAGGTGGATCCAAACCTTTTGGTGGACTTACTTCTTGGCCTAAAAGTTGGGACATATCATACATTGAGACATTGGCCTTAGTTTTCTTCATGTCTTCTATCAATTCATAAGTGGGTTTTTCCAAATTTGACATGTTTTGCACCAACTTAGACTTCTCCACCATTGATGGATGAGGTGGATTAACATCTCCTTTGAAATCAGGAGGAATTAATGGGTTGTTTGGTGGGGTAGAGTAATTTTTGGGATCCTTAGAACTCCTTGTGTAATACTTGTGATTTCCTTTCCCAAAACGTTTATTGGCATGAACTTCCAATGTTTCTTCATCTTCTTTTTTAAAAAACTCCACATCCTCCTCTTCTTCACTTTCTTGGGAATATATAACTTCGGTCAATATAGACTCCTGCTTTCCATGGCAATAGTGCAGACAATCATTATCACAAGATCCTCACTCTCCAAAATCTTTCGAGACATCTGCCTGATTGGCTACGGGATTGGGTACTCGTCCATTATTAGTATGTGTGTTGTATGTTCATTTTCCTCTATGGTTATGAGGTCGGTTATGACCCATGACTTCGTCAAATTTTTTATTAACATTTCCCACAAGAAACAAAAACTTTGGCCAATGTTTCCTTCATGTCTTCTATCATGGATTCAGGCCCATGTGGTTAGGGCACTGTAATTCTGGGCCCAGCTGTATTTGCTACATTAGAAACCTCTATAATAGGCACAATGGCTTGGGTCTATGCACTTTGATTCCATCCTGGATTCACACTTTGAATAGGAGTTATTGTTGGATAAGTCGTTGGGATTGGCATACTAATCGGAGTGAACCCAAGTATGGTCAAAAAGTTATTGCTCATACTGAACCCAGGCAAGGTCATCGAGTTATTTGGAATCAATGCCTGTGTTGAAATAGAGGCATTAGGATAAGTGGGAAATGATGCGACTTGATATGGTTATTAGAAATTGTTCATTTTTGGAACTTGTGGTGCCATTAATTTATTCATCATGGTAAATTGACTGTATGGACCGTATTGTCCCATCCCAGTCAATTGAGACAACCCTACTCTAGGTAAATTCATTTGTTGTTCATGGGTCATTGTCTCCGCATAAGATAACAAAAGCGTTGTAACCTAAGGATTCCTTCTAGTCAACAAGGATGTTAACGGATCTAAAGCTCCAAAGTATAGTTGTAGGGCCACCGTAGGATCTACTACAAAGTGGCAAGTTAAATTTGTATATAGTTTCTGGAACCTCTGATTGAATTTTCTTATGGGATCATTGGGTAACATTTTGCATGATACGAATAAATTATAAATTATAGAAGGATCCAAAAACATTTAAAATTGGCTAATAAAAGCAACTTCTAATTGGGCCCATGAAGTAATGGACCCTACGGGAATATTCTTGTACCATTCATTGGTCGTACTATCTAGACTAGCAGGGAAAATTTGACAAGCGATATCTTCATGGGTAACTCCTTTTCTAAACATGTAATCCTTGTAAATTTGGACATGTTCTTCAGCTGTTATGGGACCATCATGCATGAATTTAGGCAATCCCCTTTCAATATTTCTAGGCAAGTCATGGACTACCCTAGGGATATCCAAGGGAGAACTTTGCGCACCATACCAAATGGCAGGTGGTTGTTGTTGTTGTTGTTGTTGTTGTTGTGCCATGTTATTCAAAGGTATCGAACCTATAGGGACAATGGTGACACTTGTAATGATGGGGACAAACGCACTTGGTATAGCTGTCAAATTTAAAATTATGGGCTCAGGCCCACTAGACGTACTTGAGTCTAAAGATGCTCCTAACTCAAGTACACCGGGTGGTATTTCGATCTCTAATGTTTTGTTTCTCGGCTTCCTAGCAATGGGAGAAAGGCTTTGGAAAATAGTTTCCCCTATGGTTTTGGACCTAGTAGCTATGTACTTAGGTTGGGCCAGCTTGAAAACTCTAGAACTCTAAAAGACTTCTCTCAACTCACTTGCAAAATGAAACAAATAAATGTTATACCTGTAAGCACAATAGGTGGAAACAAAACTACCCACGTTAATCGTTAGAACAGATCACAATAAAGAAGACCCTCCTTCTAGCGCCAAAATGTTGAGTGAATATTTTGCCCTATAGCAAAATGATCACCACAACTAGAGTCTCAAACAGGGAACTCTCTCTTGCAAAGAAATTAATTAGCATTATTCATTTCTCCAAGGTTCTTGTGAACAAACATTCATATGCATATAATCAATCAAGACAAAAGCAAATAAATGAATGTATACCAAAATAATTTAAACCATGCAAGTAATAGTTAACAAGGGGCCTTTAATGATTCGAACAAGTACTTTGCAATCATAATCCATTAAGTCAACCAAATGCGAAGATAGCTTATTTTAATGTTCTTGAGATTAAAGTAATCTACTCGAAATCCAGTTAGTAACCTCTTTTATCTTCAGCTTAAAAGATTCCAAATGAGAAAGTGTGTGGTATAAGCCACTTTATTTTAAGCTTCGTGCCTTTAACATGAGGTTCATTTTTGGAGTTAGTGGGTTCGTTTTATCTTTATTTAAAAGTGTTTCACTATCCCTATGTTAGCCTTTGGTGTTAGTAAAGTTAGCAATGTTAGAATTAAATGTGCAAAAAATTAGTAAGTTAGCAAGCTAGGATTCATTCGCTTGATCTGATTTAGTGTGCATTTGGAATTAATGGCCCTCCTAAACCCATATTTTATCTAAAAATTAAATGAAGGTGCTTGGGGATGCAAGAATGAAAATATAAATTAAAGAAGTGGATCTAGAAGTGGCTTTCTCTTCCCCACTATTAATCCCTGGTTTTCTTTGGGAAACACTAGATCTATAAACAAACCCTCCAATTTTTGGTGTGAGCATATAGCTTTCTCAAGCACAGACGCAGAGAATACTCTTGGCAGATTTATTTACCTTATTTATAACTTAGATTATTCATGGCAGTAAATGAATTATTTATGAACATAAATTCTGGAAAATGACCAGAATAGAATGAAAACAAATGCAGAAATTCTGGAATGGACCTGATTCGAAATAGTAGATTTTAAAGCAAGACTAATCTAAATATCAAAAAACTAAATTAGAAACATAATTTACAAAAGTTAGCTGGAAAAACAAAACATGACATTAATTTGGTTAGAAATCTCCTCCCTACAAAACCCCAAGTTATGAGATGAAATTCTAAAACAACCTAACCTAACAGACCTGCAACATAAACACAGTTAAATTAGATCATATGCAAGACTCTAAGGAAACAAATAATTGCATCATTCCATAATTCACCTATCGTAACCCACTTTATGGCATAAATGAATAGATACAAGAAGCAATAATGGAAAGGAAAGATTTATAGAAATAGCAGTAGTCTTAGTTTCAATCTTCTTTTGATTTCACACACAAGAGTTGCTCTTGCAAAAAAAAAAACTCCTTTATTCTGAAATATAGTCTTTGTTTTTTTTCTACAATTTCCAGCCCCTCTCCACTTCTTTGAATGGCATATTTAAAAATTCTCAAAAAAATTTGTTTCTCCCTCCATGACTGTTCATTTTCTCCTTCCCTTGTGCATGCATGTGTTTTGATTTCCAAAAAAAAACTTTTCGTTTCTATTTTGTGGCCCTTCGTTTCATTTTCTCCACATGGGCTTGCATCTATTTCCTTTCGTGTGTAACGACCATCTTAAATGATTTCAAATCATTAAATATTCCTTATGTAATGTTTTGTCTTATTCATTGGATTTTGTCCTTATGTCCATGTCACTATGCAGTCTTCAGTTTCACTATCTTGGTGCTCATCACTAATATCAGACGCACTGTCAACTACTCTATTCCCTTGGAAAAAATGCAACATGTCGTGATATCATGACATTTTTGCCTCCTTGCCCTATTTTTTTGCTTTTAGCCATGAAAATGTAACATGTTGCGATATCACGACATTTTTTCTTTCTTGTTCTTCTTTCTTCTCTTTTGGCCATGAAAATGCAACATGTCACGATATCGCGACACTTTTCTTTCTTCTCTTTTGGACACAAAAATGCAACATGTCATGATATCGTGACACTTTTCTTTCTTCTATTTTGATCGTGAAAATGCAACATGTCACGATATCTTGACACTTTTCTCTTTTGGCTACGAAAATGCAACATGTCACGATATCACGACACTTTTTCTCTTTTGGCCGTGAAAATGCAACATGTCATGATATCGCGACACTTTTTATCTTTTGGCCGTGACAATGCAACATGTCATGATATCATGACACTTTTTCTCTTTTGGCCACGACAATGCAACATGTCGCGATATCGCGACACTTTTTCTCTTTTGGCCGCGACAATGCAACATGTCACGATATCGCGACACTTTTTCTCTTTTGGCCGCGATAATGCAACATGTTGCGATATCGCGACACTTTTTCCTTTTTTGGCCATGGCAATGCAACATGTCATGATATTGCGACACTTTTTCTCTTTTGGTCGCGATAATACAACATGTCGCGATATTGCGACACTTTTTCTCTTTTGTCCGCGACAATGCAACATGTCACGATATCGCGACACTTTTTCTCTTTTGGCCACGACAATGCAACATGTCACGATATCATGATACTTTTTCTCTTTTGGCCATGAAAATGCAACTTGTCGTGATATCGCAACACTTTTTCCTCCTTGCGGTGTTTTGCTTTTTCTTTGATCTTTAGCATATGGGCCACTTTGGTCTTCTTGGAAAACATGCAAAAAAGGTGGGTCCCCAATTTTGGGGTACATTGTGGAGCAGCCACAACAAGTTGCAACCTTCTACCATAGATTTATGTCTAGGAGAACTTTAGGATGGATCATCCTTTGTGGTTTCCCTGTGAGAGGTATACCTTGTATCGTTATGCACTCAAGTGGTAGGCATATGAGAAAAGGTGGTCGATTGACGAGAGAAAATATTTTTTGAAACTTATGAAATGAAATGTATGATTGATGTATGTATTTTATTTCTATTTTTGATGCACTTAAATATGGTAGAAGTAGAACACTACTTTTGTTTGATCTTCCCCTATATTAAGATATGATGACATATGATGATTGGGAGCTATTGGAAAAGATTGGATTGGTAGGGGTTGCATAAGTGGAGGTGGTAAGGGTAGATAATGTGTACCTATCAATTTTGGTGGAGATATGTGATCTTGATAGGGGAACATTTCAACTCTTGATAAAGGAAATTACCATCACCTTGGAGGATATCTATGACATCTTTTAGGTTCCTATGGAGGGGTTTCCCATTCGAGTGGGATGAGATAGGTAGTATGAGATTATCTATGTTTATGGAAATAGATGAGATGATATGGATGTTATAAAGGGAGGCATACAGTACTTGGAGATGTATCAGAATGGTGATTTGAGGTATACCAAATTATCTTATGTTCGTGTTATCGAACATGTTTCTACCTAATAACATAGGAGAATAATTCTCTTAGAACTAAATTAGAATCATGTTTAATTTGATTTATGAGCCTTAATTCTACGCTTGGTAACCTATACTACTAGCTCATATATATCAAGAAATATGAGGTTAAGATATGAGGGTATAAGGATTTGGGTTGCAACCTTTTGCTATAGATCTGGGGCTAGGATCACTTTAGGGTGGGTCATACTTTGGATTTACCTATGAGAGAGATGCCTTGTATCCTTATGCAATCAAGTGGTTGGTATATGATAAGATATGGTGGATAATGCATCAGGGTACTTAGGTGGAAGATAAAATATGGATTTTAGGATGGGGAAAATATAGAGGAAGAACTCATCTTTTTCAGTTATGGGTGTGATTGGGGACGCATCTTCTTAAAATCTATGAGAGGTGATCAAGAGTGTGTCAAATTTCTCATCAAAATATTCCTCAAATTTATCATCAAAATTGGTATTGATCATGAAGATGTGTAGAAATATTTTAGAAAAGACTTATGTAGTAGAGGTATAAATTTAGGGTCTATGTACTTATCCTCAATGTCCTCACTATCCTCCTCAAGGTCTATGGTGAGTTTTTGAAATACCTCCTCGAAGGAGTTTGTGGATAATTGTGGTGTGTATCCCAAACCCACATAATAATGTGCATCTCGATAGTGAGGTTCAAAAATATCATGAATACCCTGCTCATGTCACCATAGACCATATCCTTACCAATTAACATATTGAGAGTAGTGCATGGGGAAGGATGGACTAGATAGATAATTAAAGTTAGCATAAAACTATTATGAGGATTCAATAGGAGGAGGTGGATCAAATGAGGAATCGACCCCCCATACACAAAATTGATTTGATTTGGTGTAGAAACCACATTGTACATTACACAAATAGCTAAGGGTGGGTTGCATGGGTGACCATAATCTCTAACAGTCTCAATGCTTGGTATGGTGATTGCAATATTTTGGACAATGTACGCACCAATACTTGGATTGGCAAAATGAACCACGACTTGCATAGGTACGATTGGGGATGCAGTGGAGGCATAGGTGGAGGTCTCAAGAGTGGTATATGGATCATATGGACAAATTGGTATATTTTATGAGGGTGCATCATGGATAGCTAGATTTATCTATAAGATATTTTATGGCGGAGGTGGGTCTAGTTGAATGGGATGGACAATGGTTTGAGGATCAAGATGATATTGGGTAATAATAGATGTAGGCATAATTGGAGTGGTGTATGATGGGAGTTGATAAATGGTTGTGGATTTTGATGAGGGATTAGATGATTAGATTTATGAAGTAGAGGCTTTATGGGACATGACCCAATGAATATGAGGAATGATTCACTAGATGATATCTTGTGTTGTCTAGATGGATATTTTGGAATAGACAAAACTCTAAAATAACATAGTGAGAGCTATTACTAGCTAGAAATAAACATTGATGTATAAAGTTTTCAAATCTATTAACATGCAAAAATAAATATCTAGAATAGCAGGTTATATTACCCATTATTGATACAGTAAATGCGATGGCAAATACATTAGTATGAAATTTATCCTTAGATTACCTCGAGCACAAAAGGAGAATAATTTATTTTTTTTGTTGTGGATGGATTTTTGAAGATGGCACATTTTATACCTTGTAGAAAATGAATGATGCTACTCATATTGTTGATTCCTTATTTCAAGAAGTTGTAAGAATATATGGTTTACCAAAAAGCATTGTGTTATATAGAGATGTAAAGTTTGTAGGTTAGTTTTGATGGATCTTATGGAAAACGTTGGGTGTAATATTGAGTTTTAGTCTATTTTATCACCCGCAAATGGATGGAAAAATTGAAGTGGTGGATAGAAGACGGGAATTTGCTATAGTGTCTAGTTGGAAATAAGCTTAATTTTTGGGATACCATATTGGCATAGGAAAAATTTGCATATAATAATTAGTAAATAGTGGTACAACCAAGAGTCCATTCTAAACTATGTATAGAATTTGTCTAAAAGGAGTGGATGAGTTATGGAGTATAACTAATTTGTAGAAACCTGGTGCTAGAGCAGAGGATTTTGTTGAATAAATGTAATATATATATGGAGAAGTGAAGGACAAATTGGAAAATAATATGATAAAATGTAAGCAACATGTTGACCTCAAGTTCCAAACATAGGGATTCCAAGTTGGAGATTTGGTATTTGTATATTTTCAATAATAAATATTCTCAAAGAATACTTACAATAAGCTCAATTGTAAAAATATTGGACCTTGTAAGGTTTTGAAGAAGTTTGTGGTGAATTCCTATAAAATAAAATTCCTAGAATGGATAGACATCTAGTAAATGTTTAATGTCGCAAATATATATCCATATTATAGCCACTCTATATATAGTACTAAATACTTCATCATTGAATTTCCAATAGAAGAATGAATAGCACAATTGCCAGAAAAATAAGAGGATAAAATAGAGAATGTGATATACTTTAGAGTAATCAAAATAAAAAGAGGTAAAATATAGTATGAGTATCTAGTCAAGTATAAAAAATAGATAGTTATCATAGAAAAATGGATAAATACTTTTTATGTTGCTAAGCATGTCATCTCAATGATAAATTTAAAAAATGCTCATGAGATTTGCTCATGAAACATTTCTTCTTACCGACAAGTATGATGTGAGAGCCTTTGTTACTTAACAAAATATTATTAAAACAATTGATCAACCATTTGGATAGCTTCCAAAACCTTGTAGATAATAAGAGGAAGTAGAAATTGTAGTGAGATAGAGGAAAATAAAAATAAAGGAGGTAGAAACGAAAAGAGAGAGGACCTATAAAGGAATGGACAAGAAAAGCATAGAAGAGTTTAGGATAGTGAATACATCTAATTGTGGTATTTTCATGGTGTATTTGGTAGGGAATATTTGAGAACAAAGGTGTTAATATTCATATTTTGTGTATCTTTTGGATATTTTAACAATAATATACCTCATTTTAAGCATTGAGTGTACAATTGTGTGAATACTATATGTTGTCACAATTGTATGTCTCAAACTAAAATGCAAGTTCTAGTTAAGGATAAACCATAGTTTAGATAGAACCAATGATAGCCATAATTCACATAACTAGAGTTATCTAAGAATCATTTGAGAATTTTTCCATTGAGTAAAGGCAAACACCATTCTAGGTAAGTATGTGATTGCCATTCCCAATTAGTCAATTATGTCATGCAAAACTATAGTCATAGACTCTATAAAAATATCTAAGTGTTAACAACAAGTGATGGAAGGGTCATTCCACTAGAGGAATACTATCATACAATCACTACAATGTCATCTTAAAGCATGACATACTATTGTGTTGTAATATTGGTATTCAATTGAACATTGCAATACCATAGTGAGGAATTATAAATAAACTACCATATAGGGAAACCAACTATACAAGTGAACATCAGTTTAATTTGGTATACAATTAGGTCATTGCACAATAGAACATTATCATACAAAGAGGATATTAGAGTGATATAAAGATATTTCTAATGATATTAGAGGACCTTTGAAGGATTGATAATAATAAACAATGGCAATGTAGTTAGAGTGATTATGGAAGTGCATTATGACATTTTAATAATTATGTTCTCATTATCATAAATAATGGGATAGATATATTTTTAGTTTTGATTGGTATATTGTTAGCCAAATAGAGAGGAAGTCAAAACAAAACACATAATTCAAGGTAACAACACTCAAGGATGTTGAAATTGAATATTTTTTATTAACCTTATATCTTTGGTATATTAATATGTCATTATCCTTTCAAGATATGATAATGAAATATGTGTATAGGAAAGGAATCTTAATTGAAGACTTACATGTAAATTTAGGTTTGCTAGCACATATTTTCAAATACATCATCTTGTAAAATGGTAATAATATTGGTCTCAAACTTTGATATTAATTGATTATGTTTGGATCTTACATGTTGTTATTAAATATGAATGGATTTAACAATGAAATTAAATTTTATAATATTATCAACTAATAGTATTTCTTGGTTTTGTAATACATACAAGTATTAAAAAAATCCATGTTGTTATCAATACAATAGATAAGATATATCTATATTTTCACTCTAGAAAACATGATTTTTTTTATTAGTAAGAAGGATTTTGAAATAATCCTGTAACCTTTTACAAAATGATGGAGGTTGGGAGAATATTTCCCAAATGTAAAATAGCCAAATAAACAGGCCCTCTATGGGCTATTGGAGAAAAATAACTAAAACAAAAAATAGAAGCTCATGCAGGAACAAGAGATGAATCCACATAGGATGAGAAGAGAAGCCCTCATAGGGGAAGTAGATAAAACCTCATAGTTACATATAAAATTGAAAAAGGTTTTCCCACATAGGAGAAAACCTCATACAAATTTGAAAAGAGTTTTCTGACATGAGAGAAAACCTCACAGACTTAGATAGCTTTAAGTGCAAGGTCATCCATAAACAAAATAGGACCATATACAAATTAATCAATACCATCCATAAAATAAATGAGACCACCCAAAAATCAGTACAGAACCATCCCCAAAATAGCCCAGGGCCATCCATAAAACAACACTAGACCATCTATAAAAGCCTCCCTAAGAAATAATTATTTTTAAAAAAAATGTTTTCCTACCTAGGGAAAAATACATAATTTTAGAAGGCTCAAAATGCATAAAAATCCATATGACCTAATTCTATAACACCAGCAATGAGTAGATTTGCAAATATAGTCTATGCAAGGTCATCCACAGGCCTAAAAATAAAATAGCTAAAGGAGATCACAACAGGCCATGTGATCTCCCAGTGAAGAGAGGTGAATCACAGTCAAAAATAAAACCTAGTAAATAATATGCCCTCAAAGCAATAATAACATAAAACACATCATAATGTCAAGATGCCCTCTGTTGTAGCGAACAATCCATGCATGGTCTCCCAACAAGACCATAAAAAGCTTGTAGGTAGGACCATCCATAAAGTACCTACAGACCTAAAATAAAACCCCAACCCTACCACTATATTAAAACCCATGAAACCCTTCTACAACATAATGTAGCACATGGTCCCCTCAAAGGTGAAAAATAAAGAGAAATAATTCATCAGAAACCCTTGGACAAAAGCCCCGAATCACCATCCACGAGAAGCACTCAATTGTGAACAAATTTGAGGCCTCCCCCAAGCCCATAAAATATAGTGAATGACCATCCTGACAAGTAGAATGAATAAAATGAATCCATCAAAAACCTTGAGCTGCTAGTCACAAACTGCAAATAATTGGAATAACTCAACTACGAACAATCAAGGCCTCTTCCAAGGCAAAAAAAATAGTGAATGACCATCCCAATAAATAGAACCAACAAAACAAATCCATTAAAAACCCTAAACTGCCATCCACAAATCGCAAACCATAGTAATCACTCAAGTATGAATAGTCGGGACCTCCCCCAAGCTCATAAAACCAGTGAATGACCATCCTGGCAAGTAGAATAAATGAACCGAAGCCCACTCTGAAGCAATGTCAAGTTTTTAAGAGGAACAAAGAGTTTCCCCTATAGGAAGTAAAGTACATGGCCCCATCCCATGACCAAAGGAAAAAATGCATGGAAGAGCTCCACTAGCCCCACTCCCAAACCGAGCAAGAACGAAAACCCCCCAAACCATGCCAAAAAACTAGGTTTGTTTGACCAAGCAACACCACCCAAGAAAACTTCTTGGAACACCTTAGGAAGATGCATAAAATGTCTTGGAGGCCCTCCAAGCACCAAGAAGAGATAGTAAAGGCCAAAAATCCTAGTAAAATAGGAGATCTACTTGGGAATACACAAGAAAGTAGGAGATCCACCTAAAAATCCCTAAGAAGATCCAGGGAGGGAGCACAAATTTGAAAAGGTGACCTCCCGCCTAGAGCGGGAGTTACTCTAGAATAAATGATATCATGGCTTATAATGAAAACTTTTGTGGAAATAAATAAAATTATACAATATTATGTGTTATAGTATATTATAAGATCAACATTTAGAGGAAACATCCATAAAAATTTAATTTGATCCTCTTATATATACATCTAAAAATATTCTTAAAATAATTGAAGAAAAAATATGGAGGTATAATTATCATTTGAATACTACATAAGCTCTAAATTTGTCCAAGGATCATTCGATTAAAAATTATTCACTATTGTGAGAGTATTTAGAAAACCTTGAAAAATCCTTTCATATGGGTAATAATGGATAAATTTAAATATAGATCAAAGGATATGTTTTTTACGAGTTTCATTTTATGTACAATTGTTTGAAACAAGAATCTATATGACTTAAAGGTTTGATATAGAACAAGATATATATGACCAAGTAGATAACATAATGCATGAGTGAGTGTATTATAACAAGATATATGGAAAAAATGTGACATAATATTATTATTAGATGATTCTTATAATTAAATTTCTAGGATTGATGTTATGTGAGATATACTAAATAGTTTCTTATAATTTTGTGGTTATTGAAAAGTGGTAAGTATGAGATAAATATATTATTATAGGTATTCATGGACCCATTGATGATGGTCAAAATAGGTAAAAATGAAACATTGAATATTATTATATGTTTTTAAAAAAAAAAAAAAAATTCATATAATTACTCAAGGATGTTCACGTGATCTCATTTATATTATTTTTATCCTATATTAAGGGTTAAATTATTCCACCAAGGTTTTCAATAATTTTAGGTTAACTCCCAAGCATGGGCTTCAATAATTGATTGGTGTTTGAATTACGATATTTTACCACATACTAGTTTTTTTTGGGGGGTTGAGAAAATACATTGGCTTCTATGCATCTTCCTTTGAATACAATGGAATTGATACATCAATTTTATGGTACCACCCTTACCCCCAATCTAATTTTTATCTTGTGAATTAGATATTTTAAAACACACCCATGTTTGTTAATGCATACTATTTTAATGCTCCAAAATATTTCCCATCATTTGCATTTTATCATTACACTATGCCAACTAATATAAACATTTATTCTATTCTTTTTACATATATCTATACTTTTTTATCATATTCCACGATAGTTTTATCAATAATGGATAACTTAGTTCTATGATTTTCATTTTATTCTCTTAGTCATGTATTCACTAAATAGTCCTCTCAATTCTTTCTTTACATAAATCTAGCAAAGACAAATAATGATGAGTGAGCAAACAAAGTCAATACAACATAAATGGCCATCAATCAACCACATAATAAGGGAACTCTTCAATAAGGTAAGTATTCAACCATTCATATCCTAATTTTATCTTCAATTTTGTTGAATCATGATGAAAGTATTATGTTGTTTATTTTTCCAAGGGAGAACTTGATTGAAATTGAGTTACATAAATTGGTTTGGATTAATTATGAAAGTATCACTAGACGATTGATTCTATTAGGGGTCTAGGTATTATTTAACATTACCTCCATTTGTTATTTCACAGAGGATAATTAGTTTGTTCTCCATCATGGGACGTGTATTTAAGAAAAAACATATGATGCATTATCTTGGGACTTTAATTTCTACTTTGAGGATCTAGTATGATCTCATTATTCCATGAGGGTTTAATTTATATTTTTGAATCTTACCCTCATACCCTTTATTAATTAAATCACTATTCAATTAATTAGGTTACCGAGTGTAAGAAAAAAAGTAATAAGTTTGTGAACTTTATAATGCATCATCTTCCTCCCTATAGATAGAATTTAACTAGTCCTTTCTAGATCTATTCATATATGTTAGCTTTTGAAGCTTTAAACTTAAATTAAATGCAACCACAAGTATGGAAATAAGCATACAATGTTATAACTATGATAATGGCTAACTAATATGATAGAAAACTTGATACAATGCTCAAGAAGTGTTCATTTATGAAAGCTCACGAAAATATACAATGCTATTCAATGGAGGTCAACACCTCTCCATTTCACAAAATGGATCTACATTGTGACTACTCTTCTCTACCTATGCACTCAAAAAATCTCTCTCACTTCTACTCCTTGAAGACCTATTTATAATGAGATGAAACTATTTGCCTTCAATATTCCTATGACACCTCACTATTCTATTATGAGGACTCATGTACATGTGAACTACATGCACATTTATGTTATTGCACATTCTAACACTTGTGCATTTATTACATTGCTTTAATAAAGTACCTAAGTCCTAATAAATTCATAATATAAATATGTACGGATGATGGTACATTAGTAATGAATCAAATAATGTAATATATTCCAGCACCCCCGTGTATTACATTATTTGGTTTTGAATTCTTTAGTCTTCAATAAGAATCTTGATTATGGTTCTAGATTTTGTATTCTCCTTTTTTGTTATCTAAGTCATATTCAAGAAAATAGTTAATGTCTTCATTGTATGTTATTCTTACTGAAATATCTTTAACTTCATGTTCATCTGTAGGTTCTTCTTGTTATTCTATTTCTTGAATCCTTTGAGCTAAGTGTCCTTTCTAATTCCCTCCATGATATTCTAGTTGATGGTATTGATTTTGAGAAGGATATGGATGCTAAAACTGTTGCTTTTGTGGTTGATACTACCTTGGTTAGAATACCTTATTTTGTTGGTTTCTAGGACTTGTCTAATTTCCCTTTATTCTGATATCTAGGATTGAATCTACATTATTTAATGTTATGTCCTTTCCTCTTGCATACATGATAATACTATTGAAACCAATTCATTGTTAGTCATTTCATCTTTAATTGTATTTCCTACCTCATATTCTTGAATAATGTTTTTTTTTTTTTTTGAATTTACATGGTGGAATTGGTAGCCGCCATGAATCCGGGCAAGCTATCCAGATTTTTATGGCCACCATAGTATTTTGCGTTGTCCGCCCTGAAGCCGCCACACAGATCTCTGCGCAGTCCACCCCTATAACCACCATGGCACAATCATTTTAAAACTTTTACGTCACTGAAAGCACCAAGAAAGGGACAAGCGTTCAGTCCAATGAGGCCCAAGATTTGAACCTTGGACCTCCGCCCCCCTTATGGGGTTTGGATGAACCAATTGGTCTACACATTAGACCTATTCTTGAATAATGTTGACTAACTCATCAAAAGATGTATCTTTACTTAGAATTTGTAAATATGTAACTATCTAGAAGTGCTTTCAGAGCTACTTGAACAAGAAATGTATCTTCAACATTTTCTCCTAAGTTTAATAATTTTCCTTTGATATTTGCTACCTTCCTTAGGAAAAGTTCTAATTTTCACCACTATTCATTTTTGAGGAATGTAATTGAGTTTGGAGATTTAAAGTAGTGGCTTTGTTATTTCCTTCAATATCTTGGCTAAAGCTTTCGAAGCATCTATAGAAGTTGTTGTTGAACTAATGTAAGTTTGTATTTCATCTATAATTGCAAAGGTTATTATCATGAGGGCCTTTGCATCATTTTCTTCATACTTCTGAATCTCTGACTCACTTGTAGGTTTAGTCATTGTTCCTTGGACAATGTCCCAAAGTTTTTCAACTGTTAAAATTACCTTTACTTTGTTTTTCCATGATGAGTAATTTGGTCCTTTAAGTAATTGGGATTTTGTAAGGATAAATTTATTTGTTGTCATGATGATCCCTGTAGACTAACTTATAACTCCTTAGTGATTATAATATACTATGGTTTTTATAGAATTCTTAGCTTTCAAGATTTGAGTTGAATTCCTTTTGTCTCTCTTGTAATGATAAGTTTAATATAATGTTCAACTCCTTTTAAAAAAAGTGTTTTATCACTCCTTGTAGAAATATTAATGATGTAATTAGATAACAATTTTCAATATATTCAAGATAGTTAAGTCGGAATCTCTATATCTCTTCAACTTGAGTATCAGACTAATAAAATTAATCTTCCAATCTTTAAATAAATCTAGAGTTTGACTTTCTTCTATCTTTGTATAATGAAGTTTCTAAATTTCTACAATTTCAAATTTGAGTAGGAACCCTTGTATCATCCGAGTTAGAAATTTAGAAAGACTCAATATTTGCAAATTAGTTTTCACTAGCCTTATTTTTACTTATTTAAAAATTTAAAAAATAGTTGAAGCAATAATAATAAACATTTTAATGCTTCTATTTTTCTACTTCCTTCTCAAGGTAATCAATGTGCTTTCTAGATATTAACACCTTATTACTCCTATCATTCAATATATCTAGACTAAGTTTATTTTCAACATTAATAAACTTACAATATAATTTGTACCTTAACCTCAAACTTGCAAGCTCTTTGTAATAATTTCGATCTCCTGTGGCTAAGTGATAATTAACTTCTTTTCAATTCCAATATGTGTAAGTATTTCACTTCCTTTTTCATCGATATGCATGCTTTCTCCAGCATCAATATTTAGGCCTTCATGTGTCTAATCACCTCAGTAAATGTGCTCTCCTTCAATGTTAATATCACAACCTTCACACTTCTATTCAAGGTGGCAATTGAGCTCTTCTTCAATATCATTTCACTTGGCCTTCGAACTTCTATCTCTCTTGGTAGATGTATTCTTCTACAATATCAATTGACTTGGTCTGCAAGATTCTAGCTTCTATTGTGCTTGTTGGTTTGATTACTTCTATTTAGATAATGAGTTACTTGGTTATTCTTCCTTAATATTTGTGCTACTTCACTTATTTAATGCACCTTAATATCTCTCCTATAGATTCTAGTTTATGTTACTTTTATGGATGCTATACAAGCACTTCTCTTTGAGGGTGTCTCTATAGATCAAAACATAGTATGCTATGGATAGTACCAAATAGCATTATCTAGTTTCTTTAAAAAATAATTCAACTCTACCTTGTTCCAATGCAAAATGACAAGTGGTTTTAGATTCCTTCAACATATCTAACATACAATTGATGCATCTTATAAGAATTATGTCCAAGGATTCTCCTTTGCTTGAGTTATCCTTCATGTCATGGAAAATGCTTGAAATTCCTTCATCCACATGGTGCAACTCTTTCACTACTTTTTACCTAATTGGTGTAGGTTATTTGAACGTTGTTTTTCTGACCTTCTTATTCTACTTCCAACACTTCTTTGATAGGAGAATGATGGTTATTCTCCAATGCTTCTATGGAAGAAGTAGTTGTTACTCAATTGCTACAATTGAGTACCAAGCATGGTTATGAGGTGGCTTCAGGTTATGATTATCCTTCTACAAAACTAAACATTCTTTAAAACCAAATTGCCCTTGCTATTTGCATTGCATGATGGTTTTTTTATCTCTTGCTTAGGATTGTTGAGTTTGCCTTGCAATCTATGATGTCTTACATGCTAGATATATGAGTTGAATGAAACCTTTGCTATTATAGTAATTGCATGGGAATAATGGTGGTAAGAATTGGCACTAATCATAGCTTCTTCCAACATAAGTTCATGGATAGAGTACAATGATGCCTTTACAACTGTGTTATGTTGTTTGATAGAGATACTTGGAGGTAGACTTGATGTGATCCCTATGATGCCTTCACCAAAGGCTTATTGATGTACCTTATAATTTTGGATGTCCTTAGTATAGCTAATAGCTTCTCCTACCTTTTTTCAATGATCCTTGGATGGATACGTATTATTAGAAGTATAAAAAATAATTTCTTACTTCACCTTTCTGTTAATGACTTCTCTTCTTAATTTACATGGATAATATGCAGGTAGATGATATCCGAGTTATCTCCCTTTAAATTGGAGATAATCCACTTTTTAGAACTCTATTGAGTGTATCTAAAGATATGCTAGGAAAATATAGACTATGATGGTATAGATGTTTGCCCCCTGTGCTTTTAAACTGACTCTTAACTTCTCAAAATGTTGGTCTCAAATTCTTTTGTAGGCTAAGATAAAACTAAGTTCAATATAACCTTAAAACCCTTGGAAATACCTTTATTTCTTGGTTAATTTTACACTCGCTAATCCAATATTTCCAATAATGTTTTTGCACTATAGTATATACAAATTTTTAGAGCATTCTTTTGCTTAGAATGAGCAATAGAAATTTTATATTTTTCTTTATCTCAAAATATATCTAAATTCTATTCTGCTATGCAGGTTTGAACCTTATAGACAATAAATTTTGCACTATCTTGAATAATTTGAACTAAAAATTATTTATGCAACCTTTTAAACCTTGAAACAAGTGCTCAATAAACTTAATAAGAAACCAAATATAAAATTTTAGCTAATGATCCTACTGCACCTTTGTTGCATACCTTTTCACCTCTATAGATGATGATGGTGATTTGAATCACCTAAATTGCTTGCTTTTATAGATAATATTGCAGATCTTCTAGGATTTCCAAAAATAGCTCTTTTAGCTCACCTTTTTGCAGCTTTAACACTCCCTCCACTAATCTGCTACTTGAAACTGTGATTTGGTGGTTCCAATACTCCTTCAATATGTACCCTTGATATCTAAACCTTAGAAGCTACTAATGATGACCAAATTGCTGATTTCTCGTTGTCCTCAAATATGAAAATTTTTAGATTGTAAAGCAGTAAAAAAATCCATCAAAAAATTGTTCTTAAATCTCAAAAATTTCGTAGGAAAATCCTCCAGATCATAGCTAAGATATTCCTCAATAATCCTTCAATGACAATCCCAAAATCTCTCATATTTTGTGGTTTATGTACCTCCTTTATCTTTTCAAATTTTGACTTCAATATTGGCCTATCTAATGGCCTTCTTATCAATATTTTAACTATCTTGAGGTCTACACTATTCTTCTCTAAAATTTGGCAAGCTTCTTGCCAAATCCTTCTCTCTTGGGCTTGTTGTCGAATGGCGATAATTGTCCCAAGTTCTTTATCAAAAAATTCTCCTTGGTAGTAAATTTATCCAATGAGTTCTTCTAGGAACTCTTCCAATGAGGCTCACCAAGCCTTCACTTATTTTTTGAGACCTCTTCTAGGTCCTTCAATATTGTAGTTTCTCAAAAAATTTATGATATATTCGATGATCTCTTCAATATTCAACTATGTAACTTTTGCAATGAATTCTCCTCCTTGAATATCCGAAATCTGCTACTATTGAAATCTGTAATATGATATTTGTTATTACTTCTCTATCCTCAATATTCCAAATATGGAAGTTCTTCAATAGGACCTTCTATGGTTCTCTCCTTGAATGTGAAATTTTAAATCTTCAATGGACATAACCAATATTCAATATTCACTATGACTCTTCTCCTTGAGCCTCTTCTTCCTTTAATGGGGTCTTCTTTCTAGGACCTCCTCCTTAGACCTCCAAATCTTAAATTTCTACTTTTTTGCAATAAATAACTAATCCTTGCACGAGGAAAGCACATAGACTTTCAAGCAATGAAGGTGGAATTCTTCTCTATCTGCTGGAGGAAATTTCTTAATTTTTGCGAGTTAAATTTATGCAACATAATATTAGAAATAGAAATTTATAAAAATCTATAGAAAACAATATTCACTAGTTGGATTGATAATCTAGTGATTCAATGTTGAGTTCTAGTCTTCACAAATTTTTTTCATCTTTGTGGAAAAACTCTAGCCAATAGTAAATTTCAGAAATCTAAAAATCAGATTTATAATCTCCTCTCAATCTCTCTTGTGGCTCTCTTTATTTCCTATTGATCTACCATATGCTCTAATACCACTATTAGATTTTGAAGCTTTAAACATAAAGGAAATGCAACCAAAAGTATGGAAATAAGAATGCAATATTATAAATATAATAATAGCTAACTAATAGGCATCAAAATAAGGTTTGAGGTGTAGACCAATTGATTCATCAAAACCCCATAAGGGGGGTGGAGGTCCAAGTTTCAAATATCAGGCCTCACCAGACTAAATACTTTTCCCTTTCCTAGTTCTTTCAGTGGTTTAAAAGGTTTAAAATGATTATGGCATGGCGGTTATAGGGGCAGACTGCACAAAGATCTGTGTGGCGGATTTCGGGGCGGATAACATAGAATACTATGGTGGCCATAAAATTTGGACAGCCTGCCCTAGTCCATGGCGGCTACCGATTCCACCATGTATTAAAAAAAAATAGGCATGAATATATGCTAGAAAACTTGATACAATTCTCAAGAAATGCTCATATATGAAAGCTTACGAAAATATACAATGTTATTTAATGGAGATCACAACCTCTCCATTTCATAAAATGGATCTACATTGTAACTACTACTACTCTACCTATGCACTCCAAAATTATCTCTCACTTCTGCTTATGAAGGCCTATTTATAATTATATGCAACTATTTTCCTTAAATATTCCTATGACACATCACTATTCTATTCTAAGGACTCATACCTATGGACTACATCCACATTTACATTATTGCACATTCTAACACTTGTGTATTTATTACATTGCGTTAATAAAGTACTTAAGTCCTAATAAAATTATAATCTGAATATGTACCCATGATGATACATTAGTAATAAACCAAATAATGTAATATATTCCAACAATATACTTGGTATTGGTTTTGGAGTGCTCTTAAAATTTTGTTTACCTAAATAGTCATAATGCATATTTTTTTGATCAAGTGAAATATCACATGATATGGAATTACCCTAAAGGAAATATGCATATGGATAGAAACCCTAAAAACCTAAATATATTTTAGGTCTCAATAGTGGATATCTATGTACCTTATAGGTTTAACCCCATTTAGAATACCTTGAGATCTCATCCATAATTGATATTTAATATTGGAACTCTGGATAGAGGCCTAAGGTTCGAATATTATGGGGGGTAGGGTTATACACCATACTTTGGAAACTAGGGTATGGTTTTGTAATAATATATTGGTTAAACAACATCCTCCATGATTGTCCTCTCATATGGATTATGGCCTTGTAGACATTGAAACTTACTTTACCCATGTATTGATGTGTTTGATACATCTCAAGTAAAGTTATGCTATATATTTTTTACTTATGGTTGATGATACTTAGGAGGATTATAGTATGATGTAGGGATATCTTTATACCTCATTTGTAAATCCTCGATAAAGGATAAGGATAAAAATATGGAAATATTAGAAAAATGTATTGATGACAAGAGAGGATATCCCTTATTATCAAACAAGAGTACGTAGGATGCCTCCACCTAAAATTTATAAAAAAAATTTGGATCTAGGTCCCTTCTGTTTTTCTTGAGATTTTCTGCACTTGATCTGACTGACCTCTGAACTATTTCAACTGCATCACTCTGTCTGTTTTGACAACAATTACAATCCTTTTGCACTGCTTTTGCTGCACCTTGCTCAACAATATCCCCCTTTGGAATTGTTGGCAACACTTTGTAGCCTAGCTCAAATTCTTCTCCCCCTTTGCCAATAATGCCAAAGGGCTGCTGCAGACTCCCCCTGAGTCTATGCACAACATTCTCAGGCATAAATAACTTGAATTCTCCCCCTGAGAATGTATTTCCCATAGCTAGTCAGTGCTTGGGAAGTGTGACTACTCCCAACTTTTTCCGAAGGTATTCAAATACTTCCTTTGGTAAAGGTTTGGTGAATATGTCTACTACTTGCTCTGTAGTGGGAACAAACTCCAATCTAACCTCTCCTTCTGCAACCTTATCCTTCAAGAAGTGATACCGGATTGCAATATGCTTGGTGCGGGAATGCATGACCGGATTCTTTGAAATGTTGATTGCACTAGTGTTGTCACTTTTGACTGAAATGGGCTCATTGAAGTGAATACCTAGATCTTTCAATGTTTGTCTCATCCATAGTATTTGCGTACAGCATGTAGTAGCTGCAATGTATTTGGCCTCGACTGTGGATAAAGAGACCGATTCTTGCTTCTTACTCGTGCCATGCAACCAATTTGTTTCCAAGAAAGAATGCTCCTCCACTTGTACTTTTTCTCGTCATCAATGCATCCTGCCCAATCAGCATCAGAGTATGCAAAGAGAGTGAAGTATTTTCCTTTTGGATACCACAGCCCATACTCCATAGTACCTTTGAGATACCTAAAAATCCTTTTCACTGTTGTCACATGAGTCTATTTTGGGCTAGCCTGAAATCTTGCAACCATGCAAACAACTTGTAAGATATCTGGTCCAGTGGTCGTCAAATACAAGCAGGCTCCCAATCATTGATCCGTACATTGTTTGATCAACATCCGGAGATTTATCATCCTTGCTCAACTTGCAGCTTGTTGTCATGGGGGTTCTCACTGGCTTACTATCTTCCATAGTGAACTTTTTCAGCATTTCTTTCACATATTTAATTTGAGAAATAAAGATCCCCTTTTCAGTTTGATTAACTTGTAATCCAAGAAAATATGAAAGTTCACCTATCATAGACATTTCAAACTCTTTCTGCATTTTGTTTGCTATGTATTTGCATGATTCATCATTGCTACTCCCAAAAATTATATCATCTACATAAACAACTAGAACAATGAAATTGCCATTTTCAATTTTCACATATAAATTGCTATCCACCATACCTTTCTTGAATCCTTGCTTAGTGAGATAGTTGTCCAACCTTGCATACCAAGCTCTAGGTGCTTGTTTCAAGCCATACAATGCTTTCTTAAGCTTGCAAACAAAGTCAGGATTATCACATAGTTGAAAACCATCAGGCTGTTCAATATAGACTTCTTCTTCAAGATTTCCATTCAAAAATGCTGATTTTACATCCATCTGATAAACCTTGAAGTTATTATGAACAGCTAAAGCCAAAAATAGTCTTATTGCTTCAAGTCTGGCCACGGGTGCAAAAGTTTCTTCAAAATAAATCCCCTCAACTTGGGCATATCTCTTACAAACTAATCTTGCTTTATTTCTTACCACTTGTCCATCTTCATTCAGTTTGTTTCTAAATATCCATTTAGTACCAATTATGTTTTTATTTTCAGGCCTTGGTACCAATTCCCAGGTTTTGTTTTTCTCAATTTGATCTAGTTCTTCATTTATCGCTTCCATCCAGACTTTCATCCGTGCTTGCTTCAATAATATTCTTGGGCTCAATACTCGGATAACGAGAGAATAGTTATTTACTACTCTTCTTCTTGTCCGAATGCCAACCGTAGGGTCCCCAATAATCTGCTCTTTGGGATGATTTTTCTCGCCAACCGCCTATTCTGTATTTTCTATTTTCATCTCTTTCTAAGTCCTCTGAATCTGATTTGTCTCTCTTCTTTTTCTTGATCTTCATCTTCTTCAATAAATTCTTCATAGGTTGGGTAGTTTTCATTATTGCTGATTTCTTGTTTCCTGCCTTCATCAACCTTCACATCCGCACTCTCCACTATTTTCTTAAGTCTTTTGTTGTAGCATGTATAGGCTTTGCTTTTAGTTGAGTACCCAAGGAATATTCCTTCATCACTTTGTCTTCAAACTTGCCAAGATTGCTTTCAGCTTCTTTTAATGTAACACTTGTCGCCGAACACTTTGAAGTACTTTGCTGTAGCCTTTTTGCCAAACCACAGTTCATATGGTGTTTTGTTTTCATGCGGCCTCAACATACATCTATTCTGAATGTAGACTGCAGTATGAACTGCCTCTTTCCAAAATCTGTCAACAATTTTGCTCTCTGTTAACATGGTTCTTGCCATTTCCTGCACAGTTCTATTCTTTCTTTCAACTACTCCATTTTGTTGAGGTGTTCTTGTCGCCGAGAACTCGTCTTCTTATTCCATGTTTTTCACAGAATTTAGCAAACTCATTTGAAATAAACTCTCCTCCTCTATTAGATCTCAAACATTTAATTCTTTTTCCAGATTGATTTTCAACAAGATTTTTGAAGGTTTTAAACATCTCAAAGGCTTCTGACTTCTGTTTCAGAAAGAGTACCCATGTCATTCTGGAAAAATCATCAATACACAGCATAAAATATTTGTATCCATTTATGCTTTCTGTCCTCATGGGACCACACAAATTAGTGTGAATCAGTTCTAGTGGCTTTCTTGTGAAGTACTATTTTCCTTTGAAGGTAGATCTGGTTTGCTTCCCCTTTTGGCATGACTCACAAATGTTGTTTGATGGTTTTCCAATAGTGGGTATGTCTCTTACTGCTTTTTTTGAGCTGATTTTTACCAGATTATCAAAGCTTATGTGACCGAGTCTTTTATGCCACAGCCAGTTTTCTTCTTCCTGTCCAATTAAGCAAGCTCCCTCTGAAGTCTCCGAGAGAGTATACAAATTTCTAGAAGTTCTCAGTCCAGTGGCTATTAACTTTCCATTTGTTGTCTTTCTTACTTCACAGCCCTCTTTCTTGAAAATTACTTCATGACCTCTGTCACAAATCTGACTTACACTCAGTAGGTTATGTTTCAGTCCTACCACAAAAAGAACTTCCTTAGAGTTGATTTTACCGTCACTTAACTTAACTGATCCTTTACCCACTATCTTTGCTCCATCATTGTTTCCGAATTTCATAGAACCACCTTCGTATGTCTGCATCTTATCAAAATTTTGTTTGTCTCCTCTCATGTGACTGGAGCATCCACTGTCTAGAATCCAGGGAGCATATTTATTCTGTGCTTTGAGAGTTGTTTGAATGATCAGGGATTCTTTGTCTTTCTTCGGTTGTCCCTTTTCTTTCCACTGATTTTTGACAGCAGATCTGGTTACTTTCTTCACCTTCTCCCTTTCATTGTGCTGTGACTGTTTTTCGGGAAATTTTCTGTTTTGTGTTGATCCAGTTGATCGATACTTTCTTCCCTGGTATTTATTTCTTGCAAAAGAGCTACGACAATTTCTTGCAATATGGCTGAAGTTACGGCAGTTATAACATTCTACAACATAATCTATCAGAGGTGAAAATTTATTTTTGCTAGTGAAATTTCTTTGTTCTATATTATATCTACAACTAGAAATTTTATGACCATATGCATTGCACTTAAAACAATAACCAGAAAAGGAATGAGTGTACCTGGGAAATGGATGTTGCCATGTGGAGGTAGGAGCCATGGGTCTTCTTCTTCTTTGATGAGAGACTTTGGTGAATCCATCATTTGCAGCACTCCTTTTGAGCTTGGATTTGTTGTTTTCTTTTGCATGATACGGTTTATCTTGATCAACTCTAATCTTGTCTTTATTATTTACTGGATCTACTGTTACATGACCTTTGAGTCCTTTGAGGTTTCTCCTTCATCAAAGCCCAAGCCAAACTTGATACCAGTGGGCCTTTGATTATTTAACATTTTGTTCAGCTTTCTCGAACTGTCTTCAAATTTTTGATGACAGCTCAGTTTTCGATTCATTTCTTCTAGCTGCAGCCTTAATCCAACTATTTCCTCTTCCAGTTTATTGCTCTCATTTATTTTCACGGTCATCTGAGCTTCAACATCTTCAGACCTTTTCTTGTATTCTTCAGTTTGTACTTTCAAACTTATTATTACATTGTTGGCCTCCTCAAATTTTCTTGTAATCCTTTTATTTCTTTTCCTTTCTGCACTTAACTCTTCAAGAGCAGCAATTAACTCACCTTCCAGACCTATCTCAGCCTCATCTTCTAATTTCTCTTCATACTCCTGTGTTTTCTCAGTTGTTTGTTCTTCAAAAGCCATGAATAGGGCTTCACCAGTTTCTTCTTCTGATTCCTCACTGGAACTGTCTTCAGAAGAATCGATATTTTGGGAAATGAAACTCTTCTTCTTGAAGCTTCTTTTTCTAAACTGCGGTTTCTTTTTCCAGAAATTTCTTTCTGGATATGTTCCTTCATCATTTTTATTTTTCTCCTTCATTGGGCATTTTGCTGCAAAGTGCCCGATGCCTCCATAGTTAAAACATTTGAACGGCAACTTACCTCTGTACTTTCCTTTTCCCTTTACTAATTTCCTAACAAATTTTGCTTCATTTTCATCTGCAGATTCTTCTTCCTCTGACTCTTGTTTAGATTTTATATTTTTCTGTGCTTGGAAGGCTGCTTCTCTGTCAGAGGGCTTAGTTTTTCCAATCCTCATTTCATAAGTCGTTAGAGAACCATGCATTTCATCCATATTGAAAAAATTTAAATCTTTTGCTTCTTCTATGGCATAAACCTTTGCATCAAACCTTTTGTTGAGAGTTCTCAGTACCTTCTTCACAACAACTACATCTTCCATTTCTTCCCCAAGTCCTCTTATTGCATTGATGATTTTGTTTACTCTCAGAATGTAAGCTTCTATGTTCTCATCATCGGTCATCTTTAATGCTTCGAATCGGGCACGATGTGTTTGCGACTTAGCTTCCTTGATTTTGCTGTCTCCTTCATGAATGCTTTGCAGTTTGTCCCATATGTCTTTAGCATATTTGTAGTTCATGATGCGTATCAACTCACTGTCGACCAATCCACACATAATAGCATTCTTGGATTTTGAGTTGTTTTCAAACTTTTTCTTTTCAGCCACATCTGTTGGAGGAACAGTGGGAGTGGTGTATCCATTTTCAACATATTCCCAAATGTCATAACCCAATGCACAGAGATAGGTCTGCATTCTGAGCCTCCAGAAAGAATAGTTTGTTCCATCGAATAGAGGAGCTTTGTTAGAAGAAAAACCTTCACCACCGGCCATTGTATATCTCCCAACAACACCTTAGCTGATTAAGCTTATGTAGGTGCCTGGCTCTGATACCAATTGATATTCTCACAATGACACTGAGAGGGGGGGGTGAATCAGTGTAACTACTTAAAAACTTAAATCTGCAACTTTTAAAACTAATGATGCAAGCTTGAAACTAAATAATGCAAGTATCACACAAGAGCATCACACAACATAGAATTTTACGAGGTTCACCGATGTGGCTACTCCTCAAAGAATGACTGTTTGGACTTCAATCTAAATCCAATCTTTGCAAGGATTCAATATTTACAATTGTTTACCAAAGACCCACTGGAAGGAGCACCAACCCCTGATTTATCTCGCTGCAATGGATAGGAGCACCAACCCCTTTTTCCAAGCACCAACTTGGATTTCTATTTTGCTAGATAAAATGGACATAAAAATGCCTTCTCTTTTGCAAGACCCTTACTGGTCTATAGCACATTCAAAAATCTCACAGAAGCATAGAGAGAATTGTTAGAGACTCAATATCTTCTTTTCAAATTTAAAACCTCTCTCTTGAATTTTCAATGGATTGCAGGTTTTTATCCAAGGCTATTTTCTTACAGCACCCTTACTTACTGAGACCTTTTAAAATTCACAATAAAAACACAGTCGCAGTAACCTTGTCACTATGCCAACTCGATCCTTTTATTCTTAATTTCTTTGAATGGCTCGATTTCAAATGGTTCAACTTTCCCTCCAACTTTTCATGCATCTTTGGCTACGAACAATGTGTCAAACCCTCTCTGACACGTTCTGCCATTTAGCCACTTTCTTTCTGTCCAGTTCTGACATTCTTCTCTGTACATTCTGACGGCCTTTTCTGATAGCCTTTTTCTGCGTATCTTGACAGGCTTTTTGCGTATCTCGGCGTTCTGTTATTCTTCTTTCTTCTCTTTTGAATTCTGTGCTACCTTTTACTTCTGCACGTGACTATGATTTCTTGATATACGCAACCTGTTAATTAATTTCTCTTTAAACGTGATTCTCGCCATACTCATCCCTGTGACAGCTGTTCTGTCTTTAAAGTTTAGTTTCGTAGCTTCCCCATGTAACTGCCACCTTTCCCAGTCATGCTGTATCACGGCCCTGCAACAGCCGTTCTTTTCTTAAATGCACTGTCTTGAAACTCTCACTTGTAACTCCAGTTAACTGCAGATCTTGATATTCTGGTTAACTTTTCGTAACTGGCGCCTTTTGACACCTGTCACAATGCATGTGTCTTTGACTTTTTCTCGCCAAAACATTACCTGTCGCGATATCGTGATGTTTTTCGCTTTGCTGACGTCATCCTCAACTTTGTCGTGATATCGTGACATTGTCGGCTTCCTGAGGCTTCTCTGGCAACTTGTCGCGATATCGCGACATTTTTGGTATTGCTGACGTCATCCTTTAAGATGTCACGAAATCACGACGTTTCTGGATTCATGAGGCTTCTCTGGAAACATGTCGCGAAATCGTGACATTTTTTGTCTTGCTGACGTCATCCGCTAAGGTGTCACGAAATCGCGACGCTTCAGGCTTGCAACGGCTTTTCCAGCAACTTGTCGCGATATCACGACAATTTTTGACTTGCTGACGTCATCTTCAAAGATGTCATGAAATCACGATGTTTTCGGCTTGCAATGGCTCTTCGTTCATCCTATCATGAAATCGTGACACATTTTGGTTTTGCTGACGTCATCTTCATAGATGTCACGAAATCGTGACGTTTTCGGCTTGCAACGGCTCTTCGTTCACCCTGTCGCGAAATCGCGACACATTTTGGTTTTGCTGACGTCATCTTCATAGATGTCGTGAAATCGCGACGTTTTCGGCTTGCAACGGCTTTTCGTTCACCCTGTCGTGAAATCGTGACGCTTCTGGCATCCGTACAATTTTACTCCATGCAGCCGCGAAAAACCTTACATGTAGCGAAATCGCTACATCATTGTTGCCTTAGAATTTTTTTCTTTTATGCTTGCTATTGAAACTCCAACGTGTAGCGATATCGCTACACCTTTCCAACATGTGTTTCTAACCTGTAGCGAAATCGCTACACCTTCGCATTATGCACTTTCAACCTGTAGCGAAATCGCTACACCTCCGCACTATGCACTTTCCACCTGTAGCGAAATCGCTACACCTTTTTACCTTGCACTTTCAACTTGTAGCGAAATCGCTACACCAATTTACCTTGCACTTTCAACTTGTAGCGAAATCGCTACACCAATTTATCTTGCACTTTCAACTTGTAGCGAAATCGCTACACCAATTTATCTTGCACTTTCAACCTGTAGCGAAATCGCTACATCTTTCTGCCTTGCACTTTGACCATGTAGCGAAATCGCTACGCTTTTCTTACTTGGGCTTTTTCTTTGCTTATGCTGGCGAAACTCAGACATGTAGCGAAATCGCTACAACTTCTTCATCAACTTTCTCTCTCCTCCGATGTGTCGCGAAATCGTGACATTTTTCATCCTTGGTGCCTTTGCTTCAAACTTGTCACGAAATCACGATAGTTTCTCGATTTGGCTTCGTTCCTTCCAGCATGTCGCGAAATCGTGACATTTTTCCTTGCACATTCTCTCTCCTCCGATATGTCGCGAAATCGTGACATTTTTCAATGCACTTTCTCTCTCCTCAGCCATGTCGCGAAATCGCGACAATCTTACTTGCATCTTCTCTCTCCTCAGACATGTCGCGAAATCGTGACATTTTGGCGTGCTTTTTCTCTCTCCTCGGATATGTCACGAAATCGCGACATTTTATTATGGATTTTCTCTCTCCTCCGGTATGTCACGAAATCGCGACAGGAACCATGTCGCGATATCGCGACAGTTTTCTTCCTTGTCTTTTTCTGCAAATTTTTGGATCTGGGTCCCTTCTGTTTTTCTTGAGATTTTCTGCACTTGATCCGATCGACCTCTGAACTGCTTCAACAGCATCACTCTGTCTGTGTTGACAACAATTACAATCCTTTTGCACTGCTTTTGCTGCACCTTGCTCAACAAAGTTGATATAGAAGTATTAAACAAAATGCATATCTCTCACTAAACCATTAACCACAACTCGATATGTTATCCTTGATTTATGAATTGAAGAAGATAATGATAAAAAATCCTTTTGAATATAAATTAATGGTGATCTAAAACTTAGAATTATGACTATTTCAAAAATCAAAATTTAAAGTTAAGGAATAATAGGATTACAATTTAGAAATAATATCGTATATCAAACTAGAATACAAGAGCATATAAAAAAATTACATAATTATTATATTGCTCAAAAATAAAGTATAATGTAAGCAATATCTCATAAGATATGTGAAGTTAAAATATTACATTCATTAATAAAAACTTGTATAGTTAAGGGTGCATCTCTCTTTATACACAAATTGGTTTTTTGGAAATCTATAGCATTGAATACAAAAGATCATCCATATGGAAATGTGGTGGTTCACCTTTCATGAGTTGGAAGGTCACCCATATGTAAATATGGTGATTCACATTCCATAAGTTACAAAGTGTATTTAATTAAAAATTACATACATGCAAATTTTCCTTTTGTGTTTCTTCTTCTACTAATGAGTCAACATGGCTAGAGATGTATTTTGGCTATGAAAAATACTAGTTTTAGTAACTATTTTATTTTGTATTTTTTGTTAGATTTTGATGGTGTATGCCAAGGGAGAATACAATCATAGGATATGAAATATGCAGAAATGTAAGATGTTATCATATTTTATTAATAGAAAGTGATGAAAATGATACAATGCAATATGGAGGAAATGAACACTCCATAACTGATATTAAAGAACTACATTGTACCCCAACACCAATCTGTATGGTTATCCACATATTATATCTACTACTACCTACAGTGATATATAATCACTCTCTATGAGGATATTTATATTCAAATATGGATTGCTTGGCCAACACTCTACTAGCTATACAAGGGGACACCTTGCACATTTACAACTTACACATAGACACTTGTGCATTTATATTATTACTTGGAGTAAATATCCAACTACCCTCTAAGGTATTTTAGTACTCTAGTTATGTACCAAAGGTGGTACACTTGCATGACCCAAATGATGTAATATACTCTAACACCCCCTTGTATTAAATGATTTGGTTATTGAAGACTTAAGTATCCAATATGGATCTTCTTATCTATTTCTTGTATATTCCTCAAACAAGTAGTTAGTGTCTTCATACCATGTTACCATTGTAAGAACTTTGAATCCTTGATCATCTGTTGCACCTTCCGTTTCTTTAATTTCTTTAATATTTTGAGCTAGATATCCCTTTTTATTCCCTTTTTGATATTCCAAATGTGGATAATAGTTATGATGCTGAGATTTTTGGTGTTAGGGATTAATTTGATATTGCCTTGGTTGGAATGCCCTATTTGGTTGGCTTCCATAGTTCATCTAATTTCCTTGATTCTAATTTCTTGGATTGAATTTGTAGTAGTTGTTGGAAATATTGAGCATATTGAGTTGTCATTGATGTCAAAGAATTGATGTCAAGAATTGTCATTGATGTCAAAAGGTTGTATGGTTGGAAAATTATGCAAGGCAAGGTATATCTCAAAGCAAGGAAAATTGGTGAAAAGAAAAGGTTTATAATATTTATTTTTTAAATGTTATATAGAGGGACACATTTTAAAAGAAAAGTGAAACAAAGGTTTAAAGGAGAAGGCTAGGTTTAAATATTAAAAGAAGCCCAAAAGTTTAAAATTTAAATTGGAGGTAAAAGGGTTTAATTAAAATGAGTTGGGACAAATATTTGAAGGCCTAAGTTTAAAAAAAGTAATATTATAATATTTTTAAATATTAAAATATAAAGTAACAAGCATAGTGCCAATGTTTAAAAATCATGATTTAAATTCTCGGGTGCTAATGTCATGTGAACATGGAGGTAAAATGTATTTAAATAAAACATTAATCCAATGTAATGATAAGGTTTTGTGTGTGCATTTCAATAACTTATTGCGCTTTTTGAAATGATTAATCATAGAGGAGAAGGGGCACAAATTTTGGTAGAGGGCACAATCAAGATAAAGATAAAAAGTTGCATGTTTAGTTTCATCTGGTAGGCTAGCATAGCTGGTCATTTGGGTAGCGCTAAGGTGTTGTGAGAGAGGTGGTCATAGGTTTGATTCACACGGGTGACATGTAGGTGTTATTTTTGTGGCAAAAATATTGTTTCACATGGCAAAAATAAGGATTTAGAGTTAATTTGTGCATTTCTATTGCTATCCACTAGTATAGCCTAGTTTGACACCTAGCTAGCGCTAGGGTTCCATGGGCCAAGAGGTCATAGGATCAAATTGCTATGAACGATTTTTGTAAGGCATAAGAGAATATTTTGTGTGCTTATGAAAGGTATGAATAAATTTTGATTAAACATTGTTTTTGCAAAGGTACTCTGTGCACTATGCATTAAGGGGACAATATATTTTATTTTGAATTTGATCTAGAAGGATTCATAAGGTGTAAAAATAGTATTTGATATTGTAATAAGGTTATTTGGGTCTTATTTGAAAGTTGTGATTTTTCATGTTTAATTAGGAGATATAATGTGTATATTGGTTTATATTGAATTGTATTTTTGGCACATCAAAAAGAGAAAATTTGAGGATTTATTCATCATAACAAGCTTTATTTTTGTGAGACTAAAAGGAGTTATAAAACATTATTTCCAAGTATTGATATGCACATCTTTTTGAGAAGGGATTTAATGTGGATGATTTGAAAGAAATATTTACTAACTTTTTTGAAGTGGCCAAAGAAAGGGAGTTATTTTGAGATAGGTTTTTGAGGGCACATCTTCATCAAGGCAATTTTAGAGGTATGGTGTTTTAACTCCTAATCAAAGTGGTGTCATTTGAAGAAAATAGTTTTAAGTCATAAGGTGGATATATAAGGATTAATTCATGTGCATTGTTGGAAATATTTGTGCTAGAGTGTGAAAGCTAAGTTGTGCCTTATTTTTGAATGAAATTGGAAACACATGTGCTAGGGTTTGAGAATAAGTTATGCTTCATTGCTGAATAAAATTGGAAACACATGTGCTAGGGTTTGAGAACAAGTCATGCATTAGTGTTGAATGAAATTGGGAATAAAAGTGCAAAGTTTTTGAGAACATAAGCATACATTGTTTTGAGTGATATTGGAAATGAAAATGCAAGATTTATAGATCATATTTATGAAGCCAATTTGTGCATCATAATGATTGATTTTGGGAGTATATAAAAAGGATAGACTTGTGCATTGTTCATGATTAATTTTGTGAGTAGATGAGAAGGACTTGTGCATTGTGATTTGTTTTGGAGTGAAGTTACAAATAAAAAAATACCAGGTAAGTTTTCAAGTGCTAGACTAAAGCTACCTTTAAATTTTAATAAATGTGAGACATGTGAAAGTGATAAACTTAATGAATGTGAAGAACATATTGAACATTTATTAGTGCATATCATTCTCTATATGTTCAAGAGGTTAAACAAATTTTGGGTAGAATATGTCTAAACTACTTTAGTTGAGGAAAGCACATTGAAGAATAGATAAAGCACTTGATGACATCATTATGCAAGATAGATAAACATTTTTTGTATACAAGGTTTGGAACAAAGTTGAGCAGGTTTGGTGAGCTATTTTGAGTAGGTTTGTTGAGTTGTGATTGGAGAAAATTTGAGCAAGACTTATGTGTAGGCTTGGAGTAGTTGAGCAAGCCTTGTGTAGGTTTGGGGTAGATTTGAGCAAGCCTTGTGAGTAAGCTTAGAGCAGTTTGACCAAGCCTTGTGTGAAGGCTTAAAGCAAATTTGAGAATATTTGAGCAAGCCTTATGTGTAAGCTTGGAGTAAATTTGAGAAAAGTTGATAGTAGGTTTAGGAGAAGAGTTGAGCAAGCCTTGTGTAGAATTGGGGAAGTTTTGAGCAAGCCTTGTGTGTAGTCTTGGAGTATATTTGAGAAGATTTGAGAGCAGGTTTAAGAATAAAGTTGAGAAAGCCTTGTGTAGGCTTGGAGCAGGTTTGAGAAAGCTTTGTGTAAAGGTTGGAGCAGACCATAGTAGAGGGAATTGGTGTCTCCTATGGATAGAGGTCCACAAAACCTAAAGTAGAGGGGATTGGTGTCTCTTATGGAGTGGTTTCCATGAACTTGAGACGGGATTGGTTTCTCCTATGGATAGAGGTTCATAAAACCTAAAGCAAAGAGGATTGGTGTCTCCTATGGAGTGGTGTCCATGAACTTGAGGGAATATTGGTGTCTCCTTTAGTTTTGTGCCCATAAACATTGTAATAGGGAATTGGTTCCCAAGAGATTTGTTGAGAAAATTTATAAGAAATATTTTCTCCATGGACGTAGCCCACGTTAGGTGAACCACGTTAAATCTATGTCTCTTATGTGTGTGATGATCAATGCAATTTTCATTATTGCAATTGATTATAGTGGATATTACTGCTTTAGAAAAGTAAAAAATTTTATCTTATATTGTTCACCCCCTTCTCAGTATAATATTGTGTTCTTCAGTTACTGGTGTTATACCCTTTTCTCTTGTATATCTAAAAATATTTGTTATTCCATGCTCTTTGACCTTTTGATGATGAAGCAATGTTTTTCTATGGATTATATTTTAGGACTAATGCATTGTTTGTCATTTCATATTTCACTGTATTTTCTATCTTATATTCTTGAAGAATGTTTATTAGTTCATCAAAATTTGTATATTTTCTTAGAACCTGTAAGGATGTAACTAGATAATTGTAGTTGTTTGGAAGTGCTCTAGTCTCACAATGACACTAAGAGGGGGGGTGAATCAGTGTAGCTCTTTTAAAACTTAAATCTTCAACTCTTAAAGCCGAAACAATGAAAACTTAAAACCAAATAAAGCAAGTATAACAAGAGAACATCACACAACACAAGATGTACCGAGGTTCACCGATTTGGCTACTCCTCAAAATGACTTGTTTGGACTCCCATCCAAATCCAGCCTTTGCAAAGCACCAACTTTACAATCAATTTACCAGCACCCACTGGAAGGAGCATCAACCCCTGATTTACCAGCACCAACTGGAAGGAGCACCAACCCATGATGCCAAGCACCAACTTGGACTTCAATTTTGAAACTAGAAGATTGACATAAAAATGCCTTCACTTTTACAAGACCCTGACTGGTCTATTGCTTACCCAACGTCTACCACAATTCACAAAACACACACACTCATCGCACTTCACAAAATAAAATCCCCTACTAAAATTCTCCAAGCAACACTCCTTTTATAACTATCCTTTCTCTTTGTAACTCCAATTGTAACTCCTTTCATATTCTCATACACCACTTGTCAATTGTAACACCTTCTTTCATATTCTCATATGCCACTTGTCAATTGTAACACCTTCTTTATGTAACTCCTTTTGTATATATTGAGAAGGCATTTCATCAAACACGTCACATGCAAAGAATTGACACCATATTCTCCTACCATGACTATTTGTTTTCTCCTTCATGACTGTTCGTTTTCTCCTTCGATGACTGTTCATTTTCTCCTTCGATGACTGTTCATTTTCTCCTTCATGACTATTCATTTTCTCCTTCGATGACTATTCATTTTCTCCTTCATGACTATTCATTTTCTTTTCCCTTGTGCATGCATGTGTTTTGGTTTTCGAAAAGGCTTTTCATTTCTATTTTGAGGCCCTTCATTTCCTTTTCTCCACATGGGCATGCATCCGCTTCTTTCCATGTGTAACGACCATCTTAAATGATTTCAAATCATTAAATATTCCTTATGGGTCCACGTCACTATGCAGTCTTTAGTTTCACCATCCTGGTGTTCATCACTAATATCAGACGCACTGTCAACTACTCTGTTCCTTTGGCAAAAATGCAACATGTCACGATATCGTGACACTTTTGTTTCTCTCCTCCCTACCCTTTTTGAGTCACAAAAATGCGACATGTCACGATATCATGACACTTTTTTTCTCTACCATCCTACCCTTTTTGAGTCACAAAATGCGACATGTCACGATATCGCGACACTTTTTCTTCTTGCTCTTTCTCTTTGCTTTGGACCACAAAAACACATGTCGCGATATCACGACACTTTTTCTCCTTGCTCTTTCTCTTCTCTTTGCCGCAAAAATACAACATGTCGCGATATCGCGACACTTTTTCTCCTTGCTCTTTCTCTTTGCTTTGGACCATGAAAATACAACATGTCACGATATCACGACACTTTTTTCTCTTTTCTCTTTTGGCCATGAAAATGCAACATGTCACGATATCACGACACTTTTTTCTCCTTGCTCTTTCTCTTTTTTGCCACGAAAATGCAACATGTCGCGATATCGTGACACTTTTTCTCCTTGCATTTTCTCTTTGCTTTGGACCGCGAAAATGCAACATGTCGCGATATCGCGACACTTTTTTTCTTTGCGGTGTTTTGCTTTTTCTTTGATCTTTAGCATATGGGCCACTTCGGTCTTCTTGGAAAATATGCAAAAAGGTGGGTAAACATCCTCATAAGCATTTAACATCACTGTACATACTCTGAATAACCTCTGAACTCCTATCCATTGCATCAACCGATCTATTTGACTGTGTTGACAACAATGACAATATTGTCGTTGCACCTTGCTCAACAATCTCCCCCTTTGGAATTGTTGGCAACACACGTGCAATTTCCTGTAACTCTTCTCCCCCTTTGACAACAATATCAAAGGGCTACTGCAAACTCCCCCTGAGTCCATGCACAACATTCTCAGGCAAAAATTATTACACTTAGCAAAAATCACAAACATGAGCAAAAAGATAAACAAATACACAAATGCTCCCCCCGAGAATGTGGTCCCGATAGCTAGTCAATTCTTGGGAAGCGTGACCACTCCCAATTTATTGCGAAGGTACTCAAAGACTTCCTTGGGCAACGGTTTTGTGAAGATATCCGCTACTTGCTCTGTTGTTGGAACAAAATCCAACTTAACCTCACCTTCCGCAACTTTCTCCTTCAAAAAGTGATACCGGATAGCAATATGTTTTGTGCGAGAATGCATAACCGGATTCTTTGAGATGTTAATGGCACTGGTGTTATCACACTTAACTAAAATTGGCTCACTAAAGTTAATACCAAGATCTTTCAGGGTTTGTTTCATCCATAATACCTGCGTACAACACGTTGTCGCTGCAATATATTCTGCCTCTACTGTGGATAAGGAGACTGACTCTTGTTTCTTACTGTGCCACGTGACCAACCTGTCTCCAAGATAGAATGCACCTCCATTGGTACTCTTTCTGTCATCTACACATCCTGCCCAATCTGCATCTGAATACGCAATAAGGGTGAAGTCCTTACCTTTCGGATACCATAACCCATACTCCATAGTACCCTTGAGGTACCGAAGAATCCTCTTTATTGTTGTCACATGAGTCTCCTTGGGACTAGCCTGAAATCGTGCTACCATGCATACTGCCTACAAAATATCTGGTCTAGTAGCTGTCAAGTACAGTAAGCTCCCAATCATAGATCTGTACATGGTTTGATCAACATGTGGAGATTTGTCATCCTTGCTCAACTTACAACCTGTCGTCATGGGAGTGCTAACTGGCTTACAATCCTCCATTGTGAACTTTTTTAGTATCTCTTTCACATATTTAATTTGAGAAATAAATATGCCCTTCTCATTTTGATTAACTTGCAACCCGAGGAAATACGAAAGTTCACCAATCATTGACATTTCAAATTCTTTCTGCATCTTATTTGCTAAATCTTTACACGACTCATCTTTGCTACTTCCAAATATGATATCATCTACGTATACAACAAGAACAATAAGATGGCCATTTTCTGTTTTGACATACAAATTACTATCCACCATACCTTTCTTGAACCCTTGTTGAGTAAGATAGTTGTCTAGCCTTGCATACCATGCTCGGGGTGCCTGTTTTAAGCCATATAATGCTTTCTTCAACTTGCAAACCAAGTTGGGATCATCACCAAGTTGGAAACCATCCGGCTGCTCAATATAAACCTCTTCTTCAAGTTTCCCATTCAAAAATGCTGATTTCACATCCATTTGATAAACTTTGAAATTCTTGTAAACTGCTAAAGCCAGAAACATTCTAATTGCCTCTAGTCTAGCCACGAGTGCAAAGGTTTCCTCAAAGTCAATACCTTCAACTTGTGCATAGCCTTTACATACCAATCTTGCTTTATTCTGACTACCTATCCTTCTTCATTCAATTTGTTTTGAAAGATCCATTTAGTACCGATTATATTTTTATTTGCAGGTCTTGGTACTAACTCCCAAGTTTTGTTTTTCTCGATCTGATCTAATTCTTCATTTATTGCCTTCATCCAACTTTCATCTTTGCTTGCGTCAAGCAACATTTTTGGGCTCAATGTTGGATAATAGAGAGTAGTTACTTACTACTCTTCTTCTTGTCTGAACACCAACTATGGGGTCTCCAATTATTTGCTCTCTAGGATGATCTTTCTCGCTACTTACTGTTTTGAATTTCTTATTTTCTTCCACTTCTGAATCATTGTTTGAATCATCTGAGTCAATTTTTTGTTTCTTTTTCATTTCCTTTTCCTCATCTCCTTCAATAACCTCTTCATAAATTGGGTAGTTCTCTTCATAGCTAATTACTCGTTCCCTACCTTCATCAACTTTAACATCGGCACTATCCACAATTTTCCTTAGCTTCTTGTTGTAGCATTTGTAAGCTTTGCTTTTTGATGAATAGCCAAGAAAAATACCTTCATCCACTCTATCTTCAAACTTACCAAGGTTTTCTTCAGTTCTTTTGATGTAACACTTGCTGCCAAAAACTTTAAAGTATCTTATTGTTGCCTTTTTACCGAACCACAACTCATAAGGAGTTTTGCTTTCATGCGTCCTCAACATGCACCTATTTTGGATGTATACTGCAGTATGGACTGCCTCTTTCCAAAATATATTTGCTACTTTGCTCTCAGTCAACATAGTCCGTGCCATTTCCTGCATTGTCCTATTCTTTCTTTCTACCACACCATTCTGCTGAGGTGTCCTGGCTGCTGAAAACTGTCTCCTAATACCATATTTTTCACAGTACTCTATAAAATCCTCTGAAATGAACTCTCCTCCTCTATCTGATCTTAAACATTTAATCCTTTTTCCTGTTTGATTCTCAACTTGGTTTTTGAAAACCTTGAACATCTCAAAAGCTTCTGATTTATGCTTCAAAAATAGTACCCATGTCATCCTGGAATAGTCATCTATACACAACATAAAATATTTGTCACCATTTATGCTTTGCGTTCTCATGGGTCCACATAAATCAGTATGTATTAGTTCCAAAGGTTTGCTTGTGTAGTACTCTTTTGTTTTAAATGAGACTCTAGTTTGCTTCCCCTTTTGGCATGAAGCACAAATGCTATTTGATGGTTTTCCAATGGTGGGAATATCTCTCACTGCCTTTTTTGAGCTGATTTTTACTAGATTGTCAAAACCGATATGACCGAGCCTCTTGTGCCACAACCAATTTTCTTCTTCCTGTCCAATCAAGCAAGCTCCTTCTGAAGTCTCCGAGAGAGTGTACAGGTTGCCAGATGTCCTCGATCCGAGTTGCTATCAACTTTCCACTATTTGCTTTTCTGACTTCACAACCCTGCTTCTTAAAAATCACTTCATGACCTCTATCACAAATCTGACTTACGCTCAACAAGTTATGCTTCAGACCAACCACAAACAAGACTTCTTTTGACTTGATTTTTCCATCACTGATCTTAACTGAACCTTTGCCAACTATCTTAGCTCCATCATTATTTCCAAATTTTACTGAACCACCTTCATATTGTTGTAACTTCTCAAATTTTTGTTTGTCACCTGTCATATGACTGGAGCATCCACTATCAAGTATCCATGGTGCAGATTTATTCTGTGCTTTAAATGTTGTTTGTACGATCAGGGATTCCTTTTCTTCCTTAGATCACTCTTTTTCTTTCCACTCTGGTTTGATTACAGTTTTGGGCTCTTGTTTTGACTTTTCTTTTTCAGTAGCTTGTGCATGTTTTTTGAGAAATTTTCTATTTTGTCTCATTCCATTTGGTTGAAATTTTCTTCCCTGAAATTGATTTGATGCAAATGTACTTCGACAATTTCTTGCAATGTGCCCAAAATTATGACAGTTATAACATTCTACTGCATAATCCATCAAAGGTGAAAAAACATTTCTACTTGGTAAAATTCCTTGGTCCTACATTATACTTGCAATCTGAAATCTTATGTCCATAACCATTGCATTTAAAATAGTAACCAGAAAAGAGATGATTGAACCTGGGTGATGGTCTTTGCCATGTTGTCGTAGGAGTCATAAATCTTCTTCTTCCTTGATGTGTGACATTGGTGAATCCATCATTGTCAATTCTCCTTTCGTGCCTTGCATTATTGCTTTCTTTTGCATGAGTCAATTTTTCTTGATCAACCTTGTTTCTTATTCTTCATTTAGCCTTTGATCCATTTGATGATTCTCCTTCGTCAAAGCCCAAACCAAATTTGATGCCTGTAGTCCTTTGGTTATTTATGATCTTATCCAACTTCATAGAACTTTCTTCACGTTTGTGATAACAACTAATTTTACGATTCATCTCTTCTATCTGCATCCTTAAACCAACAGTCTCTTCTTCTAGCTTGCAGCAATAATCTATTTTCATGGTTATTTGCACTTTGAGATCTTCAGATATTTTCTTGGATTCTTCTATCTGTACTTTCAAACTGGTTATGATTTCATTTGCATCCTCAAGCTTTCTTGAAATTTTCTTATTCTTTTTTCTTTCTATCTTCAATTCATCCAGAGCTGCAATTAGTTCCTCTTCCAAATTTACTTCTGCATCAATTTCTTCTTCATCACATTCCTGTTATTTTTCTATTTTTTCTTCTTTGAGTGCCATGAAAAGAGCTTCACCTGTTTCCTTTTCAGAATCCTCACCGCATGTCTGTCTTCGATGAACTGACATTCTTGGAGATGAAACTTTTCTTCTTGAAGTTGCCTTTTCTGAAATTTGTTTTTTTCTTCCAGTCACTTCTTTCTTGGTGCGATCCTTCATCACTTTTGTTCTTCTCATTAAGTGGACATTTAGCTGCAAAATGCCCAATGCCTCCACAATTGAAACATTTAAACGGTAACTTTCCTCTGTATTTTCCTTTTCCCCTTTTTAGTTTTTGAACAAAGTTTGCTTCCATTTCATCCGATGTCTCTTCTTCCTCGGATTCTTGTTTTGCTTTCATATTTTTATGGGCTTTAAAAGCAGCTTCTCTGTCTGTGGGTTTAGATTTTCCTATTCTCATCTCATATGCAGTCAAAGAACCATGCATCTCATCCATACTAAAAGAATTTAGATCTTTAGCTTCTTCTATAGCTGAAACTTTAGAATCAAATCTTTGGGGAAGAGATCTTAATACCTTTTTCACGATGACAGAATCTTCGATTTCCTCGTCGAGTCCTCTAATCGCATTAATGACTTCATTAACTCTCAGCATATATGCCTCTATGTTCTCATCGTCATTCATCTTTAATACTTCGAACTGAGCTCGATGTGTTTGTAACTTGGCCTCCTTGATCTTAACGTCTCCTTCATGAATGCTCCTCAGTTTGTCCCATATTTCTTTTGCCATTTTACAACTCATAATTTTTACCAGTTCACTGTCCACTAATCCGCACATGATAGCATTCTTTGCTTTTGAGTTATTCTCAAACAGTTTCTTACCGACAGCATCGGTTGGAGAAGTGGTGGGTATTGTGTATCCACTATCTACTGAATCCCAAATGTCGTATCCCAAAGCACAAAGATATGTCTGCATCCTGAGTCTCCAAAATGCGTAATTAGTTCCGTCAAACAATGGTGCTTTGTTTGATGAGAAGCCTTCACCACCTGCCATTGTGTCACTTCCAAGATCACCCTAGCCGGTTAAGCTTGTTCAGGAACCTCGCTCTGATACCAATTGTTAGTCTCACAATGACACTGAGAGGGGGGGTGAATCAGTGTAGCTCTTTTAAAACTTAAATCTTCAACTCTTAAAGCCGAAACAATGAAAACTTAAAACCAAATAAAGCAAGTATAACAAGAGAACATCACACAACACAAGATGTACCGAGGTTCACCGATTTGGCTACTCCTCAAAATGACTGTTTGGACTCCCATCCAAATCCAGCCTTTGCAAAGCACCAACTTTACAATCAATTTACCAGCACCCACTGGAAGGAGCATCAACCCCTGATTTACCAGCACCAACTGGAAGGAGCACCAACCCCTGATGCCAAGCACCAACTTGGACTTCAATTTTGAAACTAGAAGATTGACATAAAAATGCCTTCACTTTTACAAGACCCTGACTGGTCTATTGCTTACCCAACGTCTACCACAATTCACAAAACACACACACTCATCGCACTTCACAAAATAAAATCCCCATATAAAATTCTCCAAGCAACACTCCTTTTATAACTATCCTTTCTCTTTGTAACTCCAATTGTAACTCCTTCTTTCATATTCTCATACGCCACTTGTCAATTGTAACACCTTCTTTCATATTCTCATATGCCACTTGTCAATTGTAACACCTTCTTTATGTAACTCCTTTTGTATATATTGAGAAGGCATTTCGTCAAACACGTCACATGCAAAGAATTGACACCATATTCTCCTACCATGATTGTTCATTTTCTCCTTCATGACTATTCATTTTCTCCTTCGATGACTATTCATTTTCTCCTTCGATCTATTCATTTTCTCCTTCATGACTATTCATTTTCTCCTTCGATGACTGTTCATTTTCTCCTTCATGACTATTCATTTTCTTTTCCCTTGTGCATGCATTTGTTTTGGTTTTCAAAAAGGCTTTTCATTTCTATTTTGAGGCCCTTCATTTCCTTTTCTCCACATGGGCATGCATCCGCTTCTTTCCATGTGTAACGACCATCTTAAATGATTTCAAATCATTAAATATTCCTTATGGGTCCACGTCACTATGTAGTCTTCAGTTTCACCATCCTGGTGTTCATCACTAATATCAGACGCATTGTCAACTACTCTGTTCCTTTGGCAAAAATGCAACATGTCACGATATCATGACACTTTTGTTTCTCTCTCTTCCTTTTTGAGTCATCAAAATGTGACATGTCACGATATCATGACACTTTTGTTTCTCTCTCCTCCCTTTTTGAGTCACAAAAATGCGACATGTCGCGATATCGCGACACTTTTTCTTCTTGCTCTTTCTCTTTGCTTTGGACCACGAAAATACATGTCGCGATATCGTGACACTTTTTTCTCCTTGCTCTTTCTCTTGCTTTGGACCACGAAAATACAACATGTCGCGATATCGCGACACTTTTTCTCCTTGCTCTTTCTCTTTGCTTTGGACCGCAAAAATACAACATGTCGCGATATCACGACACTTTTTCTCTTTGCTCTTTCTGGCCGCAAAAATGCAACATGTCGCGATATCGCGACACTTTTTCTCCTTGCTCTTTCTCTTCTTTTGGCCGAAAATGCAACATGTCGTGATATCGCGACACTTTTTCTCCTTGCATTTTCTCTTTTCTTTGGACCGTGAAAATGCAACATGTCGCGATATCGCGACACTTTTTTCTTTGCGGTGTTTTGCTTTTTCTTTGATCTTTAGCATATGGGCCACTTCGGTCTTCTTGGAAAATATGCAAAAAGGTGGGTAAACATCCTCATAAGCATTTAACATCACTGTACATACTCTGAATAACCTCTGAACTCCTGTCCACTGCATCAACCGATCTATCTGATTGTGTTGACAACAATGACAATACTGTCATCTGCACCTTGCTCAACATGTTTATTAGTTCATCAAACTTTGTATCTTTTCTTAGAACCTGTAAGGGTGTAACTAGATACTTGTAGCTATTTGGAAGTGCTCTCAAGGTTACTTGAACAAGGAATTTATGTTCAACATTTTCTCCTAGGGTAAGTAATTTTCCTTTTATATATTTTATCTTCCTTAAGAATAGTTTTATGCTTTCACCATTGTTCATTTTTAGGGAATGCAATTGAGTTTGAAGATTCAATATAGTGGCTTTATTTTTCCCTTCAAATATTTTTTGTAGTATTTTCCAAGCATCTGTAGATGTCCCTGCTGAGCTAATGTAAGCTTGAATTTCATTTGTGACAACAAAGGCTATTATTATTAATGTCTCATCCTAACTTTCTTCAAAATTTTGAATCTCTATTTCCTCTTGAGTTGGTTTAGTTCTTACTCCTTTGAGAATATCCCAAATGTTTTCAAATGTCAGAATAGCTCTCACTTTGTTTTTCCATGAGAAGTAATTTGGGCCTTTAAGTAGTTGAGATTCTGTCAGGAGGAATTTGTTTGTGGTCATGATGATTCTCTAGGTGTAAAACATTTCTTTACTTTTAGGTTGTGTAGAATTCCTTATATCTTCCTAGTTAAGATATGTGAACTAATTTGATAAAACCTTTTTATAATTACATTTTGTAGGATTTTTTATATCTCCCTATTAATTAGAATATGCTTAATTCACCTTCTATGTTGATTTTGTAATGTATTGAGAATAATAAACCTATTAATTTTACTTTATCTATTGGAAAATGATGTTGACATGTGTGCATTTTTGGATTAGCAGGCACAAGAGAGTATGTAATCACTTTGTAACATTTTGTACAAGTGTAGATGTAGGAATATTGCAGTTGTAACAATCTTGAACTGTTACCTTATTTGTAACTGCCATACATTATTTAGGTTTGAGTTCCAAGATAGATTAATATCATTACTATTGTATTATACAAGTTTGGAGTGTGTGAAAACATGAATTGAAGGTGAAAAATATTTTTTTTCCAACCTGCTACGTTTTCTTGTATGGTGTAGTCTAAATTTTACAAAAAAAATTGAATAGCCTACTTTGGAGTTTAATATTTATTTCTTAGTTGCTTCGGTTGTTGAATGTGATACACTGTTGGAAATATATTACCAATCATTTTCCATCTATATATCACATTTCCCATTTCACATATTTTAAGCACTTCATTTTTACCTCTGAAAATTGGTTTTTAGTCTTTTCTGCCCATATTTCAGAATGCATTGTAGACCTCAAAATTTTCTATAGTTGATATTTTTTTGTTAAATAAAGTTTTTTGAGTACCCATTATTGTGTAGAATTTACCCTAAAATTTTCATCAAATTCTGAATAATTTTTGAACTTGGAAACTTGAACTCTAGTGGTCATGGATACTAACATGACTTTTGTCCACTTAGTGAATTATTTTGTTGTTGTGAAAATATCCAAGCCATTTATTCCCCTTGGACCTTCTCTATGTGGGGTCTAGAAATAATTGGGTATTATCAATTTTAGTGCTCTTCGAAAAAGTGTTGGGTCAAAAAACTTCATTTGGTATCAGAGATAGGTTTGGTTGGAGGGTTAGAGTCACCCATGGTCTTGCTAATAGTTTATCAAGTTGTTTGTAAGATATTTTGTAGGAACATTTTTTTTTGGGTTTAATTGCCAATAACACTAACTCGTTACAAATACCTGAGTTTGATGGAGATGATTATGAATACTAAATAATTAATATAAAGACCTTACTGATGGGAAAAGGTTTGTGAGATATTGTAGAATATGGGTACACATAACTAGTATATTAGAGCACACTTGCAGAAATAGATAGAATATCAAATAAGGAAGCTCAAAAGAAGAATTTTTTGGCTCTTTACCATCTCCAATCTGCATTGGAGAAAGATATTTTTCCAAGAATAGCAGGTTGTAAAATAGTTGTTGATGTATGGAAGTCCTTACAATATGGTTACCAAGGGAGTAACCAAGTCAAGCAAGTGAAGCTAAAAACTCTTAGAAGTGAGTTTAAAAATTTGGGAATGCAATAGGTTGAGAGTTTTGGTGATTAGTGTGTAAGGGTAAAGGATATTGTCAATAAAATAATAACTCTTAGAGAAGCACTAGATAAAGTGGTCGTGGTAAGAAAGTATTGAGAACACTTACCCCAAAGTGGAATTATGTAGTCATTATTATTGAGGGAGAAAATATTTATCTACTCTTGAGTTTGATAATTTTATAGTATCTCTTATGTCTCATGAGGAGAGGCTAGGGGAAACTATTATTGTAGTTGATGATAAGGTATTTGCTTATAAAGCTACAATTTCAAAGGGTGATGGAGCAAGATCTAGTGGACATGGAAATGGCCAAGGAAGAGGTCAAAATCAGAATTTGTCAATAGGAAGATGTGGTAGAAGAGGAGCAGTAGGTAGAGGCATAGGCAGAAATGATAAGAGGAATGTGCACTGTTACCATTGCAACAAGTATGGACATTATGAGAGAGAATGTAGACAGAAGGCTAGAAAATAAACTATGACAAACCACTATGGTGAAGAAGAGTCTACTATTCAAAATTGATTCTTATCATATAATAAGGCTGATAAGAATCTTCAAGAGACTTGGATACTTGATTCTGGTTGCTCCAATCATATGACAAAAAATTGGGAGCTTCTTGCTTCCATGGATGAGTCCTTCAAGTCCAAGATCAAACTTGGGGATGACAAGGCTTTGGAAGTGGCTTCCAAAGGTGTAATGGAGGTGAAGACAAAAAAGGTAATAAATATGTTCATGATATCTATTGCACACAAAATTTGAAACATAATTTATTTGTTAAGTTTAGGGTAGCTATGTGAAAAGAAATACAGGGTAGTCTTTGATGATAAGAAATGCACTATCTATGATAAGAACAATAGCAATAGGATTGTTACAATAGTCCCTATGACTAGCAATATATTTTTTCCTTTAAAGTTTAGAGGTTAGTGGAGAAGTGTTGCTAATATTGTTGTAGAATATAAGAGTTGGTTGTGGCATCTTAGATATGACCACTTGAACTTCACTAGTTAGAAGTCGTTAAATTCCCAAGAGATGGTTTAAGGGTTACCAAAAGTGCAAGAACATAAAAGTATTTGTGAGGGGTGTGCAATGGACAAGCATGCAAGGCATAATTTTCCTAAATTGAAAGCATGGAGTGCCTCATACCCACTCTAATTGGTCCATTATGATATTTGTGGTCCTATGCAAACCAAAATCTTGGGTAACAACTCTTACTTTCATACATTTATTGATGATTTGTCTAGAATGTGTTAGGTGTATTTTTTGAAGCATAAGGATGAAGAATTTGATTGTTTCAAGAAATTTAAATATTTTTCTAAGAATAAGAGTGGCTAAAACATTAAATATTTAAGGATAGACAATGGTGGTGAATTATATTCTAAATAGTTTAAATAATTTTGCAAGAATGTTGACATTAAAAGGTAATTCACAACTTCCTATACTCCATAGTAGAATGAAATGGCAGAAAGGAAAAGTAGGACATTTGTTGATATGGTAAGAAGTATGTTGTAAATTAAGAGGCTTACCACAATATGTATTGGGCTGATGCAGTCCATAAAAAATTCTACATATTGAATAAGAGTCCCACTAGCTCATTGGAGAAGATCACTCCTTATGAGGTATGGTATGAAAAGAAGCCCAATGTTAACCACTTCAAATTTTTTGGTTGTTTGGCTTATGCACATGTGGCTAATGAACTTAGGAAGAATATTGATCCTAAGAGTGAAGTATGTATATTTATTGGCTACTATGAAAATACTAAGGCCTATAGGCTTTATACCCAAAAACTCACAAAGTGGTGGTGTCTAGAGATTTGATTTTTGATGAATGAGGAGTATATGGTCATAAAAAAATTTATGTTGATGATGGCATAAGTGGTATAAGTTCTTCTAATGTGCATCCTAGTTCTTCTAATGTGCAGCCTAGTTCTTCTAATGTTCAACCTAGTTTAAAATCAGTCCCAACAAGTCCACCAAATAGCTCTTCAAACAATACCAAACAAAGCATTTCTAGTCCCTCTTCAAGTGATGATTCTCCAAACATATTTTCAGATGTTATGAATATAAAAAGGGGGAAAAAGACACTTCAAATTCATCCTCCTGCTCATGTTTTGAACAGCAATTTCCATAGAATACTTACTATAAGCCAAGCTCAATAAATTGACCAAGTTGTTCAAAGGCTTGAGAAGATGCACATGTATGGTGATGAAGATAAAAGTGAGCCAAAGGGAAATGTTAATTATGCTTTGATGACTGTTGCTGATTTTGAACCTTCTTGTTATGAAAAAGCTTGTACTAATGGTTTTTGGATGCAAGCAATGTAAGAGGAGATCAATTCCATTGAGAAGAATGACACTTGGGAGCTTGTAAAACTACCCAAGGGAAAGAAACATATGGGTTCTAAGTGGGTCTATAAGACTAAATATAACAGTGATGATAGCATTGAAAGAAACAAGGCTAGACTTCTAGCTAAAGAATTCACACAAATGTGTGGAATTGACTGTGAAGAAACTTTTTCTCTTGTAGTTATACAAGAAATAGTAAGGATGGTACTTGCTTTGGTTGCCCAAAAGTAGTGGATTGTACATCACTTAGATGTAAAAAGTACCTTTTTGAATAGGTACTTAGATGAGGAAGTGTATGTACAATAACCTCAAGGTTTTGAGGTGAAATATAAAGAAGAACATGTATACAGGTTGAATAAGGTATTGTATGGTATTAAACAAGCACCTAGATAATGGTACTCTAGGACTTATGTATACTTTCAGTAGAGTGGCTTCAAGAGAAGCAAAATTGAACCTACCCTATACTTTAAGAAAAAAGGTAATGATATTTTGCTTATTTGTATGTATGTTGATGATTTGATTTATATGGTTAGTAGTTCCATGTTGAAATATGAATTTAAGGTTGCCATGATGAATGAGTTTGAAATGAAGAATTTAGGATTGAAGCACTATTTTCTTGGCATGGAGGTGCATCAAAGAAAGGATAAAATATTCATTTGTCAAACTAAATATGCCAATGATATGCTAAAAAAGTATGGCATGGATAATTTCAAACCAATCCCTACTCCCATTTCTCATGGTGAATTGCTATGCAAATATGATGGGGTTGAAAAGGTTAATGTAAACAATTATAGGAGCATTGTTGGGAGCTTGATGTTTCTCACAAATACCGGACCAGATATTGCATATGTTGTCTCACTTGATTCTAGGAATATGATTCAACCATATATCTTGCATTTGAAGACTACAAATCTAACTTTGAGGTATGTTAAATGTACTAATGACTTTGGCATATAATACTATCCTATTGGAGAAATGGATCTAGTTGGTTTCAATGACTCGAATTGGGGCAAAAACCTAGATGACCTAAAGTCTACATTCGGTAATTTGTTTTCTCTTGGATCTGGGATGATCACTTGGAGATCAAGTAAGCAAGTATCAATAGCACTCTCTTCAACATAGTTTGAATACATTGTTTTCACTTCATCCAGTGCTCAAGCCTTATGGCTCAAAAAAGTTTTCAAGGAGATAGGTGATAAACCAAGTGGACCTACTACAATTTTTTGTGATAATTTGAGTGCCATACAATTGGTAAAGAACCCTATACACCATATAATATCTAAGAATTTTGACATGAAGTACCATTTTATTCATGATATGGTGGAAAATAAATTAGTTGAGTTGAGGTATTGCAACACCCATAATTAGTTGGGTGATGTTTTCACTAAAGGTGTTGCTAAAACTCAATTTCTTAAACTAAGAAATTGTCTTGTGATAAATTTTAGCATCAAGGGGAAGAATATTGGAAAATTATGCTGACATGTGTGCATTTTTGGATTAGAAGGCACAAGAGAATATGTAACCACTTTGTAATAGTTTTGTACAAGTGTAGGTGTAGGAATATTGTAGTTGTAACAGTCTTGAACCGTTACTTTGTTTATGATTGTCATAGATTATTTAGGTTTGAGTTCCAAGATAGATTAATATAATTACTATTGCATTTTATAAGTTTGGAATGTGTGAAACCAATAATTGAAGGTGAAAAATCCATTTTCCTAGTCTACCGTGTTTTCTTGTATGGTGCAGTCCATATTTTACAAAACAAAGTCTGAACATCCTACTTTGGATCTTAATATTTATTTTTGTGTTGCTCTAGTTGTTGAATGTGATACACCATTGTAAATATCTTACCAATAAATTTCCATCCATATATCACATGCTCCATTTCACATATGTTAAGCACTTCATTTTCACCTATGAAAAAAGGTTTTTAGTCTTTTTCTGCCTAGATTTCAAAACATATTGCAGACCTCATAACTATTTTTTTAGTTGGTATTTTTCCGTGAAATAAATTTTTTTGAGTACTCATTATTGAGTAGAATTTACCCTAAAATTTTCATGGAATTATGAATACTTTTGTCTTATCGATTTTAGTGCTCTTGGAAAAAATGTTGGGTCAAAAAACTTCATTTTCTTTCCCAATGAAGTATGCTTTAATAACTAGATTTATTTTTTTCTACTTATAATGAGTATGAGATACTTTTTACCAATTAATTCCAACTCTATATGAAGGCAATTTTTTTTATCCTCTTTCCAATAGATTAATTTTCTAAATTTCAATTATTTGTATTTAGTTTGAATTAGTATGCCTTATATCTCCCTACTCTTTGGAATATTAGAAAATAATGGTATTTTAAATTTGATAATGATTTAATCAAAGTTGTAAAATTTATGTCTCCTACATTATTAATTGGAAATATAATTATTCAATACCTTGTGATAAGTTTACTTGATAACTACTAATGCTTGATAAGTTTATTCCAATGCAATAGTCTATATCATATTATAAATATGATTTTAATTAAAGCAAGTAAATTTAATATTTACCTTAATAAGGCTTGATGCTCTATTTATCCCTGACTAGCTCCATGTACTTTTATTGTTGGTTGGTACGTATCTCCAATACTGTATTGATACTACTTTGACCTTGTTATCCAATGAATAGCTTGCATGCTCTTTCTTCAAAATTTGTGATTCCACAATTCCTATTTTGGATTGGTATCCTCATTAATGGATGATTATCACCATGATAATTTAATACTGGTTTATGACAGACTTCGCTTCCTCCTTTGAATTTGATTTCAGTGTGCTCTTACTCAAGCATTGTTATTTCACTCCAATTTTTTTGTGCATCTACATCATGGAGTTGAATGCTTATGTAGCTATGTGGCACGCGCACCTTGAGTAATGTTTGGGGTATTTTTTAATCCTTATTTGAGTGATGTTTGATTAGATTTTGAGCTCCAACATACATGGGGATTATTTCATAATGCATATGGTTGATTCTAATGCTTTCTCTATGTGGCGTGTGGGCTCCAATCATGAATGGAAATGTTGTAACATTATTTCCTATAAAATATGCTTCATAACTTCCTTTTCAATAATTTTTAATCGTTTTCTTATGATATAAGCACTTCTTGTCAGTGGTGGCAAATGACAAATTGCATGTATTTTCCCTCCAATAATTCTCTTCTTCTATATATTCCTCTTGCCAATGCAAATCCAGTTGTTTCTTGTTCCTCAATGATTCTTTTAAGTGAGTATGAGTTGGTTCTTGATTCAATGTAGGTCTTAGGAGCTTAGATTTAGTTCTATGTTGGTTAGAGATCTAATTTGAGCACTCCTTCAATGGACATCTTCTCTAAGCAAGAGCTTGGGTATTGTTTTTTTCTCTATGCTTTTTCTTTCAATACGTTGGTTCAAATGCTTCCTTTGCACTTTTCAATGGATGATAGCCAACATAGATGAATAATGATCATTTTGTGCTATTTTGTGCCTTAGAGTAGTTTCTGGGAATACCTACTTTTGTGGTTGTAAGGGTATCTTTGGACACCGCAATGAGATATCTTTGTTAGCTCTTCTCTCTTGTTTCAGATAGTGCTCATCTATGGCCTCTTGTATGATATTCCTCACTTTTGGAGGATGTTTCCTTAATAAACTTAAGTTATTTCCTATTTATTACATAGGACAAAATATTACGGTGTAGTATAATGTAAATAGACTAGTAATACTACCTTGATTTTGCACCTTCTCTTTTACAAGCTTCTTTTGTTGGTTTTAATGGTGGCTTCTCTATACTATATCTTGTAGAGAAGGGCTGATTTATGTTGTCTTATTTGCTATATAAATTTCTTCTTTGTTTGGTTAATATAGTAATTAACCTAACCTAATAATCATGTAGATAATATGCCCTTGAAGTAGTAATTATTGCACTAATCTTTTACATGTAATGAGCTCTTAGTGCACCTTGAATTTGAGACTCACCAAGTCTCAATTTTTGGCTTCTATCACTGATTTAATGGATGCCTTATTATTTTACACTCCTTGGAGTAATTTTGATCTATTTGGTGGCTTCTATAGGCCACAATACCTTGCAAGTATTGAGTTCTGAATAGTGTCTTTAAACACTTTGATTATTGGTAGATTTTTGTGCCCTTGATCTTAACAATCAATACACAAAATAATCCTTTTAGAGTAACTAGTTTAATGAACAACTAGTATAGTGCAATGAACTAATAATATTTACAACTTAATGCACTTTATTAATATCACCTTATTACTCCTATTAATAATCTCTAAAAGTAGTTTCAAATGAACTAATGATCGCTGCAAATTCCTTAATGAAGTTCTCTTTTAAATAATTAGGTAATAACAAGAATGTATATAACTCCTATTAATGTGAAGGTAATGAACCTTAATAGAAACTATCTTTTCAAATTTATTTGAGGACTTAAAATGCAACCTTCTATTTTTAAAATTCTAAATTCTAATAAGGTGCTCAATGATGTTAAGTATTAATCTCAATAAGTATTCAAGTAATGACTCCTTTGCACCTAAGTTGCTTACCTTTGGTGATGAATATATTGATAAGTTGATTCACAAAGTCTCTTATCTATAATGGTGGTTAATTTTAGCTATGAATGCTTCTAGTCTACTGCTCTAAAAATGTAGTATATGATTTCAACTTCTCCTTCAAGATATAGCTTGGAACTTCAAAGTCTTGTAGCTAGTAATGTTATCTTGATTGCTGTATTTTTGTAGTCAATCTATTCACTAAAATGTTCATTATTTAGTTATGAAGGGCAATATACAAATATTCATTGATTTGATAGGTTTATTCTATATATGTTCTTCTTCAACCTCTTTATATGGTTTTAACTTCAAATAGGATTTTCTTATTAGGAATCTAAAGGTCTTGAGGTATTGAATATTCTTCTTCAAGATTTGGTACTCCTTTCCAAATTTTTCTCCTTTTGGAATTATTGTCTAATGGTGACAATTGTTCCAAATATTTCACTATATTTTCTAGTGAATTTCTCCAATGAGTTATCCTTGAAACTTCTTTGATAGCTTCTTTGATTTTTGTAATGAGGTTCTCCAAGCCTTTTCATTGTTTCTCCTTGAAACATATCCAAGGTCTTTTAATCTTGTAGATTCTTTGGTCTTTTTTATGAGACCTTCCCTTCAACCTTAAACTATGGAAGTGTTGATAGATCTCTAGAATGATACTCTTTCTTTATCTCTTCCAAGGATGAAAGTTCTTCAATGAGACCTTCCATGTGTCTCTTTAGCTTTTTCAAGAGGAATTCTTCAATCAACAAAGGAGTTCACCAATCTCCTATCTTTCATGAACTCTTCTCTAGAGTCTTATTTTGGTTCAATGACTCTTCTCTAGAGTCTTCTTTTATTTCAAGGCTTCTATGGCCTTTTTTTGGATCAAAGCTTCTATGGCCTTTTCTTCTACAAGGCGTATGTGGCCTTTTCTTCTACAATAAGGCTTTTATGGTATTTTATTCTTCAATAAGGCTTCTATGGACTTCGCTTATACAATAAGGCTTATGTGGCCTTTTCTTCTTCAATAATGCGTCTATGGCATTTTCTTCTACAAGGCATATGTGGTCTTTTCTTCTACAAGGCATATGTGGCCTTTTATTCTACAATAAGGCTTTTATGATTTTTTCTTCTTCAATGAGGCTTCTATAGACTTTTGTTATACAATAAGTCTTATGTGGTCTTTTCTTATTCAATAAGGCTTCTATGGCCTTTTCTTCTACAATGAGGTTTATGTGGCCTTCTCTTATATAATTTGCAAGTCTACAACAAGGATTCCTTTAGTTTCCTTTTTTTGCAATAAGATATTAGTAAGATGATTCTAAATCTTGTCAATGATGATTTTTCACTAGTTGATTTGTCAATCTAGTGGAATGAAAGTTGAATCCTACTCTTCACAATTTTTATATAACTTTGTGGAAATACTTTAGATAAATGCAATCTTAGAAATTTTGGAAATGAGATTTTCTTCTCCTCTCTATCTCTCTTGTGGCTCTCCCTATTCCTATCGATATACTATGGCTTTGATACCACTATTAGATTTTAATGTATGCAAAATGAGAATATAATCACAAGATATAAAATATGCAAAAATATAAGATGTTGTAATATGCTATTAATGGAAAGTGATGAAAATGATACAATACAATATGGAGGAAATGAACACTCCAAAACTGATACTAAAGAACTACATTGTACCCCATCACCAATCTATATGGTGATTTATACAGTATACCTACTACTACCTACATCAATATATAATCACTCACTATGAGGCCCTTTGTATAGAAATATGGATTTCTTGGTCAACACTCTACCTAGTTGTACAAGGGGTCACCTTGCACATTTAAAAATTACATATAGACACTTGTGCATTTATTATATTACTTGAAGTAACTAGCTAACTATACCCTAAAATAATTTAGTACTCTAGTTATGTACCAAGGGTGGTACATTTAGATGACCCAAATGATGTAATATACTCTAACATTTTTTAGGATCTCTAGAGAATTTTATACATGTACTTGGTCTATCAAAAGTTCTAGATATTTCTCTAATATTTATAACATATTTTGAATAGATCAAAATGGAGTCTCAAGCATAGCATTATGGCCTTAAACATGGAACTAGATTAAAAAATAGATTTTTGGGCATTCTTAGCTTAAAGCAATTCCATAAAAGGGTCACATGCTTGTAAGAGTTTATAATATTATTTATTATTATAATTACATTATTTGATGTTTTTAATTAATGGGTGATTGATATTCCTCCCATATCAAACTTGAATAGTTAAATATCTCATGAGAATATGAGGATGTGAAAAGATAATTTTAAAAGTGAAACACCAGAGGTCTCTTAAATCAAAGAGACACCATATCCCAAAGTTATTAGTGGTTGTAATTAGGAAACAAATATTAGTGAGAATAGTATTATTGATAATATCAACAAATGCAATGAGGACAAGGCCAATATGAAAGAGGGAAATCCCAAAAAAGGCCACAACAATAAGGGTATGGTTAATCAGAACTAGATTATGAAGAAAAATGTGAAATAACACATAAGGTCCTCATGGTCAAGGAGGTGTCAAAATTAAGAAATAAAGGATATTGTAAAGAAGCCAAGAAATAATGTAAAATTCAAAATTTTGTGTTATCAAAATATTATGAAGGTGGAGAATTTTTAAAACTTAGGTCTTTTTTGCAAGATATATTAAAAAAAGTTAGAGAAGGATAATTTGAAAATGTTATGACAATCTATATTGATGTAGTGAGAATAATGTGTATGACACTATTTACACTTGACATCCTTGATAAAATAAAATAAAAATAATCAAAAAGTTAAAAGGATAATCCCATGATGAAATATATTTATTGTGACACACGTAATCTTGTTTAAAGGATAGATTTATGTTGTGACGTAGGTGATTTGAGTCCCATGATGGCAAATGCATTTTTTGATACATATAATATCATCCAAAGGGATGGTATAGCTTGTAATATAAATGATTTGAATATTGTTGATGAAAGAAAACATTATACAAAATATGAATGTATTTTCCACAACAAAGGTGATATTATCAGAGTTGAAAATGATAGTTATTTTTTATATTGTGTTTAAGGACATTGTGATGTGACGTATTTGAAAATTATTGGTGACAAGGATCATAGTAGTGATGAAGAAGTTGGATGCTTTGAAAAGCAAAGCAAAGGAATTGGTTAAAAAATAATGAGGAAAATGGGATATAGTGGTATATGTTTTGGAAGATATGGATAAGGTATGAAAATACCCATAATGCTAGGTATAATTACAAAGTTTTAAGGCCTTGGTTATGATGGTCTAACAAGAAGCAATGAGAGCTATTTTATAAAAATGAAAACCTATGCAAAAGTTGAAAATATAGGTCATGAAAGTAGTGATACTAAGTTTGTGAAGAAATAATCATATGCATAAGTTTCTAGGTTGAGTTATTTTTGTCAACTAGGTTTTTGAACCTACATTACTTTAACATTTGTGGAGGTAATAATCACTCTAGAAGAAAGTGTTGGCACAAAAATAAAGTGACCAACAAAATGTGTATGAATTATGGGTCGATAAATGTTTTAGAATGAGATAAAACAAAAGAAATTTTGAGTCGTTTCTACGATATAATATGGAGTTTGTTGAATGAGAAGGATGTACATTTTTGCATGAAAAAATATCTTGGAAAATTTGAGATAAATAATTTTAGTATCAAAATAATATGACCCAAGCAATTCTTGGAAGACTTGTAGTGACAGGACCTATAATGAAACATTATGTGGAAGATTAAAAAGATATAATTTAGTGGTACTTTTCCATAGATAATAACCTAAAGGTATATCTAGAGGTAATAATGATCCAAAGGTGACCCAAAGACAAAATACCTAGAGGTAACCCAAAGGTGATGATGATTGAGAGATAACCCAAAGGTAAGGACCGAAAGGTTTTGATGACCCTAAGAAAAAGACCCATAGGTATTGAACCATTGGTAGACCCAATAACTAACCAAAGAGGAATACCTAGTGGATATTACTTATATATATAGAAAATCTAGAGCCAATAGAGCTAGATCCATATATAATGCCAAAGCTAGAGAAAGAACTAGAGCCAGAGTATAGTTCTAGTGCACCACCCCTGTAATCATGGGGAGGTAATAACGTTTATACCAAATAATGTAATAAAAGGGTTATCAAATTTATTATATTATTTGATATTTGTAATTACTAGGGGATTGATAATTATGTCTTCCATATAAAATTTGAATAGTCAAATATCTCGTGAGAATATGAGGAGATGAAAATATGATGTTAAATATGTATGATGATGAACATTGAAATATGATTGCGATATGTAGTTTTATTCTTGATTTTAAATTAAAAATCTGATAAATATGGATGTTTTTTGTTGAGTAATATGCATGATTTATATGGTTCTTTGTAAATATGATCTATAATATTTTATGTGTTTTATGCTAGTAATTTCATGTAAACTTTATAAATATGTTGTGTTTGTAGTAGATATAAATTACAGGTGGTTCACAAGGAAGTCATGATGTGATCCATGGTCGAAACCTGCTACAAAAGGACACGGTTGAAGGTGTATATAGAAAATGTCTACTAAAACCATCTACGAAATGTGACTACCAAAACCATCTATGGAAAGCTAATACTGACATGGTCTACCAAAATGTGTTGACTACGCAAACCTATTTATGCAATGAAAATGCCATGTAGGATAATAGCTCGAGCAATGTAGCATGTATTATTGATATTAGCATGGTCATTATCACATTGTTGACTGCATTAGCATTGGCTACATAATTGGATATGTAATTTGTTAATTGTTATGAAAGTTGTTAATTTTTATAAGTTTACATAATCCGAATGTAATCTAAATTTGTCCTCCTAAGAAAAAGGACAAAAAGGTCATTTTACTTTGTTAGTATTTTGTTAGTAAGTTATTTAGACTTTAGGACTTTGTTATGTATATTTGGCATTATGCCACTTGGACAAGATTCATTCAACAACCGTGTAACAAAGTAGTTATTTGAATTTCTATTGTAAGGGCTAAAGGCAACATTATAAATTACAATGTAAAGACCCTAAAAAAGGTCTGCACTTTGTTGCTTTTCTACCATATGTCCATGCTATTTTAGCATATTACATTGTACAAAATATGAATATTGGAATAAAATGATAAATTAACAATATTTTCTTCTAAGTATGGTAATAGTGTTTCATAGTTTCTTCATGTTTTGCTTGTTTTTGTAACTTGTTTTATTTTCCTGCAACTTTTAGTATCCTTCATAATTGCATCCTTTAATTTAAGCATAATTTGAGTATTTTATTTACTACAACTTTTACTTTTCTACCAAAAACTAAGAAAAAGGGAATAAAATTCAATGATTAAGAATTGTGGATATCTATACGGGATTACTATTCTTTAAATCTAACTTGGATTGATTATTAAGTGTGAGAGATTATATATAAAAAGATGAAACACAAAGGGTCTCATAAATCAAATAAAAACCATATTGATGTATTAATATGTATGTTATGTGCAATATTAGGCTAGAAAATAGTGGACGAATATGATAAAATATTTGGTAAAAATTATGTGTTCAATTTATTGCTTATTTATGATTTTTTTAATATTTGTCTTCCCTCACTTCCATTCGTGCTTAAATAATTCATGCCCTCTTGAAAATCAATGGTCCCCATTGCATCAAATTTTGAAATTAGGTATAAAAAGTGTTTATTTATTTTATTTTTTGTGACCCATTTCCCATGGTGACCAATTTGTCCTACCTTGACCACTCTAACCATCTGAGTGTAATCCCTTCTAGTCATTGATGTCTCAAAAATATGATCATATTCCATTAGAACTGAGTTATATAGATTTATTTATTCAATGTACACTTGTTCTTCTCATTTTAAAGTTTCCAACGAAGATGGATGATAGAGCCTAAGAAGTTCAACAATAAAAACTGGATACAAACCAAGATAAAAATAGAAGATTCAATTCAAAGGTATTTCTCCTACCTTATCAATGATGGGGTATGGTCCATAGTGAAGAGGTTTGATGATCATATGGGATCTTGTAAATATATATTTCTAAAGATGTAAATGTATGTTATATCCAACCTTCAATTGATGTGCAACCCAATGTTTTTCATGGTGTTACTTGTGTTTTTTATTTATCTTTTCTAAAATTTCATGGCTCTATTGTTGGATCTGCTTAATATAGTACATAAGCTATGTTGCCTTTTATACTTCTATTTTACAAGAGATATGTACTCCATGGGTTGCATAGGGATAGCTACATTAGTGGATTCCAAGGGTTGGAATCCAAAACAAACATGAAATGGGCTATGTTTGGTAGAGCTATGTAGATCTCAATTATACCCATTCTTTATGTAGGGGAGGTTCTCATCCCATGTACATGAATGATTAAAATTATATAGTGAAAAAAAATGTACAATAAATCAATTCACAACTTCTATCTAGCTATCAGTTTAAGGATGGAAGGTTGTGGAATGTTAAAACTTGGTGTCCATCATGCTCCATAGGATGGAGCAAAAAATACTCAAAAATATCTTGGCCTTATCAGATAGATTAGAATTTGGTAAGCCAAAGTTGAGCCATATATGACTAAAATAAATCTTAGTAATATTCTCAAATAAAATTGAATTTTTATAAAAATCATGATAGTCATTTTTTTAAATAATAAAATAATGGAAAAATACAATTATTGCCATGCTTAGATATGGGAAAACCTAAGAGAAAATCCATGAAGATAAATTTATAGCATTGGATGGAATTGATAATGATTTATATAGTCCCTTATTCTTGATGTTTGGTTTGGTATTGGCATAGGGGGTACATGAGATGATGTACCCCTTGGCATAATTCCTCACCTTGGGCCAATAGAAGTATTTTTTAAGTATTGTCGATGTTTTTTCCATACCAAGTTGATTGTATACTTTGTTCAAGTGTGATTCCTAAATCATAACTAAATAGCTAGTATAAAAATATTTCCCATGTGGTAGAGAGAGTTATATTACAAATAAAAATTAGAAACATGATTACCAACATGAATATCTTAGTAGGTATTTGTAAAAGTAGAATCTACTTGATACAAGGTGGACCGATTGGAAGTATCATATGAATTATGAATGGTGGTGAGTGGTATGATTGGAGGTTGAATCAAATGATCTACTGCTAAATTAACACTCCCTTCCATATCTTGATGATTAAATATTTTTTTTATAAATATGTGGCCCACTTTTGATATTTTTCATTCCTTAGCTTGTTATGTGTATGAATTAACTCTAGAGGTCTATGATCTATATACATGTTAGAAAACCACTAGTAAGATATGTATTATAATGCAAAAATGGAGGGAATAAATAGCTTTTAATAATGAATCATTATTGATTGTAAGGTAAAACCCATAATAGAAGTAATTTATATTCTTGTATGTCTATAATTTACCAATGGATTGACCTACTTATATGAAACATAGGGTGTGGAGTAAAGACACACCTATTCGTATATCGATTAGTGATTATATAAAATAGTGAAGGTTAATTACAACTAATGTTATGAATAGGTTCCTAACATTCCACCCTCCTTAAAAAGATCTTTGTCCTCAAAGATCGAAGTGAGAAGCTTCATCCTCTGTTTTGATAGTAGTATGTGCTCATGTTCTTGCACTATTTTAATATCATTGTTCCTTAAGCAAGGATATTGGGAAGGTTGAAGTGTTGGTGGTTTTGTCATGGCTTGGAGAGAAAATAAATGGGCAACCATTTTATTTCCTCCGCTATAAACAACTTTCTCCATGCGATGAGAGCTTGCTAGTGGAGAAGGGCCATATTTTATCCCTTTAAGAGTATAGGTGTGATCCTTTTGTGTGAACTTCATCCATAAGTCATCAAAGTCCCATTGAATTGTGTCGAGTGTTTGTAGCCATTGCACACCTAAAACAATATCACAACCTCCTAATGGAATTGCATACATGTCATGTTTGACGATGTAATTTCCCAAGGTGAGCTTAATATTATGGCATTTTCCATTATAAGTGATTATTTCCCCATTACCTATCATTATTTCAAAATTATTACAAGGATGGATAAAGCAATCAGTTTTTTTTACCACATGTGGGTCGATGAAATTATGTGTACTCCCAGAGTCAATAAGCACAATAATATTTTGTTGTTTAAAGGAGCCAAGAACTCTCATAGTTTGGGGGAATTAATTTCTAGTGAGGGAATTGAAGGAAATTTCTAATCGACCTCGATGGTTATCTTAAGGTATATCTTCCACTAGTTCAACCTCGATTTCTTCATCTAGTGTTGATTGACAAGGAATAAATGCATCTAAAATATAAATTTTGGGTGTAATACATTTGTGATTCAGAATGAATTTCTCATCATAATGAAAACAAAGGCATTTTTCTCTTATTTCATTCATTTCTTCTAGGCTAATGCATTTAATTGGCATGAATTTAGTTATTTTTTGGTTGGTGGAAGTATTTTGTGAGTCTGTTGTAGATATGTTTTCCAGTCAACAATGGTTGTTGATCTTCTCTTCAACCATTTGTGCTAATTCCACTACATGCATCATATCAATAGGGTTTTTCATTTGTAATTCCATTTGAATGTCTTATTTTAGGCCACTGATGAAGTAGCTTTGGAAGAATGATGCATCGAGTCCTAATGTAAGGTTCACTAACTTCATGAATTGTGCTTGGTATTCCCTTACAGTGGATGTTTGGCAAAGTTTGGTGAGGGCTCCTATGAAGTATTAAAATTTGGTAGGGCCAAAGTGCAACATTAGGTTATTTTTTAATTCAGTCCATGTGGAAGGACCTTTTGTTTTTTCATACCATTGGTACCATTGTATAGAAATTTTTTCTAGGTGAAATGATGCTATACGGACTTTTTGGATATCCAGAATTTGATATAAGTCAAAATATTGATCTGCCCTATATATCCAATTTGTGGGGTCACCTCCATCAAATTTTGGGAAATCTAGCTTTGTGGTACAAGGAAGGATTGATGTATGTGGTCCCCCTATTAATGTCTATTGTGGTGGTGTAGTGTTTTGTTGTCCGCTATGCATTAACATCAAATTTTGTTGTACCAAGTCCATGGAGTGAGTTGTAGCATCCAACATAGTGGTTATCTTTGTATTAGAGTTGTTGATGATCATAGTTAGATCTGCTATTTTGGCAGTGATCTTATCCTCTAAATTATCCTTCCAAATCACCATTCCTTGCATCACTTATTTCATTTCCTTTGAAACCTCTTTTGAGACCTCTTTCACAATATCCTCTGCCACTTATTTTGATACTTCTTTCACAATATCCTTCATTGTATCCTGAGATTGCATTCCCTCGACCATTTAGGATGTGATTGTGATTTACACGAGGTTTTATATTTCAAGGGTTAGTTTTGAAAAAAATTGTTTTTTTTTAATTACTAAATTGTGCAAAAAATTTGATTTCTTGTCAACAATAATTTGTAGAATTTTGTCTTGTCAACAATAATTTGCAAAAGAAAAATTATTGTCAATTTTGTTTTGTTTTCAACATGGTAGAACAACGGTGGTTGTAGGGTAGAGTAGAGCTGAGTGTGGTGTAAAGTAGCAGTAAGGGTGGAGCGGTTGAGCATGGGGCTGAGTGTAGGTGGAGGTGGAGGTAAGTTTGTTTGATGAGCAGTGAAGTGAAGAGGCAAAAATGTGAGTGATGAAGTAGTGAGCGAGGGGGGTAAAAAGTAGAGTGATCAAGTGGGTCAACTGGTCAATAGTTAGCACAAATTTCAAGGCAACACCAATTGTACAAGCACCTACCACTGGCACCAATTTTTCTACATGTGCACGTGTGCCTAGAATGCTAGGCAATGTAATATACGTGCCTTGGTTATTTTAAGGTGTTATTTTCTCACTCCTTGGTGAATGTGGTATAAATGCTTAAATCGCACACAAAAATCATGAACACCCTCCTTTTTTTTTTGGTGGTTGGAAACTAGGAACAACTTTAGGTTATAATTTTTTCCACTGTTACTCTGTCTTCCACCGAAAAACGTCGTAGAGGTGATTTTTTTGACTTGTTTCATTGGAATTTGATCGATTTTCTTGTTTGCAGTTTGGTTCCATAGTATACTTAGGATTTTTTTTATATTCCTAGTTTTTTGTATACTCGTTATGAGTTGTATGTATTACTAGACACCTGGTGTCCTTACTATGTTGTAACGAGTGATGACTGTGCACTGTCAAATCCTATTGGGTTATACCTACACAAGTTCATATCCTATTGTGATCTCCTGGGTAGAACAAAATCAATGCAAAGCAGTGACAATGTATTTCAAAGGACTGGAATACATCGGTTTGAGAAAATTTGATGGGAAAGTGTGTCGGTTGCGATATGAATTATTGTGATCGTGGGTTCTTGTAACCAGGAAAAAGAAAATTAAAATAAAATTCCTATTCCTCAGGCTTCCTCCTCACAAGGATGGTAATATTAGATGGCTATTGATACCAAATGTTAGGAAACCACTAGTAAAATATGAATTATAATGCAAAAATGGAGGGAATAAATCGCTTTTAAGAATGAATCATTGTTGATTGTAAGGTAAAACCCATAATATAAGTAATTTATATCTTGGATACCTATAATTTACCAATGGATTGGCCTACTTATACAAAACATAGGGTGCAAAGTAAAGACACACCCATTTGTATCTCGATTAGTGATTATATATAAAATAGTGAATGTTAATTACAACTAATATTAGGAATAGGGTCCTAACAATACATGATGGTTTTCTTACCCAATATGTAGTTCTTCCATAATTTACATGCTTGGAAAATCACATAGAGATATTTATCTTATGTGGGGTTTTTCAAACTACTCCATTATATGTTTTAATGTGATAGAAAATTGGACGTCCATGCTATATGAGAATAAATCCAAATGCATGCTCTAATGCATCACTCATTACCTTAAAATGTCAATGTAAATTAGGTAGGTAAAGTGTAGGAGTTAAACAAAATTGGTCCTTCAACCTATCAAATGTCCTGTGTTGTGTGTCTTCCAAATGGAACTTGGATTTGGAACCTCCTTTCGTCGCTTGGTGTAGTAACCAAGTAATGTGTAAAAATCCAAACACAAATGTTTGATATAAATTGGAAATACCCTAAAACTTCTTAGGATCAACATGGAACCTCTCTTTATCCACAATATAACCAAGGTGCTAAATATTTATTATGCCAAATGAGCATTCCTCCAAATTAGCATATAGCTTGTATCTGTAAAGAATCTAAAGTACCTATCAAATATGTTGTATATGTTCATACCATGTCTTACTATAGATGATAATATAATATAAATAGACAACCACAAATAAACTAGTATAGGTATATAGGATGTCATCCACCATCCCCAAGAATTTAGTAAGTGCATTGGTCAAGCCAAAAGGAATAACTAATAACTCAAATAAAATGTCGTTCGATTTGAGTGTAGTATTTCATATATCAATGGGCTCTATGGATATTTGACAATAGTCATATTTAAGATCACTTTTGATGAAGAAAGTTGCACCACATAGTTGATCTAGAAAATAATATATCCAAGTAAATTAATACTAGTTATTTATAGTGGATTTATTCAAGTATTTATAGTCAATATAGTGTCTCCATATTCTATTTTTCTTTGCATCTAAGACAATTGGAATACCACATGGTGAATTTGTTGGTATGATATTCTATTTTTGAGTCAAATTTTGGATCTATCTCTTGATTTTATCATTTCAAGAATTGATCTATGATAAATAAATGCATTAGACAAATGAGAAATAGGAACTAAATTAAAAGAATGATTTACCTTGTAATGATATGGAACCATAGTAAAGTCCAATTTGTAGACCAATTGGTGCAATAAAACCTCATAAGAGGGAAAAATTCCTAGGATTCAAATCTCGGGCCTCGCTGGACTGTATGCTTATCCCTTTCCTAGTTTTTTTAATAGTGTAAAAGGTTTAAAAAGAATATGGCATGCCAATTATAGGGAAATATTTCATAGAGTATTATGTCGCAAATTTTGAGGTGGATAACATAGAATATCATGGTGGGTAAAGAGATGGACAACATGCTCGGATCATCATGGTAGCTATTGATTCCACCATGTACAATAAAAACAAAAACAAAAAAAAATTGGAACCATAGTTTGTGACTTGAATAAGTCATCATATTCTACTACACTCTAGTCCATCTAATTTTGTTATGTAGAACCTACAATTGATGTAGCAGTATTCCTCCTACTTTATAACTTGATAAAAAATAGAATAAATTTTCTTATCTTGGATATCATCATTGTGCATTGTTTAACATTGATTAAGGAAATAAAATTAGGAAGAGATACCTCTAGTAATCTAAATCATTGATCTTTAATAGTTATTATGACACTTTGGGGCCTAAATTCATATATACCATACCTATTCCATAAACATGGTTGCCCCAAAATCACATCATAAACATCCAAGACCACAACTTTCACAAAAATTCATCTTTGAATAAATTGATGGCATAAGAAAGAAAATATTATTGATTGACATGATTTTTCCTCTTCTATTATAACAATAAAATGTTATATGGTTGTGGATATGGTGTAATAGATTGATTCAAATTATTCACCATATAAGAAAAATTATATTATTTTGACTCCTAGTGTTAATAATAAAATGTAATGAATCGCCCTTGACGTGTTAGCTTTTGATGATATATATTAAAGGAAATGCAACCACAAGATGTAAAATGAGAAAGCAACTATAACTATATTATAATGACACTATAATATGAAGGAAAATTATAAGAGAAACTTTTGCAATAACCCATAAATATAACATTAATGAAATCTCACGAAAATAGTACAATGTAATATAATGGAAGACATGAACACTCCATAAATACAAGAAGGATCTACATTGTACTCGTTATTACTACTAATGCAACTAGTCGCTATTATATATTTTATCACTCTTTCCCCCTCTTCTCTTCTACCTAAAATGCATATATATAGGGAGATAAGTCCCTTGGATTTTAATCTACCTGACTTATGACTCATGTACATGTGGATTACATGCATATTTACATCATTGCACATTCTAACAATTGTACATTTATTACATTGCATGAAGTAACTACTCAAATCTTACTCTAAGGTAAATTCCTACTCTAGTTATGTAGCCAATATGGTACATTAGCATATACCAAATAATGTAATATACTCTAACATCCCCTCTATTACATTATTTGGGTATTGAAGACTTTAGTCTTCAATATGGATCTTTGTCTTTCGAATATTCTTCAGCTTGATTAGGTCCTTCCTTTTCTTATTTAGTTTGTATATGGCTAAGTAGTCCATAGTTTTTTTGTCTATTCATATTTTTAATTTTGAATCTTCTATTCCTCTCCTGCTTTTATGATATATAGGTTCTTCATTTTTTGCAATTTGTTCCTCAAAAAATGCATTAGTATTGTTTTGAAATACAACAATATCTTGTGAAGTCTTAATTGAATCTAGAGCATATATATCTTTGTGGATTGATCCAGTATCTTCTATATCATTTTGATTTATGATGAGACACATATTGACTACATTTAAGTATATAAAATAATTCATCCTTTTTTTCTCCACTAGCTTGGCTACTAAAATGAGATTAGATGTTAATCTAGGAACATACATCACATTATGTAACAGAAATATTTGGAAATGATTTATTATGTGTTACACACCCATATCCATGTATAAGATAGTTTTGTCATCTACAATTTTCAACCTATAGTTATTAGTGATTTCAATACAATCAAACCATTGTAAATTTCCTATCATGTGATGACTAGCACTAGAATCAATATACCAAATGTTCTTTTTAATTTGACTTGTAGAATTGTTTGTGCTAGAAGTAATTTTGCATATTTGATATGGTATATTGTATCTTGATCTTGAATCCATTTGTAGTATGCCTTGTGATGATATGTTCCCTTTGATAATTTATCCATTATCTTAAGAATTTGTATTACTTCTTATGTCTTCCAATCCTTTTAACTTCTGGATTCTAACCTTCAACTCTTGATGTATATGATCAATAAATAGAATTATTTTAGCTCTTTAGTATTTTGAGAATAATTTTGATATAATTTTGAAGTATTCCACCTTATGGCTTTTGATATTGAGTTTATGATCAAACTTTATAAAAAGCTTTTCAAATTTTAGGTTTTGTAGTATCCATTATATCTCCCATGTTATTAGAGTATGCTATGGTCTTGATAAAGTTCTTACCTTTATTTCCTTTTGCGATGAATCCTCATATTTGTGATGCCAAATTTAATATTATGTTCAAATCCTATGTTTAATATTATCTATCCTTAGTGATATATGCACTTTTCAATTTGATGAAGTTATATATCTTCAAGAATCTATGGTTGGATTCCTTTTATCCCTTTAATTTGTATATGAGACAAGTATAAGCAATAATTTCCAACTCTTTAAGCAATTCAATGTTTTACTTCCTTTATCCTTAATTTTCAATGGTTTAATTTTCTAAATTCTAATGATCTAAAGTTTGATGTAGTACTCCTTATATCTCCCTAATTTAGAAATTTAGAAAATGATAATATTTGCAAAAGAATAATGTTTTAATTTTTTAAGGTATAAAACCTTATATCTCCTTTTTTAATTATTTGCAATTATTATGATATGTGTATTTCAACTAATGCACTTTTAAAATTTCACTTAAGGATATAAACTCCTTGTTTTGATTCACTTTCTAATTCACTAAGGTTGGTATTTTTTTATATCTCCAATGCAATAATAAATAAACTCAACCTTATATAATGCACCTTATAACTCCTTGCACTTGAAGAAAGTAAATATTAAATCATGTTAAAATATACTTTCCTTGTAATTTTGTACGTTGCAATATGATTGGCTTCTATTTTGACTCCTCTATCCAATATTTGGGTATTGTATTTGCTGGTCTTCAAAATATGATAGTGAGAATTGAATGATTTACATTCAATGGATGACTTATGACATTCTTCTCCTCCTTCAATGCACTTTGACCTCTTTATGCTCGGTATTCATGGTCTCTTTATTTTGGGCGATTAATATACTTCTCTTCCTTTGAAATACATGAAACTTGGTGCTTTATGTTGCACTAATAATTATTATTCCTTCTTGTCTTTGAATGGAGTGTTACTCCAACCTAGACGCTCTTTCTCCTTTGTGAAACTGTTACTTAAATGAGAATATGTAGGTGCTATACTTCCCTTTGACTATTCTCCTCATCTCCTTCAATGATATATAACCTTTGTTTCCTTGTATCCGCACTCTTATTTAGGTATGGGTTATTAATACTTCACTACCTTATCTACCTTGCATACCACATGGCATTTAGAATAGCCCTTGGATGCTGTTCTTCTCTATTAGATGGTGCAGGTATTTTTTACTCCCACATATGCATTAATTCAACCTTCAAATGATTCACTTATCTATTAGGTGTGTAGGAATCACCTTGAATGTTGCTCTATCTTTGTAGGCATTACTTTGGATGCATGTAGGTTTATGAGTGCTATATTCCCTACTTGCTCATTCAGAAATCATATGAGATGTTACTCAAAATTGTTGATGCTCTTATTTTGTACCAAGTGGTTACTTCCTCTCATGCATGTGACTGATGCTCAATGTTACCTTATTTTTCTATAATACACTTACCAACTCTTTACAATTTGCTTTTTTCATTTTGCAACTGATGGGTGCATCTTGATATTCAACATATGGTAGTGGCTCCTCTCCTTAAATGGATGCTCATATTCAATGATGGTGGCTCCTCCTATAGTGATGATTTAACTCTCCTTTCCTTTGTGGCTATTTTTCTTGGGTAATACCTTGTTGTTTGTGTTATTTTTTTTACTATTTTTACCTTTAACCTTGTTGTACTCACTTTATATCTATAGCCTTTATATTGTTGTAGGTTTCAATCTAAAGTGGGAATTATATTCTTGGAGTTTAGATGTCATATTTGGTTTATTTAGACACCTTGAATATGATAGCCTTGAGCCCTTTTTCCTTTACTTTGTGGGTTCTTCTTTTAGAATTGATAAATCTAACACTAATGGCTATTTTTTATGCCTCTTTAACATCTTAAGACACTTCAATTCTTGTCTGTATTTCTGCTACATTATAAAGACTAATATGATGCTTTATAATTTGTAAATAAATCTATTATAGACTAAGGTAAAGTACCTTTATAGCACCAAAATTTTGAGACTTATTTAATCTCCTTTTGTAACTATCCTTCTAGTCTATATCAACTGAATTTTTCTCTTTCTCTTGGTGGTTTCTCTTCACTAATATTTGTTGTTGTTCACCTGTGCTCAATGGTGTCTTTTGACACTCCAAATCAGCCCTATTTTGTGCACTAATCTACCTTCATAACTTAAAACTTAATGCACTTTTAATAACTCTTAAAAATCAACTTATATGATGCACTATTAATTTCTCCTTATTGCTCCTTTTAATGAACTCTTAAAAGTAACTTGTATTATGTACTATAGTCTATGCAACCTTCACTTTAGAATAATGTCTTCTTTACTAGATAATAGGAAGTTGATATTTTATTTCTCTTGAAATATATCTAACTCCTATTTTTATGTGCAGGTTATAACCTTGTAAAAACTATCTATTGCACTTCCTTGAAGACATAGAACTTTGAAAATTACTCCTTGCAATTTTAAAACTCTAATTTTGTGCTTATGAAACTTAATAATGAACCAATTAATAAATTTTCAAATAATGAACCTTTTGCACCAAAGCTGCTTACCTTTATGACCTCTATTTGATTATGGATTTCTTGGTGATTTTGATCACCTAATTGTTGCCCTATGTTAGATGAAATCATAGCTCTTTCTTTGTTGTCCAAAATAATTTTTTAACACACAAATTTGCAGCTTTAAAACTCCTATAACTTTCTGCCCAAAAATGTAGTTTGGTGGTGTTAAATCTCCTTCAAGTTCCTCACTTGAACTCTAAAAGCATCTAGTCTTGCTGCCCAAATTGCTGCCCATAACTCTGAGCTTTTCAGATTCTAACACAACTAATTTCTCCTCCAAAAAAGTTGTTCTTGAATCTTCAAATTTGGTATGAAACTCCTCCAAATCACAACTGAGATTTTCCTTAAATAAACCTTCAATTATATGTGTTAATAGCATATGCAAATTAATATGAAATCGTGAAGGTGCATGCATCAATGAGCTTGAAAGAAGAAAAGTGCAATAGATTGTTCAAAATTGCTCCAAATGCTACCAAAACATAGATTCATGCATATTATCTGCTCTGTAAGTGATCTAATTAAAAATATTATGGAAATTATGCTCATATTTGTGGTCATATGGGGTGAGCCATTCAGGCCTACAAAAAAATAAAAAACATGATAACAGAATCGAAAAAACTCCAAATTGCACCAAATTTTAACAGAGAGCATATAATCTAATCTATAATTGATCTATGTAAAAATAGTGGAGAAATTATTCTCCAATTTTTGGCCATCCCAAGGTGACCCATTTAGGACTACCAAATTTTGGGTGCCATCCTAGGGTGTGATGGCCACCAAATTTGGTGGTTTTTACCACAAATTCCTTTGGTATTGGGTCCAAATTAATCTTAGAGGTGTTGTCATCAAATTTGGGGACCTAGTTCACTTAAATGGATAAGTTTTGTAAATATATTGCACATTTTGTAATCACTTGAAAACCTCCTTCGCTTGACGGAGATCTCAAGGGAAAACAAATAATAAATTGGGGATAAATCTCGGTAGCACTTTGTGGTGAAATATTTCAAAGACTCCTATATGAAATTGGGTGGAACCAATCCACTTTATATCCCAAGAGGGCATTTGGTCAAATGGGTATGTGATGTCATGCGAGGTAGGTATCACCATTTGTCCAAAGCTTGCCATACATTAGAGGAGGAAGGAATCTCCATTTTTTTCCTACAATTTGCAACTTGTCATGAGAATTATGTGTCCTTAGACTGGCATGCTTTAATAGGCAAGGTAAATGGTATTTTTTGGGTGCTATTTAACCCAAATTTTATTTTTTGAGGGTCCAAGGCCATGGTCATCCCACCTAGGTATGGCTATTGGTGGTCATCCCTGGGTGGGACAACCATGAACTATGGTCATCCGAGGGTAGGACGGCCATGCCTACATGGCCCAAAACTTTCTATAAGTGGGGTAGAACCTCCTAAAAGTGCTTAATACCACTATGTAACCTCTGAGGGTTGCTCAAGGGGACCATATGGTGTCAATTAGAACTTATCTTGGTCATCTAATCAGATTTACATGGTTTTAGTGTCTATAGATACCTATTTTTGGAATGTGTTGTGTGTAGCACAATGCTAAGAAAAAATAGATGACTAAAATATCAAATGATTAAGGTTATTCAGTAACCTAACCAACTTTAGATGCCCCAATCATGGAAATAGCATGCGTTCTTGAATCCTTGCTTCTAACGAGCTAAGGAACTTGATTCAAGTACAACCTCTCCTATAAGGCTTACTTGATCTTGGACATTGTTCAATCATGAGGATGTGATGCTTTCTACTTCATGCTTCTAGAATGCCAAGCATTTTTTTAATTGAAATTTTTACTTGTTTTCTACCCCAAGTAGGGTCGTGATTGTATTTGTCAATGATTCATTGGAAGAACAAAATTTGCATGATTGAGTGTTTGATTGTTGATTTTGATTATGAATTTGTTATTATGACTACCCCCTCAAGCGATGAGTCAATGAGGTAATGACCAATGATAAAAGTGATGAGTTACTTGACCCATATGACTTGATTAGGTTTCCTTTAGTTTTACCCATTGTAAGATTTATCAATTTTGTGAGAATTTTGATGATTTTGTTGATACTTCATGGAAGAAAGGAATTGAATACCTCATTTTCATGGGGTGGTACAACTACAATGGCCTTCTTGGGGATTGAAGTAGGAAATTTTCAATTCAGCCATGAACAATTTAGTTCAATATTGATCCAGAGTGAATTTTTGTCATATTTGACCTATTTTTGGTGGTTTTTGAAGTTTCAATTGTTTTTGAGGTGGTTTTTCTAGTGGCCATACTATTGTGGTATGGTTTCATAGTCTGTGGCCATCCCAAGGTATGATAGTTTCTATATTAGTCGGCTATCCCACCCTAGGATGACCAAGCCTTTTGCAAGGCTATTTAAGCTCAAAAATTAGAAAATGTGCTCATTTCTGCATTTCTTATTTGGTAGTTTGAGAGGTGAGGAGTAGGAGAGTTATTTTTCAAAGTAGAGCACTATCAAAACCATCACATGATCACCATGATCTAGGTTATAGACTTGATGAGTGGTGGATCCGACATAAGTCGGGTAAGGCCCAAGTTGCTCCTATACCCTATTGAACTTAGAAGTGTAATTATTTTTACATTTTCCAAAAAAAACACACTAAATTTTGGTAAATGAACCTCAATAGTGGTATTTTGTAAAAAATTGTACTTTATTTTTTAGTTTTGTGCATTCTGGTTGCATTATTCTACATTTTCAGGGCACTTTATGCCTATTTTTGGTGGTCGAGTAGGCCATTTTTGGGTCATTTTGTTGTCGTCCTTGGGAAGGACGGCCACCCTAAGCTATTTTTAGGCCATCCCTGGCTGGTATGGCCACCAATTTTAGGGCCATCCTTGGGTGGGACAGCCATGATTTTTCTAGAAAAAGACCATTTTTTAGGTTTTTTTGGGGGTTTCTTTTGCTTCTTTTTTTCTTTTTTTTTGTTTTTTTTTTTAAATTGCTTGCCCTTGTTAGGTTATTAAGAATCGATATAGATTTCCAACTCTCTATAGGACCACTCATGGCCTATTGACATAGGAGGACTAGGAATGGCTTGACTTCATTGGTCTCAAGCAAGTGACATAGCTAGAGCCAGTGATGAGAGATAGAGCCTACCTAACTACTTTGATAGATCTATGGGGACCTTGCACCAACACCTTCCACTTTCCTAATTGGAATATGATAGTGACCTTAGAGGATTTCTACCAGATTCTACATATTCTAATAGAGGGGCATCTGATCATATCTACTCATTAGGATCTGAGAGATGATTTTAGAGAGATACTTTACAGAGGACTGGCTTGAGGCACTACAATATTTACCTAGTGGAGGTATCCTAGTGGATATATGGTATGATGTAGAGGTCTTGAAGGTGAGATATGCCCTATTGATGACACTTATCTCTAACTTGCTACTACCAGACTCATCAGGAGCCAGGTTCCCATGGACCTTGCTAGAGTTGGTGTTTACACTGGTGGAATACCCTACAAAGAGACCTTTAGTGATGGCATATGGTACTACGTTATTAGCATAGATTTATGACAAGCTATACAAGATCCAATATCATAGGTATAAAGGATTAGGTTGTAGCTTTCTATTACATGTGTGGGGATGGTAGAAAATTACCATGGATCGACCAGGGGGGCTACCTTGGACAACGCGGGCACAACTCATGGATAGGGAGATAGGATATGGGATCCTATTGTAGTGAGATTAGGAGAGGGGTCAAATCCATCCTAATGTAGGTTTTATTAAGCATTATGTAGATTCATTTCCATGACTTAGGGTAGATGCAGTTTTCTGGTGACCATACAGATACTGTCTAGCATGGTGCATGGCTAAAACATAGCTTTGGTGGGTACGACAAGGGAGGTCGCTAGTTGGTAAAAATTGGATCAAATGAGAGTACTTACCATATGCTTTATTACTATGGTATTTGGGCTATTCTAGGGGTTACCTAGTTATCTTTTTATCTATCGACATTGTGGCGATGAGAGGACATCAGCTTGGCCTATAGTGGAGGCAGTTGGGCAAGAGGCAGATTTTGTGGAGGCTATCTCTAAGGGGGGTGATTCTGGGACCATAGCAGAGTATGACTCATGGTGGGTGATGCATTTATGACACATGGATGGACCACTAGGGGGTGACATGATTGCAAGGGCAGAAGAGGCTCACGAGGAGGCTCTAGATGAAGCTCTAGATGAGGATAATCTAGGCTTGGGGAACTACCTAACGAGGAGGCCAACTCAAGGGAGTGATATATGCATCATCAGATAGATGATGAGTTGGTGTACCACATGGATACATAGGGCTTGTGTTAGGGTAAAATAGGTAGTATATTGCATTATACTACATAGGTAGATTATCACATTCACTTTTCTACTTTTTACCTTCTACCATGTAGATATTTATTGTCTTAAATATCTAATGGTTAATCCTAAATATCCTAGGTAAGAGTTCTAAACCTAACACTCTACCTACGTTAGCATTCAGTTAGCGTGGATATAGAGAGATTAGTTTTATTTCTATTTTGTAATCTATTTAAATGAATGCTTTATTCCTAAAGAAAATGTTAATGCAATTATAAATTTGATTAAACCTACCTATCTCCTGGTCACATTGGTACCAGAGCTAGAGTGAGGAGTTTCATAGAGCGAGGAAATACGACACCAAATTTGGTGACCCTTAATTATTTCCTACACCCATTTTTTAATACTCCTAAGCTAGGTTTTGATTATTTTATTTTGGCATTTTATTTGTTGTTAGTATTTATTAATCCCACAGGCCACAAATTTTGATGTAGGGTGTAGATCCCAAAGCAGGGCACAGATCCTGATGCAGGGCCATTTTTACCCTGGTCTTAATCGCAACCCATGGAAATTTTTTTTTGTCCCCATGTGGATCACGACCACCTGCCGGCCCACAGTCCCCACCATGGGAGCGTATAAGGGCAGGTGGTCATCACACTCCCCATGGCATTTTAGGCATAGATATCGAGGCTGTGGTGGGAACTCCTAGAGGACAGGAGCACCCTCACATATCCCACAACATGGATCTCAAAGTAGGGAATGCTTCGAGGGTAGGAGTGCCCTCATGTTCCTCATAGACCTACACACACCCCGACGCAAAGTGGTGCTATCATGGACCTATACGCACCCCGAGGTAGTGAATATCTAACTCGACCAATAGTTAGGTGACACATAGTACTCTGGCCATGCACCACCTAGAATTTGATCGGGATGGACTAGAATGACACGTGGACCTGACACATGGACTGGATTGACACGTGGGACTCGACCTAACACGTGGACCTCCCTTGTCACACCACATGGCTACTGATAAAAGGAGGCCCAAACTTGATTACCCAAAGGCAATCATGAGCATAAGTTCTCATTGAGGCCTTTAAAGGCCTCTGCATCCTTTACATGATGCATGTGGGATTTATCCCACTTATTTCCAGAGAAGCCCATGGGATTCTTTAAATATCAGGCTTCGCATCCTGAGAACCAAGCCACGGGCTTGGTAAGTTGGCCAAGGTGGACGCCTTAGGCCAACAGGAGTCAACGGATCGACTCCCGAACCTGCCATAAGCAAGTTAATATTTTTTTTTGATGAAAATTTCATAGTTTTTGGCATAAATTAATATTTTTATTTAAATTTTTATGCTTAAATTTTTTTTTTTAGTATTTTAAATTAGAAATTTTCATGTTAGTTTTTCATAAATTATATCAATTTTGTTTAACTATTAAATTGATGTTTTTTATTTAAACTTTTATATTAAATTTTCTTTTAAAAAGATTTAAAATTGTTATATATATATATATATATATATATATATATATATAGCATTTAAATTTATAATACAAATGCCAAAATCCTTATGAAACTAAACCATTGTCGTTCGTTAGTTTTCTATGCATGTGGAGATAAAGAGATAAGAACCAAAGACACATTTTGTTGTTTACAATTTCATTAAAATTTCCTTGATTTTTCATCATTCTTTTAAGTTTTCATGAAGATCAAATATTGGGTGCAAAAAGCTCTTTGAAGACAAAGAATCATCAGAAAGAGAAACGAATTATGAAGGAAAACAACACGATCACATTTTTGTCATATGCTTCATGAATATCGTAGATCTATACCTCACTCACTTATCTATACTGATCCATGGAAGGGGTTGGACAGAATCTATGGTCCCATGAGGATTCGTGAGCCTTTTGATCCTAATGCACCACCAATTTTTGAGTGTTGAAAACAAAAACCAAGTCGTGTGTCAACTGTTCTGGAAGCCTTTCAAGACACGGGTCATGTGTCGACTTGTATTGAAAGGAGTGCTTGATTTCTCAATTTTGTAATCATTAAGAGGGGATAGAAGTTACATTTGTGCTTCTATTTTTTGCAAAATTGTAAAGACAAAGGGGGGATTTTCTAGAATAATAAAGGTGCATTATCGATTGTACTCGACACCTTTTTCAAAAATTGTCTTCATTAGGTGCATTGTCGGTTGCATTCGATACCTATAGTGATAAATAATTTGGATTGCTCTCTTTTTAATTATTGCACTATACATCATTTTTCAATTAAACAATCATAAAAATTTAAGAGCACTTCACACTTGAAAACCCAAATTTCACTACAAATCATGCTACATATTGCACAGCTTAAACAAAGTCAAATTTTTAAATAATACTCACCCAAAGGTCCAAAAATACAAACACCTTGATTTACTCTCTTTTTTTGGCTTAATTACCTCAAAATTTTCATCCTTCTTGAAGGGTGTTAATGCAGGTGCCATTAAATATCCTAGAGAGCACAATCAGAAGTCTTTCAAAACCTACCTCTTTAATTTGCTATATTTGTTTGGCTTAAAATCCTCAAAATTTTCATCCCTTTTTAAGGATGTTAAGGTAGGTGCCATTAAAATCTTATAGAATAAAATTAAACATCTTCCATATACTATTTTGAGGGTATAGTGCAAGATACAACCATCTTCATCCTATCAAATTTGAAACCTTCACCATGGCCATGATGCACAAGTATCTCACTGAGAGCCAACTGCTCAAAGGTTCAAATTATTCTGAATGGAAGACTAAGATGAAAGCTATCTTAACTGTAGAGGATCTATGGTCTATAGTGGATGGAAGTGAAACTAGACCTCAATGAGCAGGAGCAGATCAAACATCATTTTATAAAAAGGATAGAAAAAAATCCTTAATGATCTTGTTAGCCATTACTGATGATATCCAAACTCATATTAGTGAAGCTAAAAATGGTAAGGAGGCATGGGATGCCTTAACAACCATATTTACGAGGAAGAATAAGTCAATAATTCTTCACATCCAAACACAGCTTCATACTCTTTATATGAAATATGGAGAAACAATAGAGCTATTCCTCTGCAGAGTGGCAGAATTGAAAACAAAATTGTAATACTTAGGAGAAAAAGTGGAAGACCAAGTCTTCACCTCTATCATTTTGATGGCTCTTCCCGACTCCTACAGAATTTTTATCACTTAATTACAAGTCTCTGGAAGGACAGTGAATTTTGTCGAGTTGGTAAATATGCTTCAAACAGAAGAAGCTAATCAAATCCATAGATATGAGGTATCTAAAAATGCTCTTTTCTCGAGCAGACAAGGTGGTAAGTAAAAGTGGAATCAATAGAAAGGTTCTTCTTCTAATAAAAACAAGGGTAAATGCAAAGAGACTAAGAAGAAGAAGCATTATTGTAATATTTGCGATAAGGACACTCATGAAACCAAAATATGTTGGTTTAAGAACAAATTGCCCAATCAAAAAGGAAACAAGAAGGGCAAAGGTAAACCAAAGAACAAGAATACACAGCAACAGAGACACATTGCAGCTATAGTTTGGACTCTGAATGAGCACACAAGGTGCTCATGCCACATACAAATTTCCCTAACAAGTACACTATGTGGTACATAGATTCAGGTGCTAGTAAGCATATTACAGGTGATAAGTCCTAGTTTGAGACATTTGAGGCTCAAGAAGGTAGACCGGTCACCATTGTTGATGATCAAACCTATCGAGTTCAGGGAGAAGAAAGTATTTATGTCTCCCTTCCAGATGGAGAATGTAAAATTCAAAAAGTTCTTTATGTACCAGACTTGAAAAATAATCTCTTGTCAGTTCCACAAATCCTGGACAATCACATGAATGTCAATTTCAAGGTGGACAAAGAAAAGAAACATTGCTTTATCACCAAGAAAGGAAAACCGATAGAAATAGGTTCATACAAACATGGTTTGTTTGTCTTAGATGCACTTACCTCAACACATATTGCAATGGCAGTAAACATGAAAGAGGCCACATATCTATGGCATAAGAGATTTGGGCATTTAAGTTCAGGATATTTACTAGAAATTAGTAAATATCAAATGGTGAAAGTATTACCTACTCTTTCATCTACTTTGCCAATATGCTCAGATTGCTTGTTAGGAAAGCAACATAGAGTGCCCTTTGAACCTAGCTCCTTTTGAGCTAAGGTACCTTTGGAGTTGGTTCACATAGATTTGTGTGGTCCCATGTCTACTAGTTATGGAGGAAAAAGGTATTTTCAATTGTTTATCGACGATCACTCACGCAAGATGTGGGTCTTCTTCTTGCAATTGAATTTTGAAGCATTTACCTATTTTCAACAATTCAAAAAGCTTGTTGAGAAAGAATCAGGATGCTTCATCAAGACCCTCCATTTAGATCGAGGGGGGAATACACATCAAAGGAATTTTCCTCATTTTTACAGACTCATGGGATAAAAATATAGTTAACCATAGCCTATTCTCCTCAGTCAAATGGAGTTGCTGAGAGAAGAAATCGGTCCATTATGGAAATGGTTTGATGTATGCTTAAGGGAGTGAATATTGAACAAATTTATTGGGCTAAAGTTGTTCAAATTGCAGTATATCTTCTAAATAGAGTACTCATAAGGGCTCTTGAAGGTATGACTCCTCAGGAAGAATGGAGTGGAAGGAAACCCTCCATATATCATATATGGGTATTTGGGTGTAAGGCTTTTATGCATATACCCAAGGAGAAAAGAAAGAAATTAGATGAGAAGTACCTACCATGTGTTTTTCTTGGCTATGATAAATTATCAAAAAGCTATCGATTGATAGACCCATTTACCAAGAAAATACATGTCAGCAGCTATGTAGTGTTTGATGAAGCTTTCACACCTAACACTACATCAGTATACATTGATGATGAGGAGCAACAACCACTTCCTTCTCCACAATAGAAAAATATTCCCAAATGGTATACAAGCACAATAAAATATTCCAACCTAACTTCCCTACCTGATCTTACTCTTAATTGTCCAAAAACATGAAGCATGACTCAACAAGAAAAGACTGAAGCATCCACTTCAGTTGATGATTTTTTATAGATTTTCAAGACCTTTTTGTTGATAGAGAGTTAGCAAGGCAGGATGATATGGAAATATATGAGGAGAGAGTTTATTTATCATCATTTTATAAAAATGAACCTTCTACAGTTGATGAAGCACTTAGACTGCCTCATTGGAAGGCAACTATGGATGCAAAACATAACTCCCTCATCAAGAATAAAACATGGAAGATAGTAGATTTGCCTAAAGGAAAGAAACCCATAGGCTGCAAATGGGTTTACAAAGTCAAATATAAGGAAAATGGTACCATAGACAAGCATAAAGCCCATATTGTGGCAAAGTGCTATGCTCAAAAGGAAGGCCTTGACTATGAGGAAACCTTTGCTCCTACATCAAGGATGACCACCATTCGAGTTCTTTATGCTATGGTAGCACAATTTGGATGGAAACTACATCAGATGGATGTAAAATGCTTCTTTATGAATGGTGACTTAAAAGAAGAGGTATACATGACTCAACCCCCAAGATTTTCTAAGGCCATGAGAAACAGGTTTGCAAATTGGTAAAATAATTATATGGGCTTAAATAAGCCCCAAGAGCATGGTACATTAAAATGGATAGTCACCTACTACAACACAGATTCAAGAGAAGTCCATCTGATGCAAATCTCTATATCAATAATACTGGTTCTAAAATAGTGATTCTTGTATTATATGTAGATGATCTGATCATCACCAATAATTCAGAGAAAATTATTAGCATCGTGAAAAATGACTTGAGACAGTCATTTGATATGACAGATTTGGGACTTCTCCACTACTGTCTTGGTCTTGAGATAGAATAGAAGAAGAATCTTCTTAGGATGACTCAACAAAAGTATGCCAAGACTTTATAGTATAAAAATATTGTATGAATGATTACAAGCCCAAGGCAACATCGATGGAATCAGGGCTTCAGTTATCACGGTATGACAATTCACCACAGGTAGATGGCATGTATATAGACAAATGATTGGAAGCTTTATCTATCTGACCAATACTAGACCAGATATTACTTATGTTGTAAACTATCTTTCTCAATTCATGTAGGAACCAAAAGCTTCTCATTGGAAAGTAGCTAAGCGTGTTCTTCACTACATTCAAGATAGTGTAGAATATGGTCGACAGTGTAATAAGAATAACTCATTCTTCTTACAAAATTACACTGAATCTGACTATGCTGGATCCTTAGATGATAGAAAATCAACATCAGGATATGTATTTCATCTTGGATCTGGTCTTGTCTCATGGCATAGTAAAAAGCAATAGGTGGTTGTTTTATCTTCAACAGAGGTAATGTATCACACTGCATGAGGAGCTGTGTGTGAAGAGATATGGTTAAGTCACATCTTGGCTACCATGGGCCTACCAAAGAAACTTCTGATTCACATGTTTTGCAACAACTCAGGTTTTTTGAACTTGGTCAAGAATCTAGTCCATCATGAACGCACAAAGCATATTGACATAGATTGTCATTTCATTTGTGATGAAGTTCCTAAACACATAATCAAGCTCCAATACATTCCCACCGACGAACAGGTTACTGAAATCTTCACCAAGGCACTTGGACGTATCGAATTTGAGTTGTTCCAAAGTAAACTTTGTATAAGTAATGTAATAAAGGGGGATGTTAGGGTAAAATAGGTAGTATATTGCATTATACTACATAGGTATATTATTACATTTAATTTTCTACTTTTTACTTTCTACCATGTAGATATTTATTGTCTTAAATATCTAATGGTTAATCCTAAATATCCTAGGTAAGAGTTCTAAACCTAACACTCTACCTATGTTAGCGTTCAGTTAGCGTGGATATAGAGAGATTAGTTTTATTTCTATTTTGTAATCTATTTAAATGAATGATTTATTCCTAAAGAAAATGTTAATGCAATTATCAATTTGATTAAACCTACCTATATCCTAGTCACATCTAGCAGGTGGACTATGATGAGGATGATTGGGATTAAAATGGAGTGTAGACATAGTTGGCATCATGGGATACCACCATCACAAATATGTAGGGCAAGTTGATCAAAGTGAGGCATGAGAAAAGGGAGTACATAGAGGATAGGGCTCTCCTACATGCATAAGTATAGACTACACAGGTTGATATTTATTGGAAGGTATTATTGATTGAGGGATATGAGACCGTGATTGTAGAGCATGTGGTAGATCTAGCCATGCTTCAGTTATAGGTTACTTTAAGGGGAATATAGCAGTGGTGAGGTATCCAGGATGTGGAAGGAGGTGATACAACTCTAGACCTTAATGAGTGAGTATCAAATGTATCACCAAGATTATACAACGTACACACATGATTTAGAGGATGAGATAGCATGCCTAAGGGAGCATTTACTAGCTCACTCGTCTACTAGTGGTTCACACTAGAGTAGGAGGAGTGATACATGACATTCATATGCAAGGATGGGGGATCCAAGCTCCATGAGGAGAGTATATAGGTCCAAAGGGAGCAGAAATAGGAGCTCTCAATGGGCACCGAATGAGGGTGAGAGTGATATTATGGTGTCAGTCCTGCATGACCATGGGTGCTAAGACTCTGTGGATTTTTTTGGATTTTGGGAGCTTGAGGTCTGAGGACCTACTTTATTGTAGCCTATAGGTAGTTTTTGGATGACGATGTATATTTTTTCCCATACATATACATACATACATATATATATATATATGAGTTATTATTTTCATCATGTGCTTCCTTATTGCTTTATTGAATGTGTGCAATGCCTATATTTTCTTTACTGATGCTTTGATGGATGCATGTGTTGTAATATGATGTTTTTTATGATATGGATATGTGTGTATGCATAATGAAATGGATGATTTGGTGATCTGTATGATAAAATATGAATACTAGTTGATACATTATGTTAGCACCATAGATTGTATAAAATTCATTGATTTATTGTGTAATGTTGTCATGAGACTATGTGTTGGGTCTATAAAAATGTAAACTGACAAAATGTGATAAAATGGTATGAAATGAAATGAATAGTAAGATGTTATAGAATGGCTTTGAGGTTTTCATGAGACTTAAACACTCTACTGAACTAGTCAAAAATTATATACTAACCATGCAAGACTTTTTGACAAGGTATGAATCTGCTAGTATGACCAAGATATGCAATATCCCTATGTGTGCATGTGAGTTCATTGTTATGATAACGCATAAAGTTACCCTAGTGCCAAACAGGATTTATGCAACACATATGTACAAAATATCACCCTATGACTATCATGATCCTGGGTTTTGTACGTAGTTGGATTAGACCACTAGGTAGTACAGGCTACCAAAATCTAGTCCATCTGCATGCAAACATTTGTTTGTACACAAGCAAGATGCTAATATGACAAACATATCATCATGTGTAAGGATATCACCATTGACAAGCAAGCTTGATGCCACATAACCTATAATGAGGATCACATTATGGTTGTTAAATACTGAGAATTCTATAATTCAATTTTGGGACTCCCTTATTTTCATTTATTTTTGAATTGCTCAAGGGAGTTGCTCATTTTTATTTTGTGAGCAAGGGATTTTGGGAGTGGTGATAACCACTATTTATTTTTCTTTTTTCTTTTGCTTTTGATAGTGGTGAAAACCACTATTTATTTTGAGTATTTGGATAGGGAGGAGCTTGTCCTTTTGTCAATTCTCAGCATTTTTGAACCATTATCACAGGGGGATGAGTAAGGTAAACGTTTCACTTAAGTTAACCTAAAAAACTTTGTAGGTATCATATTTCCTTGTGAAAAACTTGGATTTAATTTGAAAATGTGTTGGGATTTTAACATATACAAGGTATAATCAAAGCAAGACTCTACCTTCTAAAAATCAGGATAGCTTTCTACAAAATCTAAAAATAAAACTAGAGACAACTGAGAGACCAAAAACCCTAAATACACCCTAAAACAAATGACTTAGGTGAAGGGAAAAAGACACAAGTAGGACAATTTGGACATGGATGATAGTTGTAACATAGATGGGTGTGATTGATGACTTTTGAAAAAGGTAATTTTTAATGATGACTAGTGTACAGTCGTGGTTCTAGGCATGTATGGTCAACTCTAGAATGCAAAAATACAAGGATGAGTATGCCTAATGCAATTGATTATATAATGTAGTGATATAAAAAGTGATTAAAATGTAGTATTTTTGTATTTTTGTATTTTTGTTGTTTCGATGATGTTTTTAGATTTTTATGGACATTTATGTATGTACATTTGACCAATGGGCTTAGTAGATGTCATTGGGGTATTTTGGGTGACCAAAGGGTTTATGGGTAAATTTGGGGATCTTTGGGTGACCAAAGGATTTATAGATACCTTTGGGGATTTTTGGGGTGACCAAAGGGTTTATGGAATACCTTTGGGACTTTTAGGGTGACGAAAGGGTTTATGGAATACCTTTGAGGCTTTTAGGGTGACCAAAGGGCTTATGGAATACCCTTGGGAATTTTGGGTGACAAAAGGGTTTATGGATACCTTTAGGGCTTTTGGGTGACCAAAGGGTTTATGGATACCTTTGGGGATTTTCGGTGACCAAAGGTTTTATGGATACCTTTGGATATTTTGTGTTACCAAAGGGTTTATGGATACCTTTTGGGCTTTTTGGGGTTGAGACACTTTTAAGCATGAAAAGGTCATAGATGAAGGATATTCAGGGGTCCAGGTTCCTCAATTCCTTCAATGGATGCTAGACGATAAGTTCCTAGTCCAATATAACTAGTGATGATGTATAGACCTAACCAATTTACCGTAAACTTGTCCCGTAGATGGGGCGGTAAGTTAGAATTTTTTTGGTTCTCTTTTAGAACAAGGTCACCAACCTAAAAGTCTCTAGGATGGAATTTCATATTATAGGATATCTTAAACCATTCTTGATAAATGCATAGGTTCTCGAGAGAATTAACGCATCGTTTGTCAAGCAACATTAGTTGATCTAGGTGAGCCTATCGTGTGGTGTTATTTTTTATGAACTCTTGCATGGATATGTATAGTGATGGGATTTCTATCTCTAAGGGTATGAATGCCTTAGTACCATACACTAGTAAAAATGGAGCTGCCCCAATGGGTGTCTAAATACTGGTGTGGTAGCCCCATAGAGCAAGAGGTAATTGTATATGCCAATCTTTGTGATTATCCTTAACAATTTTTATTAAAATTGAAATCACTATTTTTTTGATGCCTCAACTTGCCCATTTTCTTATGGATAATAAGGCATAGAAAATTTGTGTTGGATGTTATATTTTGTTTTTAAATCTCACACATATTTATTCTTGAAAGTTTACCCATTATCTGAAATGATTTTGGATGGAATACCAAAATGATAGAAGATATTATGCAATATGAACTCCACAATGTGGGATCTAGTCATAGTGGTAAGGTGTTAGTAATTTTGGATATGTTGCCTAGCTTCATGGTTGTGAGTTGTCATTGATATCAAAAGGAGTTTGTGTTGATATCAAAAGGAATTTGTGCTGATGTCAAAAAGAGTTTGGTGCCAAAAAGATCTTGAAAGTTCCATGATGTTTGTTTAAGGATTTTTAATTAAAACCATGGTGACAAGGTTAAAGGTTTTTCTTAAAACCATCTGGACTCATTAAGGGTTTTTATTAAAACCATATTGGCTTAATGAAAAGGTTTTTTCTCCTTGAAAAAACCTTAAAATTCTATTTTGATTATTAATAAATAAATTAACTCAAACCTTTGAAAAGGTTTTAAGTTAAATTTATTATTAATAAAATAATAATTATTAATTTAATAATTATTATTGAAAAGGTTTTTAAACCCTTAGCGACGCCAATGTAAAATACTTACCTCATCGACGTTATTTTTTTGGAAGGAGCGTCGACATCAACTTGCATGGGATGCAAAAGACTATTAAAGGGCATTAATTCCTAAGGTTCAATACACCTCCAATTTGTGTTATTACCTTCAAATTCGTATTTCTCTATGACCTTCGATTTCAGATTGCTCTGTAATTTTCAAGTTTTGTATTGCTCTGTGTTTAAGTTTTGATTTTGTACAGCTATGAGGAAGACAAATCTATTTGTATTTAATTTCTACGAGCAAAGGGAAGGTAAAATGATGAATTGCACTTGAGAGTTTCGTTGGGCACTTGTGCTCCAACGACGGAGGTAGTGGAGCGAATGTGCTTGCTAGGTAGAGGTGCCAAGATCAATTTGCATCGAGCATGTTTTGTTTTTGGTCATGAATTATTGTGCACATGGTACAAAAGTTGCCTTGGGCACGAGTTTGGAGGAGGAAGCTCTTTGGCACTTATGTTGGTGTCTCCAAACTTCTCCTAAGGTTGGAGAATTTATTTTTGGCCAAGGTAGATCTTTTGTTGATAATGTGGAATATTTGATTTGACTTGGAAAATTATTGTTGGTAATTGGATGGAGGTATAAGGTTAAATAGAAATATTGCTTTGACATTGTTATTATTGATGCTTAATATTTATGTGGTAAATGCATTTAGAAGTAAATTTATTTTAGGAGTTATAAGGGTTTAAGGAATGATTGTGCTTAATGTCATATTGGGGTTAGAAAGCCTTTGAAGTTATTGAGTGGATATTCTCTTGTAACTATTTTTGAGGTTGAAGTTATTTTGTGATATATTAAGTAGGAGTTATAAGGTGTAAAGGAATATTGTTGATATGTATATTTGTGAGTTTGTAGTATTGATGAGTTGGAGTGATAAGGTGTTATTAGGACTCTTATCATTGTGCATTATTCCATTGTTGCTAACTCTAATTTGTGGCAAATTGAGAGTTAGTGTTGTGACAGATTTTGAGTTCTCCTTCTTCATCAAAGTAAAGGTATGGGTACATTCTTCCATGGTTATTATTTATTTATGGTTTTATGAATATAATTTTGGAATGAAAAGGATTAAATTAAGTTTCCTTATTTGGAGTGGATCTTATTTTCTGAAAGTGGAAGTATTGATTATGCATTATGAGATCATGATGATTTTATGAGTTATTGCATAATTCTGGTTTATGAGAGTGGAAGCATTTGAAGTTTGCTTTAGGGTTTTTGAGTGAGAAGCTTATTCCATTGCTATAAGTTGTTGAAACCCTAATTGAGTTGTTTGGTTGTTGAGAGTTGAAGCATAGAACATATTGAGTCTCTAACAATTATCTTTATGCTTCTATGATATTGATTTGATATGATTGTATGAAACACAATGGGTCTCTAATAATTCTCTTTGTGTGTTCACATTGGGCAAGTTTCTTGGTAAAATTGCTTGAGCTAATTTGGGCAAGTTCTTATTGAAGAAATTGTGGATAGATTTGATGAAGTCTTTGTGAAGACTTGTGAGCAGTTGTGATTGATTTGTTCAAGCTTTTGTCTTAAGCTTGGGATAGATATTACAGAGATTTGAGAGCAGATTTGTGATGGACAAGAGGACTAAGTTTAGTGTAGATTTGTGAGAAAGTTTGAGAGGACTTGTGTTGGACCTACTGACTATGTTTAGTAAAGGTTTTGATGAGCAGCTGTAGAGGTGATCAGTTAGGATAAAAGTCTCTAGAACTAGAGCAAGGAGGACATGACATATTCTATGGAAAGGAGTTTCACCTGCTAGCAAAAGAAGAGGTAGTGATCTTCTGAAGTATCATTTCTAGAGCTTTGGGGGATAGGACATCTCCTTTGGGTAGGAGGCTCATAAATATTTGTTGAGGGGAAGGATTCTTCTTTGGGAAGGAGTCTCATAAATACTTTTTGAGGGGAAGGATTCTTCTTTGGATAGGAATTTCATAAAATTTTTAATAGGGAAAGGATTTCCCAAAGAACTTGATTGAGAAATATTTCAGTGAAAATATTTATGTGGATGTAGCCCATCTTGGGTGAACCACGTTAAAATGGTTCTTCTTTGTGTGTTGCTTTATGTGATGGTTAATTTTATGGTGATGCCACTGCTATCTAAAGTAATTTTTTTTAAATAGTTGCATCTTATACTGTTCACACCCCCTCTCAGTATAAGTCTATGTTCTTCATAAGGAAAATTGCTTCCACCCATTTTTTGAAATACTTTGTGGCCATAATGATGACTATGTGATGGCTAGAGGAAGGCAATGAGATTTTCATTATTAAATCATACCCCCATTGCAAGAAATACCAACCCAATTGAATTGGTTGTAAGTCCTGAGAAGGTGCATGCATCAAATTAGCATGGTGTTTAAAATTTGTGCACTTCTTAACATAAGTGCAACAATCCTACTCTAAAGCTGGCCAGTAATAGCCCATGTAGAGAATGCACTTTGTGATGGCCATGCCACTGAAATGTCCACCACATGTACCATTGTGTGCTTGGGTGATCGTCCAAACTGGATCTTGATGCTCTAATAAATGAAGGAGGATACCCTTGTAGCTTCAACGATACAAAATGACTCCAATTAAGACATACTTTGCCCCTTTTTTCTTAAAATGTATTTGGTGACATGCAACAGTCCAAGGATATTACCAAGATTTAGGTAATATTTTATTTGAGTGGTCCAATCTTGATTTGAAGAAGCCTCAATTACATGAATTGCTTAATCTTTTTGAATTTCATCCCTAGAAAATGTTTATTATAAAATAACTTGTAAATATAGTGGTGTGCTACTATCAAAAAGAGTTTTAGGGACTAAAGTCCCCCAAGAGGCATTATTCTGGAGATTGTGAATTTGTGAGAACCATTCATGAGAAGGTTAAATTTGAATCATGTGGAATTTTGGCAAGGATTGGATGTTCTCATGCTCAATCACGGATTGTGATAGCATTTTGACTTGAATATTCATTATATCATCAGTAGGGTTCTATAGGATTAAAGAACCCAAGGAGGCCATTGTATCTGCAAAATGGTTAGATGATTGAGGGAGTGGCTTGATGTTGTACCATCCAAATATCATCAAAAATTTATCCATAAGGGATTTTTAGGATTGTAATATTGGACATTTACTTTGGAATATTCCCTTAACTTGGTTCACTATGAGCAAGGAATCACTAAAAATATTGAGCTTAGTTATTTTTATGGTGATTGCCATTTGAAGACCTATGAGCAGAGCTTCATACTCAGAATTAATGTTGTTACATGGGAAATCGATTTTGAAAGATAGGGGTATTGGAGCCCCTTGAGGTGTGAAAAAACACAATTTCCATGCCACCCCCTTGCTCGCACTTAGAGCCATCGAATAATAGTTTCATGTCAGCCGGTGAGTCAGGATCATCAGGATCAAGTAATTATAACACTAGAAAGACTCCATCATCAATAATATCTATGTTAAGAGGCTTATAATCTTGAATAGGAGAATCTACGAGTTGATTGGTGATGACCTAACTTTTAATTGATTTTTTTTTTATGAATTTGAGGTCAAATTCTATCAACAACATGATCCATTTTGTCGTGTGACTATTATGATAAGTATGACTCATCATATATCGCAATGGATTCTCTTTGGATACCATATGCAATGTATGATTGAGCATGTAATGACGTAGATTTTTGGTGGTGAAAACCACTGCTAAGCATAGCTTCTCAACGTACACATATTTGATTTTGTAACTGGCCAGGGTGCGGCTAATATAGTATGTAGCCCACTCTTTGTGCAATTCATTATTTTGGTCTAACATGATACCCAATGCAAGATCAGTAGTTGATATGTATAAATATAATGACACTCTTGGTCAGGGAGGAGCCAATATTGGTGGCAAAGCCAGATATTATTTTATTTCGTCAAAGGTGGCTTGACACTCATAATCCTAGTTGAATGTGACCCCCTTGTGTAACAAATTGTTCATGGGTCAACACTTATCTGATAACTTCACTATGAAGCACTTGATAGATGTGATCTTACCCTATAGACTACACAACTTCTTGATGGCAGTAGGGGGAGGCATATCAAGGATTACCTTTAATTTTTTTGGATTGACTTTAATACCTCATTTAGAGACTATGAATCCCAAGAGTTTTCTAGATGTGACATCGAAGATGCACTTATTGGGGTTTATTCTAACATTTTTTTGATGAGGTGATCGAGGACTTTGTGAAGTAGCTCAATATGCTCATGGCATAGTAAATATTTAGCAAATAAGTCATCCACGTAATATTCCAAATTTTTATGCATGTAGTCATGGAAGATGTAAGTTATAGCCCGCTAGTAGGTAATTCCAGTATTTTTAAGACCGAAAGGCATGACATTATAACAAAATCTCCCCCAAGGTGTTATGAACGTTGTTTTGAGTTGGTATTATATATTAATACAAATTTGGTTGTATCCAAATAAACCATCCATTAGGGACAACATCTCATGGCCTACTAGGTCATCGACTAGGGCATCGATGTTTAGCAATGGCAATTCATCCTTAGGACTCATTTTTTTTACATCACAAAATTTGGTGCAAATATGAATCCTACCATCATGCTTATTGATAGGAACCATATTAGAAATCCATGGTAGATAATCCAATGATATAATGAACTTGGCATCCAACAACTTTTATAGCTCATATTTCACCATTAAGGCTACTATTGGATGCATTTTGTGAAGCTTATACTTAACTGGCCTGGCATTGGAATCATGCATAAGGATATTTGGATATAGTATTGGCATATCTTTGTATGACCATGAAAAAGTTTCATTCTTATCCTTGAGAAGGGTTGTGAAATAGTCTTGCTCAGTGGGGGAAAAGCCTTCCCCTAACTTGATGAATTGAGGTTTTTTAGGATCTAAGCTAATATCCCTATCAATTATTGGATAAATTGACATATGAGACCCCTATTCCAATTGGTGTGGAGTAGGAATCATATGAATGTCATCAACTGGGTTTATTTCATAAATTAGAAATTCTATCTCAACCTCAGTGTGAAAGACATCTTGAATAGATCTTGCAATAAAATAAAATGACTGTAACATCTCATCGCAAGGCAAATATTTGAAAGGAGATGATGGAGAATCTCCCTAATCAAGGTTGATTACCTCCAATTCAAGGTGTAGTGGCTTTTATGGGTTATTTGGATCATGCAGTGGCATGAAAAGGTCTATGGAAATCATGTTGATGGATGAATGATGTCCTCTAGGTGGTTTATGGTGTCTATCGACAACATTTTTTCACAAGACTTGTGGATTTCGTTGTGGTGGAAGCATAATTACTAAATATGGTCAATGCAATTGTGGATGAACTTTCTCTTATACAAGTAGAAACTATCACCAAATAGGGTGATGTAATGGTAATATACACAGATTAACCTTGTATTCATCATTCAACGGGATGATCCGTATGTATTGGATGTATAGAATAGAAGAGTCGATAGATGCTACTTCATAATATAAATCATCATTAGATGTCCACTCATAGGGAGGACCTTGATATTCTTCCTCACTATCGTGTGCAAGGGTATGCAAACTTTCACCTATTTTGTAATATTGGGTGGAATCACAAGATATCTATTGATATATCATGGATGTAGGGAATTAATCCCCCAAATAATGGACATGATTAGGATTGGCATAGGGATCGTGTGCAAGCTAATCCCTATAGTTCAGACTCATGCACTTTAAACTATCAGTAAGGACATAAAGAGGCACTGGCTTGTTGTGTCCTAAACCTAAATTATCATATGGTATTTGATATTATGGCTGATAAGGAATGCAAGTACCTTATTAATAAAACCCCAAACCATATCCATACCAATTGAAGATATGGAGATATCGCATGGAAAATTTGGGATTGGACATGTAATTAATATCCTCAAAGAAGGGCTCTTTGTCCTCTTCCTATTGCTAAAATGGTTCTATGCCATAGTCAATACCCCATAAATGATTTTTTTTTATTAGGGGGTACACCTAGAGGTACAATGGTACCTATGGGAAGATGAGATCGACCCATGTTTTACACTATCTCAATGGTAGGAGTTGTTGGGATGTTCCTTACCAGGTATTATCCTAAACCAGTGGTAGTTAGATGAACTATGACTTTGTGATGGTAGATATGGCTGAGATAGAAGCAAGTCTTTAGTTGAATCAATATTTACCTCACAAGATGGTTCCTCATTTTTTGGACTAGGAATCTCTTCTATGGAGATGGTAGAGATGGTTGGAGGGATCTCATAAATAGGCATTTTCCCCATATTCCTTTGTGAAGGATCCAATGATGATGAAGGTATATCTAAGAGTGTTGATGATTAGGATGGTATGGTAAAATATCATCGTGGATTAATGGAAGGTGACAGTGAAGGAGTCAAACCTTGGATAGATGTATTCGATTGAAAGTATAGGTGGTTTGATGAGAAGGTTGACTCAAGAATTTGTTGCACCACATTTCAATATTTGAAGGTCTCAATGTCTATGGGGACAACATGCACTTGACCTATTTAAGTGTACTTCAAACATTGGTGAGTGATGGATGACACACTTCATATCCCTAATCCAGGGTTTGCCTAGCAAGATATTGTAGGTCATTTCACCCTCCAATATGTGGTACAATATTGGTATGGTCTATTTTCCTACCTATATGGGAAATACTATGGTACCAACCATCAAGCATATAGCATCGTTAAATTTTTGAAGGTTATATGTGGATGCAACAATATGGGATACCAAAATCCCTAGATGTTTGAGAGTCATTGTGGTGATGATGTTGTTAGAGGAACCGGTATCAATAAAAACCTCTTATAGGGTGTTCCATTTACACATGCAATGATGTGTAGGGGAGGATCCATCATGTCATTTGGTACTGGATTGAGTTCATCCTCATGAAAGGTGATTATTGGTTTTGTGCATTATTGAACATGCCCCAAAAAATTATTAAAATATTTAGACTTCTAGGGATATAGGTCAATCAACTTGAGGATCTCCATGAGAGCTTCTCGATGGGATAGCGACTATTGAATAAGCTCGTAGATGGAAATTCGAGCCAATGTTGTTTGCAAGCTCTAAGAAAGCTTGCTCTTTATTGTGACCACTAGTCAAGGTGGAAGGTTTTGCACTAGAGGTGTTACATCTCTTGAAGTCACAACCGGTGTGACTTGACTTGGGTAACTCTTATTATCCATCATAATATTGACCATACTGATGAATCCTTATTTAGGGGGTTCCTGATAGACCTCATTCACTTGTGGTGTTGGCTTTTCCGGCTCCTCATGAGTAGGCAATGGGTCTTTAAAAACACACATTTTTTGATTGTTTAGTGCAATAGGTTTATAAAACTAAAGATAATTCCTATCAATCATATCCTATACTAGGTGTTTGAACCTATAGCACATCTACACATCATGCTCATTTTACCTATGATACTTGTAGTATAGGTCTTCACGATATCCTTTGGATTTTGGTGTGATTGGATCAATAGGTTGAATTTTAGTTAATTACCTTGGTTGCATAAAGGCACTCAAATAAAGAGTCCATAGACTCAGTAATGGGCATAAATTATCACTTAGTATGACGTTGCTAGTTTTTCCCTTGGTTTATTTGATTGTACTTGTTGTAGTTTCTAGGTGTGGCCTAATATTTAGGCTTCTGAGGCAACATTGGTTGTGTAGGCCTTGGAATATTGATAGAAATTTGGTTTACTGCTCCCAACTTGGGTTGCACTGGGGTGCTCTTGGTGTTCTTAGTCCATTCCTTTTTTTGAGGTTTTGTAATTTCTCCCTCTTGAATTTTTAATGTCTTTGATTGTTCTAGCCTATGCTAGAGCATCTTCAAGAGTTGGGTATTGTTGGAGTTGCAACAAAAAGGAAATTGGCTTCAAGAAGCTCTTAGTAAAAATTTGATTCAACTCAGACATGGGGAGTAAGTATGGTATCTTGGAAAGAAGCGTTCACCACCTATTGCCATAGTTTGTCATTGACTCATCATCATACTATTTAACTTTTTGAGGTCAATTAAAGTTACCTTTCACATGGTTTTGAAGGCAAAGTGATCCAAGAATATATCTGTGAACTACTCAAAGTTGTAGACACTATACTTTAAGAATTTATTGTACCATTCTATGGTAGGGCCAGAGAGAGTAAGAAAAAATATCCTCAAAAGTAAGATATAATTTTTTTATATGTAGAAGCAATGATTCAAAAATCTAGTGACATGCTCCTGTGCATCTTCCTCTTCTTTAAATATGTCTATCTTGGGAATTTTGAAATGATCTAGATAAGTATGGGAAGGTACTGATATGTGAATTAGTTGATTACGAATCTGATGCAAAGTGGGCTTCTAAGCCCTAGATTCAAAGGTCTTATGCTCTATCAATTCCATGTGTTCTAGAAATGCTCTGTATGCTGAAGAACACAAGCTTATACTGAGAGAGGGGGTGAATATTATAAGACAACTTTTTACTTTTCTTTACCAATAAATATTATGTAATGTATAAATAGCAATATCAATAGTATTAATAAAAGCAATGTACAAATAACTAGACACAATAGAGAAACCAAATTTACGTGGTTCACCCAATGTGAGCTACTCCATGGAGAAAATATTTCACTAAAATTTTCTCAATCAATCTCTTGGGAATCCTTTCCCTATTACAATTTTTATGGATCTCTATCCAAAGGAGATACCAATACCCTAATAAATTTCATGGATATCTATCCACATGATAAATCCTTTCTCATAAGCTCTGACTAGTGATATTCTAGAAGAATTACTGCCTCCACTACTCTGGCTAATGGATATCTATCTACTAAAGACTATCAACCTCTATACTTTATCACCTTCAAATATATATCTCAAATCTACACTAAAATCAGTACTTCGGTCTAGCACAAATTTGCCCAATCTCTGTCTTTGGTCTGGCACAAACCTATCCTCAAATCTACACCAAACTTTGTCCTCGAATTTGTACTAAACATAGTCCTTCGGTCTAGCACAAATATGTCCTTAATATCTATCCTCTAATATGCACTAAACACAATCCTTTGGTCTAGAACAAATTTATCCTCAATATCTATCCTTCGATCTACACTAAATACAGTCCTTAGGTCTAGCATAAATTTGTCCTCAATCTCTGTACTCAAGCCTTAACACAAAGCTTGAATCAATCTCAAATCAACTCTGCTAGATCTGCCCCAAAACTTAACTCAAGGTTTGAACAAATAAATCAATCAAATATGCTCTCAAGTCTTCTCAAAGACTTATCTCAAATATGCCTTGTAAGCTTCCATAAAATCTCACACCAATATGTCCTCAAGTTCTCTCTAGAACTTGTCCAATCTGCTCAATAAGTCCTCACAAGAACTTATCCAAATCTGGTCTCAATATGTATTGTAATCTTCCATAAAAACTTACCCAAATCTATCCACAAATCATCTCAAAGACTTGCCTCAAATATGCTCAACAAGTTCACACTAGAACTTGTCCAATATCATAGAAACATAAAGAGAATTTTTAGAGACTCAATATGCTCTACACTCATCACAATGCTCAATCACTTTTAATCACTCCCTTAGAAACATATAGAGAATTGTTAGACACTCAATATACTTCACATTCACCTCAATACTCAATCACTTTCAATCACTCTCTAAGAAACATATAGAGAATTTATAGACACTCAATATGCTTCACATTCACCTCAATACTCAACCACTTTCAATCACTCTCTTAGAAACATATATAGAATTTTTAGAGACTCAATATACTTCACATTCACCTCAATACTCAATCACTTTCAATAACTCTCTTAGAAACATATAGAGAATTTTTAGAGACTCAATATGCTTCACACTCATAAATATTCAACCTCTTTTTCAAATGAATTTAGAATATAGAATAATTGGTTTCACATAACTTGAACAATCACTTCACATATTCACTTGACTAGGCTTAACCAACTCTACTCAGCAAATCATTCAATGAAATTATCCTTGCTCACAAAACCTAGTCCAAGAATACGAAAACTCATTCAAATATTTCCAACAATATTTTATCAACCAATATCACATAACAATGATACTCATGTTCTTTCCAAACCCTAGTTCAAGTTCTTCACTCAACAACTCACTTCAAAAAAAATTCTTATAAAACAATCTTCATATAACCATGATACTCATGTTTTTTGCAAAACCTAGTTCAAGTGCTTCACTCAACAACTCACTTCAACAAAAATGCTTATAAAAAAATATTCACATAACAATTATACTCATGTTATTTGCAAACCCTAGTTCAAGTTCTTCACTCAACTCAAACACTTCAACAACAATGCTTATAAAACAAGGTTTTATCAACAACTCTTAATTCTAAAAAACCTTGAAGCATTAATTCAAAACACTCTCAACAATGCAAACCAAAAAATCCTTTTCACTCCAAATTTTCATTCACAATTTTCAACAATAACTCTGTTAGTCTCACAATGACACTGAGAGGGGGGGTGAATCAGTGTGGCTCTTTAAAACTTAAAAACTTCAACTCTTAAAGCCAAACCAATGAAAGATTAAAACCACAGAAAGAAAATATAACAAGAGAGCAACACACAACACGAGATGTACTGAGGTTCACCAGTTTTGGATACTCCTCAAAAATAGACTGTTTGGACTCCCATCCAAATCTAGCCTTTGCAAAGCAACTTTACAATCAATTTACCAGCACCAACTAGAAGGAGCACCAACCCCTGATTTATCTGCACCAACTGAAAGGAGCACCAACCCCTAATTTATCTACACCAACAGAAAGGAGCACCAACCCCTAATTTATCTACACCAATAGAAAGGAGCACCAACCCTTAATTTATCTACACCAACAGAAAGGAGCACCAACCCCTAATTCCAAGCACCAACTTGGACTGCAATTTTGAAACTATATTTCTGACATAAAGATGCCTTCGCTTATACAAGACCCTGACTGGTTTATTGCTAACCCAACCTCTCTCGCTATTCACCAAAACACCACACACACTTGTGGCTCTACTTACTACACTTTTATTGCCCTCTTATAGACCCCTTAGCTGCGCTTCTTTACTGCACTCTTATGGCTCTCATGGCTCTGCTTAACGCTCTCTTACGACACTCTTCCAGCCCTCTTTTTGCAACACTTTCACACTTTCACAACAGCACTTTTCCTCTCTGCAGTAGTAATTAATTCTTTGCGCAAACCTACTTTTATAACCATATTGTATCTTTGTAACTCCAGTTGTAACTCCTTTCATTTCTCATGTGCCACTTGTCAGTTGTAATGCCTTCTAACTGTAACTGCTTTTGTATATATATAGGGTAGGCTTTTCATCAAACACGATGCATGTTACGAGTTGACACATATACCCCTACCATGATTGTTCATCTTCTCGGTCATGACTGTTCGTATTCTTTTTTGTGCATGCATGCATATTCGATTCTATTTATACGACTGTTCTATTTCTCTTTATTCGACTATTCTTTTATTAGTTGCATGATTTTCTTTTGTAACGACCCCTGTAACTGTTGCATAACTTTAGTTAACGGTCACATCTTATTTTGGCTGGGTTCTATTTTTAGCTCATGCCAAAACGACCTGTCACAAAATCACGACACTTCTACCTCTTTGTCCACTTCTCGGCTTGTACTCGCAAAAACACATGTCGCGATATCGCAACACTTTTGCCTTCTTGCTACTCTTCCTGGCTTCAACCAGCGAAAACACATGTCGCAAAATCGTGAAACTTTCACCTTCTTAATTTCTCTCTCCTCCTTTAGTCGTGAAAATGCGACATGTCACGATATCGCGACACTTTCTCTCCTTTGCTATTTCTCTTGCCTTCGGGTCGCAAAAACCTGACATGTCACAATATCGCGACACTTTTTATCCTTAACTTTTTCCTTTGCCTTTGGGTCATGAAAACCCGACATGTCGCGATATCGTGACACTATTTCTCCTTAGTGCTTTCTCTTGCCTTTGGGTCACGAAAACCTGACATGTCACGATATCGCGACATTTTTTCTCCTTAGCGCTTTCTCTTGCCTTCGGGTCATGAAAACCCGACATGTCGTGATATCGTGACACTTTTTCTCTCGGACTCTCTCTCCTGCAATATGTCATGAAATCATGACACTTTTTTTTTGGACTCTCTCTCCTGCAACATGTCACGAAATCGCGACACTTTTCCATCTGTTCAATCTTCCTTGCAATATGTCATGAAATCATGACACTTTTTCGTTCGGACTCTCTCTCCTACAACATGTCGCGAAATCGTGACACTTTTTCATCCGTACAACCTTCCTTGCAATATTTCACAAAATTGTGACACTTTTTCGTCCGTACAACCTTCCTTGTAATATGTCACAAAATTGTGACAGTTTTTCTACTTGCCTTTCTCTTTTCCAACATGTCATGAAATCATGACAGTTTTGCTTGCTTGCACTGTTTCTCCGAACATGTCACGAAATTGTGACAGTTTTGCTTGCTTGCGCTTTCTCTCCGAACATGTCGTGAAATCGTGACACTTTTTCTTCCTTGCATTTTCTCTTCGCTTTGGACCGCGAAAATGCAACATGTCATGAAATCATGACACCTTTTTCTCTCTCCTATTTCACTTTGCTTTGGCCCACGAAATGAAACATGTCACGAAATCGCGACACCTTTTTCTCTCTCCTCTTTCTCTTTGCTTTGGCTCGTGAAAATGAAACATGTCGCGAAATCGTGACACCTTTTTCTCTCTCCTCTTTTTCTTCAAACATGTCGCGATATCGCGACAATTTTTCTTTCTTGCCAACATGTCACGAAATCGTGACACCTTTTTCTCTCTCCTATTTTTCTTCAAACATGTCGGGATATTGCGACAGTTTTTCTTTCCTGCCAACATGTCACAAAATCGTGACACCTTTTTCTCTCTCCTATTTTTCTTCAAACATGTCACGATATCGTGACAGTTTTTCTTTCTTGCCAACATGTCACGAAATCATGACACCTTTTTCTCTCTCCTCTTTTTCTTCAAACATGTCATGATATCGCGATAGTTTTTCTTTCTTGCCAACATGTCACGATATCACGACAATTTTATTCCTTGTGATTTTCTTTTGATTTTTAGCATATGGGCCACTTCTATCTTTTGGAAAACCACTGCTTTGAAGAACCTCTTAACTCCTATCCACTGCATCAACCGATTTGTCTGACTGTGTTGACAATAATGACAATACTGTTTCTACACCTTGCTCAACAATCTCCCCCTTTGGAATTGTTGGCAACACACATGCATGTTCCTGTAATACTTCTCCCCATTTGACAATAATACCAAAGGGCTACTGCAGACTCTCCCTAAGTCCATGCACATCATTCTCAGGCACACGTTATGACAGTTAGCAAACATTACAAATATGAGCAAAAAGATAATCAAATATATAAATGCTCCCCTTGAGAATGTGGTCCCTCACTCAGATTTATGGCTGCTATATCTCTATCCGTTGAGACTCTGTCCACTGTACTCTATCAATAGGCTCACTAAGAACCTGCTCTAGCAATCTCACCAAGAACTTGCCCAGATCTCAATGAACATCCCTTTATCACAGACCCTAGTCGAAGCATGTATCAACCAACTCTGTGTAAGCATCAAACACTGTACCACAACTATTTCCCAAAGGCCTTCTCAAAGGCTCAATAAATCATGCTCAAGTAGTACTCAAACTAAACTCAACTATGAATTGCAATCTCAAATCAAATCCACTTCATCAACTTTATCATCGGCACTCTCCATAATTTTCATTGGCCTCTTGACTGCCACCTCCTCCGTGACTAACGACTTTGCCTCGCGTCCATTGTGCAGCTCAATGTCTCTGGTTTCTAATGGCTGCCATGAATGTTTTTATCGCCTGCACAGGTATTGACAGTGGACCGTTACATCTAGCATTGGAACATCAATCTACGTGCAGTCATCAACTCTCAGTATTCTACTTCTTACTAGGACATATGTCAGGGCTACTCAGTGTCTTAGACGAACATTCATCACGTGATTCTAGGGAGCATTTCTCCTCGTTGTGATCAAGGGATTGCTCAGGAAATATCTCGCATTTCTCAAACAATGCAAGACTTTCTTAGTTGCATAGGCATCTTGTCCTCCTTGATGCTTCACCACCTGGGTGCTATTCTCTCAACGTCTCTGCCTTGCATGTGCCATTTGGCACATTTGACCAACTGGGTGCTAGTTCCACTGATTGCTTTGACTCTGGAATCTCTTTGATAATGGCTACTTCTTTAGAGAAAATTAATGCTTTCTTATACCAAACTATGTGCTATATTTTTGGTTAAGAAATGCACGCCTTCCCACTCAAAACATGGATTCTATTTTATCTACAGATTGGAAATGTTATAGGCTTCAAAACCAGCACCTGCCAGCTTATGCTTCCATGACACGTTGACCTATGCTGCATGCTCTATCTTAGATAATGCCTATCAGATGTTGCATCAAAAACCTAGTTGTTCACCATGTTGTTCTGTTGCAACACATCAGTTTGACACTATCTCCACAAACATCTATATGAACTGAAACATATTTTGACAACTATACGACAACTCCCCGACTACTTTCCTTTCATCCTCGAGATAACCACACAAATACATAGGAGCATTAAAATAAAACTTTAACATTGCTCCCCCTGAGGATGTGCTACCTGGAGCTGCTTAGTGCAATAGAGGAGTAATCTACTACAGTCCAAGGAGACATGATTTCCTCTCTTCTTTCTTTCTCCAATATTTCTTGAACTTGGGCTTGAGTTTTTCAACTGTATCCTTGTTTTGAACCTTTTCTTTTTTAGTAGCTTGTGCATGTTTTTCGAGAAATCTTCTATTTTGTCTCATCCTTTTTGGTTGAGATTTTCTTCCCTAAAACTGATTTGATGCAAATGTACTTCTACAGTTTCTTGCAGTGTGCCCAAAATTATGACAGTTATAACATTCTACTGTATAATCCATCAAAGGTGAGAAACCATTTCTATTGGGTGGTTGTCTCTTGTGCATCCTTGATGGATGATTATTTTCCTTTCTTTGATGCACATGATTTCTTCCCTGTTTGTATTGCATTCTTTGTGTCTGATGAAATCTACTGTCTTGTCTTAGATTAGACACAAAAATTCTTGGACAAAACCTTGCTATGTGCCCATGAACATTACTTTTAAAACATTGCACATGGTGTTCAACCGAAATAACAGATGTATTTCTACCAGCATAACTCTCTGATCTATTATTTAATCCACAATAAATTGCCTTGTGACCATAATGGTTGCATCTAAAACAATAGCCATTAAAAGCATTATTATGAATAGAGTGAGAGTGATAGAATCTCTTTTGTTGTGGTTGCTTTGTTGTAGATCTCCTTTGAGATTTTCTTTCTTTTGAAGATTCAGCTTCAAGCTTTTCTTGCTTTGATCCTTTAGCAGTGGATTTCTTCTTCTCTATAGATTTAGAAGATGAAGGTTGTTCAGCTTCATATCCAAGACCAAGCTTGCACATAGGGCTTCTTTTTTGCCTTATCATTTTATCTAGTAGCTTTGTGCTCTTCTCAAATTTGAGATTTGTATTGGCCTCTTCTAGTTGTTTCTTCAATACAACAATCTCCTCTTCTTGTTTGCAGCAAACAATATTTTTCTCATTGATCTATGACCTGAGAGTTTCTTCAATCCTTTTGGACTCTTCTACTTGTAGCTTTAGATCATTAATAACTTTGTTAGATTCCTCTTCACGTTTGCTACATACATCACCTTTATCATCCAGGTGCGACTTCAAGGTTTTTTCTATTTTCTTATCTTTTTGAATTTGTAAGAAGAGATCTTCAATATTATCCCCATATTCTTCCAACTTCTTGGATAGTCTTTTGTTATTTTTTCTTTCTATACCCAATTCTTCAAGTGCAGCGATCAACTCACCTTCTAGATATACTTCAGTCTCAAGGTTTTCATCACATACTTCAGAATTTACTTCTTCAATCTTTTCTAGTTCAATTTTCTCTTCCACGGGAACTAAAACTAACTGAGATGCCTTATTGGAGGAAGATCTATTCTTCTTACCCATTGCATACTAATCCAAGATCAACCCTAGCTGATTTAGCCTGATAAGGGAACCTGGCTCTAATACCAATTGTTAGTCTCACAATGACACTGAGATGGAGGGTGAATCAATGTGGCTCTTTAAAACTTAAAATATTCAACTCTTAAAGCCAAACCAATGAAAGCTTAAAACCACATAAAGCAAATATAACAAGAGATCAACACACAACACAAGATGTACCGAAGTTCACCAGTTTTGGCTACTCCTCAAAAATAGACTATTTGGACTCCCATCCAAATCCAGCCTATGCAAAGCAACAACTTTACAATCAATTTACCAACACCAACTAGAAGGAGCACCAACCCCTGATTTATCTGCACCAACTGAAAGGAGCACCAACCCCTAATTTATCTGCACCAACAGAAAGGAGCACCAACCCCTAATTTATCTGCACCAATAAAAAGGAGCACCAACCCCTAATTTATCTACACCAACAGAAAGGAGCACCAACCCCTAATTTATTTGCACCAATAGAAAGGAGCACCAACCCCTAATTCCAAGCACCAACTTGGACTACAATTTTGAAACTATATTTTTGACATAAAGATGCCTTCGCTTATACAAGACCCTGACTGGTCTATTGCTAACCCAACCTCTCTCGCTATTCACCAAAACACCACACACACTTGTGGCTCTGCTTACTGCACTTTTACTGCCCTCTTATAGACCCCTTAGCTGTGCTTCTTTACTGCACTCTTACGGCTCTCACGACTCTACTTAATGCTCTCTTATGGCACTCTTCCAGCCCTCTTTTTGTAGCACTTTCACACTTTCACAGCAGCAATTTTCCTCTCTACAGTAGCAATTAATTCTTTGTGCAGACCTCCTTTTATAACCATATTGTATCTTTGTAACTCCAGTTGTATCACTTGTCAGTTGTATCACCTTCTAACTATAACTGCTTTTGTATATATATAGGGTAGGCTTTTCATCAAACACGATGGATGTTATGAGTTGACACATACCCCTACCATGACTTTTCGTCTTCTTGGTCATGACTGTTCGTATTCTTTTCTATGCATGCATGCATATTTGATTCTATTTATACGACTGTTCGATTTCTCCTTCTTCGACTGTTATTTTATTAACTGCATGATTTTCTTTTGTAACGGCCCCTGTAACTGCTACATAACTTCAGTTAATGGTCACATATCTTATTTTGGCTAGGTTCTATTTTTAGCTCATGCCAAAATGACCTGTTGCAAAATCATGACACTTCTGCCTCTTTGTCCTCTTCTCGGCTTGTACCCACGAAAACACATGTCACGATATCGTGACACTTTCGCCTTCTTGCTACTCTTCTCGGCTTCAACCAGCGAAAACACAACATGTCGTGATATCGCGACACTTTTGCCTTCTTACTTTCTCTCTCCTCATTTAGTCACAAAAATTTGACATGTCGCGATATCGCGACACTTTCTCTCCTTTGCTCTTTCTCTTGCCTTCGGGTCGCGAAAACCTGACATGTCGCGATATCATGACACTTTTTCTCCTTAGATTTTTCTCTTGCCTTCGGGTCGCGAAAACCCGACATGTCGCGATATCGTGACACTTTTTCTCCTTAGCGCTTTCTCTTTCCTTTGGGTCACGAAAACCCGACATGTCGTGATATCATGACACTTTTTCTCCTTAGCACTTTCTCTTGCCTTTGGGTCGTGAAAACCTGACATGTCGCGATATCATGACACTTTTTCTCTTAGACTCTCTCTCCTGCAATATGTCACGAAATCGTGAAACTTTTTCTTTCGGACTCTCTCTCCTACAACATGTCATGAAATCGTGACACTTTTCTGTCCGTTCAACCTTCCTTGCAATATGTCACGAAATCACAACACTTTTTCGTTCGGACTCTCTCTCCTGCAACATGTCACGAAATCGCAACACTTTTTCATCCGTAAAACCTTCCTTGCAATATGTCACAAAATCGTGACACTTTTTTGTCCATACAACCTTCCTTGCAATATGTCATGAAATCGTGACACTTTTTCTACTTGCTTTTCTCTCTTCCAACATGTCACGAAATCGTGATAGTTTTGCTTGCTTGCGCTGTTTCTCCGAACATGTCATGAAATCGTGACAATTTTGCTTGCTTGCGCTTTCTCTCCGAACATGTCATGAAATCGTGACACTTTTTCTTCCTTGCATTTTCTCTTTGCTTCGGACAGCAAAAATGCAACATGTCACAAAATCGCGACACCTTTTTCTCTCTCCTCTTTCGCTTTGCTTTGGCCCACGAAAATGAAACATGTCGCGAAATCGCGACACCTTTTTCTCTCTCCTCTTTCTCTTTGCTTTGGCCCACAAAAATGAAACATGTCGCGAAATTGTGACACCTTTTTCTCTCTCCTATTTTTCTTCAAACATGTCACGATATCGTGATGCTTTTTCTTTCTTGCCAACATGTCGCAAAATTGCAACACCTTTTTCTCTTCTTCTCTTTTTCTTCAAACATGTCGCGATATCGCGACAATTTTTCTTTCTTTCCAACATGTTGTGAAATTGCGAGACCTTTTTCTCTCTCCTCTTTTTCTTCAAACATGTCGTGATATCGCGACAGTTTTTCTTTCTTGCCAACATGTCGCGAAATCGCGACACCTTTTTCTCTCTCCTCTTTTTCTTCAAACATGTCGCGATATCGCGACAGTTTTTCTTTCTTGCCAACATGTTGCGATATCGCAACAATTTTCTTCCTTGTGATTTTCTTTTGATTTTTAGCATATGGGCCACTTCTATCTTTTGGAAAACCACTGCTCTGAAGAACCTCTTAACTCCTGTCCACTGCATCAACCGATTTTCTGACTGTGTTGACAACAATGACAATACTGTTTCTACACCTTGCTCAAAAAACTCACTAGGAAGAATATGCCCATACCTTTTTTGTATGTAGAAGTGACTTTAGAAAACCTATATTAATCACAATTTTCTTCTTTTCGATTCCAATGGTTAGACACAACAATTATACTTCAACAATTTCCAAAATATTCCTTGGACATAAAATAATCACAACTCAATTTATGCCTTATTGCTCCCTTTTAAAAATAACATCCATCATACCATTTTAAATATAATTTACTTGATACACCTTATAAACTCCGAATTAAAATAATATCCAACACCATAAAAATATCAACCAAAACACCTTAAAATCTTTTCAAATGTTTGAGCACACAATATTAAAAATTTAATTTTACAAGAACCCTTATAACTCCTTTAGCAACCTTAGAACCACTTTAAATATGAAAAAATTAATTTTTAAATGCCCAAACTATATTTCTAAAAACTTTGGCGAGTAATTTCCAAGCATACATTATACTTCCCACAAAAGGAGATTTTGCGAGATTCAATCTGCATTCTCCTCTAGCCTAAGTGCCTTAGATCTTGGGAGCCCACCGTGTGGGCTACTAATGTCCATGTGAAAGAAGGTATAGTGTCTTCCTCTTATGCCTTCACTCATCGTATATTCCTCTCTAAATGTGGACACTCCTTTCCTTGCTTTGGATACAACACAATTCATATAGCTCTCAATTCTAAAGCTCGCATTAATTCCCAAATATGGTAAGTATGGTAGGGTGTGAGTTCCCCCATTTTATACATACTTTTAATTTCTCCTTACATCAGCAATGCTTTATTCGAAATAAAATTTTGAATTTCAAATTTGATAACCCACCTTAGGGTTTTTAACCTTAGCTTAAATTAATTTATAATTAATAATTATTTTAAATAACTTTAAAAGTTAAGTAAATTAACTAATAAATTAATTTCAAATTAATTTGTAATTAATTTTAAACTTCCTTGGCATAGTATTATAAAATAATATTATAATATTATTTATTTGGGCTTTTTCTTGCACTTTGGACCTCATCTGACTTTCGTGAACTGGGTCTTGAAACTGAAACCGAGACGGATGCTTCCAACTGAAACTACCAATTACTAGTGCTAAAATTTTGACATCAATGACCACTCTTGACATCAATGATAACTTATCACTCAAAATGTCCAACATATGCATCAGAGTATTTGATGTTATCTTCTTTGCTTTGGCCCTACAGGGGAGGGAGAGGAACATCAAGCCTATTGTGTGGTATTTGAATGTCATCCACCCTACTTCAATAAGATGCTACAAGATATTCTATTTTTGGTCCATGATCCATGTAGGCCCCACAAGGTGTATCTTGAACTAGCCTACAAAGAGGGGTAAGCATCTGTGGAAGGTGATCTATGTTCATCCTAGGAGGCAAGTCCCTATCCTAGGAGGTCAAGGAGGCAACATTGGTTAGGCCTAGGAGGCCTATCTTGATTGAAATTAGGTTGCTTCTGATGGACCCCTTATCTATGGGTACTTGGGATAGGAAACCTCTCATGTAAGGTCTTTTGATAAAAATCATAGGTTTGTTGTTCAATTTTTTCCTTTTCTAATTGATGCAAGCAGTCCAAGCATTCTTTATTCCACCGAAGCTTCTTGAATTGTGCTTGGAATTTAGCATATCTATTGATTGCTTTATTATTTGCTTTGTCGTACGGGGGTCTAGGAGCCCTATCAGTATCACCCTGAGGCCTATCTCATTCAGGATGATCTAAAATATTGATTATGAGATTCCCTTGATCGAGGGAAGTCATGTTCACTTGAGGTTAAGTCCTAGACAAGCATTTCCTTTACTCAGATGGTACAGAGGCACATCGTGCTTGTGTAGCGTAATGGGCTTGAGGATAATAAAGGATTTTCTCATGCCTTCCTTCATTGATGAGGAAGGGAAGGGTTGAGTTTGCTCATACTGAGTGATGAGTATCATACTCATCTTGGTACTTAGATTGTTGTAACCTATTAGGGTGGTTTAGGGGCAAAGTTTGATCATTTTGCCCAGCCCAGTGTGTGTACTCTTGCTCTTACCCATAGGTGGGTATGGTAGACCTAGAAGGCACACAAATGCATGGTATTGCTCTATCTGGTAGTGCCTCAATGTGCAATTTTTGTTCTTAAAATAAGGTGTGTTAAGTGTCTAAATATTAGGAGTATGTTCTTGGATTATGATCAAAATCTATAGGGGTGTCCCACATAGGGGTCCCTTGTAGGTGGAGTTCTTGACTAGCTATTCAGGTACTTGGGTAAGTAGGAGGCCACAAAGGAGGTATTACCATGTCCTTAGAGCTAAATCAAAGATGACTCGTGTCTCCTTGTCTACTCTCTGCAGTTTTCACCCTTGAACAGGCTTGACTATGGGTACACACCATTGCTATCTCCTACCAAATCCTAGGTAATTATATCCTTTAAATTTTTTAATAATGCAGTACACAAGAATTGAAACACGCAATAAGATAAGTGTTTATATCTTTTAAATATTTATGTGTGTTTTGATTTGTTGTTTGCAAGGAAACTTTGTGTCACGTGTTTTTCTCTTGTTGGATGATATTCTTTGTTAAAGGGATTTCACCTATATACTTGCAACTCAAAAACTGAAAGTGAAAGTCCAGTCATGTAAACCCACCAAAGTATAGAGATAAAGCCCATACCTAGTTAGGGAGCATAGGTCATACCACTTCTCACCCAGTTCACCTACAGTTAGTGATATACCTCTCCAAAGAGAAATATGTGCTATATCCCACAGGCTATGATAGATCTTGGAGCTGGCCTTGGTCAAAAATAGGGTTCATAGGATTTGAGCCAACAGGTGGAGATGAAGCCCGCTATCATTGGTCTCTACTAGTGGTTGGTGATGAAATCCAACTCACTAGTGTTCAAAATGTGACGTGGTGTGTGTGGTTCCTTTTATGTTTAAATAAAGTAAAACAAGAGAGCACTCAATGAATCTTCACTAAATGCAAGAAAATAATGTTTCACTTTTAGAAATGTTAGATAAAAGCGAACCTACAAAATGCATGTCCTAAATGATAACCTACCCATTAGGTAGGTCACAAGAAATCAGACCACTCATATGCATTCCTACTTAATTCTTTTTTATTTTTATTTTTTTTTGTTCTTTTTGCAATTATAGAAAAATGAAATCTACCTTTCAAGAAAACAAGGGAAGTGAAGAAAAACCAAAACCAAATTTAAACTATTTTGAACAGTAAAATTGCAAAGTGAAGTTTTAGGTACTTACCTTGATAGCCTAAGATGCTGATGTTTTTGGAAATTTGAGTAGAAAACCTTCTATTTTGTGGCCATCCTAGGGTGGGACTGCTGCAAATTTGGGATTGTACTTGCCTGGGATGACTGTTGTGGCCATCCCTAGGTGTTCCAATTAGGGAATCATGGGCCATTTTAGGCCAAACGACCAAAACCTACAACATTTAAAGGACAAAAATAAGGTCAAAAATTGCAAAAATGAAACGATATAGGGGTCCCACTATGATCGTCATTGTAGAGAGGAAAAATGGTGCACCTAATAAGGGTAAATGAGATGCATATATTGTTCTACTTTATCTAAGCACTACGAAAGTGACACTTAAAGCAAGAATAAAATGAAAAATATATGAAAGAAATGGGCAGGTCTCCTTATATTAATATAAATTTTAAATATGTGGTTACAAAATTTCCCCTTGAGGGCTCTCAATTGATACACTCATTACAAAACTCAAAGGATCAAATCCTTCTAGAAATCCAAGGCACGCTTGCAGTATCTTCCTTTCATTCACAATTGAAGAGCGAGTTTTTGATGCCACCACAATGTGTTATATCATTATTCTAACTTGATGATTCTTCCTCATGTGCTCTGATTCCTGGATCTACACACAAGAAACTAAAATTAGTTAATAGCATATGTGTATTAATATGAAACCGTGAAGGTGTATGCATCAATGAGCTTGAAAGAAGAAAAGTGCAATAGATTGTTCAAAATTGTTCCAAATGCTACTAAACTTAGATTCATGCATATTATGTGCTCTGTAAGTGATCTAATTAAAAATAGTAAGGAAATTATGCTCATATTTGTGGCCATCCCGGGGTGAGCCATTCAAGCCTGCAAAACACAAAAAGCATGATAACAGAAGCAAAACAACTCCAAATTACACCAAATTTTAATAGAGAGCATATAATCTAATCTAGAATTGATCTATGTAAAACCAATGGATAAGTTATAATCTAATTTGTAGTCATACTAGGGTGAGCCATTTAGGACTCATAATTTGGGGTTCATATTGGGGTGGTACGATCACCAAAAATGGTAGTTTTTACCACCAATTCCTCTGGGATTGGGTCTAAATTACTCCTAGGGGTTTTATAATCAAATTTGAGTACCTGATTCACTCAAATGGGTCGGTTTTGTAAATATATTGCACCTTTTGTAATCACTTGAAAATATCCTTTGCTCGATGGAGATATCAAGGGAAAACACACAATAAATTGGGGATAAATCTCAGTAGCATTTCATGGTGAAATATTGCAAAGACTCCTCTTTGAAATTGGATGGAATTGATCCACTTTATAGCCCAATAGGGCATATGGTCAAATGGGCATGCGAGGCCATATGAGGCAAGTGTTACCATTTTTCCAAAGCTTGCCATGTGTTGGAGCGGGAAGGAATCTCCATTTTGGGCCTTCAATTTGTAACTTGTCATGATATTTATGCACCCTTAGATTGACACGCTAGAATAGGTAAGGTAAATGGTAGTTTATGGGTTCCATTTGTCCTACACTTTACTTTTTGAGGGTCTAATACCATGGCCATACCACCTAGGAATGGCTGGTGGTGGTCGTCCTTGGGTGGGATGACCATGAACTGTGGTCATCCTAGGGTGGGATGACCATGCCTACATGGCCCAAAATTTCCTAAAAGTGGGGTAGATTCTTTCAAAAGTGGTTAGGACCACTATGTAACCTCTGAAGGTTGCCCAAGAGGGACATATGGTGTCAATTATAACTTGTCTTGGTCGTCTAATTGGATTGACATAATTTTAGTGTCTAAAGGACCTTTCCTTAATATCTTGAATATTCAACTATGGAATTTTTGCAATGAGGTATCTTTCTTAAATCTCCTAATTTTGCTACTTTTGAAATCTACAATAGGATATTTGCTAGTCCTTCTCAATCTTCAATATTTCAAATCTAGAAGTTCTTCAATGGGATCTTTTGTGGGTCTCTTCAACTTCTTCAATGTGAAGTTTTCAATTTTCAATGGATATCTCCAATCTCCAATCTTCTCTTGGACTTTGTTCCTTAAGTATTTTCTTTCTTAAATGGAATCTTCTTTCTTGGACCTCCTTTTTGATATACAATATTCAATGTGGATTCTTTGGTCTCCTTCTTTCCCTTAATCTTCAATATGCAATCTAAAACTCCTTAAATAATACCTTTTGCCTTAGGCCTCCAAATCTTCAATATCTAAATTTTTTCTTAAGGTACTCGATTGATTCTAAAGAAGATATTATTCCTAGCTCTATTGTAGGAAGCTTCCTAACTTTATTTGAATCTTATTTTTCTACAACAAAGTATTATAGAAAATATAATAAAAATTTGAAATCTTGAGATAATGAATCTTCACTAGTTTATTTATCAATATAGTGGAATAAATGTTGAGTCCTAGTCTTCATGAGTTTTTCTGCAACTCTATGGAATGACTTTAGCCAAATATAATTTTTAGAAATTCTAAAAATGATATTTTCTATCTCCTCTCAATGTCTCTTGTGGCTCTTCATATTTCCTATCGATCTACCATGTGCTCTGATACCACTGTTAGCTTTTGATGATATATATTAAAATAAATGCAACCACAAGATGTAAAATGAACAAGCAATGATAACTATATTATAATAGTACTATAATATGTATAAAAATTATATGATAAAATTCTACAATAACTAAAAAATATGCCATTAAATAAAGCTCATGAAAATAGTACAAAGTAATATAATGGAAGACATGAACACTCCATACATACATGAAGGATCTACGTTGTACTACTCACTATTACTACTAATGCAACTAGTCACTATTTTGTCTCCAATCACACACACACTCTCTCTCTCTTTCTCTTCTACCTCAAAGGCATATATATAGGTAGATAAGTCCCTTGACATTTCATCTACCTAACCTATGACTCATGTACATGTGGACTACATGCACATTTACATCATTGCATATTCTTTTTTTTGGTAGATAAGATACTATAGCATTAATACCGGGTTTTATAGGTTGACCCAAAACCTTTTACAAAAATTAGCCCAAGGTTGATGAACATGTCCTTACTAAGGATCCTATATATGTAAAATATACATGTCGCCAAATCCATTACATCCGGTAAGGCACATAGCCTGTTATCAAAAAGAAACTTCCCATACAACATTTTGGGTATACCCCGAGAAAACACACCTGCATCATAATTACAAAAAAAGAAACAGACATAGATCCCTTCCTTGAAATAGTGGAGAAACAAAAAGTTGCAGACACACATAGCAAAGTACTAAAAAAACTCCCACAAGCTCTATATTGACAGTTACTCTTAATAATTCTTTGGTAATTTATTTCTTCCATATATGACATGCTTTGGGACCACATCCCGTCTTGGCCAATCAGCCTTGGAGAAGTGAACCTGCTGGCTATATTTATGGCGGTGGCTATCTGGTGGTCCACGTGGCTCTGGTTCGAAGTCTTATATTTTTGTTTCTTTCTTGCCCTGTGATTATCAACCAACCTTAAATTACTAAGATGACTAGGAGTCATGTTATTTGACATGTGACTATCCCATTTAGTCTTTGTGGTATTTCCAAGAAGCATCCACCAAGACTGATAGCTCGAATAATTTTTATTGTGAGTCAATTTCAAAAAAGATATGGGAATACTCATAGCCTTTGAACTTATAGTGCCTTCCCTGTTGGTAAATTTGACTATCATTCTTGGCATTCTTGTTGAATAAGCTCATCTACTTCACTCGAAACATCATGTTCCCATTTGAAAAGTCTGTCACCATCGACACCCAAATTGGCTAGCTTATCAACAACTTTGTTAGCTTCCTGAAATACATGTTTGGCTTTTCTGTCTTGTCTTCCCTAGAAAGGGATCCTAGCCTCTTCAAAAATTGTTTTAACACTCAAAGGAGGTGTTTTCCAATTATTGAGGAGATTTATAACATGCATAGAGTCTCCTTCTATGATCAAATTGCCTTCTAAGTCTTGAGTCATTTGAAGGCCTCTCCACATAGCTCTAGCTTTAGCTTCATTGTTCGTCCTTGTTCCCAAATATTTAAAAAATGCAAGCATCATATTCCCATTATGATCTCGCACAATGTCACCAGCGCCTGCTCTGCCAAGATTATCCTTAGCTACTTCATCAAAATTAAGCTTAAACCAACCCGTAGGAGGTGAGGACCACTTAACATTGGAATTGGGGTTGACTACCCTAGGCACAGACTCATCTAACAAGGTTAAGCTTAAATATTGAGTAATCATGGTCTCCTACGTATGAGGTTTATGGCTATCAAAAGGGATAAGGTTCACATTCTCATTGGTAAATGATAGGATCCTGGCAATGATAGTTTGATGATCATGAATAGACTCATTAAAGACTTTATAGTTCCTTTCTAACCACACTTGCCAAATATAGTGATTGAGACAAATTTTCCACATGTATCTAAGTATTTGGATTGAAATGGGGCAAGGCCACTGGAAAAACAAATCAATTACGGTGGCTGGTTTAACCTAGGAAATATTGAAGGCTTGAAAAACTCCACTTCGGATAGTCAAGGAAAAAGGGCACTCAAGGAAAATGTGATAAATGGTCTCCCAATTAGCCCTACAAAGATGACAGTGATTAGTGATACAAATACCTTTATGCATCATATTATCAATGTTTAGAATTCTTCCTTAGATAACTAGCCATAAAAAGACTACAATTTTTGGAATTAAATTTGTTATCCAAACTAAGTCCTTTTGGAGGACAAAATTCTCATCATCAAGCAGAAGCTTGTAACCTTATTTAATAGTGAACTGTCTATTTTTTGTAGGAGCCCAAGTCACTTGATCTTCCTTGGGTCTCATGGGGATAAACTGTTGCCCGAGAATGTTACAAAGATCATTTTTTCCATTTGAAATCCCTGAATCCTTATTTGTTTCCACTTCATTCTGCCTCTATCCTCAACCATATAATCGGAGACTTTTTTGCCAATGAGTTCTTCTATGAAATATCTAATTTGAGCTAAGTTAGGATATTCCATCAGTGGTTAGTCCTTAGCCCACCTATCATTCCAACAATTTATCCTCTCACCATTGCCTAAAACCCATATTAAACCTTTTTTGATGATTTCCTTACAATTGAGAATTGCTTTCCAAAAAGTAGAACCTCTGATTGGAACTGAGTCACTTAGAAATTCCATATTTTGAAGATACTTTCATTTTATGATAGCTGTCCATTAATTTTCTTCACCAAAAATGAGGCACCATGCCTACTTAGCTAGTAAATCTAAATTCATATGAACAATTCTCCTCAGATCTAAGCCCCCATTTTCCCTACAAGGTGTATCCTTTTTTTCTCCTCTAATACAATCCATAAAAATTATTTTTGGAGTTTCTCAAATTTCTAGAAAACCTTCATAGGATCTTTGAAAACAGAGAGGAAATAAACTGGAATGCTCTGAAAAGAGGCCTTAGTGAGGGTCAGCTTTCCTACTTGAGATAGAAGATGACCTTTCCATCCACCAAGTTTTTTTTAATTATTTCAATAAACCTATCCTACATTGACTCTCTCGTAGAACCAATGAAAAGAGGGAGACCAAGATACAAAGTAGAGAGGTTTTCTATATCACACCCTAAAATTTTTGCAATCGTTCCTTACCTCTAAATGGTGGTGTTCAAGAAATATAACATGCTTTTACTAAAATTAACTTTCTGACTAGTAGCATCCTCGTAGATTTGTAGGATGTATTTAATTATTTTTGTCTCAACCACCAAAGCCTTAGTCAATAGAAGGGTGTCATCAATGAATTATTGGTGAGAAATAGCCCTAGTGAGAGATGTTGTCTTGATTCCTGATATTAGCCTTGAACTGAAAGCATTTTTTATGGTTCTGCGTAAATATTCTACCATAATGATGAATAACATGGGGCTGATAGGGTCCCCCTTCCGAATTCCTCTACGACTTTGAAAGTAACCAGTAGTTGTTCCATTAACCAAAATTGAGAACCATGCTTTAGAAATACATTCTTTGATCAAATTAACCCATTGGTGGTGAAAACCAAACTTAAGGAGGACAACAATCAGAAAGTCCCAATTTAGCATGTCAAATGCTTTGTTCATATCAAGCTTGAGGGTAAAAACAGACCTGTTAGTCTTATGAGCAGAGTGCAGAGCTTCATGAACTGTGATAACTCCATCCAAGATTGACCCACCCTGGACAGAGCTTCCCTGGCATGGATCTATGATGTGGGGTAGAACATCTTATTCTATTTGCAATGGCTTTAGTTAGGATCTTGTAAGAAACATTGCACAAACTAATTTTCCTGAAGTCAGCCATAGATTCAGGGGTTTTCTTCTTAGGAATTAGAGAAATAAAAGTAGAGTTTAGACCTTTTGGGATATTATTGATTTCTTGGAATTCTCTAATAGCATAAATTACATCCTCACTTACGATGTTCCAAAAATCTTGATAAAAATGAGGGGGAAAGTCATCGGGTCCCGGGGATTTGTCTAGCTCCATGCTAAACAAGGCTTCATTAATTTCCTCATCAAAAAAGGGAGATAGAATCTTAAGGTTTATATCCTCATTTATTATTCTAGGAATGGATTGCAAGAGAATATATTTGTCCTCCTCATTGCACTGAGATTCCTAACCAAGGATAGAATTGAAATAAGTTACTACCTCCTTTCTTATTTATGTTAAGTCCTGAGTAATAGAACCATATGATTTTTTTTTTATCTTGTTATTGCTTCTGTTTCTAAGCGTGGTGACATGAAAAAACTTGGAATTTGAATCTCCATATTTCAACCAAAGAGCCCTTGATTTTTGCCTCCAATATATTTCTTCACAGGCCAAAATGTTATGAAACTCTGCTAGTTTTGTTCGTTCCTCCTACATAGTAGTTCATTAGCATCACCATGTTGAATCCTCTAATAAATTATCTTCAAAATTTCAACAAACTATTTTTTTATTTTCAAAGAGGTTCTCAAATACCACTTTGTTCCAATTTTGAAGCTTTTCCTTAACAAAATTTAATTTGCCAGCAAGTTTAAAAGTTGCACTACTCCTGACAGGATGCTGCCACCACTAAATTAAGTTATATTTGAAACTGGAATATTTGATCCACATAGATTGAACTCTAAAAGGTTTCTTTAAGGACAGAGAGTTAGGGATCTCCAAAAAATGATATTATGATTAGAGGTAATTTTAGGAAGGGTTTGTAGGGTAGAATCACCGAACAGAGTTGTAGCCTCCTTTGATAGAAAAAACCTATCAAGCCTTTCTTGAATGAGATGACACCCTATCCATCGATTGCTCCAGGTATAATTTGCTCCTCTAGGTTTTACATCCATCAACATGTTGGAGTTCACAAATTTATTGAACTCATCCATGCTATTGATAGGTGGTCCATTTCCACCCATTGTGTATGAAGGGTAAAGAGGAGTGTTAAAATTCCCAGCTAGAATCTAGGGAACATTATAGAAGATTTCACTCAGATTTCCTAAGTACTCCCACATTAGAACTCTCCCTTGAATTAAATTCAGGGCATAAATATTTGAAAGGATCCACAATCTATTGTTGTTTATTTCCTTAAATAAAACACTAAGAACCCTGTCAACTTTCTAAATAATGGTGCCTTCTACTATCCGGGGATCCCACAAAGTCATAAGGCCTCCAGACGCTCCTCTGGATGATTTGCAAACCATATACCCTTGATTCCAGATTTTTTTGCTACTTTTTTTGATTGAATCTCATCATTTTTTATTTCTTGCAACATGATAATAGTTGGATTCACTTGATTTCTTATTGCACTGACTTCCTTGTGTTTGGGCAAGCCATTGAGGCCTCTCACATTCCATGAGAGGAACTTCATTTAGATTGTTTGGGATTTATTCCTCTCCCCCTACCTTGAGGGGATTTTCCTAATTTGTTGTCTTCAGAATCCAAATAACCTATTGAAACAAGATTCTTTGTTTTCCATTGGTAATGTCATTATCAATTTTAATTTTTTGATGCTCAACATTTGATATTCTCCCTATTATTTTTTCACTGTCAAAAACTATAGGAGACTTCACAGTGCTCTTGGTTTGTTTATGAATAAATTGGGGGGAGACAATTTGTTGCAGAATCATACTGCCATATTACTCAGTCTGAAGAGTTTCACATATCTCCACCCCTACATCCAAATATTCTCATTTTTTCCTGTATTCCCCTGTTTTGTGGGATGACCCCTCAGTAGGATTCACTTGGATCCTAGTGATGATGTTAGGGAGATGAGATTTTTTATTTTCCAATGCCTTAACTTTCTTCCTAAGTTCTCCAAAATTAGGGTTTGGTTTTGGGATGCCCACTAGGCTTGAAGTATTTTTAGCATTGGGGTTTAAGGATCCAGACTTGGATGAGGATTCTAGAGATCAAGCATTAGGGTTTGGATTTGTGATGCCCATGGGACTTACAGTAATTTTAGCATTAGGTTTTGAGGATCCTGACTTGGATAAGGATTCTAGAGAGTAATAAAGGTTAGCTTGAAGGTTATGGGCTTCCATGTCTTTCGATAATCCTCCTACTCCCATATTGGATAGAATTGAAAATTTATTTGAAACTAGAGGATTGGAACTTACCTGAGTATTTTGGTTTCCAAAAACCTGTTGTTTTTCTTTGTTTTGTTGGGACCCTACACCCTCTCTTTTATTTTTTTGGTAGACATAGTTTGCCTGATTGAAATCGCCTCTGTAAGGGAAACTCCTCAAATTTCCTTTGTCTAGAATTCCCTGCTTCTTCTTTTCTCTATTCATTACCAGGTTAGGGCACTGATTGCATATATGTCCTTGATTTTTACATTATGCATAGAATTTTGGTATGTTCTTGTATTCTACCAATTGTTTTCAATAGTATTCTCCATACTCTAGCTCCACAAACCTTGGCAATTCATTATCCAAATTAGAATTTACGTAGATTCATGCATGCGTCATCCTTGTCCTGGCCAAGGTCACATGGTCAATGGACATCAGATCCCCTATAGTTCTAGCTATGCCCTGCAACCAATATTCATTGAAGAACTGGGCAGGTAGACTTGGGAGACAAACCCAAATAGGGGTAATGTTAATAATTTACTTTTTAGGGTCAAAATATTCACCCCATCATCTGAGAAAAATGCTCCTTTTGCCAAAAAACCAAGGACATCCTATTAAAATACGGTTAGCATCCTCCATATTGTTAAAATGGATAATGAAGAACCCTTGAATTAGAGCTTCCAACTCCAAACTGCCTACCGGTCAGCATTTACCCATCGCCCAAGCCTTGATAGTCTCCATGTCTAACATACCTCCCAAAAAATTGCCTACTAGGGAGAATTCTTCCATTGAAATAAAAGGGTTCATGGAACTTGTCGGGACTGAAATTTTATTATTTACTGGAACTAGGGGTGGAAGAGAGATAACCTCCTTTATTTTTCCTCTAAGATTCTCAGCAAAAGACAACCACTTCTTGGGCCTCGCATTGTCCTTCGTATCCTTTTCATCGAGGTCTTTCTAAGGAGAGTCGGGCCCCTGTGTGATGCCTACCTCCAAATCTACTACAACCTGACCACATTCCTCTGGATCCTCGCTTGATCCATGCTCGAGGTTCCCACCCACCCCTTCCATACCTACTCTACCTCTACCACCTTGGCTGAGATTCCTACCCAAAAAATTTAAACCCTCACTCCCGCTGCACCCGCTAAACCTTAGCTCACTCATTCCTAATGATGCAATGCGATAGAGATGACATATTCATGGAAGAAGAATAGTTGCAAAAAAAAACTCATGAAGACTAGAACTCGACATTCATACCACTAGATTGACAAATCAACTAGTGTGTAGCAATTTGCAAGTACATCATTGCATATTCTAACACTTGTGCATTTATTACATTTCATGAAGTAACTACTCAAACCTTACTCTAAGGTAAAATCCTACTCTAGTTATGTACAAATTCATTAGGAGAATAAAAATCTCCCTCTATTCATTAAAGAGATGAGAGATGACCCAAGACAAAATTTATATTCTTAAGAGTCTTACGATTCTTTGTTGTTTACCTTCAAATTCTTCTATTCAACTTCACTTTTATTATCTAAACCACTTAATTCTTTTGTTAATATATTTTTTTGTGTTTTATATATTTTTTTAATGATTATTTAAAACATTTTTCTTTTATTCTTTAAAACCCAATTTTATTATTCATAAACAATAACATACATTTCAGATTTCAAATTCCAAGCTATCGATCTACTTGCTTTTAAAATCTTTTTCTTTTCCTTATTTATAGCAGTTTTCTAACCAATAAGGTGTAGAATAACATAACTAACAAAACGTTCTCTACAAAGTCTTCACTTAAATGAGTAATACCTACAACCACATTTTTTATAGATGGATACAAAATCAGCTGTTGGTAGTTGCCCTGCAATAACATCAATGCGAATTTGTCTCATTTGAACAGATACAGTTTTTGCACAGTTGTTATGTCTATCAAATCTCCATTATTGATCCTAAGGAAGTGATGAATTATTTAAGAGTTAAGAAAGCCTTCATGCATGCATGCATATTCAGAATGGATATTATTGTCGAGTTTGTCGTCACATCCGACATTACACATTTTTATGAGCATGAAATAAAACATAGCCAGAAGATTCGTATGGAGAGGCGCAAACGAAGGAACTTCTCTTCGTGCAATCCACGTAATTCAGAAATCTAAAACATTCTCCATCACACAATTTTCTTCTCCTACAGCTCTCAAAACTATATCGATGATATCATCCTGCGTAAGGTCTTTCTGGAAGTGGGGACCCTTTAACTGAAACGAAAGTCTGTGTTGTCGAGGAGCTGTATTTTCATCAATAATTAGATGTCCGTTTTACGGCAATGAAAGTAGGAAGCTGTCATTCCAGAAGGGTTTTCAACTTTTTAATGGCTTTTAATTTTGGACAGTAGAGGGAGCTGGTCTCTAATTTTAACCTTTCGTAACAAATATTGTTTTTTGACTCGTCACATTACAAAACTTTATAATTTTATTTTAGTTAAAAATTATAAATATTTGACGCGTAGCTTCAGTTAACGGTCTGCAAAAACTTGTTTGTCAATTATTTCCCCTGTAAACGGTGGTTGTAAATCTATTTCTTGCATTTAACCACGCTAACAGCATTGTTTCTTTGTGCCTATTAATCCCTGAATAGGTGTTAAAGTGAAAGAAGTTTTTTTATAAAAGTATTTTATAAAAAATAATAATTTATATAAAATAGAAAAAATTGTCTTCATAATGTGTGTTTTGAAGAGCATATATATTAGTCTAGTAGCCTTCATTGAAAATAATAAGAAATGGAAGATCAAATATAAATTAAATAATAATTAATTTTTAATTAAAGTTAGATATTATTGTTTTTCTTTTTTATTTAGTTATTTTGAAAAAAAAATTATGATCCACCTATAAGGTTGAGTTTTGTCCTAACTATAATCTTTTCTGATAACTATACTTATCAATAGGAAAAATATGAATAATTAAACTGAAAAATAAATTAAAAAATATATTTAAAAAAATCAAAGATATTTGAGCATCAATATTAAATTATATATATATATATATCAAAGAAGATCAAGGGCGTGCAATGAGAAGTTATGTATAGAGGTTGATTCCTCCAATTAACAACAAGAGAGTTGGAAATTCCTTCCTTGAATGTTATTGTAAAGAGAATAAAGAGATATCAACTAGTTCAACTATGTTGACTCGATGGCATGTTATTAAATTATAGAGAGGTTTTTTATTTAATTAGTACGTATGTAAATCAATATTTAGTATTATTATTTAATTGGTCAACTAATTATAATTCTTGCTTAAGAAAAAATTCATATCTTTAATGTTGAATTAATGACATACGTTCAAGTATTCAAAAGTATTTTTTCCTTCACGCAGTGCAAACATAAATTTATTAGATCATCCTTTCACTCTAAAAAGGCTTTACTCAATGGCATTCAATAAAATAGAAACATAAGAATAGACCTATAATACCCATAATTCTTAGTGCATAATAGGTTTTTTATGTACCTTTTGACTCTTATTTAAGATATTATAATTTAAATTTAATTGTATTAGTTTTTTATATTATGTTATAAGACGAGAAAACACTTCACATAAAAAGAAAAATCATTGTTTCAAATTCATGTATGGTTGTTGGTTTAAGTGTTGAATTTAACATCAACTATGGAAAACTCTTTCGATGACGATTAATGTCAAGTGAATCAAGAAACATATCAACTAGCTAGAAACTACCACTCTTCTATGTTGACATAAAAGCATGTGACCAGGTAAGCAAATGTTCTTTATTTTTATTAAATACAAATGAAAATATATTAGATCCTCATTTAAATGAATTTCATTAAAAAAAAAAAAATTCTATGCAATAATATTCTCTAATTAAAAAGAAAAAATATAATATTCATACAAGGTCCATAGTTGTTAGGTTATTCTAGGATTTTCATGTGCCTTTTGATCCTTGGTTTTTAACACTAGATATTATTTATTAAGTTATAACTTTAATATGTGTGGATTGTCCTTTATATTAATTTTTAGTAGGATAAATGTTTTATATGATTGGAAAATTAATGGTAAACTGCATAGGTTTGATATAGTTGATTAACATAGACATTCTAGGAACATGCACATGAATATACATATATTAAAACTATAATAGTTATAAAAATAACATCAAACATATTAATAATAATAATGAATAGACAAATACTTCTTGAGTGATAGTTGCAATATCTTAAATTAAATCTAAAATTCTCTTTCTATACTTGCGAAAATACTTGGTCTTTAGATAGTTTCATTAAAACCTAAAGTAATTAATGTTAGACAATAGCTAATGTACCAATATTAAAAAAAACTCCCAAACCACCTACCTTAAATAAACTTAAACTAATTTATGTGCATAATAGTTGAAAAATAAAACTCTTCAAGAAAGAATTTAAAGAATATCAAAATATTAAGTGTTGAGGTGTCCTCAAAATAGAAATAGTTGTTGAAAGATCATTTTTATCAACTATATTGAACACTTGTATGATTCAAGATAATAAGTTTTTTTTTTTAATATTATATATACTTTTAGAGAGAATAGAAAAATGTTCATGATGGAAGTGGTTGCAATATTATATTCAAGGTTATTCATAATCTATAATTTAAATAAGATCATGGGTTCCCCATTCAAATTATCAAACTTGAGTAGTAATACACTTCTAATATAGCATCCAATAATTTATTATTGGTAAAGCATAATAACCAATATGCTTGGTGATTATTATAAAATATTAGAGGATGAATGTGTGTATGTGTTTGTTGTCTAGACTAAAACATAAATATATTTTAATTAGATAGGAACTTGATAATTTGTTTATGAATATCAAATGGATAGAAGAGGATATACCAAAAGAGTAATATATAGTTTAAAAAATAAGTATTAAGAATGAATTATTTTCACATGAAAATTAGTATTCAATGGTTAAATGTGTCCTAGGAAAAATAATGGATCTTTCAATAACCATTGTATGAGAAACATGTATAATAGGATATAAATAAACTAAAAAATATTTATACTAAGCCTTACAAGAAAATAGGTTTAATTATCAATATAGTTATTTGTAATGCATATAGTTATATGAAATTAAATTTTACATTAGAAAATCTGGAAAGAATTGATTTCTAGAAGTGAAGATTCACTTATTTATGTTGACTAACAATAAACTTTATGGTTTTTTAGACTATTTGGGGATAAGGTAAGGTGATATTATATCAATATATTGGTATATTATAATAGTAAAAGTATTTAGAAAATATATTGAAGTAAATACTGGGAAATGGAAAAATAAAGGATTTATAATAGAATCTCCCATGATCCAAATCTCTTACAGATAATATTAATTAATGGATACTCTTTAACAATATTGGAAGCAACATTGTAATAATTGTACAATAGTACTCACTAGGTTCTAAGCAAAATTATTATATGAGATATTAATAATGTATGTAAGAAAAGACAAATAAATATCATGGACATTATGAATATAGCAAAGGGATATCTCACTTAATCATACCTTGGGCTACCAATATCGAGACGGTGGAAGTCCTGGGAACCTTCGTAGATAGTTTGAACTCTACCAGGTGTGCTGGTAGTTACTAAAAATCGTGATTGTAACCATTGCTTCTATATAACCAAAAATATATATATATATATATATATATATATATATATTATAATAATAATAATGTATGTAAGAAAAGACAAATAAATATCATGGACATTATGAATATAGCAAAGGGATATCTCACTTAATCATACCTTAGGCTACCAATTTTTTTAGATATTTCTAAAAAATGTAAAAAAGTGTATATGGCCATGTCTTGTAATGAATTGTTTATTGGATTACAGTATAGAAACGGGAGTAGATATTTTTAACCTGGAGTCCATCTAAATTAAATTTAATTTATCCTATCAGTAGACCAAACTATTTAATCCAATTTATATATACATCCAAAGGAGTTATAAGGAAAATTATTATATTTATTAAAGGATTTTTTGATAAGAAATATGGCATAAAAAATAAGATATCGTTATTGAAGTAATTTTAATTGTACATCCTTTATTATAATTTGGTGGATTCAATTCTTAGATTCCATGAACAACATACTAGATGTGAAGTTGGAAGATTGTATGATTAATATATAATGAGATGATGATCCATAGACTATTATATTTGAAATCAAGGGACTACAATATATAGAGAAAAAAAAATTATGTGTTGGCATTAGGAGTTGAATATCCTATTTAGAAATTCATTATATTGTATCACCTATAAATCTTAAATAAATTGTAATGGTTTACCTTTAATAGAAAGAAGTTGAATTTTTTAAAGGTACATAGATTTGGAGAAATTAGTGGATGAGTTAACCAATTTGGTAGGATTAGAATGCTTAGTAGTGGAGTGGGAAAAAAAGGAAATTATTGCTCTATAAATAAAACAACCAAATATTAAATCAAATAATGGATCATCTCATAGGATGTTGTGAGATAATATTGGTCTAGTAAACTAGATGTGCTAAAGTATACCTTTAGTTAAGGCTAATAAATTGGTAATGATTATTATGTGGGATAAATTGCTTTGAGCTAGTGATAAGTCTAGTAAGTATAAGGTTAAGACATGTCATATGATATTCAAGAGCATTAATGGATGAGAAAAATAATAATCCAAGAAATTTTGCACCAATAAGGTCCTCCTATGAGCAAACATCCACCTCTAGATAACTAGAATAAATAATATCCTTCTTTAGGATAATATTTATATTTTTATTGTAGTTGATTATTTTGATACGAATCATGTTATCTACATGGTAAGACAATAACACTTATATTATTGCACTATGTATTTTCTTCAAATATAGGAAATTAGTTCTAGAGTGGTTCTATAGGAAGATAGAGATTTCAAGGATTATCCCATCAAATATAAGTGCATGGATATAATCATGGTCAATCATAGATTTATAACTTAGGTGTGAATTACATAGAATATAAATCTTTTAGTAATATCACATGCAATACGAATGAAGAAGAATATTTACTAGGATAATATTTTCTCTTCATGATTTTTTTATGATAACAAGATCATATATTTTAGATGTAGTCTTTAAATATTTGATGATAATGAAATATAGCTATATCCTATGATCCTTAAGTTTTGGGTTATGTTATTATAAATGTTGGTCACCTCCTTAATAACAAGTACCTATGATATATAATAGAAGAAGGATATAGAAAAATAGAAACCCTTAAGGATTTATAAATTAATTTTAATAAGAACTTTGAAAGTTCAATTATCAAAAATTATGGCAATGTAGTTAGAGTAATTAAGTAAGTGAATTATAATATTTTAATAATTATATTCTCAATATCACAAATAATGAGATAAATATAGTTTTAGTTTTTATTGGTATATCATTGGCCAAATAGAAAGATCTAAATTCAAATGGAACTCATAAGTCAAGGTATCAACACTTAAATATGGTGAAATGGAGCATTTTAAAATTAAGCTTATAGCTTTCGTATATTAATATGTCATTATCCTTTGAATATATGATAATGAAGTATGTGTATAGGAAAGGAATCTCAATTGAATACCTACATGCAAATTTAGATTTTCTAGTATATGTTTCAAATATATCATCTTATAAGATGGTAATTATATTGTTCTACACCTTGATATTAATTTATTATGTTTTGATCTCACATGTTGTAATTATTAACTATGAATGGATTTAACAATGAAACACTATTTTATAATATTGTCAACTAATATTATTTGTAGTACATATAAGTATTAAAATACCATCTTGTTATTAATACACTAGCTAAGATATATCCTTATTTTCAATCTATAAAACATGATATCAAGGTTTATGATGAAGGATTTGGTGGAAATAAAGGAAATAAGTCAATATTGTGTGTCATAATCTAGTATGAGATCCAAAATTTAGAGGAGACATCCTTCAAAATTTAAATTGATCCTCTTATATATCCAATTAAACATATTATTAATTATTTATTTGACTTCGTAATAATACAAGTGTGATTGGAGGAGAACATGATAATATTGAGCTCAGATTACACTACTTTGAGAGTCCAATATTTGCAATATTAGGAAACTTTAGTAGTTGGAAGAGAATTAATTTGAACCCAATCATTGTTACAACCTTCTCTTTAAATTTTTTGTCATCTCATTGATCTTTTGTTCTTGCAAAACTAATTTAAAAAGGCTTTAACTAAAGATATTATGTGAAGTCTTACTAGTGGTGCATACGAACAACAAAGCAAGAAAGAAAAGTGATTGTAACCTTGTACCTTTATTTTATTTTTCTTTGATTGCATATTAATATAGGTCTAATTAGAGAAGAACATGACAATATTGAGCTTGGCCTACACTAATTTGAGAAGCCAATATTTGTAATATTATGGAAATTTTGCATATTTTATTCCTAAAAATCCATTTCAAAGAGGTTTTAGTTATTATTTGAATCTATAATTTAATATAACAGAGTAAGAAAAGGTTTATTGGTAGTGCATACAAGCAACAAAGCAAGAAAGAAGAGTAGATGTAACCCACTAATTTTATTCTATTTTATTTGACTTCATAATACAGGTGTAATTAGAGGAGAATATGACAATATTGAGTTCAGCCTAGAATACTTTGAGAAGATAATATTTGAAATATTGAGGAACTTTTGTAGTTGGAAGAGAATTAATTTGAACCTAGGAATTATTGCACCTCTTCTTTAAAATTTTAGCCATTTTGTCAACCTTCTTTTTGTACAAGCACTTTTTAGAAAGGCTTTAGCTAAAACATCTATGAAGTCTTACTAGGAGTACATATAAGCAACAAAGTAAGAAAGAAGAGTGATTATAACCCAATAAATTTATTTTATTTTTCCTTGAATCTATGATAATACAGGTCTGATTGGAGGAGAATGTAACAATATTGAGCTCATCCTACACGACTTTGAGAAGCTGATGTTTATAATATTGGGTAACTTTTATCATTGGAAGAGAATTAATTTAAACCTAGGTATTGTTTCACATCTTTAAAATTTTGATCATCCCATCAATCTTTTGTTCCTACAAATTTGTTTCAAAGAGGTTTTAAAAGAATTCATTTATTGTACATCAATAATACTCTAAATTTTGGGCATCAATAACCAAAAATAGTCATTACAGGAAACCTGCATTGGTGCTTGGTTGTCATTTAGAGTGTTATAATTATCATTAAAACCCTCTTGAAGAATTATTATTGAAGAACTTGGAGGTGATACTGAAGTTTCTTAGAGTCATGTTCTACAACAAAATCAAGTTTGGTTCTTATTATTAGTTCTTAGTAAGTACCTACATTAGGATAATAACCTCTTATAGGATAGGACCATTTAACTGGGTGAATTACTGAGATATTTTCCCTAAAAATCATCCTAGAGTAATTTGATTTAGTGTGTCACTAGTGAAAAGAGTCAACAACCCCACTCCCTATTCATAGTGGTCATCCTGTGACTATATACAAAGAGTTATCATTTGGAGATAAACCAATGGATAGTTTCTTAGCAGTTATTCCCTAGAGGAATAATTTTGGTAATTAGAGAGCGATACTCATTTAGACAACATTTATGGCTAGTGAGATTTACCTTAATCCGCTGGGAATCCATAGTCTAGGTCCTAGTTCATTGCTATATTTTCTATAGAAGTTTTAGTTAGCCAACAACAACAATTTCATGATGAGTATGAACATAGGAAAAGAAATGTTGGTGGTAAGGAATGAGTTGCAAGAGGTGGGAGCAAGAGGTAACAATATATTTGAGGTGCAAATCAATGTATTTAGAGTTGTATTATTGGATTAGGGCATGGTTGAATCTTCTATAGCATATGAAAAGAACCCTAAGCTACAACATGAAAGTATTAACCTGGAGAAGGACTATCGAACATGAGTTAGGAAGAAAAGTAGGGAGGAAAACAAGTAACAATGGTTACTAATCACCTCTAAAACAAAGGAGGGAGGAATATTTTTTAATATTCCAAACAAATTCTATGAAAGAGCATAAATCAGATTTAATCAAACTCTTATAGGTAATTTCATAGGCTTGAGACCAACAAGAGAGCAAATTAAGAAGTGGGTGGCTCAACATTGGAAAGTTAAAGGTCATGTGGACTTCTCCTTTCTACCAAAATATTTTTTCCTTGATTCTTTTAACAACAAATAAGACTACCAAAATAATATTCTAGGAGGCCCATGGTTGATGGGTAGATCTAGCATTTATCTCAATAAGTGGGCTCCTAGCTTCAACCCTGATATGGAAAGGATATAAGTAGCTCTAGTATGGGTAAGGATACCTAGTCTACCTCTAGAATTCTAGGAGAAAGTTTTTGAAGGTATATCAAACTCCTTTGGATTCTTTCTCATAGTTGATTTTATCACCAAAGATAGAAAAGGGTATTTTTACTAGGATGTATGTTACGGTTAAATCAAGACAAACACTACAGAAGGAGATCAATCTAGTCTCAATATGGAGAGAGTGGAATCAACATATAATTTTTGAGAGTGATCCCTTTAGTTGTAAAATATGTACTAGAATAGATTACCTAGCAAAGAACTATCCAAATAGATAGATAAGGAATATGATAGAAAGGCCTAGAAAGTATGTAGATAGGGAAAAAAGACATATGGAATAAAAAAGAGCAAATCTCTAAGGAGAAGGGTGAAGAGCTTCATAAGCAAGAAGTTGAGGAGAGGAGGGAGATAGACCAAAATTGGAAATAAGTAAAGAAATGTGGTATTGGTGAAGCTAAGGAAAATGTATAGGAAGAAATGGATATGGAAGGAGGTAAAATAGTGATTCTAATAGAGGAATATATACCATAGAAAACTATGATGCTCTATAAAGTTCAACCTCTATGATACCACAAGATGATGGGAGTAAAAAAGGAGGAAGAGATGATGGATCAAAGGGAAGAAATAGAGAAATAAATGCAAATAGAGATAGAGGCTCATCAAGATTTATATTTTGAAGTTGTGTCATGTACGTCCACTCATAAATAAGTGGATGAAGGATCTTTAGAAAAGGTATCAAACCTAAGAATCTCAAGGAGTGCGCTCCTAGATGTATGAGAAGAGGACGGAAAAAAATTGGGAAGGCCATCATTGAAGAAAATACTTTAAGAAAACAAAAAAGGGTTTGAAATTTGGGAAACAATCGACCATAGCCTTGAGTAGATAGAAGCCTTCTAGAAGAAGTAAAACATGAAAATCATATCATGGAATGTAATGGGAACAAATTGCCCTAAAAAATATAGATTTATGATATCTATGTTGAAGGACCACCGATTAAAGATAGTATTATTGCAAGAAATAAAACTATATTATGTAAGGTGGAAGAGCATCCAAAGTAGAATATGGAAAAAGAGTAAGAGTTATCAGGAGGGAGGCAAAGAATATTTAGGAGGCTTATTAACTATATGGGATTCTAAACTCTATGAGGAGTAATTCATATCTCAAAGTGAAAATCAATTGTTGGTTATATTCTTGTTAACGTCTTCAAAGTTAGTTATCATTACTACAAATATCTATGCTCCAAACATAAGCAAATTGAGAAAAAAGTTCTAAAAAGAGCTAAAACATATGGGATAATAGATCAAGGGGTTAATAAGGACAGTGGTAGGAGACTTCAACACTCGATTAACAATAGGTGACAAGAAATTGGGATCCTAAGAATTCACTAGGAGTATGGAAGATCTTAGCAAATTCATATCATCATCAAGTATTTATGATGCTGAGTTGAGTGGTAATGTATTTACATGGACTAATAGAAGGATAAGGGAAGACTTAATACAGATGATATTGGATAGGGGTTTTCTATAACTGGAGTGGTTTGAAAATTATTTCGAGCATACTTTAAAAAAACCACATACCAGCAGTTTGCAGATGATTTGTTGCTCATGACTTGTGCCTTGGTCCTTTACGCCAAAGTGATTAAACATATCTTGAATATTTATGAAGCTACTACAGGGTAAAAAATTCACCTTGGAAAAAGTAAGATCTACTTCTTAAATACTCCTTTGAGATGGCAAAGGACCATAGCTAAAATTCTTGGGTGTTAGATTACTATTTTTCTAGCCTCATAATTGGGAATACCTCTTTTTTTTGTACTAAGGAGAAAGTATGGTTTTTTATTGTCGAAAGAATGCAAAAAAGACTAGCTGGTTGGAAAGGGGATCGATTAAGTTATGATGATAAATCTACCCTAAAACACTACCAATCTATTTCGTGTCAGCTTTTAAATTTCTTGCCAAAATTACCCATAAATTATAACATATTCATATGAATTTTTTGTGGTGTAAGGTTGAAGAAAAAAAATTCCATCTGCTCTCCTAGAACTAGATTTGCACTAGTAACAATAAAGGTGGTCTCAAGCTTAAGAGACTAAGGGATATGAATACTGCCCTCTTGGCCAAACAAGAATGGAGATTAGTCAGCTCCACAAGAGTTAACTAGACAAGGATTATTCAAGTTAAATATATCAATAGAAGAACTTTGCTCCATCGAGAAGCTTCTTTTCCTTCAGGCTCAACATTCTAGAGAAGTTTAATCTCTACCAAAGATATATTGTCAAGAAGCCTAAGGTGGAAATTGGGTAACGGAAATTTGGAGAGATTCTTGGCTCCTTGATCCCCCCTATCTAGTATTGATGAATTTAACAACCTCAGACCCCTTGTGGATCATATTGTTGGTCCTATGGTGGTGGACTTCATTGAAGATGATGGGAACTCAAAATATTGGAAACAACTACCCATTCTAGGAATTAGTAGACATATGTCTAATAGCTTGTAATCTCTCCAAAGTAAGTTGCGGCTTATGGTCATTCCTAATCAAGACTATAAAGACTCCTTGATATGGGCTCCAAAGAAGAATGGCCAATTCTCTGTAAAATCAGCCTATAGATTGAATGATTTTGATGGGATTTTTTGGTGTCCTAATAGAAGTGTTTGGTGTAGCTCAATTTTTTCTCTAGCTCTCTATTCAAAATACAATTTTGACCATGGGCAATCTTAGGAAAATAGATCTCTTTCTTGTTAATAGATGTTATTTGTGTGGTTTAGCTGAAGAGACTTCCCAGCATCTTTTTTGGATTGCTCCTTTTCTCACTAGATTTTCCAGCTTTTCCTAAGTTTTCAAGGATGCCTTGGGATTTTTCCATCTCCGTAATGGATCTTTTTTAGCAATAGTCATCATCTTTTGTCAATGTCTTCTATAGAATTTTTTGGTCTTTATCTTGTTCCCATGTTCTTTGGGGAATCTGGAAGGAATACAATTGTATGTAGGGCCTTAAAAAACCTATCTAAATATCCTCCCTCAATATGCTCTAGGATTCTTTATGCTTTGAAAGAAAACCTTTCTTGTCATCCTTTTATCAAAGTATCTCGGCCCCTTCATGAGTCTCTTACCTCTCTTTTAGTTATTTTTGGGTCTTTACCTCCTGGTCCGTGCCTGCAGCCCTTGATTCGGAGGGAACCACATTGTCTTCTATTTCTATTAGTTTGACAACCACATTTTTTAATAGATGGATACCAAATCAGATGTTGGTAGTTGCCCTGCAATAACATCAATGCGAATTTGTCTCATTTGAACAGATACAGTTTTTGCACAGTTGTTATGTCTATCAAATCTCCATTATTGATCCTAAGGAAGTGATGAATTATTTAAGAATTAAGAAAGCCTTCATGCATGCATGCATATTCAGAATGGCTATTATTGGCGAGTTTGTCGTCACATCCGACATTACACATTTTTATGAGCATGAAATAAAACATTGCCAGAAGATTCGTATGGAGAGGCGCAAACGAAGGAACTTCTCTTCGTGCAATCCACGTAATTCAGAAATCTAAAACATTCTCCATCACACAATTTTCTTCTCCTACAGCTCTCAAAACTATATCGATGATATCATCCTGCGTAAGGTCTTTCTGGAAGTGGGGGCTCTTTAACTGAAACGAATGTCTGTGTTGTCGAGGAGTTGTATTTTCATCAATAATTAGATGTCCGTTTTACGGCGATGAAAGTAGGAAGCTGTCATTCCAGAAGGGTTTTCAACTTTTTAATGGCTTTTTTATTTTGGACGGTAGAGTGAGTTGGTCTCTAATTTTAACCTTTCGTAACAAATATTTTTATTTTTTTTGGACTCACATTACCAAACTTTATAATTTTATTTTAGTTTAAAATGATAAATAGTTAACGCATAGTTTCAACTAACGATCTGCAAAAACTTGTTTGTCAATTATTTCCCCTTGTAAACGGTGGTTGTAAATCTATTTCTTGCGATAGCTCTCCATTACTTTTAACTTGTTTAGCATTTAACCACACTAACGGCATTGTTTCTTTGTGCCTATTTATCCCTTCTTCTACCTTAGATGAGAGAATGAAAATTTATTATAAGAGTATTTTATAAAAAATTATAATTTATATAAGATAATAATATTTGTATTCATGATGGGTATTTTGAAGAACATATTTATTAGTCTAGTAGCAGGTCGAGAGGAACAGCATTACATATGGTTATCAAAATGTTTATATTAAATAATAAGTAATATTAAATAATAAGTAATCAAAGATGATGGTTAAGATGATGATTGTTTCTTAAGTGTTTTTGTGTTCAAACCCTTTGAGGGTGGTTGTTGATGTAATTTGTAAAAGTTCTCCTAAAAAAATCAAAAATAAAATATAAATAAAATATTTTTATAATTTTATTAAATGAAATAATAATTAATAAATTAATTAAAGTTAGATATTCTTATTATTATTTTTAAGGTAAAATTTATTGTTATTATGTATGTATATTATTGTTGTCTTGTGAGGAAGGGTGTTAACTTAAATGTTTAAAGAGTTTTTATGAGTTGCAAAGCTATTATTAATATCAAAAATACATATTGTTTTTAGTTATTATAATAAAATAATTTTTATATAAATAAAATTATTAATTTATGTTAGGAATTTTACTATTAATATAATAATACGGACATGTTACTTATAAAAAATATCTTTAAAAATATTACAAATGCAAAGTAGAAAACAAGTTCGGAAATGTATTTAACGAAATTCAAAATTAGAATTTCGTTAAAGTAGAAAACAATAACTAGGACAATAAAATATATGAATAATTAAAAGAACTAGGACAATAAAATAAAATATAGGAATTTTGTCTAAAAGAACTAGGACAATAAAATATATGAATAATTAAAGTAGAAAACAAGTTCGGAAATGTATTTAACAAAATTCAAAAATATTTCAACATTAATATTGAATAATATAAATATATAAAAGAATTCATGCATGGAGGTTGATTCCTCCAAGAGTTGGAAATTTTAATGTAAAGATAATAAAGAAGATATCAATTCCTTCCTTGAATATTAATGTATAGAGAATAAAGAAGATATCAACTAGTTCAAATGTACAACTTTTTTTATGTTGACTTGATGGCATGTGATTAAATTATACAGAGGTTTTTTTATTATTTAATACGTATAAAAATCAATATGTAGTATTATTATTATTTTTTTTGGTATTAATTTAAAGAGAGAGTTTTGAAAGGGTCCCCACAACCTTATACATACACCCAAACTCTCAATCATAATAACAATATCCAAAATATTATATCTATTAGGAATAACTGAGAGAGTTTAATTCTTAATAACCATAATGATTCCGGAGAGAACTTAGAAAAGTACAACGCTTTGAAGGCAAAAAAAACTCTAACAAACTCTGGTCAAAGGGCAAAGCGAGACTGAAAACCCCTTCCAACAAGAGCCAAAGGGATGTTCGACTCTTACTTACAAAAAAAAACATCATGAGCCTCTTTCCTAGCAAGGGAGACTACGTCATTCGGGACATCATTTTTCCACACCGAAAAAGTAGCACAGTGACACCATGATTGGTCAGCATATCAGCCAGTGCATTCCCCTCAAGAAATACATGGTGAATGTTCACCTATTCAAAATCGTACAATAGTCTCCTAGCTTTGACAAAAAGATTGAGAACGTTCCAGGTAGGTGTACACTCCCCTTTGAGCATCTTGATTATGTTCAAAGAGTCGCCTTTGATTTCCACATTCTGACATCCAACATCTGCTAACAATTTCACCCTCATATAAGCTGCGTGAGCCTCCGTGAAGTGTGAAGATTGGAAACCAAGGGGTTCAACAAATTCTATTAGGATGTCACCATTCTCGTTTTGCATAATGTCACATGATCTAGCCTTGTCAGGGTTACCCTTTGAGGCCCCATCGAAGTTGAGTTTCAGCCAATTAGGAGTCATATGGGCCCACATAATTCCTTCTCTAGGATTAGGTTCGGGGGGTGATGAAGAGGGCTCCAACCCAATTTAAATTCCAAATCAACTTCGTCGGAGGAGGAGGGCATCTTGGGCCATTTACCAACAAAGGCAGCCAAGACATTCTTCGATGCTCTGTTAATGATCTTAGTACCCACCCTAACAGCATCGATCTCAATGTCATTAAAAGTACGGTCATTCTATTCTTTCCACACCTATCACCACGGATGGGGAAGCATAATTTTCCACAACCAAGATAGTCATTGGGACACAAACGATGAACACAATTGAAGGATGATATCCATCAATGTACCTAGAAACACCCAATTAATGCTAAACCAATTAAAAATAAACATAAATACCTACCATGTGAATATGCAGTAGAGGAGCAGATGTTGCCTGGATTCCCAATCTAATTTGCACAGATAGCATCCATTCACCATAATACAACCCCTCTTTCGAAGATTCTCCAAAGAAAGTATTTTAATTTGAGTCGCCAGCCAGAAATAAATATTGATCTTTGGGATTAGTCTTTTAATCCAAATAAGATTCACTGGAAAAGGAGCCTCATCTTCTAGGATAAGGAAGGAATAAGTTGATTTCACAGTAAATTCACCTTCAGCTTCCCCGCTCCAGATCAAACAAACTCTAGAATTGTCCTGTCTGATCGCATACCTATTAAGTTCCACTAAAAGTCTCTGCCAACTGACCATATTGTTCTGGTTGGACACCCAATAGAGATGAGAATTCCACGAACACCTACCATTGACAATAGGCATATACTGGGAAACCCAAATTTCTCCTTCCTCCATTGCTTTCAAAGCAAGAGCCTTGAGATTTAGGATATCCAATAACGGCTCTTCCCTCAACCAATGGTCTTCCCAAAACTTGATGTTTCTCCCATAACCAATGATCCACCTGCTTTTAGCCTTCACAAATTCCCTGATATTCGTTAAGCTTCTCCAAAAAATGGAGCCTCTTAGGGATAGATCATCTGACAAGAAAGAATTAAATTCATATTTCGCTTTAAGGATAGAACACCAAGGTCTCTCGATGTTCAAAGCAACCAACCACCCTGATTTACCAACCAGGGATCTATTCATAACTGTTACTCTTTTCAAATTAAGACCCCCATCCTTTCTCGTCTTGCAAATCTGATCCCAAGCGACCAAGTGGTACTTACCTTTTAAATCCTATCTAGCACAAAGGAACGTTTTACAAATATGATCAATTTTATCTGTTACTTTAGCAAGAAGCATGAACAAGGACATGAAATAAATGGGTCTGCTCTAGAGCATACTTTGAATAAGTACCACCGTCCCTGCTTGGCTCAGCAACACCCCTTTCCAAAAGGCTAGTTTACATTGGATTATTTCAATCAAAGGGTCCCACAGTGAGTCTTTCATTCTCCCCATGAAGAGAGGTAGTCCAAGATAGGTCGCTAGCAATGTGGCAATCCTATAATTTAGTATATTCATAATCTTTGATTTCCTAGCTTTTAGAGTGTTAACAAAGTAGATAAAGCTCTTTACAAATTTGATCTCCTAACCAGTAGCCCTCTCATAACACAATAAGATATTTTTAATATCCCAGGCAAAAAATACCGATGCACCACTAGAAATCAGAGTGTCATCAGCAAATTGGTGATGAGATACAGGTAGACATGGGAGATCTAGACAAAGACCCACCTCTTCGCTCAACCTTCCAATCGCTCTCCCAAAAGCCTCTGCCACAAAGAGAAAGGGGAATGTGGAAAGTGGATCGTCTTTCCTCAAACTATGGTGAGACTTAAAAAATCCAAACACCAATCCGTTCACTAGAATGGAGCACCAAACTAAAGAAATGCAAGCCAAAATAAGGGTGACCCACCGATATTTGAAGCCAAAATTCCTCATAACCTCTTATAATAATGGGCACGTCAATTTTTCATAAGCCTTACTGATGTCAAGATTTAAAGGAAATCCTCTCTACCACTATACTTGAACGAATGAAGAAGCTCATGCATGCCAATAGTGCCATCTAAGATTTTTCTACCTAGCACAAAGGCGCTCTTAGCCATATCAATTAGATTCGGAAGCAACCCCTTGAGTCTGTTAGAAAGAGTATTATAGAGGAATTTATATAAATAATTGCACAAACTGATTGGTCTAAAATCCTTAAATGACGAGGCAGAATCCTTTTTCATAATTAAGGCAATCAACGTGGCATTCAGGGATTTAGGAATCTTCGTCGATCTTTGGGCTTCTCTCAGAGCCTCCACCACCTCAGACCCACAAATATTCCAATATTTTTGAAAGAACAATGGAGGAAATCCATCAGGCCCTGGAGCCTTTAAATGCCCTAGCTCCTTAATAGAATTAAATATTTCATCATCTATGAGTGGGGCCTCCAAACCCGATTTCATTTCCTCCATAACCAACATAGGAATAGCATCTAACATAACATGTTTTGCCATCAAATCCTGATTCGAGGGGGACCAAGAAGAGAATTGAATAAATTGACAGCCTCCAATCGAATTTCCTCGCTCTTCCTCGTAGAGCTGCCATCCTCCTTAATAATATCCACTATTCTATTCCTACTCCTTCGTCGCATGGTGGATGCATGAAAGAACCACATATTCTTGTCACCTTCTCTTAGCCATAATTCTCTCAATTTCTGCTTCTAGTGCAACTCGATATCTACTTGTTTGTTATGATAACTGGTTAAGCACTCCCTTTCCTCCCTTAATAACACTTCATCGAGTCCCTATAACTCAATCTTTTTCTCTATTTCAGCGACCTTATTTTTTAAAGCTTCCAGCTCCCTAAAGATATTACCATACACGTTCTTGTTCCACCATTTTAATTGATGACGAATCCTTCAAATTTTAAATGTAACTTTTTAAAGGCCCAATCTCGACGCTTCCTCATATCACCATTTTTTCACACAATCTTCAAATTTAGGGAAGTTGCACCACATTGCTTCAAATCGAAAGGGTCTCAAAACAAAATAAGAGTTTTCAATAGTCTCCAAAAAGAGATGATTATGATCCGAGCCCACTCTGGGCAAGGTGGAAATCATCGCATCTCCAAATAAATTAAGACTTCCAAATGAAACTAGCACTCTGTCCAGCTGGCTCAGGATCAAACCATTACCCGACCTACTATTACTCCATGTAAAATGCCCCCCTTTCAAATCCACATCTTGTAATTCTATGAAATATATGAAATCCTCCAGGTCAGCAAGACTGTGCTCTTCAGGGCCACTTCCACCCCTTCTCTCCGAAGGATATAAAGGGGAGTTAAAATCTCCAATCACTAACCAATGTTCATGAATGAAGTTTTGACGTATTTCTAGAAATAACTTCTAGAAATCTCTCCTTTCATAAGTGGTACTTAGAGCATAGATATTGAAGACCACCCAATGCCTTTGGGTTTCGTTACACGAAAAAAGAATATGTATCACTCTATGTGAAGCATAAATTACATTCCCATCAAATTTATGTGAATTCCAAAAAAAATGGAGTTCACCCGCTATTCCCATAGCTTCACTAGCCATGAAACCCGAGTCCTTCCATACTGCCCTTTGGATTGATCTCCATGACTCGACCTCAAGCTTTGATTCTTGAATGCATAACAGATCAGGGGCCAATTCTCTTCTCAAGGATGCCAATAAGTGCTTCTTAGAGGAGCTATTAAGCCCTCTTATGTTCCATGAGTAGATTTTCATGGGAAGGGGGAACTCACTTTATCTCCACCAACTACCGATGAGCTCAAGAAACCATCCAATATCAATCGTTTTTCACCTTTGTCAATTTTTAGAACTAGTCTAGATTGACCTCCATTGGCCATAGACTCATTGGCATTTCTTTTCCTGCTTACTTTAGACACAGGCCTTCTAGGTTTACAGGCCTTGCCCAAATCCATCAAACATATTCTATGACTATGGGTTTTAGGGCCAGGAGAGCCCTTCTCCATTACCATCGACTGAGGAGACGGGGAAGCAGGAGCCACATCCATCACTAAAGCTTCATTTCTTACCACAGAGGGAGAACAACTATCCACATGATTGGCCACACCAGGAGAGAAAGACAGACAATGAGCCACCGAGGATTGTGGGAATTCCCTTAAGGACCCCACTGGGGTCGCCATCTGGGCTTTAGAGCACAATGGATCCAAGTATTCTTCCAAAGAATTTAGACACTCAAAAGAGTTGTCTAAGGGGATAGAATCCTTTGCCAGATTGACTTCTGAAAACAAGTCCACCTCTAGCCTATTAGAATTTTCTATTGCAATATCCGAATGCATCAACTTGATCAACTCCTCCTCCCTAACCACAAGCACCAATGAAGGGGAGGAAAGAGGGGGACCCGAATTTCCAAGAGCCACCGAAGGAGCAGTGGCTTCCTTGATCGATGGGGCAGCAAATGATTTCTTCTTCCATATTCTTTGCTTCTTCGAGGTGAAAGACCAAACAAACTTGCTAACACCAAAAACAAAGATCGGTCTCTTCCCTTTCTCCATCGCGAACACAAATCCTTGCGAGTGTTGCACCCTAGTAGGGGCATCCCCGGAATTTCTTTTGCAATGCAAATATGAATTACCTTTGTCCCCACAAGCTGAATATTAAAAGCTATCATGTTCGTAGATGATTACTTGCTCCCACCTTCCCACCAGAGAGTTGATCAAAATAGATTTTGACAGCTCTTTGGACAAGTCCACGAGAACACTCAGGCAAACAAATTACCTTTTGTCTTTCGACACGAAAGAGGCATAGAAAGAGATAAATTTCCCAATTGCATTGGCAATCTGTTTGAATATGGATTCATGCTATAAATAAAGAGGGACTTTAGGAAGACGAATCCACACCGAAACCATGTCCACTTTCAATTCATCAACTAATTATAATTCTTGCTTAAAGTTTAGTGCCAAAATAATTAAGAAAAATATTAACAAGAAAATGTCTCTTTAATGTTGAATTAATGGTATATTTCAAAGTGTTCAAAAGTATTTTTCATCCTTTCATTAATACAAAAATAAATTTATTAGATCATCCTTTAAACGTATTCATTCTAAAAAGGATTTACTCAAGGGCATTCAATAAAAGAGAAACACATAGAATAGACCTATAATGCCCATAATTCTTAGTATATAATAGGGGTTTCAAGTACCTTTTAATTATTATGCTTTAATTATGAAAGATGTTTAGTAAATTATAACTTAAATTTAACTGTACTAGTCTTTTAAATTAATTTTTAATAGGAGAAAGCAATTCACATAAAAGGCAAAACCATTGTTTATGCATTTTTTGTTTATTTAAATATTGAATTAAACATCAGTTAGGGAAAACATTTTTTTTTAATATCAATTTTAAGTGATAAAAATATCAACTAGCTAGAAAATACCACTCCTCTATATTGATATAAAAGCATGTGATCAAGTAAACAAATGTTTTTGTTTTTATTAAATACAAATTAAAATATATCAGATCCTCGTTTAAATGAATTTCATTTTAAAAATATTCTATGCAATACCATTCTTTAATTAATTATATATATATATATATATATATATATATATATATATATATATATATATATATATATATATATATATATATATATATATATATTTATTTATTTATTTATATATAAGGCCCGTAGTTGTTAGTTTATGCTAGGATTTTCATGTACCTTTTGACCCTTGGTTTTTAACACTAGATAATATTTATGATGTTGTAACTTTAATATGTGGGATTGTCCTTTATGTTAATTTTTAGTAGGATAAAATATTTTGTATGATTGGAAAATTAATGGTAAAGTGCATAGGTTTGATATAGTTGATTGACATAGGCATCCTAGGAATATGCACATGAATATACATATATTAAAATTATAAATATTTATAAAAATATCATGAAGCATATCAATAACAATAATGAATAGACAAATACTTTTTGAGTAACAGTTGCAACACCTTAAATAAAATCTTAAATTCTCTTTCCATACTCAAGAAAATACTTGGTCTTTAGTTAGTTTTATTAAAACCTAAAATAATTAATGCTAGAGCAATAGCTAATGCATATTCCCATGTTTAAGTGTAAGATAATGTACCAATATTAAAAAGGACTCCAAAAATACCTGCCTTAACTAAACCTAAACTAATTTATGTGCATAATAGTTAAAAAAATAAAATCCTTCAAGGAAGAATTCAAAGAATATCAAAACATTAAGGGATAAGGTGTCTTCAAAATACAAATAGTTGTTGAAAGATCATTTTTTCACCTATATTGGATACTTGTATGATTCAAGATAATAATTGTTTTTTAATATTATATCCATGCTTGGAGAGAATAGGAAAATGCTCATGATGGAAGTGATTGTAATATTATGTTCAAAAATATTAGTCACAATCTATAATTTAAATAGGATCATGTGATCCCCCATTCAAATCATCAAACTTGGATAGCAATGCACTTCTAATCTAACATCAAATGTTTTATTATTGGTAAAGCATAATAAAAAATATCCTTGATAATTTTGATAGAGTGTTAGAGGATTAATGTGTGTGTATGTTTATTGTCTAGATTAAAACTTAAATATATTTTAATTAGAAAGGAATTTTATCATTTATTTATGAACATCAAATAAATAGAAGAGGATATACCAAAAGAGTAATGTAGACACCAAAACAGCACCAATCCTATTATGTGACAACAAGCGCTGGTCGCATTGACACACTAGCCCCTAGGGCAGCCCCCAGAGGTTAAATAGTGGTCCTAACCACTTCCAAAAGCAGTTTTAGAGGTCAGAGGTCAATTTGGCACATTTTTGGCACTTTGCTCTCTGCTCATCCCACCCCGGGACGAATACAAACTGTCATTTGTCCCACCTAGGGACAAATAGCAGCATTCGCTCCAGGGTGAGGCGAATAGCAAGTTTGACTGGCAAAAAAGTCAAACCTCGGTAACTCTACCAGTTAACTGAGGCTTTAGGTCATGCAATTATGAGGAATATCTTTTATTCAAGAAGAGAGACTTCAGTCATGCATGTCTTTATTTTAGAAACCTCATGCAAAGAGATTCTAAATCAGGGAACTAGCTTTTCTTTGAAAATAGGACAGTTAACTCAAGTAGCGCCCTCGCATGCGCAATTCAAATAGAGAGACCCTAAGGTCTATAAATTGGGGAGTTTTACCACCCAAAATATATACATAGAAGGAGCATTTGAGCAATGAAGTGCTGCCAATTTACATACCTACTTGCGATTTGTGCCTTTCACATCCTTAATCTCTCATTTGAAGGGGAGGTTATTGGGTGATTATTGGAAGCACAAATCTAAGCCCAAACCCGAACATTTGGCCACAATATTCCACAAAATTTGTCAAAAACACCCCATAACAGGTTTTGGACCCATCCCAAGTGGATTGGTGCTGAAACAAAGTCCCAAACGATGGGCGTCCTGCCCCGGGCGCTCCCCAAACTACCGCAGCTCTAAACGCTCCACCCCAAAATGAATAGAAATATATGGCATATTTCTCTGATTTTTCTTTTGCATATTATTCTAGATTATTCAAATAGGCTGTAGTTTAAATTTCATTTCATTCTGACAAGTTTTGACCAGGTTTTTGTCATTTCCTGCCTTTACTAACTTGCAGATGGCACCATAAAAATATGGGTGATAGAGGAAAAATTGGAGAAATATGACCATCTGGGTCATCTCAAAATACCCCCAATTAGCTAACACCAAGTTTTCAGGTCTTTTGGAGCTTTCTAGATAGGACATTGAAGAGGGTACTTTCTGACAATGTATTACAGGTTAATTCGTCCCACCCCGGAATGAATAGCAATATGTGGTAGGTTTCATTGTTTTTATTTTTGCATCTTATTCTAGGTCATTTCAATAGACTTTAGTTTAAATTTCATTTCATTTGGAGCACTTTTGATCAGGTTTTTTCTATTTCCTGCATTTACTAACTTGCAGATGCCATCATCAAAATCTGGGTGCTAGAGGCAAAATTGAAGAAATCTGACCATTTGGTTCTTCCCGAAAAACCCCCAATTAGCTAACCCCAACTTTTCAGGTCATTTTGAGCTTTCTAAGCAAGACATTGAAGAGGGTGCTTTCTGACAAGTTATTGCAGGTCTATTCGTCCCACCCTAGATCGAATACAAATCTGTGAGGAATTTCTAGATTGTTCTTTTTGCAGTGGTCTTCTGATAACATATTTATGCTACTATTAAATTTTTAGGTCGATCCGAGGTCATTTTATTATCGTTTTAACATTTTCATGCATTTACTGACAGTAGGCCTTGGGAAATACATGCTTTATTCTGTCTGCAGGTGCTACTAATATTTTCTGTTTCTTTGAATGTAGGTTTTCGACATCAGAGGAGCAAGAAGGAGAAAAGAATCATATACACAAGCAGCGGTGACATTTTGGTCTGCCTATATTACATGTGGGCATGCGGAAGAAGGATGGTTATCCATGGTTGTTGTGACAAGAAACACATTTGATGCTCATATCCCCTAAAAAGGAAGGAGACGTATTGTAACACAACTTGAAAAGCATATCAATAAAGAGATTATGATATTTCATATTGCTTTTATCTTGTATCAATTTGCATATGTCCTTTCTTTTGTATCTTTCCTTTTCTCGTTTTGTTCTTCCTTGTGGCATATTCCTTTTTGTTTCCGTATCCTCGTGCTTTCAGTGGCGATCACGGTGGGACCTCTGTCCCTTGATTTTTAAGATTAAAATTCTAATTAAAGTTGCTTGTTTTGTTTCTTACAGGTACCAAGTTTTCAAATGCTAGACTGTTTCAAGCAGAAAGTCAGAGACATCCGATTTAGGCAGAGAAGAGGTAGGGGTTTTAAACACCCTCTGTCAATTTTATGTTTTCTATTTTTTCTTTTTTTTTTGTTCTCTGATTTTTGTTTGCATAGGAGAGTTTAGAGGCTTGCTTGTTTCAAATTTTGCAACTTAAAAATAACCCCACACACCACGTGGTATTTTAAACACAAGGAGTTGGTCATAAAACCCCAACCCTTGAACAAGACCAACGGTGGATTTCATCATCACCTTGGCTTGAGATATTGCATCCATAACCCCGATCGCGACTGTTGCTAGACGTAAATCCTGACGAAAGCTGACCAAGTGTATTTTGGGGTGATTCCCAATGCATGAGGATAAGTCTTCTATGGTAGGTGTCATAAATAGAGTGATTCCCCTTTTGTACCGCCTATGTTCCACGTATCATCTGCTCTCACGTACCTATAGTCTCCCTAACGTAAGGGTGGGTATATAGAGAGGTTGGTATATCAGTTCAAAAATGGTATATTGAAGGGGCGACCATTTTGGGAGTCATAAGAGCCTTCATAATTGCATTTAAACGTTCGTTCGAAAAGCTTTCAAATCAACATCAAATTACACTAAATTAGATTTTAGGGCACACTTTAAATATTTAAACGAGATAATCATTTCATTGATTGTGTGTTTTCTTTCTGTTTAAGTGTAGCATAAAAAATCCTAAAAAAAATAAAAATATATTCATCTTTAGGAGCACATCACCATGGTGTTCACTCGTAGCCGAGCCCAATCACGGGCAAGCACTGCAGAAAGTGCACCAAGGGGGACAAGTCGCCTCCGATATAGTCCTGAGGACTTAGCCATATTGCCTTGGTGGCAAGGCACCCAAGAGAGTCCCCATCATGCCATAATAGAATAGGACTATAGAGGCACCTCTTTGAGGGGCACCCCCACTCAGCATAGGTCCTTTCAAGAGGAGAACCTACACGTAGATCTTAATGTAGACAGGAGACCTCCCTTAGACACTCGTTATGAGTGGCCTAGTATGAAGTGTTAGAGAAACGGAGGGTCCACAAGGAGGGGCCACATGATTTCTTCATCTCTCCTTTACCCCGTATTACTGTTAGAGACACTAGGCAGTATCCAGAGTATCATGTTGTCTAAGCGGGTCAAGACAATTCTGCCCGCACCTTTTACCCATACGAAAGAGAGTACGAGGAAGATCACTACGTTCCTCAATAGCAGTACACAGCATGGGAACGATGCACATCCGCACCCGTAATGTATCATGATCATTCATTAAGGCCAGAGCCTCAAGTGAATGCTGCTAACCTCGACAAATAGAAGCAGCCCATAGGGATCTCGGATCACCATGACTGAGAAAGACATGTAGGGGAGGCATCTAGGCTCCCTAAAAAAGAGACAGTAGAACAAATTGACTTGGCGATTGCCAAACATGCCACCCGCCAAGCACAAATTGCATAGCTTAGGCAAGATCAAGAACAGTTAGAGCATATTTGTCGGCTTAACAAAGAGCACATTCAGTGTCAGATGGCCGAATTGCTTCATAACAAGGTGCCTATGAAGGTTCCAATCCCTCACACTCATAAAGAAGAAGTGTATGAGAGGCAGGACCCCTTGGTACAAGAGAGGTCCACGCGACCTTATCGAGCACTGCCTCCGAGACCTCCTAGACCTGAGCGGGAGGCCACTCCCAAAAACAATGATGGGCACCCTCCGCGGGCACCCACCTATGCTTATAGAACTCGGCCAACCACTCCTCAGGAAGCCTATGAGGAGTATGAATGAGAAGAAGAGCGGGCTGAAATGCTCTATCAAGGTAGAGGGGGTGCTAGCCAGCTACCTCTCAATAGGCCTCAAATTCCCCGCAATCCACAATGGGATCAAACTAAGGAGGAAGAAATTAAATCCTCTGATGCATATAAAGTGTTGTTAGAGCGCTTAGAATCTATGAAGATCAAGACTTCTGGGCCCCAAAATCCCACTTTATGCCAACTCCGTAGTCATCCTGTGCATCCGTCAGTGCCAACACCTCCATACCCCAAACACTTTAAGCTGCCCCAGTTGGCACTCTTTAGAGGGGAGGAAGATGCTCAAGAGATAGTGACTAGGAACAAGAGATACCCAAGAGCCGCCCCCGTGGTAGCCACAAGAGAGGTTCCATCGATGTCACAACCGCAACAACCCCCTACGCAACTTCCCCCGCCTAGACCGATGGCTACGATTCGGACTAGACTTACCCAAATTCTAAGGACCACGTCGGCTAGGCTCTCCATATACAAGCTAATTCAACAATCAGCGCCCCATCGGGAAGCTCTAATGGAGATTCTAAAAGCTATCGAGTTGCAACCCCACGAAGTGAACTCTTTCAACAATTTTGTGGGGCATGTCAAACAATGTATAGAACCAGTCATCACCTTTAGAGAAGATGAATTGAAAGCAGTGACTGGTGATGTGGCGGATCCACCCCTGCATGTTATCGCATGGGTCAACGGGATTCCGTATAAGAGAGTGTTGGTAGACACTGGCTCGTCCAGTAATATCATCACTACAGCAGCGTTGAAACATTTAAAGTTGCGAGCATCTCACATTGTGGCCTCTACTTACACACTGCGAGCATTCAACGATGCAATCTGCTCGACAGTGGGCACAATTGTCCTACCCATCCAAGTGGGACAAAAGACTATTCATACATTGTGCCACATCTTGGAAGGTGATATGGCTTATAATATCTTACTGGGCCGACCTTGGATCAGGGACATGAAGTGTGTCCCTTCAATAGCTCATCAGTGCCTGAAGTATACATTTGAAGGACAGGTGCATGTAGTCCCAATGGACTTGGAGCCTTTCAAATACTGCAATACAGTGCAATTCATGCTGCAATCGAACCTTCCCTCAACACATGTGGATTTTTAGTTGAATCCATGATTCCGTAGGCATATCTAGTGATTAATCCGTCGAGCCCTCAACCGGGTCCATCTTCTTCCGCTAGTCCTTCAACAACGATGCCACCTACGGTGGCCACATCCAAGGACAAGGGAAAGAAACCCATAGAAGAGGAGCCACCTCTCGTCTCAACCATCTCGACAGAAGAGATGCCTAGTAGAATGGAAGTCGAGACGCCTAGTTTGCCCCACATGGAGTGGACTCAGGAAGGACTCCCATTCGCTCCCCCTCAACCGCCAACGGTCACCGTTGAAATGGCCAGCACGGGCCTGGGGGATTATCTAGTGAGGAACATTGTAGCAACACCCACGCTTGAGTCCATGCAAGATATGGGGTGCCCTCGACTCCCCATTGGCTTTGTGGTTCCTCTAGGCTACCCACCCAATTAGACAAACTTTGTTTATGGGGGCCTGGATAATGGCGTTGAGATTTGTATGCAAGAAGATGAAGACGAAGAACCCTTTGCTGAGGATGTCAACTATCTGTCCAACCCAAACTTTGCTTTGAGGTATCTTGGCCAATGCAATTGGCATGGATATGGGTTGGGCCGGTATGAGCAAGGAGTGTGTGTTCTTTGCCAACCAAGATACCAAATGCCATATGACAAGTCAGGAGTAGGGTTCAACCACCCCCTGCCCCTAGACATCTTGGTGGAGAACATGCAAGGCCTAAGGATGGGTAGCAAGGATGGGTTGGCATTAGATCCATATGCCAATCCTCACACGACATATACATTGGGGGATTATCACCCATTGTTAACAACCAACCTTGTTGTCCATAACAACCCTTTCCCTTCGGCCAAACAAGGAGAAAATTCATGGACTCCCCTACAAGAGGGATATGGACAAGACCAAGAAGGGTCTTCGAAAGATGAGTCGAAATACGAGGTAGCACCTTGGGATCCTTTTGAGTCTAACATCAATCATTCACAAGTACATCCCATGAAGGATTATCAGGAAAGCTTCCTGACGATGTTCCCTTTAGGTGCTCCAATTGAGCATATGCCCATTCAAGAGAATCAGGTCCCCCCATAGAGAGCGGAACAACCTCGATGGGACCACATTAATTTGCTTGAACAAGATGAGACTCCTATGTCACAAGTAGCTGTTGGAGCAAATGAAGGCCTTTGGATCTCTGACAATGACTACGAAGATGAAACTAAGATGGCCTATCTCAACCACATGCGACAAATGCAACAACAGTATCCCTTAGGCATAGATGACATGTTTGAACACCTGCACATAGGGCCAAGACATAGGTGGCACCTCAACCCGATGCAGTTATAGCAATTACTGCACCCGCCACTCCAGGTACATAGAGAGCATCTTTCTCCTGGAGACCCTATCAAACCATCAGTGCCTAGGGCGGACCCTATCTTCATCTCCACGCATAGGGCTGACCCATTTGTGCCAGTTCCCATAGAGCCAGATCCAAAGCACAAAGGTTATCTAGGATGTCCAAGCAGTCATACCCATGGTAATGGAGACCACAATCATTTCATCAACATGATCTCCATTGATTTAACCGCCCCCATCCATGATCCAACCGACCCGACACGGTCATTGTATCTAGATCTAGATGCTATCGATTGGGATCATGTTGACACACCACCATCCCCATCAGAGTACTGGCCTTGTAGTGGGATGTTTCATTTCACTCCAGGATAGACTCAGGATGTCTTCCATGTTGAAGAGGAACCTGACGTTCCGAACGATGATCTAAATTCAGCAAATGATATCCATTTGATCCCAACTCCACACCAGTTGGAGGATGGGTCCCACATGTCGATCGAGGAGACGACTGACGTAGACATCGGCTCAGATCTAGTGAATTTGCAAATCATCAAGCTGGGGTAAGTCTCTCCCCCAAAGAGCAAGCCGACTACATTGCCCTTCTCAAAGAGAAGAAGGAGGTTTTTGCATGGTCATACAAAGACATGTCGGGACTAGACCCACAGCTAGTCATGCATAATCTGATGCTTGATCCGATAGTCAAGCCAGTGAAGCAAAAACTACGTAAGATGCACCCAACAGTGGCCTTAATGGTCAAAGATGAGCTACAAAAGTTGTTGGATGCACAGTTTGTCATCTACGTGGATTACCCGCCATGGTTGTCTAACATGGTTCCCGTCAAAAAGCCCGACGGGAGGATTCGCATATGCACTAATTTTTGAGATCTAAACAAAGTGAGTCCTAAGGATGATTTTCCCTTGCCAAGCATCGACGCATTGGTAGATGCTACAACGGGCCACGAAATGCTTTCCCTCATGGATGGTTTCTCAGGATACAATCAAATTTGTATCAATCCCGAGGACCAACTAAAAACGGCGTTCACAATGCCTTGGGGGACATTTTGTTATAAGGTCATGCCTTTTGGCCTTAAAAATGCTGGCGCCACCTACCAACGTGCCATGACGTACATCTTTCATGATTACATGCACAAAACTTTGGAAGATTACATGGATGATTTGTTGGCCAAATCTCTTTTGTGCCCAGATCACCTCGATGACTTAAGCAAGATCCTCGATCGCCTCATGGAACATAAAGTCAGACTAAACCCCAAGAAGTGCATCTTTGGCATCACATCTAGAAAGCTCTTGGGTTACATAGTCTCCAAATGAGGAATTGAGGTAGACCCACACAAAGTCAAGGCAATCCTTGAAATGCTTCCTCCAACTACCATCAAGCAGCTCAGAAGTCTACAGGGAAAGGTCACGTCGATCAAGCGCTTCATAGCGCAGTTATCTGACAAGTGCCGACCCATGAATAAATTATTGCACAAGGGGGTAACATTTCACTGGGATGACGAGTGCCAGTCCACCTTTGATGACATTAAACAATACTTGGCTTCGTCGCTAGTATTGGCACCACCTAGACCAGGAGTGTCGTTCTACTTATACATCTCAGCCACTGAGGTGGCACTGGGCGCCATGCTGTCCCAGAAAAATGAACTACACAAAGAACAGGCTACATACTATCTTAGCCGCACCCTGGTCGGTTATGAACTTAACTATGCATACGTTGAGAAGCTCTGCTTGGCCGTGGTGTTTGCTACCAAAAAGCTATGCCACTACATGCTCAGCAATAAGATGTATGTTGTGTCTAAGGAGAATCCATTGTGATACATGATGAGTCATACTTATCATAGTAGCCGCACGATGAAATGGATCATGTTGTTGACGGAGTTTGACATAGTATTCATTGGACAAAAATCCATAAAAGGTCAAGTCATCACCGATCAACTGGTAGAGGCTCCTCTTGAAGATGATCAGCCTCTGACCGTAGAACTATCGGATGATGGGGTTTTTCATGTTTTAGAATCGCCAGATTTTGATGAGCCTGAGTCACAGGCTGACATGACCCTATTCTTCGATGGTTCTAAGTGTGAGCAAGGAGGTGGCATGGGAATTGTATTCTTCACTCCACAAGGGGCTCCAATGCCTCTATCATTTAAATTAGACTTCTCGTGCACCAACAACAATGCAGAATACGAAGCCTTGCTCATAGGTCTTCAGACAACAATCACCATGAACATTAAACATTTAAACATCTTTGGTGATTCGCTGTTAATTTTCAATCAAGTAAAGGGGATATTCCAATGTAGATGTCCAGTTCTGTAGGCCTACAAAGCCCTTGTGGACAAATTCCTGGCACAACTTGAATGGTATGATATCGAGGCACTCCCTCGATCATCGAATCATTTTGTGGATACTATGGCCTCTTTGGGGTCACTAATCCCGCAAGACCCTTCTGGTGAAATGACAACCATTTAGGTTAAAACATTATCGCAATCCATGATGGAGCGTGCAAGCTCTGATCTAACGCTAGGAATCCACCTGATCTAGATTGAACCATCTTCAGGATAAGTTCTCTTGAATCCACGATTTTCTGACTCGAGCCAACTGGGGGTCCTTGTTCTCCTCGACTCCTCTTAATAGCAACACAATGCTATTTTTACAAGTTCTTTCCCACTCAGCTTTTGCTAGGGATGAACTTCAAGAGGGATTGGTCGTTCATACCATCGAGGTTTCTGATCAGTAGGATTGGTACACACCCATTAGGGATTACCTCAAGCTAGGTAACCTCCCACTTGGATTGACACAAGCCACGAAAAGATCATTTAAATAGAAAGTGGCAAAACATGTCTTGCTAGGAGACATTTTGTATCGTCGGAGCTATGAAGGAATCCTCCTCCGTTGCTTGGACCAGCAAGAGTCCGCTTGGGCGATCACCCAAGCACACGATGGTACATGTGGTGGCCACTTCAACGGTATGGCCATCGCAAAGCGCATTCTTCGCATGGGTTATTATTGGCCATATTTAGAGCGAGATTGTTGCGCATATGTGAAGAAGTGCGTGAAGTGTCAACACCATGCTAATTTGACACACGTACCTTCTCAAGCCTTGCAACCGATCCAATCGGCTTGGCATTTTTCGTAGTGGGGCTTTGATCTAATTGGAAAGATCTCCCCTGCGTCATCGGGTCATCACACATTCATCATCACGGCCACAGAGTACTTCACCAAGTGGGTGGAAGCAATTCCACTAACCTCTACGACTAGATCCCGCATTGCGGAGTTTATTTTGCATAACATCATATGTCATTTTGGTATTCCATCCAAGATCCTGTCAGATAATGGGACGCCCTTCAAGAATAAATATGTGTGTGCTTTGACCACAAAGTACAAAATTCAGCACAGTTTTTCAACACCCTATTATCCGTAAGCAAATGGGCAAGCAGAGGCATCAAACAAAATGCTAGTCGCCATCCTCAAAAAGACTATCGTAGATAATCATAAGGATTGGCACATTCAGATCCCGCTTACCCTATGGGCTTATCGCACTAGCATTCGGACGCCCATTGGGGCAACTCCATTTTCGCTGGTGTATGGCTCCGAGGCAGTCATGCCTCTTGAGTTGGAAATCCCTTCCCTGCGCATTTCAATGCAAGAGTTCATCGATGATGACACTGCGCGGCAGGCTCGGTTAGACCAACTTACGTTGCTTGATGAATGATGCGTTAATGCTCTCGAGCATTTGTGTATCTATCAAGAGCGACTTAAGAAAGCATACAACATGAAGGTCCACTTGAGGGAATTTCAGGTTGGTGACTTGGTCTTAAAAGAGAACCAACAGAATTCTAATTTATCGTCCCATTTGAGGGACAAGTTTGTAGCAAACTGGTTAGGTCCTTATGTGATTGATAGTCGAATAGGACCTGGAACTTACCGGCTTGCCTCTCTTGAAGGAATCAAGGAGCTTGAACCCTTGAACATCATTCATTTGAGGCCATTCCACATTTAGAGAGCCATAGTCCAACCAAAAGCTCCAAGGATTTCCACAATCGCTTGGTCAACCCCAAAATGCCCCAAAGGTATCCATAAACCCTTTGGTCAAACCAAAAGCTCCAAGGATTTCCACAATCACTTGGTCAACCCCAAAAATGCCCCAAAGGTATCCATAAACCCTTTGGTCAAACCAAAAGCTCCAAGGGTTACCATAACCGCTTGGTCAAAATAAAATCATCAAAAACAAACAAAAACAATGAAATCATTAAAAATAACAAAAAAAATTGCATTTCCATTCCATGCATACTCATAACACATCAAAAATACAAAAATATAAGTGCATTAGGCATCGCATCCATACATTGCATATTTGCTAAGTCATCCAAGTCATAAGCACCATAGAATGTCATTACTTGGCAATTCCATTATTGTCCCCATCAAATCCATTTCACAAACGCATACATCCAGCATAACACCATCGCCATTTTTTTAGCATTAGTCAGTTGTCTCCTAATGTATATAGGGTTTTCGTCATTCAGTTGTCTTTACATTGCTAGCCACATACTGTACAAAGTTAAACAGCTTTTCCACGGGAAAGTTTTACTTGGATCGTAGCCTCGTTACGTAACATCCCTACACAAGTTACAACACATAAAATAATTCCTAAGTTGTGTGAACGCAAGAGAAACCTACAAAGCAGTCTAGGGTACCATAGGTGAAAGATTAGCCTGTTCATCCCCCTATGCAAATGGTTCAAGAGTGCTGAGAATTGACAAAAGGACAAGCTCTTCCCCATCCATTCCCCCTAATAAATAGTGGTTTTCACCACTACCCAAATCCCAATCACTATTGGTCCCTAAGGTTGTAAGGATTCGTACTACACATCCCTGCCAAGGATGGGTAGTCATCCCCAAGACCTAAAAGGATCGATGCCATTCAATAACACAATTCCCACAAGCCATCATCACAATCACCTTTGGTCTCAAAGTTGTAAGGATTCGTACTACACGTCCCTGCTAAGGATGGGTAGTCATCCCCAAGGCCCAAAAGATCAATGCCCTTACTTCATAATCTCCATCCTCCCCTTTGGTTCCCAAAGTCGTAAGGATTCGTACTACACGTCCCTACTAAGGATGGGTAGTCATCCCCAAGGCCTAAAAGGATCAATGTTATTCACCAATCACAAACATACCAGCTTCACCTTACAAAGCTCAAAATACCAAATCAAATAATAGTGGTTCTCACCACTAGTCAAAATCCTTGCTCAAAAAAAAAAACAAAAAAAGAGACAAAATAAACAATGATTTTCATCACTATATATCCGAGCAAGTATCCTAAACCATTGAGCCAACAAAAAGCCTGAACTTGAATCCCTAGAATTCTCAACATTTGAAAACCATCTAGGTGATCCTCATTACGGGTTTGGTGGACAGCCTACCTGGCAATGGCGGTATCCTACCCACATGACGATATGTCTGTCACATTAACTTTGCATGTGAGCAGACCAATGTTTGCATGTGGATGAGCTAGCTTATGGTACCTTAGATTGTCCCATGGATTAATCTTGCTAAATACAACAATGGAGTTAGTGGAGCTAATTAGGTGATCCTCAATACAGGTTTGGTTGATAGCCTATCTGGCACTCGGCGGTATCCTGACAAATACCACATAAACAAACTCAATTGCACACACAGGGATGTGAAATAATTTGGTTAAATTCAAGTCGGATTTATACCTTGTTCAAAAGTCTTGCGAGATAAATATACAGGTCTTGGCTAGTTAGTTAAAATATCTGAATCTCAGAAAATCTTAACTACATTTTAAAACAACTAGTACATTTTATTCCATACATCACCATCAAAAAATATGCAAAATACAAAAATAAAGTTTTCACATGCAAAGTTATTCCACACAGTCATCCCATTAGTACAACAAGTCAGTCAAGTCTTGTACAGTCTATGGTGCATCGACAAGTCATCAACAAATCATTTCATTCATTCCATATGCACACATCATACAAATTAGAAACATCGCATTCATACAAGCATTTGCATACCATCAATGTAAATACATGTACATAAAAACAAACCATGAAAAGTGCATAAACACACACAAAAAAAAGAGTCATCTATATATATATCATCAAAAATGCCCGCAGGCTACAATGAACCGGTCCTCTGACCCCACAAAAAAAGCCAAAAACTCAAAAACCCCCAAGCCTAGGGCGTCGGCCACCATGATCACGCAGGATCGGTGCGACGGGAACTACCCCCCATAGTGTGGGTCCTCTGGGACCTCTCAGGGTGACTGCTACTCGCCCCTACATCCCATCCACTAGTGCCCCCCTCATCTAGCCGTCGACGACGGGACGATGCTGACTGCTCAGTATCGTTGTCTCTCGTCCACCATGAAGAGCCACCTCCATGGGGCTCAGGTATCCACCCACCAAGGTGGATAATCTCTCCCTCCATATCCATCCGATGTCGATGCCAATCTACCTCCCGTCGACCCCACTCGGCCTCCCATCGGACCCACTCTGCCTCCCATCGACGGTAGTAAGCTACTACGTCATCACGCTGTGCTAGCTGCATCCGCAGGAGATCCCTCTCTCGAGCCACATCGGTATCCCCCTCCTACCGGTGGGATGCAACCCATGCGTTCTCCCGCTCTGCCAGCTGAGTCCGTAGAAGATCTCTCTCCTGCAAAGCCTCTCCCAGCTCCCCATCTCATCTCCACAGTAGCTCCTCCAATCGCGCTATCTCCGCACCCTGTCTTGCCTCCGCATCCTCCGAACCTGCCTGAGGCATAGGTGAATCCGGGATAGCAGCCTGCTTTGGCTCCCACTACTTCGGGACGTCCTACATCTCTGAGCTGATCTGGTACCCCAAACTCCCCTCCAACATCCTCAACCTCCACCATGTCTGCATCATCATGCGAAACTCCCCAACCCTCATCGGGTGCCTCTGTACCCTCATCCCCTGCTGTTGCTACCTTGGCACCCCCTAGAGGCCCCTCGCCTCACCATTGCCATAGAGTCCACCACTGCTCATACTCGGTAGTAACCCCGATGTCATCCACATCTGGAACATCAATAGCCATATCTGAATCCTCGCCAAGTGGTGCAACGACTGGCCGGTCCAGAGTCCTCTCATCCCCCGACGTGCCGATAGACCACGGGCTCACCAGGCATCCCCTGGCGCACCCCAAACTGTCGGGTCACCCGACCATATGGGAAGAACTCCTACTCAGTCCCATGATGCCCAATCAGCCATCGCCCCCTCCGTACCTATCGGAGCCACTCTCCTACCTTAGGCCAGGTTGGACAGTCCCAGTAGGGGCGCCAGAACACCTCCCCTGGAGTAAGTAGAGCGAAGGCATCGACATAGTGCCCTACAACACCTGCCCATCACCGAATTTGACCTCGTATCCGATCTCCCGGTCTGCCATCTCCGCCCGAGTCATCCAGGGCAGCCCCATCGGCCTCTCCACTGCTATGTGCTACCAAGCCCAGCACTACAACAAGTAGCTACAATCGATCCCCTTTCGCTTATGGTAGTGGACCTCGTATAGCTCATCATAGAGCTATGCTAGTAGAGTCTATCCCCATCTCATAATCATCGGTGTGTCTGTCGGACACTCCACCAGTCTGAACACCACCTCTAGCAGGTTCCATAGGAACCTCGCACCCGACGAGTCGGGAAGCAGCATGTTGGAAATGAGGCCCATGAGTAATGCGTGCCTCACTCCCAACACACCCTTCTCTAACCACCATCGAACCAGTATGCCACCCATCTGGCAGTCGATCTCTGCCCTCTCCATTGGGCTCTCCACACCCAACTCCTCCCCATGCCCAAAATAGCGTATCAATATTGTTGTCCTTCGATCCCGTGACATCGTCCGGATCGGTAGTCCATCTATTGGAATCTGAAGAATCCGATAGACATCCTCCAAGGTAACCATCATCTCCCCTATTGGGATATGGAAGGTGTTGGTCCGGGGATCCCACAGATTGATCAAGGCCATCAGATAGGCCCGATCCCCGACCACAGGTTCCAGCCGAGTCACCTGCTTGAGCCCAAGGGCATCAAGCCAGTCCCAATCAGCCAAATTCAGTGCTACCCGCGCGTCAGTAAAAATAGTGGGTGCCCGGTACCGGATCTTCACCACCTAAAAAGAAAATAACATAAAAACATTAAAACAACAAAAAAAAATAACAAAAAAACAAAAAAAAAACAATCATTGGTCCGTTTTAGGGTTTTTCACTTTAACGGCTCATTTAAAAAACAAACAAAAATAGTCGCAAAATAATTTTCAGACCTAGGGTTTTTAACTTTAAACTAGAAAATTAAAAACACAAAAACAACAACTAACTAGGGTTGAGCTACGTTTTACGTTCAGTTTTGCCCTACGTTTCTCACCTACGTTTTGACTTTGGTTAAATTCCAGTTCAGCGAGATTTTAAGTTATAAACTAAGTTTTTTAGCTAAGTTTTACAACTAACTTCTGATCTTGGTTGACTAGAGTTATCCTAAGTTTTAAACTAAGTGATAATTTTGATAGTCTAGGGTTTCATTTTTAACCGTAACCAACAAAATAAACAAAAACACAAAAAATAACCAAATTGTAGTTTTTCAATTGAAATACAAAACAATAAAGAGGAAGGGCACCCACTGGTAGCACTTCGGCTCCACTACTCGATTCGGTGTGTGCACTCATGGTCGCAAGAAAAATTTCGCAGCGCTTCGCTTCGCATAATTGACCTCCTCCTCCTCAGAGCTCCAAATCGCCAAGAAAAACAAATGCAAATGAGCCCAAAACTCAGTTTTGGCCTTTAAAAAGGCTTTTTGAGCTTGTATTCGTTCCCCCTTGGGACGAGCGCTCTATTTAGCACTCGTACCTCCTTGGGACGAATACTAAATAGGAATTCGTCCCACCCAAGGACGAATACAGGGCAAAAATTTCAAAAATTGCACAAAAATGCACCAAAAACAAGCAATAAAACTGTCCAATGAGAGTGCTTTTGCACTTGACATTTCGGGCATGCAAAATAGATGTCGGGGTCACAAATCCTCACTATCCTACTCCCTAAGAAGGCTACCATAGCCGGACCACTCCACGGGAGGATGGATTTTTGAGAATTTCATCCCCAAACGGCGTCGCAAAATGGGTCAAAACCCAACCAAAAATAGCAATAACATTGCCGAACGAAGGCGCTTTTGTGCCTGACATTCTTGGCATCCAAAACTGATGTTGGAGTTACAAATTGTTCTTATCCTACTCCCTAAGAAGGCTAGCATAGCCGGACCGCTCCACGGGAGGACGGATTTTCAACAATTTTAGCTTCAAAATGCGTCACCAAAAGGGTTAAACCCCACCAAAAATAGGTCAGAATGTTCAAAAACTGCTTTCGCATTCAATGGTAAACAACTGCAGGCACCCTTACCTAAGTCATCTTGGGTCAAGTGACTCGTCGCTTTTCTCATGTCGGTCATTCCCTCATCGATTCATCACTTGAGGGGGTAGTCACACTTAGTCGCCAATCAACAACAACATACCCAATCAAGGAAATGACATGCATTCAAAGGATCATTGACAAAGACAATCACGCCCCTACTTGGGGCAGCAAACAAGCAATAATCACAAGCTGATCAAACACTTGGCATTTGTGAATCATGAACTCAAGGTTCCCATAGACAAAAGGTTGCACCCTTTGCCTATTCATGACTGATCAATGTCCAAGTTCAAGTAACACCTCACTGAACAAGGTTAACACTTGAATTAAGTTCCTTAGCTCGTCAGAAGCAAGGATTCAAGAATGCGTGCCCTTTCCATACTTGGGGCATCAAGAGTTGGTTAGGTTACTAAGAAACCCTAATCATTAGTGCTTTGGTTATCTATTTTTGCTCGACACTGTGCCTTGCATAGTGCTTCCCAAAAAGGGGCATCTGTAGACACCAAAATAGCACCAATCTGATTATGTGACAACAAGCGCTGATCGCATTGACACACACAGCCCCTAGGGCAGCCCTCGAAGGTTAAACAGTGGTCCTAACCACTTCCAAAAGCAGTTTTAGAGGTCAGGGGTCAATTTGGCACCTTTTTGGCACTTTGCTCTCTGCTCGTCCCACCTCGGGACGAATACAAACTGTCATTCGTCCCACCCAGGGACGAATAGCAGCATTCACCCTAGGGTGAGGCGAATAGCAAGTTTGACTGGCAAAAAAGTCAAACCTCGGTAACTCCGCTAGTTAACTGAGGCTTTAGGTCATGCAATTGTGAGGAATAACTTTTATTCAAGAAGAGAGACTTTAGTTATGAGTGTTTTTATTTTAGAAACCTCATGCAAAGAGATTCTAAATCAGGGAATTAGCTTTTCTCTGAAAATAGGAAAATTAACTCAAGTAGCGCCCTCGCATGCGCAATTCAAACAGAGAGACCCTAAGGTCTATAAATTGGGGAGTTTTCCCACCCAAAAGATATACAGAGAAGGAGCATTTGAGCAACGAAGTGCTGCCAATTTACATACCTACTTGCGATTTGTGCCTTTCACATCCTTAATCTCTCATTCGAAGGGGAGGTTATTGGGCGACTATTAGAAGCACGAATCTGAGCCCAAAACCTGATTTTTGGCCACAAAAATTCCCAAAATTTGTCGACAACACCCCATAACTAGGTTTTGGACCCATCCCAAGTGGATTGGTGCTGAAAAAAAGTCTCAAACGGTGGGCGTCCTGCCCCCGGGCGCTCCCTAAACTATCGCAGCTCTAAACGCTCCACCCCAGGATGAATAGAAATCTATGATATATTTCTCTGATTTTTATTTTGCATTTTATTCTAGATAGATTAAATAGGTTATAGTTCAAATTTCATTTCATTCTGAGCAATATTGACCAGGTTTTTGTCATTTCCTGCCTTCACTAACTTGCAGATGGCACCAGAAAAATATGGGTTCTAGAGGCCAAATTGGAGAAATATGACCATCTGGGTCATCTCAAAACACCCCCAATTAGCAAACACCAAATTTGTAGGTCTTTTGGAGCTTTCTAGATAGGACATTGAAGAGGATACTTTTTGACAATGTATACGTAATGCCACCCCGAATAAAGAATATGTGGCAGGTTTCATTTTTTTCCGTCTATTCTAGGTCATTTCAATAGACAGTTTAAATTCATTTCATTTGCACTTTTATCGGTTTTGCTATTTCCACCTTTACTAACGGAGCCATCATCAAAATTTAGGTGCTAGATGCAAAATTGGAGAAATCTGACCATCTAGGTCTTCCCAAAACACCCCCAATTAGCTAACCCCAACTTTTTGGGTCATTTGGAGCTTTCTAAGCAGGACATTGAAGAGGGTGCTTTCTAACAAGTTATTGCAGGTCTATTCGTCCCACCCTAGAGCGAAGACAAATCTGAGAGGAATTTCTAGAATATTCTTTTTGTAGTGGTCTTCTGATAACATATTTATGCTACTGTTAAATTTTCAGGTTGATCCGAGGTCATTTGATTATCATTTTAATATTTTCATGCATTTACTGACAGTAGGCCTTGGGAAATACATGTTTTATTCTGTCTGCAGGTGCTACTAATATTTTCTATTTCTTTTAACACAGGTTTCCCACATCAAAGGAGTAGGAAGGAGCAAAGAATCATATACACAAGCGGCGGTGACATTTTGGTCCGCCCATCTTACATGTGGGCACGCGGAAGAAGGATGGTTATCCATGGATGTTGTGACAAGAAACACATTTGACGCTCCTATCCCCTAAAAAGGAAGGAGACATATTGTAACACAACTTAAAAAGTGTATCAATAAAGATATTACGATATTTCATATTGCCTTTATCTTGTGTCAATTTGCATATGTCATTTCTTGTTCTTTCTTGTGGCATATTCCTTTTTGTTTCCGTATCCTCGTGCTTTCAAGTAATATATAGTTTCAAAAAATGGGATGGGAAATGAAATTATTTCACATAAAAAATAGTATTTAATGATTAGATGCACCCTAGAAAAAATAATGGATCTTTCAATAACCTTTTCATGAGAAACATGGCTAGTAGGATGTAAAAAAAATGGAAAATTTTTATACTAAGCCTTACAAGTAACGAGACTTATCAATCATATACAAGGAATTGAGATAATGAAATGAGTGGATGGACCATCCAAAATAAGTCACTAACACCATAATTAGCTAATTTCTAATTCTTTAGATCTAGATGAGAGAATTGATCAATATTCACTCATAAATTTTAGGAAAAAACCCAAGTTTAATATCAAAATAATAGAACCTTGATCTCATTAACTAATTCACAAAAGATTAAATTAGTAATCTATCAAATATTTAAAAATGCAGTGTCAGGACCAAAAAAAAATCTTTTATGTTCTTTGAAGTTTATATAGAGATGGGTAAGAATTAACCATGATATTTAACAAATATAAAAAGTGAAAATACACCTTTCATAATTAAAGTCGAATATTTTATTCCTAATTGTAAATACATATAACTTACATCTTTGGGTTATCCAAGATAGTGTGCAAATTCATAATAAAATATAGTCAATAACACATGAAAATTGTTCTTCCAAAAAGTCATCTCTTATCATCAAGGTGCTCACATCCCAAGAAAGTATATTCTACATGAGAATACCAAGACATGAGATATATCAAATGTTAAAAACTAATAGATTCAATAAATTAATTATCAATATAGATAGGTCCAAGGTGTAGACCAATTGGTTCATCCAAACCCCATAAGGGGGCGGAGGTCCAAGGTTCAAATCTCGGGCCTCATCGAACTGAACACTTGTCCCTTTCCTAGTGCTTTCAACGGCATAAAAGGTTTAAAATTATTGTAGCATGGTGGTTATAGGGGCAGAGTACGTGAATATCTATGTGGTGGCTTCTAGGGCAGACAATGCAGAATAATGTGGTGGCCATAAAAGCTGGACAGCCTACAGGGATTCGTGGCGGCTACCGATTCCACCATGTAAATTCAAAAAAAAAAAAATTATCAATATAGATGTTTGTAATACATATATTTATATGAATTAGAATTTTACATTGGAAATTTTGGAAAGAATTGATTTGGAGGAGTGAAGATTCATTTATATATATATATATAAATATATATATATATATAATACTAATAAAAGGAAAGAGGATTTTAAAATGTACCCCACAACCTTTTACAACAAAATCAGCCTAAAATATAGCCATAAATAGAAACCAACAGAGAACAAGGCATCCCATGGGTGGCCAAAGCAAAATAAAAACCAGAGAGGCAAAGACAAACCAGATGAAAGGAAACAAGAGACAAGAGTGAACACCAACAAGAATCGAGGAAGTTCTACACCAACATGTCGACCTCTTGAGAGATTGTTCTTGTCATCCATGACACCTCCTTAGAATAGTCCAACACAATCTTCATGGAGATCTAAATGGTATGTTTCTTTATATCTATTAGTTTTAGACTGTAAAAAATTGAGCTCTTCCTCTCAGAGGCCTCCTCCGATGCATAAACAACATTGACCATTTTATCCTTATGAAAGTCCCTAAGAAGGAACTCAACATCAATGAAAATGGATAAAGGAGATGAACCATCCTTCTCCCACTTTTTACCGAGCAGATGCAATGATTTTTGAGTTTTGCTTCCTTTCGCATGACTACTCGATGGAGGATCTCCCTCCTTAGGTGAAGTCTTCACCTTGAAATATGACTTCTTGATAATTCATCATCATTATAGTGTGATGCTTTCCCCCTCACACCTTTGGTTGAGACTTATATTTTATTAGAAATCTTACCCGATCCCAAGCCCAATTAGAATGAGTACACATCCTCACTGTCATCACTAGATCCATCAAAAATATCCTTAACCTGACCAGGCATAAGGATAGGTAAATCAACTATAGATTTCAATATTTCCTCCACCACCAAACTATTCTCTAACAATACCAGACCCTGGTGAAGAGGGAGTTGACCATGCCCCCCTTGCACATCCAACATTGACTTCTTAATTTATTTAAATAAGAAAACATCCTTCGTAAATGGTTGAGAAACATAGCATGGAAGCTACGTATAACATCATACATAGAGTCCAAGGTAAAATAATCCATAATAACCTTGGCCACCCTATATTGGGGAGGGTACAACACCTTGGCACTAAAACCATTCTAAATTTTGGGCAAAAATTCCTTCCCATCCAAGAAAAACTTATCTCTTTAAGAAGAAAATATCTAACTCTATTGGGGCACCATCTAGAATAAAACCACTTGTCCTACTAATCAATTCTATTGAGACCTTAAAGGACTAAGAATCAATTCTCACCCAACCTTCATTCCACCTCATCGCCATCCACTTCAACAACATTGGGTTGTGTCCAAGAAAATTCTGAACACACTCCAATAGACCACCATTCGTCAAAAAAAATTAACTTTGACATCAATGCTTAGATAAGAAGGCTCCAATCGGTATTTAGTGAACCGTGACTTAGAAAATTACATTTTAGCTTTCCCCATATTTAGATATTCAGTACCCCCTCACTTTTTAGCATAATACTCTTCCACAAGATGGAAATAGAAGAGACATGCTCCAAATAGATATAAAGACACAGAAGAACCAAGAAATTCCATAAAATAAATAGGCATCCAACATATTTGGTACCAAAACCGGGCCACAAAAAGTGCCCTTGAAATACTAAACCTAAGGACAACCAAGCACTCTAGGAAGAACCATACTAGAAATAATGCACTTCCAATAAATTTCTAAAAAGAGGAAGGAGCTCAAAAAATCCCTACCTTTCAAGAGAAGCTCAGAAAACCATAGCTCGTGAGAGAAGTAACCAAATATAAAAATCAATCTTCTAATATCGAGAAAGAATCAAATAATGAGAAGGAGGGCAATGGACAGAGTCCCCACCTCAAGGTACAACATCTAGTAATCCAAAGAAAAGCCATCTGGAATAGAAAATCTATTCCTTAATACAAGTGCAAGTCCACCAAATGGAGTCACTAGAGAATTTGATGTGAAGGCTAAGTCTCAAAAAAAGACCTTAATATCAAAAATATGAATCAACACAATAAAAAAACTACCTTACATGAATATTATTGCCCAAAAATACTTCCCAAGAGGATAAGACAATAGACTCCTAGGTAATCAACTTACAAATATTTGAAAAAAACTTTTGCCTCCACCACAAAATCCTTAAAGGAGACACGAAAGGGGCTAGTGAACACTAGACCACCCTGAAATAAAAATTCCACACCCCAAATATAGACTTTGAAACCAAATAACAAAGGACGAGGAAAAGGGTCTAGCACAAAGAAAACTACCAACGGTAAAAGGCTCGAAACCACGAAAGCATAGGAACAAACCCAAAAACAAAAATCAAGGGAGGGAGATACCCCAAAAATTTAAAAATTGAAGATGACAAGGCCCCATCTGATACAGGTCATAAATAAAATCCCTTACAGAACTCATTAATGCAAATCTACTAAGAACCAGCCTAGGAACACACTAGCTATAAGGGAGGAATTGATATGAGGTTCAAATTTTGAATAAAAATAGCTCTTTCCTAGCTCAAAAAGAGAAATAAAAGAATCGTACCACCAAAAACCATGATACACTCCATAAAGAACTTCCTAAAGCACCAAACAAGACACCACCAAAAATGCAAATGAACAACCCACTAATAACATTTAAGGGATCTCATCATTTGAGCGATGAACAACCTTGATCAGGAAATCCCTTTGCTAAACTAAAAATCCTGGTCGAGAAGCTTTGAGATTCACCATTAAATATGCCACCGCATTACCTTCCCTAAATACGTGTGCAATAAAAATATTATCAAAGGATCAAATGTTTGAGATCACCTCATCAATCATATTGGATACCCTCCAGCTTGTCTGATAGGTTCCTTTGAGCATATTAATTACATTTAAAGAGTCACCCTTAATGATAGCATTATGAATCCCAAGTTCTTTTAGCAGTAAAACACCCGAGAAGGCAGCTCTCTCTTTAGTGAACTAAGAAGATTGGGTGCCAAGGTTTTTTGCAAATATAGGAACAAGATCACCATTACTATCACGAATCACCCCCTAGTACCAGCTAATCTTGGGTTTCCTTTTGAGGCCTCATCAAAATTTAATTTAAACCAACCTACAGGAGGTGATGACCAACGTACAAGACTTCTAGGGTCAGGAGCAGGTGGAGGTCGAGTCACTAGGTAAAAACCAAGCCTCTTCTCAATCATGATTTCACTCGGGAAGAAAGTCGTAGAGGTATTCGAATCTTTGAGGGTGGGCAAACGAAACATTTTTCTAGAGGTATTTGAATCCTTGAGGGTAGAATATTCACTTATTTATATTGAATAATGATAAACTTTATGGTTTTTTAGATCTTGTTGGGGATAAGGTAAGGTGATCTTATATCACTATATTTATATATTATAATGGTAAAAGCATTTAGAATATATTCAAGCAAATGGTGGAAAATGAAAAAAATAAAAAAATTAGAATAGAATGTCTCATGAACCAACTCTATTACAAATAATTTTAGATAATTTTAATTATTGGATACTCCAAAACAAGATAGGAAACAAAATTGTAATAATTGTAAAATAGTACTTAGTAGGTTCTAAGAAAAATGATTAGATGAGATATTAATAATTTGTATTTTTAATGCATGTAGGACAATAAAAAGAAGTATCATGGATATTATGCATATAACAAAAGGATATCTCACTTAATAATACCTTAGGATGCCAATATTTCTAAAAAAATGTAAAATAGTCTATATGACCATGTCTTGTAATGAATTGATTATTGGATTGTAATATAGAAATGAGAGTGGTTATTTATGGTATGGATTCCATCTAACTTAAATTCAATTTGTACTACTAGTGCGTAAAACTATTTATTCTAATTTGCATATACACCCAAAGGAAATATAAAGAAAATTGTTATATATATTAAGAGTTTTTTTTATAAGAAATCAAACATAAAAAATAAGATATCATTATTGAAGTACTTTTTATTAGGAATCCTTTATTATAATGTGGTGGATTCAAGAATTTAGATTCCATGAACAACATACTAGATGTGAAGTTGAAAGTTTGTATGGTTAATATATAATGAGATGATAATCCATAGACTATTATATTTGAACTCAAGTGACTACACTAGATATAGAGAAAAAAATTTATGTGTTGGCATTAGGAGTATCATATTTAAGAATTCATTATATAGTATCACCTATAAATCTTAAATAGATTGAAATTGTTTACCATTAATAGAAAATTTTTAAATTTTTGAAAGATACATAGATTTTGGAGAAATTAGTGGATAAGTTAACCAATTTGGTATGCTTAGAATGCTTAGTGGTAGAGTGGTTTAAAAAATAAAATGAAATTATTGCTCTATAAATAAATAAAGCAAATAATGGATAATATCATAGAATATTGTGAGATAATATTAACCTATTATACTATATGTGCTAAAGCATGTCCTTAGTTAAGGCTAATAAATTGATAATGATTGTTATGTTGGATACATTGCTTTGAGTTAGTGGTAATTCTAGTAAGTATAAGTTTAATACATGTCATATGAGATTCAAGAGCACTAATGAATGACAAAAATAATCACCTAATAAATTTTGCACCAATAAGGTCCTCCCATGAGCAAACATCCACCTCTAGATCACTAGAATAAACAATATCCTTTTCTAGGATAATATTTCTTTTGTATTGGTGTTGATTATTTTGATATGAATCATGTTACCTCCATGAAGACAATAACACTTATATTATTACACTATGTATTTTCTTCAAAGGTAGGAACTTAGTTCTAGAGTGGTTCTATAGGAAGATAGAAATTTCAAGGATTATCCCATCAAATATAAGTGCATTGATATAATCATCATCAATCATAGACTTAAAAATTAGGTGTGAATTATATAGAATATAAATCTTGTAGTAATATTACATGCAATATGAATGAATAAAAAAATTTGCCTGGATAATCTTTTCTCTTCAAGATTTTGTTATGATAACAAAATCATATATATTTTACATGTAGTCTTTAAATATTTTAATGATAAATAAACATAGCTATATCCAATGATCCTTAAGTTTTGGGTCATGTTCTTATCAATTTTTATCACCTTCTTAATAAAAAGTGCATATGATATATAATAGAAGAAGGATCTAGCAAAATAGAAATCCTTAAGGTTTTATAAAAATAATTTTGATAAGAACTTTGAAGGATCAATTATCAAAAATTATGGCAATGTAATTAGAGTAATATGTGAATCATATTATGATATTTTAATAATTGTATTATCAATATCACAAATAACAATATAGATATGATTTTAGTTTTGATTGGTATACGATTGGCCAAATAGGAAGGTCTAAAGTCAAAGTGAAACTCATAAGTCAAGGTATCAACTCTTAAATATGGTGAAATGGAGCATTTTAAAATTAATCTTATAGATTTGGTCTATTAATATGTCATTATCCTTTGAAGATATGATAATGAAGTATGTGTATAGGAAAGGAATCTGAATTGAAGACCTACATATAAATTTAGATTTTCCTGCATATATTTTCATATATATCATCTTGTAATATGGTAATTATATTGGTCTACACCTTCATATTAATTGATTTTGGATCTCACATATTATAATTATTAACTATGAATGGATTTTATAACGAAATACTATTTTATCATATTATCAACCAATATTATTTCTTTGTTTGTACTACATACAAGTATTAAAAAATCCATCTTGTTATTAATACACTAGCTAAGATATATCCTTACTTTCACTCAATAGAATATGATATCATGGCTTATGATGAACAATTTCATGGAAATAAAGTAAATAATTCAATATTATGTGCCATAGTCTAGTATGAGATCCAAAATTTAGAGGAAACATCCTTCAAAATTTAAATTGATCCTCTGATATATCCAATTAAATATATTATTAATTTTTCTTTGACTTTGTAATAATACAAGTGTGATTGGGGATAATGTGACAATATTGACCTTGGTCTACACTACTTTGAGAAGCCAATATTTGTAATATTGGGAAACTTTAGTAGTTGGAAGAGAATTAGTTTGAACCCAAACATTATTGCACCTCTTCTTAAAACTGTTGGTCATTTTGTTAATGTTTTGTCTTTGCAAACCCATTTTAGAGATGCTATAGCTAAAAAACATTTTGTGAAGTCTTACTAGAAGTGCATACGAGCAATGGATCAAGAAAGAGGAGTGATTGTAACCCAATAGCTTAATTTTATTTTCTTTGACTCCATGATAATACATATCTTATTGGAGGAGAACATGACAATATTGAGCTTGGCCTACACTAATTTAAAAAGTCAATGTTTATAAAATTATGGAACTTTTGATCCTTTCTTCCTAAAAATCCATTTTAGATAGGTTTTAGCTATTATTTGAATCCATCATTTAATGTAACAAAGTAAGAAAAGGTATACTAGTAGTGCATACAAGAAAAAAATCAAGAAAGAAGAGTGAATGTAATCCATAACCTTTATTTTATATTTATTTGACTCTATAATAATATAGGTGTGATTGGAGGAGAATGTGATAATATTGATTTTGATTTGTACTACTTTGAGAAGCTGATGTTTGCAAGATTGAGGAACTTTTATTGTTGGAAGAAAATTAATTTTAACCCAGGTATTATTGCACCTCTTCTTTAAAATTTTAGTCATTTCATCAATATTTTGTTCTTGAAAACCTATTTTAGAGAGGCTTTAGATAAAAACATCCTATAAATTCTTACTGGTAGTGCATAAAATAAATTAAGCAATAAAGGAGAGTGACTATAACCCAATAGCTTTTTTTTTTTTTTGACTCCGTGGTAATATAGGTCTGATTGGAGGAGAACGTAACAATATTGAGATCAATCTACACTACTTTGAGAAGTCGATGTTTACAATATTGGGGAAATTTTATCATTGGAAGAAAATTAATTTGAACCTAGGCATTATTGCATATCTTCTTTAAAATTTTGGTCATACCATCAATCTTTTGTTCCTACAAACCTATTTTAGATAGGCTTCAAAAGAATGCATTTATTGCACATCATTAATACTCCAAATATTGGGCATCAATAACCAAAAATAGTCATTACAAGAAACGTACATTGGTTCTTGGTTGTCATTCAAAGTGTTATATTTATCATTAAAATCCTCTTGAAGAAGTGTTATTGAAGAACTTGGAGATAACACTTAAGTTTCTTTGAGTCATGATCTATAGTAAAAGCAAGTTTTGTTCTTATTCTTAATGCTTACTAAGAACATGCATTAGGAAAATAACCTCTTGTATGATAGGACCATCTAACGGGGGGAAGTACTAGGCTATTTTCCCTAAAATACATTCTAAGGAGTACCCCAATAACCCTAGAGTAACTAGTTTGAGTGTGTTGCAAGTAAAAAGGGTCAAAAACCCCATTCCTTATTCATAATGGTCACATTAAGAGTGTATACAAAGAGTTATCATTTGTAGATAAACCCATGGCTAGTTTCTTGGCAATTATTCCCTAGAGGAATAATATTGGTAATTAGAGAGCGATACTCACTTACACAATGCTTATGGCTAGTGAGATTACCTTAAGCCATTATAAATCCATAGTCTAAGGTTTTTTTCATTGCCATATTTTCTATAGAAGTGATAGTTAGCCATCAAAAACAATTTCATGATAAGTATAAAGATAGGAAAGGAAATTTTGGAGGTAAGGAAGCAGTTGAAAGAGGTGGGAGCAAAAGATAATAATAGATATGAGGTGTAGATCAATATAGTTGGAGTTGTAGAATTTGATTAGTGTATGGTTGAAGCTTCTATACCATAGGAGAAAAATCCTAAGCTACAACATGAAAGTATTAACCTAGATAAGGGCAGTCGAACATGGGATGGAAAAAAAGTAGGGAGGAAAACAAGGAATAGCAGTTACTAATCACCTCTAAAAAAGGAGAGAGACACATTTTTTATTATTCCTAACAAATTCTATGAAAGAGCACAACTCATATTTAATCAACTCTTATAAGTAAGTTCATAGGCTCAAGACCAACAAGAGAGAAAATTAAGAAGTGGGCAGCTCAATGTTGGAAATTCAAAGGCCATGTGGAATTCTTCTTTCTACAAGAATAATTTTTCCTTGATTATTTTTATAACAAAGAAGACTACAAAAGGGATCTTCTAGGAGGCCTATGGTTCATGGGTAGATCTATCCTTTATATCAAGAAGTGGGATCCTAGCTTCAACACTGATATGGAAAGGATAGAAGTAATTATAGTATGGGTATGACTACCTATTCTACCTCTAGAATTCTAGGACAATGTCTTTGAAGGTATAGAAAACTTCTTTGGGTCCTTTCTCATAGTGGATTTTGTCACCAAAGAAATAAAAGGGTATTTTTTGCTAGGATTTGTGTTATGGTTGAATTAAATAAAACACTATCAAAGGAGATCAATATAGTGTCAATATGATGATTGTGGTATCAATGTATAATTTATTAGAATGACCTATTTATTTGTATAATATGTTCTATAATAGGTCACCTATAAAGGAACTACCAAAAAGAAAAGAAACAATATGAGATAAATCCCTAGCAAGCATGAAGATAGGAAAAAGGAACTAATATGGAAGAAAAAGGAGCAAATATATAAGCATACGGGTAAAGAGATTCATAAGTATAAAGTTGAAGAGAGGAGGGATATATACTAGAATAAGGAATAATTAAAGGAAGGTGGTATTGGTGAAGCTAATAAAAACTTACAGGATCAAATGAAGATGGACAGTGGTAAAATAGTGATTCTAATAGAGGAAACTAAAACAATAGAGAACAATGATGCTCCATAAAGGTCAAAATTTATTATACCACAAGATGAGAGGAATAAAAAAGTGGAATATATGATGAATCAAAGGGAATAAATAGATAAATAAATGCTAAGGGAGATAGAGGCTCGTGGGGATTCAGATTTTGAATTTGTGTCATGTACAACCACTCTAGAAGAAATGGATGGAGGATCTTTAGGAAAGGTACCAAACCTAAGGATATCAATGAGTACTAAGAAGCATACATATGTAGGAGTAGAGGAGGTAAATAAGGTGGTAAGGCCATAATTAAAGAAAAATTCTTTAAGGAAACAAAAAAATTCTGAAATTTGGGAAGCAAGTGACCATAGTCTTGAGTTGGTAGAAGCCTACTACATGAAGTAAAACATAAAAATAATATCATGGAATGTAAGGGGAATTAATTCCCCTAATAAAAATAGATTTATAATATCCATGTTGAAGGACCACCAACCAAAGATAATATTATTGCAAGAAACTAAAACTATTGTGTGCATGGTGGAAGAGCATCCAAAGTGGAATATGGAAAAAGGGTAAGAGTTGTCAGGAGGGAGCTATAGGAGATTCAGGAGTCTTTTTAACTATATGGTATTCTAAAATATATGAGGAATAAGTCATCTCTCAAAGTAAAAGTCAATTATTAATTCTATTCTTAGTAAAGTCTTCAAAGTTAGTTTTTCTCATTACAAATGGCTAGGTTCCAAACATAAGAAAACTAAGAAAAGAGTTTTGAAAAGAGCTAAAATACATGGGACAATAGGTCAAGGGGTTAATATTGATAGTGGTAGGAGAATTCAACATTTTATTAACACTGGGTGAGAAGAAAGGTAGGTCCTAGGGATTCACTAAGAGTATGGATGTAGACATAGAAAACTGACCCACACAAATGAATCAATTCTTCCTTAGATCCCTAGCTAGCCACCCAAACTTGCTAAGTAGAAATTTGGGACACTTTTGCCATCCCCCTTGGCCTTTATTCCTTAGATTTATAAAATTCATGCTCGGTCTATATGGGGCACAAATATTTCTTGCTAGATTCATGCTCTGTAATGATGGGGTATGAATTTAGTATTTTAGGGGTTTTTCTCACTAAAACCCCCCCTCTTGTTGGTTCATTTTGGGGTTGGCCTTTGCCTATGATGAAATTTCACTTTCCCACTCATTTTTTCCACTAAAAATTTTATAAATAAGGTTATGGATCTACTAATATTGTGAGAATGGTTCTTTGGAGATTCTAACTATTGACTCACTCATTTGTTCATGCTATCAAGTGTTATTCTATTGTAAGTTATTGTTTTATTATTTTGTGCTTTGGTGATTGTTGCTCTTGGGGATTGATTGGAGTCTTGATGATTGGATATATCAACCTTATTGGAGTACTTCTTCCACCTCTTCATTACTCCTTTCTTCCTCCATTAGTTCATAAAGTTTTGTATTTTCTTTACGATAATTTGCAAGTCTATTTTCATTGTTTTATGTTTAGCTTTTTATCGTTTAAGGCCTGAAAAGGGCATCTGAACCAATTTTGTGCCCCACCCATATAGGGCATAAATTTGGTAAGCTAGATTCATTATCCCTAATTACAAGGTATGAATTTGGTAAAATAGGGCTTGGGGGTAATTTTTGTGCCCAAATCCCTAATTCACATTGTGCATTTTGGCATTCTATTATATCCATCATGTCTGCATTTAATTTTACTATTACATATTTATTTTGCTCTGTTTATGCATGTTCCAAAGGTCAAATATCAATTTTATTTTTGAACGGTCATCTAAAAGTACCAAGGGTACTTGATTGTTGTGCCTTCAAGCTTAACCTTATATAGGCCTAAGCAGTCCCCCAAACTTTGATCAAATTTTTAGAGTTTTTGTGGAATTATTTTACAGGTTTGGAACCATTGGGTAATCTAGATGTAATATAAAGATTGGATCAAGCATCAAATTAGATAAGTACCCTAATATATATTTAGGCTATTTGGTGCTTACTTTCTATTTATTTCTATTCAAAACCTAGATCACAATAAAAGGAAAAGCATTTGATTAAATTTCTAGGTATTCAAAAGAACAAAAGCATATAATGTGCATATAGGGTTTTAATCTTGTTTGTGCATTTTCATTGGACCCTTGCTCAAAGACTTTATTTTACAATCCTATGGTTAGACATCATTTAATTACAAAATCATACTAGGATTAGCCCTTGTCTTCTTGCATCTTGTGTGTCTTGCATTGTTATTTCTTTTTCATAGTTTAGTTTAGAAATGCAAAACAATAGGTGTATGCTTAATTGACGCATCAAACACTTCCACCATGGACTTGGAGTGAGTCCTAAAACCTTTTCCAGTGAACCCTTTCTTTTATTTCCCTGAGTGTAGATAATATACCACACCCCCATGGTTCACCTCGGCTCCCATCGAATATAGTCAAGAATCATATATGGCAGGGTAGCTTTCCCCCTCTACATCTTTGGTGAAACCAACATGAAAACACGTCTTCATGGCCAAGATAGGAAGCCTTTTACTTTGTGTTATTTTTAAACTTGAAAAAATATCATTAATTCTATTTTTTATATCAAAAACATCTAAATATATCTTAAGAATCTTCTTGTGTATCTCTTCTTGGTTTTCTCCTCTATCCTTTCACTTATTCTAATGACCCCTTTCCTTAGAAGTCAATGGAGGCATCTATAATTTGATCAAATTCCTCAAGAAGATGATCAGATTGATAAGAAGAATCATAACCTTTAATAGAATAGTAAGAACATGTTGAAACCAATACAAGTTATGATCCTTATGAGGGGCCCAATGGTGGCTTCATTTTTACATCAGTTGATCATTTATGGGGTTTCATAAAACATCACAGAGAGACTTTAATTAGAGATATGGAGTATGAAGCTCAACTCGAAAGAGGTGAGGTGCTTCCTCCTATCGTGATGTGGAATCAACTACAACAAACAAGGGAAATGAAATGATAATCCAAAAACATAGTTTCATTAGCATAAGAATAGGTGCCTATAAATAGGCATTACAATACATGACAACTGATAAGAATACATTAAATAATGCTTATTTGTAACTAAAAAATTATTAAAACATGTACTAATTGATAATAGGTTTGACACGAAATGTGAGATACATGAGGCCACATGGAGAATGATGCACGGCCTGATAGATTGGACCGATCAACCAAGGTTGAGCTGATGTAGATGACATAGACTTAGACCAGTAACTAACATCACATGGGACACATGTGGTAGAATGATGTTGATTGATGACATGATACAGACCAAATACTGACATCACGTGGGACACATGTGAGTTAGACACAAATCATAGGTACACGGTAATGGGCAGGTGAGGGTACACATGGTGGTTGAAACTAATACATGAGAGAAAGGATGTCAATAGGGCAGAACTTGATGCGATAACAACCAGGTGATAGTGGACCGTTGATGGAAGGGATACACCAGAGCAAACGGTAGGTAAACTCTAACTAAGTGGGTGAGACATGAGGCTAGGAGTGTTGATGCATAATCAAAGGATAGCTCTAATTAGACCAATATGGATGATGTGACTTTAGTGTGGATGACAACTAGGTGATGGGGACAAGGCAAGCGATGTCAAACATGGAAACCAATGAGTGGTGATAGGGCAGTCAGCAAGGATGAGTAGCCAATGCAGGAATGTTGGCTACCCTGGTAGGTGCGATGCACAAATTTTGAAGGTAGAAAGTGCAAAGGCATATGGTATATGGGATAATACCCATGTCCCAAAATAATAAATGATCTTGCAATACATCTGAGAGAAACATCTAATAAAAACTAGAGATTTATACTTATTGTAATAAAAAATTATCAACATGACCAATACTTTGTAGAGAAGATTTAACAAAAAAATTCTTCAAGACTCTGTAAGTCCCCGAATATTCCATGAAATGAAATACATGGAGGAAGAATATCCAAGGATATGACTACCTACATCGTCATATAGCACCTACAAAATATTAAATAGAGAGGTATGCAAAAGTTTAAATAGACCACCAATAGTTGAAGGATATTTCTTAGCCTCCTAACCTCCCCTCAGTGATGGTGAGCCATCTTTATATGGACTACACAAATGCCTAGAGGGTGAAGGTACTATCTGTTATTTTCTTCCTTTTAGGAAAATTTACACTCTGGAGATTTCTTAGTATGAGGAGCCTAAGGAGCTGAGACAAGATGCATGGGAACAATAGGAGGTTGATATGGTAGTTGTATAACCCTATCTCCACTAGAAAGTGTTGATTTAGGGTTTGCTACCCCCTCTTATTAGATACTATGATCCAATCACATTCAACAAAGGCTTTTGTAGGTGTAGGCACAACAAGAGGAACAAGGGAAAAAGGGCAACCACCAGAGGTTTTCGAGCAACCAGTGGATGGTCCTTGATATGATGCAAATTAGATTGACACCTTGGTCTTCCACTACCCTTATGGGTGTTTATCCATCCATTTTTTAAAAATATAATATGTTAAAATTTATTAAATAATAAATGCTAATTTGGTTGAGAATTAGAGGAGTAAATTTATAGAAGATGTTAAATGAAGTGTAGAATAAGAATATAATATATTTTTAAATAAATATATTAAATTATGGATTTTAGTAAAGATTCTCCTTATTTTTTAAATATTTATCAAACCAAGTGAGATGCATGTATAATTTCATATAACATGAGCAATAACAAAATGTTTTATGAATATGTCTTCTACATAGATAGATTTAATGCAAGATATTATTTACATAATTTTGTTGTCAATATTTTAATTATTATGTTTTTCAAATCAAGAAATATTAAATTATTGATAGGATATATGTTGAGGTGGCAAAGATAAATAAATCTATACAAGTTTATATACAATTATAGCACACAAATAGACCTTGTGTATGGATATGATTTATAAATTTTTATATGTTTAAAAAAATTATGTTTTTATATAATTACAGAGCTTATTTTTATTTTCAAACATGCATTTAATAATTAATCAGTAAAAATATATAAATACAATAAAACTAAATTAAATTAATATGTTTAGAATCTAAATTCTAGCACACTTTTTTACACAAATTTCTTTGTAAAGTAACGTTAAACCATAAAAGGAATCTAAAGTTATGTTAGTAGCACTATCATTAAAAAAATAATAAAAATATAAAAATATGTAATTAAAATAAATCTAAAAAAAATATACATTTGAAATTTATATTCCAATACCTCAAATTCAAGAATTTTTCATTACAAAATGATACGATTTAATTTCAGGACTTTGAACTCATACTAGTGACCTCTCAATAATAAAATTAAGTAAATTTAAAGTATGTCTAAAGTGTGTCAAATATATAATTAGTTCAACAATGTACTCCTATATATTTGGACCATTTGATCTAGATCATGATAAATCGTAGATCTTTCTAGTCCATCTATATCACCTATATAACTAAATATTCTAATTAATAAACAATGAATGTTTGGACACAATTTGCATATAAAATTTAAAAATTCATATTGCATGCATTTACTAGTTCTATTAAAGTAATAACAATATCATATATTGAAACGCTTTTTCATAAAATCCTCATATAATCAATGATGTATAATTTTAAATTATATTAATATTTTATAACAATTTTTTTTTAAGTTATGAGTACTTGTTAAAGTTTACTATTTAAAAATTTAAATTAAACTCTTAAAATGTTTCTATAAAATTTTATCATATAGTATTTTGTAATATATTTTAACTTTAATAGAAATATTTAACTGATTATATGTTATTAAATTTAATTTTTCCTATATAACAACATGATTATATCATCATAATCTTTCACTAGGAAAATAGTTGGATGAAAAAATGGTATTATCATAACACCTATGGAGATTGAATTTTGGTTGATTCTTCTTGAGATCCCAACATTCTTCCCAATCAAACTTAAACCTTATAGTATTTTAAAATTATTAAATTATACATTATTTGAAAAATAATTTAATATTATTATATTAAAAAAGGAACATTTACTCCATCTATTAAAAATATTAAATATTTTTTAATTTAAAATTAAAATTATAGGTTTAAGTTGTAGACCAATTGGTTCCCTATAAGGGGAGCGAAGGTCCAAGGTTCAAATCTCGGGCCTCATTAGACTAAATGCTTGTTCCTTTCCTAGTGCTTTTTGGCATAAAAGATTTTAAATGATTGTGGCATGGTGGTTATAGGGAAGACAACATGAAGAACTATGTGATGGCTTCTAGGGTGGACAACCTAGAATATTGTGGCAGTCATAAAAGTTGGATAGCTTGTCCAGATTAAATTAAAAAAAAAATTAAAATTATGATTTTAAATCTATGAGGGAAAAATACATTCTAACTAAGACTATTATTTAAAATTGTTACAAAAATTCTAATTGATTTTGTTTGTACTATTGCATAGAAATTTAAATTTTAGGTGCACTCACGGGATTTATCCTATTTACAATTGATCTACAATACTTCATAGAAGAAGATATTAAAGTTTTGACATGAAGATATGTGATTCAAATTCATATGATTGCATTACATTTATTATTACCTATATTTTATTGGACAAAAATATCTTCAATATCTATATGTTAAGTTCATTTATACAAAATAGATTTCTATGTACTATATCTATTGAATTACACTAAATTAGGTTAAAGTGATCCCATTATGATAGCATTATTACATATAATACAATTATATTAAAATAAATAATATTATTGTATTGGTATTTGAGAGCAATTTCTAATTGCCACATGATAAAAAATTAAACATAATAGCCAGATTAAAAAGTAATATATTATTAAGTAAAAATCATTTATTTTGGTAGTGGCTTAAAAAACCCTAGCCGGGCAATGATGATAATTTAAGCATAGCAGCAATGATGGTAATACCAATAGAGTAGCAACGATGATAACCCTAGCAAAACAATGACATCAAATGTGCATGGAGTGGAGGTTATAGAGGAGAAACAAGATTTGAGTAGAAACTTAGAAAACCCTAGTAGAGAAGCAAAAGCATACAAGAATTTGATGGAGTGGGAGCTAGAATTTGAATGGTGGTAATCAGGGTGGGAAAGGATGGGAGTGGGAGACTTTGATTTTGGTTCATGTGGATTTATGAAAGGATGATGGGAGCTATTAGAATATGTGGATATGGTGGCTAGCTTGGATGTGAATGTGATAGTTTTAGTTTGACCAGATGGTGTATCTATAGGAGATCCCGATACAGGCTTCGTGGGTCCTTTGGGTATCCATGGGTCATTAAATGATAAGCTAGAGGTTGGGACCCATTCTCATGATCCATATTTTTCCCCTAAAAACTTAAGCCTTGATATTTTATATGTTGTGGTGACATCTAAAGGTGTGAGGGAGACCTTCTCAAAACCTATTTGCAATATATCCCCTATGGTAAATTCCATTAGCATCCTGATTGAACTGATTAAGTCCACCATGGGTGATGGTGCTTGTGAGCTTGTGGGAAAGTTCCATGGGGTGAGGCCAAACCTACATTCAATTTGAAGATGGGTGCTAGAAAAGTGAAAACCTTTGGGCTCCATGAAAATTTTAGTAGCCCCTAAAACCTTTTTTATATCATATTAAACTACATGAAAGATGTAAACGATATCCTAGGGGAGGCCCATGGTTATATGGTAAAAGAGGTTTGTTATTACGAAATATAGAATTGGATTTTAGTCCTCATATGCAAAGGGTTAACTTTGCACCTCAATGGATTTGTCTCCCTACCCTCCCTTACTATCTTTAGCATGAAGATGTGTTGAGAGATGTGACTAAGGCTATGGGGGATCTCCTTATCTATCCGATAACCAAATCCAAATCAAGAATGGTGTACACAAAAATATGTGTTATGACATATCCAAAGGTGGATATTCCCTCTTCTATCAAGCTTATATGATTCTTGGGTCCTTGGTACCAACCCATTATATACAAAAATAGGTCATCTTGATGCTTTTGTTGTGGAAAATTGGGTCACTAGGTGAACCAATGTCCCATCAAGATAGAAGAAAATAAGGAAAATAGATCTACAATGATGAAATAGATCTATAAGGAGAACTGCGACTGGGTCCCCTCGAAGGATTTGGGTGGTAATTCCTTAAATATGGAGAAAGGAGAAGCTCAGCCCCAAATGGATGAGGTTCAAAATCTAAAGGCTTTGGCAGAGGATATTTTACAACCCTCATAATTGACCCTAGCCAACCTAGTGGTAAATGAAAAGGTGTCTAAGAAGAACATGGCATCGAAGCTTGGTGTTCCTAAGGTATGTCAGTTGGATATCATTTCTAAAACTATTGTTTCTAAGGCTCTTCTTCTTAATTTTTTTTATGGGCTTTTTATTGGTTCTACTCGTGAGGAGCTTGTGATTTAGTTGGTGATCCCTAAAGTAGGGTCTCTGATTAGCTATCCAAAGACCTATCTAGAGAAATTTTCTTCAGGTCCTAAAATCCAAAGACAAAGGAAAGGCAATGTGGATGTGGTGTTGAGTGAAAGTTAGGAAATCCCTCTAACAATTTTGTGAGAAGGAGGAAAATTGATTTTGATATCATTAATGGATCTCAAGCTCTAATAAAACTTGAAAAGGGGAAGACTATAGGAGTAATATAGCTAAATCTTAAACCTTTTTACAAGAGTAACCATGGGGTGCATGGGAGAAAGAAATCTAATTCTAATTATCATAAATAAAGTGCCCTTCTTAGAATGTTAGGGGCATGAATGTGATTTCTAAACAATGGGTCGTTGCTTCCCTCCATAAAGAAATTTTATCTAATATTTTTTTCTTGCAAGAAACCAAGTTGGATGATTAGGATATATAAGTTCTTAGAAGAAGGATTTGGAAATAAGCCCATTTTTTTGCAAGCCCAACCAATGGTTCCTCTAGGGGACTCCTTTATCTTTGGGATACCAACAAGTTTGAGGGCTTTGTAATTTCTTCCTTGGATAGGATTATTAATATTCTCTTCTACAATAGAGAAAGTAATAAAAGGTGGGTTATGATTAATATTTATGTACCAAACTCTAGATCTAGTAAAAACTACTATGGTAAACTATGAGTTCAATGAGAAGGATTTTTTCTCAAGAATCCTGGTACCTAGTAGGGAATTTTAATTCCCCTTTGTTTTTTTGGGAGAAAAAATAAGGAAAATCCTCAATCTCAAAAAATATGGAAGAGTTTTTAGATTTTATGAATGGTAATGAGTTATTGGATGTTGAGTTGAAAGGTTCAATATATACTTGAAGCAATAGGAGAGTGGGTAATCAACTCATCCAAATTAGGTTGGATAAGGTTCTTATCTCCAAGGAGTGCCTTAAATTGTTTGAGAATTAGCTTGTCTACTCTCTACCCAAACTTGGATCTGATCATAACCCCTTATTTTTTGAAGTGGATCAGAAAGAAATCATATTCCCTAGGCCATTTATGTTTGAGGTCATGTGGTGCCTTCATTCTCATTTGGAATCTAAAATCAAAAAATGGTGGTCTATAAGGGTCCAAGGCTTTAGCCTTTACAAAATTGTGATGAAGCTTTAAGTTGTTAAAAGTAGCCTTAAATAATGGAATAAAAGGTTTTTTGGGAATATTTTTCAAAATAAGAAAGACCTAAAAATCCAACTAAAAGCTATTGAATCTGAGATAGAACTTGTAAATCAATCTAAAGAGATCAGATATAGATAAAAGGAGGTGTTGGCCAAATTTCATAACACTATTGCCAAGGAGAAAATTTTGTAGAAACAAAATTCCAAGATGCTTTTGCTTAAGGAGGGAGATAAAAATTCTCTATTTTTTCACATCATGACCTTGAAGCCTAGAATTGTCAAAAATATTAGATAAATTTAAAAATATGATAGATTCAGTGCTACTCACATTAAGGATATAAGAGCTGAGGTTGTAGATATTTTTAAAAATCTCATTGGAGTGGAAGAGGTTTATAATGAGGAATCTTAAAATAAGTTGCTTGTTAGTATTCCCAAATTTATCATGATTGATAGAACCAAGCCCTTATCTCTCCCTTCTAGAAGTCAGAATTGTTATCTTTGTGATGTAAGGAATAAAGGCTTTGGTTCCTAATGGTTTTCCCACCCTTTTTTTAGAAGTATTGGCATATTGTGAGGAAGGATATTGTTGATTCCCTTGGAGAGGTCCAAACCACCAATCATATCCCGTTTGGAGTGAATTCTATTTTTTAAACTATGATCCCCAAGACTATTGGTGCAAATAACTTTAGTGCCTTTAGACCCATTATCTTATGTAAAACTATTTATAAAATTTTAACAAAGGCCCTTGTTAACATATTAAAATCTTTTCTTCTAACTTTTATTAATTTATCTTAAAGTGGATTCATGCCAGGGAGATGGATATTATACAGTATCATAAGTATCTATCAAATATTTTATTCAACTAATAAAAGTGGAAGAGCTCATCTCCTCCTCAAATTAGACATGAAAGAGACCTATGACAAGGTTTTATGGGATTTTTTGTTAAAGTTTTGGAAAAAAATAGTTTTTTCCAAATTTGGATAAAATTTATCCATGTTTGTATCTCTTCTACCAAGTTTTTGATCTTAATAAACGGGTGCCTAGCATGTTATTTTTCAATTTTGAGAGGCTTTCACCAAGGGGACCCCTTGTACCCTTACCTCTATATTTTAGTGGTAGAAGATTTGGGTAGGGCTACCAAGTTAGAACCCTTTGTAGAAGATATCAAGCCTACTTTGTCGATGGACCCTATTTCTCATCACCAATTTACAGATGATGTTATGCTCTTCTTCCTTGCTTTAGTTCCTCAAGTAAAGATGCTAAAAGAAATATTTGAGAAATTTGAAATTACAACTGGGTAAAAGATAAATTATATAAAAAGCAAAATCTTCTTTCTAAATACCCTCTTAGTGAGGTAAAGGATAATTGCTTGCATCTTTGGTTGTGAGGTGGTTGACCTCTCGTCTCTTTACCTTGGAATGCCTTTTTTTAAAGGTAAGATCCGGGATTTGCTTTGGAAACCTATGGTGGAAATATTGCAGAGGAAGTTGGTCGGGTGGAAAGGATCCCTCCTTAGTCAAGCTAAAAAGGCTACCTTGGTAAAGTCTACTCTTTAGAGCATTCCAACCTTCTTCTTATCTATATTTAGAATTTCTAACAAGATTTTATCGAAGATTGAACATATTCAAAAGTTTTTTCTTTGGTTTGAATCTGATGAGAAGAAAATTTTTTACTTAGTTAGATGGGATCAAGTCTACAGATCTAAAAAAGTATAGTTGCTTAGGTCTCCATAACATCAAGCATATGAATAAAGATCTGGTTTCAAAATAAGTATGCAAGTTGGCAAATCAAAATAAAACTAGTTGGGTCAACATTATGTCAGTCAAATATTTGAGATAGGAGATTTTTTTTCTTTTTGATTATCTATCAACTTTTGGTTTAGCCTTTTGGTTGAGTTTGCAAAATTCAAAGGTGTTAGTCTTCAAAGGTTACAAGTGGAGGTTGGGTGATGAACTCAAGATTGATTTTTGGAAATATATTTGACTGATGGATTAGCCCCTTAGATTCAAAATTTGGCATGTTTGTAACGTAAGAATAGATTGGTATTTGGGTCTAATATGGCTAAATTTATCAAGGTGTTCAATGGGATAAAGGTTTGAAAATTGTTAGACCAGTGTATTCTCAACAATGTTGAACTTGAAGCTTGGATTCTAATTGCTAATAAGTTAAATTTTTAGGTCATTAAATAGAGAAATGAAGAGGATGGGATCTTCTGGGTAGAAGAAAATAATAGATCCTTTTTAGTCAAGTCTACCTACAATCTATTGGTTTTTAGGACTCCTCCATGGGTCCCACCTTTCAAAGTATGGCTTAAGGGTCTAACACCAAAGGTGAATATTTTTTTCTAGTTGGCAACTTAGAATAATATTTTGAACATTTAAAATATAAAAAAAAAAAGTTTTTTTGATGCCAAAATAGATGTTGCCTCTATGGTGCTAATGAGGAACATACGATTCATCTATTTTTCAATGCTCATTCTTTACAGAAGTTCTTAACTCTATTTTTTTTTATTTTTTGGGACTGATTTGGGTGGTGCCAAGTTCACTTGTTGATGTTTGTGCTCAATGGTCATATCCTTTTTACTCTCCAAGGATAAAATATTTTTGGAACTTTTGTTTACCACATATTTTTTGGTGGGTGTGGAAGGAGAGGAATAGTAGAATTTTTAAAAACTTCAAAAGGGGTCATACCTCTATTTGCATTAGAGCCTTGGCTTCTACACTAAAGAATGTGTCCTCTCTATCTTTGGAGGAGGATAGATTTGAGGAGGCTAAGATCAAAAGGAAAATTGGTTTTCATAGAGCAATAGGGTTGTTGGTCTTCCTGGTCCTAATCCTCGGGCCCTTGTCAGGTAGGAACCTTCATCTTCAAGCTATGTTAAACTAAACTTCAATGGAGCTTCAAAGGGTAAATTTGGTAATTCTAGAGTTTGTGGGGTGCTTAGGGATGATAGAGGTGGGATTTTTCTAGAGTATACCAAATTTTTAGATATTCATACTTGTCATGTTGTAGAGGCTAGAGCTCTTTACCAAGGTCTCATGCTTGTGGAGAATATGGGATACCAAAAATTATGCATTGTAGGAGACTCACTTAATATTATAAACTTGGTCAAAGGTGATTCAGTCCCTAATTAAAATTTTGAGGCCGTGATTATGGAATCTAGGTGGATTCTTTAGGCTAGAGAGGATAGGGAGATAAAACATATCTTCATAGAAGGAAATTGCCAAGCTGACTTTATGGTAAACCTAGGTATAAGTCTGAATGGTATGTCTGTTTGGAGAGATAATTTTCTCAAAGACCTTCTTCAATTGTATTTAGTGATGCATACTTCTTGATGTTATGTAAGCTTTTACTATTTATGAATAAAGGTTTTGTGGCATAGTCATGTGGGAGTGTTGGTTGGTTGGGGGCTCACCAGTGCTATTCTAATTTTATTTCTTGTATCAAGTTGTAGCTAGTTCACTTGGTGGTGGGTGGTCAGTTGTAATGCTTTATAGTTGTTCTTGTCCCTATATTTTTATTCTTAGGCCAAGTTTTGCAGGGCTTCTCCTATTGTAAAGGTTTGAGGATCCTTTCAAAACCCCTTCTATATCTAATCAAAAGAAAATAATATACTATTAGTTGTATTATTTTTTTTAAATATGACTCAATTTAAAAACTTTTAATTATTCTGATAACTTATATATGAATTTTATTTGAACCATAACATCAAAATATCAAATCATTATATTTTCTATTAAGTCAATTGAATCATATCAAGCTTTCCCTTCTATTAAAGATATATTTTTCTTCCTAAATTGATATTTTACTCGTATAAAATTATTGATATTGTGTTCACTAAGATATAGTAACTCCCACAATATATTTTCATCTCAAATTTAAATTTTACCAAGGAAAATACTAACACTGTAATTAAATATAAAAATATCCACTCTATTTCCTTCCCTATATATGCTAGCATTTTCAATATAATATGGACATATACATGAGATAATTATTATTATTAACGCAATCTGCACATAAAATTTTGTTTAACATAATAATTATACGTGACTTTACCTCAACTGAAATATATATTCAATTATTATCTTGATTGTTCCTTCCCTATATATGCTAGCATTTTCAATATAGTATGGACATATACATGAGATAATTATTATTATTAACTCAATCTGCACATAATTTTTTTTTAACATAATAATTATATGTGACTTTACCTCAACTGAAATATATATTCAATTATTATCTTGATTGTTGTAAGAATTGTCTTTGTTCATGCCACTTATGGTTTCTTCGACATATTATTTTAATATCTCCTAAATTTTACATACTAGAATTTAGTAGATAGTGTCCCATCTTTCAAATATTTTATATTGCATTCTTGCATTGCTTGCTGCCTATTTTTATTTTCTATATTAAAATAAATTAAGGTCTATTACTAGCTAATAATTCTTTAATAACTCTTTTCTTGAAAAATATATCCATCCCCTAAATATTCCACTGTTAGCGTATCGTTGCTTTTTGATATCACTTGTGATATTCATTTTTTTTTTATTATAAATCAATTTCTTTGGATTTTCTTTACCCTTCATTATTTTTAGGTTTTTCCATACTTATCACAATTTGATTTATCATCTATATATTTCTATAAACCTAATGTGTAAGGACTAGCATCTAAAAAATAAATTTTTAAATAATTTTTTCTACTTTAAAATCCTTAAAATGCAAGGAACGGCTTCCGTAGGGCTCCTTTTCTTATGTTTCCCATAAATCATAAAATGCAATGGATATTTTCTATGTTATTATGTTATTTTATTATTATTTTATCTTTGAAACTTTAAAGTTGAAAGAACAGAATTTTTGTTTTTTTATTACAAGGAGATAATTTTTTTACTATTTAAGAGATTGATTCAAATAAAATTTTGGAGGAGATAATTTTGCATTTAACTTGGTCTCTTTATTTATACATTTCAATTCCTTGTACCAATTTTTTTTTTAATGTTTAATTTTTCAATTTTTTTAAATGTTCTTTTTTTAGTAGAACAACTATTTTGGTGTGCAAGAAATAAAGCCGAAATATATAATTGTACCTGTTTTTGACATATTATACGATTTACTATGCGCCTGTCATGTTAAAGGCTGCTATGGCCCATCTTGGGATACACTATTGAAGACGGATATTAAAGATGTTACAACCTTTTTGCTTGACAGGTGGGGTTGGCCGTGAAATCTCAGCCCTGCCATGATCATACTGGCAATCATCCTAATAATGTTGTTATCGTTATCTCTCAATGAATAGTGATCGAGTTTCAGTATAGGACACGTATCGTCCCTGTCAAAATTGTGGATTGCACTCATACGAAATTTATTCTCTCTGCACGAATGGCAACTGAAATCCATTCCTGCAAGTAAAGCATTCAAATCCACTTCATTTCAAATCATTTCATCTACACGATAATTACAAACTAGTAATGGAACCAAGCGTTCCATCAGATATTATCACGGCAATGAAAGTCAAGAATTAGGGTTTACGGACTAGTGTTCATGGCGATCACGTTACGGCCGTGAATTGACGACGACGGTCGATCGAAAGGCTCTGTCATTTTGTGTATCGGGTGTATTTCATGGTTATCCTCGACTTCTCCGACGAATCGGATCCAGTGTAAACATTTTTCCCCAATTCTTTTACAATTTTTTTTGAGTTTACTCTTCTTGGATCGGGAACAAATCCTTGCCAAGCTTGGAGGCTAAAACCGTTTACTCAAACTTTGCAGTAACATGGGGTGGGGTGCAGTCCTCGAAAATTCTGATACACTGGTTGTGGAAAATGGGTCGTGAACCAATATCTCCTTTAGACACAAGTGAAGAAGGAAAAGAGATCTGCAAGAACAAAATGGATCTAGAAGGAGAACTCAGACTGAGTCCCTTGGAAGTATTTGAGTGGTAATTCCTCAAAGGTGGGGAAAGGAGAAGCTCAGCCCCAAATGGATGAGGTTCAAAAGCTAAAGTCTCTGACAGAGGAGATTTTGCAACCCTCAAAATTGATCCTAGCCAACCTAGTGGTAATTAAAAAGGCATCTAAGGAGAAGAACATAGCCTTGAAGCTTGGTGTTACTAAGGTATGTCAGTCGGATATCATTTCTAAAACCATTGTTTCTAAGGCTCTTCTTCATAATTCTTTTGATGGGATTTGTATTGGTTCTGCTCTTGAGGAGCCTATGATTCAGTTGGTGATCCCTGAGGTAGGGTTTTCGATTAGCTCCCCAAAGACTTATCTAAAAAAAGGTTATTTAGGTCCTAAAACTCGGAGACAAAGGAAGGCAATGTGGATGTGGGTGTTGAGTGGAAGTTAGGAAAGCTCCCTATTAAGTGTGTGAGGAATATGGAAATGGATTCTGATATCATGAATGGATCTCAAGCTCTACTCAAACTTGAAAAAGGGAATGTTGTAGGAGTAAGATAGCTAAAGCTAGATTATTTCTACCATAATAACTATGGGGTGTCTAGGGGAAAGAAACCTAATTCTAAATCTCATAAATGAACTACCTCTCTTGGAATGTTAGGGGCCTGAATGAGCTTTCTAAACAACTGGTGGTCACTTCCCCGAATAAAGAAATTTTACCTAATATTTGTTTCTTGCAAGAAACCAAGTTGGATGGTTAGGATATATAAGTTTTTAGAAGAAGGATTTGGAAAGAAGCCCATTTTGTTGCAAACCCAACCAATGGTTCCTCTGGGGACTTCTCTTTCTCTAGGATGCCAAAAAGTTTGAGGGATCTATAACTTCTTCCTTGGATAGGATTATTAATATTCTCTTCTGCAACAAAGAAAGTAATAAAATGTGGGTTATGACTAATGTGTATGCACCAAACTCTAGGCCTAGTAGAAACCTATTGTGGTAAACTCTAAGTTTAATGATAAGGATTTTTTCTCAAGAATCCTGGTGCCTAGCACAAGATTTTAATTCCCAATTATTTTTTTCAGAGAAAAAATGAGGGAACTCCCTAATCTCGAAAGCATGGAAGAGTTCATAAATTTTATGAATGGCAATGAGCTATTGGAAGTTGATTTGAATATTTCAAGGTATACTTGAAGCAATAGAAGAGTGGGTAACCATCTCATCTAAATTAGGTTGGACATGGCTCTTATCTCCAAGGAGTACCTTCTATTATTTTAGAACTAGTCTCTCTATCCTCTGCCTAAAATTGGCTCTGACTATAACCCCTTATGTTTTAAAGTGGTCCATAAAGAAACCATATTCCCCAAGCCATTCAGGTTTGAGGCAATATGGTGTCTTCATCCTCAATTGGAAACTAAAATTAGAAACTAGTGGTCAACGAGGGTCCAAGGCTTTGGTCTTTTCAAAATTGCAATGAAGCTTAATGTTGTTAAAAGCAAACTTAAAGAATAGAATAAAAGGGTTTTTAGGAATATTTTGCAAAAGAAGAAAGACATAAAAAGTTAACTAAAAGCTATTGAATCTGAGATAAAACTTGGAAAATCAATCTTAAGAGATTAGATATAGAGAAAATGAGGTGTTGGCTGAATTTCATAACCCTATTGCCATGGATAAAATTTTGTGGAAACAAAATTCTAGGGTGCTTTGGTTAAAGGAGGGAGATAAATATTTTAATTTTTTCACATCACGACCTTGAAGCACATAAGCGACAACAGGATTAGAAAAAATTGAAAATATGATGAATCCAATGCTACTCACATTAAGGATATAAAAGTTGATATTGTGGATTTTTTTACAAATCTCATTGGGGTGGAAGTGTTTTGTAATGAGGAAACCCAAAATAAGCTACTTGGTAGTATTCCTAGCCTTGTCACAGTTGACATAAACCAAGTCCTTGTCTCTCCCTTCATCGATGAGGAAGTCACAATTGTTACCTTTGCGATGGAAGAAATGAAGGTTTTGGTTCTTGATAGTTTCTCCCCCCTCCTTTTCTAGAAGTATTGACATATTATGGGGAAGGATATTGTCGATGTCCTTCAGGAGGTCCAAACCACCAATCATATCCCATTCGGAGCAAATTCTACTTTTTAAATTCTGATCCCCAAGACTATTAGTGCAAAGGACTTTAGTACCTTTAGGCCCATCAACTTATGTAATATTGTTTATAAATTTTGACAAAAGCCCTTGTTAACATATTAAAATCTTTTCTTCCAGCCTTGATTGATTCATTCTAAAGTGGATTCATGCTAGGAAGATAGATCTTGAATAGTATCATAGTTATCCATAAAATCCTTCATTCAATTGATAAAAGTGGAAGAGCTAGTCTCCTCCTCAAATTAGATATGAACAAGGCTTATGACAGGGTTTTGTGGGAGTTTTTGTTAAAGTTTTTGGAAAAATTTAGTTTTTACCAAAGTTGGATAAAACTTGTCCATGCTTTTATCTCTTCTACCAAGTTTTTGATCTTAATAAACAGGTCCCTAGGAGGTTTTTCAAGTCTGATAGGCATTCACCAAGGGGACCTCTTGTCACCTTACCTCTATATCTTAGTGGTGAAAGCTCTAGGTAAGGCTACCAAGTTAGAACCTTTTGTGGAAGGTATCAAGATTATTTTATCGATGGATCCTATTTCTCATCACCAATTTGCAAATGTTGTTTTGTTCTTCCTCCTTGCTTTAATTCCCCAAGTAAATGTGCTAAAAGAAATATTGGAGGTATTTAAAATTATAATTGGAAAAAAATATAAATTATATAAAATGAAAAATCTTCTTTCTAAAAACTCCCTTAGTGAGGTAAAGGAGAATTGCTTGCATCTTGGGTTATGAGGTGGCTTCCCTCCTGTATCTTTACTTTGGAATGCCTTTGTTTAAATGGAGGATTTGAGATTCATTGTGGGAAGTTGTAGTGGAAAGATTGTAGAGGAAATTGGTCAGGTGGAAAGGATCCCTCCTAAATCAATCTAAAAATGTTACCCTAGTAAATTCTACTCTTTAGAGCATTACAACCTTTTTCTTATCTATGTTTAGAATTTCTAACAAGACTTTATCAATTATTGAACATATTCAAAAGTTGTTTCTTTGTTTTCGATCAGATGAGAAGAAAAAAATTTACTTAGTTATATGGGAGCAAGTTTACATACCTAAAATGATAGTGTCTTAGGTCTCCATAACATCAAGCAGATGCATAAGACTCTGGTTGCAAAATAAGGATGGAAGATTGCAAATCAAACTGAAACTAGATGGGTCAACATTGTGTTGGCCAAATATTTGAGATAAGATAATTTTTTTCTTATTGATCCTCTATTAAATTTTGGCTTAGCCTTTCGATTGAGTTTGTAAAATTCAAGGGTGCTAGTCACCAAAGGTTGCAAGTGGAGGTTGGGTGATGGACTCAAGATTGATTTTTAGAAAGATATTTGACTAATCGACAACTCCTTGCACAAATTTCAAATTTGGCATGTTTGGATCCTAGGACCATATTGGTATTTGGGTCTAATATGGCTGAATTTTATCGAGGTGGTCAATGGGCTAAAGGTTTGAAAATCATTAGACCATTTTATTCTCAATAAAGTTAAACTTGAAGCTTAGATTATAATTTCTATTAAGTTGAAGTTTTAGGTCATTAAATAGAGAAATGAAGAGAATGGGATCTTCTGGGTAGGGGAAAATAGTAGATCCCTTTTAGTAAAGTCCACCTACAATTTATTGGTTGTTAGGACTCCTCCATGGATCCCACCTTTCAAAGTATGGCCTAAGCATCTAACACCAAAGATGAATATCATTTTTTGGTTGGCAACTTAGAATAATATTTTGACCATTGAAAATATTAAAAAAAGAGGTTGGTCAATGCGAAACAGATGTTGCCTCTATGGTGCTAATAAGGAACAGACAAGTCATCTATTCTTTCAATGCTCGTTCTCTGTGGAAGTTCTTAACTCTAAATGCTAAAATGTTTTCAAAACTTCTGTTTACCACATATTTTTTTGTGGGTGTGGAAGGATATAAATAGTAGAATTTTAAAAACTTCAAAAGAGGTCCTTTCTCTATGTGCATCATAGCATTGGCTTCCAAACTAGATAATGTGTCCTCTTTGAATTTGGAGGAGGATAGATTTGAGGAGGCTAAGCTCAAAATTAAAATTAGTTTTCATAGAGCAATAAGGTAATTGGTCTTCCTGGTCCTATTCCTTGGGCCCTTGTGAGGTGGGAACCTCCATATTTGGGCTAGGTTAAACTGATCTTCGATGGAGCTTCAAAGGGTAATATCGATAATGCTAGAGTTTGTGGAGTGCTTAGGGATGACATAGGTGGGATTATGCTAGCATATGCTAAATCCTTAGATATCTAGACTTACCATGTTGCAGAGGTTAAATCCCTTTACCAAGGTCTCCTACTTGTGGATAAGATGGGGTACAAGAAATTTTGCATTGTAGTAGACTCACTTAATTTTATAAAATCGGTCAAAGGTGATTCAATACCTGGTTAGAAAATTGAGATCATGATTATGGAATCTAGGTGGATTCTTTAGGCTATAGAGGATAGGGAGATAAAGCATATCTTCAAAGAAGGAAATTGCCATGTTGACTTTATAGCAAACCTGAGTATAAGTCTCAATGGTTTATCTATTTGGAGAGACAATTTTCTCAAAGGTCTTCTTCAATTGGATTTAGTGATGCATATTTCTTGATGCTCTGTAATCTTTTACTATTTATGAAAAAAAAATTGTGGCATAGTCATGTGATAGTGTTGGTTGGTTGGGGGGCTCACCAGCATTGTTCTAATTTTGTTTCTTGTATCAATTTATAGCTAGTTCACTTGGTGATGGATGACCAATTGTAGTGCTATATAGTTGTTCTTGTATCTGTATTGTTGGTCTTATGCCATGTTTTTTAGGGCTTCTCCTATTGTAAAGGTTTGGGTACGCTTTCAAAACCCCTTCTATATCTAATAGAAAAAGGTAATATATTAATGGTTGTATTATTTTTTAAAATATGACTCAAATTTAAACTTTTTTATTATTTTAATAACTTATTTATGACTTTTACTTGAACCACAACATCAAAATATTAAATCATTATATTTTCTATTAGTCAATTGAATCATATCAAGCTTTCCCTTCTATTAAAAATATATTTTTCTTCCTAAATTGATATTTTACCCCTATGGAATAATTGGTATTATGTTCACTAAGATATAGTAACTCACTTAATATATTATCATCTCAAATTTGAATTTTACCAAGGCAAATACTAACATCTTAATTAAATATTAAAAAAAAAAAAATCTCTATATTTCCTTCTATTTTCAATATAGTATTTTTATTAGTTGATGGAAATAAGATTTTTGTTATTATTAAATCAATGTGCACATCAAATTTTATATAACAAAATAATTATATGTGACTTTACCTCAACTGAAATATATATTCAATTATTATCTTGATTTTTATAAAAAGTGTCCTTGTTCATGCCACTTATGGTTTCTTTGACATACTATTTTAATATCTCCTAAAGTTTACATACTAGATCCCATATTCTAAATTTTTTTATTGCATTCTTGTATTGCTTGCTACCTATTTTTATCTTCTATATCAAAATAAATGAAGGTTTATTACTAGCTATTAATTCTTTAAAAAAAAAAAATTGAAAAATATATCCATCCCCTAAACATTCCAAGATATCATTTGCATGATTATATTTTATTCTTATTTGTTAACTTATCCTTGCTTCTTGATATCACTTGTGATATTCATTTTTGGATTCTAGATCAATCTCTTTGGATTTTCTTTACCCTTCATTATTTTTAGATTTTTTCATTGTCATCTATGTTTTTACCTTTATAAAATATTTTGTTTTCCATACTTATCACAATTTGATTTATCATCTATATACTTCTATAAACATTACAAGGAATTACATCTCAAAAATAATTTTTTAAATAGTTTTTCTACTTCAAAATCGTTAAAATGCAAGAGACAACTTACATTGGGCTCCTTTTCTTATGTTTTCCCATAAATTATAAAATGCAATGGATATTTTTCATGTTATTTTATTATTATTTTATCTTAAAAATTTTAAAGTTCAAGGAACAATATTTTTTTATTATAAAAAGATGATTTTTTACTATTTAATTTTTTTTTATTTGGTTATTGTGATAAACCTCTATGACCAACATGCACAGGACCTAGCAGTCTCGATCCAAGGTTCAAACAACGCTAGACGAGTATGTGAGAGGGTGAATGTGTTGTTGCTTTGCATTTAAAAATTTGAGAGATAATTCAAATAGATCAAATTAAATTTTGGAGGAGATAATTTTGCATTTTAACTTTCTCTTTAGTTCCTTGTAAATCTCAGCACATACATTTCAATTCCTTTATCTTGTACCAATTTTTTTTTAATGTTTATTTTTTCAATTTTTTTAATGTTCTTTTTTTAGTAGAACAACTATTTTGGTGTGCAAGAAGTAAAGCCGAAATATATAATTGTACCTGCTTTTGACATCTTATATGATTTACTATGCACCTGTCATGTTAAAGGCTGCTATGGTCCATCTTGGGATACACTATTGAAGACGGATATTAAAGATGTTACAACCTTTTTGCTTGACAGGTGGGGTTGGCCGTGAAATCTCAGCCCTGCCATGATCATACTGGCAATCATCCTAATTATGTTGTTATCGTTATCCCCCAATGAATCGTGATCGATTTTCAGTATAGGACACGTATCGTCCCTGTCAAAATTGTGGATTGCACTCATACGAAATTTATTCTGTCTGCACGAATGGCAACTGAAATCCATTCCTGCAAGTAAAGCATTCAAATCCACTTCATTTCAAATCATTTCATCTACACGATAATTACAAACTAGTAATGGAACCAAGCGTTCCATCAGATATTATCACGGCAATGAAAGTCAAGAATTAGGGTTTACGGACTAGTTTTCATGGCGATCACGTTACGGCCGTGAATTGACGACGACGGTCGATCGAAAGGCTCTGTCATTTTGTGTATCGGGTGTATTTCATGGTTATCCTCGACTTCTCCGACGAATCGGATCCAGTGTAAACATTTTTCCCCAATTCTTTTACAATTTTTTTTGAGTTTACTCTTCTTGGATCGGGAACAAATCCTTGCCAAGCTTGGAGGGATAACCGCTTCCTCAAACTTTGCAGTAACATGTGGGTGGGGTGCAGTCCTCGAAAATCTTCCATTGGAAAGCACGGTATTCCACCTTTTAAAATAATAATAACGACAATTGTTTTGCATAATTTAGAATATAACTCTTGGCTATCCTGTAAATTTTCTTCGTTTTCCAGAGGCCTCTTACCCTCAAATGATTTTCGGCTATATTTGCATCGATAGATCCTTTAAGTAATTTACCTCGATTGGCTTCACAGCAGAAAAGCAACGGCACTCCGATCGAGATTTCGTAGGCTTGACAGTGCTATGTTTTGCAATTAGGTCCATTCTTTAATGGTGACTCATCTCCATGATTTGTGCTTTTCACAAACAAGGCCAATCTTCTGGCAGACATGCTGTTTCGCGGCGCGCAGGCAATGGATCTTGGCTGGTGGAAGAATGTCCCTACCAATGGAAAGTTATGTTTGAAAGCCTGACCTATGGCTTTCTCTGCTTCACATGAATGTATGTAAGCAGATCTTTTAATTTGGTAAGAGTGGTGGGTGTGAAAGCAAGTGATGGCTACCTTGCTTTTTCCTTTTCGGTGATGAGGAGCTTGATCGCCTCTTGTTTCCAAAAGATTTTTGTTTTCAAGGGAGGGTGACGTATTATTGTCTGCTTGTTTGCAACCATGTGGGCTCGTTTCACTGGCGGTATTTGCTGAAAAGATGGTCCAAAAATAAAATTACAGGAGTGGAGATTACCGTTGGATTTCTCCGGTAAGATAAACTTGAAGGCAGTAGAAATTTATAGGTGAAGAAATGGTTAATGTAACTTCTATCGCTTAGGATTATGGAACGAATCATAATTAGACATGTTTATTTAAACTTTCATGGTTATTTAAACCCTAAATTCTTCACTGTAAGATAAATAAATGTAGACGGAAAAGAATGAGTTAAACAACATTACTGCATACATACATGGATTAGGCATGCGTCCATGATTTCTGTACATTCTTGACTGTAGGTCGTTCTCTCTCATTTGTACTGCGATTTGGAGACTTGTATCTGAACCCCATTATTCGAAGAGAATGATTTCCTAAGCTGCCCGTGTTGCCGAATATTTTTTTTGCTCATCATGACAAAGTCCTCCTCTGCGGGCATATACGTGTGCCGTACAGCAGCCGCCTTGCTTACCACGCTGATGACTTCCCCTCCAGACGCCAGGTGGTTTTGGAGAACATCAAGTTTGTACGATTTGCGAGGTGCCGAAGCCAAATCATGAAAGCGCATGCTGTTGTTTCCGTGTGCGTAAGAATTTCTTCATTGAAGAGAAATGGCCGAGATTTTTGGTTCTGCTGAAAATTCCGTTTGCCGTAGAAAGCAAGTTCCCTTGGCGGTCCAAAAACTTGACATCCCAATATTTCTCCTTTGTAGTACTTTTTTCCTTGTAGGTATGTGAATGCAGGCCTTGAAGAGGAATATTTTAATTTATTTAGGGGATATCTTGCTTATAGCCGTCTACTTTTATATGTAATCTGTGCTTGTTGGTAAGTAACAGAAATTTCTTCACTGTTTCGTAGAAAACACAAATGTTTACTGCAACATTAGATTCTAAACAATTCCTCCCATTATTGTGCAGTTTAGTTTTGAATCGGATAAAACATTTACATGGCAATAGAGTTCAAATGGAGGCACAATTGATTCTCCATTGATGGACATCATGACGGTTCAACAGCAGAAAGTGGTACTTTGCCTTGCTACAGTCATATAGTTGAATCGCTACTAGGTAGGGCTTGAAAAGTTTGATATGAGTGATAGACTAAATAGTGTTTGGTGGGATCAGATTTAGGCAGTGGGTAGCTGCTACAGGGTATAGACTGTAGCGTTCCTTTTTGAGGTTACTTCGCAGACAGGCCGGCCGCTGCTGTTGCTACATTCTCATGCATTATAAGCTTCAGTGAGAGCTCTTCATTTAATATACCATAGATTTGCAATATGGACCAGAGTAGGTTGAAAGAAAGTGGAGCGAGTGTTAGGATCGTTCCAGGGGCCAATGGCATCAGCTTTGATAGTGACGACCAGCCCCAAAACGGTGTGAAATTTGAGGGAGAAATTATGAAGGATCGTGAGAATGTTAGATGCAATGGAAATTACAAGGCTCATCTCAGAGATGCTTCGTTTTCTTCTTATCTTGCGGGAGGTGATGCTAAGCAATCCCACAATGGCGTCGTGGACAATCAGACGAAGGAACTGCCTATCGTCAGTGGCGGAAGGAGAGTGGATGGATCTGCTCAAGGGGGAGATGATTACGATTATGAATGTTCCCAGCAATCCAGGCCAAATGCTAATGAAAACAGTTTTCTGGGTCGTGATAATCACCTGGAAAACCAGAAAATGGGGGAATCCAACAAATCGGGATTAGAGAAGCAAACCTTCAGCGATAGGCGGGTACCGATTATTGGGAGACTCAAGAAGGACAATGAGATCAGTATATTCGAAGCCGAAAAGTATTTCAGCGCTCAAGAAGAGAAGAAAATGGATGCATGTAAACCCAGAACTGAAAGCTCGAAGCAGAGGGGGAATTTGAAAGGCAATATACAGCCAAGAAAACAGGTATTGCTTCCTCAAGAAACAAGTGATTCTACTCATCGAGCACCTTCCCCTATATCATTCATAGATGCAGATGGTCGCGGTTTCAGACCTGTGAGAGGGGGGACTCGCACGCCGTCGGAGGCTAGCTGGAACAGCCGGTCTGGATTGCTTTCCAATGCCGCCGGTTCTGTCAATAAATTGCCTACAAATGTAGCGAAAAAGTCGACAGGAAAGTGGGGTATTGTGGGATTTGGATGTCCATGCCCCTGCTCGAATAGGAAAGCCGTGGAGGTCGACGAAAAGCTGACGGAGAGCAGGCGGGCTTCATCGGTATCGAATTCCTTGAGTTCGGCTGTTTTGATGCAGAGTCCGTCGAGCTCCATCAAGTACAGTTATCCGGGCCTTGGCAAGAACGTCCTCGGCAGGTCCATAGAAAGTCAGAGATCAGAGAAATTTGTGGACAACAGATCCGAGGTCAGTACCGCCAACAGCATTAATGGAGGAGGAGGCACAAAATGTTCTCTTAGTACTCTCGCGACTATTGATAGTATGCAGAACCACAGCGAGCTTCAAAAGCTACAGAGGAACAGTGGCAGTTTAAGAAAGTATGATGGGGAATCTGATCAAGAATTTGCAGAAAGGCTTCATCAGAGGAGAAATGCAAACAGTTCTTTTGAGAAAGAAGATGGATTTTCTTTCCCAATTCTGCGGGCCTCCACTCGGGAATCGGAAGAAATGCGGAGGTCAGTGCTGGAAGTGTTCGGCTCTCCAATTCCCGCTACTCCTGACCGGGAAGACAAGACGCATCTAAGGCAGCCCTCAGATTTACACCGCCGCTTGGTGCTCTGTTCTCTCGACAAGGCTAGAAAGAGTTTTACCTTTAATTCTGAAACTCAGCAGTTCGTAGGCCCGATAAATGGCAACAATATTAGTAACGATGATGGCGAAGATAGGGAGAGCGATTCGAGCTCTGATCTTTTCGAAATCGAGAGCTTGACCACGCACGGGACGTGTTATCCCATAAGAAAGAGGGAATCTGTGGAAAGCCATCTGGATGACGCCTCCAGTATTCAATCGGGTTATCCTGCAAGCTGCGAGTTCGAAAATTCTTTTCATTTTCGAGGAATGGGAGAACCGGTCACGCCTTCTGCGCAGAGTTCTTACTACGAGCCAAGTGAGGCTTCTGTGGATTGGAGCATAATTACAGAAGACACAATGGACAAACGCAGTTTGGGGAAATTATTTTCGGAAAACGAAGAGATGAGAATGATGAAGAGTCGGTCCCTGCAGAGCTCGGATGTAGCAGGACTGAGGGAGTCAGCATTCAAGGGAAGTTCAGACTCCAAGACGAGGAGCACAGGCGGCTTTTGGGGTGTGGGAGCCAGAAATCTGTGGGTGTAGCAGCGTCAACAGGTTATAGCTACAGAGAACAGAACACCATATTTAAATTTGAGCAGAGAGGGATATCCATGCAGAAGGTGAGAAGCCACAGCTTTGGACTCGCAAGAGGAATCATTCAGGCGGAAAACAGAGTGACAGACATCAAAGCTCATAGACCCACAAGTTCAAATCTGATGGCAGGAAAGAGGTCGGTTCTTCGAGCTCGTCATTAAATCATGGCGGCTGAGGGTATAAGTCGAATTTTCACAACTTTTACTTTCCCCAGTGTTTTAGATACTCTTGCTACTGGTTAGATGTAATTGTAAATTTGTATCTGTCACACTGCGCCATGAAGGTGTATGAACAAGTAGGATTTCAACTGCAAGGCACCCCAAATCGTTCTTGAGTTATATATCCTGGATCTAGACTTATTAGTATGTGTGTGTATCAGATTGTTTCAGGAATTGCATGTTAACGTTTGAAATCATCTGGTTCATGTAGCAGAGCTATACGCTTATGCTTTTATCATGAACCTAATGTTTTGTCTCTGCACTTTCACATTGAAATTATCAGTTTCTTTTATGGATATTTAGATTTTAATGTCTATGGTATATATCGATTCCAAAATTACCTGATTCTGCCATAGATTTAAGAATCGATATTTAGATTTTAATGTCTATGGTATATATCGATTCCAAAATTACCTGATTCTGCCATAGATTTAAGAATCGTTCTTTCAAATATCACAACAATTTTGAATTCAGCTTATGGTTTAACTAATTTATATGGTTTGGGGTGGACATAATACATAGTACACCATTTAAAAAGGAGCAGTCCCTTGTCTTCGTTCGAAGCAAAACTAAAGGGCCAAAATCATATTTTAATTTGCATTCATCGTTGTCATGCACAATACAAAGAATCCCACTGTATAAAGTGTTCTTGTAACTTTTCATTTTTATGACCTGAGTTGAAATTATAAAAAAATTCTTATTACTATGTTCCGAAGAATATAACCTTAAAGTGTTCTAACTTTGAGAAGTTGTTTATGTTTAGTTTATTTAAATAAGTATCATCTCCTCATTCTATATTACATGCATTCTTGCTTTTTAATTACTTTATGTATGCTTGATGCCAGAGCAATTGGGATTCAGGTTTCAGCATTAGTAAAAAGAGTAAGGCATGCTTTGATTCCCTATGTTTACAGTTGTAGCTTCAAATAGTTAAAATTCCTGTAAGACTATTTACGAAGTTCAGCATAACATTATTTTGGCATGGCCTACCAGACATGGACCACTTTCCTCCTCAGTGGTACCACTGACAGGATGTTGAAAACAATGAAACAAACAAGAAATTTAATTACGTACAATCTCATCAAAATATTATTAAATAAGTCCTAGCAGCAAATTTTCGCTACAGGGCGGAAGTCTGTACTAGAATAACCTTTTAAAGAACTTAAATTGCCTGCCTTTGTCCAACATCAAGTCCGCAGCTTGCAGGTGACCCACTCATGGAAGTACCACTGAACTTTAAACTGCTTTTCAATATGCAGTAGATTATTATTGACAGAAAACTAGATGAGAAAGACAACGCAAAGGTGACACGAAATAGATTAATTTGTTCTTGCAATAAGGAATGAAAGATTCTGTGAATAACTTAATCAAACTCCGGTAACACTACCGTCAAATAAACAATTATGAAAAGACAACAATATTTTGATTCAAAAAGAATAGACTAACTGGTAAGAGAGTATACATGTTCCTGTGAATGGTTGGAAATATTATTTAATCCAAATTTCGTACTCGCCTTCGCCGCTGGAACGTCCCGTCAACAGTTCATCTGGCAGAGGAAGTATGGGCGAGTTAAGGGAGTAAGTCTCCAGTTGGCCTCGAGATTCCCGCCATGCCAGCCTGAGGTCCTCTGCAGCTATATATGCCCGCTCCTGTGTCCGCATTCTGCATTCTGGGCAGCAGCCCCAGTTTCCCTGCAGTTTAGCAGGTTCTATTCTGCAGCAGTGCAGATCAGTTATGCTCAGCAGAGCTTCGGTGGTTCTTGCTGCTCCTTAGCGCAGAACCCCTTTGTAATCCTTCGGCGGTCGAATCCGCGTTCGACAGTAGACACTGTTTTGGGCGGTTTTATCCGCAGGCGGCAATGCCGCAGATGTAAGGCTTCGCAGAGCCATTTCCCCTTTTGCTCCCTCCCCTGTTTTTCAATATAAACCCTGTAATTTATTTATGTGCCTCCGCCTGCGTGTGTTTGCCTGTAACAGGACATGTCTTAAAGATCCTCCCATTTAATTTTGTTATGGTTTATTTTAAACTTTGACATGAATAGATTAGTTGGTAAGAGTAAAAGTGTTGCCTGTGAATTATTTTAAAGTTCCATTGACTAATAAATTAAAGGTTATAAAAAAAATAAAAATTATTAAAAAATAAGAATATTATGGATAAATAATTATGAAAAGACAAGAATATTATGATTAGAAAAAGATAGATTGTTAAGTAAAAGTAATTGTGTTGACTGTAAAAATAAAGGTATTAACTGTGAATTATTTTAAAGTTTTGTTGACTAATAAATTAAAATAAATAAATAAAATTATTAAAACACAATAGATAAACAATTATAAAAAAGCAAATATTATGATTCAAAAAAGGATAAACTAGTTAATAAGAGTAAAAGTGTTGCCTCTGAATAAATTAGTTGGTAAAAGTAAACCTGTTGCCTTTAAAATAATTTAAAATTTTATTGACTAACAAATTAAAGTTTATAAAAAAAATTATTAAAAAAACAAAAATATTATGGATAGGTGAATTCTATCCGGCCAACGCAACCATTGTCTGGCAATGAGGGCTGCATGTGGAATGCAAAAGGAATAATTGTAGTAGGACCACTTAAACGCATATTGTAAATGCCTGCGAGGAATAAAACAAGAAAAGGCAAAAGATTGTTCTGTAATCTGTCGGGCTGTCAAAGTTCAAATTTATTTGCTTAAAATAAGCACCTTCTTGACAGGAAATACAGTGAATTTAAATGATCGATGAGGTGGCCACTTGATGTACCACAGAAAAAGTTAAAATGAGAAAAAAATTTGTATATTTAATAATATTTTTATAAAATTTTTAAATGTAATAAAATGGATGTTTTAAAATAAATTTAATAAAATATTTTATTTATATATACAAATATATTATTAATCTATTAAATTATAATATTTTTTTAGTTTTATTGAAGATGACAATTGTTTTTTTGGTTATGTTTAGTTTGTAGGTACTCGAAAGTTAATGAATATTTATGTGAGCAACAATTTTATATCATAAATTTATGATAGCAATATAGTTGAGAAGAGGACCTCAAACAAATAGTACATGTGCTTTAAATTATGATTCAAGAGTCATATTTACATACTTTTATGTGGAAGAATATGAATATATAAAAAAAAAAAAAAAATTATGGATACATAATCATGTTGAGATATAAGAAATTAGAGTAGTTGTAATTTTCTAGTATCAAATATTTCTCCTAGATGAATATTTTGCCACTTGAGGACCTTCTTATGTCCACAAAAATGTTTAGTTAGCAAATCAAACCAAGAGTATTAGAAGTTAGATTATCCAAAGAAAAGGATATCATCAACCTTAGGTGTACCTTGTGTAAGAAGGATATATAAAATACATTGTTTACTTCTTGATTGTCCCTTTGCTTAGACTATTTAGCTATACTCCTATTTAAAATTGAGAATATATTGTATAGCCCAATTAACATTGAAAGAGATGATGAAATTTTGGATTCATTGTATCAAAATAAAGTTTATGCCTTCTATGAAATATTTTTAAGAATCTATTTAATGAAAGATTTTTTTTTAATAAATTGTAAAACCATTTCCCAAGTTTGGAATCATATTGTTGTCTTTATTATAGAATATTTATATAAATGTTTCTTATCATGGGAAGTATCAAGTATTTAAAAAGAGGTACTTATTTCTTGGTTATAGGATTTGAATATAATTACAAAATTTCAACTATGATAATGGAGTTGATTGAAGGATATATTTCAATTTATAATAAAATAAAATGTCTAAAAGTCAAGTTTCTTAAATTTATTTTGATGGTGATTCCAAATAAAATACAAGGAAAACTATAAGATTGGGTTGTTTCAGGAATAAAAAAGGAAAAATTATCCTCACTTATTAACAATCATATGGAACTTCCACTAATAACTATGCAAATGCTAGGTAACTTATTAGAAGGATAAAGATTTTCATTCTAAAAGGATGGAAATATATTTCAACTAAAGGGGTTTCACATATTGTTATTATTATTGTTATCATTATTTTTTTAATTGATAGTTATACAGGTATTGCTTAGCAAAATTTGAACCTAGGTTTCCACCTTAAAACTTAAGGAGTTTAATGAATTAAGCTAAATCTAGTTGATTTTATTATCACTATTATTAATAATAATATCAAGAAAAATAGATATGATGATTGGACAAAAAAATAGAATTATTTTTTATATCTATTAACTATTGTTAAAGTTAGTATCATGGAAATGTCAAAAGAGAGAAGGAAATAGGGTAGTAGATAATTTAGTCAAGCAAAAATTTAACATATCTTAAAATATGATGATGGCATAGGAGAGGTATTCTTACTCTATTATATGGATGATTTTATCCTATTGAAGGCACACAATGTTGTATAGATGAGGATGTAGCATCATAACTAGTTTTATCTTCTTCTTTTTTGATAAAAGAGGGGTAAAATTTTTATTGAAATCAAAAAAACATACAAGAGTCAAGAATCAGATTACAACAAAACTACCTCATCTAGGCATATCAGCTTTCAATAAACTAGTAAGAGTTTAAGAGCATGCTGAAGGAAGCTGATGCCATTCCCTAACACTCCAATCTTCTTGAATTTTAGAGGCCCATTTAGCCAAATAGTCAGCAACACCATTCCACTCCCTTGGAATATGAGTAAAAGTGATGAACTCCATATGACAACAAAAATGAAGAATCTGCCTAACCACCCCTGCCAACTCGAATTAACATTGGTAAGATTACAAGTATTCAACAAATTAATGATAATTTGATAATATGATTCACAAATTATCTTGTGTCAACCCAAAGCATATCCTTCCTCCAATACATAAAGAACAACAAGGGCTTCCATTTAATTATTTGTATAACTTCCTTTAAAACATGATAAAAAGAAACATACCACACCACTACAATCACGTTCCACTCCATAAATACCAGCATTTCCAATATTACCTCTTGAAGACCCATCAGTATTAATCTTAAGAACCCCCCTAGGAGGGGGCTGCCATCTACCATATCTCTGCACTCTGTTATTGAATCCCCTCATGCTAAAATAAATAGTAGCACATGGACCAGACATTGTCAAACCCAAACCATGCATAATCTGGACCTCCACTATGTTCACAGAAATATTAATCTAACATTTAGTAGACATAGTTTCCTGGATCATTCTCAAAGATATTTTGACTATCATTGTACATAATAAAATATACATTATATCTATTCACCCACATCTTTGAGGAAAAAATGCATTTCATCTAATATTCATTTGATGTTGGTAACTATGTCATAGTAATGTCAATATAGGGTTGAAATTGATGATTTTTTTTCCTTTACCCCATGTTGTAGAGGAAGAGAAAAATATTTACTCAGATGGTGGCGTAGGCAATAGAAATTTACTTAGTAATGACTAGAATGCATTATAATCGTATCAATTTGTGATATTTATATTACTTTCCAAATTTCATGAGGGTTGTTAGGATATTTCTATCATGATTGTCCCTTATTTTTTGGTTTCGCATCAAGCTTGGGATTGCTCTTATCCTTCATAGATCATGGATTTCGATTGGTTTTAATATCCTTTAGGATAATTTTACCCTTAAAAATTGCATCTTTATTTATCACATAGTGATGTGCTTATGCCACTAACAAATCAATATTAATCTAGATTTGTTTATACATACCATTATAATACTTGAGTATTATGTGCTATTAGATATCATATATACCCAATTTCATTAAATTTCTATGAAAAGCATTAGTGTAGTCCTTGATAAATTGATATATACCCTACATAAGTTGTTACAACTTGAGATACTATTCATCATAGTCATATATTGTATGCAACACATTTGTGATGATTTCGATAAATTTTGCTATGTGAAGTTAGTGTAGACTATGTTGATATCAAAAATTTTAGTCATAACTTGATAGAAATAAGAATATTAGTAATTACAAGTATGGAAGCTATCAAGAGTAAATTTCATCTTCTTTTCAATAGATGAATTGTGGGACCAAAATTACTACTATAGTTTAACTATCTAGTTCTCCATGATGTTTGCATCAATATCTCCTTCAAAGTTAGGAATATTAAAGTTTATCTAGACTTTGAAGGGTATTAAAATTCTAAATGTCCTTCCTATAGGAGGATAAAAATAATAATGATCTGTAGGATAAATCTATTGTAGAATTTGTGAAAATTAATCAAAATAGTGTGTTCTTTGTCTTGTCAAAACTTCATCTAACATCATTTAAATAGAATCTAATACCTAGATTTTACTAGCCATATGAGATGTTCTAGTGTAACAAATAAAGTATATAGATGGATCACCTAATTTGAATTTGTTTTTCTAGTAGCCTAATATCATTCTAGATTACACATAATATAATCACCAACTATGCTCTAAAACTAATGATCTAGTTTTGTGTGGTATACTAGTCTAATACCACACGGATGAACAAAAAAGGAATAAATAGACATGTGCACAAATTTTCATAATTTAACTAGAAATATATTATACATTGATCTTTATCGAAGAGATATACAATTACATTATCTCATTTATTCCTCTAACTCTAGAAACACAAGAAGGACATGCTTATATATAGGCAAGATGTGAAGAAGTGTTTCAAGAAGAACAAAAAAATTCTTCTCCTATGGTTGTAATATCTCATAATAATTTAATTCTGCCAAATAATAAATTTATTTTTTGCATGGTGCTATAGTTGAAGATGTCATTAAAGGTTTTAACACAAAGGTTAACAATAGCAGTAAACCAAGTGGAATATCTAGTGTTGGTGCTAAGACTAATAAGTTGGAAATAAGTTTAGAAGATAAAAAGAGGCTATTGTAATTGGAAAAAATGATGTTGATATCTATTTTATATCATCAAGCAACTAATTTATTTTATTTTAAATAATATTGAAACATCAAAGCACATGCAATGATTAAACATGAAATCAACTTAATTAAATCAATCATTCAAATCTCTTAAATATAGTCAATACAATGAGTTCAATACTACTTAATCATTTTGAATACACAAGTGTGCACACACACATTCTTCATTATTAAAATATGGGATTTAGTTACATCATAATAATACCAATAAAAATACATCTCACCATGATACAAAAATCATCATCTCTATGATCATGTATAAAAGTAAATAATGCTAACTTTGATAATTCTAGATCCATATCATAAATAAAATATAATAGATAATTGTATTTGGTTTCATCCAACTACATACCTATGAAATAGATAATAATACAAGAAAATATTTAGTACCCTTTATCTAGTTATAGCATCTAGTCTTACCATGCTAACATATTTTCACTACCCCTTCTTATACATACATACCATATAATCAAAGAATATCTCATTGGTATATTAGGATAAATATTTCTCGTAGTCATTTTAATATCACTTTTATCACCCTCTTGTTTATAGTCTTAGCTTGAATAGATAATTTAGTTTATCTTCCAATATCTTCATGTCCTAGTCATAGAGCAATGCCACCTAGAAAATACAATGTGAATGGGAACATTCCCAATCTATTTGTACATTTTTTTATGATAGATCACGATGTCGTAGATATGACATGGATCCATAACCATACGGTAACCTTGAAGGTTTTTCCAACATGGAAATTACTAAGGTTGAGCAATACATTTAAAAGGAAAATAGGGAAGTAGGGTGATCCAATACCCTCATTATGGATAATTAGTAATTTCTAAGTACATATAGAATTTATTTTGTGGCTTTGTAAAAATATTCCAATTCAAGATCAAAAAAATCTTGAAAAGTAGTACTTGTTTGCAAAAGTATCTCAACTTTTTTTAATCTAAGATAAATACAATATTCAAATCATAATTGATAGAATATTAATGTAACTTAGGTATATTAATATCTAATATAAAATAATAGGAATATAGCTAACATAATCTTATTTTTATTTAAATAAACAACCCAACAAATCTTGGTATTCATGCAAAAATATTAACCTTTTAATTAGTTTGTTAACTTTTGTTATTATTCAAGACATCTAATATCTAAACAATTTTGAAAGTCTAAAGTATATAAACAATTTCAAAATATATTTTAAATAAAATAATAGAAAAGTTCTATATTTAATCAATAGTTCAACCTTATTAGAAATTTAAACAACAATAAAATAATAGAAAAGTTCAATATTTGTGCTAATTTTATAAACTAACAATAGAGTACTTGGTAAACTATTGTAATTTTATAGCTCAATGACTACACTACTACCTTTAATATTTACTACTAAAGTCATAGGAGCTAGCTCATTTGTGGTTATTATAATTCACTAATAAATATCACTCTACATGGTAAAAGAATGTTCTAATTCATAACTAAGGAATGTCGTTATCATGGTTGTTAAAATCCATAATCAATGCCATCATGTATGACTAGCAAATACCATTATGTAATGTTCCTAAAGACCATTAGACTAATAAATATCCTTGCACATGGATATTAAATAATTTATAAATGACTATTAAATTAATTTAGACATTAATAATCAATATATCTATCTTATAAAGTTGTGTTATATTTTATATACACAAGTACCACTATATAATACAATACAATTTCCTTTATGGATTATAAGAAAATCACTATATATTACAAATAAATGACATTGTATACCTTATATAATAAGGTTGTGCATGATAGATTCATGTCAAATATCATATTCAAGTAAGTATAGAGAATAAATTCAAGACATTATAAAGGGCCATAATCTCACTAAGAAATGGATTCAACAACTCATTTTTCATCAGCATTCTTTTAATGATACTTTATTCAAATTTTCATTTATGTGTTAAGGAACTCTAAATTGAACTTGTCCACACTATTTTTCTATCATCAATCATGTATTTTTCATCTTCTTGACTAATCATTACTAACATCTACAATGTTTATCAACTTTAAGAATTTTCCTTTGATTGAGAAAAGACCTACAAAATTTTGAGAATATCTTCATAAAAATTTTCAAATTTCAATAAGAACACATTCAAATACTCATTAAAATTTGCACACGCAACTTCACTTCTTTATAATTTTTAATTTTTAATTAATTTTATAAAACTTTCTTTATAGTAGCTATGTATTTTGTTGATCTAGTCAAATACTTTATCTATCAATTTGGTGTAATCCTTTGTAGCCTATGTTAATGTCTCATTGCTTATTTTCACTTGAGCTATTCATAATTGAGGATTACAATACTTTCCAAGGCATTCAACTTCTATATTATTTTGTTTTTTCACTTCAATATTATACAATATCACCAATGGATACTAATATAACTTGTATTTTTTATTTTTATGTGAGTCACTTCATCTTGATTCTATAAGTTGGTGATAATTGATTGTTCTTTATATACATTATCCAATATTTTTAATGAAATTTTGAATTATTTGGAACTAATTGGTTACATCTACCATGAAATTTCTAGTTGAATAATATTATGGATTATATCCAAGTCTGTGGTAGTCTCATTTATAGCTTATAGATTTCCAACCATTGGGGTTCCTTTTCCTTTTGGGTTGCTTTGATGATTTTGTTTAGCTGGGTCAAGGTCCTTAATGCTTGTTATCCTCTTCGATTATACTAGTAATAATAATCATACCTCATGTGGAGTGACACAATAGGGCCTCAATTTATAGCACAAGGTTCGGCTCAATCGAGGGCCTCTAGGAGGTTTTTACAATGTCATATCATTGTTACTATGTGGTATTTAGGTACACTTTAACTCAAAAGGAAAAATGGATTTGAGAGATAAAATAAAAACAACTTAAAAGAAACAAATACCTAAGCTACCTAGGTGGTGATGCACTAAGATCCACTAAGATCTCCCTACACCATAGGCATAAATGTTATGTTATAATAAAGAAAACTTCCTCTCCTCAACATATATGAGCCCAAATGAGAGTTACCAACATACATACGCATAAGGATATGGGTTAGATAATGATAAAATAATTAGACACATAGGCCTCACATACGTACATGCAAATAAAACCTAAAATAGGTAAATCTTGAGAACATACACACACATACAAAAACTAGTCAACATGAGAGCCATAGATGGCTAGTCAAAAAATTGGCATGTGGGCCTCTAGTATATATATATATGCAAATATTTTTTACAAATATTGTGCCAAAAGCAGAGATTCAATTTATCCACAAGCTGCTCAAGAGTACACTGCTATATAGAGAGAAATAAAAGTAAACCATACAAAATATTACAAATGCAAATTTACCAATTATTTACAAATCTAAAACTAATTCTATTTATAGATTACAAAGAGGGAGGTTTTCCTCCAAAAACTCATGCATATTTCAAGATGACTAATGCTTTCTAGAGTTTGGTCATTTCTTCATTTATGTTGAGGCGTATGGATCTAGGGTCATGAATATCAAATGATTATAAGCCTTTATATGAACATATACTATCATTATTATCATCTACCCATTTTGGATATTCCTATAATCTGGGTGTAAAATATTTCTTCATTTAATACTCCATATCTACGGGTTGTTTTTGCTATGGATCCTATGTTGTTGGTGTACTTTTGAAAATATGTGCAATATTATTTTACAAGAACACCTTTTTTTTGGGGGGGGGGAACTATTTGAATTCTTTTCAAGTTCGTCCTATATATTCTTGTCAGTGGTGAGCTCTCTAGAAGCTCATACACCTCAGCAATTTTGATCCTTAGGACACAAGTATTTTTCTTCAAACTTTTCCTCACCATTTGACATCAAAATGTCAAGACTTTTTGACCTCAAGCCTCTTTAACCATGGGATCCCACATTTGATATTTTCCTTCCCATATATGATTGGTACTTAATAAACTTTTTATCTTTTTATATAGCCTTCCACTTCTCAAAAAAAAATTATTGATAGTTTATTTTGCACTTGTCCACCATTTTATTTCTACTTCCTGTCATCAAAAATTGGTGTATTAAGAATTCACTATATTTCTAGCAACTCATAGGGTATCTTTAACCTACTAAAGATAAGGAACCTAGATAATTTGGTGCCTTAGTCCATTGGGAATAGATTCAAGAAGAGAACCTACCTTTTGGAATGGAAGCAAAGGTGGAAATTTTAGTAGTTATACTACATCTTCATATTTCTATAATTGTTAACTTTTATTATCCCATAAAATAGGGACTACTATATATTACATATAGTACATATACAAGGGTTTAAGTAGGTTGTCGTTATCCATTGGAAATGGATTCAAAATAGGTTCCCCACTAGACTGCTCAATTCATTTATTTCTTTCTTTTTCTCTATATTCTTGGGTGAAAAATTATCACCCTTAAGAAACTGAGATTTTTTAGCAATTTCTTTGGTATAAATGAATTGGTAATAGGGATTAAGTATCTTATTTATGAAGTAGTACTAGTACCAATGATATCTTCCTCTATGTTCTTGATATAATTAACATGCATTTTCCACCTCCAACTCAGGTCCTTTATCTTTTTTTTACCTCTAAAGGGGTAGGTGCTTCCTTTTGGCTTGAGGAAATGTTTAAGCTTATTTTTTCAAATATTTCAAAGGCAATGGAATGCACTACCTCTATTATCCTATGGTCCATTTGATTGTTTCTTTAGTTCTAGGTCCTTATAGGAGTTGCTTCCTCTACCTCGATGTATTTTTCCTCCTTTTTCTAGATTGGCATAATTTAGTGAAAAGTAACAAGTTGTTGAGTGATAGAGGACTAAGTAGCAAGTTGGATACATGGGGGTGGTTGCTCTATATCCTTAAATCCATTTATAAAAATGATATAAATTTTATCCCATTTAATAATTGAGTGTGTATAGAGGGATTAGAACCCCTCACAAGCCTCCCTTTGAATGAAGTCATGACCATACTTATAGCGACATTATTTTTTGTGATGGTGTGTAGTTGGTAAAAGCAAACCATATATGGCATATGCTCCTATAGCGTTGATAAACCTTCATCATCATAATATGGCATATTTTCAAGTATGGATGTAGGATAGTCATCACAAACATCTAGTGGCATTAGATATCACAAGGGGTATTACTCCATGCTAAAAATATAACAAGAAAGGAAGCACTTATATTTTGGCATGCAACTTCCATGGTGGATATTTCATAATACTTTGGGTTTTTTGGTTTGAGCAGAGTTATTAGGTGAATGCAACATGTGAGCTTAAAAGAAAATACATTGAGGCCTTCACAATAATCTTAATCTAATATCCTCAAATAGAGGCTTTTTCTAATGTTTATTCTAGAGCAAAGTCATTACATGAGTTAAAAGTTGCTTCAACAGGTAGGGGTAGGCATAAACCCTCACCAAGTCTAAGCCTAACTTGTTGTTGTGATTAATGGACCAATGATATGCCACTAGGGTACCACTAATAATATCATTAAACAATTATCCTATTTTATTGTCCTAGTTGGAACACTCATACCTCATGTGGAGAAACATAGTAGGGCCTTGGTTGAGAGCATGGGGTTTGGCTCAATTGGAGGCCTTCAACAACTTTTTGCAAGGCTAGATCCTTATTAATATGTGATCTTTAGGAACACTTTAACTCAAAGACGAAAAGTAATGTGATATATAAAATATAAATAACTCAAAATAAACAAATACCTAAGCTATTAGGGTGGCAACACACCAAATATCTGATAAGATATCCCTACACGATGGGCCTGACTATTATGTGCCAATGGTGAACACTTACTTTTATCAACATAGATGAGCCTGAATGAGAGTTACCAACATACATACACATAAGGATGTGGATAAAAACATGAGAACCACATATGGCTACTCAAAAAATTAGATACTTAGGCCTCCCATACACATGCAAATAAAACCCAAAATAGGTAAATATTGAGCTCATACACACACATACAAAAATAGGTCAACATGAGAACCATAGATGGCTAGTCAAAAAAGTGATGTGTAGGCCTCCATGGTGTGTATATATATCTATATATATGTACATAAACTATATTTATAAATATTGTGCTAGAAGTGAGGGTTCAATTTGCCCACAAGCCACTTAAGAGTCAACTTCTTTATAGAGAGAAATTAAAGAAAATATTATAAAATGTTACAAATACAAACGTGTCGATACTTTAAAAGCCTAAAACTACTCCTATTTATAAATTACAAAGATAAGGATTTCTCTACAAAAAATCATGTAGATATTTCAATATGATTGATGCTTCCAATAGTTTGATCATGTCTTCATTTAAGTGAAGGTCTCTAGATCTGGGGTCATGAATGTCAAATGGTTCTAAGCCTTTGGGTGAGTGGCTACCATCATTATTTCCATTTATTCATTTTAATAATTCCCATAATATAGGTGCAAAATATTTCTTCATTTAATGCTCCATATATGTAGGTTATTTTTGTTGTGGCTTCCATGATCTTGTATTTTCAAAGAGATATCTAATCTTATTTTGCAAGCAATGATGATATTACCAAAATCTCATAAACCTTAGTGATTTTTATTTTCAACTAATGGGTATTTTTCTTTAGAGGTCACCTCACCATTTGACATCATAACATTAAGACTTTTTTACCTTGGGCATTTTTGACCATGGTACCTCACATCAAAGCTTTTGCTTCCCATCTATGATCAGGACTTAATAAAAATTTGATCTTCAAACATAGGCTTCTACTTATTAGAACTTTTTGATTGGTATTTTCTTCTATACATGTATATAATTTTTACTTCTACTTCCTACCATTAAATTGGTGTAGTAAGAATTCACTACAATGCTTTCTTCAAACGATGGTGTTTCAAGTCTAGACATTTAGGCATAATTTTTCCTTGTCCTTGTCACTCCAAATTTAGCAAGTAGCTTTTCCATATGTTGTTTTTTAGCTTGAGCTTCACAATATTGGTCACCAATTCTCATATATTATCCTCTATAAATTTGTATACCAATCTAAGAAGTCTAGTATTTCCTTAGATGTCCAACTCAGGTAAATTATGTGTGACAATATTGAAGTCTTACTTCAACAATATTTTTCCAAATGGAATATAAAGTTTTAGTGTAACTTAATTCACTATTATAATTTTATTACTTGCATTATATCTTGATTCTATTAGACTTTTATTGTAATTTTTAACCCCTTTCTATCTTGAGTCTTCTAGTAGACCATTATACAAGCTAGAATGAAAAGGTTTTCTTCATGATTCTTTCTAGACAATATACCTTTTCCAAAAAAATTGTTGTAAAGTCAATATGGTCACCTTTGTTTTATTACATTAATACTAAGTCCTTTTCCTACCATTATTCCTTTTTTCTTCATTGTTTTAGCACATGTGGATAGGGAATTATCACTAGGAGCTTTTCTTTATCCTTACTCTTATTTTACTTTTCTTTTAGGCCATTTTATGTGATGTTGGATTTTCTTATTCCTTGTTGGATCATTGTTATTACTACATCCATCACTCTAAATTCTTCCTTTTACATCTTAGTTGACACCTCCATACTACATTTGCTTTTATTAAGTGGTCACAAGTATCTCTTATAAATATTTATTTGAGGAAGATTATTAGAGATACTACTATACTTTTGGGAAATTTGTCAAATCCATAATTACTTCAACTACTATATTTTAGTGTATGACAGATGACTCATTAGGTAATTAATTTCCCACAACAAAAAATATTATTTGATTTCTACTTCAAATTTTGCTTTAGCATTATAGGAATATTTACCTTTAGAAGCTTATTCTATGAATATTGACATCTCACTATCAGGGATCATTTGTGTCTTATATATGGATTAATCATATCAAAATTATTTATATCACTCTTTGATCACTTCTATTCTTCAAGACTAATGATACCCCTTAGACCTTTTTCTTTAATTACTTGTTGATCATTTTATATGTTTATCCATCTAGAGAATATTTATTATCCTATTACTTAATCATGAACACCTTAATTTCCATCACAATTAGATACAGCTTCCTCATCCTTAGGATAATGATTAAATTAGAATATTTACCTTTTTTGGATAGGATGCCTTTATTACTCCCTTTTCATCATAATTATTTATCTCTACAAGGGCTAGAAAATTAAATTGATGGATCACTTCTTCTAAATTGATAAATTTTCTTAAGAACTTACAATGGTAATATCCAATAGTAAAATGAAATTCTACTAAGCCATTAATGTGCTTTTAGCAACCTTCCTCTAGAGTGGAATGATCAATCAATAGAATTCCCTAAGAACAAGGTCATTATTAGGCCTAATGGAAAGTCCCAATAGTTTGCTCATGTCTTTGAATACCTATATATATAAACATGTTGCACCTTGAATCTAATAATTAATGTTTAAGTGTATTGCTTTAACTACATCATTTAATGATATTGTGTTGCTATATTTAGAAATAATCTAAAAATTGTATATCAAAAAATCATCATGGATGAAAGCTCCATTTATCTTCAATTTTTGTGTAAAAATATGGATAACATTTGGCACTTGAAGCCCATCATCAAATTTATTTTTTGTTTCCAATTATTCTTTATTGGGGATAAAACTCAAATATATATACATTGAATACAAGGTTATATAAAATTATATGGTTGTCAATATATCAATGAGCTAACAAATCAACTCCTTGAAAATTATGTTGTCCAAATTAATTGGTTTCACATCCTCAAAGATAAAATTCAATAATGGGAGAATCCATTTCTTAAAGTGTCAATACTTGGATTCCTCTACAATGTTGTTGAGTAGTACAATTGCATAATTAATTTCCATTTTAAAATTAAATTTAGTTACTTTCACTATAATATGGATATTTCTCTTTTTAATGACCTACAAGCAAATTCATTTTAATAAATTTCAATAATGGCTCTTAGTTCTTCTCCCAAAGGGAAATTCATTTTTTCCTTGGTTTTTACTACTACATTTTTTATTATTTTTCAACTCCAAATGCATATTTGGCCATTTATGACTTCATAATATAAAAATATTACCCTTTCCCTTCCAATTTATAGCTAACCAATCTATATAGGCTATACAAAAATTAACCAACTCAAATCAAGTAAACATTTCCTTGATGTTTGAAACTTTGGAAACATTTGACTTCCTATGCCTCCTGTATCTCTACTTGAATTATATACCCCTCTCTAAAGTATTTTAGTTACTCATTTCCACCTTTATTTTTTCTTGTGGTGGATATATAAAATTCACTTTTTTTTTAAGATGGTGAAGTGCTATTAGTGATTGATAAACTTATCAATCCACTTGCAAAATAATCAACACAATTCAAATTAGTAAGTTAAGCCTTTTATAGATTTTTTTCTTTTGTGGAGCTATGTGAGTGTAGGATGACACAAGTGTATGAGATAACCATTGCATGATGGAGTACATGTTTTTTATAAATTGTTCACAAAAACGGATCTACATGATGTGGAATTTGACTTATGCATGATACATACATGGAGTGACCATGATAAGGCTTGGGAATATACTTGACTTGATATTTTATAAGATTATCCTCCATACAATACTTGACATGATTTAATAATGTGGGAAAAACATTCATGGAGTGACATAGACAATAGTGCACATTAAATATACATTGTATAACTCATTGAGCACATTTATTTAGTGAAATTTTTGAAATAAACAAGTGGGATTTTCTCTATGTAAGGAAATACTCTATGAAGGGCTTCATGATAAATATGCATTGGAGAAAAATTGATTAGATTATAAGGACATCCCTACATAATATCATCTAAGGGGATTTATAAAATGCTTAGGAAATTATATAAAAAAGTTTGAAGGGAAGTGAACAAAGTGTGTGTATGAGATGACTTTTTGACACATGAGGATAATTTTAGTGTATCATCCCTACAATGTCTTGGACAAATAAAAAATTATGCCTAGGAGTCTGTATATTTCAATTAACACAAAAATAATCCCATCCTTGATTATGATTCAAGGACAACAAGAATTTACTAGAATATTCTTTAAAAATTGATGAAATTAAATGCATAGTCCAAGGCCTCCTTAAATAAAATAAAGAAGCTAAACATAATGGGAAAAAATCTAAACAAAAAAAACTATGGAATACGATTAGTGAAAATTTATATTATTAATAAGGAGAATGCATAATCTTACTAGATTTAATTTCTAAATTGAAATGATACTAGATAGAGGACCTAATAAGAGGAATATAATCAATAATCCATGACCTAAGGATAGTCAAAAATGAAAAGTAACTTGAATGGAAAGTATTTATAGATAAGGACTTGTTTGTAAAATTATTATCTACATGTAAGTGATGACATGGGTTAGTAGAATCATTAAATGAAGGACAATGGAGAGACCAACAACTTCAAAAACTATGTCATCATTCTTAAATAAAAATGTTATAAAGGCACACAGACATAGTCGAGAAATAAAAATGGTGCTTCAAAGGAAATATACATGATGGTATGGAAATCCCCATGTAAAATATCCCACATAAAATATTTCCCAATGGAAGAAAGGGAATGACAAACACTCAACCTCCATACACATGAAACACTCCTTAATTTGGACTTGATGAATGTTTTATGGGATACAAGGTATGAGGGTGTGCTAGAATCTTGATATTCATATGTTTTGGATTTTATTTGCATCTCTTTGTCTACAAACCTATGGAAGACAAACAATTTTTTTCTTATTGGGAAATTTCAACTTCAAGAACTTTTCTTGCAATAATCATATTGAAGGGATTTGTCTATTATTGAAGACAAAATCTCCTTTCTATAATAAATAGGACTTTATCATGGATGTTTTTCAAGATTCGGTAAGATATTACATTTTGACACCGTAAAATCATCATTTGAGTCTTGTTATTGAACAATTTATTATTATTTATATTTTAAGTGGAAAAATAAAAAATTTATTCATGTAAATGTTTCAAATGTTGTCCATTATAATACAACATTATACAAGTACCATATAGATACAAGATATGGAAGGAATTTAATCTTGTTATATTATGGACTTTGAAAGGCTCTAGCCTAGAGAATCAGATTTCCCATGGACCCTAGGTTTCTTGTTTTTAGTGTCTTAGAGTTGGACTAATCTCCTTATTTAATCCTTGTTTCATCCATACCCTTGTCATTAAAAAATTGACCCATGATTTATGCTTGATGAAATTAGGGTAGGAATCTTCTTTGGTTTCTTCCATCTTGATCAAATCTAAGATTATCATTTTAAAAGGATTCTAACATGTAAATATATAATAATATTTGAGTAGAGGGTAGTTCAATATTTATTGAAATAATTGATTATTTCCTATAGATCATAGAGTATGGAGAATCCTCCAATACATTATATATTAAAATCCTATAAGCACATAATGTAAAGAAAAGATTCTTATGTCAAGTTTATTTAATATCATCAATAATATTTTAAAAAATCAACAAGATGGTTTTATTTGATGATTTGTTCTATCTATTTCCTTATGAATAGTAATCTGATGAAGTCTCTCAAATAATATTATAAGATCTTATATAAATCTAAAACATCTATAGAGGAAATAGGTGTAATTATAAAAAATTAGTTTTATGAGAACTTTGAACCTTGATAGCTACTATTGTTCAAAGAAATCAATTATTATAGAATACTTGTAGTCATTTTTTGGGATAGCCTCAATAAACCTTGTGAATTAATCACTTACAATAAGCAAATAGGCATGGTTATAGATGGAATAGGTATCAATAGGCCCTATGATCGCATGACCAATTGTTTGGATAGAGCATTAATTACAACCAAGTTGAAGGAGAGGGTCATACATTGTTCTCTACTTGAAAATTTTTATATGGAACACATTTTATTACTTTGAGGTAGACATATTAAAGAATAATAGGCCAATTATATCCCACTCCAAGGATACAATAGATAGTGTTTTGGGGATCAAATATGTCCACAACATGCTCCATGGTGATATTATTTTTTTGACCAAATTAATTTATTCTATATTTAAATATTTTTTCAATATTCCATCTAGGCATTTTAGGTATAATGTTCTATTTGTTAGTGTAATATTGAAAATGATGCATAGTTTGAGGTTTTAGAAAATAGGATAAGTATATTTTTGGTATAATGTTCTATTTTCTCCAAGGGTAAGATTCCTAAATCAATGGCTCTTTTGTAAAAAACATAATTTGCATAGGCATGATCTCTATTTTAATGTAATTCAAGGTACTAATTTAATTACACCTAATTTTCCATTCAAATAAAAGTTGAAAACCTTGAAACATTTCTTTGATAAATTTGAGGCCTTGGTTAAAATTTATCCCCTAACGTCTATTGCCGTAGGCCCTAGAAGACTATTGTTTTTTCATAGACATGGCCTCATTACAAGGAATTTATATTAATTTCATAATAAAGGGATCTTCTTTTGCCTCAACCTTAGATGTTTCAACTTCTTTATTTTCTTTATTTTATTTTTCCTTCATTTTTCACCTTCTATACTAATACATGTGGTCTTTAGTGAGGGTGGTTCATAACTTGGTTTATTATGTTCTTTGTACTACTCTTAAAATAAAATAATTTTCAAATACAAATAATTTTAAAAGAATAGAGAGTGGGGTTTTTAAGAGGTTTGACTCTATCAAAAATTCCATTCCAACTTGTAAAATATTTCAATAATTTATCTTATTGGCTCTATCATTATTTAAATTATTGAAAATTTATACTATAAGTCTTTTTCATCAAGTATAGAAGGAAAACTATCAAGATTCTAAATCATATTAATTATTGGTATGTCCTCCATATAGGCCTTGGAATTATGTGATGCAAGAATCAGTTAGAGTTTCAAAAAATATTCTTACTCATACATCCTTATGATCCACCATAAAAATTGATCAAACATCTATAAAAGCTTTCAATTTGTCTTTGAATTTACAATGTCATCACCTAAAGCATTATAAGAATATTTTTATATCCTTTGGATATCTCATTGACTTCGATGATCCTCAAAGGATTAACCTAATTTCCCCAAGACAAAAAATAGATTTGAAACTAACCTTGATGCTATTGATAATCAACCATAGTGTTAAAAATAGTGGAAATTTGAATGAATTTCTAAATAAGGGTCTTAGAGATGGAAAAATGGAAATCAATGTAAAGCATTTCATATTCTAGAAAAATATTTTTGGGATTCATAACACTTTCTAGAAATATTCAAAAACAAATATTTAGTGTAATCATATGTAGAATAATACTAGATAAAAATAAAAGGAGTAAATAAAAAATAGAATGCATACATGCAAACAAGAGAGAAAGAGAAAAATATAAGGGATGGGTACCTATAGTCACCCCAACAATATCATATATCAAAAAGTAATGCAATGAATTAGTCAATAGGGTTTATTTATAGTGATAACTAATCCCCAATTAGATACCAACATGAAGCCAACATATCCTAACTTAACAATTAAATTAAAATATATAAAATGTATTAAACCCTTAATTAAGGTTAATCATAGAGGTGATTTAACTAATAAGGGTTAAAACATCAAATTTTCCTATAGTATTATATAAATATACACATAGTCATATATAAGAACATTGATAGAGTTACATAGAACTTACTCATAGGCTACATCAAAAGTTCCCATAGGCACTTCATTATTGCTAACCTTGACCTAATACAGTTAGATTATATATATTTAAACACACCCCCCCTTAATCTAATTTGAGGGACCAAGAAGATGATATATTAGATATGATGTATCTCCCCCAACTCCACCCCCTAATAATGAATACTTGAATGGTCTAATTAATCTTCATTAAGAATCATGTTTTCTTCTCTTATTAAAGGTACATGAACTAGATCTACTCTTGCTAAAAAATGAAGTCATAATTTCACCTTTTCAATCCAAAATATTGATCTTCTCATAATGATATCCTTAACATGAAATATAATGAGTATAATCTATACTCCAAACTCAAAATAAAAAGCTAAATCATCAAGCAATAGGTAGATCTTTGAATAATCAACCCCAATGGTTAGAAAGGGACCTATAGGAATAAGGCATACTTTATGTTGATCATTCAAAACATAATCCTCTTATAGTTAAAAAATCACCTATAGCACTATAAAATTCCTTGAACTAATATCACCAATGTATAGAGCTTAAAAATTATATGATCTAAATAGAAGGGCCTAAAATACTTCTATATGTATAATATATGGCCTTCAAAAAGTGGTGTATATTAGAGGGTAAAAAAGTGTAAATTTGAGCCTCCAAACCTGCAAATAAAATCAGCAAATACCATATTACCACTTGGAAAAATAGATTAGAGTTTTGCTATACTATCAACCACATGCATTGAAATCTAAGTTATTTATCGATAATTATCAAAGTATTATTTTAAATTCCCCTTGTATATATAAAAGGAATATTGAATGGTTCAATAGCTAATGTGATTTAGACTTTAGAATTTTTTCTTACAATTAATGCATCTAGTCATTGTATCACCACCTATGTTGGAGATACAATACCCTAGTTTCTTATGTGATAGTGATTAAGCATAAGAGAGAGAGGGGGGGAGATAGAGGGAAAAAAGTTTTATGTTGTGATTTGATCTTGAGACCTCCCATGCATAAATAAGGTTACAAACCACTATATCATATCCGCTACTAGAGCTAAGTGATAAAGTCTCCCTACATCATGACTTAGTTTGAATAGGATGCATATACCTATATCCTCATTACTTGATGTTATTGCCTTCAAAAAAATGCATGATTCAAACCATTGACCTCAATGCTACAAGTGATAAGACCACCGATTATGCTACATAGATTATTAGATTTGGAATACAAAAATATGCTATATATGACATGCCATATTTTGGTAAAATTTATATAAAAAGTATGATACTTTGAGGGTTCAAACTTGAGAAAAGGGGATAATGAATAGCTACAATTTCTCCAGGGGATTGCCCATGACCCTGGAATGAGAAGAAAGAACTATTTAGATAGTCAGTTCAAGGATCATTCAATCTTGGTGTGATAATGGAATCTCATAGAGATTCCATGAATCCGATGGTATTTTGGTCATGAAAAAGAGGTACTAGTAAGTCTGAATGAAATAGTACCCATATTTCATTTCTGGGGAAGAATTGAAGATGAGTATATACTAGAGATCATTTGGAATGATCTCAAAGAGACCTCTTCTGTGACCTTAAAATAGATCTATCTTATTACAAATCTCTATTCGTAAGAATCAGAGATTCAATGAAGCAAATAGGTTTTTAGCAAAAAAAATTAGGCTCTTCAAGAAGAGAAGAGGATTTATTGCCAACCACTATGCCACTACTAGGGGTTGGAGTTAACATAGGGAATAATCTATTGTCTTGAGAGGATTCAAGTGGGTATGTACCCTAGCCCTTACACCATGTGTGAGAGTATATCCTGAAGAACACAAGCTTATACTGAGAGGGGGGGTGAATAGTATAAGACCAAATTTTACTTTTCTTTCCCAAAAAATATTATCCAATGTTATCAATTGCAATATCTTTCCAAAAATAGTATCAACCAATATCATCAATAGCAGTAGTAAAGCAATGCACAAATCATCACACACATGAGAGACACAAATTTAACATGGTTCACCCAATATGAGCTACATCCATGGAGAAAATATTTCTTCTAAATTTTCTCAACAAATATCTTGGGAACCAATTCCCTATTACAATGTTTATGGACCTCTATCCAAAGGAGATCTCAATCTCTTATGCTCAAGTTCATAAAAATCTCTATCCATAGGATAACTCTATCCCCTTAACTCTAGTTTATGGAACTCTATCCATAAGAGAACTATATCCCCTTAACTCTAGTTCATGGAACTCTATCCATAGGAGACACTTATCCCCACTACTTTGGCTAGTGGACCTCTATCCATAGGAGACCTCTATCCCCACTACTTTGGCTAGTGGATCTCTATCCACAAGAGACATATATCCCCACTACTCTAGCTAGTGGACCTCTATCCACAGGAGACATCTATCCCCACTGCTCTAGCTAGTGGACCTCTATCCACAGGAGACCTCTATCTCCACTCTGCTCCTATACCTTTATCCCACTACTCTACAATCTTAAATGTCTTACATCCAAATCTACCTCAAGCCTTCACACAAGGCTTTCCACAAATCTATCTCAAAACTCACTCATCAAATATTCTCTCAAATCTATCTCAATATTTTCACATAACATGCATAAATATATCTCAAATCTGTCTCAAATCTTCTCACATTACATGCTCAAATCTACCTCAAAAAATTTTCAAGTCTTCTCACAAGACTTGCTCAAATATATCTCAAACCTATTTCAAGTATTCTCACAAGACTTGCTCAAATATACCTCAAACCTATTTCAAGTCTTCTCACAAGACTTGCTCAAATCTGCCTCAAACCTATTTCAAGTCTTCTCACAAGACTTTCTCAAATCTGCCTACAAGCCTTCTCAAAAGACTTGCTCATAACACATGCTCAAAAACTGCTCAAAACACATACTCAAATCTTCTCATCAAAACCTCTTCTCAACTCTCCAAATCTTGCATACAAAACAATGTTCATCTATTTCTAGATCTTGCATAATAGTGTCACCAAGTGCTTTATCTAATCTTCAATGTGATTTCTTTAACTTGAAGTAGTTTAGACATATTCTACCTAGAATTCTTTTAACCTCTTGAACATATAGAGAATGATATGCACTTGACAAATGCTCAATATGTTCTACACATTCATTAAGTCTGTTGCTTTCACATGTCTCACATTTATTGCATTCTAAAGGTAGCTCTAGTCTAGCACATGATAACTGACCTTCTTATGTATTTCCCATAATCAAAATTGATGCACACACTTGCTTCACAAATCTGATTTCTAACACTTGCACATTCACTTTCAAGAACACTCAACTCAATGCACAACTTGTTCTCAAAGATCAAATACAATAATGCACAAGTTTGCTTTCAACCCTAGCACAAGTGTTTCCAATTTCTTTCAAGGATAAAGCACAACTTGTTCACAAACTCTAACACAAATATTTTCAATTTCTTTCAACAAGGATGCACATTTTGTTTCACAAACCCTAGCTCAAATATTTCCAACAATCCACACTAATCAAACCTTTTATCTCCACCTTATGATTCAGAAATATTTGCTCAATCAAACACCTTTAAGAAGGAATAATGTCACCATACCTCTTAACTTGCTTTGATGAAGAAGTGCCCTCAAAACCTGTCTCAAAATATTCTATCTTTCTTATGCCACTTTCAAGGGTTAGTTAGCATAGCACTTTTCAATCATCCACATGAAAACCTTTCCTCAAAAATTGTGCACAAAAATATTGCTCTATACTCCTTTTAATTTCTCAAAACAAGGCTTTTTAATCAAAGAACAAAAACCTTTAAACTTTCTTTCACCATGCAAAAATACACACAATAATTAAACCACAAAACACCTTATAACTCCTACTTTTAAAACACACACAATCAACTCATACAATGAAAGAATCCTTATCACACCTTATTTCTCCTTCTAAACAGATTTTAAATTTCAATACCAAAAGACCCTTTTCACACCTTATTTCTCCTATATCAAATGAGAAAAAATAAATGACAACTCAACCTTATAACTCCCACAAAAATCAAATCACAATTGAGAAAATAAATACCTCTTTTATTCTGCCCTCAATGTGACTCGAACCTCTCACCTCATGAGAGCAAGGTGCCCAACCAAAGGGCCACGACCAATTGCGCTAACGCAGCCCGTGAGAACACAAAGGTACCAATCACCTTTTACTTCCTCCTACCATGAACTCTGCCCAGCCAAACAAAAATGGTTCGTGATGGGTTTCAAACCCGAAACCTCCTTCTCACAACACCTTCATGCAGGTTCAGCCACCAGCTGGTCTAGCTGGCTGGATGGTATTTGATGTGCACCAATCCAAACATAAACCTTCATTGTTCACTGTAGAAGACTATACTCTCCTTTCCTTTCCTTCTCTACCACGTGCAATGAATCAAATATCGAGATTATTGCTTGCACCATATCAAACAACTCAAAAATGACTTTAGGCATGGGGTATTAATATGATTTAATTTCCTCTTTGTCCAAAGTTGGCCCACCTTGTCTTTTTTTACACCATATGACGTTGGCCACCTCAATTCAAAATTAATTCGAATTACCTTCAATTACTTGGTGCTCAAATGATATTATAACTTGAAATATTTATATTATAATAAAGATATTATAATATTAATCCTTTTGAACCTTGCCTTCACAATTAATATTATTGCCTTCAATAATATTAATATCTTGCCTTCATTTTTAAACCATTGTTCCAAAGAACTCTTAAGCCTTTTGTCCTTCATTATAATATTCAAAAATAAATATTATAATGCTTTTCTCAACAAATTTCCTTTCTCTTGAGATAAACATGTGCCTTCATTATTGACCTTACTTAGAATAATAATTGTGCCTTGAGAATTTTCCTTGACATCAATGACATCTCTCTTTTGACATCAATGACAACAATTTGCACAAATATTTCCAACAATCTCCCCCTTTGTCATTGATGGCAACCCTTCTAAAATACTTCCTTTTGCTACCACTGGATTCCAAACTACTCCCCTGAGAAGTTGCTCCCCCTTACTGAATTCTCTCCCCCTTACTGAAACTCTCCCCCTTTGACATCAATGGCAAAGGGACTCCTTTGGGGCTAAAAATAAGACTCTTAGCTCAGCCCCCTCACCACCTCCTCTCCTTGAGGTGATTAATTTTGGGGTGGGAGTAAATCTACTCCCAACATACAATGCTCTTTTTCCTTTTCAACCTTCTTTTTCAACACCTTTGTAATCATACCCTTTTGATCCTTTTGAGTGTCCCTATTCTTGCTCATCTCTAGAAGTTCTGGAAACTCTGTTCTACACCACTTGGCCTTATGCCCAATATTATTGCAATTGTAACACCTGATGTTGTAGTTCTTGGAAGGTGCAAATGACTTGAAGTTCCTCTTGGTGAAGCCATAATCATTTCTATCATGAACCCTGTAGTGGATCGCTTTATGACCAAAGTGATTACATGAGTAGCAATAACCTTGAAAGAAATATCCATCTTCGAATGAGTTGAAATTCCTCTTAGTGAAGCCATAATCCTTCTTTCCATGAACCCTGCAATGCATAGCTTTGTGACCAAAATGATTACATGAAAAACAATGCCCTTGGAAGAAATATTCATCTTGTCTTGAAACACCTGGTCTCTTGGTCCTTTCTTTGCCTTCTCTGTGATGGTCCATGTTTCTTGTTTGTGCATTATTTTCTTTCTTAGTGAAGCTTCCACTCTTCAACTTATCAGCATAGGTCTTAGGTTCTTCTTCAATCTCTTCCTCTGAAACTTCCTTTTCTTCTGAGCTTGACTCCTCTTTTTGTACCTCTTGACCTTTTTCAAAACCAAGTCCTATTTTGATAAATGAAGATCTTTGTGCATTGATAATGTTATCCAAAGATTTTGAACTTTTCCCAAACCTGTGCAGCTTATCCTTAGAATATTTCACTTCCATCCTTAGAGAAACCACTTCATGTTCTAACCTTTCACATTCTAACTCTTTTACCTCTAACTTTTCAACCATGACTTCTTTAAATCTCCTTGCCTTAGCTTTTGAGTTTTTGAGATCTTGTAGAAGCTTTTCTTTTATTTCCTCATCTTCTTGAACTTGAGCCTTCAATCTTGAATTCTACTTTCTAACTCTTTTCAACTCTCTGAGAGCAACAATAAGTTCTTCTTCTAGATCAACTATGCCTTCTTCTTTTTTTGAACCTTTCTCTAGGTCTTCAATTATAGGAGCATCTTCTCCTTGGTCTTCAATAGGAGTGTTTTCTTCCTCTTCTATTGCCAAAAATAGAATCTCTTCTTCTTCACTATCTGAGAGTCTTTCATCACTATCATTTGAAGCACTGCTTGCTCTTTTAACATAGAAACTCTTCTTGTGCCTTTGAAAGAACTTCTTTTCATGCTTGCCTTGACTATACCTATTTTTCTTTTCATGCCTGAATTTTCTTTCTTCCTTTTTCTTATAATCATGTTTCTCTTCACTGCTACTGCTTCCAGCTTGTGGACAATTAGATGCATAGTGACCAAAGTCACCACAATTAAAACATTTCACAGTATTTATATCTTTGTGTTTTCTTGAGTCCTTATTTCTTCTCACATAGTTAGCTTCTTCATTACTGCTTGACTCATCACTTGATTCTGGTTTCTTATATTTTGTCTTCTTTGAAGCTTTGAAAGTTGCCTCTTTCTTGGAATTGTGATATTTTTCTATTCTCATCTCATAAGTTGTGAGAATTCCATGTAACTCATCCATAGTCAACTTATCAAGATCCTTCATCTCTTCTATAGCTGAAACCTTTGCATCATACCTTATAGGGAGTGATCTTAATACTTTCTGAGCAACACTAGAGTCCTCAATTTTGAATCCAAGTCCATGCATGGTATTAACAACTTCATCAACATGAAGTAAGTATTTAGCAATATCTTCCTCATATTCCATCTTCAACTCTTCAAACCTCCTCCTGTGAGTTTGTAGTTTTGCCAACTTGACCTTGCTATCTCCTTCATATGTTTGCTTCAATTTGTCCCATATCTCTTTTGCTGATTTGCATTGCATAACTTTCACAAATTCTGATTCACGTAATCCACTTAAGATTCCATTCATAGCCTTGGCATTATTCACATGTAATTGCTTACCATCCTTATCTGTGGGAGGAGTAGTTGTAGGTGTGAACCCATCCTCAATAGATTGCCATGTTTCATATCCTTGTGCCATCAAATAAGTCTTCATCCTCATACTCCAGAAAGCATAATTATTCCCATCAAACAATGGAGCCTTATTTGTTGAAGATCCATTTTGAGATGCCATATGTGTTCCTGTAATATCTTCCTTCAAGTTGTTAGACTTTTTTTGAAGGAACCCGCTCTGATACCAATTGAAGAACATAAGATTATACTGAGAGGGGGGTGAATAGTATAAGATCAACTTTTACTTTTCTTTCCCAAACAATATTATCCAATGTTATCAATTGTAATATCTTTCCAAAAATAGTATCAACCAATATCATCAATAGCAGTAGTAAAGCAATGCACAAATCATCACACACATGAGAGACACATATTTAATGTGGTTCACCCAATGTGGGCTACATCCATGGAGAAAATATTTCTTCTAAATTTTCTCAACAAATCTCTTGGGAACCAATTCCCTATTACAATGTTTATGGACCTCTATCCAAAGGAGATCTCAATCCCCTATGCTCAAGTTCATGGATCTCTATCCATAGGAGAACTCTATCCCCTTAACTCTAGTTCATGGAACTCTATCCATAGGAGAACTCTATCCCCTTAACTCTGGTTTGTGGAACTCTATCCATAGGAGAACTCTATCCCCTTAACTCTAGTTTATGGAACTCTATCCACAGGAGACACTCTATCCCCACTACTCTGGCTAGTGGATCTCTATCCATAGGAGACCTCTATCCCCACTACTCTAGCTAGTGGATCTCTATCCATAGGAGACCTCTATCCCCACTACTCTAGCTAGTGGACCTCTATCCACAAGAGACCTCTATCTCCACTACTCTGGCTAGTGGACCTCTATCCATAAGAGATCTCTTCTCCTACTCCAATTCTAAAATCCCCCAACTCAAACAAATACTCCAATCAATCACATGACTGCACAAATCTACCTCAAACCTTCACACAAGGCTTCCTCAAATCAGTACATAAACTATCTCAAATTCAAATATACACATTTACATCAAATCTATCTCACAAACTTGCTCAAATCTACCTCAAACCTTTCAATCTTCTCACAAACTTGCTCAAATCTACCTCAAACCTATTTCAAGTCTTCTCACAAGACTTGCTCAAATCTACCTCAAACCTATTTCAAGTCTTCTCACAAGACTTGCTCAAATCTACCTACAAGCCTTCTCAAAAGACTTGCTCATAACACATGCTCAAAAACTGCTCAAAACACATACTCAAATTTGCTCATCAAAACCTCTTCTCAACTCTCCAAATCTTGCATACAAAACAATGTTCATCTATTTCTAGATCTTGCATAATAGTGTCACCAAGTGCTTTATCTAATCTTCAATGTGATTTATTTAACTTGAAGTAGTTTAGACATATTCTACCTAAAATTCATTTAACCTCTTGAACATATAGAGAATGATATGCACTTGAAAAATGCTCAATATGTTCTACACATTCATTAAGTCTATTGCTTTCACATGTCTCACATTTATTGCATTCTAAAGGTAGCTCTAGTCTAGCACATGATAACTGACCTTCTTATGTATTTCCCACAATCAAAACTGATGCACACACTTGCTTCACAAATCTGATTTCTAACACTTGCACATTCACTTTCAAGAACACTCAACTCAATGCACAACTTGTTCTCAAAGATCAAATACAATAATGCACAAGTTTGCTTTCAACCCTAGCACAAGTGTTTCCAATTTCTTTCAAGGATAAAGCACAACTTGTTCACAAACTCTAACACAAATATTTTCAATTTCTTTCAACAAGGATGCACATTTTGTTTCACAAACCCTAGCTCAAATATTTCCAACAATCCACACTAATAAAACCTTTTATCTCCACCTTATGATTCAGAAATATTTGCTCAATCAAACACCTTTAAGAAGGAATAATGTCACCATACCTCTTAACTTGCTTTGATGAAGAAGTGCCCTCAAAACCTGTCTCAAAATATTCTGTCTTTCTTATGCCACTTTCAAGGGTTAGTTAGCATAGCACTTTTCAATCATCCACATGATAAACCTTTCCTCAAAAATTGTGCACAAAAATATTGCTTTACAACTCCTTTTAATTTCTCAAAACAAGGCTTTTTAATCAAAGAACAAAACCCTTCAAACTTTCTTTCACCATGCAAAAATACACACAATAATTAAACCACAAAACACCTTATAACTCCTACTTTTAAAACACACACAATCAACTCATACAATGAAAGAATCCTTATCACACCTTATTTCTCCTTCTAAACAGATTTTAAATTTCAATACCAAAAGACCCTTTTCACACCTTATTTCTCCTATATCAAATGAGAAAAAATAAATGACAACTCAACCTTATAACTCCCACAAAAATCAAATCATAATTGAGAAAATAAATACCTCTTTTATTCTACCCTCAATGTGACTCGAACCTCTCACCTCGTGAGAGCAAGGCGCCCAACCAAAGGGCCACGACCAGTTGCGCTAACGTAGCCCGTGAGAACACAAAGGCACCAATCGCCTTTTACTTCCTCCTACCGCGAACTCTACCCAGCCAAACAAAAATGGTCCACGATGGGTTTCAAACCCGAAACCTCCTTCTCACAACACCTTCGTGTAGGTTCAGCCACCAACTGGTCTAGCTGGCTGGATGGTATTTGATGTGCACCAATCCAAACATAAACCTTCACTATTCATTGTAGAAGACTGTGCTCTCCTTTCCTTTCCTTCTCTACCATGTGCAACGAATCGAATATCGAGATTATTGCTTGCACCATATCGAACAACTCAAAAATGACTTTAGGCACGGGGTATTAATATGATTTAATTTCCTCTTTGTCCAAAGTTGGCCCACCTTGTCTTTTTTACACCATATGATGTCGGCCACCTCAATTCAAAATTAATTCGAATTACCTTCAATTACTTGGTGCTCAAATGATATTATAACTTGAAATATTTATATTATAATAAAGATATTATAATATTAATCCTTTTGAACCTTACCTTCACAATTAATATTATTGCCTTCAATAATATTAATATCTTACCTTCATTTTTAAACCATTGTTCCAAAGAACTCTTAAGCCTTTTGTCCTTCATTATAATATTCAAAAATAAATATTATAATGCTTTTCTCAACAAATTTCCTTTCTCTTGAGATAAACCTGTGCCTTCATTATTGACCTTACTTAGAATAATAATTGTGCCTTGAGAATTTTCCTTGACATCAATGACATCTCTCTTTTGACATCAATGATAACAATTTGCACAAATATTTCCAACATGTTCTTCAAAAACTAAGCTATTCTTCACAAAAATATTGAATCTAGAGTATTCAAACATAAGATGCAACATCCACCAAAAATATGGCCAATCAACATGCTAATGGATTAGTTAAATTTAGTATGTGGAAATTACAATAGAGGCATGCTTATAAATGGCATTCAAAAGGAAAAGATATCACTACAGATCAAACTAATGATATCAATAAAATAAATAACACAACCAATAAGTGTACCAATGACTAGGATGGAGATAAGATCATAATAAATTTTATAAATACAGAATATGCTTTGCAAACAATGCACAAAAAAAATATACGAAGCAAGGAAATAATGTTGTATATCTTGTAAATAAGGAAAAAAACCAACCATTACACCATCATTAGCAGTTGTAGATAGATTGGTAGAAGGGTTTCTTCTTCCTCTAGATAGTTTGGGAAAGCATGTATGCATACCCCTTTATAGCAAATGGGCATGTGCCTTATGAAGTCAAATTACTCTTTTAGAAAGGAAAAAATGGTTGTTCAAACTAGTGACATGGTAGTTAGCATCTTAATTCCTTAAGACTACACCATCCTCTTAGGATGCGAGTAGATTTAGGATAATAGTGGTAATTTTGAATACACAAAAATATATAAAATATAGAAATTATATCTTTGAAAGGTATTGGTGTGTGAATTTTGACACCATAAGGGAATTCAAATTTGAATTTTTTTATTTTTTTCTGCAAAAAATAACAAATACCCTATTTTTTTACTTACTCCTTGAATCGCTAAATCACAAAAAAGTATATTTTGCATAGCCAAATAAAGAAACTCTATTTTAGATTTGATAGCATGTTTTGATTCATATAACTTTCTATAAATATTATAAAATATACATTCACCATTATCATATCCATAATAATACAAGTGAAAAATAAAGAGTACAAATAGATGAAATAGAGAGAGAAAGAAGGTCAAAATAAAGATAAGGGTTGGATTCCCATATGCACCCCCAAAATATTATATATCACACACTAATACAATGGATAATTCATGGGAAGTATTTATAGTGATACATAATCCCCAATTAAACTCTAAACCTCAAATCATCATATCCAAACTTGAAGAACAATTTAAAATATATCAAATGTATTATACACTTTAGTCAAGGTTAACCATAAAGGTGGTTTAACCAATATTACTAAGGGTGAATACATCAAAACTAACCACAAGCTTACATAAATATACCCATAAGCTTACATAGAAGAACACTCATATGGCTACATAATGCTTGCTTATAGGCTACATCAAGAGTTCTTGTAGTTAATTCATCACTATTAGCCTTAGCCTAATAAGGTTAGATTATAGATAGTTCAACAAATAATACTAGAATATTATGAGTTATCAAAGACTAAACTCATGGTATCATGATCAATAGGGTTTTAAATAGGAATCTATAGGACAATTTGTTAAACAAATGGATTAGTTTCAAAAATGGTCATTTGAGATTTAGTGAAAGATCTATAATAAACTAGCTTATGAAAGTAATTTGGAGGGATTTGACATTGAAGATTTTCTTGAATCTACCTATCAATTTTTCAGGCCCTATCATATTCATCAAGATTTATAACAATTTGGGGATAGAAGACAATAAAATTCAAATTATTTTCTTAGAGAGTGAAACATAAATTACTAGTTGTATCAAACTACACTTACAAAATATTAAGACTAGGTTGGTTTGCATTTGGTGGAATAGGTACTATCACCTTCATTCCTTATGGTGGGTACAAAAATTTGTTGGTCTAATATTTAGTTCTTTAGAAAATATATTGAAATTCAAAAAAATTATATTTTATGGAAGTGTGAATCCTTCCTATAAAATATATATTTTGGATTTTATATACTTTGACAATCGAGAAAATATAAAGGCTTACAATATAGAAATGAGTAAATGATCTTAAATGACTTAATTCTTACTATTAAATATCCTTAGAAAATCATTTATATTTAAGTGATGATTGACTAGATCATATGCACATATCCACATCGAAATCAAGACCTTTCAATAGTAACAAAAAATCTAAAACAAAGAAATACCAATATTAGATAAAAATCTTTGACAATATGAGAATAGTAGTATTTGATTTCTTTACCAACTATACAGCAAGATGTTATCACCATAATATATTTAGCAAAATTTGGAACCTTGCCCCCTTTTTCCTTTATTCCATAGTTTTTATATAAAATTTTGATGGTTACATAAGTTAACCAACTCAACTACTTACAACTTATTTCTCCTAATTAATTTGTATACAAACTAACTATCTATCTTTTCTACTTAATAGTAATTTACATTTGGATGCACTAGGTCAATGAAATACAATGATAAACAAACAAGTGATATGATATTTTTCAATAAAGGAGAGGTAGGTAGGCCATAATTTTTCTAAGAAGCAACTTAAATAACTCCTTGTGCTATGGCATCCTACTATTGATACTTTGTCCTAACATTCACCCGTGTGCTAAAAACTTCAAATTTAGCTTATCCATGGTAGGTATCTTGGCATTGAGCATGTATTTTCATCTTCACTTTTTCATTACTATGCATATACTTTATTTATCAACAATAAAAATTAGTCTTTGATTCATAAAAGTCCCACAAACATATTGAGAAACTCTTCATCAATTTTTTTTTAATTTTAGGGATACCTCATTCAGATGCTCATTAAATTCTATGTATGCAACTTCTCTTGCCTTATTCACCATTTTTTTGCTTTAAATTTAATTTTTATGCTAATTACTTTGAATTAGTTGTACATTTTATTGATTTGGTCAAGGACTTTATCTATTAATTTTGTGAAATCCTTGAGAGCTTGTTCCAATACTTTATTCCTTATTTTCGATTGAGTTGTTCATATTAGAAGATTTCCATACTTTCATAGGTAATCAATTCATGTTTAATTCAGTTTTATTATCTTATATTTACTCAATTCTACCAATTACCTCCAATGTGACTTGTATTTGTCCATTTTTTCATGATATTTTTCATTCTAATTCTTTAATTTGACCAATTATTGATCACGCTTTATGTCCCCTAGCCAAGCCTTTTCCACCAACATTTCAAATTCTTTATGAAACTTATTGGCCATATCTACCAAGAATTTTCCAACTATAGTAATGTTATGGATTTTATCCAACTCCATATTAGTCTCCTCAATAACATTTATCTCCCCAACCACTAGGGACTATTTTTCCTTTTGGTTTATTTGGTTATTTATTCATTCACATCAAGGCCCTTTATAATTTCTTTAGGTTGTGGTATTTCAGTTCTTGATATTTTGGCATCATTTTTTCTTGTTGTTGTCACTCTAAACTTGGTAAGGAGCTTTTTTATACATTTATTTTTAGTCTAGACCTTGTCACGACCCGTTACCCTCGAACCCTATCAATGGGACATTAATTGGTCTTGTGATCAATTAATGTTCCATAGAAAGAGGTCATAGACCCTAAGGAATTCTACAAAATTCCAATTTAGGAATTTTGAAGGGGTTTAGGAGGAAAATAATAAAAATATAATTAGGCATGTATAATGTTTAATGACTAGGATAATTGCATCTAATTTATAAATTAAAATTCTAATTTTTATTGGACCAAATTAGGCACTAGTATTATTTAATACTAAAAGCCTATCTTATTTTCCCTCATGGCATAATCTTTTGTGGAGAGAAAAGTGAGATTCTCTCCTCTATTTTTTAATTAGGGGTGTTTTGGAGGGATGTGAACCATAAGGGGCACAAAACAAAAATAAGGACACTCACCTTATCTCTAGTGGACCCTTTTTCTACTTTTGGTTATACTTTACAAGACATGATAAGTCACAATGGGTCCAAGGCATATTTTTAATATTATTATAATGTGGCCACTATTTGGCCCATGAGTGGAGAAGTGTCCTATAAATAGAGGATATTTTGTGAAGAAAGGGTATCTAGGAAGTCTTGGATACCTAGGGAGTATGCTCTCCACCTTGGGTGGATCAGAAACCAGAAGGCTTGAAAATATTTCCTAGTTGTAGAGGGAGGCATTCGAAGGATTAGAAGGAGCTAAGGAGGCCACTATGGAAGTTGAAGAGGAAAACTTGCTAAAAGCAGGTTAGATCTTGTTATTCAAGAAAAAAATGTCTTATTAAATTTATTGCATTTTGTGAAGAAAATTAACCTATTGGAAATCGTATCTAGAAATCTTTGTTTATACCTGAAGTGGGAATATTTTAAGCTTTGGTTAATCAATCATTCCATTTGAATATTTTAAGCTTTGATTAATCAATTGAATATTTTAAGCTTTGATTAATAAATTATCTCAATTAAGTATTTTATGTCCCAAAATCCTAATTGGAAAATAGTTGGTCAGAGAGACCCTAGATTTAACCATTAAACACCCTACAAGTCTATCTAGCAAATCCAACAACGTCTCGGATAGAACAAGCAAGGCAAACTCCTCGACCACCAACTAGTGGTCGATTAACATAGGGAGAGTCATTCCCTATATTTCACCAAGGGGTCAACCCATAGTGAATGTGGGATATTCGCTACGAGGAGACTCTTGGATAAATATCAAATCCATAGCAGTAGGCATTAGACTTTGCATAAGGTTTACATCATGATCACAGTCATTAATGTTATGCCTTCACCCCTACGAAGCACAAGGGGTTCCCTATGAAATCATGAAATATTCATTCTACTTAGATCTCTCATCGATGCTCACCCTATGACTCTCCATTATCGTGCGAGGTTGGGCATCATCGTTAGGCAATTATAGTAGGTGGTAGGAAATCAGATCTGGGTTGGTTTGAAACTACCTAACTTCTGGTGTTCTCTACAATGGATTCTCTTTATTGATGCTTGTTCATTGATCATCATGAGAAGCTACCTCGGTGTGTTTGAATGGAAGAAATAACCCTTATATAGGTGGCATCCTTGGCACTTCCAGAGTAGATTGCTTCTTAGGTTACCTGTGAGATGTCTACATCTCTAAAACCTTCATAGAGGAGTCTTGTGGAAGATAACCCCCAAATTATTGAATCTCTCGAACACCTTGGATGTTCATGACTAAAACTTAGGAGGATTTACCATTGATAGGTCCAAATATTATAACTTAACTATGCTCTACATCCTTGAGGTCAATTCCATGATCCAATCTAATATTCATGTGTAAAATGATAATTTCATCGAAGGAATTCCTTTCATTCCATGGAAAAATTATAGTCTTACCTCATATGTTGTAGCCGATAAAACCAAGTTTGAAATAGGGGAGCTATTCAACAAGTACAAGCAACAAATATAAGCTTTGGTGAGGTGGAGAGAAAGCTTTTAAATGACTCCGGGAACCCGAAGGTTTATAGCCAAGTGGGTGTTTGGCTTAATCACTACCAAATATTCCACCAAGAATGTCCCAAATAGGATCTTTTGGGAACCAAGTACGCTATAAAGGGAAAAGACTCTATAGGATGCTTGACCATGCGGTGGCGGTCGAGGACCACGAGCCACCTGTAGTTAGCCCTTCCAGCCAATGTGCATGTGGTCATTCATGATGATGACACTAGAGGATTCCTTGGTGGGCACATGTTCGATCGTGATGTCAACCTTTGAAAGTTCTTTGGTGGATGCCCGAGTTGTTATTTTGCCTTCGTCGCATGTTGCAAGTCGTCAATAGCCAAGCTTTCAAAAAGGAATAGAAAATGTTATTTGCATTTTAAAGGTAATAGGCTTAATTGGTGAACAAAGGAATCAAGGTTATAGAAATATTATTATGCAAATTAAAGCATAATTATGAGGTAAATAGATATTCTAAATTATATTAAAAAGGGTATGGTTTAATGGTTAGATATAGACTAGATGGTCTATAGTTAAATTGTCCATCGCACATTGAAAGAAACATAGATCACATTTAGTGTTGTAAATGTTAATGGGGAATCTTAACTTTTAGTAAGAGATTCAAGTCTTCATTAAGTTATGATTTTAATGAGTATTATGGTGATAATTTTGTTTGCCTTACAAATATAGTAATTGATAATGAATAAGTTGTATAAATTATTTAAACAAAATGATGAATGCTTCATAAATTAAGGGTATGGGACTTTAATTTATGAAGTGAAGGTTGATTGTTTATCAACCCTAAGAATGAATTTTGGAATTATACTGAGGGAATTTATGAAGTTCTCTCTAATATCAAAGAGTCATCTCCAAAATATGGAACCAATGAATATCATAAACTTACACAAGATGTTATAAAATCCTAAGATGACTTAGAGAAAGGAATCAGTGGATTCCTTAAATGCATCTTTAATTATGAAGGAGCAGGTGGTTTCCTCCTTAGTATGGAAAATACCTTAATATTAACATGATGTCTTAGAGAAAGGAATTAAATAAATCCTTAATTGCATCATGTATGTGTATAGGAACAGTAGCATTCCTTGAATTGTATATTGAGTAAAAGGGATCCGTTGAGACCCTTATATACTTGTAATATTTAACATCTTGAGTTTATGAATATGAGGAAAGATCATATTTTGGAGGTTGGGTTTATTCCCCATGAGGGTTCCCAGGATAAACAATGTGTCAATAATTTATGGTTTGCTTTATTATTTCTTGTGGATGTTGCATTTATTTCCAAAATGAAAAGGATATAAGTTAATGAGATGTTAGATGCTTTGATGAAATGTTATGCATATCTTCGATTATGAAAATGTGTTCATTTGGTAAACATGATGTAAAGGATGTATGCTTAATTTCCAATATGTTAATGATATACGATTGTGTCATTTACTTTCTGAAATGTAATGGATAATTATGAATGATGTACTTAGTTAATTTTACCTTTCAAGCAACTGGCACTTGATGTACTCAATGATCGTATGGATGCATAATATAAAATGTAATGGAATGTAATCCTTGTTTGGATAGAAATCTTATGTGTTTAAGGATATGATGTAATAAGATTTAATCCTAAAGGAGATAATTGAATGAGGTTGACCTAAAATTTACATAAACATTCATGAATGGTATAATCTAAGCAACTTGATTACAAATTATGGATTGATTCAAGTTAAAACTTGGAGTGGGTGGAACCCATAAAAAGACAAATAGGATTTGAGTTGTGGATCAAGTCCTACCTCACATTCTGAGTTGATAAATTGAGGAACCTGAGGCATATTAACTAATTAATACCCTTTTGGATAATCACTTAATTGTCTCATGTGCTATACATAAGGGATGCCTAAAATAAGGGGAGAACAAATAAGCCTTGATATATTTCAAGCAGTATAGTCATGCTTAAGGGAACATTCCAAGGATTATGTAAGTTGATCACATTTAGTGATTTTGCTATCTTAGTGACCCCATCAAAAAGATGTGGGAGGGATCTAAGAATCATGAGTAACCACTATTGAGGTTATTTCATTTAAGATGGTTTTTCCATCTTCAAGGCATTCACCTATATACTGGTCTTGGTGGACCATGGTGATTTCCCTTTTTATGAGGGATGAAACCTAATGCTTGGCCAACGTTCTCATACCCGAGTGGTATGAGGGTTTCGTAGAAGCTGATCACTTCTACTCAAGAGTGACTCTGATCAAGTCTTAAAATCTCTTGATGCTATTTGCCTTGATAACTTACAATCCAATTGGAATGATTCTACCTTAGATCATGATTATGTCCCTTGTCTCATGAAATATATATATATATATATAAATAAATGAGTGGTTGAGTAGTGACAACAGGGGTTGTTACAGTTGGTATCAGAGCCCAGGCTAACTAATAGATTCTAGTTAGATCTAGGTTAGTAAAATATTTGGGCATGAAACAAAACATGAGAGAAAACTCAAAACATAAATTCCACAACTCTAAACAATGCACACTTGGTAAGGACAAGGTCAGTGCTTGAGATTATGATGTTTGAGTTCCTATCCCCCATGAGTAGATCCATAGTCATTCAAAAGTGGAAGAGCTAAGTGAACCCTCCTGCATGGGTTTTAAGCGGTGTACCTTAGACTCTTTTGGGAAATTACTCAGCATCTATATCTTTTGACTTACTTACTCCTTATTTTCAAGTGTGTATGAGTCAAAGGTTTAGATTTACTAAGGGTTCACTTGAACTATGATAGTCAAACCAATTTGGACAACTTAAATGACTATAGTCCTGAATAGAAGTGAAACCTTAGGATATGCAAACATAAATTCAACCATGTAAGTTAGTCGAAAACTAACTAGTGGAAGTTCAAACAAAATAATGTTTTCTTTATTTTCATTTTTGATCAATGTTACAATACACTCTGGAATTTTCCAATCAGAGGTTATGGTGCAATGGTGGAAGAAGTCACCCGACAACACCAAAACCTGAAACTTCATTATGTTGGAGGAGAACAAGGATGGTGAAACCTCACATCTAAGTATGTAAATCCCCCAAATCTCACCAGACTCATCTTTGACATGAGTATTAGGGAACTCCACCAAGTAAGCCTTGGAATCCCAAGTGTCACCACCACATGTAGCTTCGCCAACCTCCCTAAGTATCCCGACTCCTCATAAAAGTATGCACCCGACCACCCGGGTGGTGGTTGAAAGAAATAATGGGTGTTAAGCTATTTAAAATGGGAACTGACCACTATGCCATGCATGTGGTATTAAAACTTATAAGAAAACTAGAGTGTAGTTTTGCAACAGTTGTTTGAAGCATAGAAAACTACGTATATGAAACCGGTGTAAACCAAATACCAAAGATAGAAGTAAGATGATATGAAATTAACTATAATTCTACCATATGACAATAAAGTCAATATGGGTACACTTTACAGTAATAGTACCGTGCGATAGACATGTTTTGCCAATAGAGAAATAAGGTACAAAATCATCCATTGGAGTCATCGAAGGGTCGATGATGGGACATTATACAAATTAAGGGAAGGACACATGGGTTATGATGATGTGTTCTATGCACATCGAAAGAATATTACTCCCTTGGAAATTGGAGAAGAACCCAATAACTCAATTTTATTGATCTACGAATCTACGAAAATAAATGGACCTCGAAATACTATCCAACAAATGAAATCGAGGTAAAACTCCAACATCATAGAATGGATAAAATGGTGTAGATTTTATCCCAGTTTTAGATACAGAAATAACCTAATCACTATTCATGGTAGTGAATATCATATTGCTCGTATTAGGGTTTACCCTATTAGTACTAATGATCTCAGGAATGGACATCATAGTGTGTCTCGTAATTATCTTATTCCTGCTAGCCGATCTGTTGGTACATACTCTTTGAGTTATGGCTTCTAAAAATGTCAGAATCGATAGCAGTAATCCTATGAAAACATCAAAAATTTGACCATTAAAGATCATCAGGGCACGATATCCTTTGAAGATGATCTTTCAGAATGCTAGGGATAGGCTGGATGTGAGCGACTGGTAATGGTTGAAAGAAGTAGGATTTGAAGGAGTGGCTCGACTAGAGCCAATACGTGTAGACAGATGCTATCTATCTACCCTAGTAGAAATATGGGATCCCAGTAGAGGGACATTCTAGTTACCCACTAGAGAAATGACTATTACGTTGGAAGACGTATACAAGATATACCGAATACCGATAGAAGGTCATACAATAATCATTGCCAATGAAGCAAAAATGGGGTATATTCTGGAAAGAGTGTTCGGAGCAGAATGGAGGAGTGTGAACACCGATAAGGGGCGTATAGAACATGAACTTCACTATGTGTAGGGTAGACTGACACATAAGCATGCGGTTATAATGGAGCTCTTATCGGGTGTCATTTTTCCCGAATCAAGAAGTGCACGATTTCCTTAGAATTTATTGGGAATCATGCAGGATATAGTGGAAGAGTCAGTGGTGTATGCATGGGCACCAACATTATTGGCCCAAACCTACAGAGAGTTGTTCGACTTAAGAACAATGATGAAAACTGGATTGAACTGTAGCACCTTGCTACAAGTTTGGGCATGGGAGCACATAGCGGTAGCAAGACCCCAAGGGCTACCTTATGATGCACACAAATTTATGGGGCCAGAGATGCCTTATGCATTAAGGTGGCAACAGAAAAAGGAATGGTCTAACCACAGACCACTTGAAGGCAATAGAGAGTGATTCTGCTCTATTTGGGAGAATCTGCACTCCCGTGACGTTATTTGGAGACCTTGGAGAGAGGGCCCAGTTTGGGCAGAAGATGGTTTACAACTCGCTCATGTGAGATGAGCAAGATGGATGATCGGACGTACAAGTATGCAATACGAGTATTTTCAATATACTCGGGTATTGCGATAGTTCAGTATTATACAATGGATACCGGACCCATCCATGGTTTATACGAGAAAGGGGTGAACAACCATGATACCTCCACCAATGGAACCACTAGCTTCAGAGCCTGATGAGGCTATATGGACACCAGAGGAGGATGATGTAGGCACAACCCCTGACTATGATATTTGGTGGGTCATGCAATGGCAACACCAAGGGGAAGATTCTAGTGAGGAAAATAATAGTAGAGAAACAACTAAGGTTGTAGAGGAGGAGCACTCATCTAGGAAGAGAAATGAGGAAGAATCTTCCAAAATATGTGTACACCAATGGTTGGATACAGGAGCTGGACCATCCAACATAGGAGAAGATGAACCTATGAGAAAAGTGCAACACGAAGTGGAGGCACTGAAGAAGCAAATTTGACTATTAGAGACCCAACAATTGAAGTTAGTAGACAAATGGGCACAACAAAGGTTTAAGTTGGAGACTGAGAGAGAAGTTGCCATATTAGAGTGAGAGAGGTTTCGATTAGAGTTAACACAAATGCACTACTGGAGAGATACAGTAGTGACAACCTTGCAAGCAGCAAATGCATAATTATGCCACGCAAGGGATATCTATAGAGCTGCATTCTTGACTTCTTGTATGGATGCACTTATAAGCCATGGTTTACTTCTTCCATCACAACTAGCTGCTGAGGGACAATGTGAACATGGAAATACAACTCGAGCAACTCAAGAAACTGGTTAGAATAGAACCCGAGCTACTTCTCGAGCAGTTTCTCCAACAGTTTCTCAAACTGGTAATGTAGGTATAGATCCGATGGGTGAAAGATCCGAGGAAGAACAACCTTGAGATCTGAAGCCACTACTCTAGGAACTATATGTATTAGTATGCCAAGGGATTTGGCCAATTGTAATTAGAAATCATTTGAATTATATATTCCTGTTGTAAAGATGAAATATTGTGAACTTAAAGTCTTCTATCATAAAACTCAGAGTAGCTTATGAATATTTGTAGATTTTGTTTATATTCATAAAGTGAACTTGTTTAATTAAAAGAAAACTAAATGAATTTGAAGAATGGATTGGTGTCCATTCTTCGAGAAGGTATGGGACTTCTCCATGATGATATAAACCAGGAGACATCTGGGTGGATGCTTTGGTATTAAAATGCATATTAGGATATATGTGAATATCCTAAATTGAGATTCTAAAATTATGATGTGTCTTTGTTAACACTTGATTTTATCAAGTTAACTCATGTTAGGGGTTAACAAAATTATACTGTGATACTCCTTGGTGGGAGTTTTGATAAAATTAATAAGACTTTTTATGTCTAATAAGGTACAGATGCATAATTTCATGATATCTCTATAACATCATTTTGCAAATTCTATTATTGCAATGCTTTAAATTCAGTATTTGTGCAGTAATAGATGGTTTAAAACTATAATATTTGTGATGAGATTATGTTTTGATGATGTTTTCAATACTTTTTGTTATGCAAAATGGATGTTATGTTGTTTATAAGGACATGGTACTACTGATATTTTACATTTTTGCAGGTCCAGGTACTCTCATGGATGGAAGATGAAGCTTACCATCAAGATTGAGGTGTTGGAAGAAAGAAAAATCTGATGTCTCAAAATTGTAAAATAGCAGGATGAATTCTAGCCTTGCTAGATACATATTTTCATTAAGGTAATTGTTCAAACATAGAGGACTATGTTTAATCTAAGGGGGGTGTATGTCACGACCCGTTACCCTCGAACCCTATCAATGGGACATTAATTGGTCTTGTGATCAATTAATGTTCCACATAAAGAGGTCATAGACCCTAAGGAATTCTACAAAATTCCAATTTAGGAATTTTGAAGGGGTTTAGGAGGAAAATAATAAAAATATAATTAGGCATGTATAATGTTTAATGACTAGGATAATTGCATCTAATTTATAAATTAAAATTCCAATTTTTATTGGACCAAATTAGGCACTAGTATTATTTAATACTAAAAGCCTATCTTATTTTCCCTCATGGCATAATCTGATTGGTAGAGAGAAAAGTGAGATTCTCTCCTCTATTTTTTAATTAGAGGTGTCTTGGAGGGATGTGAACCATAAGGGACACAAAACAAAAATAAGGACACTCACCTTATCTCCAAGTGGACCCTTTTTCTACTTTTGGTTATACTTTACAAGACATGATAAGTCATAATGGGTCCAAGGCATATTTTTAATATTATTATAATGTGGCCACTATTTGGCCCATGAGTGGAGAAGTTTCCTATAAATAGAGGATATTTTGTGAAGAAAGGGCATCTAGGAAGTCTTGGAGACCTAGGGAGTATGCTCTCCACCTTGGGTGGATCAGAAACCAGAAGGCTTGAAAATATTTCCTAGTTGTAGAGGGAGGCATTCAAATGATTAGAAGGAGCTAAGGAGGCCACTATAGAAGCTAAAGAGGACAACTTGCTAAAAGCAGGTTAGATCTTGTTATTCAAGAAAAAATATCTTATTAATTGCATTTTGTGAAGAAAATTAACCTATTGGAAATCGTTCTAGAAATCTCTGTTTATACCTAAGATTTGGTTAATCAATAATTCCATTTGAATATTATAAGCTTTGATTAATCAATTGAATATTTTAATATTTTATTAATCAATTATCTCAATTAAGTATTTTATGTCCCAAAATCCTAATTGGAAAATAGTTGGTCAGAGAGACCCTAGATTTAACCATTAAACATCCTACAAGTCTATCTAGCAAATCCAACAACATCTTAGACATAACAAGTGAGGCAAACTCCTCGACCACCAACTAGTAACATTGGGAGAGTCATTCCCTATATTTCACCAAGGGGTCAACCCACAACAAATGTGGGATATTCGCTATGAGGAGACTTTTGGATAAATATCAAATCTATAGCAGTAGGCATCAGACTTTATGTAAGGTTTACATCATAATTAGAGTCATTAATGTTATGCCTTCACCCTTGCAAAGTACAAGGGGTTCCCTATGAAATCATAAAATATTTATTCTACTTAGATCTTTCATCAATGCTCACCCTATGACTCTCCATTATCGTGTGAGGTTGGGCATCATCATTAGGCAATTATAGTAGGTGGTAGGAAATCATATTTGGGTTGGTTCTACCTAACTTCTGGTGTTATCTACAATGGATTCCCTTTACTAATGCTTGTTCGTTGATCATCACGAGAAGCTACCTTGGTGTGTTTGAATGGAAGAAATAACCCTTATATAGGTGGCATCCTTGTCACTTCCAGAGTAGATTGATTCTTAGGTTTCCTGTGAGATGTCTACATATCTAAAACCTTCATAGAAGGGTCTTGTGGAAGATAACCCCCAGATTCTTGAATCTCTCGAACACCTTGGATGTTCACGACCGAACCTTAGGAGATTTTTTTTGGATATTTTGAGTGATAAGTTGTAATTGATTTCAAGAGTGATGTTAGAAAAACGATTAACTTGTTTATTGAATTGTGCAGTTTAAATAACACTGCAATAACAATAATGCCGGAGGTTGCCAAACCAACCAGCGTACAATAGCATGTTGTTATAACAAAATAACAAATGCATAAGAAGACAAATAATGAAATAACTACGCTAACATCCCCCCTTATTACATTATTTGGGTAATAGGATGACTACTAGCTATACTAACATCCCCCCTGATTACATCATTTTGCAATACAAAGAGAGCTACGAAACAACTCAAATTTGACACGTCCAAGTGCCTTAGTGAAAATGTCTGCAACTTGAGCATCGGTGGGAATGTGTCGAAGCTGAATTCGGTGCTTTGGAACTTCATCTCGAATGAAATGACATTGTGTGTCAATGTGCTTTGTTCTTTCATGATGGACTGGATTCTTGACGAGGTTCAGAACACCCTGATTGTCGCAAAACAAGTGTATTGGAGATTTTGATGGATGGCCCATACTTGTCAGAATGCGATGCAACCATATCACTTCGCACACAACTTCACGTGCGACGCGATACTCTGCCTCTGTTGATGAAATAGCAACCACCTGTTGCTTCTTGCTATGCCAAGAGACAGGACCGGATCCCAGATGAAAAATGTATCCAGAAGTTGACTTGCGATCATCAAATGATCCGGCATAGTCGAAGTCCGTGTATCCTTGCAAGAAGAATTTGTTGTTCCTCTTGTATTCTAGGCCATATTCCATAGTACCACGGACATAGTGAAGAACATGTTTTGCTGCTTTCCAATGAGTGGTCTTAGGCTCCTTCATGAACCTCGAAAGATAGTTGACAGCAAATACGAGATCTGGCCTAGTATTGGTCAGATATATGAGACTCCCAATCAACTGTCGATAGAGAGTACCATCTACCTGAGGTGAATCATCATATCACGATAACTGAAGTCCATTCTCCATCGGAGTTGCCATTGGCTTGCAATCAGTCATGCGATATTTTTCCAGCAATGTCTTGGCATATTTTTTCTGAGACACTTTGATGGAGTGCTCCTTCTGGCTGAATTCCAGACCAAGACAATAATGGAGAAGTCCGAGATCTGTCATCTCAAAATATTTACACAAGTTTCTTTTGACAGTAGAGATCATAGTTTCTGAACTCCCTGTAATGAGTAGATCATCAACATAGAGTACAAGCAACACTATCTCAGAACCCTGTTTCTTGAAATAGAGGTTTGCATCTGACTGACATCTCTTAAATCCATGCTGCATAAGGTGATTGTCCATTTTTATATACCAAGCTCGAGGAGCTTGTTTCAGACCATATAAGGATTTGACCAATTTGCAAACCTTCTGCTCTTGGCCTTCCACTTCAAATCCTTCTGGCTGAGTCATGTAGACTTCTTCTTGGAGATCACCATTTAGAAAGGCACTTTTGACATCCATCTGGTGAACTTTCCACCCATATTGTGCTGCCATAGCACACATAACCCGAATTGTGGTCATCCGAGAAGTAGGTGCAAAAGTTTCCTCGTAGTCAATGCCTTCCTTTTGAGCATAGCCCTTTGCAACAAGACGGGCCTTATGCTTATCAATTGTTCCATCTCCCTTGTACTTGACTTTATATACCCATTTGCAGCCAATGGGTTTCTTTCCATGCGGCAGATCAACAAGCTTCCAAGTTTTATTTTTCATCAAAGACTCATACTCTGTATCCATAGCGGCCTTCCACTGAGGCTCACTAAGAGCATCTTGCACTGATGCAGGTTCAAGATCATCTATGGTAGACATGAACGCCCTGTCATCATCAATATCCATATCCTCTACTTCTGTACGTGGAGTTACATAAAGTTCCTCAAAATATTGACAAAGATCATCAACCTCACCACTTTCTTTGGCTTCTTTTTCCTTTTGAGCCATACTGTGTGTACGAGGTCTATCCAAGTTCAAATTGGGAGGAGTGGATAAATTTGCGTCTCTGATTGTATTTGTACACCATTTTGGATTCTTCTTCGGTGGTGTTGAAGAAGATGTAGAAGGACCTCCTGTCTATGTTGACGAAGGAATCTTCTCTTCCTTAGATTCCACAAGATCTAGGTGTACTTTAGATGTGCTCTGTGATGTGAAAGCTTCATCAAAGACAACATCTCTGTTGACATGAATTTTCTTGGTCAAAGGATCTATCAAACGATATCCTTTAGAGTGCTCATCATAACCAAGAAAAATACATCTCATTGTTTTCTCATCTAGCTTCTTCCTTTTCTCTTTTGGTATGTGCATGAAAGCGTGACATCCAAAAATACGTAGATGAGATATGGAGGGTTTTCGACCACTCCATGCTTCCTGTGGAGTCATTCCTTTTAGGGCCTTTGTGGGTGCCCTATTCAACAGATATACTGCAGTGGTGACAGCTTCTGCCCAATATTGTTGCCCAAGAGTAGCTCCCGTGAGCATACAATGAACCATTTCCATGATAGAACGGTTCCTTCTCTCAAGCAACTCCATTTTGCTCGAGGAGTATAGGCAGTTGTTAACTGTCTCTTGATTCCATGCTTATCTAAGAATGCAAAAAATTCTTTAGAGGTAAACTCCCCCCCTCGATCTGAGCGGAGGGTTTTAATAGAAGCTCCTGACTCCTTCTCAACGGATTTCTTGAACTATTGGAAGAATGCGAAAGCTTCGGATTTCAGTTGGAGAAAGAAAACCCACATCTTTCGTGAGTAGTCATCTATGAATAACTGAAAGTACCTCTTCCCTCCACAACTGTTGGGTGTGAAAGGACCTCACAGATCGGTGTGAATTAACTCCGGAGGTTTTCGTGCTCTTGTTGAGCTCTTCTCAAATGGTACTCTATGCTGCTTTCCTGCCAAGCAGTCAGAGCACACTGGCAATGTGGCAGAAAGGGAAGGAAGACCCTTTACCATCTCATACTTACTGAGCTCAAGTAAGTAGCCAGAACTAAGATGCCCATATCTCTTGTGCCATAGGGAAGTTGCCTCCTTGGTAGAGACAGTCATGGCAACATGTGGAGTAGAGATAGCATCTAGGGCAAATAAGCCATGCTTATATGAAGTTGTTGCAATCTGCTTACCCTTTCTGGTAATAGTACAACACTTCTTGCCATTCTCAACATGAAAGTTGACAACCATATTTCTATCCAGGATTTGTGTGACTGACAACAAATTGTTAGCCAATCCCGAAACATAGAGGACTTTGTCAATCTGACACTTGCCATTAGGAAGAGTGACTGAAACTATACCCTCTCCCTGAACCCTGTAGGTTTTATCATCAGCAATGGTGACAGGTTTGCCCTCTTTGGCCATGAATGATTCAAACCATGATCTGTCGCCAGTCATATGTTTGCTAGCTCCAAAATCGACATACCAAATAGGATCCCTCTGTGTGGAATTTGTGGTAGTCATGAGCACCTTGTGTGCCCATTCAAAATCTGAGTCAGATTCTTCAACAGCAACATTCACCTGGGGTTGCTTGTTTTTATTTTGTGGTTTTTTTTGGCCTTTTTGCTTGTTCTTATGCCAACACTTGTTGGTGTCATGGTTGTCTTTCTCACAGATCTTGCACCACCTCTTCTTCTGTTGAGGTTGTTTTCCTTTTCCTTTCATGTCCTGTTGAGAATTTCCTCCTTTCTAAAAGTTGCCTCCTTTTTGCCCATTACCTTTCTTCCTAGAACCCTTCATGTTGGTGTATAGGGTTGTATTGGAAGAATCATCCTTGTGAAGTTGACGTGCCTCCTGTTGTTGAAGCAGATTGACCAACTCGATGTAGGTAATTTGTCGTTGAGACACCTGGATGGAGGTGATCAACATATCAAATGAAGAAGGTAAAGCTCTCATCACAATTGAAACGAGAAGCTTTTCATCCACAGAATCTCCCAAAGAATTCAATCTCTCTTTCAATTCAGACACTCTACACAAAAAGAGTTCAACTGTTTCACCCTGTCTCAAACTCAGGTTATGAAGTTGTTGTTGAAGATGAAGAATGGTGGAATCATTCTTTCCCTCATAGATGGTTTTAAGGGCATCCCATGCCTCTTTACCACTTTCTTTGTCAGCTATATGAGGTTGCACTTCATCTGAAACAGCAAACAAAATGAGCACCTTTGCTCGACTGTCTTTCTTGTCAAAAGCTATCTGATCAGCAGAAGGAGTTGTGGATCCTGATGCTGATGAAGGCCTAGATGTTACTCCAGTAACAATATCCCATAAATCTTCCATTTGGAGAATTGCCTTCATCTTATGTTTCCATGGTGTATAATTTGGACCTTTCAATAACTGATGAGGATCAGTCATCAACTTTGCAATAGCGGCCATAGTGAAGGTTCCTTATATCACCAATTGGTCCCCCTTTCGATATACCTTTTGCTAGGCCGTTATACCATACAAAATACCCGCCCTTACATGAGGGAAACTATAGGTATTTAGAAAATATCAACAAAAATCACCCGCCCTTACGTGAGGGAGACTATAGGTGAGTTTTAGAGATCATACGATACGTGGAACATAAGCAGTACTGAAAGGGAATCGCCTTGTTGATGGCACCTACCATAGAAGATTCTTCTCATGCGTGGGGCATAACTTCCCCTAAACACTATGAAGAATACTTCGTCAGGATTTACGCCTAAACACAAGAGCGATTAAGGGTAGTGGATGGAGTAAAAAAATGCAAAAAATGGCAAACTTATCTCTCCCCGACGATTTATAGAGAACAAGCTCAGACGTCGTTGTAGCAGCTATATTAGGCGGCGGATACAGTAGCCCAATCACGATAGCTTTACCTGTAAGTGCTGGCCAGAGGTATCACAAATACCGAATGCTACAGTGCAATAAATTGCACGGATGGGTTTTAATTATTCCGGGGACTTAGGGAGTGTATTTGATTTTTTTTAACTTTTAATGAAGTAGTGCAAAAATGAAATATGCAACATACAACATAAAAAGTGCCCACAAGAATTAACCCACTAGGTGTCGGGCGCAGCCGAAAATGCACCTTTTACAATTCGCCAAATTGCTTTTTCAGAAAATTACTCACATTCCCCCTTTGATTTTTTGAAAAAATATCCCCCCCAAAAAAAATCTCTTTAACAAAGCATTTTAATAATTATTATGTATTTAAAGTTAAAATAAATAATTTTAATTTATATAGTTTTAAAAACTTATGAAAAAATAAATTAAAATTAAATTTTAATTTATAAAGTTTTAAAACTATAAAAAAATAAATTAAAATTAAAAATTTTAACTAAAAAAATAATAATTAGAAAACCTTTGAAAAAAAAATTTATACCTTTGAACCCTCGACCTCCAGACTCCCAAAGCCTTACCGCACGGCTCACGACCACGTGAGCCAGCGGGCTAATCCGAAAGGATCAAGGGGCCCCCTCGTATTTGAGGAGGGTCCTCAGCCTGCCGCCCGAGCGCTGCAGACTCCTCTGCAAATCGCGGCCTCCCGTCGCGCGCTGCTGCTTGGTCGCATTTTTTTTTCTTTATTTTTATTTTTTTAAATCCCGCGCTCATCCGGGGGGGGGCGCTGCCTCCAGAAATCCCCGCGTGCAGTCTGCGCATCAGCGGGGGGGCGCGGCCTCCAAAAAATACCCACACGCCAGGGGGGTTGTGCGGCCTGCGTCCGCAGTCCTCTCCGCTCAACGGGGGGGGTGGGGGTGCAGCGGACTCCCCTCCTACGAACGGATGTCTCCGCTCAACGGGGGGGGTGGGTGGTGCAACGGATGTCCTGCGTCCGCAGTCCTTCCCTCCTGCGCGTCCGCGGGTAGCGGACGTCCTACATTCGCGGGGGGCGCGCTCGGCGTCCAACTGCGTCCGCAACGCTTCCAGCGGACGTCCTGCGCGTCCGCGGACAGGGAGGTGGGGGGCGCATGCGGCGTCCTGCAAATACTTTTTTTTTTTTTTTTTCTCCCGCAGCTGCTATCACGCGACGGAATCAAGGAAAATCACGTCGCGGAAAAAAAAATTAAAAAAAATTCGCACTGCTCGAAAAATTGCGTTCAGAAAAAAACGCACAACAATTTTTTTTTTAGCAAACAGCGACGTCCGCCTCCAGCCTCTCCCTTCACGCCACTGGCTCTGATGCCATGTTAGAAAAACGATTAACTTGTTTATTGAATTGTGCAGTTTAAATAAGACTGCAATAACAATATTGCCGGAGGTTGCCAAACCAACCAGCGTACAATAGCATGTTGTTATAACAAAATAACAAATGCATAAGAAGACAAATAATGAAATAACTATGCTAACAAGTAAGTGGTCATTGATGTCGAACTAACAACACCAGTCAGTGGCAGTTTCAATTGGCAACATCCATTTTGGTTTCAATTTCAAGACCCGATTCTAGGAAGTCAGATGAGGTCCAAAGTGCAAGAAAAAGCCCAAATAAATAATATTATAATATTCTTTTATAATATTATACAAAGGAAGTTTAAAATTAATTATAAATTAATTTTAAATTAATTTATTAGTTAATTTATTTAACTTATAAAGTTATTTAAATTAATTATTAATTAATTTAATTATTAATTATAAATTAATTTAAGCTAAGGTTAAATAACCCTAAGGTGGGTTATTAAAAATAAAATTTGAAATTAGATTTTGAATGACATAGCGCCGACGTGAGTGAAGTTTAAAAAATGTGTATATAAGGAGGAACTCCCACACTACCAAAGATTACCATGCCTTTGAAATACATTGTGAGCTTTGTAATTTGTGTTGCGTCCAAGGAAGAAAGAACGTGTGAATTTGTGGAAAGACAAACGATGGTGAAGGCATAAGAGGAAGGGGTTCTACCTTCCTTCACGTGGGCCTTAGTAGCCCATGCGGTGGGCTCCCAAGCACTAAGGCGCTTAGGATAGAGGAGACGGTGGATCGAATCTCGCCGAATCCCCTTTTTGGGGAAGTAAGAGGTATGCTTTGATATTGGTCACCGAAAATTTTTGGGAATATAGTTTGGGCATTTAAAAATTAATTTTTGCATATTTTTAGTTGGTTCTAAGGTTGCAAGGGAGTTATAAGGGTTTTGCAAAATTAAATTTTTAATGTTATTTGCTCAAAGGTGTTGAAAGGATTGTAAGGTGTTTGGTTGATATTTTATGGTGTTGGATATTATTTTAAGTTGGAGTTTATAAGGTGTATCAAAGAAATTATTTTTATGTATGTTATGATGAGTGTTATTTTTAAAAGGGAGAAATAAGGCATAAATTGAGTTGTGATTATTTTGTGTCTAAGGGAATATTTTTGAGAAAGTATTGAAGTGATATTGTTGTGTTTAACCATTGAAATTGGAAAGAAGGAAATTGTGATTAAGACAGGTTTTTCCAAAGGCACTTTGACATCCAACAAAAGGTATGGGCATATTCTTCCTAGTGAGTGATTGTTGAAAGTTGTGTATGAAAAGTTGGAGTGAAAAGGATTGTTTGGTTAGCATTTTTGAGAGTGTTTTGATTTATTGCTTCAAGGTTTTCTGGAATTAAGAGTTGTTGATAAAACCTTGTTTTATAAGCATTGTTGTTGAAGTGAGTTGTTGAGTGAAGAACTTGAACTAGGGTTTGCAAAGAACATGAGTATCATTGTTATGTGAGAGTGGTTGATAAAGCATTGTTGGAAATATTTGAGTGAGTATTCATATGCTTGGACTAGGGTTTGTGAGCAAGGATTATTTCATTGAGTGATTGGTTGAGTAGAGTTGGTTGAGCCTAGTCAAGTGAATGTGTGAAGTGATTGTTCAAGTTCTATGAAACAAATTATTCTATATTCTGAATTGAGTTGAGAAAGTGTTTGAGTATTGAGGTGAATGTGAAGCATATTGAGTCTCTAACAATTCTCTATATGTTTCTAAGAGAGTGATTGAAAGTGATTGAGCATTGTGATGAATGAGAAGCATATTGAGTCTCTAACAATTCTCTTTATGTTTCTATGAGATTGGACAAGTTCTAGTGTGATATTGTTGAGCAGATTTGAGGTAAGTCTTAGAGAAGACTTGTGGATAGATTTATGTGAGCTTTTGTGGAAGCTTACAATACATATTAGAGGATAGAGTTTGGTATAGATTTGAGGATAGGTTTGTGCCAGATCAGAGATAGATATTGAGGATAGAGTTTGGTACATATTTGAGGACAGGTTTGTGCCAGATCAGAGATAGAGATTGAGGATAGATTTGTGCTAGACCGAAGGACTGTGTTTAGTGCAGATTTGAGATAGAGCTTTGGAGGTGATAGAGTATAGAAGATGATAGTCTCCAGTGGATAGAGATCCATTAGCCAGGGTAGTGAGGATAGGTGTCTTCAGTGGATAGAGATCCATTAGCCAGAGTAGTGGGGGCAATAGTTCTTCTAGAAGATCACCAATCAGAGCTTAGGAGAAAGGAGTTCTCCTATGGATAGAGATCCACTAACTTGATTAGGGGATTGGTGTCTCCTTTGGATAGAGGTCCATAAAAATTGTAGGGAAAGGATTCCCAAGAGAATTTATTTGAGAAAAAATTATAAGAAATATTTTCTCCGTGGAGTAGCCCACATTGGGTGAACCACGTAAAATCATGTCTCTCATGTGTGTGATGCTTTGTGTGATGTTTACTGCTTTAATATTGCTGATGTTATCATTTGGATTAAAAGGCAAAAAGTTTTATCTTATACTATTCACCCCCCTCTTAGTATAAGCACATGTTCTTCAATTGGTATCAGAGTGGGTCTCTCCATGAAAAGACTAACAACTTGGAGGAGGATCCATCAGTAACACACATGACTTCAAAAAATGAAGAGGAGACTATGTTTGATATAAAAGAGGAATTATTTGTTGCTCTCAGAAAGTTGGAAAGAATTAGAGAGAAGAATTCAAGCTTGAAGGAACAAATTCAAGAGGATGAAGAAGCAAGGATGGAACTTCTACAAAATCTCACAGAACTCAAGATAAGGGTGGAAGAAGGAAAGAAAATTGAGCAAGAAATGATAGATCTATTAAGAGCAAAAGAAACAAAATGTGAAATATTGGAAGCAAAAATTGTTTATCTAAGGAATGAAGTTGAAAGGACCAAGGTACTACAAGATGTAGAGGATAAGAAATAAAAAAGGGAATCAAGTCTTCAAGAAGCAGAAACTTCAAACAAGGATAAGCAAGAAAAGGATATCAGAAAGGAAGAAAGCAAAGAAGAACCTTGGATGAGAGTTAATCACAAGAGGAGGAATACTCCACCACAATCTCAAGGGCATCCAAATAGGTTACATAATTTCTTCCATGGTCATTGCTTTTCTTGTAATAAATATGGTCATAGAGTTGTACATTGTATTAGTCTTGCAAGAAACAATGTCAATAGAAATTTCAATTCTTTTGCACCTCTTATGGATAATGATATTATATGTTACAAATGCAATAATTTTGGGCACAAGGCTAGATGGTGTAAAATGATACTTCCTAAGTCTAGTAAAAGAAAAACAGATTCAACAACTAGGAAATATGAAAGGGAAAATGTAAAAGCTAGATCAATGTTAGTTCAAACAACCCTTCATGCTCAGGATAAATAAGAACAATGGTATCTTGATAGTGGTTGCTCTAGTCACATGAAAGGAGACAAAGATAAATTCATTGTATTAAAAGAAACCAATAGAGGATCAATAAGTTTTGGTGATAATGGATCAACAAGGATTGGTGGAAGAGGAACTCTGAGTTTAGATAATGGGAAAACAAGAATAGAAAATGTGTTGTATGTTAAAGGGTTAAAACATAATATGTTAAGTGTAATTCAACTTTGTGATCAAGGGCATATGGTTACATTCCATCCAGATAGATGTGAGATAAGAAAATCAGAAACTGGAAAAGTCATTGCCAATGCAAGAAGAACTCCAAACAATCTATACATGCTTAGTGAGATCAAAGGGGAAAAGTGCTTTCTATCACAAGAATATGAGAGTTGGTTGTGGCATAGAATATTGGGTCACTTGAATTTTGACAACATAGTCAACATAAGCAATAAACAAGTTGTCAGAGATTTACCCAAAATAAAAAGGCCACAAAACACAATTTGTGCACCTTGTCAACATGGAAAGCAAACTAGAACAAGCTTTAAGTCAAAAGGATATATGTCATCTGAGCCATTGAGTCTAATACATACTGATCTATGTGGTCCTACCAGAACATAGAGAATTCAGGGTGAGAGTTACTTTATTCTATTTATAGATGATTACTCCAGAATGGTTTGGGTAGATTTTCTGAAGGAGAAATCAGAAGCTTTTGAAAAGTTCAAAACATTTAAGAAACTGGTTGAAAATGAAACCGACAAGAGAATTAAGTGTTTGAGATCTGATAGAGGAGGAGAATTTACCTCAAATGAGTTTGTAGAGTTTTGTGAACAACATGGGATCAAGAGAGAATATTCAACAACAAGAACTCCTCAACAAAATGGAGTAGTTGAAAGGAAAAATAGAACTGTTGAGAATATGGCTAGAGCTATGTTAAATGAGTCTAAGCTCTCAGATGGATTTTGGAGAGAAGAAGTCAACACAGCAGTATATATAATCACTAGGGCTCAAATGAGGGTAAACCATCACAAGACTCCATATGAGCTTTGGAAAGGAAGACCGGCCACTATAAAACACTTCAAGATTTTTGGAAGCAAGTGTTACATAAGACGAGAAGATCAAAACTTAGGCAAGTTTGATCCAAGATGTGATGAAGGAATTTTCCTTGGTTATTCCTCAAAGAGTAAAGCCTATAGATGCTTCAACAAGAGAACACACACTATTGTAGAAAGTATAAATGTAACAATTGATGAAAAGATAGATTCAAGAGAACCAATTCAACAAATTGTGTATCAGGAAGATGGAAGTTGTCAAGAAGAGTTTCATGAGGAATCAGATGAAGAAGAAGAAGAAACACAAAATATTCTTCCTAAAACTCCATCTAGGTATGTACAGAAGCATCATCCAAAAGAACAAATCATTGGGAATCCAGATGAAAGACAGAAAAGGAGAAGGATAATAACACCATCTCAACAAGCAAATTTTTCTTTGCTATCTAAGATTGAGCCAAAAGACTTCAAACAGGCAAGTGAAGATGAGTTCTGGATCAAGGCAATGGATGAGGAATTAGATCAGATAGAAAAAAGCAAGACTTGGGAACTTGTCCCATGACCAAAGGACAAGAATGTGATTGGCACAAAATGGGTATTCAGAAATAAGCTAAATGAAGATGGACAAGTAGTAAGGAACAAAGCAAGGTTAGTATGCAAAGGCTATGCACAGGTGGAGGGAATTGATTTTGATGAGACATTTGATCCAGTTGCATGACTTGAAGCCATAAGAATATTTTTAGCCTTCTCAAGTTTTAAAAACTTCAAAGTATATCAGATGGATGTTAAGTCAACATTTCTAAATGGTGTTCTAGAAGAAGAAGTGTACATTGAACAACCAGAGGGATTCATGTTAATAGATAAACCAGATCATGTATGCAGATTGAAAAAGGTATTGTATGGTCTAAAGTAGGCTCCTAGAGCATGGTACTCAAGACTCGGATAAGTATCTTCAGGAATAGGGATTCAAAAAGGAATAGCAGACAACAACTTATATATCAAAAATGAAGGGAATAATCTACTAATAGTGGTTGTTTATGTTGATGACATCATTTTTGGGGGAAACAATGATAAGATGTGTAAAGAATTTGCTAAGAATATGCAGAATGAATTTGAGATGTCTATGCTTGGTGAGTTGTCTTTCTTTCTTGGACTTCAGATTTCACAATCAGAGAAAGGGGTATTTCTCTCACAAACCAAGTATATAAAAGAAATGTTAAAGAAATTTAGGTTAGAATATTGCAAACCGGTAAGTACCCCCATGGTCACAGGATGCAAGTTAAGTAAGGATGATGAATCTCTAGAGGTAGATCAGAGACTATACAGATCTATGATTGGCAACTTATTGTATGTTACAACTACAAGACCAGACATAGTACAATCAATGGGATTAGTGGCAAGGTTTTAGGAAGCACCTAAGGAAACACATGTGGCAACGGTAAAAATAATTCTTAGGTATCTAAAAGGGACTATGGATTTTGGGCTTTGGTATCCCAAAAGTGATAGTTTCACACTCACAACATATACAGATGCAGATTGGGATGGCAGCATTGATGACAGGAAAAGCACAAGTGGAGGAGCATTCTTTCTTGGAGACTGTTTAGTCTCTTGGCTAAGTAAGAAGCAGGTTTCAGTATCCCTATCTACAACAAAAGTAGAATATATTACAGCAGTAGCCAGTTGTACATAAGTATTATGGATGAAGTGAACTCTAGAAGACTTCAAGATAAAACATGATCATCCTATTCCCATACTATGTGATAATACAAGTGCTATAAGTATCTCAAAAAATCCAGTAATGCACTCCAGGACAAAGCACATTCCGATTAAGTATCATTTTTTGAGAGAACAGGTGACAGATAAACAAGTCAGGTTGGAATATGTTACTACAAAGGAACAGATAGCAGATATTTTCACTAAGCCACTTTCAAAGGAGACCTTTGAGTATCTTCGAGGAAAACTAGGAGTAAGACTCCCACCCTAGAATTAACCACCTCAAGAGGAGGTGGGGGAGGGGCTAAGCTAAGAGATTCATTCTTAGCCCTAAGCCCCAAAGGTGACCCTTTGCCATTGATGTCAAAGGGGGAGAGATTTGAGTAAGGGGGAGAGATTTGGTTTAAGGAGAGAGCATTGAGTCGGGGGAGCAGTTTCCTAGGGGGAGCAGAATAGGAAAAAGGTCAAGATTTGGTAAAAATAATTTGGGTTGCCATCAATGACAAAGGGGGAGATTGTTGGACATTTTGAGTGATAAGTTGTCATTGATGTCAAGAGTAAGTGGTCATTGATGTCGAACTAACAACACCGATCAGTGGCAATTTCGGTTGGCAACATCCATTTCGGTTTTAGTTTCAAGACCCGGTTCCAAGAAGTCAGATGAGGTCCAAAGTGCAAGAAAAAGCCCAAATAAATAATATTATAATATTATTTTATAATATTATACAAAGGAAGTTTAAAATTAATTATAAATTAATTTATTATTTAATTTATTTTTTTTTTTTTTTTTGGTGGTGGCCACAAGGGGTAAACAGACTGTGACCACGAGGGAACCATTACATAACATATCCGCAACATGTGAGGCGAGAGATTTGAACCTGGGCCTCTCAACAACTAGAGAGGTTTAACTACCCACATGCTCTCCAAATCCTCTACATGGGCGGATATTATTTAATTTATTTAACTTATAAAGTTATTTAAATTAATTATTAATTAATTTAATTATGAAAAATTGGAGACTCTCGTTCCCTGGAGACCAGGTTGTAGATTATCACCAAAATGCCCAAGAAATAGGGCATCAGTTGGGTAGCCGAAGATATTTCTGGTTACTGTGGATTTGAAGACAAGATTGTTGCCCCAGGAGGCCCAATGGGGACACCTTCGGATCCTCTTCTAGAGAGACATAGTTCTTTTGCAGATTTGTTAAAGGATAAATCTCCATCAAAGACTGAAGAAGCACAAAAAACTGCATTAAAAATGCTCTTTACTACTGCTATAAATAGATCAACATCTCAACGAGTTAATGGATGCTTGCCACAGTTAGAATCAAGGCCAAAGATTGTCATTGAGCAAATGATGGTTGAAGAAATAGTTTTATATAGAGCCAATCATGATTTGATCTATAAATTCATGGGTATTCGCCCTACCCTAAATTTTTTGCATTCCTAGGTCCGGCAAAACTGGAGCCTCTTGGTGAGTATTCTTTATGGTTTATTAGCAATGGATATTTTATTGTTAGTTTTTCTTCACTTGCCGATAGAAATAGGGCTTTCGAATCAGAAAATAGGAATCATGGTCCGGTAAGATTATTTGTTCAACCCTGGAGAGTGGTATTTGATCCTCGAATTGAACCCACTACTGTCCCAATTTGAATCCATTTGTATGCACTTCCAATGGAGTTTTGGAGTGAGCAGGTGTTGGAAATTATTGGTAATTCCCTTGGAAGACATTTGGATGTTTCCAAAGACACAATAGAAGGAAACACAATTGTTTATGCAAGATTATGTGTGGAAATGGATCTTAGCCAGCCTCTACCGGTAGAGGTGGAACTTGAACTTGCAGGACCATCTTGGATTTAACAACTGGATTATGAGGCGTTGCCCTTCAGATGCAGAGTTTGCCACAAATATGGGCATTTGGCCTGATCTTGCCCAAATAATATGAACATAAAAATGGAGGCTCCTCTAGGAATTTCAAATCTTCCTAAGGAGGGTAAGTCAACAATCAATAAAGAACCAACCAATATTTCTCAGGGTAAAGAAGCATAGGGAGATGGTTTTGAACAACCCAAAATAAGGAGAAGGCAAAATAAAAAAGATGGTAAAGAGCAAACCCAACTCAAACCATCCAATAGGTATGAGATATTTAAGACACTAATGGACCAAGAAGAACAATTCATGGAAGGAGTGGATGGGAATAATAAAAATAATAACAACCATGTTCAAGCTCCTCTTTCATCTCCCACCATTATAGAGCAGGTAATTGAGTATAGTGAGTTACCGCAGTCAGAGAGTGCAGGGGCACTGATAGTGCATAACCAAGAGCAGCCAATAATTAAGGATGTTAGCATGGGCATAGCAGAAAGGAACAGGGAAATACCAACTTTAGGAATAACTCAGGTGGAAAAGAGATCAAAAAATAGAAACTCTCAAGGAGTGGGTAGAAAATCAAATAAGGAATTGATAGCAGTTCAAGGAGACAAACTGATCACTGGAGGATCGGTGAGGCCAATAGATTTTTACTACTCTCAAGGTAATCAATGATTATACAATCATGGAATGTTAGGGGTTTAAATAGTAGAACCCATCAATCTATTGTTCGAAGACTCTTAGAAAAATGTAAATCAGATTTTTTGCTTATCCAGGAGACAAAATTTTCATTAGATCTTATGTGTAAAATAGTTAACAAACTTTGGAGGGGTGTTGGTAATATGGAAGTGGTTGCCCAAGGTGCCTCAGGGGGGATAGTTCTTTGGAACTCTCTTGAATGGAATGCAATAGAACATATAGCTTGGAGGGGTGTTCTCACATCACATTTTAGAAATAATGTCACAACTGAAAATGTTTTAATCATAAATTTTTATGGGGCTCAAAACCTAGATGGTCAGATGCATCAATGGAAAGTTGTGCATAACATGAGAGTCTCAAGGGAAGATTTAGACTGGATTGTTGCTGGGGATTTTAATGCTAAATTATCCTCTAGATATTAGGAAGGGAGAACCCCAATTTTTGACCTAGGGGATTGACTTATGATTGCCCAAGTTTGGGCATTACACTTGGTGGATATTAAATGCCCTGAACCAACTATACTTGGACTAATAATAGGAGGGAGCCACATAGCAGGAAGGTGAAGTTAGAGCATTTTTTGGTTTTAGAGGAGGCATTTGTAAAATGGAATATAAAATTTCAGATTTTGGAGGGTCCAGTTTCAGATCACTTTCCCATTTTTTTGGAAGGAGGGATCAAGACAGTGCAGCATCACAAACCATTTAAATTTGAAAAAATTTGGTTACAAAAAGAGGAACTTCGAAATAAAATTCCATAGTTGTGGGAAGAAGGTCGTCTAGCATATGGGACAACAATGTTTAGATTCCACAAACAACTTCATTATGTCAAATATCAACTAAAACAATGGAGGTGAGCTAACAAGATAGACTTCTAGGTCCAAAGAGCTCCATTGGTGGCCAGATGGGATGAGGTTCAAAAACACTTTAGGGAAGGAACAATTATAGAGCAGCTCAAAGAAGAGGATGATGCATTTCGTAAAGCGGTTGATGACATTGACAACCAAGAGGAGACCTACTGGAAACAAAGAGCAAGAACCACTTGGTTATTAGAAGGTGATAAAAATTCCAAAATTTTCCATTGGACTGCTTGTGCTAGGAGACAGATGAACAACATGGAAGCTCTTCAAGATGAGAATGGACACTCCTTTGATACAATTCTAGGTATGTATTTCCATTCAATGGATTATTTTTCTAAACTATTTAAGGAAAGTATGGTGCAAGATGAAGAGGCTCAAAAAGAAGTTATTGTTGTCATACCCTCTGTTATCTCTGAAGAAGAAAATCATACCCTACTTAAACCCATTGATAGAGAGGAACTGAAGAATGTAGTCTTTGGAATGAGCACTGGAAAAACACCAGGTCTAGATGGCTTTCCAACTGATTTTTATCAGGCCTTCTGGGATAACTTGGAGGAGGATGTAATGGTTGTTATAGAGGATTCCAAATGTAGTAAAAGAATGCTTAAAGCATTAAATCATACTTTCATTACCTTAATTCCAAAAGGGGAGGAGGGGGTACATATTTCAGATTATAGACCTATTGCCTTATGCAATATCATATATAAAATAATCACAAAGGTAATGGATGAGCGGCTAAAACCTCTTCTACATAGCATTATATCCTTTGAGCAAGGGGGTTTTGTAGAGGGTAGGCAGATCTTGGATGGTGTGGTTCTAGCTTAGGAGGCAATCCATTCAATACAAACATCTGGTAATAGAGGAATGTTCATAAAATTAGATATGTCAAAGTCTTATGATAGGGTGGAGTGGAGATTCTTGTCAAATATTATGGTAGCCTTTGGTTTCTCTCAGGATTGGATAGAATAGGTCATGAGTTGTGTTTCTACTTCAACATACTCAGTGTTAATAAAGGGTCTTCCCTCGCACCCGTTTGGAGCTACTCGAGGCCTTCGTCAAGGATATCCTTGCTCTCCCTATATTTTTCTCATATTGTCTAAAGGATTGGGTAGACTCATTTTGAGGAGAAGACAACAAGGTTTGCTAACAGGTATCAAGGTGGGTGAGGAAGTTTTGACTCACCTACATTTTGTGGATGACACAGGATTGGTGGGAGTGGCCAGCTTCAGGGAAGCAATAATGATTAGAGATACACTTAATGTCTACCTTAGGGCTACAAACCAAGTCATCAATGATAAAAAATCCAAAGTGGTCTTTTTCAAACTTGATAAAAGGCTTCAGGACAGAATTTTAGAGATCTTGGGATTCACAAGGACTTATCTCCCAGTGGTATACTTGGGGGTCCCTTTGCATTTTAAAAAACTAAAAATAGATATCTGGAGGAATATTTTGGATTGTATCAAGGATAGAATTAATCATTGGTCTCACAAATGGTTAAGCTATGGGGGTAGATTAACTTTTTTACAGTCAATCATTCAGGCCATGCCAAATTATAAATTTTCTATTCTTGCTGCCCCACATACCATATGGAAAGAGTTGGACAATATGGCTAGAAAATTTTTATGTGAAGGAGTAAAAGGAGAGAGGAAATGGGCCTTAGTAGTTTAGGAGAAAGTAAGCCAACCCAAGGTAAAAGGAGGTTTGGGACTGAGAAGATCAAAGTTAAATAATAAAGCTTTGGCTAGAAACCTTTACTGGAGGTGGATTTCCCAACCAACTTCTTTATTCAGTAGAATCTTAACTAGTAAATATTTGGGAGAGGTAAACCCAAATGAGGTGGGTCATTTCCCTTTGGATGGTAATGGATCCTTAGTGTGGCAGGCTCTCAAGTTAGGATCTCAGGTAGTAAAAGATAGATTATTTTGGAAAGTGGGGAGAGGGGAGAAGGCACGATTTTGGATAGATTCATGGGATCAATACCCACCTATCATTGTTGAATTTCCTGAACTTAAACCAATAAAAATAGCCATAGAAACCAGGGGATGGTTCCAAACTAAAAATTATTTCAACACTAGTCAGCTGGGGGATTATAAGTTTAAGCAGTTTAAGAAGTTGGATGAGTGGCCAATTTCAATCCCTCCGAATTTGACACCCATCATGACTAAAATCTTGGTAGAAATATTTTTCACAGGTAGATACGAGGAGGATGAATTAGCTTGGGGCTATGGGAGCCTTGGTGTCTACACAGTGAAGGATGGATATGATAAGATCCTTCCAGAGCCTCCTCCTCATACATATTAGGTTGAGGATTGGAGAAATATTTTGCAGTCCAATGGTTGGCAAAAAGTAAACTTTTTTTCTTGGCAGTTCATGCATAATGGAATTCTTAATTTTGATAATCTCAGATGTATGGGAATCATTGGTCCATCTCAATGTGTTTTATGCTACAAGAGTGAGGAAATAGCTGATCACTTGATGTTTGAGTGCCCATTCATGCGCCAGATTTGGGAGAGATGGTTTTTATATTATAAAATTCAAGTTAATGGTGATTTGAATCAGATTAATATTTGGGAAATATGGAAGAGAGGTAGATTTAAATATAAAGATCTTTGTATTGGTTGGAAGCTTGGATTAAACTTTATTTGGTGGCAAGTGTGGTTGGAGAGAAATGCCAGAATTTTTAGAGAAAATTTTTCTTCTTTAGATGGAGTTTGGCAGGTCATTTGGAGTAAAGGCACAAAAATTGTGGAAGTCTATGCTAAAGAGGAAACTTAGGTTGTTATTGGGGCAATGGAAAAGGAAGTTGAAGTGCAAGAGAGACAGGACAGAGCTAGTTGGAAACCACCCCCAGAAGGTTGGATTAAAATTAATACTGATGGAGCTACAAAATGCAATCCGGGTAGAGATGGAATTGGAGTGGTTTGCAAAAATCATGTTGGAATAGTGCTCTATTGGGAACTGCAAGGCTTGGGAAGAGCCAAAAACAATGAAGCAAAAGTCTTAGCTATCAAATCTGCTTCTATTTGGGCAGTAAAACAAGGTCACAAGAGGATAATCCTGGAATCAGATTCTCAAATAATGGTTGGAGCTCTAGATTGCATGAGGAACTTTGCTTTGAAAACATGGAGGTTGAGGATTCTTGTCACTCAAATTAAGGAATTATTGAGGTAATTAGATGATGTGATTCAATTTTATGTGAGTATAGATCTAAATAAAGTGGCAGACTTCCTGGCTAAGATGGGTACCGAGAAGGAGGTAGGGGTTCAGTGGCACAGTGACATGGCTATTGAGGATGAGATGATTAGGTAGGTTGGTGAGCAAATCCAATGCTTAGATAATTTGGATAACCATTCCAGAAATACTATTTAGGATATTTGTGCTTCAATGTAGATCTTCTTTTATAGTTGTAAATAGGTGAACAGTCATTGTAGAAATATGGTTTAAGAGATTTGGCTCCAATGCAAATCTTCTTTTATTGTTGTAAACATGTGTTCTCTTTTACTAAGGCTAGGAAAAGTCTCATCCCAACTTGTAAATGATCTTTGTTTTAATACAAGTATTTTCAAATTATTTTTCAAAAAATTATTAATTAATTTAATTATTAATTATAAATTAATTTAAGCTAAGGTTAAATAACCCTAAGGTGGGTTATTAAAAATAAAATTCAAAATTAGATTTTGAATGACATAGCATCGACGTGAGTGAAGTTTAAAAAACATGTATATAAGGAGGAACTCCCACACTACCAAAGATAACCATACCTTTGAAATACATTGTAAGATTTGTAATTTGCACTGCGTCCAAGGAAGAAAGAACATGCGAATTTGTGGAAAGACAAACGACAACAAAGGCATAAGAGGAAGGGGTTCTACCTTCCTTCACATGGGCCTTAGTAGCCCATGCGGTGGGCTCCCAAGCGCTAAGGTGCTTAGGATAGAGGAGACGGCGGATCGAATCTCGTCGAATCCCCTTTTTGGGGAAGTAAGAGGTATGATTTGATATCGGTTGCCAAAATTTTTGGGAATATAGTTTGGGCATTTAAAAATTAATTTTTTCATATTTTTATTTGGTTCTAAGGTTGCAAGGGAGTTATAAGGGTTTTACAAAATTAAATTTTTTATGTTATTTGCTCAAAGGTGTTGAAGGGATTGTAAGGTGTTTGGTTGATATTTTATGGTGTTGGATATTATTTTAAGTTGGAGTTTATAAGGCGTATCTAAGAAATTATTTTTATGTATGTTATGATGAGTGTTATTTTTAAAAGGGAGAAATAATGCATAAATTGAGTTGTGATTATTTTGTGTCTAAGGGAATATTTTTGAGAAAGTATTGAAGTGATATTGTTGTATTTAACCATTGAAATTGGAAAGAAGGAAATTGTGATTAAGACAGGTTTTTCCAAATGCACTTTGACATCCAAAAAAAGGTATGGGCATATTCTTCCTAATGAGTTATTGTTGAAAGTTGTGTATGAAAAGTTGGAGTGAAAAGGATTTTTTGGTTAGCATTGTTGAGAGTGTTTTGATTTATTACTTCAAGGTTTTATGGAATTAAGAGTTGTTGATAAAACCATGTTTTATAAGCATTGTTGTCGAAGTGAGTTTTTGAGTAAAGAACTTGAACTAGGGTTTGTAAATAACATGAGTATCATTGTTATGTGAGAGTGTTTGATAAAGCATTGTTGGAAATATTTGAGTGAGTATTCATATGCTTGGACTAAGTTTTGTGAGTAAGTATTATTTCATTGAGTGATTGGTTGAGTAGATTTGGTTGAGCCTAGTCAAGTGAATGTGTGAAGTGATTGTTCAAGTTCTGTAAAACAAATTATTCTATATTTTGAATTGAGTTGAGAAAGTATTTGAGTATTGAGGTGAATGTGAAGCATATTGAGTCTCTAATAATCCTCTATATGTTTCTAAGAGAGTGATTGAAAGTGATTGAGCATTATGATAAATGAGAAGCATATTGAGTCTCTAAAAATTCTCTTTATGTTTCTATGAGATTGTAAAAGTTCTAGTGTGATATTGTTGAGCAAATTTGAGGTAAGTCTTAGAGAAGACTTGTGGATAGATTTATGTGAGCTTTTATGGAAAGCTTACAATACAGATTGAGGATAGATTAGAGGATAAATTTTGGTATATATTTGAGGATAGGTTTGTGCCAAATCAAAGACAGAGATTGAGGATATATTTGAGGATAGATTTTGGTACATATTTGAGGATAGGTTTGTGCTAGATCAGAGATAAAGATTGAGGATAGATTTGTGCTAGACCGAATGATTGTGTTTAGTGTATATTTGAGACAGAGCTTTGGATATGACATATTATAGAATATGATAGTATCCAATGGATAGATATCCATTAGCTAGGGTAGTGAGGATAGGTGTCTTCAGTGGATAGAGATCCATTATCTAGAGTAGTGGGAGCAACAGTTCTTCTATAATATCACCAGTCAGAGCTTAGGAGAAAGGAGTTCTCCTATATATAGAGATCCAATAACTTGATTAGGGTATTGGTGTCTCCTTTGGATAGAGTTCCATAAACATTGTATGGAAAGGATTCCCAAGAGAATTTATTTGAGAAAAATTCATAAGAAATATTTTCTCCGTGGAGTAGCCCACATTGGGTGAACCATCATGTCTCTCATGTGTGTGATGCTTTGTGTGATGTTTATTGCTTTAATATTTTTGATGTTATAATTTTTATTAAAAGGAAAAATGTTTTATCTTATACTGTTTACCCCCCCTCTCAGTATAAGCACATGTTCTTCAGATTTACCATTGACAATTCCAAATATTATAACTTAACTATGCTCTATATCCCTGAGGTCGATTCCACGATCCAATCTAATATTTGTGTGTAAAATGATAATTTCATCGAAGGAATTCCTTTTATTCCAAGGAAAAAATACAGTCTTACCTCATATGTTGTAGCTGGAAAAATCAGGTTTGAAATAGGGGAGCTATTCAACAAGTATAGTCAACAAATATAAGCTTTTGTGAGGTGGAGAGAAAGCTTTTAATTGATGTTGGGCACTCGAAGGTTTATATCCAAGTGGGTTTTTGGCTTAATCACTACCAAATATTTCACCAAGAATATCCCAAATAGGATATTTTGGGAACCAAGTATGCGATAAAGGGAAAATACTTCGTAGGATGCTTGACCATGTGGTGGCGATCATGGACCATGAGCCACCTATAGTTAGCCCTTCCAACTAGTATACACGTGGTCATTCATGATGGCGACACTAGAGGATTCCTTTGTGGGCACATGTTTGATCGTGATGTCAACCTTTGAAAGTTGTTTGGTGGATGTCTGAGTTGTTATTTTGCCTTCATCACATGTTGCAAGTCATCAATAGCCAAGCTTTCAAAAAATAATAGAAAATGTTATTTGCATTTTAAAGGTAATAGGCTTAATTGGTGAACAAAGGAATCAAGGTTATAGAAATATTATTATGCAAATTAAAGCATAATTATGAGATAAATAGATATTCTAAATTATATTAAAAAGGGTATGGTTTAATGGTTATATATACTATATGGTCTATAGTTAAATTGTCCATCGCACATTGAAAGAAACATAGATCAGATTTAGTGTTGTAAATGTTAATGAGGAATCTTAACTTTTAGTAAGAGATTCAAGTATTCATTAAGTTATGATTTTAATGAGTATTATGGTGATAATTTTGTTTGCCTTAAAATTATAACTTAACTATGCTCTGCATCCCTGAGGTTGATTCCACAATCCAATCTAATATTCATGTGTAAAATGATAATTTCATCGAAGTTATTCCTTTCATTCCATGGAAAAAATATAGTCTTACCTCATATGTTGTAGCTGGAAAAACCAGGTTCAAAATAGGGGAGCTATTTAGCAAGTATAGTCAACAAATATAAGCTTTTGTGAGGTGGAGAGAAAGCTTTTAATTGATGTTGGGCACCCGAAGATTTAGATCCAAGTGGGTGTTCAACTTAATCACTACCAAATATTTCACCAAGAATGTCCCAAATAGGATCTGTTGGGAACCAAGTACACTATAAAGGGAAAATAATATGTAGGATGCTTGACCATGCGATGGTGGTCGTGGACCACGAGCCACCTATAGTTAGTCCTTCCAACTAGTATACACATGGTCATTTGTGATGACAACACTACAGGATTCCTTGGTGGGCAGGTGTTCGATCGTGATGTCAACCTTTGAAAGTTCTTTGGTGGATGCCCAAGTTGTTATTTTGCCTTCACCGCATGTTACAAGCCATCAATAGCCAATATTTCAAAAATGAATAGAAAATGTTATTTGCATTTTAAAGGTAATAAGCTTAATTGGTGAACAACAGAAAACAAAATGATTAATGCTTCATAAATTAAGGGTATGGAACTTTAATTTATGAAGTGAAGGTTGATTGTTTATCAACCCTAAGAATGAATTTTGGAATTATACTAAGAAAATTTATGAAGTTCTCTCTAATATCAAGTCATCTCCAAAATATGGAACCAATGAATATCATAAACTTACACAAGATGTTATAAAATCCTAATATGACTTAGAGAAAGGAATTAGTGGATTTCTTAAATGCATTTTAAATTATGAAGGAGCGGGTGGTTTCCTCCTTAGTATGGAAAATACATTAATATTAACATTGTCTTAGAGAAATGAATTAAATAAATCCTTAATTGCATCATGTATGTGTATAGGAACAGTAGCATTCCTTGAATTGTATATTGAGTAAAAGGGATCTATTGAGACCCTTATATACTTGTAATATTTAACATCTTGAGTTTATGAATATGAGGAAATATCATATTTTGGAGGCTGGGTTTATTCCCCATGAGATTTCCCAAGATAAACAATATGTCAATAATTTGTGGTTTGCTTTATTATTGGTGGATGTTGCATTTATTTCCAAAATGAAGGATATAAGTTAATGAGATGTTATATGCTTTGATGAAATGTTAAGCATATCTTCGGTTATGAAAATGTGTTCAATTGGTAAACATGATGTAAAGGATGTATGCTTAATTTCCAATATGTTAATGATATACAATTGTGTCATTTACTTTCTGAAATATAATGGATAATTATGAATGATGTACTTAGTTAATTTTACATTTCAAGCAACTGGCACTTGATGTACTCAATGATTGTATGGATGCATAATATAAAATGTAATGGAATGTAATCCTTTTTTGTATAGAAATATTATGTGTTTAAGGATATGATGTAATAATATTTAATCCTAAAGGAGATAATTGAATGAGGTTGATCTGAACTTTACATAAACATTCATGAATGGTATAATCTAAGCAACTTGATTACAGATTATGGATTGATCCGAGTTAAAACTCAGAGTGGGTGGAACCCATAAAAATGACAAATAGGATTTGAGTGGTGTATCAAGTCCTACCTCATATTTTGATTTGATAAATTGAGGAACCTGAGGCATATTAACTAATTAATACCCTTTTGGATAATCACTTAATTGTCTCATTAACTATCCATAAGTGATGCCTAAAATAAGGGGAGAACAAATAAGCCTTGATATATTTCAAGTAGTATAGTCATGCTTAAGGGAACATTCCAAGGATTATGTAAGTTGATCATGTTTAGTGATTTTGCTATCTTAGTGACCCCATCAAAAATATGTGGGAGGGATCTAAGAATCATGAGTAACCACTATTGAGGTTATTTCATTTAATATGGTTTTTCTATCTTCAAGGTATTCACCTATATACTAGTCTTGGTGGACCATGGTGATTTCCCTTTTTATGAGGGATGAAATATAACACTTGGCTAGCGTTCTCATACCCGAGTGGTATGAGGATTTCATAGAATTTGATCACTTCTAATCAAGAGTGACTCTGATCAAGTCTTATAATCTCTTGATGATATTGCCTTGATAACTTACAATCCCGTTGGAATGATTCTACCTAAAGTCATGATTATGTCCCTTGCCTCATAAATATATAGGTGTATAAAAAAAAGTGGTTGAGTACTGACAATAGGGGTTTTTATTACATTCTTACTTACTAAATATTGGATGTTGTTCTCTATCATTTCATGTGTTGATTTAAAAAAATTGGTATTCCTTTAGATATCCAACTTGGGTAAATTATGTGTAATGATATTAAATTCTTCCTTTGTTAGCATTTTTCTAGATAGTGTATCAAATTTTAGGTCAAATATTTCTTACATTTATTATATTTTATATTTGATTTTATCCCTTTCTATCTTGAGTCTATCAATACATCACCAAATAAACTAGAAATATTAGTTTTTCTTGATTCTTTCCAAATTTTGATATTCCTTTAGCATTTATATCATAAATTCAAGATGGTATACTTATAAATATCTTACCCTATTGGGACCCCTCATTTAAATCCATTCTTTTACAACCTATAGATTAGACAGTGTCAATAGGATTCTTTTTGTTATCCTTATTCTTCCTTTCTTTAGGATATTTTAGGTTACATTGGATTTTTCATTCATTATGGGATCATTGTCATTATCATTACTATAACTTCAAATTTCTCCTTTAGTATCTTTGATAACACCTCCATGCTAATTTTGCTTCAATACAGTGTTCATAGGTTTCTCTTGCAAATTATTTTAGATAAAAACTATTGGCGATATTTTTGTGTGTTTTAGGATTTTACCAAACCCTCAACTACTTCAATGTTCTAGCATATAATGGGTGATTCATTAGGTTAGTAATCTACCCTAACATCATATTATATCACTCAAAATTTTACATTAATTTTTACTTCATATTATGAGAAAAATTCCCTTTTAGAAGCTTCTTCTCCAAAGATCGATATCTCACTCTTAGGGGCAATTTGTGTTTCTTATATGGATCCATCATATGATGATTGATGAGGCATAAAAAAACCTCAATTTTTAGGACTTTTGACCACCTTTTTGCACCTATAGGATATGTATTATTTTGGTTATTGCATTAATGATGTGATTAGATAGGGTAAATAGGAGGAAGTGTTCACTTAGATAGATAGAGTGTAGTTGTTTGCTAAGATAGGTAATAAAGGACTAATATGCTATATTTTGTCAAGTTGATGCAACAAAAAGAAGGGTGTTTGTAGCATTTATCATAGAAAAGTATTTTGGTAGAATTAGAATCATGTTTTAGACTCATTCTTTGCATAGAACTACAGTTAGATGGAGTGTTTAACTAAGACCTTGTTTACTAGGTATTGAATAGCACAGTGACCTGCAAGATACAATAGTCCTATATCAATGCTAGACAATATTGGGACCTATCGCTAGAACTTGAGTTGGCTAAAATTGCCACATGGGTGCAGTAGCAAGTTGGAAGTGTTTTTATAACACCCTGAATGTGACTTGGCACTATAGGACAAGAATCTACCCAGTTGACATTCAATGAGACACTAATTTGGGTAGAGAATAATTTTTTGTTGATTTTGGTCAATAAATTTTGACCAACTATAACAATCATAACAAAATTTTGTTATTAGCTTCTAGTAAGCTAAGAAGAAGATAAAAACCTCCAAAATCTAGGTGTGGAAGTTAAGAACTATTTTTAATGTAATTTCTTTATTTTTCAATCATTCCAAATTGGTGGTTGAGGTGCACAAAGGTTGTTTACTAAATAAAACTTCCTAGTACAAATTTCATTTTGTCTTCACCTACTAATTAGGGAAAAAAGTTTTTAGCTAAATATTTTATTGTTATAATCATTCAACTACATATGTATGTTGGACATTTTGAGTCCATGAAGTTGTCATTGATATCAAGGAATGAAGTTGTCATTGATTTCAAGGAATGAGCTACCATTGATGTCAAAAGGTCAAAAGGAGCAATGCAAAAGGTTTATGGCAAAGAGCTTCATAATATTTATTTTTAATATTATGTAAATCATCAGTAAAAGGTTTTTATTAAAAACCATAGTGGGAAAAATAAAAGGTTTTATTAAAAACCATAATGGGAAAAGTAAAATATTTTTATTAAAACCTAAGGAGGCTTTAATCCCTAATAAAACCAAAAGATTTAAATATTAATTTATAATATTTAAATTCTAAATAATTTAAATAAATTATAAATTAAATATTTAAAAGCAAAAATATAAGTGTTGACCTCCAATAAGTCTATCCCCACCGACGTGCATGAAATGGAGGGTAAAGGTATTTATACCTTAGCCAAACTTTAATGTTTGGCATTTGATTTACATCCACGATATTCAGCAAAAGAGGAGCTCATGCTAAATAAATACAAGGTGCCTTCAAATTGCAAGTGGGATACAAGTGTCATGTTGGCAAAAGATCCATAGACTCTAAGGGAAAGCAAAGAAGGTAAAACACACATTATGCTTTAAAGGGGTAAGGTGAGCATGTGGCTCACGTGGTGTGGAAGCCACGGCCAAGGCATTGTTGCAGTGCATGGTGCAAGTTCGAATCCCTCAAATTGCGGAATGGGTAACAAGTTTTTTATTTAATTTTTATTATTTTCTATGCTAAGGTTGTTGGAGAGATAAGGGGCAAGTAAATATTTTATTTATCTAAGTAGTGAATGGTAAATAGTTGTTAGGGTAAATTGTGTTTTTACCTTAAGAAAAGTGGAAATTGATTTATTGCATTAAAATTATAAAATGAGTTATTTTAATTAAATGCAATAATAAGAAAAGAGTTATAAGTAGAAGTTGTGTTATATTTTAAAGGGGATTTGATGAGATTTATGATGTTTAATATTATTGTTGATATGGAGCAATAAGGTGTATTTGGAATTTAATTTATCTTTGTGTTTGAGGTAAATTGTGAAAAGTGTTAGGGTGATAATTCTTGTCATCTAACACTTTGTACTTGGCAAAGAAAGTGGTGATAATTGAGACAGATTTTGAATATCATTTCTCCATCAAAGAAAAAGGTATGGGCATATTATTTCTTGGTTGAGTTGATTGGTTGATTTTCTAGAAAACAACTTTGGAGTGAAAAGGATTTGATTAGGTTTCCTTATTGAGTTGTTGAGCCATTGTGAAGTGAATGCTATGCATCTAGTTTTATAAGCATTATTGTTGAATTGAATGAGTATCATTGTTTTGTGAATATTGTTTTATAAGCATTGTTTTTGAAGTGAGTAATTGAGTGAAGAAATTGAACTAGGGTTTGAAAAGAACAAGAGTATCATTGTTATGTGATATTGGTTGATAAACATTGTTGGAAATATTTTGTGTGTTCATATGCTTGGACTAGGGTTTGTGAGCAAGGACTATTTCATTGAAGTGATTGGTTGAGTAGATTTGGTAGAGCCTAGTCAAGTGGATGTGTGAAGTGATAGTTCAAGTTCTATGAAATAAATTGTTCTATATTCTAAATTGATTTGAAAAATAGGTTGAGTGTTGATGAGTGTGAAACATATTGAGTCTCTAACAATTATCTATATATTTATGTGATAGAAGAGTGATTGAAAGTGATTGAGCATTGAGGTGAATGTGAAGCATATTGAGTCTCTAACAATTCTTTGTATGTTTCTAAAAGAGTAATTAAAAGTGATTGAGCATTGTGATGAATATAAAGCATATTGAGTCTCTAACAACTCTCTTTATGTTTCTAAAAGAGTAATTGAAAGTTATTGAGCATATTTGAGGCAAGTCTTTGAGAGGTCTTGTGGAAATATTTGTGTGAGATTTTGTGGAAGCTTACAATACATATTGAGAGTGTATTGGATAAGTTCTAGTGAGGAATTATTGAACATATTTGGACAAGTTCTAGTGAGGACTTGTTGAGCAGATTTGACAATTTCTAGAGATGACTTGTGGAAAGATTAGTGTGAGCTTTTGTGGAAGCTTACAAGGCAGAATTGAGATAAGTCTTTGAGTAGACTTGTGAGCAGAGTTGATTGATTAATTTATTCAAACCTTGAGTTAAGGTTTGGGGTAGATCTAGCAGAGTTGATTTGAGATTGATTCAAGCTTTGTGTTAAAGCTTGAGGATTGATATTGAGGATAGATTTGTGCTAGACTGAAGGATTGTATTTAGTGCAGATCAGAGGATAAATATGGAAGATAGATTTTTTCTAGATCAAAGGACTATTTTTAGTATAGATTCAAGGATAGAGTTTGGTGCAAATTTGAGGATAGGTTTGTGCTAGACCAAAGATAAATATTGAGCATATTTGTACTAAATCGAAGGACTATTTTTAGTACAAATTTGAGATAGAGCTTTGAAGGTGACAGAGTATAGATGATGATAGTCTCTAGTGAATAAAGATCCATTAGCCAAGGTAGTGAGGATAGGTTTATTCAGTGGATAGAGATCCATTATCCAGTGTAGTGGGGGTAGTAGTTATTCTAGAATATCACCAATCAGAGCTAAGGAGAAAGGAGTTCTCCTGTGGATAGAGGTCCATGAACTTGATTAGGGGATTGGTGTCTCCTTTGGATAGAGGTCCATAAACATTGTAATAGGGAAAGGATTCCCCAAATATTGACTGAGAAAATTTTAGTAAAATATTTTCTTCGTGGAGTAGCCCACATTAGGTGAACCACGTTAAATTGGTGTCTCCATTGTGTGTGTGATTTATGCATTGCTTTGATTACTACTATTGATATTTCTATCTATACATTGCATAATATTGATTGGGAAAGAAGAGTAAAAATTGGTCTTATATTGTTCATCCCCCCTCTCAATATAATCTTGTGTTATTCAATGTATGGAAGGGTCTTATCCTCTCCCTTATAGATAGATCAATAGCCTAGGACCTAAATACATATAGGTGTAGCCCAAAAATTCTCGCACTCCTTTCCTCAAGGCTGATGGATCCGTGCCTCAGAGGGGAATGGGAGAATGGATGGTCTACACCTCAGAAGAGAGGTACTTGATCGTACCTTCTTATGGTGATTTTTTGATGAATTGGGTGGGTTCACCAGGAAATATTTTATGGTAGTTTTTGAGCCTAGGTTTTGGGATTTGTTTTGATGTGTTCCTTTTATCAAATCACGCATACACCTAGTTTGGCCAATATGCAACTACGCTAATCTATATGCAATTTTGATTTATATGTAAGCAACAAAAAGCAGAAAATAGAATCTAAATAGGCAATGCAGTGCTTAAAAAGTGATTTAGAACACTTACTTGTATCCAAAAGTCTGAAGAAGATTTTGATTTTTGATGCAAGCAATATCGGTCAAAATCCAGCAAAATCGGGTGGCCCGATTATGCGAAAAACCAACCGATCTTGACTAAAAGCTACAGTTTTATAATTGGATGCAGAAAACAACAATTTCACAGGGAAACATGCATTTGAATGGACTGAATTACAATGAGCAATGATCTTAAGATAATAATGGAAGGATGTTCATATGTATATCTATGCTAAATGCTTGAATATTTATGATATCATGAAGGAATATGCCTATTAAATCCAAAATAATAATGGTAATGAATTGAAACTGATGTAATAGATATGAAATATAATTCTAAACAAGAGGAATGGAGAAAGAAGATGCAAAATCTGAGATCTGGATGCCCCCAGTCGGCTAAATTGTAGCAATGCGTGTTGCAGGTAAAATCGAGTGCTTTTGTTCAAAATCGGGTAGAACGATATCGCGATCGGGTGATCCGATATCGCTTAAATCCGGTCGATGCACAATATGAACCTGCAAAAACATAGTGAAAAGGCAAAAGTATGGCGTGAAAGTATGTGGGAGTTCCAGGGGGAATTCGAGGTGAGGAGCCTGGATTAAAAAGAAGGGAGTCAGGTGAGCTATTGGGCCAGAAATGGAAAAGGTTGCAACTTCTTCTAATCCGGTCAAAATCGGGTGAACCGATCCCGCAACTGCCGTGCAGTTGCCCAAATAGAGACAAGGAGTTACAACTTATTTTGTCGCCTTGCTAAAGCAGGTATTTTTTAGTTTTGGACGAAATCGGTGACCCGATTTCGTGTAGAGGTTAAAAATAAACTTTGTAATGGGCACGAAAATCGAGGTAACAAATTAGGGGTGACAAATTTGATTTTTCAAAATATTTTTACCTTAGTTTTAATTAATGTGAGTCATTTTTAGGGTGCTACATTTTGCCCCCTCTTTAGCGTATTTTTGAAAAAAATGCGTTAAAGATAAGATGGCACGCTTTACGAGAAAGCAAAAATTTTATTGCAAATTTGTTGATGGTTTCAAGTTTTGTTGTTAAACTATTTTAGATATGATGCCCCCTTCGAGTTTTTGTACCAATTCCAAGTTTGGTAAAAAACTCGAAATTTGCATCTTTTATTAGAGTGAATGTTAATAAAATCAAAAAATTAAGGTAAAACCCTAATTCATTTTAACTATGCAGTTACTCTATTTTTAGCTCTGGAGAGAAGAAGATGGTGGAGGTTCCTCACCGAGCAGATCTGGTGCATAGAAGGACTGGCCAGATATGGGTAAGGATATTTTAACTTATTTTTAACTTGTAATTTGTGATTTTGATGTTTAATTTAAGTTAATTTTGGATTTCTAGGGCACGATTATCACGTTTTCACCACATCAGCAAAATCAGGTCGATTTCTGTGATATCGGCTCAATTTCAGTGATATCGGTCAAAAAATTGACCGATATCGGGGAAATGAACCGATATCACAGAATATCACCCGATATCGAACAAAATATGCTCGATATCATGGAAAACATGCCGATATCGGATAAAATGTTTGATATCATAAAAAACATGTCGATATCGAATAAAATGTTCGATATCATGAAAAGCTAACCGATTTTAGATGACACTTTTGATTATTAAGTTATTAATTGAATTTTTTATTTTTTGTTTGTTGTTTAACAGAAAAAGGAGTTGAAGAACAGGGAATGGTGGTACAGGGTATTCCAAGATGACCTGAATGCCCTAACAGCAATAGATAGGGATATCTTATCCACTATGGGATTACGACACATGGCAGAGTTGCCACAAGTGCTTGTTGATATGCGGCTACTAACCGCATTGGTTGAGCGATGGTACCCAGGCTCTTCTTGCTTTCGGTTACCAATAGGGGAGATGACTCCCACACTAGAGGATATCTAGAGGATCCTTAGAGTACCCATCAGAGGGATGTTTATTGTCACATCTAGCAACCAGAGCCAGGCACTTCAGATACTATGCGATGATCCCAAATTTCCTTTGGCCAGTGGGGGTATTGGGGTTGAGATTTTGAGTCAGAGACCAGGGGTTTCTTGACTCACTATTGTACTTAGTGGGATTGTTGGTGGCTTGCTTCTAAGCCACTTTAGTGGTCGTCTTCTACCATGGACTCTAGTAGAGGTCATCATCGATATGAGAGATCAAAATATTGTCTTTTCTTGGGGGCCTTTCATGCTATGTCATTTGTATAGGACCCTCTTCAAGGTCGTATACAAGGGCACTACGACATTGCCCCTCACTTATTTCCTATAGGTTTGGGCATGGGAGCATATTGCTATCCAGAGGCTAATAGGATTACCTTTGATAGGATTGGCCATAGAGAGGCCTAGGGCTTTTTATTGGTGTCCGTGTAGAGCTCCTGGGAGTCAAATATCAGTAGACATAGTGAGGAGACTCATGGATGACTTGATGATAGATAGCCTCACATGGAGGCCATACAGAGGTCATCCCAATTGGCCAGAGGATGGATATCAGTTGGCTCATAAGAGGTGAGTGATTTGGCTAAGGATGGATCAGGGTGACATGGAGCTACATCGCGTCAATTGAGTTCTACACCAGTTTGAGTTGTCACAGGATATTCCTAGGATTAGGGATGTCTACTTCTCTAGGTCGACTCGAGATACAACCATAGTTAGTGGTGCTCCTGATATGGCATAGTTCATGGACCCAGATGTTGATGATGAGGTGATTGCTATAACTGTTGGGGATGACATTGGAGTGACTGATGGCTACCAAGTTTGGTATACCTAGATTCAGCTAGTGAGGATTACTAGGTTGAGGACTATAGTATAGTAGGCCTATGACCAGATGTAGTAGCATCGGCTAGTAGCTCAGTAGTAGCAGTAGAGGAGACAGGGTCAGGTTCCTTTTAGGAGAGAAGGACCTCACACTAGAGGTGGTCACCCGACATAAGGGAGGTGAGACCGGGAGGAGAGGAGGGCATCATCCCCATAGGAGGGAGGAGCATCTCCTCAGTAGGAGGTGAGACCTGAATTGCTTAAGAAGGGCAAGGGGGTTATGGAGGAGGGAGAGAGCAGTGAGATGGTTGCTCTACGAGCTGAGATTACTAGGTTGAGGGAGGAGACTACCTCTCAAAAGACCAGGATTGAGACTCTAGAGGTTGAGCTAGCATAGGCTTGAGCATAGGTTGGACAGGGAGGTGGAGCTCAGGAGGTTGTGGTTCTTACTCCTACATCTTCACAGGTGACTCACTCTAGGAGGAGTGGGTCAGGGGCTGAGCTAGTACGGTCTATACGACAGACCATATTCTATCAGACTTTATATTTTATGGTTGTACCAGCTAACCAGAGATAGGAGATGCCTATAGATATTGTAGGTCCTATTCAGATAGGCTCATCATCTCGATCTACTTCTAGGGTGACCTCCTCTAGGATAGCTATAGTGGGAGGGCCATTTTGACCACCACCGCCACCACCTAGCAGAGATGATGATGTTGTGAGCTCTAGAGGCTCGAGAGGGGTCTAGGGATGACCTAGTTGACTCTTTTTGCATTTTTGATGACTGAGTATGTCGATGATAGATATTGTGGCATATCAGTCGACCTTATATTGTATATATACTTTTTGATGATATATATATATATATGGATCTTTTGTTTTTATGTGACTTCGTGTATTTTGTTTGATTAATTTGCATTTTAATTTTGTTTGGAATTTTTGGATGATCATGTTTGATTATGGAATTGATGGATATTTTAATCATGCTTAAATAGAAATAAAAATGGTTTGATTTTTGAAAAAATGTGTTTTTGTTTGAAAATGTGTGTTTGTATGGTGATAGATTTTGATAGATTTAGCAATAGACCTCGAAGGATGTTATGTTGTTATATGACTATTTGGTGGAGTTCAAAGCTCGCTAAGTCATGAAGCTAATCCTGTTTGTGAGGAAGATTTTGATATTGCTAAATAAAATGGTCGTGTGCTTAAGAATAATCTTAAGGCTTTTATGATGAAATGAAATGTTTGATGTTGTTTTGGAACAATGTGTTTAATAAGTGTTTGTGAAAATATATTGGTTTAAGCATGAAAAATTCGAAGGATGATTTGCGCTAGGCATAGAATTCCTAAATAATTACTTAGGAATTATACCATCATCGCAAAAATCAAGATGAAGTGCAAGATGATATGAATTTTGTTTGTTCTTTTAAAATGCGAAATTAAAATCATTATGTCACATGTTCAAAATATTTTATAATTTTATGAAAATATATGGAATAACTTTTGGGCATGAAAAATTAGAAAGATGACTTGCGCTAGGCATAAAATTCCTAAGTGTGAGATTTGGAAAGAAATAGTTACTTAGGAACTATACCATCATCGCGAGAATCAAAATGAAATGCATGATGAAATATTTTTAATTTTGCAATATTTTTATTGGTAAATTATTGTGCTATGATGATAAAATAAATTTGTATAAATTAATGTTAGGGATTGATATTAAATATCTAACAAAAATCCCAAAGAAATATTTTAACTTATTCCAAAGACAAATTCAAATTTATCTAGAACCAGTGTGTGAGAAGTGGATTCATTATCCATTTTGATTGTCATAATGATGCAAAATCTCTCAAGTGACAAATGTGTGTGCTTTGTAAAGTTAATTCACCAATTTTAAGTAAGATAATGATAAAGCAAACTTGAATGAACCAATGTGTGTGCAAGTGAGGTGTTCATTAACCATGATTTTGTGCATGCATTGGTACTGAACTACTATGTAAATCAAATTACCAAAAGCTAGCTAATCCATAAGCGGACATTGGTCTGTACAAAATAAGGTCGCTAATGTGACAGACATATCGCCACGTGAAAGGAATTACCCAAGGCCAAGCAAGTTGGGCACAAATCACCTGTTATGGGGCTTACCTCATGGCTTTCGAATAACTGAGAAATTCTAGGGATTCAAGTTCAATACTCCCTTCTTTTCTTCAAATTTTTGGAATAGGGATTTCTTGTCCATTTCTGAACAAGGGGATTTTATTGCTTTGTAATGGAACATTTTTCTTGATTTTTCTCTTTTCTTTTTATTTTTCTTTCTTTTTCTCTTTTTTCTTTTTCTCTTTTTTTTTCTTTCGGGATACTTGCTCAGATTAGACGTAGAGCAAGGGATTTTATTTAGGTAGGGAGGAGCTTGTCCTTTTGCCAATTTCTCAATATTCTAGACCATGCACATGATAGGATAGCAAGGAAAACTTTTCACTTAAGGTATTAAGACTTACTATGTAGCATCACTTTTCGAATTTGCAACAAATCATTTTAAGATGTGAAAGTGTGTTCTTGGTTCATAAAGTAGCAAGATCATTCTCAAAACTCAAAATTATTTAATGAAGTAATAGTGTTCTTTGGTACAAGAGAGATTTATAATCAAAATAACAAAATCAAAATCATTAAATATGTGAAATTTGGTGCATGGTTCAAGATAACTTTTGAATTTATCTGAAGTAAACTAAAATATAACTTGCAATCTTGGTAGATAATAGATGCAGAAATAATGCTCTAATAATGCTTTGGAAATATTTTTGTAGATTTTCAGATTTTGTAATTTTTTTGGTTGTTTTTGATAAGATATTTGAAATGCATGAAAATTTATTTACAATTATGTACATTGATGAGACTTTTGGCTTTATGCATAATATATTTTCAGGTGCATAATATTCATGGGTTCCTTGAGATATTTTCCATCCAAAGTAGCCAATATGTATGCACCTGATCCAAACTTAGTAGTAATGATGAATGGTCCGAGCCAATTAGGTTGAAATTTTCCTTTAAGATATTTTCTTGCATTAGTATTTTTTTTATTTTCTTTTAAGACTAAATCTCCAACTTCAAAGGATCTATTGTGAACTTTCTTTGCATATGATCTTTTAAGTTTGTCTTGGTAGGCATGAAGATGCTCTAAAGCATGGATGCACTTTTCATCTAGAAGTTCCAATTGACTTAACCTGCCAACGTGATATTCATCTCCTACTTCGACATCTTGAAGTAGAAGAGCTAAAGAAGGAACTTCTAACTCAAATGGAAAAACTGCTTCGGCACCATAAACCAAGACAAAAGGTGAAGCACCTGTAGGGGTACGAACACTAGTTCGATAAGCCCACAAGGTAGGATATAATTGTATATGCCAGTCACGACCTGTTTTATTAACCAATATTTTTAGGATTTTGATTAATGTTTTATTAGATGCTTCAGCTTGGCCATTTCCTTGTGGATAATAAGGAGTAGACCATCTATGTTGGATTTTATATTTTTGACATAATTTCTTAATATCTTTATTTTTAAAACATGTACCATTGTCAGAGATGAGATTAGATGGAATTCCAAATCTGCAAATAATTTGATTGAAAATAAATTTAGAAACTTGAACTCCTGTGCAAGAAGCTAAAGGTATAGCTTCTACCCACTTTGTAAAATATTTTGTTGTTGTTATTATGAATTTATGACCATCAGAAGAAATAGGATTAATTTTACCAATAATGTCTAAACCCCATTTAGAAAAGGGCCAAGGAGAGGCTATGGCTTGGAGTTCCTGAGCAGGAGCATGAACAAGGTCAGCATGTCTTTGACACTTGTCACAATGATGCACATAATCATTGGCATCCTTTTCCATGGAAGGCCAAAAATACCCCATTCTAAGGAGCTTTTTAGCAATGGCACTTCCACTAAAGTGTCCTCCATAGGATCCATCATGGGCTTCACTTAAGGCTTTCTTAGACTCTTCTAGGTTAAGACATCTTAACAAGATACCCTCAAAAGATCTTCTATATAAGGTATTACCAACAATTACGAAGTGAACAACTCACTTACGTAATAACCTACGTTGGTTTCTATCTAGTCCTTCAGGGAAGGTCCCATTCTAAAGAAAATTAAAGATATCTACATACCAAGGCTCTGGGGTAACTTCATTAATAAAAAATACATCTAATGGTTCTAAGCATGACTTAGAAGAAGTAGGTTCTTGGAGTTTGTGAATAATGATAGTAGCATACTCATCATCCAACTCCAAAGGCAACAAAGAAGCAACCACAACCATAGCATCGACAACACGGTTGCTAGTTCTAGGAATAGCTTCTAAAGTTACTTTCTCAAATAATGATATAAGTTTAAGCACATATTCTTTATAAGGGTGAAGTTTCTCATCTCATGTTTGATAAAATTCATTGATTTGATTTATCATGAGCTGAGAATCTCCAAAAACTAATAAAACTTTAATTTTTAAAGCTAAAGCAGCTCGTAATCCAAGGATTAGAGCCTCATATTATATAGTATTATTAGTACAAGCAAACTGTAATTTAAAAGATAAAGGTATAAGGTGATTTTGAGGAGATATTAATATAATACCTGCACCTGCACCACTCATACATCTAGCTCCATCAAAAAACAATGTCCAAGTTTCAAAATGATCTTCTTCTAAATTAAGACACTCATTAGGAAATTCAATGTTCATAGGATGAGTAGACTCTAAAGGTGCAGTAGCTAACTGATCAGCTATAACTTGGCATTTTATGGATTTTTGTCCGATAAATATGAGTTCAAACTCACTAAGAGCAAGAACCCACTTAGTTGTGCATCCAGATAAATAAGGTCTACTCATCAAGTACCTTAATGGATCAGACTTAGCAATAACATATGTTTTCTGACTTAGCATATAATGATGCAACTTTTGCATAGAAAACACAACTATTAGACAAAGATTTTCTAATGGAGTATATCGGGTTTCATAACTTATTAAAGTTCTACTTATATAATATGTGGCTCGTTCTTTCTTTTCATCATCAATTTGAGCTAACATAGCTCCAAGTGCAAGTTCCAAAGCAGAAATATATAGAATGAAAGGACAATCCGGTCTAGGCGAAACAAGCACTGGAGGGTTGAGAAGATATTGTTTAATACTATCAAAAGATTCTTGACATTCCTTATCCCATTGAAAGGAAATGTTTTTCTTGAGCAATTTAAGAAAAGGTTATGTTCTATCTGCCAATTTATCAATGAAGCGATGAATAGCTTGTAATTTTCCTTGTAAGATTCTTAATTCTGATATGTTTTTAGGAGGTGGCATATCATGAATAGCCTTAATTTTTAGAGGATCTATTTCTATGCCTCGCATAGAAACAATGACTCCTAATAATTTTCTAGATTTTACTCCAAATACACACTTGTCTGGATTTAAACGTATCAAATATTCTCTTAATCTATCAAACACTTTTCTTAAATCATTAATGTGATCATCTTCTTTTACTGAATGAGCTATAATATCATCCACATAATCATGCAAAATATCATACATCATATCATGAAAAATATATGTCATAGCTCTCTGATAAGTTGCACCTACATTCTTTAATCCAAAGGGCATTACTTTCCAACAGAATGTTCCCCAAGGAGTAATAAAGGTTGTTTTAGCTTGGTCTTCAGGAGCTATTCTAATTTGGTTGTATCCTAAAAAACCATCCATAAGGGACAACATCCCACTCCCAGCTGTAAAATCTATGATTTGATCCATATTAGGGAGAGGAAAGTCATCTTTAGGGCATGCAACATTAATATCTCTAAAATCCATGCAAACCCTAATCTTAGTAGCTTCTTTCTTAGTTACTGGAACAACATTCGATATCCACTCAGCATAGTCAATAGCTTGTATAAAAGTTACATTCAAAAGCTTTTCTAACTCACTTTTAACTAGTAGTGCTACTTTAGGATGCATTTTTCTAAGTTTTTGCTTTACAGGTTTAGCATCAGGGTGCACTACTAAATGGTGCATAACTACAGAAGGATCTAGGCCTAGCATATCTGTGTATGTCCAAGAAAAGACATCAGAATATTCTATGAGGAATTCAATATATAGCTTTTGTTTTTCTTTACTTAACTCTGATCCAATCTTGACCATGTGAGGGTTCTCCTCTGTCCCAATATTGATTTTTAAAATATTTTCTACAATAATATTTAAATCTCTTTCAAAGTTGGGTGGTGTGGGTGACACACCCATTTCTTGTAATTCTTCTAATGTGCATTTAGCTAACTCTTCTTGAGGAGTAGTAGCTTCTATATGAGCTATACATGGCATTGATCCATCAAAGAAGAACTTATTTCTTAAAACTTGATCAAGAGATATATCATGATAGATATCACCTTCTAAACATTCATCCATAGAAGCAATCATTTTTGGGTAAACCATAGTCAACATATTACAAGTATGTACCTTTTTAAGAAGCTCTTTTTGTTCTATATATTCTTGATATGTTATAAGATGATCATCATCTTCATATGGGAATGGTTCTATTTTTGTAGGAATATAACCAAGACCACATCGGATCAGCCATTCTTTGACTTCCAAAGGTTCTTTTATACCATTTTCATGAGGTCCTAATCCTTTACCTCTATATCCCATATTACACATCATTGGTTTTGATTTTATATATCCATTAGAAAAATAACACTTAGCAAATCCATCCTGATCAATTGTAAATTTTACAATTGAAATTTCACCCCAATCATATCCTGCATACACAAAGGCACAACTCCCAATATGACAAATGCTTCCCTTCTTTGGCAAGCCTAATGTTCGGGGAGATGGTGGTAACTTAGATAGCACCAAGGAATCTTGGGTAGCAAAATTAACTTCTTCTGTAGTTGCAAGCACTGAAGATAAATCTGGTAATACTTCATCCAAAATGGCATATGAAGTAGATGGACTATCCTCCTTAACTGGTTCTTTAGATGCTGTAAATTTAAATGTTGTAGACTCAGGAGGTGAATCTGCTATTATAGATTTAGGAAATGGATTAGATATAGGCTCAGAAGGTGATGATGATAATGATTGAGAATTTGTTGATGTTGATGTTTTAGAATGTGTTTTTAATGATATTGATTTAGAAGGTGATGATGATTTAAATTTAGAAGGTTTTGATGATGAGGGTGTACTAGGATGAACAATAGACATAGCAGGATAGAATGGAACTCCTATAGGTTCCGTCGTAGCACACATGTCAAATGGCCTAGGGTCACCATGAATGGTGACTAATTGATTTTTAAACTCAAATTTAACACATTGATGTAATGTGGAAGGTACTGCTCTCATTGCATTGATCCAAGGTCGACCTAGAAGAATGTTGTACGATGCAAAACAAGGTACAACAAACATAGTCATATCCAAAATCCTTGGGCCAACTTGCAATGGGATTTTCATTACTCCACATGTTTCTTGAGTTTCATCATTAAATGCTTTAATAATCATTTCAGTATTTTTCATATCTTCTTTTTTAAATCCAAATATTTGAAAGAAATCATATGTGCATATATTTAATGATGATCCATTATCAATTAGGACTCTTTTTACTCCTACATCTCCAATCAATGTTGTAATGTATAAAGGATTATCTCCATACAAACTTTGAGGAGGAATATCTTTATCATGAAAATCTATGAAATTTGTTTCATCCAAAGTTACAACATTTACTACAACATTAGGTTCAATATCTTCAGGTACCATCATCTTACTTAAAGTTCTCATCAATTCTTCTCTATGTATGGAAGAAGTTCTTAAGAGATCCAAAAGAGAAATTCTAGCTGTGATGGTAGCTAATTGTTCATTAATATCATATGGAGATCTTTGTTGTGAACTTAGTACATTATTTCCTTTAGTAGGAGCTTTTAATACAAATGGAGTTGTTTTCTCATTTTGACTTTGATCTTGAGAATTTTGATTTTGTGCTTGTTGTCTTGTAACAGCTCTGATGGTACCTACAATGTTACTATGTCGAGGATCACCAAAATAGGGTCTAGCATTTTCTGCTTGCTCATTTGAAAGCCATTGTTGAGATGATGGTCTAGTAGTTACTCTTCTTGGAAATGGTTCTTCTGGAACTGATAAGTCTGTAATAGGAGTGACTTGATCTGATTCATACTCAGAACTATTTGAGGCAATTTCTAATTCACTCCCTATTTCACTTTCTGTGTCACTTTCTAAAGATGTACTTTGGCAATTCTTTAGAGGTCTAATAGTGACTAGAGATTCAGTAGTTACACATGTTTTTTGCAAATCTTGATGTGGTAGAAAACTGCTAATAGTTCCTACATATCGAGTTGGATGAGGAACATTGTGATGTTCTACTTGATTTACAACTTCTTTACCATGCTTTGGTAAAGGGTGTTGAAAAATATCCAAATTTTGATTTGCATTTTGATTTTGAGGTTTTTGTGTATTATTTTGAGCATTTCTTGGAGGGAAATTCTCTACTTCCATTTTTTCATTATCAATTAAATCTTGTATCATGTGTTTCAATATTTTACATGAGTTTGTTGAATGACCATCAACTCTATGGAAGTTACAATGTAAATCAGCTCTAAATCCAGCTACGGTTGTATCAGGTTGTCTTATTTCAGGCAACCGTATTAAGCCTTGTTCCAATAGTTGAGGTAAAATCATAGTTAAGGGCTGATTTAATCTTGTAAATTCTCTTGGTGGTTTATCAGGAACCTTTAATACAAACTTCTTCACAACTTCAGCAAGGTTAACATTTGAGTTGTTTCTACTGTCAGTAACTCCATCACCCACTACTTGTTTATTCTTATATTGATTCTTAGAAGTTTTGTCTTCATCCTTCTTCTTAAATTGACCTCTTCTAATGAGGGCATCTTCTACCCTCCTTGCTAAATCGATGGCTTGATCAAAGGATGTTACTGTAGCAGTAGAAAGTTCATAAGATAATTGTTCTTGCAAATTTCCTATGAATATGTCCAACATTTCATGATGAGGTAATGCAAAGTGTAATTTACCCAAAAGTTGTCTCCACTTAGCCAAGAATTCAGTAAAACTTTCATCTTTTCCTTGTTTCAAGTTGTATAAATCTTTAATAGTCACATGCCTCTCTATGTAGGCACTAAATTGATGGACAAACATTTTCGTTGTCTCCTCAAAATTCCTTAGAGAATTAGTGGGTAACTGATAATACCACTCTAGAGCCATGCCTCCCAGAATCTTAGGGAACATCTTTAGTAACAACAAGTCATCATGAGAAACATCATGACATGTTATCCTAAACATGTGAAGATGCTCAATAGGATCTTCAGTTCCTTTATATATCGGGAGGACAGGCATAGGGAAATGTTTAGGGTAAGGTTGAGCTACCACAATAGGATCTAAAGGTTGACTACACATCTCTCGATAACTATATGAGGGATGGTAGGGATCCATCTGGTCTAGACGAGAAGCTAACTATTTAACCATGGCTTCAAGTCCTTGTTGTTGTCCACCAAACTGATTTTGTTGCACCATATTATTGTGTCTTTGATAAGTTGATGTTGTTGTGTAAGGATTTCCAACTGAAACACTATTGTGTAAAGTCTGTGTGGGAACAATATTATGGAGTTGATATGAAATCTTGTTTTGTTGGATTTTCTGTTGATGATTGGTATTTTGCACTTGTTTAGATTTTTGTTGATTTGACATTTGTTGATTAAGAGCTTGAGTGAACATGGATGTGAATGGTTGTTTTTGTTGTTTAGGATTTATTTTTGGGTTGCTAGCAACAATCTTGGATGATTGTGCCATTGGTTTTTGAGCATTTTGATTTAAAGGTATCATGTTTTGATTAGATGGTCCTGCTTGATCATTATCTTGGTCTATTGAGTTCATGTATGATAATGGATTTGTATGTATTCAAAAAGTAGATGCTAAGGTTGCTTCCATATCACCTTCTCCTGAATTATCAATTTGTACTGCTTGATTAAACTCTTCTATGTGGTTTTTTATAAATTGGGTAAATTTTCTAAGAGATTCAAATTTAACATTTCCTTTTTCATCTAATGTAGGTTCATCAGGATCTTCTATTTTGTCTTCTCCATTATCACCTTCATCTTCTGAAGGTACATAATCTTCAATGAGTGCTCTATCCTCAATATTTTCTTGTTCTTGTTCTCCCATATTATCATTGTCTACTTGTTTACCACTTCTTAATATAGGTATTTTATTTTTAGAATATTTTCTCTTGTAGATATATATTATATATATACGTGCTAAAAATTTTAGGGTATATATGCTATATATATACCTAACTAAATAAACTAAAATAATATGATTTTTTTTTTAGATTTTTGAGTTTTTATATTGCAAACAACAAAGCAAACACAACTATAATATTATAGATAGTATACCCTAATTTTCTTGGAAAAGCCTATAGATATCATTAACAGGTTCAAGTTGGTCTGGTGACATGTAGTGTTCTTCTTCAAACTGGAAGTTGGATTTTAAGAATTTTATGAAATGTGCTATAGTGATGCAATCAACTTCATAATTGGACACATAAAAGTGTAATTCATGATAGTATTCTCGATAAAGCATAACTCTAGGAACTCTGTTAAATCTTCTCTTATCATCTAAGACAATCTCTTGATTTTCCACTCGTGATAGAAATTGATGTACTACTATTGCATTCTCAAGATAATCTTCAAAGGAATAAAGACTTGGAGAAATTACAGCTCTCTTATCTGCTAACCACCTATCACGAGGCTCTTTGAAGGTCAAAGTAAAAAGGTGCACTATCTGGATCCAGGATTCTAGACAAGTCAAACCTTATGATTTTCTTAAGTTCAGGTTCTTTAGCTCTTATAATCTCTAACCTTCTCCAAATCTCAGGGTATGGCACACTACCTAAAGAAGAAAATTCTTGGTTTGCTAGTACTGTACTAACATTAATTCGAACGACTCTCCTTATGTTGTAATCTACCATCTATGAAATTCACTAAAATGTGTAAATATAACTAATAATTTTGTTTAATTTTTTGGTTTTTGTTTTGTTTTATTTTATAAATCAGAAAGATGCCTAATATTTTCACGTCGAGTTCACCAAAGAATGTAGCCCAAAAATTCTCGCACTCCTTTCCTCAAGGCTGATGGATCCATGCCTTAGAGGGGAATGGGAGAATGGATGGTCTACACCTCAGAAGAGAGGTACTTGATCGTACCTTCTTATGGTGATTTTTTGATGAATTGGGTGGGTTCACCAAGAAACATTTTATGGTAGTTTCTGAGCCTAGGTTTTGGGATTTGTTTTGATGTGTTCCTTTTATCAAATCATGCATACACCTAGTTTGGCCAATATGCAACTACGCTAATCTATATGCAATTTTGATTTATATGTAAGCAACAAAAAGTAGAAAATAGAATCTAAATAGGCAATGCAGTGCTTAAAAAGTGATTTAGAACACTTACTTGTATCCGAAAGTCTGAAGAAGATTCTGATTTTTGATGCAAGCAATATCGGTCAAAATCCAGCAAAATTGGGTGGCCCGATTATGCGAAAAACCAACCGATCTTGACTAAAAGTTGTAGTTTTATAATTGGATGCAGAAAACAACAATTTCACAGGGAAACATGCATTTGAATGGACTGAATTACAATGAGAAATGATCTTAAGATAATAATGGAAGGATGTTCATATGTATATCTATGCTAAATGCTTGAATATTTATGATATCATGAAGGAATATGCCTATTAAATCCAAAATAATAATGGTAATGAATTGAAACTGATATAATAGATATGAAATATAATTCTAAATGAGAGGAATGGAGAAAGAAGATGCAAAATCTGAGATCTGGATGCCCCCAGTCGGCTAAATTGCAGCAATGCATGTTGTAGGCAAAATCGGGCACTTTTGTTCAAAATCGGGCAGAACGATATCGCGATCGGGTGATCCGATATCGCTTAAATCCGACCGATGCACAATCTGAACCTACAAAAACATAGTGAAAAGGCAAAAGTATGGTGTGAAAGTATGTGGGAGTTCCAAGGGAGAATCCGAGGTGAGGAGCCTGGATTAAAAAGAAGGGAGTCAGGTGAGCTATTGGGCCAGAAATGGAAAAGGTTGCAACTTCTTCTAATCCGGTCAAAATCGGGTGAACCGATCCCGCAACTACCATGCAGTTGCCCAAATAGAGACAAGGAGTTACAACTTATTTTGTCACCTTGCTAAAGTAGGTATTTTTCAATTTTGGATGAAATCGGGTGACCCGATTTCGTGCAAAATCTTTCGATTTTGCACGAAATCGTGCGATTTCACGCAGAGGTTAAAAATAAACTTGTAACGGGCACAAAAATTGAGGTAACAAATTAGGGGTGAAAATTTTGATTTTTCAAAATGTTTTTACCTTAGTTTTAATTAATGTGAGTCATTTTTAGGGTGCTACATTTTTTCCCCTCTTTAGTGCATTTTTGAAAAAAATGTGTTAAAGATAAGATGGCATGCTTTACGAGAAAGCAAAAAAAAAATTATTGCAAATTTGTTGATGATTTCAAGTTTTGTTGTTAAACTATTTTATATATGATGTCCGCTTTGATTTTTTGTACCAATTCCAAGTTTGGTAGAAAAATCAAAATTTGCATCTTTTATTAGAGTGAATATTAATAAAATAAAAAAAATTAAGGTAAAAACCTAATTCATTTTAACCATGTAATTACTCTATTTTTAGCTTTGGAGAGAAGAAGATGGCGGAGGTTCCTAACTGAGTAGATATGGTATGTAGAAGGACTGGACAGATATGGGTAAGGATATTTTAACTTGTTTTTAACTTGTAATTTGTGATTTTGATGTTTAATTTAAGTTAATTTTGGATTTCTAGGGTACGGCTATTGCGTTTTTGCCACATCAGCAAAATTAGGTCAATTTCTGTGATATCATCTCGATTTCAGTGATATCGATCAAAAAAATGATCGATATCGGGGAAATGAACCGATATCACAAAATATCACCCAATATCGAACAAAATATGTCTGATATCACAAAAATCATGCCAATATCGGATAAAATGTTTGATATCACAAAAAACAAGTCAATATCAAATATAATATTTGATATCGATTTTAGATGACACTATTGATTATTAAGTTATTAATTGATTTTTTTATTTTTTCTTTGTTGTTTAACAGAAAAAGGAACTGAAGAATAGGGAATGGCAATACAGGATATTCTAGGATGACCTAAATGCCCTAATAGCAGTAGATAGTGATATCTTATCCACTGTGGGATTATGACACATGGCAGAGTTGCCACAAGTGCCTGTTGATATGTGGCGTTCGATCGCATTGGTTGAGAGATGGTACCCAGGATTTTCTTGCTTTTGGTTACCAATAGGGGAGATGACTCCCACAGTAGAGAAAATATGGAGGACCCTTAGAGTACCCATCATAGGGATGTTTTTTTTTGCATCTAGCAACCAGATCTAGGTACTTCAAAGACTATGCAATGATCCTAGCTTTTCTTTAGCTAGTAGGGGTATTGGGGTTGAGCTTTTGAGTCAGATACCAGGGGTTTCTTGACTCACTATTGTACTTAGTGAGATTGTTGGTGTCTTACTTCTAAGCCACTTCAGCAGTCATCTTCTTCCATGGACTCTAGCAAAGGTCATTATGGATATGAGATATCATAATATTATATTTGCTTGGGGGCCTTTCATGTTATGTCATTTGTATAGGACTCTCTTCAAGGTCGTATACAAGGGTGTTGCGGCATTGTCCCTCACTTCTTTCCTATAGGTTTGTACATGGGAGCATATTGTTATCCAAAGACCAGTAGGATTACCTTTGATAGGATTGGCTGCAGAGAGGCCTAAGGCTTTTATTGGTGTCCACATAGAGCTCCTGGGAGTCAGATATCAGTAGACACAGTGAGGAGACTCCTAGATGACTTGATGATAGATATCCTCACATAGAAGCCATACAAAGGTCATATCAGTTTGCCAGAGGATGGATATTAGTTGGCTCACATGAGGTGAGTTATTTGGCTAAGGATGGATTAGGGTGACATGGAGCTACATTGCATCGACCGAGTTCTATGCTAGTTTGGGCTACCACAAGATATTCCTAGGATTAGGGATGTCTACTTCTCTAGGTAAACTCGATATATGACCACAGTTAGTGGTGCTCCTGATATGGCACAATTTATGGACCCAGATGTTGACGATGATGTGATTACTATAGCTATTGGGGATGATGTTGGAGTGACTTATGGCTACTAGATCTAGTATGCCCAGATTCGGTTAGTGAGGATTACTAGGTCAAGGATTGTAGTACAGTAGGCCTATGACCATATGTAGCACCATCGACCAATAGCTCAACAGCAATAGCAGAGGAGATAGGGTCAAGTTCCTTTCAAGATAGAAGGACCTCACACTAGAGGTGGTCATCCGACACAGGGGAGGTGATATTGAGAGGAGAGGAGGGCATCATCCCCATAGGAGGGAGGAGCATCTCCTTAGTAGGAGGTGAGACCTGACTTTCTTGTTAAGTGCAAGGAGGTTATGGAGGAGGCAGATAGCAGTGAGATGGTTGTTCTACATGTTGAGATTACCAGGTTGAGGTAGGATACTGCCTCTCAAAATACTAGGATTGAGACTATGGAGGCTGAGCTAGAACAGGATCAGGAACAAGTTGGACAAAGAGGTAGAGCTCAGGAGGTTGTGGTTCCTGCTCCTACATCTTCACAAGAAACTTACTCTAGGAGGAGTGGGTCAGGGGCTTATCTAGTAAGGTCTATATGGCAGACCATGTTATATTAGACTTTATATTTTATGGTTGTACCGGTTGACCAAATATAGGAGATACCTGCAGATATTGTAGGTCCTATTCATATAGGCTCATCATCTCGATCTACTTCTAGGGTGACCTCCTTTAGGACAGCTATAGTAGGAGAGCCATTCTGACTGCCACCACCACAACTTGGTAGATATGATGATACTGTGAGCTCTGGAGGCTCGAGAGGGGTCTAGGGATGACCTAGTTGAATCTTTTTATATTTTTGATGACTGAGTATGCTGATGATAGATATTATGGTATATCAGTCGACCTTATATTATATATATATACTTTCTGATGATATATATATATATATATGGATCTTTTTTTATGTGTCTTCATGTATTTTGTTTTATTAATTTGCATTTTAATTTTATTTAGAATTTTTGGATGATCATGTTTGATTATGGAATTTAAGGATATTTTAATCATGCTGAAATAGAAATAAAAATGGTTTGATTTTTGAAAAAATGTGTTTTTGTTTGAAAGTGTGTGTTTGTATGGTGGTATATTTTGATATATTTATCAATAGACCTTGAAGTATGTTATGATGTTATATGACTATTTGGTGGAGTTCAAAGCTTGCTAAGTCATGAATCTAATCCTGTTTATGAGGAAGTTTTTGATATTGCTAAATAAAATGGTCGTGTGCTTAAGAATAATCTTAAGGCTTTTATGATGAAATGAAATGTTTGATGTTGTTTTGGAACAATGTGTTTAATAAGTTTTCATGAAAATATATTGGTTTAAGCATGAAAAATTCGAAGGATGATTTGTGCTAGGCATAGAATTCCTAAATAATTCACTAAAATGTGTAAATATAACTAATAATTTTGTTTAATTTTTTGGTTTTTGTTTTGTTTTATAAATCAGAAAGATGCCTAATGTTTTCACGTCAGGTTCACCAAAGAATGTAGCCCAAAAATTCTTGCACTCCTTTCCTCAAGGCTAATGGATTCATGCCTTAGAGGGGAATGGAAGAATGAATGGTCTACACCTCAGAAGATAGGTACTTAATCATACCTTCTTATGGTAATTTTTCAATGAATTGGGTGGGTTCACCAAGAAATATTCTATGGATGTTTCTGAGCCTAGGTTTTGGGATTTGTTTTGATGTGTTCCTTTTATCAAATCATGCATACATCTAGTTTGGCCAATATGCAACTACGCTAATCTATATGCAATTTTTATTTATATGTAAGCAGCAAAAAGTAGAAAATATAATCTAAATAGGCAATGCAGTGCTTAAAAAGTGATTTAGAACACTTACTTGTATCTGGAAGTCTGAAGAAGATTTTGATTTTTTATGCAAGCAATATCGGTCAAAATCCAGCAAAATCAGGTGGCTCGATTATATGAAAAACTTACTGATATTGACTAAAAGTTGTAGTTTTATGATTGGATGCAGAAAACTACAATTTCACAGAGAAACATGCATTTGAATGGACTGAATTACAATGAGCAATGATCTTAATATGATAATGGGAGGATGTTCATATGTATATATATGCTAAATGCTTAAATATTTATGATATCATAAAGGAATATGCATATTAAATCTAAATAATAATGGTAATGAATTGAAACTGATGTAATAGATATGAAATATAATTCTAAACAAGGGGAATGGATAAATAAGATGCAAACTCTAAGATTTGGATGTCCCCATTTGGCTAAATTGTAGTAATGTGTGTTGCAAACAAAATCGGGCGCTTTTATTCAAGATCGGGTAGAACGATATCACGATCGGGTGATCCGATATCACTTAAATCCGGCCGATACACAATCTAAACCTATAAAAATATAATGAAAATGCAAAATTATGGCATAAAAGTATTCGGGAGTTTCATGATAGAATTCAAGGTGAGGATCCTGGATTAAAAAGGAGTCATGTGAGCTATTGGGCCAGAAATGGAAAAGGTTGCAACTTCTTCTAATCCAGTAAAAATCGAGTGAACTGATCCCGCAACTACCATGCAATTGTCCAAATAGATACATGGAGTTACAACTTATTTTGTGCCTTGCTAAAGCAGGTTTTTTTAGTTTTGGACGTGCAAAATCTTCCGATTTTGCACGAAATCGTGCGATTTCACATAGAGGTTAAAAATAAACTTTGTAATGGGAACAAAAATCAAGGTAAAAAATTAAGGGTGAAAATTTTGATTTTTCAAAATGTTTTTACCATATTTTTAATTAATGTGATTCATTTTTAGGGTGCTATAATAGGAGAAGAATAATATTGTTATGTTGTTGATTTTTTGTTGTAATTTGTAAAGGCTATTTGTTGAAATTAGTATGAAATAAAACTCTATTACAAATTTTTTGTTGTGTTATATATTTGTGATCTAAATTGAGACATCTTCTCTTCCGTGTTGCTATAAGAAAGGGCCCACTCCTAGCAAGGACGAAGGTACTTTTGTTTATATTTTATTTTTCTACATTAATAGATTAGATTCTATTGTCATTTTTATGCATTCATAGTAGCTAATTAGTATACCATTTATTTCCTAGGAAAATAAAAGAAAGAGATAATTAGTCACAATAATTTCAGATTTATTTCCTACAATTTTATTTAATTTTCTACTACAATTTTTCCTTTCTTTCAAAATGTGTTAGTTAGCTTAAACATTTTTATTTTTAACTATAGTTAGAATTTTAATTCTGATTTCTAAATTACAGTAGTTTAGAACTCCAAAACCTAACCTAAACCAGATACTTCTTAGCACATATTTCCCATATGACACCATGTTTGGCTTAACAAGTTATAAGTGGTCTTATTAAAGTGTGGTAACAATGACACCCATCACTTTTTGGCATCATTGTCGAGGAACACAATGTTGCTAGGAAATTGTTCAACATCTATTATCATCATATTTTTGTTATATTCTTAATCTATTTTATGTGTAGACTTGTGCTAAACCACATCTCCCCAATTGACTATATTGTTCTATAGTTGATCCACATAGTCATGAGAAAATTGTGATCCTAAAATTATGATTGCATGATTAAAGGCCTTGGAAGTTAAAGTGCTCAACTGCATTTCCATTCCTCTTTAGCCCAAAGTAATTTTAGTTGATCTATTGTTATCTCTATTTCCATTTTTTAAGTGGATTGGTAGACTATGAATAATATTCACTGTGAAGTGGTCATAATACTCAATTACGACCAATCTATTGACCTATGATACTATGTGATTTTATGACACTAGGTGATTCTATGTTTATTCCAAATCAAAGGAAAAAATATTTAGGATAAAGCAAGAAAAATATGAGAGCCTCAAGGATTACCTAGATAGATTACTTTTCATTCAAAATATATGTAGGGAAAACATGGACCTTGAATTTTTCAAAGTGGTCTTCTTACATGGAATACAAGATGATTCAAGGGATATTTTAAACATAAACGAGATATTTTTAACATTATAGAGTTGTGTAGGAACTACTCCAAAAAAAGTAAAGGAGTATGCAAATACTAAGTAGGAAAGAGTGGAAGTGACATAGGAGAGTGACTAGAGAAATTTTCCAATTTTAAAATTGATAGTCTTTTACACTTGAACACCATGTTGGATAAAATTAAAGCCAAAGCTAAAGCCAATGAACCATTAGTTATATATTATCCAAGGTGTAGGTAAACACATGCCCTACAATAACTTCCTCTCAATAAGACCAACTTTTGTAGTATTTGTGAGAATAACCACCCTATAGATCAGTGTAACCTCTTATAAAATATAAAACCCAACCTTAGAAATATTCATATCAATGTAGAGGAACTCAATTACATGGGATAAAAAATAATTTTTCCCATCAGCAAAGAACACCATGGGGATAAAATCCATGGAATATACCCCCACCACAACAAAAATGGGGTCAATATCCCTGGACTCCATCTCTATAGTTGGGAAAGTCAAGGCTAATTTAACCAGCTATGGACACAGCCAATGCCAAATTAGTCATGGTCAAACCAAGGCCAACAATGGTTGAGACCACCCCACTCCAACCAATCTTATGGGGTCAGTTATGGTTTCAAATCAACAAAAAGTATTGTTTATAGCACCCATAGGTGCTTCCTGGCCTATATAGTCATAATCATCCAAAAAACCTCCATTATTAGCCCAACCTATGGCAAATCCAAAGAGAAATAGATAGAAAAATCTTGTCTATAATACAAAATATAGTGATAGTCAATATTAATGTCATTGATTGCAATAATATGTAGTTTCACTCAAGGAAGGTTTTCCCAAAATGAAAACCTCCAAATATAGAAGAATTATAGGAGGAAGAGCAACTAACTTCATTAAACCCTAAGCCCATAATTAGAGAGGAAGAAGATCCTCCAAAAAGTGTGCCTATAGAAACTCAAAAAGCACCATACCCTAAGATATTAGAATATAAAGAAGAATGTTCTAAAGGGTCCAATCTATTGGAAGAACTAAAATTCTTAAACATAACAATACCTTTACTATAAGCCATTATAGATATACCAATATTAAATTAGGTAGCTAGAAAATGTGCATAAAGAAGCCAAGAATAAAGCAAAAAACTTATCCCAAAACCATACAAGTAGATGGAAAATTAGCTAACATCTTAGTAGGAAAGTTTATTCCACCAAAATATGGAGATCCTAGAAACCCAATGATAACTCTTTTCATTGGTATAATAAGAATACCAAATGCGCTAGTTCACTTAGGAGCAGAAATTAATGTCATGACCATCAAAACCATAAATAAAATATCTTTGATAAATATGCCATCCACCTCTATTATCATTCAACTAGTTGATCAGTTGATAGCTCAACCCAAGGGAATAGTCGAGGATATACCTATAACTATGGAATACTTGAAATATCTCGTTGATTTCATGATTATCCATCCAAGATACAATATCAATGGTTATACATTGATTCTTGGATGACCTTAATTGGTTACAGCCATAGCCTTTATAGATTGTCATTTAGATCAAATGACTATCTCCAATGAATTTAACTCTAATAAAATTTTCTCTTTACTCTCCAACTAGACCTTTTATGAATTTCTCTAGAAATATATGGGTGGACAAACCTGGGGAACTAAAAAAACTTTCTTGATTAGTGATGGTCACCATAAAAGAGCATGTTGAAGAACTAGACCCATGGGAAGAAATCCTCTTTGAAGATGAAACCATTTTGAGAGATTATATGAGTGAGCCTTGCTTAGACAAAAAAGGTACTATAGTTCATAGGTTTTTATGGAAGGATGAAGAATAAATCACTGAGCCTTTTTCACCTATATCATTACAAGAAATTCCATTCACATTGTTGCATAGAAAACAAAGGCATATCCTTACATCCTTCAAGTATCCTTTAAATAATATTACCCCTATAATAATTACCTTTAATGAAAATACTCAAATTATTCATTCTTTGCTACATCATCATTATCCTTTAAGTGCATTGATAAACAAAGGAGTTAATTCGATGTTGTTAGGTACCAAGTAGATTGAGTTAAAACCAAAAAAATCCATTGACATTAATGGTTGGTTTCTATAAGTAGAGGAGCCTAAATTATTTAATGTATCAAACCAACATGTGAATGCTTTTTCATGAGAATACAATGATATGAAGGGTATTCACCTTGAAATATATACTTATTATATTTATACAACTAAGAATAAACTAGTCTAACATCCCCAAAGAAGGATAAATCTTACTTTGAGGGACATGGTAAAAAATAAAAATTGAGAAGTTGTTAGATATAGGATTTATTTATCCAATTTTTGATAGCCAATGGGTCTCACCATTGGTCATTGTTCCTAAGAAGAATGGGCAAATGTTAGTGTGCCTTGACTATAGGTAACTTAACAAAGCCAATCAAAAAGACCATTTTCTATTGTCATTTATAGATCAAGTACTCGATATCCTCTCTAGGAATAAGTACTATCTAAATGGTTTTAGTGGGTACAACCAAATACAGGTGGCACCTGAGGATCAAGATAAAACTACTTTCACATACTCCTAGGGAACATTCACCTAGAAATTTTTACCTTTTTAATTATGCAATGCTCCCACAATTTTCTAGTGGGTATTCCTTTATATTTTTGTAGATCTTACCAATGAATGCATTGAGGTGTAAATGGATGACTTCATGGTTTATGGAGAAACCTTTGATGAGGCCCTCCATAATCTAGATCGAGTCCTTACCTAATGTGAAGCTCATAATCTATCTTTAAGAAATGAAAAGTGCTTAATGATGATGGACAAGGGCATCATATTGGGACATCATATCTCAATAGTAGGAATAAAAGTATATCCTACAAATATATAATTCATTAATTAGTTAACCTAACCTAAGACTCAAAAGGACATTAGAAGCTTCTTGAGGCATGTCAGTTACTATAAGAGTTTCATTGAAAATTTTAGGAAACTTGTAGCTCCATTATTCATGCTTCTTACCAAAGAAGTCAAGTTCAAATGGACCCCACAATGCCAAGAAACATTTGAAGCTATCAAATAAAAGTTGACCACTACACCTATACTAAGAGGACCCAATTGGAAACTCCCATTTCATATGCTCAAATATCTCCAGCATCACAATTGGTGTAGTTCTTGACCGACAAGATAAGAAAAATGAAAAAACTATGTTATTTACTATATTAGTAAAAATTTATGGGTGTTGAAAAGAACTACACCACAACTAAAAGGCAATTTTTTGCAGTAGTATATGTTGTCAATAGATTCTCACTATATTATAATTTACCTTGTATATATATGTATATACCACTTTGTGATAAAATATTTGATGAGTAAACCAATAGTAAGTGGATGAGTGGTTTTATGGCTTTAATTAATTCAATAATTTAATATTAATATAGTATATAGACTTGGTAGGACAAATGTAGTTGTCAATTTCCTAACTATATTAAATACTATTAGAGAACAAGAACCAATGGATGATTCCTTCCCTGATGAACATTTGTATACAATATTAGCTCATTCTCCATAGTTTGTAGATATTTCTAACTACCTAGTAACTAGGAAGATTCCTTCTCATCTTACTCCCAATTAGAGATGCCATCTAGTTGGACAAAGCTTATCCTTCCAATGGATAAAAGAATTACTATTTAAATGCAAATCTAATAATATTTTGTGAAGATGTGTAAGGTATGATGAATATTATGATATCATTCATGCCTATCATGATGAACCTTCTAGGGGGAATTATTTTATAAAATTAACTATACAAAATATTTTATGAGTAGGATACTATTGGCCTTCACTTCACAAGGATGTGAAAAAGTATGTCTTCCATTGTGATCAATGTCAATGAATGAGAAAACCTATAGCACAAAACAAGATTCCTCTTCAACCCTAAATTGTTCTAGAATCCTTTGAGAAGTAGGGCATTATTTTTATAGGATCGATTAATCCTCCATCACAAGAAAAACATCATATCCTAGTATGCATTAACTACGTGACTAAATAGGCCGAGGTAGTGGATCTCTAATATGCACAAGATGAAAATCTAGTTGATTTTTTATATGAGCATGTAATGTCCCATTTTGAAGACTATGTGAACCCCACACATTTTAATGTTTTATTTTTAGCATTTATGGACAAGGAAGTGGGACGTCCTCTTTTTGCTAGGCTAATAGGTATTTTATGTAATACAAATTAAGTGTTGAGGATTAATGTTGATGTAACCCTCACTTAATGAATAATTAGAATCCTCTTGTGGTGCGACTAGGCATATAGGCTTGGAAAATCACTTTTAGGATTTCATTATGTCATGTTCATATTGTGAATTGTAAGAGAGAGGGTTGAACTCTTCCTCACCTTATTTTGTTTAGGTAATGTACCCTAAGTCTTCATAAATAGCCAATATTATAGACAATGTGATGTATCATTGTTCTTGATTAGAGATTGGGTGGATCTATCTTAGGATTCACAATTGTGTTGCATATTTTGGTGTGTTGGAGTCTGGAAGTGGGTCGTCCATCTTTGGGAGGCCATTTGTGCATGTTTTATGACATGTTTTACCCTCATAAGAGGATCACCAAGCTTTGGAGATTTTTATAACCAGTTTTGAGGGTTGATTTATGTTGTTGGATAGTTATTTGGCCTATTTTCACTTTTTAAAAATTAATAAAAATTTGTATGGCTGGAACATCTATTTTTAAAGGTTTCTAGAGTAATTTTTGAGCAATAATTGCAGATCTGATCTACTTTGCAGAAATATTATTTTTATTTGTTTAAACCCTAGTTTATTGAGTTAGGGTTATTACAGTGGTATCAAATTTGGTTTCCTGCTAGCCTATGAGATCTCTTTATGCAGTCAAATAGGTACTATCTGAGGAGAAATAAATCAAACCCTAACCTCAACCAGTGGAAAGAAATTATAGAACTAGAAGTTGAACAAAGGGATCTAGTGGAGATGGAAGATGATCAAAGGGATCCTACTGAGTAGAAATTTAACACCATGCTTGAGTTACTAACTGGTTTGGTGATCAAGATGGATCAGGGTGGATTTCAGCCACTACCAAACTAGGGAGCAAACCCTAACCCTTAGCTACCACAAAATCAGGGAAATACATCAAATAGAACGGCCAGTCAGGACCAAGAGAGTGAGAGATCTGTGAGATACACTCATTCTCCTTTGCCTAGGCCAAAAAAATCCATATTTTTTCCTAGGAAAGAACATAATGTACGCTAGGAAAATGATGAACTGGATGCCCTATTTGTATAATATTAGTGTAGGTCTGAAGAATTTAGAAATGCAGTCACTTTCCAGAGTTACCTAGAGATAGTGGGGAATAAATCTAGGAGAGACAGCATGTTTGGGGAAAGAAATAAATTGTAGCAAAAATGCAAGTACCAGTGTTCAATGGAGATGATAACATGCCTGCTAGGGTATGTCTATAGAAATTGTAGACTTACTTTACTCTCAACCCTATGGATGAAGAGGATGTAGTACAATTTTCTACCCTACATATTGAGGGGGTTTCATACGATTGGTGGTATCATGGTCTCAACACACAAGGCTATGGAGAGATCACCTCATTTGATGAGTTTAGTTAGAGGGTCCTGGATCATTTTGAGATGAGGGATGAGAAGAAATATTTTAAGGAGCTAGTCATCCTTAAGAAAAAAAATATAGTGGAGGTGTACATTGAGGAGTTCCATAAGATTTCAATCATGGTGTCTAATATTTTAGATAAGAGAGTTACCTTTCTTTTCATTAAGGATTTATTGGATTCTTTGAGAGGCTTAATTAAAAACATTTGAGCCTACTTCATTACAGATTGTAATGAGAAGGTATTTGACCCTTGATTCTACAACATCATCAAGTTTTTGGAGGAGTGTGAGTTTGAGGAACCATCCCTTAAGTCTCATGAGAGCTCAAACATTGGAACATTGACCACGTTGAGTAGTGTGAATAGGTATCTCACAATCAAGGTGTTAGGAGAGGTATTGGAGAATAAGGTGATAGTATTCATAGATGGTGGGGTAACCCATAATTTTGTTGATGAGGATTTTGTAGCCAAGAAAGGGCTAAAACCAAAAAAAAATTCTAGATTTAATGTTGCTACTAAAAATGGGAGCATTGTGCCTTGCAATAGATTTGTGAGCCAAATGAAGGTAAATTTTGAGAATCATTCTATAGTAGATAACTTCTATGTGTTTCCCTTGGGAGGAATTCATCATTTCATACTAGGATTTCAATGGTTGTATTCATTGGGAGACTACACCACAACTAACCAAACATTGTAGCTAAAATTTAAAGCTAAAGGGCATGAGGTATTTTTGCAGAGGATTAAGGAAAATGTGGTCCAAGATGTGACGTCCAAGAGGATGGAGAGGATTCTCAAGAAAGAAGAGATAGTTTGGGCTGTTGGTATATTTATGATAAAATGTACACCTTATTCATCTGATAATCATGTTTCTTATCATCCTAAAATTCAGATTTTGTTGGAAAAACATAGCATTGTTTTTGGGTATATGCCCAAGGGATCGCCACCCCATAGGGGATTTCAACATGTGATTGAGTTGGAACCAGGAACAAAATATGTCATGATAACCCATTATAGGCATCCTAGAATGTAATAGGATGATATAAAGAAGGACATAAAATAGCTACTTGCCATGGGGTACATTCGCACTAGCTCTAGCCCATTTGCATCACCCGTAGTGGTAGTGAAAAAGAAATATGGGGCTATGCAGATGTGTCTTGATTATAGGGTCCTAAACATAAATACAATAAAAAAATAAATACCTTATTACTAGAGTAGATGAGCTCAAATATGAATTACATAAAGCTATGTATTTTTATAATATTGATTTGAGATCATGATATCATCAAATCAAGGTGAAAGATGAGGATATGCATAAAACAGCCTTTGGATGTCATTTTGGCCATTTTGAGTTTTTGGTAATGCCCTTTGGATTGACAAATACCCCTGCAACTTTCCAATCAGCCATGAATCAGATTTTTAGGGAGTATTTGAGGGATTTTGTGTCAGTTTTCTTTGATGATATTCTTTTTTATAGTAGCTCATGGGAAAATTACTTGAAGCATTTGGATTCTATTTTGAGTATTTTGGTACAACAACAATTTTATGCAAAGAAGTCTAAGTGTGAATTTGGCATGTCTGAGATTTTATATTTGGGGCACATAATAAGCAATAAGGGAGTGCATGTAGACTAACACAAGATAGAGGTAATTCAAAATTGGTCTATTCCCACTACCTTAACTAAATTAAGAGGATTTTTGGGACTTTGCAGCTATTATAGGAGATTCATTAGAGGGTTTTCTGTCTTGGCAGCACCTTTGGCTGAATTAAAAAAGAAGGGAGCATTTGTGTGGAGTTATGAAGCCCAAAAGGATTATGATAAATTGAAGGAAGTGATGTCTTCTTACCCTCTACTTGCAATTCCTGATTTTTCTTTGCCATTTACCATTGATTATGATGCTTCAGGTGTTGGAGTAGGGGTTGTCCTAATGCAAAAGGGGCAGCCAATTGACTTTGAGAGCAGGAAACTTAGTCCAATACAGATAACTTTTAGCATATATGAAAAGGAGATGCTTGCCATTATGCACGCTTTGAACAAGTTCAAGAAATACCTTGTTTGTGGTAAATGTGTGGTAAGGACTGATCATAATAGCCTTAAATATTTCCTTGGATAGTGAGATTTAAATGATAGGCAGTATAAATGGGTCACTAAAGTGTAAGCATATGATTTTGAGATTGAGTTTATAAAAGGGAAAAATAATTCAGCTATTGACACACTATCTAGAATACCCACATTTCACTCTATTTCCATTATAACGGCTAATTGGAAGGCTGCAATTATGGCTGAGTATATGGAGAACACTTTTACATCTAAAATTCTTGATGGCCACTTGAAATATGATAGGTACAGCATGAAGGAAGATCTTATTTTTTACAAAAGTAATATTTTTATTGTGCCAGATTCTAAGCTTAAAGAGAAATTGATTGCCACTATGCATGACACACCCATGGTAAGTCATCCGGGGTTTTTTAAGACCTATAGATAGTTGCATGAAAGGTTTTCATGGAAGGGGCTAAAACATGATGTATTGAAGCATGTGATGGTGTGCACTACTTGTCAAGAAAATAAATTTGGAAAGACATTGCCTATTGGTCTTCTTCAATCCTTACCCATTTCCAATCAAAAATGGGAAAGTATATCGATGGACTTCATCACAAGGCTTCCAAAGTGCATGGTAAGGATTTTATATATGTTGTGGTGGATAGGTTAACTAAATTTACACACTTTTATGCTATTTCATATTCATATACAATAATACAAGTTGTTGATTTGTTCTTTACATAAGTGTTTAAACTACATGGCATCAAAGAATATTGTGGGTGACAGGGATAGAAGATTCATGAGTATATTTTGGCAAGAGTTGTTCAAGATTTGTGGTACATTGTTGACTCCAAGTACAAGCTATCACCCCCAAATATATGGTCAAATAGATATTGTGAATAAATGGGTTGAAGGCTACTTGAGAAACTATGTTTCAGGGCAGCAGAATGCATGGATTAAATGGTTGCACTTGGGAGAATTTTGTTATAATTCTTCCTATCATATGTCTATTAAAATGATCCTATTTATGGCTTGATATGGATATGATGCTCCTAACTTCACTGATTTGTTGTTGAGTGACAGTAGGGTGCCAAAAGTTAAGGATTATATGTAGGAAAATTAGGATATTATGAAGACATTGAAGGATAATATTCAGCTTGCACAAAATCAATAGAAAAAGTATGATGATCAGTAGCATATTGAGCATCATTTTGAGGTTGGAGACATGGTTTATTTGAGGTTGCATACCTATAGACATTCCACCATAAAGAGAAGTGAAGCAAAGAATCTCAAGCCACATTTTTATGGCCCTTACAAGGTTATACGTAGGATTGTGGAGGTTGCATATGAGCTTGAGCTACCGAAAAACAGTAAAAAAACATAATGTATTCCATGTTTCATGCCTAAAAAAGTTACTTGGACAGCACATTGTTCCTTCCATTGAGTTGCCCCCATTTTATGATGAGGGAAATTTGATTTTGGAACCTAAAATGATCATGGATACTAGAGAGAGTAAGTTGATAAATAGGGTTATAAAAGAGTACTTGGTGAAATGGAGGAGTTTGCCCATTGAAGATGATACCTGGGAGGGAAAAGAGATTCTTGCACATCCAGCCCTAAATTACTTGAGTACAAGCAATTTGGGAAGGGAGGACTTATAATGGCCCATTTTGAAGACTATGTGGACTGCACACATTGTAATATTTCATTTTTATCATTTGTGGACAAGGAAGTGGGATGTACCCTTTTTTCTAGGCTAATAGGTGTTTTATGTAATAAAAATTAAGTGTTGAGGATTAATGTTGATGTAACCCTCACTTAATTAATAATTGGAAGCCTCTAGTGGGGTGACTAGGTATATAGTCTTGAAAGTCACTTTTAGGGTTTCATTATGTCATTTTCATCTTATGAATTGTAAGAGAGAGGGCTGAACCCTTCCTCACCTTCTGCTACCTAGGTGGTGTGCCCTAAGTCTTCAAAAATAGCTAATATTGTAGACAAGGTGATGTTCCCTTGTTCTTTATTGGATATTGGGTGGATCTATCTCAGGATTTACAATTGTGTTACATATTTTGGTGTTTTGGAGTCTAGGAGTGGTTCATCTAGCTTTGGGAGGCCATTTGTGCATGTTTTGTGACATTTTTTACCTTCATAGAGATATCACCCAGGTTTGGGGATTTTTCTAGCCAATTTTGAGGGTTGGTTTGTGTTTTTAGATAGTTTTTTGGCATTTTTGCACTTTCAAAAAATTAATTAAAAATTTTGTATGGTTGGAACGTCCATTTTGAGGGTTTCTAGAGTAATTTCTAAGTAGAAATTGCATATCTAATCTACTTTGCAAAAGTCTGATTTTTATTTGTTTAAACCCTAGTTTGTTTAGTTAGGGTTATTATAGAGCATATATTTTAGAGCTAATGATAAAGTAGAGGTTACCAGTAGGGAATTAGAGAACATTTTGATAAAAATGGTAGCTTCACATAGAAAATATTGGGTTGATAGGTTATCTAAAGTTGTGTGGGCTTATAATATTACTTGGAAATCCACCACTAGACTCACCCCTTATGAGCTATTTTATAGAACGAAACCCACTTTAGAAGTTGAATTTAAATTACAAACTTTATGTTTTACACTTGATATGGATATTAAGTTGTTGTAGGTACAACAGGAAAGGATCTTGCAGTTGAATGCACTTGATGATATATGAAGGGATTCCCTTCATCAAATAGAGGTTATTCAGCAACAATGGAAAGTATGGCATAAAAAGCACATCAAAACCATGAAGTACAAGTCAATTTTTTGGATGTTCTTGTTTAATTTATTGATCTTGATTTCAAGGGAAATATCTAGACTAGATGGCTCAGACCATATGAGATTGAAAAGGTTTTTGAAAATGGTGTTGTCTTGTTGATACTTATGGATGAATTGAGAAGAAATATGGTTCTAAATAGGCATTAGCTCAAGTTATATCAAAAATTGATGATAAAAAAATATGTTTTTACCTATTTACTCTTATAGTCTGACATGTATGCAGTAGGGGAGACTTCATATTCAACTACGAAGGACAATTGATTGTGTCCTATTATAAAAAAATAAAAAATGGATCCAATGGTAAAAATCCCCTTGGTGGAGCCATTGGGCTAAGATTAGTATGAAAACCAATTTTTAGTGTGAAAATCCCTTAGGACATAACCAGGGTAGAAATGAATTAAAAACCAAAAATGGTGGTTCCTTCTATTTGAAATATATATATGTGTGTGTGTCTGTGTATGCATTTTGGTATATGCCCTTGTATTATTCCAGTTTATTTTAACCCTAATGCTATCTTGACTTAATCATAGGTCCCTATCCTTTCAAAACATTATGACTAATATCTTCTAGTAAGGTATATTTTCTTCTTTTACTTTATTTAATCTCATGATTTTTGCATAGTCATAGCAATATCATAACCTATGGTGCATGAGAGGGAGGTTTCATGGGGAGGCCTAAAGAATTGGAATTGATTTGATCAGCATGAAGATTTTTTTATATCCCTTGATTGGTAATCATACTTAGCTGGTTGGTTATAGAAATTATAAATAGACATAATATTGCTCAATGCTAGACAAGGGTCTTCTAACGTGTAACAGTTAAAAAGCTCACATGGTGGAAATGTGTTCAACATGTTAAGCATATAAGATGTCTATGTGGCAATATTTTATTGGTAGGACAGGGATGGCATCGACATGATTGCATGTAAAATGATGAGATGAGACTGGGTTATCCCCATGCTATAAAAGAGATGCATGGGTCACGTGGGAAATATGCCTTGTAGGATATTTTAAAATTGTTTTCCATGAATATTTTTTATATGCAATTTTTCTAGTTGCCCTAGTAGTCATCCAACATCCAGGTGGTACTCATAGGTTGAATGGAAATTTGCTTCTAGATTCATCCAATTTCAAGTAATGATGGCAAGACAATAGGGGTAGACAAGCTACATTTTTCATGCACAAGAATCATCATCGTCATCCATCGCTAATCTATGTTTTAGCCATTGTTTCATAGCTAGCTTCCATAAACTATAGAAGAGAAAAACATGGGATAGAAGTGCAGATACAAACCAGAAAACACCATAAATCTATTATATAACCAAGAATTCACCCAAATTTTTGAATGCATAGGAGAGTTACAATTTTTCTACTGCCTAAAGGGGTACAATATTTAGCTCACAAAATAATTTACTCAGAACTTGTGTGATGGAGTTTCAAATTTAAAGGGGTTAATATCCCTATGAATCCTACAATGATTAGTAAGGTTACATCATTTTTATTATCTAGTTTGTATTTGTTTTAGACTAGGGAAGGGCTCACTATACAATGCCCAAAATGACTATTGTAAGGGTTTTAAGTAGAAATTTTTACCCAAACCATGGTATGATGTCATGTTGTGTATCAAATACATAACATGATATGTGTAATTCACAACATTGTCTAGCTCCCACCTTGAAATGCTTAATCATCTTTACCATGGTGAGAACAATCCTTAATTGCACATAGATCTATATTTATTAAATGTTTCATTGTACAACATGACCTCATGATTTAGGGATGGTAAATTCTAAATCAAGAACCATACCTTGATACAACTAAAATGCTACCACCATTTCAGGATTGGAAAAAATAGTGAAAAACATTGGAAAAAAAATTTGAAAAAAAAAAGAAGATAAATCAAAAGAAACTAAGAATAGGGTACTATAGGACATCATGGTTGTAGAAAATTTGAAGCAACCTAATTACCCTTAAACACCAATAAAAATAGATATTTTAGAGGCACCTAAACCACCAGAGCCAAAGCAAAATAAGCATGCTAGGAAACAAAACATGTCAAATAGGGTTCTCAAGTGTCTATAAACACAAGGAAGGAAGAAAATGTATCCAAAGAAATTCTCAAGCAATAAAAATAATTAAATATGGAAGGTGAATTAGCATCAATACCAGAGAAACAAGAAGGGGTTGATATTTTAAAACTAGAACCCAAGAATCAAAAAGGTCCCAATACATCAAGACCTAAGCCCAAAAAATAGAAAAGAAAAAGGGAAAAAATATTGAAGTCTAAAAAATAAAAATGAAAGAGAGCAAAGGTATAAAAATCAATATTAATGAAACTAAGATAGAGGAAAGGTATAGTGGAGGAATCATTGCCCAAAAATCCTAAAATAATATCTACTTATTTGACACCTGATGACATGCATAAGCCCTAATAAATAGAGATAGGGGTAGGGGTGCCTGAGTTTCATGGACCTAGAATATCAAAAGATGATATGCCTGACACACCTACAACAATAGACAAGGGAAAATTAATAGGGTAAAAAACACCAGTAACCTCAAACAAAAGGAACCATAAAAAGACAAAAATGATTACTCTTGAGGAACTGCAAGCTCTTAGGGATTGTTATTCACTAACTTGTATATTAAAAGGAGGACCCAAAAATCCAATTCTAAGTTGAATAAATAGTAACCTTTCATTCACACTTTGTGGGCTAAGATAGAAGTCCTTGACAACATAAAGGAACAGTCTCCAACTATACAAGAACATGAAAAATAGAGGTATGAAGAATATGTCCCATAGGATACCATAGCCTTAGAAGAGCAAGAGTATGTATATTTGGAGATAGTCATAAAAGAGCATGAATATGTATCCTTAGACACATTAACTATAGAAGAGAGAGGGGATGCACCACTAGATGCCAAGAAGATATGTCACAAGATATAACATTTCTAGAAGAACTACCATAGTTTGCACCATTCGAGGCTAAACCACCTTCAAACCTAGTACAAATCTCCAAATAGGTGCCTATTTTATAGCCTCCCCTCTTTATTCCAATAACAAGGTAGATTTGTAGGCCAAATGAGTATAATAAGAACTTGGATGACTTAGATCTGGAGGGAGCAAAAATGGTAATATGGGCATTACAAAAAAAGTTGAAAGTGAAAAAAAAATCTTACTACAAAACAAGAATAGATAAAATGAGTAGTTGTAGAACTAGTTGGTGGAAGCCAAAATTAGGTGGAAAATAGTCCAAACTCCTAGCCCTAAAATTGTATCTATGAGAGCAAAAAATCACCTTAGGGGATTCCCTTACAAAACTTGGCAAGAGTAGCAAAGGATGTAGGGTAGCAATTTAGGCAGGGGATGGACCTTATGACTAGATGTTACCAAAAGACTCAATGAGGCATGAGGACATACCTCCAGTTAGGTTGGAGAGAGTGATTAGGCATAAAAATACCTCATTTTTAGGACTTTTTATAACCTTTTTACACCTATAGGATATGTATTACTTTGGTTACTATATTAATGATGTGATTAGATAGTTATATAGGAGGGAGTGATCAGGCATAGCAACTTGTAGAATACAATAGTCCTATACCAACGTCAAACAAGACTAGGACCTATCACTAGAACCTGAGTTGGCCAAAATTTCCATGTGTCTACAGTAGCTAGTTGTAAGTGTTGTTATGACACCTTGAATATGACTTGCCACTATAGTACAAGAATCTACTTGGTTGATATTCAATCAAACACCAATTTGGGTAGAGAACAACTTTTTTTTTATTTTGATCAATTTTTGACCAACTATAAAAGTCATAACATAATATTGTTACCAGTTGGCAGTAATCTGAGAAGAAGATTAAAAACATGAGAATCTAGACATAGAATTTAAGAACTATTTTTAATGTATTTTTTTTATTTTCAAATCATTCCAAATTGGTAGTTGAGGTGCACAAAGGATATTTTCTAAATAAACTACCTAGTGTGACTTTCATTTTGTATTTACCTGTTGATTAGGGAATAAAGCTATTAGGTAAATCGTTTATTGTTATAACCATTCAACTACATAGATATGAGAGGGATTTTTCATCTCCCTTATATATATATATATATATATCATCATCCTAGGACCTAGAGACATAGGAGAAGAATAGTAGTGTTATGTTGCTAATTGTTTGCTATAATTTGTAAAGGCTATTTTTTGGTTATCTATCTACGATTAAGTGAGACATATTCCCTCCATGTCTCTACGAGCAAGGTCCCACTCCTAGAAAGGTGAAAGGTACTTTCATTTATATTTTATTTTATGGCATTACTAGATTAGATTTTATTATCATTTTCCATGCATTCATAGCAGCTAGTTAGTATATTATTTATTTCTAGGAAAAAAAGAAAAGATAATTAGTTACATTAATTTTAGATTTATTTCTTGCAAATTTATTTACTTTTTTTCTACAATTTTTTATTTCTTGCAAAGTGTTTTAGTTAGATTAAGTTTGGGAACCCTTTCAAAACCCCTTGTAAAAGGTTCAAGGACCCTTTCAAAACCCCTTGTAAAAGGTTCAGGGACCCTTTCAAAATTCCTTCATTAATATAATAAAAAAAATCTTAAACCTTTTCATTTTCAACTATAGTTAGAAGTTTAATTTTAATTTCTGAAATATAGTAGTTTAGAACTCCAAAACCTGAACTGAACTAGATAGTTCCTAGCGCATGTTTCCCATAGGACACCACCCCTAGTTTGACAAATTAAAAGTGGACTTAGTAAAGTGTGGTAATAACAACACCCATAAATTATTATTCAAATATATATTCAGTATTTCATATTCCTAAGGACTCTTTGGATCCCTTATGAATTTATTTTTCTATCCCTCTTGGTCATTTTCCATCTTGATACATCGAAAGAGTCCTAATTACCCTGTTTCTCTATCATGAACACCTTGGTTTTCATCATAATTAGACCAAAAAGACCTAATCCTTAGGATAATGATTAAATTATACATCTACCCTCTTTAGATATGATGTCTCTACCACTCTCCTTGGGTCATAGTTATTTCTCTCTATAATTAATATAAAATTAAATTTTTAGATTTCTCCTTCTAAATTACTCAAGTCTTTGTATGACTTGCCAACCCCTAGTGAATTGGGTCTGACATAGTCCCTTTCTTAACTTGACTCATACAATTTTTCATAGATTGAATCAAGAAGGAAGGAATATTCATGAGTCTCTTGTGGTGTAAATGGTTTAGGAACATGAAGTGGAAGCTCCTGAGGATATCCTGGTTCTTGTCCAACATGAAGTACTACATTATCACCAAGGTCACTCTATCCCAAGGCAACTTAATGGAGGCTCTTTTAAACTCATTCTAAAATTTGATAATATCCTCATCTTCACCCAGGAATTATTTTGATTCTCTAGTTGGGGAGTTTTTCTCTCTATTATGCACAATCACGTTTGTGGTCAGACCCATAACTTCAACTATAAGAGGAATGGAAACCTCAAACTCAAGATTCCCCACTCGAATCATCCCATTTCACCATGAGTATACCATATGCTTTACCATATTCTTGTTGTGGCTATTAAAATTCATCAGGCAATGGATGAGGTTTCCTTTTTTATAATTTGTCACATCCTTGAGTACATTGAGTACCTTGAGTACCATGGAGTACTATTATAAATATTTAGTTTAGGGAGTGTGTTTAATATTTATTTAAAGTATGTGTCAAAATTATGAGTGTTTATGTGCCATTTAATGAAATGTGAGTTATATGTGCAAGCGTGAGGTGTAAAGTGTGAGTTTTGAGTGTGCAAGTGAAGAGTCATAAGTGATAGAGGTCAAGTACAGAAGTGAAGAGTCATACTAGATATGTCAAGATGTGAAGTAGGAGGTTGTGTAATCATGAGAAGCTTTTTTATAATGTAAGGCATGTGAAAGGTTGCATCTCCCATGAATTAGAGAGGAGAAATAGTCAAGAAGATTGAAGAGTTTATTATGCAAAGTTATATATTGGATATAAAGATCCATGCTATGTAATCAAATATTTTATGTAATTATTTTTGTATGAATGTAAATATGATTTATAAATGTAATATAAAGTTCTTTTTTTATGAATGTAATAGAGAAGTAGTTTTTGGTGTGCAATATTGTGAGTATTATTGTATGTGATTATTTTATCTTGGAGAAATTTTCCTGTGAGATAGTTAGGTATATTTTCCTATAGTGGTATCAAATCCACCTTGGTGAGAGTGATATTGGCTAAGAGATATTGTAGTGATATATTATTAGATGAATAAATTTGGAGGATGTTTGTACAAAGAAATAAAATTGGTGAAGTATATGTGAGAATTTTTTAGAGTGATTGGAATGGAAGAAGAAGATTGAAGAAGAGAAGTTTGGTAAGAAAAAGAAATATTGGAAGAGAAGATTGGTGAGAAAATATTGAAGAAGAAATATTGGTAAGAAGTATTGGAGAATATTACATTATTTGGTACATGACAATGTATCACCTTAGTACATCATTGTAAATATTAGATTAGGGTTGTGTATTAGATTAGAGTGTGAGTAAATATTTTAAGTAATGTAATAATGTGTAGTTAATGCAAAAGTATAATGTAAATATGAGTGCAAGTGTTGTGAGTGTAAATGTGCACAAGTGTCTTATATGAAAGTGTGCACGTATCCTTAGAATAGAAAAGTGAAGAGTTGTAAAGAAGTATAAAGTCAAGAGTTCTACATATGATAAGTCACATATAATTATATATTTGTGATAAAGCATTGTAATATTCATCGAACATGTATTGCTTTATTTAATAGACCTTTATTCAATAGCATTTTTATAATTTTAAGTGCAATATTGTGAGCTTGTTTATATGATTATTCTATGAGTATTCTTATGAGATATTATATTTTGATATTATATTCTGAGTTATTATTTGATTCATTATATTAGATCCTATGATTATTTTCCTATGAGAATTACATTAGTAATAAAGCTTCAAAATCTAAAAATGGTATCAAATCTACACCAAGATTGCTTGCATAGGATTTGTTAAGTTGTAAAAATTAGTAAGGCTGAAGTCTTTCTACAATTGCAAGAACAGCTAGTGAAGATTAGGACTCAGCTAGAATTGTTTCCACTAGGTTGAAGAAAAACAAATGAAGAATATGATTCATTTTTTGGAAAACCAACTCAAAAAATTGGTCATTCAAGGAATTAGATAACCTTGTTATTGATTTGAATATTGAGGTAGAACCAACTCATGATAAAGTTAATAATTTAGGAAATAGCCATCCTGACATTAATAGAAGGTTTCAAGGATATAAATCCCTTGATATTAATATTTCTCTCAAGGAAAGATAATAGTTTATAGTTTGAATATTTCAAGAAAGAACCAACTCATAAAACATTGATCATTCATAATATGGCCATCCTAATTCATATATTAGATTTACTAGTTAAGAAAGAGGATCATATTGATTCTTAGGAACATCCTAAGAAACTTTTGTAGTGAAAATTGATGTTCATAAGTGAGGATATTCATACAATAGATAAAGAAGACTTTCGTATTCATGTGTTAGAATGTTGAAGGCTTTACTCAAGTAGGGACTGATTTGAATTGTAGTCAAGTATAAGTTTAGGTTTCTAAAATAGACCTTTTAGGTCATTAAGAAATAGACCTTGACAAAATAGATTGATTTACCTATTCCAAGAAACTATTTGGAATAGAAGGCAATCTATAAGATTGAATCTGGTCTTGAAGGAAAATACCTTGATAATAAGCTTGACAATTGGTCCAAGAGAAGAGGCCAATATAGGATTTAGAGAACCAAAGATTTGAGACCCTTCAAAGAAAGAGGTCCATAGTGGAGATAAGTGGCCTTAATAGAAAAGAGGTCATATTTGATTGATAAAGGAAGGATTCATAAGGAGAAAAGACCTATAAGACTTGAATATTCGAGAATAGAAGACAACAAGAGATAAGCGGCCCACTGATAGAGGTCCTATTGCGAATAGAGAAAGAAGACCCACTAATAGAGATCTCATTGAATTCATAGATATATAAGTTGCAAGTAATATTTCCTATTGAAGGTTGAAGAAAGTATATGAGTCTCATTAAAAGAGGTTCATCATAAATATAGAGAAGAGATTGTACTACAAGCCATTTGATAAGAGAAATAGGCTTGAGATAAAGGAAGTGTTTACATAGAAATATAGCAAGCAAAAGGACAAGGCAGGATAGCATTGAAGATAAGCATAGAAATCCTCACAAGAGTAATCTCAATCAAGAAAAAACTACATTTTGGAAGTGAATAGTGTTGGCAATTTTGGGTACTTTGGGTACATTGCCTTTGCTCAAGTGTATAAGTTGTCATTGATGTCAAAATGCATTTTTGTGTTGATATAAAAAAGAGTGTGATGTCAAAAATATCTTGAGAAGCTTCATAATGTTAAAGGGTTTTTATTAAAACCATGGTGACAAGGTTAAAGGTTTTTCTTAAAACCATTTGGACTCATTAAGGGTTTTTATTAAAACCAAGCTTAACTTAATGCAAAGGTTTTTACTTCTTGAAAAACCTTGAAGGTCCATGTTTATTATTAATAATTAAATTAACTCAAACCTTTGACAAGGGTCTAAGTTTAATTTATTATTAATAAAATAATAAAAATTATTATTTTTTTAATTATTATTAAAGGGTCTTTCAACCCTTAAGCGACGGAGAAAAAAAAAATTCTTTCGCCGATGTGTTGCCATCGTTGGAGGAGCGTTGACGTCAAACAGTTAAGGAGAAATGGCTATATAAGTGGGGATGATTTTCTAAAGTGTTGTAACTCCGAGTAATGAAAATCGTAGCTCTGTGATCTTCGAGAAAGCGTTGTATTTCATTGAGAGTTGATTATCGATATTGAGTTGCCCAAGTAATTTCTTGCATTTTCAGTTTGTGCTTTGACATCCGACAGATTGTGCTTCACCTACAATTGTTGGGACTGCACTCGAATTACATTTTTAGTTTGCGCTTTGACATCCGGCAGATTGCTTTCACCTACGATTGTTGGATCTGCACTCGAATTGTGTTTTTCGTTAGCGATGTGTGGATGATTATTTCTGTTGCCCAGTGAGTTACGTTTTGGACAGCGCTCACCAGTTTGCATGTGGCTTGTGGAAGACATTTACGTTTTCTAGATTCTTGGTGTCAAATGAAGATAAAATATAGGGCAACACAGTATTTCTTCATTGGGCACTTGTGACCCAATGACGATGGCGTTTAAGCGAAAGCGCTAGAAGGCAGAGGTGCCGAGTTCGATTCTCTTCGTTGGTAATTTTCTTTTGGTCGCGGTGTGCAAAGGATAGTGGCTGTGAATGTGCTGGAGGTATAAGGTTAAGGTATCATATTTGCTTTGACATTGTTTTATTGATGCTTAATGTTTATGTGGAGTAATAAGGTGTAAAGAGGTTTTAATTTGTATGTATATTATACTTCTGGTGGTTTTTATTAAGTTGGAGAAATAAGGTGTTAATTTGGATCTTTATTATTGTATATTGTTGTATAGTTGCTAACTCTAATTGGTGGCAAATTGAGAGTTAGTGTCAGATTTTGAGTTCTCATTCTTCATCAAAGTAAAGGCATGGGCAACTTCTTCCATGTATATTGTTGATGGTATATTGTCTGAAATTGAGTTTGGAGTGAAAAGGTTGTCTACTAGGTATTTTTGGTGTAAATCCTATTTTTTGGATATTGAATATTGTTTATGCATTAAAATCATTGATGAGTTTTTGGGTGAATGCATAATTCTGGTTGAAGAAGAGGAAGCATTTTTTGCACTAAGATTTTATGTTAGTAAGTCTTGCTACTTGCATTGAGATGATGAAACCCTTAGTTGGCTGGTTTGATATTGATGGTTGAGTTGCTTCCATAGAGGTTGTTTTGATCAAGTTAGTGCTTTACTTGATACATGATATTGGGCTTACTCCATTGAATTGATTTGAGCAAGTTATTCTTTGCATTTGGTGATATTGTGTTGGTGGTTGTTTTGTTCAAATATCCTTGGAGGGAAAAGGATTTCTACTTGTTTCCTTTTCTTGTGATGAGTGGTTGAATGCTTCAAGGTTGATGTTGAGTTGAATGGTGTTGGTTGACTAAACCTTGTTTGATGAGCATTGTTGTTGAAACCCTAATTGTTGGTAAAAATAATATGAGTATCATTGTTATATGAGATATTGCATGGTTGGCAATTGTTGGGTTGTGTTTCATATTCTTGAGAAAAGCATACTACATCTATCTTATTCTTTTGAGATTGAGATTGAGTTGAGATTGATATTGGGAGTTAAGTATAGAACATATTGGGTCTCTAACAATTCTCTTTATGTTTCTATGAGACTTGAGATTGAGATTGGGAGTTAAGTATAGAACATATTGAGTCTCTAACAATTCTCTTTATGCTTCTATGAGGTTTATGAATCACATTGGGTATCTAACAATTCTCTTTGTGGGTTCATGCTAAGCAAGTTTTTCTTGGTGAGCTTGCTGAGGTTTTGGACAGGTTTCGGTGGGGACTTGTGAGCAGGTTTTGGACGAGGTTCGGTGGGGACTTGTGAGCAGATTTGGACGAGGTCCTAGCGAGAGGACTTGTGAGCTGAGTTTTTGATAGTTCTATCAGAGAACTTGAGGACAGAGGTGCATTGGTTCTTTGAGAAGAACCTAAGGACAGATTTGGCAAGTCTTTGAAAGGCTTGTGTGTAGAGGATTGATTTGTTCAATATTTGGACAGATCTGATAGACAGAGGAAGACTTGTACTAGACCGACTGACTGTGTTTGGTACAGGTTGCTGATCTGTTATGGACGTGATCGTAGAAGGCAGAGGTCTCTTAGGATAAGCATTGAGGATAGGAGGTCTTCGGTGGAAATGATTTCCATGTGCTGGCAAGAGGTAGAGGCAGTTGATCTTCTGAGGGATCATTTCCAGAGTAGGGGGGGAGGTATCTCCTTTGAGCAAAGGCTCATAAATTCATATTGGGGGAAGGTATCTCCTTTGAGCAGAGGCTCATAAATTCAGATTGGGGGAAGGTATCTCCTTTGAGCAGAGGCTCATAAATTTAGATTGGGGGAAGGTATCTCCTTTGGTCCAAGGCTCATAAACATTGTAATTGGGAAGGTTTCCCAAAGAACTTTGAGATAAATTTTAGAGAAAATTTTTGTGGACGTAGCCCAGGCATTCTGGATGAACCACGTTAAAATTGGTGTCACTTTGTGGATGATATTGTGCATTGTTTTGATATTGCTTTGGGTATATTGCTTTACTATTTTGAAGTATAAAGGAAAAAGTAAAAAGAGGTCTTATACTGTTCACCCCCCTCTCAATATAAGCTTGTTTTCTTCAATTGGTATCAGAGCAGGTGCCTTCAAAAAGTTTAACAGCTTGAAGGAAAAGCTAGTAAAGAATACAATGGATCATTCAAGTGGAAATGCAGCACCTATTCTTGATGGGTCATATTTTGGTCTTTGGAGTGCAAGGATGAAGGTTCATCTAATGGCACTTGGGAATGAGGTTTGGGAAGTGATTTAAGATGAGTACACTATTCCTGAACATGGTCCTAATACTAAAGAAGAAAGGCTCCTACATCACAACAATTCAAAAGCAATGAATGCAATCCTGAAAGGCTTACAGAAAGCGAATCTCACCAAAGTGATTCACTACAAGACAGACTAGTGAAATGTGGAATCGGTTGAAGGTGGTTCATACTGGTGATACAAATGTCAGAAAGGCCAATTTGAGACACTTCAAAGGTATGTTTGAACAACTCAAGATGAATGATGATGAAAATATTAGTGACTACATGCTTCGTATGGATGAGGTTGTTAACTCCATGAAAGACTTAGGTCTTGAGCTTGCTGAAAATGATGTTTGTGATAAGATTTTAAGATCTCTTCCTAATAGATTTAGTGAAAATATTTATGCAATTGAGGAAGCTAAAGATTTGGATAAGTTGAAAAAGGATGAGCTCCATAGTATACTTGCAGCATTTGAGTTGAGAACTCAAGTGAAGGTTGATGTCAAGAAAGAGGCGACTTTCAAGGCTACCAAGAATTCCAAAGGTAAACAACTTCAAGATAGTGATGAGTCTTCTAGTGATGAAGAGGCATATTACAACAAGAAAGGCAAGTTCTCTAGAAAGCACAAAAATATGAAAAATATAAGATGTTTCAATTGTGGAAAGTTTGGTCATTATGCTACTGTGCTATCTTGTTGCCAAGGATGAAAGTGATGAAGATAAACAGGACTGTAAGAGCAAGGATTCTGAAAAGCACAAGCATCACAGGAAAAACAAAGATGAGCACAACAATCAAGGAAAGAGGTACTCTCACAAACACAAGAAGAGCTTCTACCTAGACAAGGCAAGTAAGTGTTCTAGTAGTGATAGTGAAAGTTCTTCAAGTGATAATGAAAATGAGATGTTGTTCATATCAAAAAAAGAGGAAGAACCAAAACATAGATTCATTATCATGAAATGTCTTAGATGTGGAAACTTTGGTCACCTTGAGGATGATTGCACAAATAATGATTTGGTTTCTAGTATGTATGAGGATGCTTCAGAAAACTATAAGGAAGATGCATGTATGGTTTTTGAAAATGGTAGCACCTCTAGTAATAATAAATCTGAAAAAGGCTTTGATGATTCAAAAGGCAAACATATAGAGGAAGGAGAAGTAGATCTTAAAGGTGAACTTATTAGTGCTCTTAGTGCTTTGAAAAAGGAAAGAAAGAAGAATGCTAGACTCAAGGATAAGTTAGATGAATGTTGTATGGAGAGAGATGATCTTACAGAAAGTCTTGACTTCTCTATAGCTAAGACACAAGAACTCAAGGATGAGTTAGAATCTAAGGTTCTTGAGTATAGTGAGTTAGAACAGAAAATGGCTTCTTTGAAAGAGGAAACTAAAGAGTATAAGGATAAGCTTCACGAGTTTCAAGATAGCTCCAAAAAGGTTAAGTCACTCATCAAATGTCAAAGAAAGACAACGAGATAAAATAGGCCTTGGTTTTGTTAAGCCTCACAAGGAACAAGTTGGAGAGTCTAGTAAGAGACTCCAAAAGGAAGAGAGTTCGAATGAGGAAAGTATTTCAGATCATGAGTCCTTGAATGATAGATGCACAGAAACAGAAAATAGGAAACAGAAAAAAGGGAGAAAGTTTACAGGACCTAAAAAGCCATTTATAGGAAATTTTAATGCCAGATGTTTTGCTTGTCACAGGTTTGGTCACATGGATTCACATTGCATGACTCAAGTAAGGAAGGTAAATGACAGTTTCAGAGGTGGTAATTTCTTTCAAGGGTATTGCTACTCTTGTAAACATTTTGGGCACAAGGCAGTTTATTGCAAGGCAAATATCAGGAACAGGTTTGATCAGAACAGGTTTGGTCAGAACAGGTTTAGTCAGAACAGGTGGATTCAAAGAATAGGTATGCCTAAAAGAAATAACATTGTTACTTGTTATAAGTGCAACAATAAAGGTCACACAGCTAGACAAGTGTAGAGCTGAACTTCCAAGGTACAAGAACAGGAACAATGGTATGAATGGGTCCAAGGATCAAGGCATGGATAAGAATAGGAATGATAACAGGGACAGAAATAGTGACAGGAACAGGAACAGGAATATGGACAAAGAGTTCAAGAGAAGGCCCAGCAAGGAAGTTATAGACGCTGATGATGATCAGTGCCTAATGGGAGTTTTACTCCCACCCTAGAATTAATCACCTCATCAGGAGGTGGGGGAGGGACTAAGCTAAGAGGCTCCTTCTTAGTCCCGAGCCCCAAAGGTGGCCCTTTTCCATTGATGACAAAGGGGGAGATATATGAGTAAGGGGGAGAGCTTCAAAGTGAAGAGGAAAGCTTCAAGTCAGGGGGAGCAAAACTTTAAAGGAAGATTCTTACTTGTGAGCACAGTTGGTCAGTTGTTAGCACAGTCGGTTTCAGTTTTGGCTCTTGAGAAGTGTTTTCGGTAAAGGTTTGCCATCAATGACAAAGGGGGAGATTGTTGGCAATTTTGGGTACTTTGGGTACATTGCCTTTGCTCAAGTGTATAAGTTGTCATTGATGTCAAAAGGCATTTTTGTGTTGATATCAAAAAGAGTGTGATGTCAAAAATATCTTGAGAAGCTTCATAATGTTAAAGGGTTTTTATTAAAACCATGGTGACAAGGTTAAAGGTTTTTCTTAAAACCATTTGGACTCATTAAGGGTTTTTATTAAAACCAAGCTTAACTTAATGCAAAGGTTTTTACTTCTTGAAAAACCTTGAAGGTCCATGTTTATTATTAATAATTAAATTAACTCAAACCTTTGACAAGGGTCTAAGTTTAATTTTTTATTAATAAAATAATAATAATTTTTTTTTTTAATTATTATTAAAGGGTATTTCAACCCTTAACCGATGGAGAAAAAAAAAATTCTTTCGCCGATGTGTTGCCATCGTTGGAGGAGCGCCGACGTCAAACAGTTAAGGAGAAATGGCTATATAAGTGGGGATGATTTTCTAAAGTGTTGTAACTCCGAGTAATGAAAATCGTAGCTCTGTGATCTTCGAGAAAGCATTGTATTTCATTGAGAGTTGATTATCGATATTGAGTTGCCCAAATAATTTCTTGCATTTTTAGTTCACGCTTTGACATCCGACAGATTGCGCTTCACCTACAATTGTTGGGACTACACTCGAATTACGTTTTCAGTTTGCACTTTGACATCCGGCAGATTGCTTTCACCTACGATTGTTGGATCTGCACTCGAATTATGTTTTTTGTTAGCGATGTGTGGATTATTATTTATGTTGCCCAGTGAGTTACGTTTTGGACAGCGCTCACTAGTTTGCATGTGGCTTGTGGAAGACATTTATGTTTTCCAAATTCTTGGCGTCAAAGGAAGATAAAATATAGGGCAACACTATATTTCTTCATTGGGCACTTGTGACCCAACGGCGGTGGCGTTTAAGCGAAAGCGCTAGAAGGCAGAGGTGCCAAGTTTGATTCTCTTCGTTGGTAATTTTCTTTTGGTCGTGGTGTGCAAAGGATAGTGGCTGTGAATGCGTTGGAGGTATAAGGTTAAGGTATCATATTTGCTTTGACATTGTTTTATTGATGCTTAATGTTTATGTGGAGTAATAAGGTGTAAAGAGGTTTTACTTTGTATGTATATTATACTTCTGGTGGTTTTTATTAAGTTGGAGAAATAAGGTGTTAATTTGGATCTTTATTATTGTATATTGTTGTATAGTTTCTAACTCTAATTGGTGGCAAATTGAGAGTTAGTGTCAGATTTTGAGTTCTCCTTCTTCATCAAAGTAAAGGTATGGGCAACTTCTTCCATGTATATTGTTGATGGTATATTGTCTGAAATTGAGTTTGGAGTGAAAAGGTTGTCTACTAGGTATTTTTGGTGTAAATCCTATTTTCTGGATATTGAATATTGTTTATGCATTAAAATCATTGATGATTTTTTGGGTGAATGCATAATTATGGTTGAGGAAGAGAAAGCATTTTTTGCACTAAGGTTTTATGTTAGTAAGTCTTGCTACTTGCATTGAGATGATGAAACCCTTAGTTGGTTGGTTTGATATTGATGGTTGATTTGCTTCCATAGAGGTTGTTTTGATCAATTTAGTGCTTTACTTGATACATGATATTGGGCTTACTCCATTGAGTTGATTTGAGCAAGTTATTCTTTGCATTTGGTGATATTGTGTTGATGGCTATTTTGTTCAAATATCCTTGGAGGGAAAAGGATTTCTACTTGTTTCCTTTTCTTGTGATGAGTGGTTGAATGCTTCAAGGTTGATGTTGAGTTGAATGGTGTTGGTTTACTAAACCTTGTTTGATGAGCATTGTTGTTGAAACCCTAATTTTTGGTAAAAAGAATATGAGTATCATTGTTATATGAGATATTGCATGGTTGGCAATTGTTGGGTTGTGTTTCATATTCTTGAGAAAAGCATACTACATCTATCTTATTCTTTTGAGATTGAGATTGAGTTGAGATTGATTTTGGGAGTTAAGTATAGAACATATTGGGTCTCTAACAATTCTCTTTATGTTTCTATGAGACTTGAGATTGAGATTGGGAGTTAAGTATAGAACATATTGAGTCTCTAACAATTCTCTTTATGCTTCTATGAGGTTTATGAATCACATTGGGTCTCTAAAAATTCTCTTTGTGGGTTCATGCTAAGCAAGTTTTTCTTGGTGAGCTTGATGATGTTTTGGACAGGTTTCGGTGGGGACTTGTGAGCAAGTTTTGGACAGGTTCCGGTGGGGACTTGTGAGCAGATTTGGATAGGTCCTAGCAGAGGACTTGTGAGCTGAGTTTTTGATAGTTCTATCAGAGAACTTGAGGACAGAGGTGCATTGGTTCTTTGAGAAGAACCTAAGGACAGATTTGGCAAGTCTTTGAGAAGGCTTGTGTGCGAGAGGATTGATTTGTTCAAGAGTTGGACAGATCTGACAGACATAGGAAGACTTGTACTAGACCGATCGACTATGTTTGGTACAGAGTTCGTTGAGTCTCTGTGGACGTGATCATAGAAGGTAGAGGTCTCTTAGGCTAAGCATTGAGGACAGGAGGTCTTCGGTGGAAAGGAGTTCCACGTGCTTGGCAAGAGGTAGAGGCGATTGATCTTCTGAGGGATCATTTCCAGAGCAGAGGGGAAGGTATCTCCTTTGAGCAGAGGCTCATAAATTCATATTGGGGGAAGGTATCTCCTTTGAGCAGAGGCTCATAAATTCAGATTGGGGGAAGGTATCTCCTTTGAGCAGAGGCTCATAAATTTAGATTGGGGGAAGGTATCTCCTTTGGGCCAAGGCTCATAAACATTGTAATTTGGAAGGTTTCCCAAAGAACTTTGAGATAAATTTTAGAGAAAATTTTTGTGGACGTAGCCCAGGCATTCTGGATGAACCACGTTAAAATTGGTGTCACTTTGTGGATGATATTGTGCATTGTTTTGATATTGCTTTGGGTATATTGCTTTACTATTTTGAAGTATAAAGGAAAAAGTAAAAAGAGGTCTTATACTATTCACCCCCTCCTCTCAGTATAAGCTTGTGTTCTTTAAATAGCTTATGAATAGAGGGTAAGATAAATATTAAGGCAACAAGATAAAATTTAAAGATAGTAAGCTTAAGTTTAGCAGTAAATAAATTCAAAGGCAGCAATATTAGATTTGAAGCTAGTAATCTAAGGTATAAAGGCATCAAAGTCTTAGAAGAAACATTTATCTTTCAAGAAAGAAACTATTGGCAGAGTTGTAACCATTACAAGAGGATGCCAAGTATTCAAGGTTCATTTCAAGGTATTTTTTAGCTTCTTAAAGTTGTTTGGACATTAAATATTGGAACTTACACAAATATAATAGTTGAAAGAGTATTTTGAAGAGACCTAAACCTGCACAATAATTAAGATATGAAGGAACGTAAGCATTGAATATAGAGTCAAACAAAGAGTAAAATTATATAACAAAATTTAACATAGTGTAAAAAGGAGCATCTAATGTATAGCACACTCATCCCTAGAATATAGAGCCAAGTCATAAAGCAAAAGGTGAATAGAAGTAAAATTTCAAAGTAGATATGAGTGTAGGACAAAATCCAAGTTTCAAGGAACTGAAACCAAGAGTCAAACACCAAAGAGGAATCGAGCACCAAGGTAAAACCAAGAGCAAAGGAAGAATCGATCCAAGGAAGAGCCAAGAATTGAGGAGGAATTGAAAGCCAAACTAGAATAGATATCCAAAGTAAGGAATCGAAGTGATGCAATATTTGCATGAAAGCAAAATTGATTCAAGGACGTTGAAAGTGAAACAATGCAAATATTAACACTAGGTATTAGATTGGATGCAATTACAACATGGAAGACATAAATAAAACTTGAAATGCATAGGTCTAAGTGCCAAATTAAAGCACCAATGGATTTCTCACAAAATAAGGTGTAGCATCAAAATGTAATGTCTCCTATGCAAGTAAAATCAAGTGCAAAGTCAGGGAATTAAAATATTTGGACAATGCCTAAGGATAACACTTCCCAAAATGATATTTAATGGAGATTGCATGGTAATTGAAATCAAATTCAAGTTAGGTAGCAAAATTCTGAAGGCATAGAAGATGTCACTCAAACAACACTACAATGAATCACCAACGAATTTCAAGGAAGGTATTAGATTTTTATCTTAAGGTTTTTAATTAAATTGGAGTGATAAGGTTCTTTTTAATTTTTATAAGGTTTTAAGTTATTTTGGAGGGATAAGTTAATTAATTGAAAATTTTAGGATATTATTTATTTTTAGATTTTGTGGAGTGATAAGTAGAGATAAATATTATTTAGTATAAAGTTTTTTGAAGTGATTTAATTTTTGAAAGGTTTTATTTTAATATTTCTTGAAATTCAAGGTTTATAGAATATTTGAAAATTATTTAATCTTGGAGAGATAAGGAAGTCTACTTCAAATTTAGAATACTAAATTTACAAAATTCTTACTTTATTAGTTTCTAAATAATTAGAGAGACAAAGAATTTAACTTCTTAGGTATTGAAATTTAGAAACTTTGAAGATATTTTTAAATCTAGGGGGACACAAGGTAGTCTACATCAAAGGAAATATATTCTTGACATATTTTTGCATATCATGGAAGAAATTGTTAAGAATACATTTAATAAGGATAGTGAATAAATGTTACATGCACTCAAGTATTATTCTCAAAATTTAATAAATGAATTTGATGGAGAGAAACAAATGTCTAATGATTTAAAAGAAAAATTATATTTGTTTCTCAAAGAAGCAAAAGAAAAGATTTTTACAACATTTATAAACTATCTCCGTGGAAAAATTTTCAAGACATGGTAGGATTCTCAAAATACCATTATATTCTCTTCAGAAGAGTGTTTAATGATGTATATTTTATTAATTAGTTTTGAGATTTTCCAAGGGAAGAGACAAGCTAAAAGAAATTATACAAAGTTGTATTATTGTGATGATTTACTAACTCAATTCTTAGAAGGTATATCATCAGATATATCACAAATAAAATTGCAAAAAAAAGAAAAGAAGAAAGAGGAAGAGAAGGAATCACATCAAGGACAATAGGAAACCTAAATCCAAAGACAAGGTCAAGCAAGGAGAAGAAGAAGATCAAAAAATTTAGAAGGCAAAAAGAGAACAAAAAAAGCATAGATCCCAAGATCACATGAAGATGAAGACCTCAATAAACAAATAATATAATACAATGGGGTTTTGGATAATATTATATTATTTTGTACATGACAATGTACCACGTTGGTACGTTATTGTAAATATTAGATTAGGGTTGTGTCTTAGATTAGAGTGTGAGTAAATTTTTTATGTAATGTAATATTGTGCAGGAAATGCACAAGTTTCATGTAAATATGAGTGCAAGTGTTATGAGTGTAAATGTGCACAATTGTCTTATATGTAAGTGTGCACGTGTGTCCTTATAATAGGAAAGTGAAGAGTTCTAGAGAAGTGTCAAGGTCAAGAGTGCAACATATGAGAAGTCACATACAATTATATATTTGTGACAAAGCATTGTAATATTCATCGAACATGCATAGCTTTATGCTTGTATTAGTAGACCTTTATTCAATAGCATTTTCAGTATTTTATGTGCAATATTGTGAGATTGTTTATATGATTATTCTATGAGTATTCTTATGAGATATTCTATTTTGAGTTATTATTTTATTCATTTTATTATATCATATGATTATTTTCATGTGAGACTTACATTAGTATTAAAGCTTCAAAAGCTAACAAAAAGAAGAAAATAGTTGCTAAAAGGAGATGATATTGAATATAAGAATATTTATGGAAGAAATTAGACTATGAATATTGGAAGAATAATTAAGAATATTGGAGCATGAGTCTGCTAAAGAAAATATAAGAGGAGAAGAATACCTTATAGAATGAGTTGAGAGATGATTTGTTGGAGAGAGTTGGTGAACATGGAGGAAGTTATTTTCATGTCTATAGAGAAGAGATGACTAAAGAGTGCTAGAAATTGAAGAATGGAGAATGAGAAGAGTGTGTTGGAGGAGTTTTTATGCCTATTTTAAAATTTTAGAATGAAAAAGGTGAATATTTTCTAATATTGATTGTTGGAAGATATGGTTGGAAGCCTAGAGTGAGAAGAACTTTAGACAAAGTGAGTCTTGTGAGGATATGTTTAAGCATATGAGAACAATAATTTATGTAAAGAATAATATGAAGTGTTGAAATGAATTTTAGTGATGAATGTGTTGAGAAGCAACACACCCCCACTGAAAAAATGAAATTCCATCCTTTGAAAATATTTAGCTTTCATTTTGCAGTAAGGACCCTCTTGATGTTTTCCTGGTTTTAATTCCAAATTTTGCTTGCCTCCTTCTTTTTCAAGTTTTGCATATACCAAAGTATCTAAGTAGTCTTGCATGTGACTTTAATTTCAATTTAGAATTCACTTCTTTAATGTTAGAATCATTCTGAGTAAAAATATCTTTCACAGATATGTAAAATGCAGAATACAGTTGAATAAATTCATTGGAGTCAACCTACAATTTATGGAAAATTTGCTAAGTAATGAAAACGTCGCGATTTCATGACATTTTTGTTTTTGGAAACGTCACGATTTCGTGACATTTTCATTTTTGGAAACATCACGATATCGCGACATTTTCATTTTTGGAAACATCACGATATCGCGACATTTTCATTTTTGGAAATGTCGCGATATCACGACATTTTTGTTTTTAGAAACATCGCGATATCGCGACATATTTTGGTTGAAAGCAAGGCTTGTAGAAAACGTCACGATATCGCGACATATTTGGACTAAAAGAACCAAGTGATGAGAACATTGCGATATCACGATAGGTTTGAACCAAAAGGAAAGCTTGTAGAAAATGTCGCGATATCGCGACGTGTTTTCAAAAAAAAGTGCAAGTCTTGGAAGTGTCGCGATATCGCGACAGGTTTTGGAAGAAAAGTGCAAGTCTTGGAAGTGTCACGATTTCACGACGGGTTTTGAGTCAGAATCCCAAGGCATTGAAGGTGTCACAAAATCGCGACGTCATGAAATCATGACACAAAACCTGAAAGGGGCCTAAGGCATTGAAGGTGTCGCGAAATCGTGACACAAAACTTGAAAGAAGCCCAAGGCAGAGAAGGTGTCGCGAAATCGCGACACAAAAATTGAAAGGGGCCTAAGGCATTGAAGGTGTCGCGAAATTGCGACGTCATAAAATCGTGACACAAAACTTGAAAGGGGCCTAAGGCATTGAAGGTGTCACGAAATCGCGACGTCGCGAAATCGCGACACAAAACTTGAAAGGGGCCTAAGGCATTGAAGGTGTCATGAAATCGCGACGTCGCAAAATCGTGACACAAAACTTGAAAGGGGCCTAAGGCATTGAGGTGTCACGAAATCACATGGAAGAAAAAAAATGCCAAGGCATGGAGACCGTCACGATTTCGCGACATGTCACGAAATCATGACATGTCACGGTTTCGCGACGGAGAAAGAGAAAGCAAAAGCGTCAAATGCAAAGCAAAGAGGACATCGCGAAAAATAAAACTGGCATATAAAGAACATTAGGATTTTAATTTAATAGTATTAAAATACTAATCCTTGTTTGTCTTTTGCAGAAAGCGAGCTGGCAGTTGCATACTAGCGAAAGTAATGGCGAAAAAAGACAAAATAAGCACGGATCAAGTAAAGGCCGTCAAATGGAAATGTGAGATGCTGAGAATTTCTGGTTCATCCAGATTTTACAGATCTGGCCGCAAAGAGACTTTACGATGACTAAGCAGCTGCTTCATTTAATGGAATATGTTGGCAATTGATCGAAAAATGAAAATATCTACACATAGTTACCGAAATTTTCCGATGGACGCATTTAATAGGAGAATTTATGGTGAAAGTAATGGCGTGCGGAGAATTTCAACTCAGAAGCGGCTCTATGAAGATAGAATGTCAGAGAAATCAGTGACTCATCCGAATTTCTCTGAGGAATTAATGAGACCCTCTTGGATGATGCACTAGAAATATGAAGATACCTTCACATGCAGTGCCCATTTATGGAATATATCGGTGACCGACCAGAAAACAAATATATTTACTTGCAGTTACAGATGGATGAGAATAATATCAGATCATGCCTTCTCCATTTATGGCAAGTAACTGCACTAGGATTTACAGAGTGGTTAGGGTTTTATTCAAAACTCTATTTTTAAAGGGCCTTATATTATAAAACCTTGGTAGTAAGGTTTACAGGATAAGATTTAGAGTTTGAGAAGAAGATATTTTTGAAAATATCAGGGTCTGTCTTGAGTCTATAAATACTTCTTCGGAATGTAAATTTCGGAGGTGAAAACTTAGAAATACAAGCTATTGGAGCAATTTCCTACAAATATTATTTGAATGCTTTGTTCTGGACTTAGAGTTGGTGTGACTTTTGTTTTCTGTGATAGCGTGGCCAGGAGCCTAATCTCTTTCATATTGTGGTAAGTTCATCTTCTTTTGTTTCCGTTTCATTAAGGTTTATTTAATTTATGTTGTAGATCTGTGTTACCAGGATTGGATATGCTACTAGGCTTCATTTTCTTTATTGTATGTTAGGGAAAATTACAGATTTAAGGTTCAGGCATGTTCTAATTGCTCTGTCCTCACTGTGCGAGCTAGGATGCTAGTGAAAGATACCAATTTTAACCGACTTCCCTTCTGTTTGTGATTTTCTTTCAGATTTGTTGTTGTCTTTGTCTTAGCTCTTAGTGGAAGGTGATCTTAGAAAGCTGGACACTTTCCTCTTTGATTTGTTCTATTGTGAAGCTAACCGATATAACTAAAATTGGTAGTTTTGGTTTTGCAGCTAAGTTGGATAAATTTCTCTTTCTGCCCTACCCTACTCTCTTTGTTCCACCGATTGAATGATCCATTTTTATTTTCTTTTACATTTGTCTTTTATTTAAATCTGCTAACACATAAAGAGCTAGATCAAATAACTGATTGTAAATTTGAGTGTCCACAAATATAACCAATTTCAAGAGCATTACTGAACTAAGTCTAGGACCCGTTGTAAGGTAACATACAGTCCACTTGAAACTATTCCAGAAGTGGAAAAGAGTGAATAGACATTGGACCCAACTCTGTAACTCACACCTTGGATATCCAGCAAGATCCTAAAGTGAGTGGTATTTATCCCGTATAAGTGTTATCGGTATTTTATGCTCATTCTTCACAGGGTGTGTATAAAAGTCTTACCAACATTTAAAATTGGCGCTAGAAGGAGGGCCGAACTTACGTTCTTAGTGCGCTTGAGTTGAGAAGTATGATTGTATGTGGTATTTAACAAATATTGTGTTTTATCCAGAGTCTGGTAGCCTTTTTCCCTCCTCCTCAGCCTTTTAAAAACTTGTTTGCTTGAGTTTTGCCTAAACAGCGGAACTCAACACCAACATTTAAAATTGGCGCTAGGAGGGCCCTGAACTCTGTTCAGTATTGTAAGTTGTTTGTGCAGAGTCTGGTGTTTTATCTTTTGAATCATTTTTCCCTCCTCCTTAGCCTTTTAAAAACTTGTTTGTTTGAGTTTTGCCTAAACAGCGGAACTCAACACCAACATTTAAAATTGACGCTAGAAGGAGGGCCTGAAGTTCAGTAGTTTGTTAAGGATTGTAAGATTATAAGTTGTTTGTAAAAAGCTGGATTTCACTTATAGAGTAACAAGGTCCCATTCCAGAGCTGGAGAGCTCCTTGTGCCTGAGTTAGAAACTCCAAGAAGAAGCAGCCTCAGAAGGGCCAAGTCCTTGTCTGGAATAGTTTTGTCACCACTTGTAGTTACTCCAACTACAACTGAAAGTATCATTGTCAATCAAGTAGTAATGGCCAACTGGTTGGGTTCCACTGCATTAAATATCTCGGGTGCAGCCCATGACCTGCCCAAAAATCCTGAGATATATCTTCCTAGATACAAGCATGATGGAACTAGGACAGCAGAAGAACATCTAGTAGCATTCAAGAATGCTCTAAAATTGTTAAATGTACAGCATGAAGATGTGGCTTGCAGATTGTTCCTGTTCACTCTCCAGGAGGGAGCTTACGACTGGTTTCTAAATCTCACTAATGATTCTATTACCAGTTGGAATGACTTGGAAAAGGTTTTTGTATCGCAGTTTGGTGAAGTAATAGATCCTAGTGTATTATATCAGCAGTTTTCTGGTATTAAAAGAGAAATAAATGAATCATCAGATCTTACAATGTCAGATTTTAGAAGGCTTATGGTATACTGATTGGTTATTATGTGCCAAATGCAAACCTGGCATTAGATATTTTTAGGAATTATCTAGATCCAATGACTTCTATTTTCTTGAAAAGAGATGCCTTTATTACCAATCTAACGGAGGCTTACAAAGAAGCTTTAGTTCTGGAAAGGCAATTGGGGCCTCAACCTTTAAATGCTCATCAAATTCCTTTGGTCACACAAGGTACCCCTGTCTTCAATCCCATACCGCATCAGATGATGCTGCCAGTACATCAAACTCCACCATCAGGAAATCCATTGGTTGTAACACCTGCTGAAAATGTACAGAGTCCGGAGAAAGAATCTGATAACACAAGAGTTGAAGAAGTTTCAAGGGTAGTCCAAAAGTTGGAAAATGACTTTTTGACTTTCAAAAGGCAAGTGTCCACCGACGAAAACCCAAACAGATTTCCTTATCAACAAAACAGATTCACTCGGCCCCCATACGAACCCAATAAGGATTATAAAGGTAAAAGTCATGATGTAAATATTTGTGATTTGGCTTTGCCTAACTGGTGCAGGATACATGCTACTTCTCAAGCACGGGGAATTGGATTGTCTAGAATTTTGTAATGCCTTTGAAGCTTTATCTGGTGAGTTGATTTCTCCTGAACATCAAAGAACTGTAGATGCTCCAAGTTCATCTAAACATAGTGCAGCTATGGTGTTAGATTATTTCACTTTCCCAGAAGAATCAGAGAATGTTGTGGATCTACCCATGGACGAAGTGCAAGCCTTTCAACAGTATAGGAGGGACAACTACAACCTCAAAAATATAAATCCAGAGCCCAACACTACATCTACCCCTCCGGACAACTCCCACAGTGTTCCTCCAGATCCATCTTCAAGCAATAACCCATCTCCACCCAAGGGAGGAAATCCGAGAGGACCAGATGCATTTGTCCCTCCACTCAATAAGGGATATAATATAGTGGAGGACATGAAGAAGATCAAAGCCAAAATCACTCTTCATGAGTTGGCCCAAATTTTAGAACAGAGGGATAACCTGATCAAAACATATTCTGAACCTACTACCAAACCTTTGGAAAAGGGAAAGAAGATGGCAAATGCAAATGTGGCCATGTATAAAGAGAAGACTGAAGTTCCGCCTTTTCTACTGACTGTCCGAATATTTGGGAAAAATTTACACAACTGTCTGGTAGATTCAGGTGCTTCAGCTAATGTTATGCCTTTGGCCATTTGTCAACAGTTGGGTTTGACCCCCATGAACTCCGAGATGAGAGTCATCCAATTGGATAAGTTTGAGGTTAAAGTGGTAGGTGAACTTTAGAATATACACATCCAGCTAGCATCTGAGCCGAGAGCGCAACACAGAATTGATATTCAGGTGGTGGATATTCCTGTAGGATATGGAATGCTTCTGAGCAAGGATTGGTCAAAATCCTTGAATGGGTACTTGGCTACTGATTTTTCGCATATGTGGTTACCCTGGAATGGTTTTGCAAATCAATTAAAAATCAACAGAGAACCAAGATATAAACTCATGATCACAGAATATAATGCCAAAAATGAGACTGTTAATCTTACTAAGGGCTGTTATATCGGGGTTTATAATTTGACAACTACTCAAAAGGAGAAACCGGTTAAAGCTCACCTTGATCACGATAATGAAGTTGGGATACTTCATATTGATGCAGCTAAGTTTGAGCAAGGTTATGGTACAGGGGCTGTTCTTAAAAGACCAAAAAATCAAACCGGTTTTATGTCTTATTGCTTGTAGTTTCCCTGCATGAATAATTTGGCAAAATATGAAGCATTAGTACCAGGATTAAAATTTGCTTTACATTACTTTGATCATGCAGATACAAAAACTCGTATGTTGGACTTGTTTGATTTGCAAGGTGGACGACTTCAAGTTGTGGAGCATTTTAGTCGACACCAAGAGACAGTCAAGCGCTGGCTTGACGAAAAGACCAGGGTGAGCACTTTCAATCATGCAGACCTGGTGCTTCTATGGGACAAGGCCCAAGAAAAGAAAGGTAAACACACAGAGCTGCAACCTTTATGGACAGGGCCATACCAGATTGACGAGATCCTAGGTAATAATGCATTTCTTCTACAGGACCTGAAGGGTAATTTTTTGAACCTTCCTGTTAATGGTCAATATCTAAAGCATTATTTATATGTTGTTCCATCCAATATATCATTTGAATAAATCACAAAGACGTTGTAACATGTGTATATATTGTAAATAAGCTTTGAAGTAGTTTGTTTTTATTTTATTTTGTTTGATTTTAAAATTCTGTGGGTCTGTACAAAGTGGTTTTTTTTTTTTATTATTCTTCATCGATCTGGAATTGCTTCAGCCTGGGTACTGATAGCCTCTATGGATACTCAAATAATTTCATGAGTCAGAGTCCCCTCTTACGATCAACTTTTCTTGGATTCCACTGGGAGTTTCTCCACCAAACAAGTATAGCGGTTTCTTTATAATTAAAATAATTGCGACAAGCAAGACACAAAATCCAATTATCTTTCTATTGTTGTTCTGAATAACAAAATAGTTCCACTATTCAGTTTAAGCAGACTATCTCTTAATTAGAATAAAACAAAATGAACACAGGATTTTGAACTCAGAATAAAAACAATTTTTAAAGGCTAATTCTTTCTTTACTGCCCAGGCAAAACTAAAAAAAACAGAGCTTTAAAAGCTAAAAGAACTTTGTACAGACCTCAAAGGATAAAACACAAAACTTTAAAATCAAACAAAATAAAATAAAAACAAACTAATTTGTATAGAACCCAAACCTAGGTAGTAAGGTTTAGAGGATAAGATTTAGGGTTTGAGAAGAAGATATTTCTGAAAAGATCAGGGTTTGTCCTGAGTCTATAAATACTTCTTCAGAATGTAATTTTGGATGCGGAAACTTAGAAATAAATACCGATAACACTTATATGGGATAAATTCCACTCACTTTAGGATCTTCTTTGGATATCCAAGGTGTGAGTTACAGAGTTGGGTCGAATTTCTATTCACTCTTTTCCACTTCTGGAATAGTTTCAAGTGGACTGTCTGTTACCTTACAATGGGTCCTAGACTTAGTTCAGTAATGCTCTTGGAATTGGTTATATTTGTGGACACTCAGATTTACAATCAGTTCTTTGATCTAGCTCTTTATGTGTTAGCAGATTTAAATAAAAGACAAATGTAAAAGAAAATAAAAATGGATCATTCAATCGATGGAACAGAGAGAGTAGGGTAGGGCAGAAAGAGAAATTTATCCAACTTAGTTGCAAAACCAAAACTACCAATTTTAGTTATACCGGTTAGCTTCACAATAGAACAAATCAAAGAGGAAAGTGTCCAGCTTTCTAAGATCACCTTCCACTAAGAGCATAAGACAAAGACAACAACAGATCTAAAAGAAAATCACAAACAAAAGGGAAGTCGGTTAAAATTGGTATCTTTCACTAGCAGCCTAGCTCGCACAGTGAGGACAGAGCAATTAGAATAGGCTTGAACCATTAATCTATAATTTTCCCTAACATACAATAAAGAAAATGAAGCCTAGCAGCATATCCAATCCTGGTAACACAGATCTACAGCATAAATTAAATAAACCTTAATGAAACGAAAACAAAAGAAGATGAACTTATCACAATCTGAAAGAGATTAGGCTCCTGGCCACGCTATCACAGAAAACAAAAAATCACACCAACTCTAAGTCCAGAACAAAGATTTCAAACAAGATTTGCGGGAAATTGCTCCAATAGCTTTTTATTTCTAAGTTTTCGCCTCCGAAAATTACATTCAGAAGAAGTATTTATAGACTCAGGACAGACCATGATCTTTTCAGAAATATTTGTTGAGAAGCAACACACCCCCACTGAAAAAATGAAATTCCATCCTTTGAAAATATTTAGCTTTCATTTTGCAGTAGGGACACTCTTGATGTTTTCCTGGTTTTAATTCCAAATTTTTCTTGCCTCCTTATTTTTCAAGTTTTGCATATACCAAAGTATCTAAGTAGTCTTGCATGTGACTTTAATTTCAATTTAGAATTCACTTCTTTAATGTTAGAATCATTCTGAGTAAAAATATCTTTCACAGATATGTAAAATGCAGAATACAGATGAATGAATTCATTGGAGTCAACCTACAATTTTTGAAAAATTTGCTAAGTAATGAAAATGTCGCGATTTCGCGACATTTCTATTTTTGGAAACGTCGCGATTTCATGACATTTCTATTTTTGGAAACGTCGCGATATCGCAACATATTTTGGTTGAAAGCAAGGCTTGTAGAAAACATCGTGATATCACGACATATTTGGACTAAAAGAACCAAGTGATGAGAACGTCACGATATCGCGACAGGTTTGGACCAAAAGGAAAGCTTGTAGAAAACGTCGCGATATCACGACGTGTTTTCGAAAAAAAAGTGCAAGTCTTGGAAGTGTCACGATATCGCGACAGGTTTTGGAAGAAAAGTGCAAGTCTTGGAAGTGTCACGATTTCACGATGGGTTTTGAGTCAGAAGCCCAAGGCATTAAAGGTGTCGTGAAATCGCGACGTCGCGAAATCGTGACACAAAACTTGAAAGGGGCCTAATGCATTGAAGGTATCACGAAATCATGACGTCACGAAATCGTGACACAAAACTTGAAAGAAGCCCAAGGCAGAGAAGGTGTCGCAAAATCGCAATGTCGCGAAATCGTGACACAAAACTTGAAAGAAGCCTAAGGCAGAGAAGGTGTCACGAAATCGCGACACAAAACTTGAAAGGGGTCTAAGGCATTTAAGGTGTCACGAAATCGCGACATCGCAAAATCGCAACACAAAACTTGAAAGGGGCCTAAGGAATTGAAGGTGTCACGAAATCGCGACGTCGTGAAATTGTGACGTCGCAAAATCGTGACACGAAACTTGAAAGGGGCCTAAGGCATTGAAGGTGTTGCAAAATCGTGACGTAGCGAAGTCGCGACGTCGTGAAATCGTGACACAAAACTTGAAAGGGGCCTAAGGCATTGAGGTGTCATGAAATCGCGACGTCACAAAATCGCAACATGGAAGAAAGAAAAGGCCAAGGCATGGATACCGTCGTGATTTCGTGACATGTCACGATTTTGCAAAGAGGACGTCGCGATTTCGTGACATGTCGCGGTTTCACGGCAGAAGAGCTAGAAAGACCAGAATGCAGGGGGACGTCGTGATTTCGTGACACGTGTCAAAAAATAAAACCGGCATATAATGAACATTAGGATTTTAATTTAATAGTATTAAAATACTAATCCTTGTTTGTCTTTTGCAGAAAGCGAGCTGGCAGTTGCATACTAGCGAAAGTAATGGCAAAAAAAGACAAAATAAGCACGGATCAGGCAAAGGCCGTCAAATGGAAATGTGAGACGCCGAGAATTTTTGGTTCATCCAGATTTTACAGATCTGGCCGCAAAGAGACTTTATGGTGACTAAGCAGCTGCTTCATTTAATGGAATATGTCGGCAATTGATCGGAAAATGAAAATATCTACACACAGTTACCAGAATTTTTTGATGGACGCATTTAACAGGAGAATTTATGGTGAAATTAATGGCGTGCGGAGAATTTCAACTCAAAAGTGGCTCTACGAAGATAGAATGTCAGAGAAATCAGTGACTCATCCGAATTTCTCTGAGGAATTAATGAGACCCTCTCGGATGATGCACCAGAAAGATGAATATACCTTCACACGCAGTGCCCATTTATGGAATATATCGATGACCGGCAAAAAAATGAAGATATTTACTTGCAGTTACAGATGGATGAGAATAATATCAGATCATGCCTTCTCCGTTTATGGCAAGTAACTACACTAGGATTTGCAGAGTGGTTAGGGTTTTATTCAAAACTCTATTTTTAAAGGGCCTTATATTGTAAAACCTGGGTAGTAAGGTTTAGAGGATAATATTTAGGGTTTGAGAAGAAGATATTTCTAAAAAGATCAGGGTCTGTCCTGAGTCTATAAATACTTCTTCTGAATGTAAATTCCGGAGGCAAAAACTTAGAAATACAAGTTATTGGAGCAATTTCCTACAAATCTTGTTTGAATGCTTTGTTCTGGACTTAGAGTTGGTGTGACTTTCATTTTCTGTGATAGCGTGGCCAGGAGCCTAATCTCTTTTAGATTGTGATAAGTTCATCTTCTTTTGTTTTTGTTTCATTAAGGTTTATTTAATTTATGTTGTAGATCTGTGTTACCAGGATTGGATATGCTGCTAGGCTTCATTTTCTTTATTGTATGTTAGGGAAAATTACAGATTTAAGGTTCGAGCCTGTTCTAATTGCTCTGTCCTCACTATGCGAGCTAGGCTGCTGGTGAAAGATACCAATTTTAACCGACTTCCCTTCTATTTGTGATTTTCTTTTAGATATGTTGTTGTCTTTGTCTTATGCTCTTAGTGGAAGGTGATCTTAGAAAGCTAGACACTTTCCTCTTTGATTTGTTCTATTGTGAAGCTAACCGATATAACTAAAATTGGTAGTTTTGGTTTTGCAGCTAAGTTGGATAAATTTCTCTTTCTGCCCTACCCTACTCTCTCTGTTCCACCGATTGAATGATCCATTTTTATTTTCTTTTACATTTGTATTTTATTTAAATCTTCTAACACATAAAGAGCTAGATCAAAGAACTGATTGTAAATCTGAGTGTCCACAAATATAACCAATTCCAAGAGCATTACTGAACTAAGTCTAGGACCCGTTGTAAGGTAACAGACAGTCCACTTGAAACTATTCCAGAAGTGGAAAAGAGTGAATAGACATTCGACCCAACTCTGTAACTCACACCTTGGATATCCAGCAAGATCCTAAAGTGAGTGGGATTTATCCCGTATAAGTGTTATCGGTATTTTATGCTCATTATTCACAGGGTGTGTATAAAATTCGAACCAACAGAATGCTAAATAAAATAAGTCATGTGAAGAAGGTTGAAGTAGATAAGTTGTGTGAATAATATTAATGCAGAGGATATATGAGCTAAAGTATGAGGTATCTATGAGCAAAAGTAGAGAGAAAGCCAAAAGACAACATTTTTAAGCCATGATCATAGAAATATTTCAAAGAATCTATGGAAGCAAACAAGTTTGATAGTCATAACGCTTATTGGAATTGAGCAAAGCACATAATATTTACTGGAAGTGAGCAAAGCACATAATATTTTGTCAAAATACCCTCAAATGAGACGTGGTGACAATTGAGGTAAAGTCTCCAAAATTTTAAGATTATTAAGGGTGCACTTTCTTTATAAGTTATTTTTGAGCACTTTATTGCTTTCATTAAATTTGGGAGTAATAAGGATTTAAGGATAAAGTTGGAGATATAAGATATTGATAATTAAATCACCCTTTGGGAGTTAAAAGGAATTATTATAGAATGAATTAATGAATGGGATATATAAGGAAACTAAACATTTAAAATTTGAATTGAAGTTTGAATTAATTGGAGTTTGGGTAAACTTTAAATTTGAAAGTAAAATTATGATATTATGAAAGTGATTTTGAAAGACATAAGAAAATTAAATAATTGAATGAATGGTGAATTAGTATTTGAATATTGATTGTGAATTTTAAACTATAATTTGAGAGTTATAAGAAGATAAAAGTGAAAATTAAATTTGAAGAATTGATTTATTGTCTAATTTTAAAAAGAAGAAGAAAAAAAATAAAGAAATTATTTACGGCTAATTTTCCAAGAATCATTTATAAATATTTTAAAAGAAATACAACATCAAACAATGAAATTTATGGAACATATACAATTCATTCAAAGAGAAGATAAAAGTACAATTCTTATTATTCTTAAACAATACATAAATTATTGTTATGAAGATGCTATTAATGAAGAAAAATTAGACTGTAACACAACAGTGACATTCAAGACATCAAGTAAAATTGCAATAAATAAGAGTCCATCCAAAACATAGAAGATCAAATTACATTCAAAGGTGTGAACAATGCAATAAATATGGACATAAAGTTGAAAATTATTGGGATCTATTGCCTTGCAAAAATTGTGGAAGTCATAATAATTTCCATAAAACTTTTTGGTACAAAGGAAACAATGTTCATGAATGGAGCACTATAAATGGTATATTAATGATGGCATTAGATGAACTTCTCAAACAAATCATTGTAAAATATTTTATGGAAATAATAAAAATCATGACAATGTAGCTTTGGTACCAATAGAAATAGATACAGAGGATGGAAACAAGAAAAAGATAAAATATAGTGATTAAAAACTAAAAGTCTTCACACCAAATAATGTAATACAGGGGGTGTTAGAGGTATTACATTATTTGGTACATTGAGTACCTTGAGTACCATGGAGTGCTATTGTAAATATTTAGTTTATGGAGTGTGTTTAATATTTGTCAAAAGTATGTGTCAAAGTAAGAATTTTTTGTGTTATTTAATTATGTGTGAGTTATGTGTGCAAGTGTGAGGTGTCAAGTGTGTAAGTGAAGAGTCATAAGTTATAGGTATTAAGTATAGAAGTGAATATTCATATTAGATTTGGAAATATATGAAGTAGAGGGTTATGTAATTATTATAATATTTGTCATAATGTGAGGCATGTGAAATTTTGCATCTATTGTGAGTTAGAGGAGAGAAATAGTCAAGAGTATTGAAGAGTTTATTATGAAAAGTTATATATTGGAGATAAAGCTCCATGCTATGTGATAAAATGTTTTATGTAATCATTTTTGGTATGAATGTAAGTAAATATGATTTATAAATGTAATAGAGAAGTATTTTTGGTGTGCAATATTGTGAGCATTATTGTGTGTGATTATTTGATCCTAGAGAAATTTACATGTGAGATAATCAGGCATATTTGCTAACATAATTAGCTTTTCTTCTTACTTCCAAATATTCCCCATTGTAGATAAATTTCATAAGGATATAAATTAAATATAATATCATACAAAATGAATTGATATTCATATATTAGCAAGATAAATAATCAATTCCTAACAAATTACATGGTCCTATTCAATAGGTTTCTTCTTCTCAAATAAAAATTTCAATAAAGGGAACACCAAAGTCATATCTTGATCCACATTGGTAGGACCTTTATAATATGGACTATGTATTGATAAATGATGATTAATGCTTAGATTTGATGGATTTATGCATTCATTGTTTTGATTATTTTATTATATGAGGATATGGTACTATTGATTCTATGTGTGGTTGCAAGATTAGGTACTCTCATAGGTGGACAAGTTGGCCACAAAGAATGAGAGACCATATTAAATTGAAATGATGATAATGACTTATCCATAAATAGCTCAGGGTAACATAGATAAATACACTTCATGTAGGTGCATTGCATTTTACTTATGCTTGTATTCGCACCATTGGACCAAGAAGTTGCTTGCAATGAGTCTCCTTAAAGTAGATCGATGATAGCCTTAGCCTATCTTAAAATAGGTCACCCACTTAAGGATAAAAATAGCATGGAACATCGAGGGATTGCATGTATTATTTCTTGTGGTATGTTGGATATGGATTTCTTTATTCATTGTATTCTTGAAGTATTACTTTTAATATTAATGAATGAATCTAAGGATGGCTATGACTATATTGAACCTTTTAGTGAGGTTTGGTTTCTATTTTTGGTTTTTGCTCTTGTATTTGTCTTCCTTTAGTTTAAATTTGAATGCTTTTATTTATCCTTTTCATTGTATTGGTGCTTGATGAGATATGGAGTGGGTGAATGTGGAACGTTTCTTGAATGTTACCATAAATTTTTTCATGCATAAAGGCGACCGGTTGCTTCCTTGCTAAAATGTGGATGGTGGTATGGCATGGGAGAAAGGCATATTTAGGAAAGATATCAAAGGCATAGGGGATTTCTAGGATGAGGGGGAGGTTCTTGAAGATAACGTAATAAAGAATATAGAGGGAAGCTAAAATAGGTGGGTCTTGCTATTGTTTTATGTGATTTAACTATTGTAGCTTGACATGGATTATTTTCTTACTTATTTAACTTCTTATGTTGCTTGTGTGGCATGTGATTTAGCTATGCATGCTTATATTTTATTATTGTAGCTTTTAATTTCTCCTCTTTGTGTAGTTGAGTTATTCCTTATTTTTTGGAAGTGAGATGTGTTGGGCTTGATATTGTCTTCTTCTCCATGTTAGTTCTTGTTGGTTCTTGCTCAAGATGAGGGTGCCTTGGGTTGAGAACCCCTGAGAATTGTGTTTCACATGCCATATGATGGCTTATCACCACCTATGGGGCATGTGTGCATGGCAGTCACTATTATCACCATATTCTATATGAACCCTAGCATAATCGATCTTAGGGATTGATATATTTTAGAGTTCTCTATATGCCTATTTTATCTAGAGATTTTTTACTTCCTTTTAAGGTACTCATGCTAAGGTTTGGTTTTGTTTAGTTGAGCATTGTGTGGATGAATATGTTTGGAGTGCTTTTCCAATGGCCCTTGTAGTTTCTTTTGCTTGAGTGTTGGCACATTCACTTGAGTTTCTTGATTTCTTTGATTTTAGCACAACAGTCTTATGTTGTTTCTTGGAGCTTGTAGGGCTTATGTAGTTTAAGTAAACCATACTTATTGAATGTTTAGTGAAGGTTTGAGTGCCTTTTTTTTCTTGGTTTCAATGTAGTGATCCTATGTTGTTTCTTGGAGCTTGGAGGGCTTGCACTATTTACATAAACTATGCTTCCTGAATGTTTAGTGAAGGCTTTGTCACTTGTGAATCAGTTTGTTGATTGTCACGTTCTTTATGATTGTGTGATTTAACCTATGTTATGCTTGGGATGAATTAAGGTAGATGGAATGGTTTACCATTTGTATTTTAACCTAGTTTGGTTGATCATATTTAGCTTGCATATAAGAGGTTTTACTTTTAATTAAAACATTAATGGATTAGTTTTGCAAGTATAAATATTGCTTTACATAAGAAAAGTAGAGGCTTTCTTTTAAGCAATTTGATCAAAGTTTTATTGTGTTGCTTTTCTTTGGGAGAAAGTAAATTGAGGAATTTATTTATTGTATATAACTATTGTTTTCTGGGTCTTAAAGAAAAGAAGAAATCACTAAGTAAGGAATTATGGGGTTCCTTTGAAATTACATTATGGTATAAGAATTTTATGGTGGTTCATAAGTAATTTCTAAATGTTGCTTGAAAAGATAAATAGTTATTTATTGATGGTTGGCTTGGATAATGGAAATGGACAATGGGAAATAAGTATGGGCTTCTTTCATGCATGTTTTTTTGTTATTTTTTACATTTTGGAAAGACTCATTTAGAGATGCATTCATATTTGCACAAAGAGTTTTCCTGATCCCTACTACCTATCATTCTACCTTAGAGAGCAAAGGAGATACCGAAGGAAGTGGGATATAGATTCTTCCTTCTAGTAGACTCTCCTCAAGACCCTTTGGAAGGGTCAAGATATAAATCTCTCTTGGCGAAAGAGGATTTAATGTGTAGAAGTTAAACCTGTAATTCGGACAATTGTTAGAAATAACCCTTATGGATGAAATAGATCCTTGCAATTTTTGAATATGTATTGAAATGTTCTCTTATGTTAATTATTATCTATTGCCATGGACTTATTGTTAATAAATTGATGTATTATGTGATTTTTCTTAGATATAAAATCAATGAACTCTCTTTTGATAGTTACAATGATTTACTCAAACATAATGAAAAAGGTTATTGTTCCTTATTTTGTAATGCATTATTTAGCATGCTCTTTTAGCTATGTAGAGAGAGAGAGAGATTTGATTTCTTAGATGCTTCTTCTTGTTGTTTATTTTGGGTTGTGACTCACTCTTTAAACTTGTCTATAAATCTCTCTATCTTCACCTCAGTCTAGGTAGTTACGGGGAGGCAACTCCTAGGTCTTATGTGTCCATGGAAGAGCTATCACGCGAAGTGGTAGGTGCTTCAAATACCCATCATGGAAATAGGGTGGTAAATCATCAAAGATAGTATTTCATTATGGAGGTACAACTAATTGAACACAAAGGCAATATGTCCAAAGGAACCAGCATAAACTAATGTATGTTTGGTAGGAAAACAATATCTCTCTTCTCTAAATATTGAGAAGGGATAACCCCAATGCTATGGTCAAGAGGTCTTGCATTCATAGAGAATGCAATAAATATGGGGTGATCATTTTGGAGTGTCATTTATGTCACTGAGGTATACAAAATCCCAGTAAATACAAGAGTGTGGCCTCTCGTGGCCAGTCAAGTGATGTCTACAGTGTTACAAACTCAAAATATGGTTATGCCTTGTCTTTATTTAACCATGGACACTACTTGTGAACCTTGTCTAGGTTATTTAAATCAAAAAAGAAAAAAATAGTTCTCTCAAATTGGTTAGTTTGGGGTTGTTACAAATCTTAAAGTGTTGAGACTTGGGTTTCCCTCCAATGTAGTTGAGTAGGAAACCTGCATCCCCAATGTCCTCTTTAAAATTGGCTTTAGGTGTCTTCACTATATTGTGGATGTTTTCATTTTCTAGAGACATAACAAATTTCTTAAAATAAATTTTGAGAATGGTTCTTGATTCCTCTACCATACCAAATTTTATTTTACCTCGGTTGTCACCATTGCATCTACTATTGCTTTATAAAGTCCGAATATCACCCTAACCACTAATTCCTTAATTGATACAAAAATCTTACCTATTGTTTTATAAAATTCTTAGTTAACTAATACAAATGTATTGCATATGAAATGACCAAAATTGAGCATGTCAAAGTTCACTCAAATATTGAAACTTTGTAAATATTTGATATTATCATCATGTTGTATCTATGCCTTAGTAAAATACCCCTCTATATTTTGTAATCACTAATTGCTATCGTAGTATTGGTGACTTTGGATAATTTAGAGGCTACCTTGATTTCTATTGTGGTGAATAATTAAATCTCATATTATTTGAATATGGTTGAGTTCCTATAATTTTTTATTAACTCATTGATCCACTTACAAAATTATCAACACAATCAATTTTGCAAGCTATGTTTTTTGAAAATATTGGACTTTCATAGAGTTTTGTGACTGTAGGGTGGCACAAATGCTTGATAAAACTATTACATAATGGATTAAATGTATGTAATATGATATATGCAACAATAGGTTTAGATAATGTAGGTTTTTACTTGTGTAAGGGAATCTATAGGAGTTCACCATAGTGAAACTTGGATACCTATTTCATTGGGTTTATCCATAAGCTACTAGAAAGCTAAGCTCTTTGTAGATTTTAACCTTTCATAGAGTTGCATGAGTGTAGGGTGCTATGGGCACATATGGAAACTATTACATGTTGGGTTACATGTCTTAGAGATAACATTTATAAAAATAGGTTTACATAAAGTAGGGTTTGACTTCTATGGTAACACCTACATGGGAAACCATGGTGGAATTTGGGCACCTACTTCACTTGATTTTTCCATAAGCTATATTTTATATAATACTTGAGAATATTTGATAATGAATGTAAGAGAAGCTTTTGTGGAGTGACATAACAAAAGGTGCACTTCAAATATAAGTTCTATAATTCATTGAGCACATCTATATAGTGAAATCCATGTAATTTTGGGCAAGAATCAAGTGGGATTATCTTAATGCGAGGAAATAATATGCAAGGGGTTCCTTGAGAAAGGCACACCATAGAAACATCAACCAACTTACAAAGACATCCTACATAATATCACCTAAGGGTATTACAAAATACTTAGGCAAATTTAACAAGAAGATTTAAGGGAAGTAGACAAAGTGTGTGTATGAAATGAATTTTTTACATTGGAGTGTACTCTACATGTTTCACCACTAAAATGATTTTGATTAACTAAATGAGTATGTATGGGGCTTCTTATACTGCAATTAACTCCAAAATAATTCCATTCTTAAATATGACTCTATACCAATAAGAATTGACTAGGAAGACTCTTCATACAATTATGAGGAGGAATGCATAGTCCACGGTCTTCTTGAAGAAGAAAAATAAACATAACTATAATGGAAATATTTATGAACAAATAAAATTACGGTAGATAATTAGCAAAAAGGTAATCTTACTATTAATAAAATGGATAATTTTACCAAAGGGAAACATTGAATTGAATTGATGCTAGTGTAGAGGAGATGATAATAGTAAGACAAACCATCATGTACAACATAAGAAAGTGTAAAAATGAAAAGTAAATCAAGTGGGAAGTATTTATATACAAGATGTTATGTGCAAAATTACTATTCATGCATGGTAAAAATAACGGTTTGTTGGATGTATTAAATGGAAATTAATGTTAGGATGAACAAATTTACAACTTATTTCATCATTCGTAGTGAAAACATTTATGGAAGAACACATACATGGGGGGGATAGGACAAAGGTGATTCAAAGGAAAGAGATATAATGGTATTGAAACCCTTGCGTAAATAACATGTGTAATATATTTTTCATGGGAAGCAAGAAAATGGTAGATGATCGAGTTGCATTTACATGAAATGTTCTTTGTGTTTAACTTGAAAAATATTTAGTGGGATGTGGGTGAGGGTGTGTTAGCATATTGAAATTTTATATGTTAGATGTCAATTACATATTCACATCCACAAGCCCATTTAATACCTAAATAAATTTATTCCTTACTAGGAAATTTCAACTTCAAGATTTGTTTCTTAGGATGATACTTTCAAGGTTTTTGTATATTCATGAAGACAATATCTCTTTTCTAGAAGAAATAAGTCTTTGAATTTGGTCATTTTTTAAGTTTGAAGAATATAGCCCATTCTGACACCATAAAAGATATATAAACTAGTGAAATAAAGTCTCAAGGCTTCATTAAAGAATTCAAAAAGCATATAAGTCTACTAACAATTATTATAAACATCCTTAAATTTACCTCATCTAGCTATAAAATTTTATAGTTATGACAATAGATAGTGGTTTCTAAATACAAGAATGCTTCACTTAATACATTAGAAACACAAATATTAGTATAAATGTTCAACCTTATATATATATATATATATATATATATATATATATATATATATATATATATATATATATATATATATATATATATATATATATATTAAGAAATTATTTTCTTAATATTTTATTAAAACTAAAACTAACTTGCCACATTCAAGTGACATGTAAATTTATGGCATAAAAATATATTTTTTCAATCCCTCTTGATATGGTCTTTCACTTCAATGCATGAGCATTGAATGGTGATGATAAACTAGAATACAAATCTTATATATTGGAATATATATAATGACATGAAGAAATATAAAGAACTACAATAATGAAAACCATAGGTCTTGGACAATGAGTGAAGAACACAACCTTATACTGAGAGGGGGGTGAACAGTATAATACCAATCAATATTATGCAATGTATAGATAGAAATATCAACAGCAATAATCAAATCAATGCACAAATCACCACACACAATAGAGACACCAAATTTACGTGGTTCACCCAATGTGGGCTACTCCACGGAGAAAATATTTCACTAAAATTTTCTCAATCAATATCTTGGGAATCCTTTCTCTATTACAATGTTTATGGACCTCTATCCAAAGGAGAAACCAATCCCCTAATCAAGTTTGTGGATCTCTATCCATAGGAGAACTCCTTTCTCCTTAGCTCTGACTGGTGATCTTCTAGAAGAATTGTTGCCCCCACTGCTCTAGCTAATGGATCTCTATCCATTGAAGACTCTTGTCCTCACTACCTTGGCTAATGGATCTCTATCCACTAGAGACTATCGTCCTCTATACTTTGTCACCTTCAAAGCTCTATCTCAAATCTACACTAAACACAGTCCTTCGGTCTAGCACAAATCTGTCCTCAATATTTGTCCTCGCACTAAACACAGTCCTTCGGTCTAGCACAAATCTATCCTCAAAATTTGTCCTTTGATTTGCACTAAACATAGTCCTTCGGTCTAGCATAAATATGTCCTCAATCTTTATCTCAAGCTTTAACACAAAGCTTGACTCAATCTCAACTCAACTCTGTTGGATCTGCCCCAAACCTTAACTCAAGGTTTGAACAAATCAATCAATCAACTTTGCACTCAAGTATTCTCAAAGACTTGTCTCAAATATGCCTTGTAAGCTTCCACAAAATCTCACACCAATCTGTCCACAAGTCCTCTCTAGAAATTTTTCAATCTGCTCAATAAGTCCTCACTAGAACTTATCCAAATCTGCTCTCAATTTGTATTGTAAGCTTTCACAAAAGCTCACACAAATCTGTCCACAAGTCTTCTCAAAGACTTACCTCAAATATTCTCAACAAGTCCTCACTAGAACTTGTCCAATCTCATAGAAACATAAAAAGAATTGTTAGAGACTCAATATGCTCTACATTCATCACAATGCTCAATCACTTTCAATCACTCTTTTAGAAACATACAGAGAATTTTTAGAGACTCAATATGCTTCACATTCATCTCAATACTCAATCACTTTCAATCACTCTCTTAGAAACATACAGAGAATTGTTAGAGACTCAATATGCTTCACATTCACCTCAATACTCAATCACTTTCAATCACTCTCTTAGAAACATATAGAGAATTGTTAGAGACTCAATATGCTTCACATTCACCTCAATACTCAAACACTTTCTCAACTCAATTCAGAATATAGAATAATTTGTTTCACAGAACTTGAACAATCACTTCACACATTCACTTGACTAGGCTCAACCAACTCTACTCAACCAATCACTCAATGAAATAATCCTTGCTCACAAACCCTAGTCCAAGCATATGAATACTCACTCAAATATTTCCAACAATGCTTTATCAACCACTCTCACATAACAATGATACTCATGTTCTTTGCAAACCCTAGTTCAAGTTCTTCACTCAACAACTCACTTCAACAACAATGCTTATAAAACAAGGTTTTATCAACAACTCTTAATTCCAAAAACCTTGAAGCAATAAATCAAAACACTCTCAACAATGCTAACCAAACAATCCTTTTCACTCCAACTTTTCATACACAACTTTCAACAATCACTCACTAGGAAGAATATGCCCATACCTTTTGTTGGATGTCAAAGTGCCTTTGGAAAAACCTGTCTTAATCACAATTTCCTTCTTTCCAATTTCAATGGTTAAACACAACAATATCACTTCAATACTTTCTCAAAAATATTCCCTTAGACACAAAATAATCACAACTCAATTTATGCCTTATTTCTCCCTTTTAAAAATAACACTCATCATAACATACATAAAAATAATTTCTTTGATACACCTTATAAACTCCAACTTAAAATAATATCCAACACCATAAAATATCAACCAAACACCTTACAATCCTTTCAACACCTTTGAGCAAATAACATTAAAAATTTAATTTTGCAAAACCCTTATAACTCCCTTGCAACCTTAGAACCAACTAAAAATATGCAAAAATTAATTTTTAAATGCCCAAACTATATTCCCAAAATTTTCGATGACCAATATCAAAGCATACCTCTTACTTCCCCAAAAAGAGGATTCGGCGAGATTTGATCCGTCGTCTCCTCTATCCTAAGCGCCTTAGCGCTTGGGAGCCCACCACGTGGGCTACTAAGGCCCACGTGAAGGAAGGTAGAACCCCTTCCTCTTATGCCTTCGCCATCATTTGTCTTTCCATAAATTTGCACGTTCTTTCTTCCTTGGACGCAATGCAAATTACAAAGCTCACAATATATTTCAAAGGCATGGTAATCTTTGGTAGTGTGGGAGTTCCTCCTTATATACACATGTTTTTAAACTTCACTCACGTCGGCGCTATGTCATTCGAAATCTAATTTCAAATTTTATTTTTAATAACCCACCTTAGGGTTATTTAACCTTAGCTTAAATTAATTTATAATTAATAATTAATTTAAATAACTTTATAAGTTAAATAAATTAACTAATAAATTAATTTAAAATTAATTTATAATTAATTTTAAACTTCCTTTGTATAATATTATAAAATATTATAATATTATTTATTTGGGCTTTTTCTTGCACTTTGGACCTCATTTGACTTCCTGGAACCGGGTCTTGAAACTGAAACCAAAACGGATGTTGCCAACTGAAACTGCCATTGACTGGTGTTGTTAGTTCGACATCAATGACCACTTACTCTTGACATCAATGACAACTTATCACTCAAAATGTCCAACAATGAGAACAATAATATTTGTATCATATGTAAAATTAGAAAAGTATGTACAAAGGGATCACCAAATTATATATATTAAGAAATTATTTTCTTAACATTTGATTAAAACTAAAACTAACTTGCCACATTCAAGTGTCATGTAAATCTATGGCATAAAAATATATTTTCTCAATCCCTCATCTTGATATGGTCTTTCACTTCAATGCATGAAAATTGAATGGTGATGATAAACTAGAATACAAAATTTATATATTGGAATATATATAATGACACGAAGAAAGATAAAGAACTACAATAATGAAAACCATGGGTCTTGGACAATGGGAATAATAATATTTGTATCATATGTAAAATTAGAAAAGTATGTACAAAGGAATCACCAACTTATATATATTAAGAAATTATTTTCTTAACATTTTATTAAAACTAAAACTAACTTGCCACATTCAAGTGACATGTAAATTTATGGCATAAAAATATATTTTCTCATTCCCTCCTCTTGATATGGTCTTTCACTTCAATGCATGAACATTGAAATGATAAACTATAATGCAAAACTTATATATTGGAATATATATAATGACATGAATAAATATAAAGAACTACAATAATGAAAACCACGGGTCTTGGACAATGAGAACAATAATATTTGTATCATATGTAAAATTAGAAAAGTATGTACAAAGGGATCACCAAATTACCTTTAGCAAGTGGAGTATATTTAGTCCTCCTATCAAGTCTCCACCTATTATGGACTAATTCAATGACCATATCCCACACTCTTACAAAACACTTTGAACACCCTTTTATAATGATACACTATAATTTTTATAGATAGAATTGCTAGCCCTCACACTCTTACTTGAATCTCACTTGCTTGAGCATTCAAATGCTCACATTACCTCCTATAAGGGGATATCCCCTAATTATAGGTTCAAGAGAGATATATTTTATATTTATGGAGAAATATAGATGGAAATATCTCAACATATTCTAGAAATATCCTTTTTGGAATATTTCCATTATATCAAGTATTAGAGATATCTCTTTCATAGATTCTTTTTGTGAGATTTTACAATTACATGATATACTTGAAATATCACATATTTCTAAAGACTTGCCTCTTCAAATTCTTCCATTATATATCAATAATTACATAATACTTCTAAACATATTTTGGATTATGTTATACTTCTAAACACTTTCTAAATATTTACAACATTTAACCTTATGTAAAATTCAATTTACCATAACCATGACCTTTTTTCTATTTAATATTACTTTTACTATGACTTATCTCTATCACCACTTTCTTATTATATAGCATTTGTATAAACATTCTATTTATAATACTATAATTCCTTTACAAATACCATAATCTTCCCAGATATATTCCATGATCATCCCAAATAAGCTATCTTTTTATAATCTTCTTTAATATGCTACCCAAGAGTATGTTACACACAATTCTTGTATTAATATAGATATAGATAATATGACAAAAAATAATTGTTGACATCTATGCCCCTCTAATTTTAATTCTATTTTTTATTAGGTTTATCCTATCCAAGAGGATGAAATAACTTGATTTTATCATGGTTGACTCTTTTCTTGAGATGTTGTCATGGCCTGCCCATTAGGACTCCCTAGAAGATATTAATTGATTTGAATGATCAATTAATACTTGAATTTTAACATTAACCAAACCTTACTAATGCTGCCTAGCATTAATAAGAGGATCTAATTGATAAATCTAGAGGATGGTAAACCCTAATTATCCTATAAAATCCCTAATTAAAGCTAATTACACTCTACCATGTTAATTTGAGGAGTTTTGGAGTGAAATTAGGGGATGTTTTAGAGAAATTAAAAAAGGCTTTTGTGAAAGATTAATTTGGGAATTTATATTTTACAAAAAGTAATGTAATTAACCTAATTTAATGCAATTAGGTGTCCACAAAATCCAATTTTAATTGGATCCAAAAGAGCAATGTCATGGTTTAATAATAAAAATATGTTTTACTAGTGAATGAACTATTCTTGCTTCCACCATGTCTACTTCCAAATAGTAATAGTGTTGACCTTGCAGTTGCACTAAGAAAAATGGAAGGCCCAAAATGAACAAGGTACTCCCACCTTATCTCCTCTTGTATTTTCCCCTAATTTTTAAATAATAAAAAGGGATGTCACTATTTTGAGTTGACTTCAAAAAGGCACCCTTTAATATTTTAATAATAAACCACCTTCTTGCTCATGAAGGAAAAAAAGTTGGAAAAAATTATAAAAGGGGAGACAAGTGATTGGAAAGGGAGGAGAAATCTTGGGCTTAGGGAGTATGCTCTCTACCTTGGTAGATCAGAAACAAAAAATATTTGGGAGAGTACTAAGATTTAATCAAAGGTGTTTCGCCAATATGAATAATTTTTGGGAAGCAATATTGAGGGAAAACATGGGAGCTTTGGAGGCTTTAGTTTTATAAGGGGAAATGAAATCCAAGGAGAGGATGGGTTAGCTAAGAATAGAGAAGAAGGGGTCAAGCATGCAAGGAAGGAGTAGAAGGAGAAGATGATGCAAGGCAAGGAATCCTACCATGTTGGATTTTTAGGTAGAGAACTCTTATTTTAATTGATTTGGTTGCTGAATTTTTTTTTTATTTGTGGAAAACATCCCAAAAGGGATGCCACTTTTGGGTAAGACCCAAGGAGGTAGGGGTATCCATTCCACAAAAAATACCCAAGACTCGGACCTGGCCTACCACCTTTGACATACTCAAGGAGCAAACAAACACACAAAACCAATTTAAAAATAAGTAAATAAATAAGTAAATAACAACAAAAATAATAAAATAAAATAAAAAACATGCTCCTTGAGTGTGTCAAAAACAAAATCACAACCAAACACGCACAATAAGATAAAAGAAACCACAACACGAACCACATATAAAAACACAAGAACCACATAACAAAACACAAACAAGACAAAAACAATAGAACACTACAAAGACATAACCCAAAAAAAAACATGAAAAATAAACACAACCAAAATCTAAAAAATAAAAATAAAAATAAAAAACAACCAACAAAAGACAATAAACAAAAACAAAAAACATAGAAAAAACTCACACATAAAAACATGAATTAACACAAACAAAGAGAAACCCAAGAACAAAAACGAAAAAAAAAACACAAGAACAATAACAAAAAACATACAAAAAAAAACACAAAACAACAAAAACACAAGAACAACAAAAAACAACACAAAGAACACACAAAAAAGAACCCACCCACCTTAAAAAACTAAACAAAAAAAAAAAAAAAAAATTGAACATAACAATGACCTATCTAGACCAGAAGACTATTAAGGCAAGAATCAATAGAGGAAACAAAATAAAGAATAGAATGAGCTATGGAACTAAAATTAAAAACTGAATGAACCAAAGAGAAGCAAAAAAAAAAAAAACAAGAAGAAACTAGGTACCTTCAGAACTGGAGCCATCCAAAGAAATGATAGAAAGAAGAGCTTCCCTAATTTGAGAATCCCACCATCTAGGAGGGTGGCCATAACAAGTAAGATCATATTTGTCCAAAGACCAATTAGCTAAAGCATCAGCACTCTTGTTTTGATCTCTGACCACATGATTGTAATCAACTTTCAAAAATCCCATCTAGATTAATTGAATCTTCTCAATAATTCTTTTTATTCTCCAATCCACCTTATGATTATTAGAAGGAGTCTTAAAGAGATTAATCATAAGTTGAGGGTCAGACTCAATTAACACCTTTTCCCATCCAACCTTAGTATCCTCCTAAATTCCTCTTAGGATACCATACCCCTCAGCAAGGTTATTGGAAAGAATACCCAAATTCTCAGCAAAAGCAAAAACCAGGGAGCCATCTAAAAGTCTGCAAATTCCTCCCACATTGGCTTTTCTAGGGTTCCCTCTAGAATTTGGTTGCTGAATTTGTGATCCACTGGTGGATTTTATTTTTGGCACCTGAGTTTTTAGGACTGCAATATTCAAATGCTTTGAGTCATTTTAAACCATGAATTTTAGATTCATTAATAATGGTTTAAAATTCGTTGTCTACGAGCTACTTCATTTTAATTCCTATATTAAAATTATCGGCTTGTAAGACCGTCCGATAAGATAGACAGCCTGAAATACCATCATATAGGAATATGAATTTAAACTAAACCAAACTATAGTCTAGAAAATCAAACCACCATTAGCAGTGTCTCCTTGGCCATTGCTTGGTGGTTACTTCCTAAGTAGCGTAAAAGCACTTTTATAATGTGTTATGCCCATGATGTAGCACATGTGGGATTTATGAAATCCCTTGAAACACTGATGAAATCAAACCTTATGCATGAAACAACATTAATTCATGTTAAACCTATTCGCTCAGGGTTGATGTCTTGATCTTCGCACCGATATCTGATCTCTGCTAATAGTCAAGTAAGGTTTTTCTTTCTTAGATACAGTTCGGGAAGACCTTGTGAATTTGATGTCCCTATGAATATATATGTCTCCACCTATGTAACATCCATTAGAGGTACCAGTATAGCTATATCAATCTATGTATATGCAAATGATCCCAAGATATTAGTAATATTTGGAGACTATGTTTAACCTAGTAAGTATGCACCATAATCAAGTGTTATGTCTTCAATATCTTGCTATATTTTGAGTTTGTTGGTTGTTTAAACAAAACAAATGTTGGATTTAATTCATTCTATCGATGAAACTTCATCTCTATTTATAGCAATGTTCGTTGAATCCTTCTATGAGTGATAATGCTCTGTATCCCACAGGACCTCCATCATGTAAGGTGATTATTTCAAAAATTAACATCGAGCTTGATTTAATTCTTCGCTATCACATGTCATAGTGATTCGATATCAATGGATATATAGAAGGTTTTTACTTTAATTAAACTCTATATCTAATTTCGTGGATGATTTGGAACATTAGATGTCGTCCATTGACCTCTCCTTACCTGTAAAATAAAAATTAAATGATGGAAAACCTGTTTTATCTTCATCATATCATCTGTGTGTTGAATGATGTATTACCCAAATGGTATAAATTCAAAATTAAACACTTATGCCATAGGTAGGTTTTTTATCATAGTTTAATAAGGTCCTATGCTTACGAGTATCATCCCTTGAATTGTTATGGCATCTACGTAGACACAAGCAACAGAGGTTTAAGGCTATACCAATAGTCTTTATCCCACATGTAATATGTGGTGAGGCAAATACTTTTTTAAAATATGTGATGTTGTATAACCATAAAGGCGTGCACCCGATATTGCAATTGCATAAAATGAAACAAAATGGACATTCACACACAAATTGACAAAGACAAAAGCAATTAAATGAAATGCATCTTTATTCCTCTTCGAATCAATTCATGTTTTACAAATGAATCCCTCTTAGGGATACCCTTTTTGATACGCAATTACAGTGTTACAATCCTCTCAAGGATAAAATGCACTTTTCAAGCCTTTAAGGTGACACGAACTGCTCTAGGGTGGAGTTGACCCTCTTCTTCGCATTGAGGAAGGAATTGGATGATTGCATCTCCTTCGAACCTGCTTTCCTACGGTCAAGAAACAACACAAAAGCATCAAACAAATAGGCAACCTCTCATGATGAGGCCCTTTGAGGAAAATATGCATAAAGATGCCATAACAACTATGAAATCAAGAAGATGGATAAAACATATTAAACTTGTGCAAGATTCATAAATATTGTTAGAAACATGAAAGCAGGAAGTGCAACTATCTATCTACTTGATCAATTGCATGAAATTAAGCAAGTTAACATGAAAAGAAGCCATTAATGTCCTACTTGCTATAATGAAAACAAGATTGATTAAACCCTAAATATATCGGTCAGATTGTCTCTAAACATGAATTAACCCACTAAAATAACTAATCTAACCTAATTAAGCATACTGAAATAGAAATAGTAAGGAGATCTATCACCTATTGCAAACCGCAGCTCAGATGAGCGGTCTGCACTGTAAACCATGATTGTCAGCCGTGATGAGCAACCAAGTAGCTTTGCCCTCCAAATCTAGGGCTGTGGGCTTGATCCTCCTTGTCAAATTGATGATCAAGGGTCGCCTCAGTGTCCTCTGATAGGTTTGGTGGTTGAATTGCTTGATTGGGCCTTCGTTTGCCCAAATTAGTGTTTCTTGGCGTTCTAGCTCCTTAGGGCATCCATGGCATGAATTGTCATGATGCTTGGTGAATTGGCAAGTGAATGGCAACTAGGCTCTCTCAATGCACTCAAGTGAGTCCACAATTCGATAGGGCTTCATTGCTCTAATCTCCAATACTCTCTCTCTATATCTTTGCCCTAATTTGAAGGGGTACTTATAGGACTACCCAAGGGCTAGGGGTGGCTTCATGGAGAAGCCAAGATCAAGAAGGGGTAGTTAGGATAGTTGGATTGGAATATTCCATCCTTTAACCACCTTCTTCTAGAACAAATGGTCATTCAAACCGATTTGGCTCGGATGAAGGCCAACTGAACTTCAGTTTAGACCGCAGGTGACAACTATAGTTCAGACTATAGACCGTAGGTCTCAACCATGGTTCAAACTATAGACCATAGGTCTCAGCTATGGTTCAGATTGATTAGGCCAAGGAGCCCAAATTGAGTGGTTAGAACCACTACTCTATCTTGGAGTCTATCCAAGATCTTCCATATGGTCTTGTAGCATGTCCCATATGAGTAGTCGCCATCGACATGACATGTTTTAGGTGTCTACAGATGCCCCTTTTGAGATGCATTGTGAGATCGAACAACGTTGAGAAAAAATAGACCTCCTAAAATGATGTCGAAGGTTCTATGATGATCATTAGTCAGATCAACATTAGATGCCCTAGGTCCTACAAAAGGATGTGCATCCTAGAATCATTGCTTCCAACTGGGTGAAAGGCTTAAATTTTGAAAGAGTTTGCACTCATCATCAGGCATTCAGGTAGCTTTGGTGCTACAATAGGAGTTAGGCCTATATAACCGAAAGGAGGAGAGTTACAAACTAACTATCATATTTGCTATTTACCCCAAGCAAAGGGGTAAGCTTATGATAGTTGTTGGCAATGATTCTAAGGATGAACGCAATTTTGACAAGATCAAGGGATCTACGATTTCAGGGATCTTCTATTGACTTTGATTATGATTATGATATTATGACTACCCCCTCAAGTGACGAGTCGATGAGGGTAATGATAATGTATGAAGTGATGAGGTCGCTTGACCATAATGAATGATCTACACAAACTTAGAATTGAGCATTTAATTACTTGGCTAAGCCTAGTTCAGCGTATGATTGCAACTGTTAATAGTAATTGCACATTCCTATCCCATGGAGCAGTCGGGCTGCAATAGCCTTCTTAGGGAATCAAAATGATACAATGCCAATTAGATTTATGTTGAATCAATTTGTCGATGATTTGCTAAAAAAAGGTGTCATAAGAGAAATGACATGAAACACCTCATTTCCATGGAGCGGTCCAGCCTTGAAGGCCTTCTTCGGGATTGAAAAGAAGCATATCAAATCAACGATGACAATTTTACCCCAAATGTCCTTATGGTTATTTACTCATCTCGTCGGATTGCATGGATCATTAGTCACTGCAACCGCCAAGTGTCTAGGGTAAATAACTGAATACGAGGTGCATTTGGCTTTTAATTATTTGATTTTTTTGACTTATTTGAATTTTTTATTGATCCTGGTGCTTGTAAATCACCAAATTTGTTAAATTTATTGCTCTTATTGATAATATGATCCATTAGGAGTCATTAATTTACCATTTAAGACCTTCCCACGATGGGATTTTACTGCATTTAATGCCAGTTGCAAACCATGTCTAGGGCCTACAGTTAGAAATTTCAAATTTTGGGAACTACGGATCACATATACGATTGACAAACCCTAATTTTGGGACCATGATTGTTAGTTACGGTCCACCAAAATTAGAAAAGGGTATTTAAATTTACCCATTTTGAAAAATTCTCATTATTCCTTGACAACGACTACAATTTGAAGAGCTCTGAGAGGTGTGAGAGTAAACTTGATGTGAAACACTGATAAAACTAAAACCTACTACCCTACACACATCACGATGGTAGACCATAGACAACCATCTACTAGCAGAGGCCTCGATGCGGGCAAGGTAACTCAAAACCGAATCCTCACACTCATTACCAATTAAAAATGAACCACATTAAGTAATGGGTTAAATCAATCTCACTAAACTATTGGCAATGAACCTCACCTTAGACTAGGCTAGTTTAGGATTTAATTATTATTTTTGTTTTTTTTTATTTCTTGGCTAGGAAATGACCCCAAAAGGGTCATATTCCTAGACCACAGCTGGTAGTTGTGGTTCCCCATTGACATATTGGGGACCGTAGGTATCAGCTACGGTTAGATTCAAATTACAATGGTCAAAAATTTGACCATTATGCGGACCATGGGTTTGACCTACGGTTCCCTATTTTTAGAAAAAATTTCAAATTTATTGATTTTTTTGAATTTTTTTTGGCAATTAATGCCATTTATTGCACCTATGAGATGTATTATTAAAATTTTTGATCATTCTTAGCATAATTTTGTATTTTTAGCTATTTTTAGCTTTATTTATCTCTTTTTAGGTCATTTTTAGCTAGCTTTTTCCTTATGCATTATTTCTTTTCAGAAATTGACTTCTAGAGCTAGGGAGTCAGACATCCTTTGCACCCTCCACCCACTGCTTACTTCCATGGAGCAGGAGTGGTTTGGAGTCATTGGATTTGGCTACATTTTGGATCTACCCACTATCAGGGTAGATCAAGCCTACATGACTGCATTGGCCCACTGCTGGAATGCATGGACCAACACATTTCACCTATCGATAGGTGAAATGACTATTACACTAGAGGATATCTACCGGATCTTTAGGATCCCTATTGATGGTGAGGCCATCACCTCCACTCCATTTACCAGTAGAGGAGCTATTTTTGATGCTATCTTCGATGATCGAAGCCAGGATGCCCAGGGCAAGATCGACCATGGAGGCATCCATATCGAGTACTGGTAGAGGAAGGGCATCTTCTCTATCAGAGAGGTAGTATTCATGCACTTGGTCATGTAGATTGTGCTTCTAGACTCCTCGAGCATGAGGATCCCCTAGAACCTTCTAGCTAGTGTTAGGAGGGTCACATAGAGCTCTATCGATCATCCACTACTCCTAGCCTGGGGGAGCACTCTATTATGCTAGTTGTATCGAGAGCTCTACCAGATCACCAATAGGAGCCAGGTAGGGATTAGCTATAGTTTACTCCTCCAGATCTGGGGTTGGTAGCACATCAAGATCGAGCGACCTATGGAGCTACCTCTGGATATTACTTTGATTGATGATGCTCATCAATGCTACATCGCATGCTAGCCCCATGAGGAGGAGGGGTTCCAGAGTAGGTCCCATGTTGGGGACATAGAGCACTACATTGGCCGATTTGTAGTGCTTCGATCGGATGACATTGAGTGGCATCCATACATGGATTGCCCTACATGGGAGGAGGTTAGTGAGCGACTATGCTAGACTCGATGAGATAGGTGGCTACTCGGTCACAAGGCCGAGGTCCATGAGTACCAGTTCTACTCATGGGTCCTACGATAGTTTGGGCTAGTGCAAGACATCCCAGAGCTACCCATCATCTATAGGAGGCTGGTACTAGAGATAGATTTGTAGTGGATACAACCTACACCACTTGGGGATGCTGTGGATGACTTTCAAGAGTCAAGGATTGCTAGGGCTGGGACCACCCCAACATATGATACTTGGTGGTCCCTACTATAGTGGTAGGGATCAAGGCCCCTCGGTCGGGTAGACGATGGGGTAGAGGCTGATCCATAGGGGTGCAATGTGCACCAACGTACTGAGGGTGGATGGGGGGTAGAGGCTACCATAGAGGATGCACCATAGATTGAGGCTAAGGAGGAGGCCCTAGATGAGGGTGAGGTGCCTCCAGATAGTGAGGTGGGGTAGTTGCTAGCCCAGGTTGTAGATCTATAGAGTTAGGTTGGGAGACTTCAGTCCCAGATGCTATAGAGGGAGACATCTATCACCATGCTAGAGGTGAAGTTATCTCACAATGAGAGGTAGCTATAGTAGGCCCAGGAGGAGACCATAGCTATGATAACACGTGCTACAATGATAGAGGGGCAGATCCAGGAGCTCACTAGTGCACTTGATCTGGTAGAGGTATGATTAGGCATAACTATAGCAAAGAGGGACTTGGCCCTAGCTTAGAGGGGAGATCCTTCATCCTCCCATGTTGTCATGGCACCACCCATAGCACCATCATCCACACTACCAGGAGGTCATGACCCCATGATAGATATTAGGTGACTCACTTCCCTCATAGAGGAGGGGAACGATCGATGTGATGTGAGGGCAGCTCGCATCTCCCAACTAGAGGGGTATATCAGATTGATAGGTGGGGAGGTTCCAGAGGATCCTCATGCTTCAGGGGACCTCATCAGAGCAGATCTAGGATCCAGGACTACAGGGCAGTCATCCATGAGCTCGAGCCATAGGACTCATAGGACCGAGAGGACACATAGGTCCTCTAGCACTCATAGAGCTAGCTCACAGAGGAGCCATAAGGATGGCAGAGGTGATGGAGGTGACTCACAGGTTGGGGGTGTAGGCCCTTCATAGTATACATGTTGAGATACTATGATGTACTATTTTTAAGTGTAAGGTCGAGGACCTACACAGTTGTAGCCTACGGGTATTTTTGATGTACCCCCATGTACTCATTTTTGGACACACACACACATATATATATATATATATATGATATTTTGATCATTTTGGCTCATTATGTGTACCTATGTATTTTTAATTTTATGTTTATGTTATGCACATGGATGTAGATGTTTATATTGATGCTATGCTTATGTAATGTGATGTATGGATGACATGCACTAGATAGCTATTTTAATTTATGATGATGATGGTATGCAATGATCTAGATGCTTAGATATGCTATTTATGATGGATGCATATGGATGCGATGTTTACTTTTAAATGCATATTTAATTTTGCTTTATTGTATGCATTTAATTTATGATGATATCGTGATATGGTGATGCAATGTATGTAATGCATTATTTACATGATGGTAATCTAATGTAAATGAACCTGTATGCTTTAATCACTTAAAACATAAGGAATGAATGTGATATAAGTTTAACAATCTAATGGATGACACCATAGAATGTGTAAAAATCATGAATGTAATTGAAAATCCTCATTACAAGAATTTAATCAATTAATCACCCATATATGAAATGCAATGATATGAAGTGGTATGATGCGAATGATATAATATGTCATTCTATTTTATTTTTGCAATTTTGAAAAATATGCACAATATAGTCAGTGGTCATCTAGATATCATTTCTGATATCCATCCGGTATCTATCCTATATCTTGATTGTGCTTTATGTAATGATGTATCATAGATTCGATACTTTGCAGTTTGATGATTTGAATGACTTTATTCTATATGGTTTGTGATATTTGGTATTTTGTTGCTATTAGAGAAACTTTTGAGGTTTTCCATGAGACTCAAACACCCTAGTAGACTTCTCAAACATCACATACTAACTGTACAAGGCTTTTGTTGGACAAGGCTTTCATCACGAATGACCCAACTGTTCATTACCCTTGTGTGTGCATGTGAGTATTTTTAGATAGACCATAGGCATACCCCAGATGTCAGTCAGGACTCTTCCAACCCATATGTGAGATCGGGTTCCTCCTATGTTCGTATCATCCTTGTTTCAGACTTGATTGGACTATAATGCTAGACAACCCCAGGCACCTAGAGCTAGCTCATCTTGCAAATTGATCAAGACTACCCCTCCAAAAATAGTCGGGACTCTTTCAACCCATTGTTGCATTTGGGGATCACCCAATAGAACTACTACTCTGGAAGTAGGTGGGACTCTTTCAACCCATTGCTGCAATCGGGGTTCATTCTATGGCTTTGAATAGTGAACAATCCAGGGATTCAAGTTCTCACCCCATTTTGATATTTGCTCATATGTAGTGATAAAAATCACTATTTTTCATGTTTTACTCTGAGTGATAAAAATCATTATTTATTCCCATTTTTCTTGAGCAAGGGATTTTTATAGTGCTTTTGATTCACTATATCATTTTAGATTTGAACTTTGAACTTTGGGTTTGAAATTTAAACTGTGTATCTATGTACGAGTAGGGGAAATTCTTGTCCTTTTGCCAAGGTTCACCACTCTAGACCGAACTATTTGCAAGATAAGCAGGTAATAAAACCCATCTCTCTAAATACCCAGGACCACTTTCATAGCTTTCATCCTCCCTTATCTTAGCAAGATTTTAAATGTGTCAATTAGTGATGGGATCCTGATATGCCAAGCACTATCACAACTAATGACCTCATCTACAAAAGCAAAAGAAGATTTCTACGACATCTGAGAAACCCACTAGGTATGGTTGAGTGATTGGAAAACTTTGGTATACACACATATCTCATAGCAATAGGTGTTGTGTATGAATGCAATGGATTATGATAAATGCAAAGGTGCATGATTAAAACACAAACGTGGCATCATTTGTAAGACTGACAAACACAATCCATCCTACTATGGAATGCAATGGATGACGAATACCTATATGCAATGCAATGATGAAATGAATGCATGTGTAAATGAAAATGCATAATGCAAATGCAAATGTTTTTGGATTTTATGCTTTACCAATTTTTTTTGGATTTTATTGATTTTATAATTTTTATTGATTTTGAGCCTTTATATTTGACCAAACGGTGAGTACATGCCTTTGGAGCCTTTTAATTGACCAAACTACTCACAAGAAACCTTGGAGCCTTTTAGGATGACCGAGCGGTTTTAAGCAAACCCTCAGAGCCTTTTGGGGTTGACCAAAGGTTTGAAATACCTTTGGAGCTTTTTGATTGACCAAACTACTCACAAGAGAGCTTGGAGCCTTTTAGGATGATCGAGCGATTTTAAGCAAACCCTCGAAGCCTTTTGGGATGACCGAGCGGTTATAAGCAAACCCTTGGGGCCTTTGACTGACATGACCAAGCGGTTTTAGGAACCCTTGGAGCCTTTTGCTATGCTCTCAAGCATAAAATACCTTAATATGGATGATGTTGAGAGGTTCAAGCTCTTCAACACCTCCTAGCGATGTTAGGTGATAGGTACCTGGACCAATATTTTTAGATATGATATAGGGTCCTAGCCAATTAGCCATGAATTTGTCTCGCATATCTGGCGATAAATTAGAGTTCTATTGGTTCTCTTTCAAGACAAGATCCCCAACTTCAAAGTCTCTCTGGTGGACTTTGATATTATAAGCTCATTTTAGTCACTCCTGATAAACGTGGAGATGCTCCAGGGCATTCACGTGACGTTCATCAAGCAACATCAATTGATCTAGTCGAGCTTGTCACATGGTGTCATCATCGATGAACTCTTTCAATGTGATGCGCAACATTGGAATTTCCAATTCCAAGGGCATAATGGCCTCAAAGGCCTCAGTGCCATATACTAGTGAAAATGGTGTTGCCCTAGTGGGCATCCGAATGCTAGTCCTATAAGCCCATAATGCAAGGGGTAGATGGATATGCCAATATTTATGGTTTTCTTGGACCATATTTTTCAAGATAGCCACCACTATCTTGTTTGAGGCCTCAACTTGCCTGTTTGCTTATGGATAATAAGGAGTTGCAAAACTATGTTTGATTCTATACTTAGACGTCAAAGCTCTCATAGTTTTGTTCTTAAATGATGTTCCATTATCCAAAATTATTTTGGATGGAATCCCAAAATGACTTATGATATGCTCCAGTATAAACTCTGCTATACGAGCTCCAATTGTCATTGTTAAGGGTATTGCTTCCACCCACTTTGTGAAATACTCAGTAGCCATGATAATAAATGTATGTCGACCTGATGATGGAGGAGAGATCTTGCCTATAAGATCTAATCCCCACTGAGAAAATGGCCAAGCCGCTTGGATGGGCTGTAAGGCCTACGATGGCAAGTGCGTAAGATTAGCATGATGCTGACATTTGATGCATTTCTTGACATACACATTGCAATCCTTCTCCATAGTGGGCCAATAGTAACCCATTCGAAGGATGCACTTGATGATGGCCATGCCACTGAAATGGCCACCGCACGTACCATCATGAGCTTGAGAAATTGCCCAAGATGACTCTTGGGGCTCTAGACAATGAAGGAGAACTCCATCGTAACCTCGTCGGTACAAAATATCTCCTATCAAGACATATTTAGTCACTTTCTGCTTGAATGTGTATTTTGTGGCACATGACAATCCCTCTGGGATTATACCAAGTTTTAAGAAGTCTTGGATTTGTGACATCCAGCTCTGACAAGCCTCAACTTCGACTGCCAAGATGACTTGCTCCCCCTGCGTATTTACTTTTGCAAATGCAGACTAGGAAACAACCTTGTGGTGAATGGTAGTACCACTCCCCATCGGACTCTGAGAGGTTAATGACCCCCAGGGTGCCTTCTTTAGAAAGTCTTCAGCTCTGTAGAACCATTCAACTTTTGGTTCCACGCTAATCATGTTGATTGACATTTTATTATCAAAGGCTTCATGCTTTGCTATGGGATGCGAAAGCATTTGGACATGGATGGTAGTGAAATCCATAGATGGATTCTGAGGGATTAAGGATCCCAAAGATGCCATGGTGTCTATGAACCTATTTGATGAATGAGGGATTGCCTCGATGTCATACCATTCCAATTTAGCCAAATATGTAACAACAAGATCTTTATAAGCTTTCAGTATGGGACATCGACACTGAAAGAGCCCCTTAACTTGGTTGACTATGAGCAAGGAGTCACCAAAGATGTTTAATCTCTTAATGTTCATGGCGATGGCTGTGTGGAGGCCCAAAAGTAGGGCTTCATACTCAACATTGTTGTTGGTGCACGGAAAATCTAATTTAAATGACAAGGGCATTGGAGCTCCTTGCGGCATGAAAAACACTATTCCTGCACCACCTCCTTGCTCGCACTTTGAACCATCAAAGAAAGAGTCATATCAACATTATTCTCTAGTTCTTCAAGTTTGGGAGCTTCGAATATGATGAAGACTGCATCATCCGAAAGCTCAATGGTCAGAGGCCTACTATTTGATAGTGGTGCCTCAACTAATTGATCAACTATGACTTGTCCCTTAATGGACTTTTGGCTTATGAATTCCAAATCGAATTCTATCAGTAGCATGATCCACTTTGTAGTACGTGTATTATGATACGTCTTACTCATCATGTACTGCAAAGGATTTTGTTTTGATATTACATATGTCGTATGACTTAGCATATAGTGTCACAATTTCTTGGTAGTGAACACTACTGCTAAACATAGTTTCTCCACATATGCATACCCTAGCTCATAACTCACCAAGGTTCGGCTAATATAATATATGGCTTGTTCTTTGCCTTGCATATTCTTTTGGGCTAACATGGTCCCTAATGCAAAGTCGGTCATCGATATATAGTAGAAAAGGCACATCTGGCCTTGGTGGAGCTAGCACTAGTGGCATCGCTAGGTATTGCTTTATTTCAGTGAAAGCTGCTTGACAGTCCTCATCCCAATTGAATGGGACCCCCTTATGTAGCAATCGATTCATGGGTCGATATTTATTCGATAATTGAGTGATGAATCACTTTATCGATGCTACTTTGCCCTGAAGGCTTCTTAACTCTTTAATATTTGAGGGAGGATGCATCTCTAAAATAGCCTTGACCTTCATTGGGTCGACTTCGATGCCTCATTTAGAAATGATGAATCCTAAGAGTTTACCAGAAGTTACGCCAAATACGCACTTCTTAGGATTCAACTTGACATTATACTCTATCAGGTGATCGAAGACCTTCCTCAAGACCTCAGCATGCTCAACACGTAGCAATGACTTGGCCAACAAGTCATCGATATAATCCTCTAGGATCTTATGCATATAGTCATGAAAGATATATGTCATGGCCCATTGATATGTGGCACCAGCATTTTTAAGACCAAATGGCATAACTTTATAGCAAAATGTTCCCCATGGCGTTATAAACATGGTTTTATGTTGGTCTTCGAGTTTAATCCGAATTTGATTGTAACCAGAAAAATCATCCATTAAGGAGAGCATTTCATGACCTGTAGTTGCATCTACAAGAGCATCAATATTGGGCAATGGAAATGAATCCTTGGGTGTTGCCTTATTCAGGTCTCTAAAATCCATACAAATACGGATTCTTCCATCAAGTTTTCCTATGGGCACCATATTGGATACCCATTCTGGATAGTCGATGGAGATTACAAATTCTACATCCAACAACTTTTGTAGCTCATATTTCACCATTAAGGCTACTATTGGATGCATCTTTCTAAGCTTCTGCTTGACCGGCTTCTTCGTCAGATCTAGCGAAAGGTTATGGGTAACCAATTTTGGGTCTAGACCTGGCATATCTTTGTATGTCCAAGAGAAAATATTAGGTCTCTCTTTCAGTAGAGGGATGAGGGTGGCACGCTCATCTAGAGTGAGACTCTCTCCAAATTTAACCTTCCTTGGATTGGTGGGATCATTACTGATATCCACATCGAAGGTTTCCTCTACTGACATGTGTGATCCCTCCTCAAGCTGATGAGGCATAGGAATCAAATGGATGTCATCCATTGGGTTGATAGGTTCCACGTTGGAAGCACCCTCAGCATGATAGACATCATAAGCATAGCCTAGTGCAAAATGAAATGGTTGCAACATTTCTTCATTAGGGAAGAAATCTTTAGGCTCAACAGGTGAGTCAACATGATCCCAGTCGATAGCATCTACATTTAAATGCAATGGTTTGGATGGATCTGCTGGATTGTGGAGTGGAGTGGTCAAATCAATGGAGACCATATTGATGGAATGGAATTGATCTCCAAGACCACATGGACAAACCTCTACATCATCGATGTAGTTCTCATACCCGAGATCTGGCTCTAATGGCATAGGCACAAATGGGTCCTCTCTATGAGAACTATGGATGACTGGATCCTCTCTATGCACTGGTTGCAATATGGGATCATTCGGCTCAAGGAGCTCCATGTAGGTAGGTGGATGGGGAAACAACATGTGATAAATCACATTAAAATTTGGTGGTATTCCCCTAAGGTGAGGGTTGAGATTGATTTCTCTTCGCATGTCCTCAACCGTATAAGGTGCATTGCGGTGACGTAGGTAGGGAGGTCCTAGATAGGCTCTCTCCATTTCATCCTCTTCATCACTATCATAATACAATCCTTCATTTACCCCTATAGGTGGGGGATGCTCTGGCAGGTGCGGTCCCATGAATCTCACTTCTTGGTCGCTATCATCAATGTCCAAAAAAATTGGATAATAAGTCCGTATGTATGATGTTGATGAGAAAACTGGCTCTACTTCTTCCCCCAAATGATCAATGTTGGGAAGAATCTCCTTGATAACATGTACCAACTCTATAGGCAATAGGTGATGCGCATACAAAGGCCTTAAATAGCCCCCTCAGCTTCATCCTCAGATTGATCATCATTTGAGGATTCACTATCGACATCATAACTTGGTCCACTTATCTCGGAGGTGGACTCCTCTCCATCATCACTATAGAGATATCTTGACTCGAGATCACCTAAAACTATGGGGTTATGCCCCTACACCTGTGTCATTGGTTGCATTATAGATTTGATGACCCAGGTTGCCTCTAGGGTTCTACTCTATATCAGTCTACTCTAAGAGCCCTTCATGATCTTCTTCAAGTGGCTCAGAAGTGATGACAGATACCATCGGGTTACTCCTCCAGAAGCTGGAAGGATTAGGATGATATGGGTTGAAGTCCACATCATCCCCTAGACTAAGGTACAAGTGATCTAAGGATGCTATGAGCAAATCATCTTGTCCTTGTATCTATAACCCTAGCCTAAACCTATCAGTTGCTAGCTGATAACGTGGCTCAAGCAGAGTCCTACGTCCTTGTTCAAATAGACCAAGTCCGTACCCATGCCAATGATATAACTCAAAAATATGCATGGAGTACTTCAGGTTGGATAAATAATGAACATTTACTATGAAAGGTTCATCACCATCTTCATCCATGGGCATTCATGTTGGAAGCTGATCCAGCCCAGCGTAGATGAAGTTAGTCTGATTGGGTGGCTCTCCCAATGGTACCACTGATCCAACCAAAAAATGATGAGCATGTGGTCGGCCCATCTCTTGTGTAGTCTCTAGAATTGGTCCGAAGGTTACATTCTACACAATATACTCACCTAACCCTATGTTGGTGAGATGTACAATCACCCATGGTGTGGATGACCCTACTGATGATGTAGGTGAGGTAGGCTGAGGTACCTCCTCGACTATGTCTTGGGCTTCCTCCACTTCCATGGGGATGGGAGCCTCATCGATGACTAGTTTGGGCACATGCTTCTTCTCTTTTTCACCCATTTTCACCTTTAACTTCCTATCATCCCGAAGCATCACTGATGCAGTCGATTTCAATGAAGTAGCAGTAGTGTGCTCAGATCTGTGTGATACAGATATCGATGGTTGAGCATGTACTATTGGTTTACCTCCTAGATTTTTAACCGATGATGCAGGCCAGATGTCCAGGTGCATTGATGGGAGTATGAAACCCCTAGGAAAATCTGCTAGGTTCACAAACTTGAAAGGTTCTTCATCTGATGACACTACGTGAACCCGTCCCTCATGAAGATATTTTACACATTGATGTAATATAGAGGGAATGCAATGCATTTCATGAATCCAAGGCCTCCCGAGTAGGATGTTATATTGCATAGCACCCTCGATCACATGACACATCATAGAGATGGTCTTTAGGCCTACCTGAATAGGTAGGATGATTGTGCCAACCGTCGAGCATAGGGCATCATTAAATGCTCTCAATGTGAAGGTGGTGGGCACAATATGTGACTTTGGTAGCTTTAGATGATTCAATGCCTTGGTCATTATTATATTGATCGATGAACCAGTGTTGATCAAGACCCTCTTGAATGGCATGTGATTGACACATGTGATGATATGCAATGGTGGGTCAGCCATATCTATGGGAACCATCTTGATTTCATGATCATAAAATTGGATCATGGGCTCCTAGCACTATTGTACATGTCCCACAAAATTGGTAAATGCTTGAGCATCTTGAGACTGTACTTTGATGGACCTTAGAATGTCCATAAGAGTCTCCCTATGCCTAGGGGACTATTGTATCAGTTCATATATAGACAACTTTGTAGGAGCTATCTGTAGGTTTTGGACTAACCTGCTCTGTATGGTCACCATCGGTCTCGTTGGTGGGCCTGGAATATTCTAAGTTGGTCGTTGATTCGATGTAGCTTGTATCCTAATGGGAGCATGAGGTTGATTTAGCTGCTCATATCTCCCATGTCTGGTAACAACATTCACCATGCCTACGAACCCCTGGGTAGGTGGTTCGACATGCACTTGGTTGACCTGGCCAACGTTGTTGCATGGTGCCTCATGGTTTGGTAATGGATTTTTGTAAATCCCCATGTTTTGGTTGTCAGGTGCCAATGGATTACTTGGTACTACAAGCTCACCCTTTTCAATCATATTTTGCACAATATGCTTGAAGGACCAACACACTTCGATGTCATGGCCCTTCGCATGATGGAAGATGCAAAATAAGTCATCCTGATACCCCTTTGACTTGGGCTGATTCGGATCGACCAGCTTAACCTCGGGCAGTCTGATTGCCTTAGCCTCGCATAACTGATGGAATATTGACATGTCAATGATTTTATTAAAGGCGTGAATTGGTGAGGTGGGCATTGTTCTTTTTTTTGCCCTTATAATTATTATTGCACTTTTTGTACTATGTAGGAGGAGGTTGGGCCTGATAATTCTGCTTTTGTTGCCCTTTATCCTCTCTCTAGAGGTTTAGCACCACTTGATTTACATGGGCCTACTTGCCCTTATATTTCGTGGAGCTCTTCTTGTGCCCCTCTTTCCTGTTCTTGAGCTTCAAGTTGCCTTCTTGCAACTTGATATCCTCAATTACTTTGGCTTGCGCCAAAGCTTCCTCGAATGTTGGATACTACTATAGTTGCAACAATAATGAGATGTGCTTGGCACAACTCTTGGTAAACATTCAAGTCAATTCCATAGCAAGAATAGGGAATGGTAGCTTTGCCATTAATCTCCTCCACCTCTTTTCATACTATTCAATTGGCTCATCATCACGCTGAGCTAGCACAGCCAGATCAGAAAGGTTAGCCTATTTCTTGATGCCAAAAGAAAAGTGTTCAAGGAAAGCATCAACCAATTGCTCAAAACTAGTGATACTATGCTTCTTTTGCTGATTGAACCACTCTCAGGCTGGGCCTGAGAGGGTTGTGATGAATGTATGCAAAAGCAAGGCATTATTGCTTGCAATTTAGAAGCATGCATCCAAAAATCTTGTGACATGCTCTTGTGCATCTTCGTCACCTTTAAATTTATCTAGCCTGGGCATAACAAAATGCTCAGGATATGTTGGAGCAGGTATCGAGGGGTCCAAAGGCTCATTATGAATCTTTCTTAATGTCAGATTTTGAAGAGCCATGCCTTGCCTCTCAATTGCTTTTACCTTCTCAGCTAAGGCCTTATAAGCCTACGAGGATAGAAAGTCCTCCTCCCTAAGCTGATGTGAGGGTGGTCTTGGAGGTACATTCTTCCTCTATCGAGGTGGAGGACATTGCTCTTCCTCCTCCTCAACTTGGGAGTCTTCAGGATACTCTTGATTGTTTCCCTCTCCCTCTTCTTCCTCATATTGTTGTTGCCTCTCATATTCGAATGGTGGTGGTCATTCTCTTTGTAGGGCACTAATATGAGTGTGAGCATCTCTACGCTCCTACTGCACATCGGCTTGTGAAAAAGCCTTTCTCTGAATGCGCTCTCTATTCTCCATGTGAGTGTATAGACCAGCCCTGGCTAGCCTATCCTCCTACTCTATGCACTCCTTTTGGGCAAGGATGCATTCCTCATGCATGCGCTGCTCATATAGTCTTTGTCTGATGAGCCTCTATGCCTGAATATTCTCATCTTCGATGCATTGCCTCTCTAGGTGAGTATCCTCCAATTGATCTTGGAGGAGCTATCATCGCTGCTCGGATACCAGTCTATGTGATCTATCAAGTTGATCGGTCATAATAGGCCTCTGGTATGCATGCTCTATGTGAGTGACCTTATGGGTTCTGTACCCATCTGACTGATTTGTGATGCTTTTGCCTTTGTCCATGAAGATGGCATTGGCATCCTGCTGAGCTCTATGCTCTATGCCACCATGCATGGATGGTGGATGTGTCACATGAGGGTGCTTGGAAGCCTCTCCATGCTCTCTAGAAGTCCTAATAGAACCCCCACTATGCTCACTCAGAGCATGAGTGGGTGGAGCCGAAGGCTTATAGCCTAGCTGCTCAAGGATGCTACCTAAGCCATCCAACTATCTGGATCTCCATCGCTCATGCGGTGGTGTGCCATTGGCTCCCACCTTAGCCATATCAATAGTGATATTTCGAGGTTCACTACGTGTGGGAGTCTGCATAGGCCTATGCTCAACGGTGGCCCTATCTACATGCCCCTGAATGGGTGGGTCTCGATCCCATCTATACTTCGAAGGTGGAGCCATGGATCCTCCTATAGACCTATGATGTAGGGGTACCAACTTGGACCCCTGTATAACATACTCTTCGATCGATCCCATGGACATGCGTGCAATGCGATCTCGATAATGGCTTTCGAGTGGAACACCCTCATGCTGAGAGGCTCCATGCTCTATTATATGTCTAGAAGAATGCACAGAAGCTCCTCTAATGGGGGTACGCTCAATAGGTTCCCCTCGTGTCGAATTGTCTCCTCTAATGCTCATCGAACGATGTTCGGGAAGCGCATGTGGGTGAGGATTCGACATATGTTGTTGTGAATCTATTGGGGCTTGGTCATTGGCATCAGGCTTATGCCTTTGTCGACCACCCCGTGTCTCCACCATGGTGTACCTAGTGTCTAGATTTATTCTTTATTAAACAAACAAGGTATACAATGGTGATTATCTCGTATTAAATTTTAAAAGTGAGCCCTAAACTATTTGATGTTGTTTCAAATTTGTTGTATCAGTAAAGAAACTCCTTATCATGTTTTGAAAGCTTGTTGGATGATATTCTCAGTTTAATTGGCTTTCACCTGTATACTCACAGCTCGACAACTTGGCTATGAACTCCAAGTCATGTAATCCAACCTATAATGTGTGGTAATGAAGCCCACACACGGTCAGGGAGCACAGGTCCTCCCAGATCCTCACCCATTTTCCCCTAGTCAATGTTATACCCTCCGAAGAGAATACATGCAAATTTTCTAGGGTACGAAAGGTTCTCGGATCCGGTATTGGTCTAGTATCCAAGGGTACGTAGGATTTGGGCCAATGGATGGAAGTCACCTCCACCATCGTTGAACCCTACTAGTGGTTGGATGTCACTCCCAACTCACTAGCGTTTAAGTGAAACGTGGTGTGTGTGGTTCATTTTAATATTTGCATAGAAAGGAAAATGCATAATACAACATGAATGATTATTTCCTATATGATATGCAAAAAGAAACGTTTCATTTCAGAGAATGCATGCTATATCCTATATGAATTTTTGACAATGCAAATTATGATGATATAGCCTCTGATTGGGCCTCAAGCATGCAAACCAACACACAATTTAAACCTAGCATGCTGGATTCTAGGGTGGACTGCACTCAGAGGTCCATTGTTCCTAGCAGCGCCTAGCCAAACTTAAAAAAAGAAACCCTAAGACCTAATTCATTTCCTTTTAGTGTCCTAATTAGATTTTCCCTTTTCTGCTTTCTAGAAAACACAGATAGAATAAAAAAGTATAGAGAGTGAAAAATGGGGCCTACCTCAGGTCCTCATCCGATCAAGCTTTGGCTCCCTACTATCTATTGTGTCTACTATGAACCATAGGTCTGATGCATGGTTCAGACTATAGCCCGCATTTTGAAGTCATGGGCCAACAATGAGACCATAGTTGAAACCTACGGTTTGCACCTGATATAAAAAAACATAGAGGTCAGAGATCAGTTGCATAAATTGTGGAGTTCCACCATGATCGCCTTCTGTACGACCATAAAGGCATGCACCCAATATTGCAATTGCATAAAATGAAACAAAATGGACATTCACACACAAATTGACAAAGACAAAAGCAATTAAATGAAATGCATCTTTTATTCCTATTCGAATCAATTCATGTTTTACAAATGAATCCCTCTTAGGGATACCCAATTTTGATACACAATTACAATGTTACAATCCCCTCAAGGGGTAAAATGCACTATTCTAATGCTCTTTAAGGTGACACAAACTGCTCTAGGGTGGAGTTGACCCTCTTCTTCACATTGAGGAAGGAATTAGATGATTGAATCTCCTTTGAACCTACTTTCCTGCGATCAAGAAACAACACAAAAGCATTAAACGAATAGGCAACCTCTCATGATGAGGCCCTTTGAGGAAAATATGCATAAAGATGCCATAACAACTATGAAATCAAGAAGATGGATAAAACATATTAAACTTGTGCAAGATTCATAAATATTGTTAGAAACATGAAAGCAGGAAGTGCAACTATCTATCTACTTGATCAATTGCATGAAATTAAGCAAGTTAACATGAAAAGAAGCCATTAATGTCCTACTTACTATAATGAAAACAAGATTGATTAAACCCTAAATATACCGGTCAGATTATCTCTAAACATGAATTAACCCACTAAAATGACTAATCTAACCTAATTAAGCATACTAAAATAGAAATAGTAAGGAGATCTATCACCTATTGCAAACCGTAGCTCTGATGAGCGGTCTGCACTATACACCATGGTTGTCAGCCATGGTGAGCAATCAAAGTAGCTTTGCCCTCAAATTCTAGGGCTATGGGCTTGATCCTCCTTGTCAAATTGATGATCAAGGGTCGCCTCAGTGTCCTCTGATAGGTTTGGTGGTTGAATTGCTCGATAGGGCCTCCGTTTGCCTGAATTAGTGTTTCTTGGCGTTCTAGCTCCTTAGGGCATCCATGGCATGAATTGTCATGATGCTTGATGAATTGGCAAGTGAATAGCAACTAGGCTCTCTCAATGCACTCAAGTGAGTCCACAATTCGATAGGGCTTCGTTGCTCTAATCTCCAACTCTCTCTTTGATATCTTTGCCCTAATTCTGAAGGGGTACTTATAGGACTACCCAAGGGCTAGGGGTGGCTTCATGGAGAAGCCAAGATCAAGAAGGGGTAGTTAGGATAGTTGGATTGGAAGCTTTCATCCTTTAACTACCTTCTTCTAGAACAAATGGTCATTCAAACCGATTTGGCTCGGATGAAGGCCAACTGAACTTTAGTTTAGACCATAGGTGATAGCTATGGTCTAGACTATAGACCGTAGGTCTCAGCCATGGTTCAGACTGTAGACCATAGGTCTCAGCTATGGTTCAGATTGATTAGGCCAAGGAGCCCAAATTGAGTGGTTAGAACCACTGCTCTATCTTGGAGTCTATCCAAGATCTTCCATATGGTCTTGTAGCATGTCCCATATGAGTAGTCGCCATCGACATGACATGTTTTAGGTGTCTACAGATGCACATAGAAGCATATAACCCCTCATAAATCCCTCATTTTCCTTAGACCATGTGTATTATGGCCTCACAATAACTATAACTATAACTTCAAATCCATATTGGTTGATTATGATGATGTCTATTTTAGGGATATTAATCGATAAAACTATTTTAAAAGTAGTAGGGACTATTATCCCACATTTCTCCTATGGGAAAAATAGGGCACTTCATAAAGTATGTCACTCCCCTTATGGAGTGACGAGTTACTCAAAAGCCTCCTATGTGGGGTTGCTTGAATGTATTTACCTGTGTCTATTGATTGCATTAGAAAGCATGCTCTATTGACGATCACGTTGACCACGCTTAAAGTGCTACATCCACTGGTTTTTTGACCTTCTTGGAATTTGAGGTTGCCTTTTTTGGTGGGTGATTGCTTTGTTGACTACTCTAAAGGCACGTATCTTGTTGATTTAGGGCAACCAATTTTAAATCTTTTAATTAATATTCTTATAAAATAAAGGATTGGTTAGTACAAATATATGGACCATTTTATTGTTTATCAAGTCTTTTATCAATATTATAAGAAGAAGATTAAATTGGGTATAAATTTATAACAATATAGTACAAATTTATAGCCAATTTTATTATAAACCTTTTTATCAATATTGTGAAAAGATTGAGTAAAATAGGTTTATTTGCAATAGCAAATTAGAAATTACACTTTTACAAAAAAAGGTGTAATTAGAGAAAGAATGAGTATGGGACTCATTCTTCGGGGGAAATTATGGGGTTTCCTCACTATGTTCGGTCATACGATTAATTATCCTATATGATCCATTCTCTAATTTATGGTTTCTAGGATTTACGGATGGGTAAAATCAACATGATTTTGTTGTTGGAAGAATTAAATAGATGAGAGGTGTTTGAACCCTCTCACATTAATAAATCTATAATGTATAGTTAAGAAAAGAATAGAAAGAGGTTCTATTCTTTGTTTAGCATAGATGTATAGATTATATGAAATTGATACTACCTTAATTAGATTAAGGTTCTTGATATTGTTATAATAATGGATGTGTTGGAAAGTTGAACACTTTGGTTGTCATTGATGTCAAAGTTGCATGGTCATTTATTTCAAAGGTTAATGTGCTATGAAATTAAGGAAAGGTTATCTCCAAATAACTTGGTACCATGGGTTTTAAGTTGAACTCTTTGGTTGTTATTGATTTCAAAGTTGCATGGTCATTTATGTCAAAGGTTAATGTGCTATGAAAGCAAGGAAAGGTTCTCTCCAAAGCACTTGGGACCATGGGTTATAAGTTAATGGATAAGAGGTTTGAAGGAGGCTTGAAGGCCCAAGTTTAAGACTATGTGCAAGAGAGCAAGTGAAAAAGGATAATATTATAATATTTTAATATTATAATATCTTAGCCATCAGGGCCTTTCAAAGAGGATATTGGATAATGTATTGGCCAAAAAGTTTAACAAGAATCTAAGTATATTATTTAATACTAAGGTTAAATTATATAATTAATTAATATTTAACCCTAAGGTTAAATATTAATAAAAATAATAATTAAATTCGAAATGCCAATTTGGAATTGCAAGTGAGCCGACGGTAAATGTAAAAAGGTATGTGTATTTATAGGATAAAGTTTAGCCGAAGCCAAGTAGTATTTTTGAATTAATTTTTCCCTCAAATTATTTTCTTGCTTGATTTGTGTTTGGATGCAGTGGAGTAAAAAGACATCATCTTTCATGATTTTCAAATTAGTTTATTGGTCAATGTATAGAAGGGGTTTGTCCCCACCCGAATTAATATGGTAGCCAAGCTGGCAAGCTTGGCTTATGTAGTGCATGGAGGGTAGAAGGAGCAGTGTTCAATTCACGTGAAGGACCTTTTATTTTTCATGGTCGAATTTTGTTGTTAGTTCCATTGGTGGAGAATATCAAGGAGCTCGTGCTCCTTTGGTTCACGTGAGCAGCTAGCCCACGCGGTGATTGCCCTTGTGTTAGGAAAAAATGGCCAGAAAGGTCACAGATTCGAGAAACGATGGCAGTGCTTTAAGGAGGATTAATTTTTGTTAAGGTATGTATTATATCTTTTGTTTGGGAGTCATAAGGGTTGATTAAATATTTTTTATGTGCCTAGCTAGGGATTCATAAGGGTTTTGTCATTATTTTTGATGTGCTTGGCTAGGGAGTTATAAGGGTTCATATAATTTTCTTGAAATTTTATAAGGGAAATATAAGGTATTATATTGAAATTTGTTTTGTGAAAATTAGAAAGGGGATATATTTTATTTGACAAGTTTAGGAGTAATAAGGTGTAAAAATGATTTGATAATTTCAATGTAATTCTTGCATGGTGAAAAATAAATTGTTGAAAGGTTTTGAGAGTTTTTATGCATCATCTTTGAGAACACAAGAAGGGTCCTAGAAGATTATTTTTAGATTTCTTTGAGCACCTTTTGGAGGGAAAATTCATGTGGATATTTTGAAATAGAATCTTGCTATCTAACCCTTGAAGTGGCACAAGAAGGATTGGTTGTTTTTGAGACAGTTTTTTGTGACATATCTTCATCAAAGAAAATAAGAGGTATGGGAATATTCTTCCTTATTTGAGGTGTATTATTGAGCAAGGTTTTCTGGAATATAAGGTGGATTTAAAAGGGTTTTTAGTAAGCATTTTTGGAAATATTTGAGTTAGGGTTTGAGACCTACATTATGCATCCTTTATGAAAAGAAAGTGGAAACACTTGTGTTAGGGTTTGTGAGAAAGTTGTGCTTCATTGGTTGAATGATTGTGTGAAACTTTTGAAGCATTGGTTTTAAGTGATATTGAATGTGAATGTGAAAACTTTAGAAATCAAATTTGTGAAAGCAAGTGTGTGCATCAAGAAGATAGGTGTCATATGCTAGACTAGATCTATCTTTAAAAGAGAAATAAATGTGATACATGTGAAAGCAACAAATTTAATTATTGAGTAGAACATATTGAGCTATTTGATAGAGCATATCATTCTCTATATGTTCTAGAGGTTAAATGAATTCTAAGTAGAATATATTTTGTTTGAAGAAAGCATTTCTAAAAAATATATAAGCTTTGCTTGTGTGCAAGGTTTGGAAATATTTGGTACAATTTTGTGAGCAATTTTGAGGATATATTTGAGCAAGTCTTTTGAGAAGTCTTGAGGGTAGATTTTTTATAGCTTTGTTTTAATGATTGGAGCAGATTTGAGATAGATTTTGGTGTATATTTGAGATAGATTTTGGTGTAGATTTGAGATATATTTTGGTGCAAATTTTAGATAGAGTCTGGTGCAGATGTGAGATAAAGTTTTATTTAGATTTGAGATAGATTTGAGAGTAGACTTTGGAGGTGATAGAGAAAAGAGGATAGTAGTCTCTAGTGGATAGATATCCATAAACAAGTGTAGTAGGGATAGAGGGCTCCTGTGGAGAGATATCCACAAGCTATAGTAGTGGGAGGAAAAGTCTTCTAGAAGATCACTAGCCAGAGCAGAGGGTAAACAATTCTCCTATAGAGAGAGATACAAAAAACCAGAATACATTGGAGTGGTGTCCATATAACTAGAGCAAGAGAAAATATTTCTCCTATGGAGTGTGATCCATGAACCATCTAGGAAGATAGAGTTCTTCTATGGAGAGAGATCCACGAACCAGTTGAGGATATAGATTTATCCTAGATCAAGTTTCATGAACCAGAGCAAAGGGGATAGAGTTCTCCTATGGAGAGAGATCCACAAATCAAAGCATAGGGTATTGGTATCTCCTTTAGATAGAGATCCATAACTATTATAATAGGGAATTGATTCCCAAGATATTTTTTGAGAAAATTTAGTGGAAATATTTTCTTCATGGAGTAGCCCACATTGGGTGAACCACGTAAAATTTGTGTCTCTCTTGTGTGTGATGATTTGTGCATTGTTTTGATTACTACTATTGATATTTTCATTGATAATATTGGATAATATTATTTGGAAAAGAAAATTAAAAGTTGATCTTATACTTTTCACCCCACCTCTCAATATAAGTGTGTGTTCTTCAATTTGTATTAGATCGGATTCCTTCGGAAGAGCCTAATATATTGAAGGAAGAAGTTACAGGAACATGAATGGCATCTTAGAATGGATCTTCTTAAAATAAGACACCATTTTTTATGGGAACCTAGAGCATAAGAATGACTTACTTGATGTTACAAGGATATGAGACATGGCAAGCAGTTGAGGATGGGTTCACATCTACATCTAATCCTCCCATAGATAAATATGGTAAGCTCTTACATGTGAATAATGCCAAGGCTATGCATGTAATATTGAGTGGATTATGTGAAGCAGAATTTGTGAAAGTTATGCATTGCAAATCAGCAAAAGAGATTTGGGAAAAATTGAAGCAAACCTATGAGAGAAATAAAAAGGTCAAGATGGATGGCAAAACTTCAAAACCACAAAAAAGGGTTTGAAGATTTGAATATGGAATAAGATGAAGATATTGCTACATACTTATTTTTTATGGATGATATTGTTAATACCATGCGTGGACTTGGATTTGAAGTTAAAGAATTCAATGTTGCCTAGAAATTTTTGAGGTCACTTCCGACAAGGTATGATGGAAATTTTTTATCTATATAAGAGATGAAATATATTGAACAGTTGACTATGGATGAGCTACATGGAATTATCATGTCTTATAAGATGAGAATTGTAAATAATCCTAACACCAAGAAAGAGGTAACTTTCAAAGCATCAAATAAGACAAAGGATAAGAAACCAGAATCAAGTGGTGATTCAAGCAGTGATGAAGAAGCAAACTATGGTAGAGGAAACAAGGACTTAAGAAAGCACAAAGGTATGAAAAAATTTAAATATTTTAATTGTGGAAATTTTGGTCACTATGCATCTAATTGTCTAGAAGCTGGAAGTAGTAGCAGTGAAGAGAAACAAGATCATAAGAAAAAGGAAGGAGGAAAATCTAGGTATGAAAAGAAAAAAGATATGGTCAAAACAAGCATGAAAAGAAGTTCTTTCAAAGGCACAAGAAGAATTTCTATACTGATAAGGGAAGCAAGGCTTCAAGTGAAAGTGATGGAATATCCTTAGATAGTGAAGAAGAAGAAATTTTATTTTTGGCAATAGAAGAGGAAGAAAATGCTTAGGTTAAAGGTAAATTTGAAAAGTATGAAGATGCTCTTGAAGACCAAGAAGTAGAAAAAGATTCAAAAAATGAAGAGGAAGGCATAGTAGATCTAGAAGCAGAAATTATTGTTGCTCTTAAAGAATTGAAAAAGGTTAGAAAGTAGAATTCAAAATTTAGGGCTCAAGTTCAAGAATGTGATGAAGAAAAAGAAAAGCTTATACAATACCTAACAAAATCAATAGCTAAGACAAGGAGATTTAAAGAAAAGTTAGAGGAAAAAGTCTTAGAATGTGAAATATTAGAAAATGAGGTAGTTTCACTAAGGATGGAATTGAAAGTATCTAAGGATAAGCTACACAGGTTTGGGAAAAGTTTAAAGACTTTGGACAAGATTATCAATGCACAAAGACCTTCATCTACCAAAATAGGACTTGGTTTTTAAGAAGGACAAGGAAAACAAGAAGAAGGATCAAGCTCAAGCTCAAAATATGAAGAAGTTTAAAAGGAAGAGATTGAAGGAGAAAGTGAGACTTGTGTGAATAGAATATTCACTAAGAAAGGAAACAATGTATAAACAAGGAATAGGGATTATCACAAAGAATAAAGGACTAAGATACCAATCGGTTCAAGGCAATATTTCTTCAAAGGACATTGATTTTCATGTAACAGGTTTGGTCACAAGGCTATGCATTGCAGGGTTAATGAAAATAAGGAATATGGTTTTACTAAGAGGAACTTCAAATATGGACATCTCTTTCAAGGGTATTGCTACTCTTGTAATAAATTTGGTCATAAATCAATCCAATGCAGGGTTCATCACAAAAATGAGTATGGCTTCACCAGGAGGAACTTCAAGATATTTATACCTTCTATGAACTACAACATTAAGTGTTACAAGTGTAATAATATAGGGCATACGACCAAGTGGTATAGAATAGAGTTTCTAGAGCTTCCAGAGATAAGCAATAATAGGGATACTCAAAGGAATCAAAAGGGTATGTTGAGAAAGAAGGTTGATAAAGAAAAAGAACATTGTATGTTGGGAGTAGAAATACTCCCACCCTAAAATTAATCACCTCAAGGAGAATAGGTGGGGAGGGGGCTGAGCTAAGATTCTTATATTTAGCCCCAAAGGAGTCCCTTTGCCATTGATGTCAAAGGGGGAGATATTTGAGTAAGGGGGAAAGCATTCAGTCAGGGGGAGCAGTTTCTTATGGGAGCAGATTTGGCTTGGCTAGGGATTTATAAGGGTTCATATAATTTTTTTGATGTGCTTGGCTAGGGAGTTATAAGGGTTCATATAATTTTTTGAAATTTTACAATAGAAATATAAGGTATTATATTGAAATTTGTTTTGTGAAAATTAGAAAGGGGATATATTTTATTTGACAAGTTTAGGAGTAATAAGGTGTAAAAATGATTTGATAATTTCAATGTAATTCTTGCATGGTGAAAAAGGAATTGTTGAAATGTTTTGAGAGTTTTTATGCATCATCTTTGAGAACACAAGAAGGGTCCTAGAAGATTATTTTCATATTTCTTTGAGCACCTTTTGGAGGGAAAATTCATGTGGATATTTTGAAATAGAATCTTGCTATCTAACCCTTGAAGTGGTACAAGAAGGATTGGTTATTTGCGAGATAGTTTTTTGTGACATATCTTCATCAAGCAAATAAGAGGTATGGGAATATTCTTCCTTCCTTTAGGTGTATTTTTGAACAAGGTTTTATGGAATATAAGGTGGAGTTAAAAGGGTTGTTAGTAAGCATTGTTGGAAAGATTTGAGTTAGGGTTTGAGACCTACATTGTGCATCCTTGATGAAAAGAAAGTGGAAACACATGTGTTAGGGTTTGTGAGCAAGTTGTGCTTCATTGGTTGAATGATTGTGTGAAATTTTTGAAGCATTGGTTTTAAGTGATATTGAAAGTGAATGTGTGAACGTTAGAAATCAGATTTGTGAAAGCAAGTGTGTGCATCAAGAATATAGGTGTCATATGCTAGACTAGATCTATCTTTAAAAGTTAAATAAATGTGAGATATGTGAAAGCGATAGACTTAATGATTGAATAGAACATATTGAGTTATATGATACAGCATATCATTATCTATATGTTCCATAGGTTAAACGAATTCTAAGTAGAATATATTTTTTTTGAAGAAAGAATTTTTTAAAAATATATAAGCTTTGCTTGTGTGCAAGGTTTGGAAATATTTGGTACAATTTTGTGAGTAGTTTTTAGGATAAATTTGAGCAATTATTTTGAGAAGGCTTGAGGGTAGATTTTTTCAAGCTTTGTGTTAATGATTGGGGTAGATTTGAGATAGAGTTTGGTGCAAATTTGAGATAGATTTTGGTGTTGACTTGAGAGAGTCTGGTGCAGATTTGAGATAGATTTTGGTGCAGATTTGAGACAGAGTTGAGAGCAGACTTTGGAGGTGATAGAGCAAAGAGGACAATAGTCTCTAGTAGATAGAGATCCATTAGCTAGTGTAGTGGGGATAGAGATCTCCTATGGAGAGAGAGCCACAAGCCAAAGTAGTGGGGGTAGAAGTTTTCTACAATATCAGTAGCTAGATTAGAGGGAAAAGAGTTAACTTGTGGAGAGAGACCCATAAAACTAGAACAGAGTGGAGTGGTATCCATAGAACCAGAGAAAGGGGAACTATTTCTCCTATGGAGTGTGATCCGTGAACAAGTTGGGAAGATAGAGTTCTTTTGTGGAGAGATATCCATGAACTAGTTGAGAAGATAGTGTTCTCCTGGATCAAGTTCTATGAAACTGAGCAAATGGGATAGAGTTATCCTATGGAGAGGTGCACAAATCATAGCATAGGGGATTGCTATCTCCTTTGTATAGAGGTCCATACACATTGTAATAGGGAATTGATTCCCAAGAGATTTGTTGAGAAAATTTAGTGGAAATATTTTCTCTGTGGAGTAGCCCACATTGGGTGAACCACGTAAAATTTATGTCTCTCTTGTGTGTGATGATTTGTGCATTGATTTGATTACTGCTATTGATATTGTCATTGATAATATTGGATAATATTATTTGGGAAAGAAAAGTAAAATATTATCTTATAATGTTCACCCTCCTCTCAGTATAAACTTGTGTTCTTGAGGATGAACAATCCATTCTTGAGTAAATTATAAGATTTCCTCTTCATATGCATAGTATGGTTACTTAGTGAATGAAGGATTGAATGTGTATCAATCTTGGAGAATGAATGTGAAATTCATTCTCAAGAGAATTTATGGGGTTCCCTCTTTGATAATTGATGATATTTCTCCTTAATATGAATCCTATGATCATTCATAAACATGTAGATATAAGAATTTATGATATTCTTATGTATTGTATTGATGGCTTAGAGAAAGGAAATGTGGAATTTCCTTATTTGCATCATGATTTGAAAAAGGAAAAAATTGATTCCTTTAATTGTATAATTGATTTAGAAAAGGATCTGTGAGATGCCTTTCTATATTTGTATTTATAACATCTTAAGTTTTTGAAATAAGACAAGAAACATATTTTGGAGGTTGTGTTTATTCCCCTTGAGGGTTCCCAAGATATGATATATACCTCTATTTTATGATTTGCAATGCATGGATGTTATACTTACTTTCTATTATGATGATAATTAGACAAATCATGGATATTGTATGAGATGGAATTTAAATTTTATTTACTTTCCAATGAGATGATGCATTTACATTCTTATAATATGATCACTAGAGTGTTATATGATGCATGATTTTGTTAACAAGCAATGTTCCATAAGTGAGAATGGTTTATAATTGCACTTGAGGTTATTAGATCTAATAATGAATGGTGCCTTTGATTTTCCAATAAATGGCTCTTTTAATATGAGGTAATGGTTTATGCTTTATTTCAAGTAATAATATTGAAGGGAGTAAAATAATCTTTATGCATTGTTAACAAATATATGCATGGTATTCCATTGCAGAAGAATTAGGAAGTAAGATTGAAGTTACATTCAATTGGTTAAGTAACTAAACTTCCTAATGAAAGGAGAGATATAAATAATTAAACAAAGGGACTAATAAAATTCATGATGGAATACGAGGTTAGATAGGAGCTGGTCACTCCTATCGTTAGAGTTGACACTGACCAAGTCATAATTCTCTCGGTTACTTGTTATCCTGATTGTTGTTGGTTCAAATATACTTGAATGAAAACTAACATGATAGATATATTAAAAATAACAATAATAATAATAATAATAATAATAATTTCTATCTCAATTTGGGTTGGTAATTTGGGGTTGTTACAATTGGTATCAAAGCCTAGGCTAGCTAATGGACTCTAATGATAGGTCTAGGCTAGCAAAGATATGGGCTTTGTTTGTAAACCTATAACTATTTTTTATGAACTTCAACTGATAAATGCTTAGTAAAGGAAGAATAAGTGCTTGGAGGCTACTGATGTGCAATTCTTTTCTCCTAAATTCACTACTGAATCATAATGGAAGAGTGAGGGAATCTCCCAGAACTTGTGGAGTACCTAAGAGAGCATTGAGAAATGGTACTTGACATCTATAGTATTGAGCTAAGCCTCTTCCTTGCTAGATTTTTGTGGGATAAAAAAATTTAAGAATGATAAAGTGGAGGAAAAATTTAGATTTTGTCTCATATCATGGAGATTAAAGGTTGAATAGAGCAAGTAAGGTAAAATGGTAGAGTGTCTATGAGGTTTTGTGTGATAATCTCCTTAACTCCCATTGTGTGATATGGGGAGAAATTTTAGAATTGTAAATGATTTATGTTCTATATTTATTATAGGATGTGTAATATTCAAGGCATACGCCTAATGTATGGGTTGAAAGAAACCTAACATGAGACTAGCTTAAGCTAGAAGGAAAAAAGGTATTCCTATTGAAATAGATAGGAGAATTCCCAAAAGTGTGGTATGTTTGATTACCTGTTGGTCTTAATAGGAGGATTGGCCACTCCTATCCACATGATAGACATTGACCACGTTGATTTCTATGAAGTGCATCTTTGGACTTACTTAGATATTCATTTTTAATAGAACCACATGGAGCTTTTGCTAAAGTGTAGCCTTGGACTTACTTGGATATTCATTTTTAAGATAACCACATGGAGGTTTTTCTAAAGTAACCCCTTGATCATAAAATTAGCTATGTTAGCTATAAATTTTCCTAAGAGTATTGGGTATTGAAAGTTATCTATGGAAAGACAATCCATAGGGTAAGTTTTGGAAAAATAGAAGATAGATCCTATTCAGAATTATGATGAGACAAGAATGTGGATAAAATTGGGGGATCAATAAAATAATGTTTTATTTATTTATATTTTTGATCAATGCTACAATGCAATCATGGCCTTAGATAAGAGAAATGAGTTGAATACACCAACAATGGCCATAGAAGGCAAGGACAGAGCCAGTAGAATTTCACCAGGATGGAGATATAATCACCATACCAGCTCCACCTAAAAAACTTCTTGAAATGGTATTTTTATGGAGAATTACACCTGAGATACCACCAAACAACTATATAGTATGTAACCCTACCACTTGGGTGATGGTCAAGTTTAAAAAGGTGTTATACACTATTTAAATGTAGGATGGCTCCACTACATGATAAATGTGGTATTAATACCTGCATAGGAATATTTGATATTACCTCATACACCTTGAAAATAGTAAAACAAATTCTTAAAAAGAAAACCTAAGGAAATTCCGATACACAGTTTCTAGGAGTGACCGGTGTAAAGAAGGGATGGTACTTGGCTCAAAGACAACATCATTGCCAACAAATAAGTAATGGTTGGAATTAGAAATGATAACTAAGAATGTGGTAAATTATTGAAAAATGAGTGCTAAAAAAATACTAAGTGAGTAATATGTTACATGCATAAAGGAATAAAAGGGTTCTCAAGTATGAAAATGTACAATGAATCCCTAAATAATTATGACAAGATTGATTTTAGAGTCAACGAAGCATGATCCTTGGAATATGATTGATTATATTTAAGATATGATCGAACGATTGAGAAAACCAGTTGTTGAACACATCATAAAATTTCAGAAAAAATAAGTGAGCTTGGGTAAATTTTACAGCAAGAAGAAACAACCTATAGAATTCAACATAGTTACACTAGCTTTAGGATTTGCACTACTCATAGTAATATTGCTTGGGGTAAACCCCATAGTGTGCTTCTTGCTTCTACTATTTTTACTAGTTGATCTACTAGTACACACTTTGTAGGAAAGATGGCCTCTAACAGTGCCAGAATGAGCCATGGAGTTGGGTCAAATAAAATAGAACCCTTGAAGGTTATTAGATCCCACGCTACTCTTAGGCTAATATTTCAAGGAGCTAGGAGTGTGATGGAAGTTAATGATTGGCAATGGTTAAGTGAGATAGGTTTAGCAGGAGCCACCTGCATGAAACTCGTGATAAATGATAGGGGATATCTATCAACACTAAATGAAATATGGAATCCTAATCTGGGAAATTTCTAGTTACCTACTAGAGAAATGACTATTATCCTAGAAGATGTTTACTAGATCTATTAGTTACTGATTGAAGGGTGTACGGTTATAGCCACAAATGAAGTAGAAAAATAATTGTTTCTTGAAAGAACGTTCAAATCCAGGTGGAAAGATGTTAATATATATTATTGAGGTATATTGTATGAACTACTTTTCACATTCGATAAACTATCACCCAGATAAGCTTTGGTAATGGCGCTCATATTGAATTTCATTCTACCTGACTCGTTAGATGCATGATTCCCTTGAAATATTCTAGGGGTGATGTAGGACCTAGTGGAGTACTCAATTGTGTTTTCTTGGGCACTAGCCTTGTTGGCTCAATCCTATAGAGAGTTGTTCAAATTTTGAATAATGAAGTGAACAAGGATGATTTGTGGTCCTTTGTTGCAAATATGGGCCTGGGAACATGGCTATAAGGAGACCCCTAGGGTTTCCCTATGATGCACACAACATGGTAGATCTAGAAGTCCCTTATGCATTAAGGTGGTAGAAGGAGAAATATTTGTGGTTAAGAAGACCATGAGAAGATAATTGGGAACTCTGTCGCTCCATATGGGAAAATTTAAAACCCCAATATGTGATCTAGAGACCATGGAGGTTAGGTCCAATATGGTTAGAAGATGGATATCATCTAGCTCAGGTTCAAAGAGCACTGTGGATGATTGGGTGAGTAAGTACGTAGTACAAGTATTTCCAATATACTTGAGTATTGTAGCATTTCGGTATCAAGCAAGGAATATCAAACCCTCCCATGGTTTATACAATAAAATGGAGGATAGAAGTTGCACCACCACAAATGGAACTATTAACCTTAGAAATAGATGAGGTCATATGGGTTATATATATGGATGATGCAAGTACAACTCTATAATACAATCAATGGTGGTCTACCTAGCAAGGGCAATATGAGGAAAGTCCAATGGAAGTAGGAGAACTTCCTAGGGTTCAAGTTCATCATCAACCAGAGGCTGAAGTAGGTCCTTCCAACTATTGAGAAAATGGCAGTGAGCATTTTGAGATAGATGGTCCACTTGAGATAGAGTCCCTGAAGCAACAAATTTGATAGTTGGAGGCGGAAAGAGATGTTTCTAGAGCTAAACGAGATGTACTCCAATAGGAGCTAACTCAAAGGAATAGTGAAGGATCAACGATGGCCATCTAGGTCGAGAATTCACAACTTCAACAAGCAAGGGATGAGTATAAATCTTCCTACTTGGTATCCTACCTTGATGCATTAGTGAGTCATGGACTTCTCATAATCGATATTCCATGTGGGCATAGAAGTGTTACTTGGTGAGTTAGACCTCAAACTACTTCCTTGCAGGAATTGGGTCTAACCCAGGATGATGAAATGATAGAAATATGACAGCCATAAAGTCTGCCATATTGTATAGCTGAAAATTCAATCCTTGTTTATTATAAGAATACATGTATAATCTAGCAGACTACACTCATGTAACCCATAAACATGTATTTTATATGTGTAATATAAAGCAATGTTTATCTAATGAGGGATTTATATTATTATATTTGATTACATTTCGTAAGAGTTGGACCAGATTGTCAGTCTTACAATGACACTGAGAGGGGGGGGTGAATCAGTGTAGCTCTTTAAACTTGAATTTACAGCTCTTAATACTATGGCAATTAAAACTTATTACTAGATACAGCAAGTATAACAAAATAGCATCACACAACACAAGATTTAACGAGGTTCACCAATGTGGCTACTCCTCAAAAATTGACTGCTCGGACTACCATCCAAATCCAGCCTTTGCAAAGCACCAACTTTACAATCAATTTACCAGCACCAACTAGAAGGAGCACCAACCCCCGATTTATCCGCACCAACGAAAGGAGCACCAACCCCTGATTTACCAACACCAACTGGAAGGAGCACCAACCCCTGATTTATCTGCACCAATAGAAAGGAGCACCAACCCCTGATTTATCTACACCAATAGAAAGGAGCACCAACCCATGATTTACCATCACCAAGTGGAAGGAGCACCAACCCCTGATGTCAAGAACCAACTTGGACTTCAATTATGAAACTAGAAGTTTGTCAGTAAGATACCTTTGCTTTTGCAAGACCCTGACTGGTCTTCTTCACCTTTGCATTCTTTATGCACTCTACTTTCTCTACGCAATCACAGCAGCACCTGGTTTAACTTCAACCTTTTCACTCTCTATGTACTCTACTCTCTCTATGCAATCACTTCACCCACTCTACTTCATTACAGTCAAACTTCACGATCGTCTTCTCCCTTTTGCGCACTCTGCTCTCTTTGCAAATTTTGCACTTAGAACGATCCGACATGACTTGCTCTCTGCGCACAACGACCATATTTCACACACATTCGACTCACATCAATTCTCCAAATAGCCCTCCTTTTATAACAATATGTTTATGATGAAAACCCTAATCTTAGTCGACTGTAAATCCTAATCTTAGTTGACTTTCATAACAACTGTAAACCCTAATTTTAGTCGACTGTCATCGGTCTTCGTCGGCTTCAACTCAAGAAGATGTTTGGTTTATCCATCACTTGATGATTTCATTCTGGACAGACTCTGTAACCACCATAGTGATGTCGGTCCACTGTCATACTTCTCATTTCATTTGGGTTCTCCTTCTTGACTTGCGCATTTACGACCTGTCACAAAATCACGACATTTTTGCCTCTATAGCTTCTTTTGTTGCTGTTGCCACGAAAATACATGTCACGATATCGCGACACTTTCACCTCCATACGCTTTCTCTATTCTTTTGTCGCAATATCATGACATTTTTGCCTTCGCAGACTTCGTCTTTTCTTTTGTCGCGATATCGTGACATTTCGGCCTCCGTATACTTTGTCTTTGCTTTTGTCGCAATATCGCGACACTTCTGCTTCCATAGACTTCGACTTTTCTTTTGTTGCGATATCATGACACTTTTGCCTCTGTAGTCTTCAACTTAGCTTTTATCACAAAATCGTGATACTTCTGCTTCCGTACTTAGCTTCTTTGCTTTTGTCATGAAATCGTGACACTTCTGCCTTCGAAGTCTTCTTCTCTGCTTTTGTCGTGAAATTGTGACACTTCTACTTTTGTACTTTACTTCTTTGCTTTTGTCATGAAATCATGACACTTCTACTTTCGAAGTCTTGCTTTCTGCTTTTATCATGAAATCACGACAGTTCTGCTTCTGTACGCTTCCCTCTTTATTTTGTCACAAAAATGCAAAATGTCATGATATCATGACACTTTTCAAACTTACTTTCTCTCTCCTATTTTAGTCGCGAAAATGTGACATGTCACGAAATCATGACACTTTTCCAACTTACTTTCTCTCTCCTATTTTAGTCGCAAAAATGCGACATGTCGTGAAATCATGACACTTTTCTTACTTGTTCTCTTTCTTCGAACTTGTCGCAAAATCATGACACTTTTTCCTGCTTTCTCTTTCTCTTCCAACATGTCACAAAATCATGACAGTTTTTCCACTTGCCTTTTTCTCTTCCAACATGTCGCGAAATCGCGACAGTTTTTCTTGCTTTTTCTCTCTCTTCCAACATGTCACGAAATCGCGATAGTTTTTCCTGCTTTTTCTCTCTCTTCCAACATGTCGCGAAATCGTGACAATTTTTCTTACCTGTTGTATATGTCGCGATATCGCGACACTTTTCTTACTTGTATTTTTTTTTATCTTTTGCATATGGGCCACTTAGGTCTTCTTGGAAAATCACTGTACATACTCTGAATAACCTTTGAACTTCTGTCTTTTGCATCTAAATAGCTTTTGAACTTCCTATCCACTACATCAATAGATCTATCTGACTGTGTTGACAACAATGACAATACTATTGCTGCACCTTGCTCAACAATCTCACCCTTTGGAATTTTTGGCAACACATGTGCAATTTCCTGTAACTCTTCTCCCCCTTTGACAATAATACCAAAAGGCTACTACAGACTCCCCCTGAGTCCATGCACAACATTCTCAGGCAAAATTTATTACACTTAGCAAAAATCATGAACAAGAGCAAAAAGATAATCAAATACTTAAATGCTCCTCCTGAGAATGTGATCCCTGTAGCTAGTCAATTCTTGGGAAGTGTGACCACTCCCAATTTATTGTGAAGGTACTCAAAAACTTCCTTGGGCAATGGTTTTACGAAGATATATGTTACTTGCTCTGTAGTTGGAACAAAATCCAACTTAACCTCACCTTCCGCAACTTTCTCCTTCAAAAAGTGATACCTGATAGCAATGTGTTTTGTGCGTGAATGCATAACCGAATTCTTGGAGATTTTAATGGCACTTGTGTTATCACACTTAACTGATATTGGCTCACTAAAGCTAATGCCAAGATATTTTAGGGTTTGCTTCATCCATAATACCTGCATACAACATGTTGTCGTTGCAATATATTCTGCCTCTGTTGTCGATAAAGAAATTGACTCTTATTTCTTACTGTGCCACGTGACCAATCTGTCTCCAAGATAGAATGCACCTCCACTGGTACTCTTTATGTCATCGACACCTCCTGCACAATCTGCATCTAAATACGAAATAAGGGTGAAGTATTTACCTTTCGGATACCATAACCCATACTCCATAGTACCCTTGAGGTACCGAAGAATCCTCTTCACTGTTGTCACATGAGTCTCCTTGGGATTAGCCCGAAATCGTGCTACCATGCATACTGCCTACAAAATATCCAGTTCGGTAGCTATCGAGTACGATAAGCTCCCAATCATAGATCTGTACATGGTTTGATGAACAAGTGGAGATTTGTCATCCTTGCTCAACTTGCAACTTTGTCGTCATGGGAGTGTTAACTGGCTTACAATCCTCCATTGTGAACTTTTTTAACATCTCTTTCACATATTTAACTTGAGAAATAAATATGACCTTCTTATTTTGATTAACTTGCAACCCGAGGAAATACGCAAGTTCACCAATCATTGACATTTCAAATTCTTTCTACGTCTTATTTGCTAAATCTTTACACGACTCATATTTTCTACTGCCAAATATGATATCATCTACGTATACAACAAGAACAATAAGATGCCCATTTTCTATTTTGACATACAAATTACTATCCACCATATCTTTCTTAAACCCTTGTTGAGTGAGATAGTTGTCTAGCCTTGCATACCATGCTCGGGGTGCCTATTTTAAGCCATATAATGCTTTCTTCAACTTGCAAACCAAGTTGGGATCATCACCAAGTTGGAAACCATCTGGTTGCTCAATATAAACCTCTTCTTCAAGTTTTCCATTCAAAAATGCTGATTTCACATCCATTTGATAAACTTTGAAATTCTTGTAGATTGCTAAAGCCAGAAACATTCTAATTGACTCTAGTCTAGCTACTGGTGCAAAAGTTTCCTCAAATTCAATGCCTTCAACTTGTGCATAACCCTTACATACCAATCTTGCTTTATTTATGACTACCTGTCCGTATTCATTCAATTTGTTTCGAAAAATCCATTTAGTCTCGATTATATTTTTATTTCCAGGTCTAGGTACTAATTTCCAAGTTTTTTTTTTCTCGATCTAATCTAATTCTTCATTTATTTCCTTCATCCAACTTTCATCTTTGCTTGCATCAACAACATTTTTGGGCTCAATCTTTGGATAATAGAGAGCAGTTACTTACTACTCTTCTTCTTGTCTGAACACTAACTTTGGGGTCTCCAATTATTTGCTCTCTAGGATGATTTTTCTCGTCAATTTCTGTTTTGAATTTCTTATTTTCTTCCACTTCTGAATCACAACTTAAATCATTTGAGTCAATTTTTTGTATCTTTTCTATTTCATTTTCCTCATATCCTTCAATAACCTCTTCATAAATTGGGTAGTTCTTTTCATAGCTAATTACTCGTTCTCTACCTTCATCAAATTTAACATCGGCACTGTCCACAATTTTCTTTAGCCTCTTGTTGTAGCATTTGTAAGCTTTTCTTTTTGATGAATAACCAACAAAAATACCTTCATATGCTCTATCTTCAAACTTACCAAGATTATATTCAGTTCTTTTGATGTAGCACTTGCTGCCAAAAACTTTGAGGTATTTTTTTGTTGCCCTTTTACCGAACCACAACTCATAAGGATTTTTGCTTTCATGTGTTCTCAGCATGTACCTATTTTGGATATACACCGCAGTATGGACTGCTTCTTTCCAAAATATGTCTGCTACTCTACTTTCAACCAACATAGTCCGTGCCATTTCCTGCACTGTCCTATTCTTTCTTTCTACCACTCCATTCTGCTGAGGTGTCCTGGCTACTGAAAACTATCTCCTAATATCGTATTTTTCACAATACTCTATAAACTCCTCTGAAATGAATTCTCCTCCTCTATCTGATCTTAAACATTTGATCCTCTTTCCTATTTCATTCTCAACTTGGTTTTTGAAATTCTTGAACATTTCAAAAGCTTCTGATTTATGCTTCAAGAAAAATATCCATGTCATTCGGGAATAGTCATCAATGCACAACATAAAATATTTGTCACCATTTACGCTTTGTGTTCTCATGGGTCCACATAAATCAGTGTGTATTAGTTCCAAAGGTTTGCTTGTGTAGTACTCTTTTGTTTTGAATGTGACTCTAGTTTGCTTCCCCTTTTGGCATGAAGCCCAAATGTTGTTTGCGGGTTTGCTGATGGTGGGAATATCTCTCACTGCCCTTTTTGAGTTGATTTTTACTAGATTATCAAAACTGATATGACCAAGTCTCTTGTGCCACAACCAATTTTCTTCTTCCTGTACAATAAAACAAGCTCCTTTTGAAGTCTTTGAGAGCATGTACAGGTTGCCAGATGTCCTTGATCCAGTTGCTATCAATTTTCCACTGTTTGTTTTTTTGACTTCACAACCCTACTTCTTAAAAACTACTTCATGACCTTTATCACAAATCTGACTTACGATCAACAAGTTATGTTTCAAACCATCCACAAACAAGACTTCTTCTGACTTAATTTTTTTGTCACTAATTCTAACTGAACCTTTGCCAACTATCTTAGCTCCATCATTATTTCCAAACTTTATTGAACCACCTTCATATTTTTGTAACTTCTCAAATTTCTATTTGTCACCTGTCATATGACTGGAGCATCCACTATCAAGTATCCATGGTACATATTTATTCTATGCTTTAAATGCTATTTGTACGATTAAGGATTCCTTTTCTTCCTTAAGTCGCTCTTTTTCTTTCCACTCTGTTTTGATAGTAGTTTTGGGCTCTTGTTTTGCCTTTCCCTTATCAATAGCTTGTGCATGTTTTTTGGGAAGTTTTCTATTTTGTCTCATCCTATTGTGTTGAAATTTTCTTCCCTAAAACTGATTTGATACAAATGTACTTCTAAAGTTTCTTGCAATGTGCCCAAAATTATGACAGTTATAACATTCTACTGTATAATTCATCAAAGGAGAAAAAGCATTTCTACTAGTGAAATTCCTTGGTCTTACATTATATTTACAGTCTGAGATTTTATGTCCATAGCCATTGCATTTAAAATAGAAACCAGAAAATGGATAATTGAACCTAGGTGATGGTCTTTGCCATGTTGTCGTAGGAGCCATAGGTCTTCTTCTTCTTTGATGTGTGACATTGGTGAATCCATCATTGTCAATTCTTCTTTCGTGCCTGGCATTATTGCTTTATTTTGCATGAGACGTTTTTCCTTGATCAACCTGTTTCTTATTTTCATTCTTTATGGATTCTACATTTCTAGCCTTTGATCCATTTGATGATTCTCCTTCGATGAAACCCAGACCAAATTTGATGCCTGCAGGCCTTTGGTCATTTATAATCTTATCCAGCTTCATAGGACTTTCTTCGCGTTTGTGATAGCAACTAATTTTGTGATTCATCTCTTCTATCTACATCCGTAAACCAACATTCTCTTCTTCTAGTTTGAAGCAATAATCTATTTTCATGGTAATTTGTACTTCAAGATCTTCAGATATTTTCTTGTATTCTTTTGTCTGTACTTTTAGACTGGTTATGATTTTGTTTGCATCCTCAAGCTTTTTTGAAATTTTCTTATTCTTTTTCCTCTCTATTTTCCACTCTTCAAGTGCAAATATCAACTCACCTTCTAGATCTACTTCAGCCTCAGGGTTTTCACCACATACTTCAGAGTTCACTCCTTCTTCCTTTTCTGATTTTACTTCTTCAAATGCCATGAAAAGAGCTTCACTGTTTCCTCTTCAGAATCCTCATCGGAGCTGTCTTCTGATGAACTGGCATTCCTGGAGATGAAACTTTTCTTCTTGAAGTTGCCTTTTTTGAAATTTGTTTTCTTCTTCCAGTCACTTCTTTCTTGGTGCGATCCTTCATCATTTTTGTTCTTCTCATTAAGTGGAAATTTAGTCACAAAATGCCCAACGCCTCCACAGTTGAAGCATTTAAACGGTATCTTTCCTCTGTATTTTCCTTTTCCCATTTTTAGTTTTCTAACAAAGTTTGCTTCCATTTCATCTGATTTCTCTTCTTCCTTGGACTCCCGTTTTGCATTTTTATTTTTAAGGGCTTTAAAAGCCGCTTCTCTGTCTATGGGTTTATATTTTCCTATCCTCATCTCATATGCAGTCAAAGAACCATACATCTCATCTATACTAAAATAATTTAGATTTTTAGCTTCTTCTATCACTGAGACTTTAGAATCAAACCTTTGAGGAAGAGATCTTAATACCTTTTTCATGACGGCAGACTCTTTGATATCCTTGTCGAGTCCTCTGATCGCATTAATGATTCTATTAAATCTCAGCATATATGCCTCAATGTTTTCATCGTCATTCATCTTTAATGCTTCGAACTGAGCTCAATGTGTCTGTAACTTGGCCTCCTTGATCTTATCGTCTCCTTCATAAATACTCCTCAGTTTGTCCCATATTTCTTTTGCCATTTTACAGCTCATGATCTTTACTAGTTCACTATCTGCTAATCTACACATGATAGCATTCTTTGCTTTTGAGTTATTTTCAAACAGTTTCTTTTTGTCAGCCTCTTTTGAAGGAGTGATGGGTATTGTGTATCCACTAACTACTGAATCCCAGATGTCGTATCCCAAAGCACAGAGATATGTCTGCATCCTGATTCTACAGAACACGTAATTAGATCCATCAAACAATGGTGCTTTTTTTTATGAGAAGCCTTCACTACCTACCATTGTGTTACTTCCAAGATCACCCTAGCCGGTTAAGCTTGTACAGGAACTTAGCTCTGATAACAATTGTTATTCTTACAATGACACTGAGAGGGAGGGGTGGTGAATCAGTGTAGCTCTTTAAACTTGAATTTACAGCTCTTAATACCGTAGCAATTAAAACTTATTACTAGATACAGCAAGTATAACAAAAGAGCATCACACAACACAAGATTTAACAAAGTTCATCAATGTGGCTACTCCTCAAAAATTGACTACTTAGACTACCATCCAAATCTACCCTTTGCAAAGCACCAACTTTACAATCAATTTACCAGCACCCACTAGAAGGAGCACCAAATTTATCTGCACTAACAGAAAGGAGCACCAACCCCTGATTTACCAGCACCAACTAGAAGGAGCACCAACCCCTGATTTATCTGCATCAACAGAAAGGAGCACAAACCCCTGATTTACCAGCACCAACTGGAAGGAGCACCAACCCCTGATTTATTTGCACCAACAAAAAGGAGCACCAACCCCTGATTTATCTGCACCAACAGAAATGAGCACCAACCCCTGATTTACCAGCACCAACTGGAAGGAGCACCAACCCCTGATGCCAAGCACCAACTTGGACTTCAATTCTAAAACTCGAAGTTTTTCAGTAAGATACCTTTGCTTTTGCAAGACCCTGATTGGTCTTCTTCACCTTTGCATTCTCTACGCACTCTGCTTTCTTTGTGCAATCATAGCAACACCTGGTCGAACTTCAACCTTTTCGATCTCTGCACACTCTGCTCTCTCTGCGCAATCACTTCACCCACTCTGCTTCGTTACAGTTGAACTTCATGATCATCTTCTCCATTTTGTGCACTCTGCTCTCTTCATTAATTTTGCACTTAGCACGATCCGACACGACTTACTCTCTGCGCATAACAACTGTATTTCACACACATTCGACTCACATCAATTCTCCAAATAGCCCTCATTTTATAACAATATTTTTATGATGAAAACCCTAATCTTAGTCGACTGTAAATCCTAATCTTAGTCGGCTTTCATAACAACTGTAAACCCTAATTTTAGTCGGCTATCATCGGTCTTCGTCGGCTTCAACTCAAGAAGATGTTCGGTTTATCCATCACTTGATGATTTCATTCTAGACAGACCCTGTAACCGCCATAGTGATGTCGGTCCACTGTCATACTTCTCATTTTAGTTGGGTTCTCCTTCTTGACTTGCGCATTTACGACCTGTCATGAAATCATGACATTTTTGCCTCTGTAGCTTCTTTTGTTGCTATTGCCATGAAAATACATGTCGCGATATCGTGACACTTTTGCCTCCATACGCTTTCTCTATTCTTTTGTCGTAATATCACAACATTTATGCCTTCGTAGACTTCATATTTTATTTTTTTGTGATATCGTGACATTTCGGCCTCCGTATACTCTGTCTTTGCTTTTGTCGCGATATCGTGACACTTTTGCTTCCATAGACTTCGACTTTTCTTGTCACGATATCGTGACACTTCTGCCTCCGTAGTCTTCAACTTGGCTTTTATTATGAAATCGTGACACTTCTACTTCCGCACTTAGATTCTTTGCTTTTGTCACGAAATCATGACACTTCTGCCTTCGAAGTCTTCTTCTCTATTTTTTTCATGAAATCGTGACACTTCTGCTTTTGTACTTTACTTCTTTGCTTTTTTCATGAAATCGTTTTTCATGAAATCGTGACACTTCTGCTTCGAAGTCTTGCTTTCTGCTTTTGTCACGAAATCGCGATAGTTCTGCTTCCGTACGCTTCCTCTCTTTCTTTTGTCATGAAAATGTGACATGTTGCGATATCATGACACTTTTCAAACTTACTTTCTCTCTCCTATTTTAGTCACGAAAATGTGACATGTCGCAAAATTGTGACACTTTTCCAACTTAATTTCTCTCTCCTATTTTAGTCGCGAAAATGCGACATGTCATGAAATCGCGAAACTTTTCTTACTTGTTCTCTTTCTTCGAACTTGTCACGAAATCGTGACACTTTTTCCTACTTTCTCTTTCTCTTCCAACATGTCACAAAATCATGATAGTTTTTCCACTTGCCTTTTTCTCTTCCAACATGTCGCGAAATCGCGACAGTTTTTCTTGCTTTTTCTCTCTCTTCCAACATGTCGCGAAATCATGACAGTTTTTCCTGCTTTTTCTCTCTCTTCCAACATGTCACGAAATCACAACAATTTTTTTTGCTTTTTCTCTCTCTTCCAACATGTTGCGAAATCACGACAGTTTTTCTTACCTGCTGTATATGTCGTGATATCGCGACACTTTTCTTACTTGTCTTTTTTTTTCTTTTGCATATGGGCCACTTCGGTCTTCTTGGAAAATCACTGTACATACTTTGAATAACCTTTGAACTCCTGTCTTCTGCATCTGAATAGCTTTTGAACTTCCTGTCCACTACATCAATAGATCTATCTGACTGTGTTGACAACAATGACAATACTGTTGCTGCACCTTGCTCAACATAGATGATCCCTAATACTAGAGCCTTCATAATTTTGAGTGGTGGATCAGAAGGTTCTAAATATTAGGTAGCTTTTAGAAGGTCCTAATCAGGTAATCTTGGACTAAATTATCCTATCAGGCATTTCAGTCACTTGAGTGTCATCTACAACGACCAATTCTCAAGTGAGGAATTCCTTGGAGGGGAAGAAGGGGTATTTCGGGATGCATCTATGTGTGAATCCAATGAACTTAATAAAATAAAATCTTGTTCTAGTGAAGATTTAAATTTAACATAAATGAGTAATATTAGACATAAGAGTTCTATTCATAGTTAAGATAGGAACACTCTTAGGAGGTATAGATAGGAAATCTATCCTTAAAAAAGAGTGTGGAATCCTTTCTTAAATTTGAATAAATCATGTTCTAATGACTAGAATGACACCTTGTAGGGAGTAAGTGTGGGCATAGGCAGGGTTATGCATAGTGGTGAATATTCACAAATTAGGTGAATATTAGGTTTTCTAAAATTGTAAATTGCCAAATATGAGGACCCTCGACATTGGCCCAATCGCCTAGAAATTTTTAGGACCAAATTTTTCTTAGGGTAAATTCACCACAATATATATCCAAACATAGGTATATTTGTACTCATTGGAAAGCTCTTTTCGATCCTGATCTAATGGTGGTGTTTTTATGAAGTTATAAAGTGATTTAATAGGTCAAATTTTTTTTTGAATATTATCTTACTCTTTAGGGCTTCAAATGCCCCAAATTTTAGTATGAATATGATTGATTTGATTTGCTTAGAATTCGCATGATTTCGATTAGGATTTACCATTTTTTTACAAGTATATTTTTAGTCCAACCCCTTATGCATAACCCTAGTCATAGGTACTATCAGTGAATAATAGTATGACTAGTATAACACCTTACATGGATTAAGTGTGGTCATAGGTATATAACACCTTACATGGATTAAGTGTGGTCATAGGTACTATTAGTGAATGATAGTATGATTGGTATGACACCTTACATAGAGTAAGTGTGGTCATAGGTACTATCAGTGAATGATAGTATGATTAATATGACACCTTACATGGAGTAAGTGTGGTCATAGAAACTATCAGTGGATGATAGTATGCTATGAATGATAATTTGTATAAAATGGCACCTTACATTGTGAGCTAAGAATGTTAAAACTTTTGAATGGCACCTTATAGTGGGTAAGTGTGACCATGGATTTAGTATGATATATTAATCATAGTAAAGATTATCATTGCTATTGCTAATAGATTTTGTTACTTAGAGACTACATGTATTCAAGTTCTTCTCCTCCCACTATTAAGTCGTTGGTGAATCAAAGTGGAAGATCTAAGTAAACCCTTCACATTTTGTGGGTCTTAAGCGGTGTACCTTAGGCTCTTTTGAGGATTGCACTTGATATTTGTGTCTCTTGAGATAAGAATCTTGCAATAGATTGATTAAAGATGTTCACTAGGGAATATCAAGGATGATGCACTAGTGGTGGCAAATGAGTTTGCCAAGGTATTTTCAAGATATATGGGTATCTTGAAGTAAGATATGAAATTGTCTTTATCTTTGATGACACCTATGTATATCATGTTAACTCATAAAAGGGAGATATCAAGGCATAGTGTGATACTCCTTTATGAGAGTTTTTTATGCATTTAATTAGACAAATTATGTCTAACTTATTATAAAAACATGATTTCATGTCATCTCTATGAAAATATTCTACAGTTCTATTGTTGCAATACTCTATTATCATTGACTATGTAGTGATAGATGTTTTGATGCTTTGATTTTATGATGAAAATTATGTATTGATGATGTTTTCAATACTTAATATTGATGCAATATGGATATTTTATTACCTTAAGAACATGGTACTACTGATAGTTTGTATGCTTATAGGTCTAGGTACTCTCGTGGATGGACGATGTTGCCTGCGATCGGGTACGAGACACTGGAAATAAGAAAAAGTATGATGGTTCTAATTGTTTTGTAAAGAGCCAATGTTATTTATATTAAGTTTATGCATTAACTAGGCTAAGAACTAATGAGAAACACAGAGGACTATGTTTAATCCAAGGGGGGAGTATGTCACAACCCACCCATTAGGACTTCCTAGAAGATATTAATTGATCCGAAGGATCAATTAATACTTGAATTTTAACATTAACCAAACCTTACTAATGCTTCCTAGAATTAATAAGAGGGTCTAATTGATAAATCTAGAGGATGGTAAACCCTAATTATCCTATAAAATCCCTAATTAAAGCTAATTACACTCTACCAAGTTAATTTGGGGAGTTTTGGAATGAAATTGGGGGATTTTGTAAGGTTTTGGAGAAATTAAATAAGGCTTTTGTGAAAGATTAATTTGGGAATTTATCTTTTACAAAAAGTAATTTAATTAAAATTAATTTAATGCAATTAGGTGTCCACAAAATTTATCCAATTTTAATTGGACCCAAAAGAGCAATGTCATGATTTAATAATAAAAATATATTTTACTAGTGGATGAACTATTCTTCCTTCCACCATGACTACTTCCAAATAGTAATAGTGTTGACCTTGCAGTTGCACTAAGAAAAAGGGAAGGCCCAAAATGAACAAGGTACTTCCACCTTATCTCCTCTTGTCTTTTCTCCTAATTTTTAAATAATAAAAATAGATGTCACTATTTTGAGTTGACTTTAAAAGGGCACCCCTTAATATTTTAATAATGAACCACCTTCTTGCTCATGAAGAAAAAGAAGCTGGAAAAAACAAATAAAAGGGAAGACAAGTGATTGGAAAGGGGAGGGAAAATCTTGGGCTTAGGGAGTATGCTCTCTACCTTGATAGATTAGAAACCAAAAAGCTTTGGGAGAGTACTAAGTTTTAATCAAAGGTGTTTGGCCAATATGAATAAGTTTTGGGAAGCAATCTTGGGGGGAAAATGGGAGCTTTAAGGCTTAAGTTTTAGAAGGGGTATGTAATCTAAGGAGAGCCCGGGTTAGCTAAGAATAGAGAAGAAGGGGTAAAGCATGCAAGGAAGTATTAGAAGGAGAAGATGATGCAAGGCAATGAATCCTACCATGCTAGAGTTTTAGGTAGGTAAATCTTATTTTAATTGATTTGGTTGCTTCCGAATTTATGATTCAGTGGTGGATTTTATTTTTGGCACCTATGTTTTTAGGACTACAATATTCCAATGCTTTGAATCATTATTAACCATGAATTTTAGCTTCATTAATAATGGTTTAGAATTCATTGTCTTCAAGCTACTTTATTTTAATTCCTATATTAAAATTATCGATCTGTAAGGCCATTGGATAAGGTAAACGACCTGAAAATCCATCGTATAGGAAGATGACTTTAAAATAAACCAAACTATAGTCTATAAAACTATCTAGAATATTGAACCACCACCACCGATGCCTCTTTGGCCACCACTTGGTGGTTACTTCCTAAGCCGGTATGAAAGCACTATATTATGTGTTATGCCCACGATGTAGCACATGTGGGATTTACAAAATCCCTTGAAATACTAATGAAATCAAACGTTGTGAATGAAATGATATTAATTCATGTTAAACCTATAAACTCAAGGTCGATGTAAGCTTTTTATTTCTTAGATATAGTCGAGGAGGACCCTATTACTTTGATTTCCCTATGAATATATATGTCTCCACTTGTGTGTAACATCCATTGGAGGCACTAGTATAGCTATATCAGTCTATTTATACACAAATAATTCCAAGATATTAGTAATATTTGGAGATTGTATCTAACCCAATAATTATGCACCATAATGTTCATTGAATCCTTCTATGAGTGATAGCGCTCCATATCATGTTGGACCTCCATCATGTAAGGTGATTATTTCAAAAATTAGCATCAAGCTTGATTTAATTCTTCGCTGTCACATGTCATAGTGATTCGATCTCAATGAATAGACGAGAGGGTTTTTCTTTAATTAAACTTTGTATCTAATTTCCTGGATAACCTAGGACATTAGATGTCATCCATTGACCTCTCCTTACCTATAAAAGAAAAATTAAATAATGGAAAACCTGGTTTGTCTTCATCATATCATCTATGTGTTGAATGACGTATTACCTGGACGGTGTAAAGTCAAAATTTAACACTTATGTCATAGGTAGGATTTTGATCATAGTTTAATAAGGTCCTAGGCTTGTGAGTATCATCCCTTGAATTGGCATCTGTGTAGACACAGGTGATAGAGATTTAAGGCTATACCAATAGCCTTTATCCCACATGTAATTGAAATGTACAAAAGTTGCCATTTGATCAAACATAATACAAAACATGCAAATGCTCATAATATTGTTCTTTATTCATTAAAATGAGTCCATGGGTTACAAAGAGGATTGTCCCAAATCCTTTTTATGAATATCAAATAGTCTGATAGCTCCTTTTGAGATTCCTCAATGTAGGTGGGCTTCATGCATATGTGGGCCACCGGTAGTGTTGATGTTGATGCTTCTCCTTTCTCTTCACCTATTTTGTGACCTAAAAAAGAGGGTTAGTGTGTTTGGGGCTTGCCTTAGTCAGGCCCCATATTGATGAAAGACGATAAAGACATGAAGGAAAATTATGCTAAAATGTGATAAAAACTGCATAGAACATCATAAAAACATGAAATAAAGTATACCTGATAGATTTGGTGAGAAAAACCTTCTATAGGGTCAACTCGTAGGTCAGGGGGTGAATTGGAAGCTGGATTCATAGGGCATGGGGTGAATTGAGTTGCAGGTGCTTTCTATTGGAGATCCTTGTCCAGATGGGCTCCTGAGATGGTGTTATACTATCTTCATGATTCATATATGTCAGATTGTACTTCTAGTCAGATTTTTGTAGAGTTTCTATAGGTTAACTAAAAGGGGAGAGAGAGAGATAATGAGGGATTTGGTCTCCTATTTATAGAAGAAACCAAGGTGTAGGGGGTGTGGTTAGGTGTACTAAACCCTAGGGTCAAGTCCTATTGTGGTCAGGTTAGGGTTTGTGAGGTGGCATGTCTAGTCATCCTCTCATATGCCCTAAGAGAAATATCCTATCCTCACACATGTGTGAGGAAGGATTAGGTTAACTAGGGTTGGTTGATCCCTAGGTTAGATGAGGGTTGAGTTAGGGTTTCCTAGAAAATATCCTAACTAATTTGGTGCACACACATGTGAGGGAATAATTAGGACTAATTTGGGTTTAGAATCCTAATTAACCTTTTTAATCCATAAAGTGCACTTAAGTGAAGTGACTTTCAAATTAGAAATTCAATTAACTTAATTAGGATTTTTTGGGAACTAATAGTCCCGTGGGGTCCTAATTAGGTCTAGGAAGGGCTTAAGTTGCCTTAGGGAACTGATAGGTGGCTTCCTAATAGATAGAAGGTGGTTAGGTCATGAATTGTGTAGTTTAGTAGGGTTTCATGCCTATAGACCAATGAAATGGCCTACATAGGTCTACGAAGGTCTACGATAATCTAGAGTGGTCTACGTTGGTCTAGAGTGGTCTACACTGATCTAGAATAGTCTACAATGGTCTACAATGATCTACATTGGTCTACAATAGCCTAGAGGGGTCTAGGATGGTCTATGCAAACCTACAAGTGTCTGGATAGATCTACAAGTACGTAGAGGTAGACATGTGTGACTTTTGGGTGTCTACATTTACCCCTTTTTGTACTATACTATGTAGAACACAATTTAATACAAAAATGTGATGGGAGAAAGTAGAAGATGAAGGAAAGAAGGGGAGAATGGAATCCAACCAAAGGTATGTAGCCGCTCGAAGTATGACCATACAACATTGATCGGGAATCCAAGGAGAGAAGAGAAGAAGAAAGGAAAAAGAAGAGGGGAAAGAAGAAAGAAGGAGAAGAGAAAGGAATGGGGAGAAAGAAGAAGAGGGGGAGAAGAGAGAGGAAGAAAATGGAAAATGATGATGATGATGATGAATGCAAATGGGTGATTGTGGATGCAATGCGATGATTTTGCTAATTTCGTATGACATTTTGCAATGTCATACTGGTTGCTTGTGAGGGCAACTTATGACTGCTTTGCTTTTGTGACCAATGCAAGATGGTCCAAAGTATGAATAGAACAAATGCCTATTCAAATTTTTGTTGTTGATTGATTGATGAGTGCATGGTGACATGTGTCAAACCATTTGAGCTAGGTGACATGGATTATTCATACGTACCATTCAATATAGTCGGGACCGCTTTACCTGAATGCCAGAATGACATCTCCGAATGTTGCGCTAGGATTATTCAAACGTACCATTCATTATGTATTCGACATACATGAACGCCAGATTGACATCTCCATGGTAACGCATAGCTCTCATGATCTAACAAATATCTGATTGGGATTGAGATTATTATCATAAGATAATCTTCAGCAAAAAATTTGTAGACAGATGCGATATCCATGATTTGGATGTTTGATTGTTTGGTTGCATGCGAAGCTGACTTTTGTATATGAATACCCCCTCAAATGAGGAATCAACAATGAGGTGAATGAGATGTGGTGATATGATGATGGATCGATTGATAGAAGAAAATGGATGATAATACATGATGAAAAATTAGATGGACAGGAAGATGGGAAGATTTCCTAGGGTTTGGGAAGAAATTTTGATGATTTTGGGGTTCATAGGTGCAATTCATAGGTCAAGGGGTGAATTGAACCTGAATTCATGGGTGAGGGGTGAATTTGACCTAAATCATGGGGCAGGGGGTGAATTAGGGTTTTAGGTATATTTAAGCCTTTTTTGAAGTGTGGGGGGTCATTTTCATGGTGACGACTTTGGAGAGTGAGTAGCGAGCAACGGTTGGCGATGCGGAGCTCTTGTGGTTGATAGATTTGGGTGCAAGGATGGTGAGGGGATGGACTGGTGTTGGAAGTCGATGTGGAGATCCACCGGTAAGTGTTCGTTACTTGTTTTATTTTGTAATTTTATTTCTAGAAAAGCATGAAATGGGGGAGGGGAGGTTTTTGCATTATTTTTAAAATGCATGTTAATTTTAACTGAAATTGGAACACAAAGTGTTAGTCAAGCCAAATGGGTACCCAAAAGTGTGATCAATTTTTAGGTTTGACCTATTTTTGTGTTAATTTGACCGATTAATGGGTAGTGTAGCTGCATAGTTTGACTTTGCTTTTTGGGAGCCACGGGGTACTATTTTTGAAATGTGATTGAATTTTATCTGCAAAAGTGGGAAATGGGTATCCAAATGTGTGACTGTGTTTGTGTTTTGCCTTCGTTTGGCATGTTATCTGAATGTGAGCTTGTGTGATGTAGATTAATAAAATTTGACTATGAATTTTTCCATTGTGGGTGTGTTATTTTTGAAAACCGTTGACACTTTCACCGTAAAAGGGTGAAATGGGTATTCAAAAATGAAATTTGTTTTCGTGTGTTGTTGCATTTTGTGTATGTTTGAGTTGCGTGCCATGATGTAGGTGTGGGTGAATTTAAAATTGGTTGTTGGGAGCCCGATATGCACTATTTTTCATGTCTATTTGAACTTTCACCATGAAATGGCAAAATGGGTATCCAAATATGTGACTATGTTTTTTATTTGTGTTGATTTAGCATGTGTGCTATATTGATGAACTGGTGTTGACTTTGACATCGAATTGTGTGCGTATTGATATACTATTTTTGAAATTTGTTGACACTTTCACCGTAAAAGGGCAAAATGGGTGTTCAAAAATGTATTTTTTTTCACTTGTCGTTTCGATTGATGTGTTTTTGAATTTTGTGCCACAATTAGTATGTGGGTAACCATGAAATTGACTTTGGAAGCCAAATATGTACTATTTTTCACATCTATTTGGACTTTTACCATAAAATGGCAAAATGGGTATCCAAATATGTGACTGTGTTTGCAGTTTGTTGTGTTGTGTGGATTGTGCATGTTTTAATGTCTCGAAATGCATGACAAATTAATTGAATCAATTTGTGAGTGTGAAATGTGTGTGAGAAGATTGATTTTTATTCATTTTGAGTATTTGAATAGAATTGTATATGGAACTGATATGAGTTTTTGTTGTGTTTGTTTGTGGATGAACAGGTGAAGAATATCGAGCCGCGACATCGTGTGCATACGATGAAGGCTGAGTTGGATGATCTTATGAAGAATAAGGAAGATCAGGAGTGGTTGGATGTAGTGTGGTTTAGAGGAGTGTGGGAGTGTAAGAGCATTCATGCTAATAGAGCGTATATATCAGCATTGTGTGAGAGGTGGGACCCAGATCAGAATACCTTCCACTTTTTGATGGGTGAGATGACTATCACCTTGGAGGATGTGTATAGGATCTACAAGTTGCCCATTGAGGGTGTTCTAGTGAGGGCAGCAATAGATGATAGGTAGGTAGTTGTGATGGAGCATGCCTTTGGGGATAAGTGGAGGGAGGTAGATACAAAAAATATGGACTATGAGTATCTTTGGTGTAATAAGATGTTGTCCAAGCGCCAGTGCATGACGATGATGATGATTTCCACTTATGCACTACCAGATACTTCTAGGTGTTGTTTACCTAGAATATGTTGGATGTGGTAAGTGATATGGTGGAGCGTAATGTTGTATTTGCATGGGCACCTACATTGTTGGCCCAGGTGTAGCAGGGGGTGCAAGAAGGAGGGGGAGGGGGGGGGGGGGGGGGGGGGAAAGAAACCTTTGCTACAGGTGTGGGCATGGGAGCACATAGCCTTAGAGTGACCATCATTGTTGCCTTATAAGGCTCACGCTGATGGACAAACACACTTACCATATGCATTGAAGTGGAGGATAGATGAGGAAAAGGGGATGAAGAGGCCACATGAGGGTGATCCTCTATTTTGGAGGGTGAAGTTTGGAGAGTTGGTGCCTAGTCTCATCAGGTGGAGGTCTTGGAGGGATGGGGTGGTATGGGAGAAGGATGATGAGAAGCTAGGTGCTATCCATCGAGGGAGATGGTTGGTGGGGTGGTATACTCGATAGGCTGAGTTCTTCTAGTTTAGTCGAGTGATGAGATAGTTTGGGCTATGATAGGATATTCTAGAGGTGCCTATTATGTATTATAGGTGATGAGGTGATAGAGGGGAGTAACCTATGGTATTACCATGGACTGGTGAGAGGGATCCATCGATGGTGATTCTAAATGTGGATGATGCAGGCATGACACCAGAGTATGATGCCTGGTGGGTGACTCAGAGTTGGGAGCTAGGTGTTGGGGTGAGTGATCGATGGATACAACCTAGTGGTGGGGTACCTATGATAGAGGGGAAGTAGTGAGAGGTACTTGATCTAGGTCATAGGATAGAGCTAGAGGTGAGATAGAGGTGCCTCTTTGATGATCTAGGTGATGATTGGGTGGTGCATCTAGTGCATCTATGGAGAGGGTGGAGGAGATACCAGTGGGTAGTGGAGCATAGCCTATGGAGGAGGGAGTGACCATGGAGGAGATGGGTGAGGATGTGGGTAGAGATGTAGGTTTTGATGATACCATTGATCTAGGATATCTTGGTGATATGGGAGATATTCCTATTAAGGAGCAGGATATGTAGGATATGGAGGAGGAGGTGTTACTATTACAAGAGTGAGTGCATCAGTTGGAGGGAGAGCTTCGAGAGAGTGAGAGAGGTCAAGTGGTAGACATGGAGGATTTGGAGGATAGGTTGATAGCCTTGGAGACTACTATCGATGTTGAGTAGAAGGTCTTTGAGTTATGATATGTTGAGTAGTATGGGAGGCTTGAAGCTATAGAGGTGAGGTATGCCAATATGGTGGAGGAGATGGATTAGTTAAGGGTAGATATGCATAGGTGATAGCTTATGGTAGAGGCCCAAGATGTAGATATTGTAGAGTTACATGTTGAGGTGGAGAGATAGTAGTAGGTACGAGAGGAGGCTGAGTAATCCAGGGTGATAGGGGAGGTGCCTATAGATATGGCTGCCTTGAGGGTAGAGATAGAGTGATTGTAGAAGGGTAGTGAGGATGTGAGAGGGTGGCTAGTTAAGGAGGCAATGATGTAAGTAGAGTGTGAGTTTGTTTTGCTGATGCATGGGATTCCACTCCTTGATTATGGCTAGGTATGGTCATGATCGAGGTCATGATCATGAGTACCAATACATTCATAGCAGAGTCATCAAAGTACAACTTTGAAGGCTTAGAGGGGTATGGGGATAGAGGCACATGATGTGCTATAAGGAGTAGGTGTTGGTGCTAATTTGGAGAGGGTGTTATCTCCTATAGGATTTCAGGCATCTAGGATAGGGGTGGAGTCTAGTAGGGCTACAATAGCATGTATGGTGGCATAGGATAGGGTGAGCCATGAGGGGAGTGGAGAGACTCCTAGTGATAGTTAGAGCTGATGGTTGTGCTCTTTGAGAGTCTATAATTTTTGTAGCCTACGAGTATTTTGGATGATGGATAGTGGGCATGGTCCCATTTTGTAGCCTATGGGTATTTTTGATGGATTATATATATACACATTTTTGTTGCATATTATATATACATGTGTTATGATTTTGATTTGAATGTGTTTGAATTTCTTTTGCATAGATAGCATAGTATAATTTGTGAGTAAATGTATGATGAATGAATATATGTGTATGTGGTAATGTGTAGGAAAATGATTACATTGTAGCATAGATATACTATAGAATGATATGAAGAAGTGTGGATTGGATGCAATGCTATGTGATGTAATGCAAGTGTGACAATGTATGTTAGAATTTTGGTAGATGCATGTAACATAGATGTGATGATGCAATATCAATAAATGCATGTAGGATAAATGCAATGATGAAATGTTTGATAACTCTATGTAAAATAGATGCACCGATGCATGTATGGGAGGAATGAAATGCGCAAAGGAAGCACTTGTATCATGGCATAGACCTATGTGAATGTGATCCATTCCATAATCTCAGGGATGTAGGATGGTATAAGGTATATGTAATAACTTTGACAATCATAGTTGTAGTAATCAAATCTCATACAAAAACTGTGCAAGCATTGGTGACAACTCATAACTAATCTGAATGGTTCAAAGTCTATCATGGACCAGTGTGTGTAAATGAGTGAGGTTCATTTATCCATTTTGAGGGAGGTAGGATTAACCCATTGTAAACATAGCCAAACTAGCTAGCTCATCCACAAGCGTACAATGATCTGTACAAAAGAAGGTCACTAATGTGACAGATGTGTCACCACTTGTAAGACTATTCCACTGGTAGGCAGGCGCTTAGGGCCTATAGCTAGCGATGGAAATCATCCCATGATGTTATGTTGAACCTAAGGACCAAAGGCGATGAAGCATAACAATGGTGATATCTTGGAGGCTTTTCCTTTTGTTTTCTGCCCCTCATTTATTTTTATTTTTTTTTGTTCTCTTTTTCTTTTTTTTGTAATATGGGCGTTGGCTTTTGTTTTCTGCCCGTTTGTCTAATTTTTGCTTATGCTTATCCCTTTGTTTATCCCTAGGTCATATGTTGACCATGCAAATGATAGGATGAGTAGGGGAAACCATTCACTAGATGGTGATATCTATGCAAGGTGTTATCTTCCCTAGACTCAAAATTTTCTTAAGTGTGTAACCTGTGTGAATGGTCCATGAGAGAAGTTGAACCAACCTGAAAGAACTATAAGGAGTGTATAAAACTTGTCAGCTAGAGGTGACATTTGATTGACTAAACTATTGAATGGTCAAAACTAAACAAGACACCTATATACGCCTTAATCCTGAAAAGGGGGAATGGACATCCAAGTGGTGATGCTAACAAGTGCGTATGTTATTCCTATTGAAGGTGCATTTTTGGGGGAAGAATATACAAACATGAAATGAAATCGTAATGAAATATGAATGGATATATGCAATGGATGTAATGTAATCGATGCAACTAGAAGAATGAAATATCTACAAGAGGAAGACCATGAAATATAGTGAAGGAATATTGAAAAGCCTATTTACAAATGAGTATATGGTGTGATGATGACGAAGGTGAGAAGTTGTGATAATGGTTGCCCCAACATGTGGGGTGTGTGTGTAGTAGGAGAATAAGATGTAACTAGTGGGAATGCATGTGATAATGAAAAAAAGAGGAAGAATTTGAAGGTGGAAACTACAGATGGAAGAAATAAGAAGAAATAAGAATTGGTAACCAACAAGATAAGGGGATTACCAGAGGAAAAGAGGGGTGAGAAGAAAGAAACTAGATCAACGTAGGTATGTAGCCGCTCGAAGCATGACCATACAACTATGTGAGGAAGCAAGAAGAAGAAGAGAATAAGAGGAGAGGATGAAAAGAAACTAATGATGGGTGAAGTGATGAGGGTCAGGTCATGAATGAGGAGGTGAGGTGATGATACTGCTAGGGCTTTGATGGTTTGTATAGTTTGACATGTGATGGATATAGTATGATGGAGCTATCATAGATTCACATGGTGGAAAAGTGTGAGGGATGATGTGATAGGGAGGACTCTGGAGTCGGTTGGATGAAAATGAGTACTCAAGTGATGGGATGTGATCACCAATCAACATGTTATGTACCAAGGTTTTGAATGTATAGAATGTATCGATGTCATGCATAATTGGTTCTCATGATAATTTCATGGTTTAGGATATGATGGGTCAATAGGATAGATTTTGGGTAACACAAGGAGGCCTTGGTGAAACATCTGATGAAACATATTGGATAATGGCATGGATGGGAGAGGCATGGGATAGATATAAGGCTCTAAGGGAGGTGAGCGGGAAGTAGATGGAGTGAGGTCAAATGGTGGAGGTGTGGGTCAAGAATATGATGTGGGTCAGATCTGAGGATGAGGAATAGACCTAGAAGGAGGTGAGGATATATGGGCCATGGTGGACTAGTGAGTAGAGGTGTGGTAGTGACAATGACTCAGGTGTAGCTCGAGAGCATCGAGGTGAGAGAGGATATGTTGGATATCAAAATATGGGGGTGATGGGATTGGAGAAGGTGGAGAGTGAGACTCCAATGTATAAGGAGGAGTATGATATGGGTGTGAAGATGGATTTGTATGAGAGGATGAAGGGGGTGAGTGAAATGACTTTATAGATTGTGGGGTTGGCTGAAATGGTAAGCCTCAAAGTGGAGAAGGTGGTGTCTAAAGGATGGGTGGTGCAGGAGATGGTTATGGGTAATGATATATATAGGATGGAGGTACATACATAGAAGTAGCTTGGGAGGCATGCAAATGAAGGGCTTGGGTATAGGGGGACATCCCACTCGAAAGTGGGGGAGGTAAGCATGAAGGATGCATGAGATGAGGTGTGTATCCTCTATTGGGGGCTAATAAATTCTTGATGGGTGATGAGTAGAAGTGGATGGTGAGTAAGGGTTCCTTGTATCATCAGGAAAAGGGGGAGGAGACCCTTGTGTGTGAGAATGGGGGTTTTCCTCCTTTTCATCAAAGGAGGATAGGGAGACCTAACTATCTCTTGAGTGAGGTGAATAAGATGAGCCTCTATGGTGGGGTGAATGATATCGGGGTGGAGTGTGGTGGTCCGAATGGGAGGATGGTGAGGACTATTAGATATGTACAGAGTTAGGTGGCTTGCCTAGGTCATCTAGTGTAATTAGGATGGGAGGTTGTGTGGGAGGATCCTGCATAGTGATAGAGTGAGATGTTGATAGTGTGCATGTATGATCATGTATCTCTACTGAAGATGTAGTGGTGGATGATGTGAACCCTACAAAAAGAAATAGATACCAACAACATATAAATGACATAAAAAGCAAAGGTGCATCTACATAATAAAAAATAAATACCATGTGTGTATTGTGATGTGCATAGTGAGTGATGTGTGTGTAGATAGCACTATGTACAATTTGTGGTGGTGAATACCTATGTGGGCTAAGCATTGAATGCATGAAGGTGAAGGATATTGATGGGTTTGGGTTCAGTGAGACCTTCGAGATTAGCCAATCGATAGGCACCTAAACCAAATTTGTGTGTGATTATGAATGGGCCCAACCAGTTTAGGGTAAACTTATCTCATTGTTGGTGGGGTTGACTTGTGATTTGTTGGTTCTCTTTGAGAACTAGGTCACCAATTTGAAATTCATATTGATGTACCTTACTATTGTAGGCACGATGAAGGTGGTCTTGATAGATGCGTGTGTGCTTGATGGTATGAATGTGATGTTCATCGAGGAGTGTTAGCTGATCGAGATGAGCTTGATGAGTGGTGTCATCATCAATAAATTCTTTCATAGATACTCGTAGGGAAGGTATCTCGAGTTCAAGGGGCATGATGGCTTCAGTACCATAGACTAATGAGAAAGGGGTTGCCCTAGTGGGAGTATAGATGCTCGTATAGTAGGCCCACAAAGCTAAGGGTATTTGATTATGCCAATCATGATGAGACTCTACTACTATCTTATGAAGTATGGAGCAGATTGTTTTGTTGGTAGCCTCTACCTAGCCATTACCTTGTGGGTAGTATGGGGTAGAGAAACTATGATGAATGTTGAATTTGGTATAGAGGGCATGAATAATTTTATTTTTGAAATATTTCCCATTATCAGAGATGATTTGGGAGGGAATTCCAAAGTGACATATGATATGGTCTGTAATGAATACCATAATATTGGCTCCCATGGTCTAGACAAGTGGGATGGCTTTGACCCACTTTGTAAAGTATTCTATGGTAGTGATGATAAATTTGTGATTGTTTGATGAAGTGGGTGTGATTTATCCGATAAGGTCAAGGTCCCATTGAGAGAAAGGCCACATGGACTGAATAGGTTGGAGTACTTGAGATGGTAGATGTGTGAGATTTGCATGTTGTTGGCACTTGACACAATACCTCACATATTCACAACAATCATGTTCCATCTTGGGCCAGTAATAGCCCATGCGAAGGATGCATTTTGTGATTGCCATGCCACTAAAGTGGCCACCACAAGTACCATCATGGGTTTCTTGTACAACCCACTGAGATTCATATGGTTCTAAACAATGCAAGAGGATGCCATCATAACTACGATGATAGAGGATATCCCCCAACAATGTATAGTGAATCACCCTTTGTTTGAATTCTCGATGATGAGCATGTGGTAGATCACATGGTAGGAATCCTAACTTAATATAATCCTTAATTTGTGCAAACCAAGGATCGTGTGGTTTGGTATTGACCACATGAATACCACCATCATCTATGGGAGGCATAGGTGATATGGTAGATTGAGTGAGGGTGTGAATGGATACACACATGGTGTCTGATAGGGAGTTTTGAGGGATTAATGATCCTAAGGAGGCCATTGTATCAACAAAATGGTTTGATGATCATGGAGTGGCTTTGATAGCATACCACTCAAATTGGGAAAGAAGTTATTGTGCAATCTATTTGTATTGTTGGAGAACTAGACAATGACATTGCCAAATATCTTGCACTTGGTTTACTACCAAGAGGGAATCACCTATGATGTGAAGGCATATAATGTGCATGGAGTGGGCCTATTTTAATCTGAGGATTAAGGCTTCATATTCTACATTATTATTTATGCAAGGGAAGTCTAATTTGAATGAAAATGGGAGTGGTTCCCCTTTAGGTGTGAAGAAAACAATGCTTGCACCCCCAGCATGAGTGCATCAAGAGCCATCAAAGAATAGAGTCAGATCAATCAATGTTTCTAGCTCGACATACTCTTCAACTTCTATAATGTGAAATATGGAATCATTAGGAAGTTGAATAAGGAGAGGTTGATCATCTAGAAATGGAGCCTCTACAAGTTGGTCTACGATGACCTATCCTTTTATGGATTTTTGTGAAATGAACTCTAGATCAAATTCAGTTAGAAGCATAATCCATTTTGTTGTACGAGAGTTGTGGTAACTTTTGTTCATCATATATCAAAGTGGATTGTCTCAAGCGATGACAAAAGTAGTGTGATTTAGCATGTAATGGTGAAGTTTTTGGGTGGAAAATACTACAGCTAGGCATAGTTTTTCCATGTACCCATAACGAATTTTGTAGTTGACTAGCGTACGACTTATATAATATATAGCTTGCTCTTTGTTGAGTGCATTATTTTGGGCTAATAATGTGCCTAGTGCAAAATTTATGGCTGAGATGTATAGAGTAAGTGGTAGTTATGGGTGTGGGGGAGACATAACTAGTGGAGAAGTGAGGTAGGCTTTGATAGAATCAAAGGCTTATTGATAGTTGTCATCCCATTTGAAAGTGACTCCCTTTTGTAAGAGATGATTGAATGGTTTGCATTTGTCTGATAGTTGTGTGATAAAGTGATGAATGGAAGTGATTTTGCCCTAGAGACTATGCAATTGCTTTAGGTTGGTAGGTGGGGGCATCTCGATGATGGCCTTTACTTTGTTAGGGTCTACTTCGATGTCGCATTGAGAGACAATGAACCCTAGGATCTTGCCTGAAGTAACACCAAAGACACACTTCTTTGGGTTAAGGTGCACATTATGTTCTAGTAAATGGTCGAAGATCTTACGAAGATCATCTAAATATTGTGAGCATTCCTTGGACTTCATGATGAGGTCATCAACATAATATTCCATAATTTTATGCATGTAATCATGAAATATGTAAGTCATTGCATGCTGGTAGGTTGCCCCAACATTTTTAAGGCCAAAGGGCATGACCTTGTAGCAAAAAGTCCCCTAGGGGGTTGTGAATGAAGTTTTGTGTTGATCAATAGGGTTGATTTTGATTTGGTTGTAGCCAGAGAATCCATCCATAAGGGAGATCATCTCATGGCCTACGATGGAATCGACTAGTGAGTCGATGTTAGGTAAAGGGAAGTTGTCCTTGGGATAAGCTTTGTTTAAATCATGGAATTCAGTGCAGACGCGGACCTCACCAAAAGGTTTTAGCACTAGAACCATGTTGGACACCCATTCAGGATAATCTATGGGTACAATAAAATCTATGTCCAAGAGCTTTTGGAGCTCAGATTTTACTACTAATGCAATTATAGGGTGCATGCATCATAATTTTTGTCTGATAGGCTTGGCATATTTATCCAATGTGAGATTATGGACTACAAGGGTGGGATCGAGGCCTGGCATATCCTTGTAAGACCATATGAAGACTCTGATATACTTTTTGAGGAAAGTGATGAATAAAATGTGCTCTTCAGGTGAAAGGCTAGTGGCTAGTTTGACAATGTGAGGGTTTTCGGGATCATCACCGATGTCTACATCAATGGTTTCCTCGATTAGCATGTGGGAACCATCACGAAGTTGTTCTAGAATTGGAATAAGGTGGAGGTCATCGATGGCCTTGAGAATATCATATGCATCATCTATGTAGATGTCTGTGTGGTGAATGCATGGAATGTGAGGTGGTGTAGAAGGTGAAGGAGCATTAGTGGTACGTAGGACATGGGGTGAAAGTAGGAAATCCTAGGGTGAAGGTATAGGTGAGATGTGTGTGAGATCGACAAAATTTGGATTTGGTGTGTCATCATGAATCTATGGTGTGTATACCAAAGTGGGGAGAAGAGATCCATGTTGACCATGTTAACCGATGTCATGGGGGATGTGGGTGGTGAAGAGTCTGATGATGAAGACTCAATAACCTATGAACATCGTAGGAGGCTCAATGGAGGGCATAGGACAATAGGTGGAGAATGTGGTCGAGTAATGGAGTGATGGAGTTACCGATGTATAGGTGGGAATGTGGCCAAATGTGTTGGTGATGGTGGGGGAGATGCCATGTCATGCTCTAGATAATGAGCATTTAGAGACAAGGTAACAAATTGGCTTGTTAACTCATCAACACAACATGATGATGTGGTGTCAAAAAAGGATTTTCTTGAAAGAAGTCACATGGAACTATGATGGTTGAATGAGGAGATGGGTTATCTTCTAAAATATCCATATCGATATATTCTTCCAAGGTGTGTGTTGGAAGTGGGGAAGGGTGTAGAGAGAGAACCTAAAGTTCATCCTCAAGTGTGTGAATGATGGTAGGGTGATAGCCTAGGCCAGATTTATTAGTAGGTAATTGCACATGTGGATTTATGGGTGTACATAACCCTTGTTCATAATGGCCTAACCCAAATCCATGCCAATGGAAATGTCAAAGGTAGCATAAGGTGAAATGGGGGTTAGCCATGTGATCCAATGTACCACAAAAACTAGATTGTGGTGGTGGAGGGACTATAGGTAGGAGTGAGGAATCGAATCCTACATATACAAAGTTAGTTTGGTTATCAGGAGGCCCTAATTGTATGATAGTTTTGATAGTCAAAACTAAGGCTGAAGGGTGGTCAAAGTCATACATGGACTAGACTATAGGTGGGCGTATATGGGCATCATGCACATTGTAGTCACCTAGACCTAAATTCATCATAAATATAGAAATATAAGGTGATGTATGATGTGGTGAATGGGGTGGTGAATCTAAATCAGAATATGAGGATGTGATCTAAGAATATCTTATGGTAGTAGTAGAGGGGTGTAACAATTGATCATCAAGGTGAGAAGCTCACTACTCCCACTCATGGCATTCAACTATCATAGCTAGGATAGGGTGATCTACATGTGGAAATTATGGAGGAGGAGTGGGCATCGATGTTAGACTATGAGGAGATGTGAATGACCTAGGTCATGGGTAGAAAGGAAGGGGAGGTGTTTGAGGTGTAGGAAGGAGAGGAGGTTCCATAGAGGAATATGGGTGAGATGGAGTGGTAGGTCATGATGCAGGTAACGAGGATGGTCTCGACACCATGGATGGATTTGTGGAAGATGATGGTTGAGATGGTGGTGGTGGCCACAAGGAAGGTGGTGAAAAAGGTATGGTAGTAGGATTAGGTACCATGATGGTTGGTGCTAGTGGTGCGGACATCGAGGTGTGTGTCCTTGATGAAGATTGTGGTAATGAAGTGGATGTGGGGGAAGATGTCGATGCTTCAATAGATTGATGAGAGGAAATAGGAAAGAGTTATGTGGAAGATGATGAAGGTATTGGTGGAAGGTCTATGATGTTGTAGAATTTGAAGGGGTCCCCATCAATAGGAACACAATGGACAAGTCCATCATGGATGTATTTGATACAATGGTGTAATGTAGAAGGGACACACTACATGTCCCTAATCCATGGATGACCAAGCAGGATATTATACTACATTTCACCTTGAATGATGTGAAAGAGGATGGGGATGGTGTGGATACCCACCCAGATGGGTAGGATAATGGATCCTACTATGGGTCACATAGAACCATCGAATGCACGTAGATCGAGTGATGGGGTGGTAAAATGAGTTGGTGGGATATGCAGATGATGTAAAGCTACTATGGAAATAATACTGATAGAGGAACCTATATCAATGAGGACACGCTTGTAGGTGATGTCATTGATGGTTGCTTGGATATGAAGAGGGGGATCCGCTCCTTCTCCTATGAGTTCTATGATCTCATGATCATGAAAACTGATAGAGGGCTGAAGGCAACATGGAATGTTTCCTATAAAGTTCATGAAGGTATTCATGTCATGAGTCTCAAGATCAATAGAATGTAGGATGTCATTCAATGCCTCATGATGGGGTTGGGACTACTATAGAAGGTCATAGATGGATAATCAAGTGGGAGCATTACACAACTGGTGGGTAAGGCTACCATAGATTGTGATGATATTTTATGGTGGAGGAGGTGTGGTGTTAGAAGTCATAGGAGACTATGGAGATGTAAATGGTATTGATAGGGAAATGATAGGTGTGGTTTGGCATGAGGGATACCATTGATTATGAGTGGTAAGGTTAATCATGCCCACTACACTACATGAAGGGGGTCACATTGGACACTATTGACCTATCTAGGTGGCCCTAAGGGGTTAGGTGGAGTTCTTTGGGGGTTAGCCCCCTATGATAAGGTAAGGGGTTTTGGAAGATCCCTAAATTTTGATTTTGTGGAGCGAGGGGGTTTGAGACCTGGATGGTACCCCTATCGATGAGATCTTGGACATAACCATAGAAAGAGTGACAAGAATCGATATCATGGTCATACTATCGATGATATTGATAGAAGGCTTGCTTGATATATCCTCGAGGCTTAGGTTGATTTAGATCAAGTGGTCAGATTTTGGGTAGGATGATGTGGCTTACATCATACAATCTATGGAAGAGGGCTAGCAAAGGTTTAGAGAGTGGTGTAAGGTTGCACTATGGAGCCTATGGTCATAGGCCATGAGGCTACTAAGGCCTAGGAGGGAGAGGTGCATTGGTCTAAAAGATTTATTATTATGGAGGAGGGGGTCATGGGACCGATGAGGGTGCTAAGGTAGAAGTTACCACTTGGTTGGCTTGTGGTGGTCTAGGAAAAGGTTGATTAGGTGTATTTATATTGAAATAAAAATTGGAGTTGTAGGATGGTTTCTATCTCAACTTGATCTTGCCCGATTGGACCTTGATGTCCTCAATGACTTTAGCTTGGGCAATGGCTTCTTCAAAGGTACAACTTTGATGAAGTTGTAAGGAGGTGGAGATGTGTTTATGACAACTCTTGGAAAAGAGTGTCACTAACTCAATAGTGGGGAGGCTATGGGTGAGGTCATGTATGATCGATCTCCACCATGAAACAAACTCAGTAATAGGTTCATCATCAACCTATCATAGGGCGTAGACATCTAAAAAGTTAGTTTTATTTTTTATGTTTATGGAAAAATGCTCTAGGAAGGAGTTGGCCAACTATTCAAAGGTGTACAGGCTATGGCATGGGAGCATGTTGTACCAGTCAAGGGCTTGTCCCCCAAGTGAAAGGGAGAAGGTACGTAACATGAGGGGGTTGCTACTATGAAGTTGGTAGCAAGCTGAATGGTAATTACTCACATGTTCTTGAGGATCTTCCTTACCCTTGTATTTATCAAACTTTGGGATCTCAAAGTGATAAGGATAAGGTGGGATGGGAACTGATGGATGGACTAGCTCATTATAGAGTTCATCATAGGTTGGTTTCTATGGTCCATAATCGATTGTGTGAAGGTTTAGCATCTTTACTTCATCTTGCAAAAGTTGAAGTTTAGGTGCTAAAGGTGTGGAGGATGGTGCTAAGGTGGGTGGAGCCTAGGAGTGTGGTGGATATTGGAGTTGTTGTTCTTCCTAGTATTGAGGGGGAAAGTATTGCAACTGATCCTAGTGAGGTGGCTGTTGAGCGACGTATGGTGTCATAGCCAATGGAACACTAGGTTATGGAATGGGCATTTGTTGAGGGTAATAGTATTGTGGTTGTGGGGTGTGTGATTGTGGCATGGGTATCTACTAGAGATGAGCCTATTGTAATGGTTGGGTCATAGGAGGTGATGACCAAGAAGGAGGAGGCATAAAGAATGTAGGCCCAATAGATAATGGTGGAGGTATCAGGACTAACAGTGTGAGAGGTGGGTGAGATGAGGTGTCAAAGGATGGTACCTACATCTATCCTGAGGGATAAGATGTGGGAAAACTAAACTACATGGAGTATCCTAGGGAGGTAGGGGTATAGGTTATAGGTCTTGATCCATAGGTGGGAAGAGGACCAGTGGTCAAGACCTAAAAAGGAGGAGGAGGGGGTAATCTAAAAGTATATGTAGATGAAGGTGGAATGGAAGGTTGGGTAGCATACACTCTAGACACTTAAGATGTAGGAAGGAAGGATAAGGAGAAAGGAGGATAAGCTTCTAAAGTAGGAGCTTGGGAAGGTGGAGTGATGAATGTGTTCACTCCAGATTGGGTGTGGGTGATTGGTTGATGTTGTTGGTATTGCATCGGTTGTGTTTGAGGAGGCGGCTCTGACATGTCCTCAAAGGATGGGAAAAATGGTTGTTGGGAAGATGATGGTTGTGACTCTTGGGAAGAGTGTGGGTATGATGGTGGAGGTGGTGCTTGCTACTACTACAAGGGGGGTTGTTGTGATGTAGTTTGAAATGATGGCATCTGGGTGCTTGGTGTGGAAGAGGAGGGGTCTAAAATCATCCCTATGATAGGGGTAAAATATGCAACCTTAGGGTGAGTACGATTTAATAAAGAGGAGTCATTATCAAAGAGGGATTGAGATAGACTCTAAAAAAAGGGTGTACGAAGGTAGGAGATGTAGGTGGGGTCTCCTCATATATGGTGAAGAAAGGATGGGGGTGTCCTGGAGTAGTATAGATCACATGGTCATAGAATGTAGAAGGTGGATTAGGTGATGATGAAGGGGAAATGAGTGGATGATATTATTTGAATGAAGTGGCAAGGGCTTCACTCGAAGTGGATGTCTCACCTTGAGACATCATGTGTGTGTAACGTGGATCAAACCCTATGAGAAGATCTGGTGTGCATGTGGATTTTCCCTTCATGAGTGAAGGAGGAGGGGTAGACTGACTAGAAGTGGTGCTAGAAGCCTCCTCTATATGGTGCACTTGCTCATATGCTCGACTATAGGTAACAATAGGCATGATGGCGTATATCATGTCATGAAGCTTCAGAACTACACAAAGACTAAAATCTGAGGTTTTGGGTGTGATGTGTAAAGGGGTTTTGAAGCAACCCTATGAAGTTTGGACTCAAATTGTAACTAAGACAAAATCAAAGTAGTGACAGACTATAGATATCTTAAAAACAAAGTGCTGAATGATGAAATGTGCTGAAACCAGTTTGTGATCATGCAAACAACATGAAACTAGAGTCAGTTCTAAATGCAGAAAAGAAAGTGTTTTATTCGTTTGAGTGTGTTTTGATGTTGAAAATATACTTCCTAGATAATATCATAGGTAGTGGGGTGAATACTCTAGAAAATTAGGAGTGTCATCAGTACAGAACCTCCTACAACACCCAAAGGTGCACAAAATAGAACAATATCATGACGTGCGAATGGTGACCTATATGGAAGGCACAGTAAAATGATAACCTATGGGGGAGAACTCAAAGTGCTAAAATGAGTTCATTGTATCCTCTCACGAGAAGAGGTGGTACTATCTAAGACCTGCTATCGACATACCCATGCTTTCGCTTCACCCTCGAGTGGGCTTAGTCAATAATGATAGTTATCGTGTTCACTAATTATGTAAGCCTTGTGAACGAAGGTGTCTAATCCTATCCCACTTCGAAGGTTACTTTTGGTGATGAAATCTAGAAGACCAATATCAAAAGTGGGGGTTTTCTAGTGATGAAGTCCAGAAAACCACTCATGTGGGGCTGCTAGGTGTCTAGGGGGTGAGATGGTGGAGGGTAAGACTCCTGCCTCACCAGTCTCTAATGATGGATTGGGGATGAAGTCCAATCTCACCATTTGTTTTAAACCACATGTGTGTGTGGGTTTATGTTGTCTAACGATGATGTAAAAAGCAAGAAATCTAACTAAATGCCTTTTTGAAATGAAAATCTAGCCCTAGATGCACTTTTTGGAAGCAAAAGCTAGATTTAAAATGTGTTTTGAAAGCAAAGCTAGTCCTATGTGCCTTTTTGAAAAGAAGCTAGGATCTATGCTATGAAGTATGTAAACAAGCAATGTGAAGCATGTGATAAGAGGGATTTTGGAACCCTAATATTAAAATATGAAAGAAGTTTGAAAGAAATTGTGTGAAAGTAAATTGAAATTCTATGTTAGAAGATAGGAAAAGAGATTGAAACTCTAATCTATTTATATGGAAGGAAATATGCAACTTACCCAAGGAATTTGTGAAAGAGATGGGAAAATTTCTAATCTAAAGAGATGAGGAAAGAACATGCAAGTTACCCAAAGGATTTGTGAAATAGAGCAAATTTTTAATCTAAAGACATAATGGAAAAACATGCAAGTTATCTAGAGGATTTGTGAAAGAGATAGCAAATTTTTAGTCTAAGTGATTTGAAAGAAACTTGAAAGTTACCCGAGGGATTTGTAAAAGAGATTTTAAAAACTCTTAATCTAAAGACATGAAAGAGATCTGAAATTTTCCCAAGGGATTTGTGAAAAGATTTAAAAACTCCTAATCTAATGACATGAAAGAGATCTGAAAATTACCCAAGGGATTTGTGAAAGAGATTTAAAAACTCCTAATCTAATGACATAAAAGAAATCAGAAATTTGAAATGCGCTTTGGGATAGAAATTGATGGAATGACACAAAAGAGGAAAGAAAAATATATTAAAATGTGATTTGAGAAAGGAAATGAAAATTATTTTGAAAAGATAAATGAACTGAACTTTCTGATTTAACGCAGGTTTTTGGAAAGAAATTTGAAAGATCTAGCTATTGCAAGAAAAAGGGCTTTAAAAATTATGATTCACAAAAAGAATGAGTAGAAATGAAAGCCTATTTTAATCCTTTAAGCAAAGAGGAATGTAACTCTGATTTACACATAGAAAGAGAAATATAGAGCAACTAAACTAAATGTTCTCAGTATGATAAATGCATTAAAACAAGAAATTCATCGAATGACATGATGCATTTACTAGTGAAATTTTCCTTGCAAAAAAAATGATAAAACAGAGAGGTTTAAGGGAAATACCTGATTCCTTTTGTTCCAGATGGATTGTTCTATCTTTCTACTACTGACCTCTACAATTTTGAGGGTTTTTGGAGTAGTTATGTTCAATTCATGGGGTGGGGGTGAATTGGATCTAGATTCATGGGGTGGGGGGTGAATCAGATCTAGGAGCCTAAAACTCCTATTTTGATGACCTGAGGGGGTTGTCAAGGTTTTAAGGGTCTCTGTGATGTCTGGATATGGTACCTAAAACAAAATAAAAATAGAAAATTGTGTTAGATTCGCAATAAAAACTAGTCTAGCACAACTCTTTGTGGGGGTCCCACCGGGCATGCCAGAATGAAATGTACAAAAGTTGCCATTTGATCAAACATAAATACAAAACATGCAAATGCTCATAATATTGTTCTTTATTCATTAAAATGAGTCCATGGGTTACAAAGAGGATTGTCCCAAATCCTTTTTATGAATATCAAATATCCGATAGCTCCTTTTGAGATTCCTCAATGTAGGTGGGCTTCATGCGTATGTGGGCCACCGGTAGTGTTGATGTTGATGCTTCTCCTTTTTCCACCTATTTTGTGACCTAAAAAAGAGGGTTAGTGTGTTTGGGGGCTTGCCTTAGTCAGGCCCCATATTGATAGAAGACGATAAAGACATGAAGGAAAATTATGCTAAAATGTGATAAAAACTGCATAGAACATCATAAAAACATGAAATAAAGTATACCTGATAGATTTGGTGAGAAAAACCTTCTGTAGGGTCAACTCGTAGGTCAAGGGGTGAATTGGAAGCTGGATTCATGGGGTAGGGGGTGAATTGAGTTGTAGGTGCTTTCTGTTGGAGATCCTTGTCCGGATGGGCTCCTGAGATGGTGTTATGTTGTCTTCATGGTTCAGATATGTCAGATTGTACTTCTGGTCATATTTCTGTAGAGTTTCTGTAGGTTAACTAAAAGGGGAGAGAGAGATAATGAGGGATTTGGTCTCCTATTTATAGAAGAAACCAAGGTGTAGGGGGTGTGGTTAGGTGTACTAAACCCTAGGGTCAAGTCCTATTGTGGTTAGGTTAGGGTTTGTGAGGTGGCATGTCTAGTCATCCTCTCATATGCCCTAAGAGAAATATCCTATCCTCACACATGTGTGAGGAAGGATTAGGTTAACTAGGGTTGGTTGATCCCTAGGTTAGATGAGGGTTGAGTTAGGGTTTCCTAGGAAATATCCTAACTAATTTGGTGCACACATGTGTGAGGGAATAATTAGGACTAATTTGGGTTTAGAATCCTAATTAACCTTTTTAATCCATAAAGTGCACTTAAGTGAAGTGACTTTCAAATTAGAAATTCAATTAACTTAATTAGGATTTTTTGGGAACTAATAGTCCCGTGGGGTCCTAATTAGGTCTAGGAAGGGCTTAAGTTGCCTTAGGGAACTGATAGGTGGCTTCCTGATAGATAGAAGGTGGTTGGGTCATGAATTGTGTAGTTTAGTAGGGTTTCGTGCCTATAGACCAATGAAATGGCCTACATAGGTCTACGAAGGTCTACGATAATCTAGAGCGGTCTACGCTGGTCTAGAGTGGTCTACGCTGATCTAGAATAGTCTATAGTGGTCTACAATGATCTACGCTGGTCTACAATAGCCTAGAGGGGTCTAGGATGGTCTATGCAAACCTACAAGTGTCCGGATAGATCTACAAGTACGTAGAGGTAGACATGTGCAACTTTTGGGTGTCTATAGTAATATGTGGTGAGGTAAAGGCTTTTTAAAAATGTGTGAAGTGCATAGAACCATATAGTCCCTCAAAAATCCTTTGGTCTCCTTAGACCATGTGTACTATGGCCTCACAATAATTGTAATCGTACCTCAAAATTTGTGTTGGTTGATTGCGATGATGTTGGTTTCGAGGGTATTAATTGATAAAACTATTTTAAGAAGTAGTAGGGATTATTATCCCATATTGCTCCTATAGCAGCAATGGAGCACTTCATAAAGGATGTCCCTCCCCTTATGGAGTGATGAGTTGCTCAAAAACCTCTCACACAGGGTTGCTTGACTGTATTGGGCCATACCTGTTGATTGTATTGGAAAGCATACTTTGTTGATGACTGCGTTGACCACGCTTGAAGTGATGCATCTACTGGTTTTTTGACCTTCTTGGAATTTGAGCCTACCTTGGTTGGTGGATGATTTCTTTGTTGACTGCTCTAAAAGTGGGTATCCAATTGATTCAAGACAACCAATTTCAAACCTTTTATTTAATATTCTTATAAAATAAAGGATTTGTTAGTATAAACATATGGACCATTTTATTATCCACATATTATCAAGACTTTTATCAATATTATAATAAGAAGATTAAATTGGGTAGCATTGAGGGAATAATCACATGCTATCAAAGATCAACCAGGCGGTAATCTGATTATTATATGGGATTAAATTTTGGTAGAAAAGTTGATAGTAATCATGGATTACATAATTTGCAACAATACTGTACAAATTTATAGCCAATGTTATTATAAACTTATTTATCAATCTTGTGAAATGATTGAGTGAAATAGGTTTATTTGTAGTAGCAAATTAGAAATTACACTTTTACAAAAAATGTGTAGTTAGGGAAAGAATGAGTATGGGACTCATTCTTTGGGGGAAATTATGGGCTTTGATCACTATGTTTGGTCATACGATGAATGATCCTATATGATCCTTTCTCTACTTTATGGTTTCAAGGATTTACGGATTGGTTAAATCAGTATGATTCCATTGTTGTAAGAATTGAATAGATAAGAGGTGTTTGAACCCTATCACATTATGAAATCTATAATGAATAGTTAAGAAAATAATAGAAAGAGATTATATTCTTGGTTTAGCATAGATGTATATATTATATGAAATTGATACTACCTTAATTAGATTAAGGTTCTTGATATTGCTATAAGAATGGATAAAAGATCTATTCTTGAGGAAATTATAAGATTTCCTCTTCATATGCTTAGTATGGTTACTTAGAGAATGAAGGATTGAATGTGTATCAATCCTGGAGAATGAATGTGGGATTCATTCTCAAGGGAATTTATGGGGTTCCCTCTATGATAATTGATGATATTTCTCCTTAATATGAATTTTATGATCATTCATAAACATGTAGATATAAGAATTTATGAGATTCTTATGTATTGTATTGATGGCTTAGAGAAAGGAAATGTGGAATTTTCTTATTTGCATCATGATTTGAAAAAGGAAAATTTTGATTTTATTTAATTGTATATTTGATTTAGAAAAGGATCTATGGGATACCTTTCTATATTTGTATTTATGACATCTTAAGTTTATGAAATAAGAGGAGAAACATATTTTGGAGGCTGGGTTTATTTCCCATGAGGGTTCCCAGGATATACTGTGTACCTCCATTTTATGGTTTGCAATGCATGGATGTTATACTTGCTTTCTATTATGATGTTAATTAGATAGATCATGGATATTTTATGAGATGGAATTTAAATGTGATTTACTTTCCAATGAGATGATGCATTTACATTCTTATAATATGGTCACTAGAGTGTTGTATGATGCATTATTTTATTAACAAACAATGTTCCATAAGTGATAATGGTTTATATTTGCACTTGAGGTTATTAGATCTAATAATGAATGGTGCCTTTGCTTTTTTTATAAATGTCTTTTTTAATATAGGGCAATGGTTTATGCTTTGTTTTAAGTAATAATCTTGAAGGGATAAAAAAAACTTTATGCATTGTTAATAATATATGCATGGTATTCTATTGCAGAGGAATTAGGAAGTAAGATTGAAGTTACATTCAATTGGTTAAGTAACTAAAATTCCTAATGAAAGGAGATATAGAAATAATTAAACAAAGGAACTAATAAACATCATGATGGAATGTGAGGTTAGATAGGAGTTGGTCACTCCTATCATGAGAGTTGAAATTGACCATGTTATAATTCTCTCGGTTACTTGCTATCCTGATTGATGTTGGTTCAAATATACTTGAATGCAAACTGACATGATAGATATGTTAAAAAATAATAATAATTCTATTTTGAGTTGGGTTGGTAATTTGGGGTTGTTATAGAGGTGTTTAATCTAACTCATTGATCTTGTATGTACCATTGCCATAAAAAATTATATTCAATATATGCCCATATATGTTAATAATAGCTTGTGTTGTTTTTATGATGCACATCATATACCATCACCAGATCATAAATCTTGAATGGGTCCACTAAAATTTTTTGCCACAATATTCTTTTTCTTTCATATTTCTTTTGGAAATGTGGTCCTAGAATTCCTATTGTATTTCATTCATTTGGTATAGTTGTCCTATCAAGTCACCCAAAAACTCTTTTTCATTCTTCTTATTCTTCATCATTATATATGTGCTTGGAACATCATATTTAATATGAATATTATATCTATTGGATATTCAAACCTAGTAATAATTCATTCATAGATAAATTATACATCTTCTTCATCTATCTCTTATTTTATTATCAATATTAAACCCACTTAGTTAAATAATTTATTGCAACAATGATAAACTTATTTATTCAAAATATTTTATGAAGTAATCCAACAATATCAATATCCCACCTTTCAAAAGGACCAAGGGTAAGGATATAACACAAAGTTGTAAGTGATGTCCTTTGATTCCCAAAATATTGGCATCTATCATAGGTTTTATAATGGGACACAAAATCCTTGAATATTATTGGCTAATGATATCTCACATCTAAAATAATTCTTTGATACTTTCTATTTTTTCCTACATGATACAAAACACCTTGTACTATTGAGTAGGGAGGATTGGGCTAAGTGAACTTCCTCTATTTTTTGGAATCACATCATTTAGAAATTTAACCTCAATTAGGTACTTCTAAATGTTTGAATGCTCCTCTAGTATATATTCTTCTATTAGTAATTTTGTATTAATAAATTCATCATCTATACATTTGTATCTAACACCCTCATATACTCTTGAAAAAGAATTTACATTAATACACTTCTTCTTAAGTCAAATCACAATGTAAAAGTTATTCTCCTACAAAAGTAGTATCCACATGGAAATATTTTCTGATGGATTTGGCTTATTAAAAATATACTTAAGGGAAGTATGAATTGTAGCTATGATGAAATTTTGCCCCAAAATATAATTTCTAAACTTATTAATGCAAAAAATAATGGCTAATGCTTCATTTATTTGTAACTATATAATTGACTTTAGCATTGCTCAGTTTTCTATTACTAAATAAGATTAGATAATCATACCCACTATCATATTGTTGATTCAATATGATTCCAAGTAGTGTGTCAAACACATATATATAATAAATGGTTTACTCAATTGTGGTAGTGATCAAGTCCTACTTTACTTCCTCAAATGTAACTTTCACGTCTTTCTCTAAATCATAGGGCATATCCTTCTTGATGAAATTTTTTAATGGTTATGTGGTCTTTGAGAAATTCTTAATGAAACTCCTATAATATCCAACAAGATCCAATAATGATCACAACATACACTTGTTGGTTGTAAATAAAACCTCCTTAATTTTCACAACCTTCTTAGGATCTATTCCAATACCTTGTAAAGAAACCACATTCCCTAGTAAGACACCTTTGGATATCCCAAATATGCACTTGTTGGGGTTGAGTGAAGCCTTTGTCTCATCTAATCACTAAAATTCCTTCACAAGAGAAGAAATATGATCCACTTTCTTTCCATACATGAAAAATTCATCTAGAAAACTTTGATAAAGTTCCCAATATAAGGTTCTAATGCCTTATCCATAGGCCATTATAACATTATGGGAAAATGACATCACTCAATAAACAAAGGAATCCCATGAAGTGATAAATATTTTATTCAATTTGTCCTTTTCTACAATGCAAACCTAATTTTAGCCACTATATCAATCTACAAAACTAAAGCATTTCTCGCTTACAACTTTTTTCAAGATCTGATCTAAGAAAGAAATTTGATATTGATCAATATTTCTAGATTTTTTTATCTTCTTATATGAGACGCATGCTCTTAAATTTCCATTTATATTCCTTCTAATATTATTATAGAAACCACTTTGAGTTTTCCATTATAAAAATGGAGCCTACATTAAGAAACTTGTTTATCTCTTCTTTGATAGATTTGGAAAAGTTTGTATTCATGAAGTATAGAATTTTATTTATAAGCTTAGAGTCATCAACCAATTCTATATAATGGTCCACCCAATAAAATTTTTGTAGCCCTTTCTAATAAAAATAAATTAATTGATAAATATTACTATAGAAGAGCTTGAAGTAGTGATATTTTTCTACTATTCTACTACATAACCAAAGTGTGACTTTTATAGTCAATTCTCCATATTTTTATTTAAAACTATCATGTGGGATAAACTAGAGTACAAATAAGTATGTCATCCATGGATGCATATACTTTAATTTCTACTTCCTCAATATCCACTTTGTTTTACTAGCATAATATGAGGTTGTTTGTTCACTTTCATCTTATATTTCTATTTTTCTCAACATGTGAGGTAGAGGAACCATGTTTATCCTTACTAAATTTGTACCTTGACCAATGGTCATATTTCCCTCATGTTATTAATTATGATAATTAAATTTTCTTAACCATGAACTACATAGCAACATTTTTTACTATAGTGAAGTCTTAGTGCAACCTAGCCAAAAGGAGCAACTAAAATTAGAGTCAATCTAAAGCCACAAGTAGAATGAAAGACCCCAAAACCATTGTTGACCATCAAGAATCCCATACCAAATAATAACCAAAGGTTCATAATCAAAATCAAAAAATCATGCAAGGTGGATGAACTAATTTCACACTTAGTAGTCTATAATGAGCCTCTCATAGCCCATTCAGTGATAACCATCTAACATCATCATTGGTAACATCCCATGAGCATTTTTTATGATAGATAAAGTGACTCTATCAGTGATGAAGTTTGAACTTAACTATTGGTTGTGGGTAAGCTAATATACCTAGCTATTATCCACATTTATTTAGGTTCATGGCCCCTAACTCCTCATTCATCACCTCTCCACCACATACACAGGATGCATGCATAGGGAAGAGCTAGTTGAGGTAAAATTAACAATAGGAGGAAGTGGATGAATACTCATAAGATCTCATCATCAATAGAACCTCTAATATATCTACTTTCCCTACATTCAATCAAGGAGGCCACCTAATTCAGCATCCCTATATAAATGACTCCTTCAAGGAGGCTAGCAAGATAGTAGATATGCAAAGGGTACATGGGGAATTTCAAGTTGGGAGTATCATGAACTAAAAAATATCATAATATATAGTTTGTGTCATTCCAAGAGTATTTTTGATAACCTTACCTTAAAATAACTTGGGAATAAATTAACAAAATGAAGGTAAAGCTAATGGGAAGCAAAGAAGGAATTTTTTAAACATGTAGGGGTAATAAAATATTCTGACCTAAATAGCACTAATATGGATGTGCTACACTCATTATAATTTCAAGATAGTCCAAATATCTAGGGACAACGAAGGAACTAAAACATTAAAAGTTTCTAAGAGGATTTGATCATCATGAGAGAAATTTCAAAAAACTGCTCAATCTTGATGCCCTATAAAAGTAGAAAAATAAAAAATAAATTTTGGAGAGTGCTAAAAGGAAATGGTCCTAGATTAAAACTTTCAAAAACTATGAAATAATAGGATAATGAAAATATCAAGGACATGACAAAAGAAACCTTCGATATTCAAAGAAGCCAAAAGTCTTGACAAAGCTATCACTTCAAAGGTAATACAAAAATTTGACACAAAGAGAAGAAAAGTTTTGACAATAGTAAGATAAATACATCTCAAAACAACTATGTCAAGGCACAAAGCAACAATAATTATGCACAATCTTCCAGGAATAGTAGATGATGCTAATTAGTGCATCACCATATATGAATTACCTACTAATTTTATTTTAGTGTAGCATTTTGAGTCAAAATAGGTGATCTATTGAAAGCAAAAGCATGGCACCCATAGTAGCAGCAACCCTAGAACTTATAGAGTAATGGAAAATAATATTACCATTTAGTTTTTAGAATCCCTAGAAGAAGTTAGATAATATTTTTATCTCATCCTACAAATTTTTGAGGGTAAAATCCTCATATTTGTAATTTGTATATAGTAGTAGTTTTAGCATTGTAAAGGATCAACAAGTTGTATAAACTCTTTTTTATTTTTCTTTGTATAGTAATACGTGAATATTTGTATGGTCTTGTGGTAAATCCAAACCCCAACTCTTGGAATAATATTTGTAGTACTTTTGCTTGCATATAAATATATATACTTGAGTTATACATATTTTATTCCAAATCTATATGGTTATCATACCTGACCCATCTCTTTTGTGTGTGTGCTTGCATTTTAATCTATGCTTATGTATGTTAAGGAGAGGAAGTTTTTATGCTAATGCATTACAATCAAAGTTGCAATGTGATGGGATCTTATTTGATCTTTGGTACATCACCATATTTTTAGCTTAGGTTTTTTCCCTTTTCTATTATTTTTTTTTCTTTTTTTGATCCTTTTCTCACCTAGCCATTAAATTAGGAAACATGCACCTAAGATCACATCTTGTAAATGAACCTACCTTTGTCAAAATCCTAGAGGCCCTTGAATAATATGAACCCTAAACTCTCAGGAAAGGACTTGCTATGTCACTTCATGCAAGTCATGATAGCCTTGACTACCTAGTCCATATCATGTTTGACATATAGGATGATCAAAAAGGACAATAGTTTAATAATATGCTCAATGGACCCCATTGATTTATCTTTGGTCCCACAATATTAAGAGGAAGTTAATATCAAACTCTAATGAGGGTTTGTACCTATTTTTTCTTCTTGAAGCACTTCAAAAATTACCTAGAAACTTTACTCAAAACAAAAATCCATAAGAATTTGCTTGAAGTACACTACATTAAGATTTCAGTGAAGACCTTAGTCTATCTACTCTTAGAGCACAAGCTACATTCACCTAGCGACTATGGGTAGAATAACATGTCCACATATATCTCCTCAAAAGGAAATAATATTTTATATATTCTACCATTTTGCAAAGTAATGCAACTTCAAAACCATAATCATACATATAAAACAATCATCGGATCAAGAGGAAAGTAGGTAAGAATTAGCTAAGCCTAACCAGTACCATAATGCTTAATTTTTCTAATTTTAGAAAGATACCAAAATTTTTGATATGATGATTTCAATAATAAACATGAAAACATATAACATCCATAGCAGCTAAAGATCATAATCCAACTAAGATAAAATAATCCATATTTATTTTTGTGCCAAACTCAATTTTTGACCATGGGACATGACCATAAATATAAAATGTTGATGTCAACAAAGGTTTGATAAATGTCTGACATCTAGTATATCATGAAATAGCATACAATACATTATGAAATAATTTTGGGTAAGTATGGATAAGAATATAATATCTAATATTATAGCATATCCTGCTAGGTATAGCAAACTTTTGGCTATGTAGCAAAGAGTACCAACTATTTTAGGGTGTTGACATCAGCATAGGTTGCATAAAATTTTGGCATATAATAATAGAGCTTGAGCAAAAATATATTCTAAGGTATTAAACCCAACATAGTAATGATAGTATAAAGTAGAATCTCATTTGATGTCTAGAAGAATGCTTTACAAAAGATCGACTAAGTATCAAAGAGCATCAGATGTTTCAAATGTTAACATCATCATAAGATGCATAAAATTTTGATAGAGATGAAGTAGTGTCAAATGAAAAACAAATCTTTATGAGTAACTATCTGGATTTTGACTTCCAAAATTCATGAATAAAAGTGCAACTAGGCAAAAGGGGATGGCCAAATTCCAAAAGGCACTAACATCATCAAATTAAGATAAGAAACTTGACATTCAAAAAAAGGTTGAGCTTAGTGTTGAGAAGTGTTAGACATATAAGGGAGCTAAGGGTACCTACATCATAAAAGGATGGATTGATTTTACCTGAAGTTTCCAAGCATGCTCCTAACAATCATAATATACTTTTAGAGAATCTCAATAGGCAAAATTTTTGTTGGTTGACACCTATGCTAATATAGTTAGACTAGTCATGAGGTAACCAAAAGAAAAACAAACCCATAAAATAATATTGTGGATTATATGAAGATATTTTGGCCACCATTCTCTTAGATGAAGTAAAAGTAAACTACATCAACATCATGGTGTCAATTTAGTTGCAATAGAATGAGATAAAAAGATATGCACATGTGCTACATCAATCTAACAAACCTATAGTCCACTTTAGAGCAATCATACTAAGCTAATTGAATACAATATTAAGATATATATATTTGAATGTAACTCATTCAAGAGGTTCGCCCTTTAGCATTTATAATTGCATATTGTATGATGATTGTATTACATGCCTTTGAATAAATACTATATTGTTGTTTGGTCTCTTATCAAATTTTTTGTAGATCATATATATGTCAATCTAGTTATCAAGCATTTTTGTTAAAGTTAAGTGAATGGTTTATTCTACTATAGTTATTTTTCTATCTAGATTTCTCTCTACATTTATCGTTCATTAGTTCCTGGAATGCTTAGTAATACTTAGTGTTTAATTTTATTAAATGTGTTACAATATTGAAGGATAGTTGGTCTTTTAGGCAATCTTGTTTAGTTCAAAGTGTGAGACTATCATGCTTTATGTCTCTTAATGTTGTTGAATCCATTCCACAGTAAGTCTATCTTATAACCTTATAATTTTCTTACTTTAGTATTTTGGTAAAATTCCTCTTCCACATCCATCTCCTTAGAAGGAGATGAGTTTTATCAACAAAAAATTTTACCATTTTTGTTAATAAAGGTAGTCAGACACCTAAAACAATTGTTGGATCAAATGAAGGTAAGGTGGGTGAAAATAGTGGTAAAATTTGCTAACTATAGAAGACTTTTGAGAACTCTATGGTGATGACATCAACTACAAGCATAAAACCATCTAGCACCTAGAATCCAACATAGCATGAAAAAGCATTTGATACATTAAGAGAGTTTTTGGCTAAGTATGGATGGAAGCCCAGCATCCAATATAGTAGCAAAGTCTATTGGATACATTAAGTTTAAGCTATAGCACAAATAAGAGTGTTAGATGATTTTGGATTTTGATGTTAGCAAGAGTGACACAAAAACCTATCATATCAAAATAGAGCCAAAATAGAAAATATTCCAAGGCAAGAAATATTGACACAATAGGTAGTATAAATTGGATCTAGCACTCGACTTCTATAAAAGCACTTCACTCAACTAAGTATCAATTAAGCATCAAATATTTTTGAGTGCTGACATTAGCCTAAGGTGCATAGAATTTAGTAGAGATAAAATAGTGTCGAATGAAAATCAAATATCAACAATGAAATACCCAACTTCTAGGTCATGAATTCATGCATTGAGGTGTGGTCAAGTGAAGAAGGATGGCTAGAGTTAAAAGGATTTTGAAATCATCAAAGAGAAATTAGAAACCTAACACCCAAAAAAACATGCAATAGACATAAAAATGATAGCAAACAAAAAAATTAAAAATATATGCATTGCAAAAGGAGTGAACCTAGTAAAAGTTCCCAAGCATGCTTCCAATAATTAAAATCGGCTATCAAAAATATTAATATCCCAAAGCTTCATAAATGATACATATATTAATATGGCTAAAGAAATAGTAGGGTAGCTAAAGAAAAATAAACCTATCAAATGCATCATATGAATACATAGCAGCCACCACTTACTAGGATGGAATAGAGGCAAACCACATCAACACCATGATGCCAATTTGGTTGTAAAATAATGAGCTACAAAAGATGAATACATGTTGAAGCAAGTTGGTAGACCCACAATACACTCTTAGAGAAATGATGCTAAGCTAACTGAATGCATTTATAAAACTATATATACTAAAATGTAAGCCATTAAAATGGTCAATCCTATAGCATTTATAATTGTATATATGTATAATGATGTTATACACCTTTTGAATAAATATTGGATTGATGTCTAGTATCTTTTTTAACTGTATGCAAAACGTGTATGTATGTCAACTGAGTGATTAAGCATTTCTATTAAATATATGAATGTTTAATTCTATTATAGTTATTATGCTTTCTGGATTTATCTCTAGATTTCCTATTCATTAGTTCCTAGAATGCTTGATAATGCTTAGCATTTGTTATGATTAAATATTTTATCATAAGGAAAGTAAGTTTGTTTGTTAGGTAGTCTAGTCTAGTTTAGATTGTGAGACTCTCTTGCACTATGTCTCTTGATGTTCCTAAATCCACACCACTTTAGCTTAGCTTCTAAGTTGTTTACATCCCTTACTTTAGTCTGCAACCCCATATTAGTTATTTTAGCTAGGACCATAGGAGTCAACCTACTCTAAAGGTTGACTCAGATATCCCTATCTGTAAGCCATCCAATCTTGGTTGAGGTCTTAAGGACATAACTCATCCACTTAGATAAATTTCATGACAATAAGTCTTTAAATATTTTCATTAGTTAACTAGAATCATAGGAACCAGCCTACTCCAAAGGCTAACTCAAGAACTTCTATTTTTATATCTTTCATTCTTGTTTGAGATCTTGAGGGCACAACTCATTCTCTTGGGTAAATTTTAGACCAAGATTTTTTGGCACACCTGATGGGACCCAAATATCCCTCCTTGATTGAGTTTATGATGATATTTTGCTCTAATATATCATTACCCAATTACTTAGTGACTCTAATAAAATAAAATAATTATAAAATAAACTAAGCCACCATTTAACTTACAATCTTATGCTCATAAGAGTAGTAGCTAAAAAGCTAGAGGAACTAGTACTATTCATAGAACTACCTCCATTAGCATTTATAAGACATATATCATCATCATTTACTATATTATATTTCTATTCAAGTCCTATAGAAAGAAAAGGATCTACATGTTTCACTTCTTCACCTTTTATCCATTCAATTAGACTTCAACAAATGGATCAAATCCTACCTTCATAGAAATTTTAAAATAGGAATAACATAGGGTCACTTAACCTAGTAAATTGAAACCCCATTCCTTAGGCAACATTAAAGGATTTGTGGACATATGATGGCACTGGAAAAACACCTATGAGTATTTTCAAGATATAGCCTCCTTAGCCACAATCCATAATATTCAAGATGAGGACGTTATGATAAGGTTGTTGGTATTATCATTTAAAGGTAAGGTACTATACTAGTACCATACCCTTGAAGATGGTAGTATTCATTCATAGGAATAGCTTGTTGGTAGACTAGTGTAAGAATGTAATGAACAAGTAGATCCATTCTCACTACTAACCTAGTTTACCACTATACAAAGGCATCCTCTAGAAGTAATAATGGACTTTAACATTAGGTTCAATAGAACATGGAAAATAGTACCACAAGATATTAAGTTGAAATATCTTCATGTACTTGTTTATTACTTCTATATATTCAACCCAAACATAGGCTTGTTGATATAGCAATTTAATGTGTTAAAATTTCTTGAGATTTACCAAGTAGCTATAACAATAGAGAATACTTTGATAGCTATAGGTAAACTTCCTCCTAGAAACGTGATGCCAATTTTCTTGGAATTCCCATAGCTTGGACAAAAAACATAAGCACCGGTCATAATCATGCATCTACCAAACATAGCCCTAGTTCCTTTAGCCAAGTTTCTAGCATTGCTAATAAACCCATTAGATCCAAAATTATCGACGCCTCTTACCATACACGTATTACCGCCCCTTGAAGCTCAAGAAATATTTGGTAGGAAGGAAACAATGATGACATTAAAAAATCTAACTAATGAAATCATCACCATGAAAAGAAGAAAATTTGAAAGGAATTTCTAGCCTAGTAAATTTCTATACATGGTAAAAGATCAAGGATCTTCTTCTAGTAATTCTAGTGAAAGATATAATGTAGTATACAATAACTAGTACGATGATCCTTCTACTTTAGAATCAAAAGTAGATTATTGGTGCTCAACTACACACATGGCAAAAAAACTTGTATGCTTCACCAATATTATATGCAAAAAATTGTAATTGAAAAGGTAAATATATCATAAAATAACTAGGTTAATATGCTTGGTAAGTGGATTAGAATTTGAAGGTGCAAGAATATGATTTAATTTTAATTTTGACCTAATCTAGAAAAAACACATTACAAGTAGATCCTAAAAGACTAGAGCCATTCAAATTTTCATCTTAGAAAACAAAGCAACCAAAAAGGGAAGCACCTAAAACTACTCAAAAAATAGAGAATCTTCTAGTAGAATGTCTTAGATAATAACACAACCCAATGTAAGAAAAAGAAGTTGAAACTCAAGTACAAGCTACAAACAAGCTTTGATATCCTTCAATCACCAAGAAACAGAGAATTTAAGCAACACAAGAATACTAGAGAAAATTTAATGAACCAAAAAAGAAGGAAAGAAGCAATTAAAATCCTCTAACTTCAATATCATGGATGAGATAAAGAAAACACCCTCCAATGCAAGTATGTATGATGCTCTAATGATTCTAAGACAAATTGAACTCCTTTGGGTATTACTAAAATCCATTAGGCCCAAAAAATAGTCTCAGTCTGAACTCAATCTAGCATAAGGTAAACCTATGCTAAGAGTAGGTAAAAGAGGTTACCCCTACTCTATATGCCCCTACACATAGAAGGATAGGTCATACATAATTGCATGGTATATTTTAGAGCAACAACGATAGTTATGCCAAAATCTATATGTGAATAAATGGGTATGGAGTACACATGCCCCAATCCTAGAGTGTTGTACCTAGATGAAACTCCAGTAAAGATTGTTGGAGTGATTAAATACATATCCATGGTATTACATAGGATGCCTCAGGTGATAGTCATACAATAAGTGGCCATAGTGTACCTGGAACCTTACTTTGGCATGTGCCTTTGTTTTGAATTCATAGCCAAGTTGGGTGGATACCTATCTTTGTACTATTCACATAAGGAAATTCCTCACAAGGGAAGGAAGGTGAAAATATTTGCAAAAAATTCCTCTACATACCATATAAAAATGAAGAATAGAATAGTGCCAACATGATTAGTGAGGAAGTTGACCCAACAGAAGACATCATAGATGAGCTACAAATGGAATATTGGTTTTCACTAAAAAACTTCAACACTATGATTGAAATATGAATCGGCAATTATTCCAACTCAAAGCTAGGGAGGAAAAATTTGTCAGCCATGACAAGTAATGATCTTCAGCAAACCAAGATATGGAAGCTCTACTTTGATGGAGCTAGATGTAGAGATGGCATCAAAGTATCAATAGTGTTGGCATCACAATTTAAATGAATTAAAAATATTTTATACCATCTGACATGGAGTTACACCAATAATATAGCACAAATAATATGGGAATAAAGCTATTAATAATTTATTGATATTTTGAGCTAATAGTAAATCAAGTCACAAAAAAATATAGTAGTAAGTAGAATTACCTAAAAGCTTACCAAAATGGAATTTATGATCTATTTGAAAGCTTTGATGTACTAAATATAAAAGCAATCCCCAATGAGAAGAATGCACAGGCTAATGCATTGGCTTCCCATGGAGCTAATTTTTGTTCAGCCTCTTACTTGAGAAAAGGTTCAAAATTTGTTAAATCAACATTTAAGTCTTTTGTGTCTAATAAGGATTCTTTCTACCAAGTGTTTTATAATGATAAACCAATAGTGGATTTTTTAGTTCAAGAGATAAATTGTGCAAATATGACTAATGATATTTTAGAGAGTATGAATGGAGAAGTGATTCAACTAAAGAATAATAATATTCCCAAGGTACTGATTACCCTTGGAAGTTTATTTGATAATAGTGACTGACCAATTGGCCAAAAAATAAAAATTAATGAATGGGAGTTCAATGAAGTCTAATTGGAACCTAAAAGGAATTTAAATATTTGAGTACAATGCTCTAAAGAAGAGGTTCAACAATTTTTAAGTTTGTGCAAATAATTTAACATCATTGCATGGAGCTATGATGATCTAAAGGTCTACAACAAGGAAACTATCTAGCATACCATAGAATTGTTGCCCAATTCTAAGCCATTTTAGCAAAAGCAAAAGCCAATAAATATAAAGATATGAGCACTAAAGAAGCAATAACTATTGAAGCTACTCAATGCAAATATCATTTACCCAGTCAAGCATTCCACGTGGTAATCCAATTTGGTACCCATCATAAAGAAGAATGGAGATATATGTCTCTATGTGGATTTTAGAAACCTGAACAAAGCATCCCTAAAGGATCACTATCCTTTACCTTAGGTTGATCAAATCTTGGATTTTTTTGCCAGGGCAAAGAGGATCTCCTTACTAGATGGACTTTTAGGCTTTAACCAAGTATGGGTCCAATATGAAGATCAGTATAAATTGTATTCACAACCAAGTGGGGAATGTTCTCCTACCAAAGAATGCCCTTTGGCCTTTCAAAGGGATATGGATTTAGCTTTTGGTGAGTTGGTGAAAAAAGTGATACTAATCTATCTAGATGATATGACAATATTTTTCCATTAGAAATAAAAGCATTTAGATCATCTTAGGCTTGTTTTTAAAAATACAAAGAATTTAGGGTGTCACTTCAAACAAGAAAGTCAATTTTTGTTGTCCATGAAGGGAAATTGTTGGGTCATGTAGTATCAAAGGAAGGTTTAGCTATTGATCCTAATAGAGTAAAATTAATACTAGCACTCTCATTGCCATAAAATAAGAAAGGCTTGCAATCATTCTTTGGGCGGATTAATTTTATCTAGAAATTCATATTTGATTTACCTAGATAGTGAAGTCAATGATAGAGATGCTTAGAAAGGAGGTAGACTTCACATGGACCAAAACCATAAGAGAGGCTTTCAAAACCATAAAAAAAGCCATAACCAAAGCTTTAATGTTAACCCTAATTATAGGAAGGAATTCATTCTCTATGTGTTTCGAGCAAAAGAGAGTCACATTGTCATACTCATTCAAAATACAAAGATCACAATGAGATACCTATTGTCATGACCCTCCCCTAGCCAATTTTTTTATATAAAGGATTTATGAATTTATATGTTATCTTTAATAATATATTATATGGTTTTATGATGTTTTGTTGGTATGTTACTAATAGACTTGGATGTGTTGCAGGAATAGACACCTTCGCAAGTGGGTAGAAAATTGATGGCTAAAATATTCAAAATGATCTAACATATGATATATCTATTTTAGACCTAGTTTATGGCTTTGCAATTTGATGTTATTTTTGGACTTGCATGTTACTTGATATCATGTTGACATTACTAACGTGCTTGGTGATGGACTATGGTAAAAATGTTTAATATAAAGACTTATTAAAAGGAGGAAAATAAATTTGTTGGCAATTTTGGGTACCTTGGGTATATTGCCTTTGCTCAAGTGTATAAGTTGTCATTGATGTCAAGAAGCTTTTAAAGGAATTTGATTTGATGTAAAAGAATTTGTTTTGATGAAGGTTTCGGCATGACAAGTTCGAAAGCAAGTAAGTAGGAAAAATGTCGCGATATCGCGACATGTCGCATTTTCGCGACGTAAGCAAGCGAGAGAAATCTTTCCAGAAAAGTGTCGCGATATCGTGACATGTCACAGTTTCGTGACTCAAAGAAGAGAGAGAATGTTCGAGTCAGAAATGTCACGATTTCGTGACATATTGCAAAGTAGGTTGAACGGACGAAAAAGTGTCGCGATTTCGCGACATAATGCAGGAGAGAGAGTCCGAAAGAAAAAGTGTCACGATTTCACGACATAATGTAGGAGAGAGAGTCCGAGAGAAAATGTGTCATGATTTCACGACATAATGCAGAGAGAGAGTCCGGGAGAAAAAGTGTCGCGATATCGCGACATGTCGGGTTTTCGCGACCCGAAGAAAAGAAAAGCGCTAAGGAGAAAAAGTGTCACGATTTCGCGACAAGTTAGAAGACAAAGTGGAAGCAAGATAAAATGTCACGATTTCATGACATGCTGCAGGTGAAAATGTTCCAAGTGAGAACTGTCATGATTTCGCGACATGCAGCAAAGGGAAGAGTCTGAAATGAGAACTGTCATGATTTCGCGATAGGTTGCAAAGAAGACGTACGAAAGCTGAAAGCGTCGCGATTTCGTGACAGGCTGAAAAAGAAGTCGTACGGATGTAGAAAGTGTCGCGATTTTGTGATAGGTTGAAGAGAAAGCTTATGGATGCAAAAAGTGTCACGATTTCATGACAGAGACAGTAAGCAAGTCTTCAACAGAAGAAGCGTCACGATTTCGTAACGAATTCAAGAAGGAAGAGCTCGAAGGCGAAAGCGTCGTGATTTCGTGACATGTTCCATTTTTGCGGGCGTAAGGCAGAGAAAAACACAAGGCAGGAAAAGTGTCGCGATTTTACGACATGTTCCGTTTTTGCTAGTGCAAGAAGACAAGAGTGCAAGGAAGTGAAAGTGTCACGATTTTGCGACAGTTTGAGATGGCAACGTACGGATGGAGAAAGTGTCACGATTTTGTGATAGAAACTGAAAGCATGTCTTCCATAGGTGAAGTGTCATGATTTCACGACAAAAGCAGAAAGGAAGGCCATGAAGACAAAAGTGTCACGATTTCATGACAGAAGTGAAGACGAAGTCTGCAGAGGCTAAAGTGTCACGATTTCGCGATAGAAGCAGAAAGGAGGTCGACGAAGGGAGAAGTGTCGCGATATCGCGACAAGAACGTAGTTAAAGTTGACAAAGGCTGTAGTGTCACGATATCACGACAAAAGCCAAAAGAAAGTGTACGGAGGCAAAGGTGTCACGATATCGCGACATGTTGTAGTTTCACGACAGTAGCTACAGAACTATAGAAGCAGTTAAAACCAACAAAGTTAAATGTGAACCGACGTTTGCAGTCGACAAAGTACAGGGTTATGCAGCCGACTAAAGATCAGGGTCAGTCGACTAAGATCAAGGTTTTGATCTTGAAAGTATTAGTATAAAAGGAGGGTTGTTCGAAGAGTTAAAGTATTGATTTTGTGTGTGCGTTCGGAGTGTGACATTCACAGATAGAGTGCAGGGGAGAAGTCCGATCGCTGAGAGCAGAGTGCGAAGACAGTGTTGCTGTGTTTGCGCACAGAGAGACGCCTGAGAGAAGGTAAAGTGCAAGGCTTGATGGTTGGAAAAGTCATTGAGAAGGATTGTGTATGTATTGAAGCAATGCAGGCGGGTTCTAGTGAGAACTTGCGGAGCAGATCCGAGACAAGTCTTGGTGAAGACTTGGGTGAAGATCAAGCAAGCTTTAGTGAAAGCTTGTGAACCACTTTTGTGAACCAGATTTGAGGACCGATTGAGGACAGAGATTGGTGCAGATTCGAGGTCATTTGTGCCAGACCGAAGGACTGTGTTTGGTGTAGATCAGAGAAAGACGAACGAGGACATTTGTGCTAGACCGAAGGACTGTGTTTAGTGCAAATTCGAGGACCAGCTTTGGAGGTGACAGAGTTGAGGACAGAGGTCTCCAGCCAGAGTAGGGAAGACAGGTGTCTTCTGTGGATAGAGTTCCATTTGCTAAAGGCAGAGGAGGTAGAGGTCTTCTAGAGGATCACCAGCTAGAACAGAGCTAGGGGATTGGTGTCTCCTTTGGGTTGGTGCCCATAAACATTGTAATCGGGAAAGGTATTCCCAAATTTGATTTGATAAAATTTAGTGAAAGATTTTATCCGTGGAGTAGCCCACATTGGGTGAACCACGTAAATTGTTGTGTCTCTTTGTGGATGGTGTTTTGTGCATTGCTTTGATTACGGCTTTTGATATTGCTATCTATACACTGCATAATATTGAATTGAAAGTTGAATTGAAGGAAAAAGTAAAAAGTGGTCTTATACTGTTCACCCCCCTCTCAATATAAGCTTGTGTTCTTCAATTGGTATCAGAGCGGGTGCCTTCAAAAATTTTAACAACTTGAAGGAAAAGCCGATAAAGAACACAATGGATTATTCAAGTGGCAATGCAACACCTATTCTTGATGGATCAGATTTTGGTCTTTGGAGTGCAAGGATGAAGGTTCATCTAATGGCACTTGGGAATGAGGTTTGGGAAGTGATTGAAGACGGGTACACCATTCCTGAACATGGTCCTTATACTAAAGAAGACAGGCTCCTACATCACAGCAACTCAAAAGCAATGAATGCAATCCTGAAAGGTTTACAGAAGGCAGATCTTACCAAGGTGATTCACTGCAAGACAACTAGTGAAATGTGGAAACAGTTGCAGGTGGTTCACACAGGTGATGTAAATGTCCGAAAGGCTAAGTTGAGACACTTCAAAGGTATGTTTGAACAACTCAAGATGAATGATGATGAAAATATTAGTGACTACATGCTTCGTATGGATGAGGTTGTTAACTCCATGAAAGACTTAGGTCTTGAGCTTGCTGAAAATGATGTTTGTGATAAGATTTTAAGATCTCTTCCTAATAGATTTAGTGAAAATATTTCTGCTATTGAGGAAGCTAAATATTTGGATAAGTTGAAAAAGGATGAGCTCCATAGTATACTTGCAGCATTTGAGTTGAGAACTCAAGTGAAGGTTGATGTCAAAAAAGAGGCAACTTTCAAGGCTACCAAGAAATCCAAGGGTAAACAGCTTCAAGAGAGTGATGAGTCTTCCAGGTGATGAAGAGGCATATTACAGCAAGAAAGGCAAGTTCTCTAGAAAGCACAAAAGCGTGAAAAATATAAGATGTTTCAATTGTGGAAAGTTTGGTCATTATGCTACTGACTGTACTGTTCCCAAGAACGAAAGTGATGAAGATATACAGGATTCTAAAAGCAAGGATTCTAAAAAGCACAAGCATCACAAGAAAAACAAAGATGAGCGCAGCAATCAAGGAAAGAGGTATTCTCACAAGCACAAGAAGAGTTTATACCTAGACAAAGCAAGTAAGTGTTCTAGTAGTGATAGTGAAAGTTCTTCAAGTGATACTGAAAATGAGATGTTGTTCATATCGAGAAAAAGAGGAAGAACCGAAACATAGATTCATTATCATGAAATGTCTTAGATGTGGAAATTTTGGTCACCTTGAGGATGATTGCACAAATAATGATTTGGTTTCTAGTATGTATGAGGATGCTTCAGAAAACTATAAGGAAGATGCATGTATGGTTTTTGAAAAAGGTAGCACCTCTAGTGATAGGAAATCTGAAAAAGGGTTTGATGATTCAAAAAGCAAACATATAGAGGAAGGTGAAGTAGATCTTAAAGGTGAACTTATTAGTGCTCTTAGTGTTTTGAAAAAGGAAAGAAAGAAGAATGCTAGACTCAAGGATAAGTTAGATGAATGTTGTATGGAGAGAGATGATCTTATAGAAAGTCTCGACGTCTCTATGGCTAAGACACAAGAACTCAAGGATGAGTTAGAGTCTAAGGTTCTTGAGTATAGTGAGTTAGAACAGAAAATGGCTTCTTTGAAAGAGGAAACTAAAGAGTACAAGGATAAGCTTTACAGGTTTCAAGATAGCTCCAAGAAGGTTAAGTCACTCATCAAAGATCAAAGAAAGACAACGGATAAAACAGGCCTTGGTTTTGTCAAGGAACAAGCTGGAGAGTCTAGTAAGAGACTCCAAAAGGAAGAGAGTTCTGATGAGGAAAGTATTTCAGATTATGAGTCCTTGGATGATAGATGCGTAGAAATAGAAAACAAAATTCAGAATGAAAAGAAGAAGTTTTTAGGACCCAAGAGGTTGAATAAAGGTAAATTTCATGGCAGATGTTTTGCGTGTTATAGGTTTGGTCACATGGCTGCACATTGCATGGCTCAAGTGAAGAAGGTGAACGGCAATTTCAGAAGCGCTAGTTTCTTTCGAGGGTATTGCTACTCTTGTCAACAGTTCGGGCACAAGGTAGTCTATTACGAGGTAAATAACCGAGAACGAGTTTGATCAGAACAGGTTTAGGCAGAACTGGCGGATTCAAAGAACAGGTATGCCTAAAAGAAATAACATTGTTACTTGTTATAAGTGCAACAATGAAGGTCACACAACTAGACAATGTAGAGCTGAACTTTCAAGGTACAGAAATAGGAACAGTGGTATAAACAGGTCCAAGGATCAAGGCATGAACAAAATCAGGGATGAGAACAAGAACAAGAACAATGACAAGAACAAGAATGATAACAAGAAAAAGAACAATGACAAGAACAGGAATACGGGCAAAGAGTTCAAGAGAAGGCCCGACAAGGAAATTATAGACGCTGATGATGATCAATGCCTAATGGGAGTTTTACTCCCACCCCAGAATTAATCACCTCATCAGGAGGTGGGGGAGGGACTAAGCTAAGAGGCTCATTCTTAGTCCCGAGCCCCAAAGGTGACCCTTTGCCATTGATGACAAAGGGGGAGAAATATGAGTAAGGGGGAGAGCTTCAAGTGAAGAGGAAAGCTTCAAGTCAGGGGGAGCAAAACCTCAAAGGCAGTTTCTCAGTTGTTAGCACAGTTGGTTTCAGTTTTGGCTCCTAAGACGTGTTTTCAGTAAAGGTTTGCCATCAATGACAAAGGGGGAGATTGTTGGCAATTTTGGGTACCTTGGGTATATTGCCTTTGCTCAAGTGTATAAGTTGTCATTGATGTCAAGAAGTTTTTAAAGGAATTTGATTTGATGTAAAAGAATTTGTTTTGATGAAGGTTTCGGCATGACAAGTTCGAAAGCAAGTAAGTTGCAAAAATGTCACGATATCGCGACATGTCGCATTTTCGTGACGTAAGCAAGCGAGAGAAAGCTTTCTAGAAAAGTGTCGCGATATCGCGACATGTCGCAGTTTCGTGACTCAAAGAAGAGAGAGAATGTTCGAGACAGAAATGTCACGATTTCGTGACATATTGCAAAGTAGGTTGAACGGACGAAAAAGTGTCGCGATTTCACGACATAATGCAGGAGAGAGAGTCCGAAAGAAAAAGTGTCGCGATTTCGTGACATAATGCAGGAGAGAGAGTCCGGGAGAAAATGTGTCACGATTTCATGACATAATGCAGGAGAGAGAGTCCGGGAGAAAAAGTGTCGCGATATCGTGACATGTCGGGTTTTCGCGACCCGAAGAAAAGAAAAGCGCTAAGGAGAAAAAGTGTCACGATTTCGTGACAAGTCAAAAGACAAAGTGGAAGCAAGATAAAATGTCACGATTTCATGACATGCTATAGGTGAAAATGTTCCAAGTGAGAACTGTCACGATTTCGCGACATGCAACAAAGGGAAGAGTCTGAAATGAGAACTGTCACGATTTTGCGACAGGTTGCAAAGAAGACGTACGGAAGCTGAAAGCATCACGATTTCGCGATAGGCTGAAAAGAAGTCGTACGGATGTAGAAAGTGTCGCGATTTCATGACAGGTTGAAGAGAAAGCTTATGGATGCAGAAAGTGTCGTGATTTCATGACAGAGACAGTAAGCAAGTCTTCAACAGAAGAAGCGTCGCGATTTCATGACGAATTCAAGAAGGAAGAGCTCGAAGGCGAAAGCATCGCGATTTCATGACATGTTTCATTTTCGTGGGCGTAAGGCAGAGAAAAACACAAGGCAGTGAAAGTGTCATGATTTTGCGACATGTTCCATTTTCGCTAGTGCAAGAAGACAAGAGTGCAAGGAAGTGAAAGTGTCATGATTTCGTGACAGTTTGAGATGGCAGCGTACGGATGGAGAAAGTGTCACGATTTCGTGACAGAAACTGAAAGCATGTCTTCCATAGGTGAAGTGTCGTGATTTCACGACAAAAGCAGAAAGGAAGGCCATGAAGACAAAAGTGTCACGATTTCATGAAGAAGTGAAGACGAAGTCCACAGAGGCTAAAGTGTCACGATTTCACGATAGAAGCAGAAAGGAGGTCGACGAAGGGAGAAGTGTCGCGATATCACGACAAGAATGTAGTTAAAGTTGACAAAGGCTGTAGTGTCACGATATCGCGACAAAAGCCAAAAGAAAGTGTACGGAGGCAAAGGTGTCACGATATCGCGACATGTTGTAGTTTCACGACAGTAGCTACAGAACTATAGAAGCAGTTAAAACCAACAAAGTTAAATGTGAACCGACGTTTGCAGCCGACAAAGTACAGGGTTATGCAGTCGACTAAAGATCAGGGTCAGCCGACTAAGATCAAGGTTTTGATCTTGAAAGTATTAGTATAAAAGGAGGGTTGTTCGAAGAGTTAAAGTATCAATTTTGTGTGTGCGTTCGGAGTGTGACATTCGCAGATAGAGTGCAGGGGAGAAGTCCAATCGTTGAGAGCAGAGTGCGAAGACAGTGCTATTGTGTTTGTGCACAGAGAGACACCTGATAGAAGGCAAAGTGTGACTGTAAAAGCATAGAATTTGTGTATATATTGAAGCAGTCTGGGCAGGTTCTAGTGAGAACTTGTAGAGCAGATTTGAGACAAGTCTTGGTGAAGACTTGGGTGAAGATCAAGCAAGCTTTAGTGAAAGCTTGTGAACCACTTTTGTGAACCAGATTTGAGGACCAGTTGAGGACAGATATTGGTGCAGATTCGAGGTCATTTGTGCCAGATCGAAGGACTGTGTTTGGTGCAGATCAGAGAAAGACGAACGAGGACATTTGTGCTAGACCGAAGGACTATGTTTAGTGCAAATTCGAGGACCAGCTTTGGAGGTGACAGAGTTGAGGACAGAGGTCTCCGACCAGAAGCGGGGAAGACAGGTGTCTTCTGTGGATAGAGTTCCATTTGCTAAGGGCGGAGGAGGCAGAGGTCTTCTAGAGGATCACCAACCGGAAGCGAGCTAGGGGATTGGTGTCTCCTTTGGGTTGGTGCCCATAAACATTGTAATCGGGAAAGGTATTCCAGAATTTGATTTGATAAAATTTAGTGAAAGATTTTATCCGTGGAGTAGCCCACATTGGGTGAACCACGTAAATTGTTGTGTCTCTTTGTGGATGGTTTTTTGTGCATTGCTTTGATTACGGCTTTTGATATTGCTATCTATACACTGCATAATATTGAATTGAAAGTTGAATTGAAGGAAAAAGTAAAAAGTGGTCTTATACTGTTCACCCCCCCCTCTCAGTATAAGCTTGTGTTCTTAAAAATTAATGTGTAAACATTAGAATAAATGAAATACTAACATTTATTAAATAATCTCACATTAGCTTCGAATTGAAAAAAAAAACAAATCAAGCAAAAACGTTAATGTGGGTAGTTAAGAGTTCATTTCTTTGAGTGAATACTCTCTGGATTTTATTTAAACCATGAAGGGAAGGAGAAATTTTGGTTGTCATTTAGACAAAATAAATACAAAATCTTGGAGAGGACTTCTAGGAGTGCAAACAATAGGAGAGTCTACAAATATTGTGACTTTGAATCCTTCCATTTGATTTATTGTTAGATAAAAACTAGGTATTTTGTATGATGCTTTCCATAAAGGAGCAATGGTTTTACATTTTTTCTATATTAAATTTTATAAGATTTCATTGATCGCTCAAAGCTCCAATAATCTTGTACAAATTTTGGATGGTTGAGTTGTTTTTGAAAATCGTGAAGGGAACTTATAACACCAATTTGAAAACCCTCATGCCTTAAAACAATGTTTTTTTTCATCAATTTTTCTACCAAAATAAATGAGGGACATTTGATCCCTTTGTACCTTTGTTCTCACACATATAAATGCATACTATAATATACCAGAGATAGTGGTGCCGACTGTGTATTCAAACTCTATGCAACAATAGATCAAGATGTTCAAAACCCTTGCTCAAAATTGACTTTGATTAAAATTAAAATCCTAGCTTTTGATATATTTTCATAATTGAGAACCACATTGTTTGATGCACCCTGATTCAAACAATTGCCATACAAAATCAACATAGAATAAATTGGTTAATTTTGCAGACCTTCAAAATATTTGATTTGACCCTTTGTGCACTGAAAAATAGGCAATGGATTTTCATAGGAAAAGATGTGAATAGTTTTTATTAAAATATAATAAAAGTTTGAGAAATCAAACCCACAATTTGCATCGTGATACCGATGCTTTATCTTTGTGCTTGGTAAATAAGGGAAGGGGTTTCTTGAATTATAAAAATAAAAGAAGGTTTTTGTTTCTTTTCTTCCTTTGAATTAATTCTTTCTAAGTTTCGTAATGGAGAAACTAAATGTACTTTTTGGTAATTCTTATGTGAATTTACAAGTTGGCTTGTATAAAATAGATAAATGGGGAGTTAATTTTAGATTAAGTGCATTTAATTTTAGTTAAAAATGAAATTATCTTTATTATGTGATTAATCTAAGATATATTATTGAGGAATTAATATTAGATTAATTACATTTCATTTTAGTTAAAAATGAAATTAAATCACTATGTGACTAATCTAAGATATATTATTGAGGAATTAATCTTATATTAGCTACTTTTCATGAAATCAACTATATTAATGTTGTATTTTAGAATTATTAAAGGGGAAATGTGTTTTTTTTTTGTGGAAGTTAGGTAAATCTAGTTGAATATGGAATTCAATAGCAATAAGGGAACTTATGGGGGTTTCTTTAAAACTATGAGTAGAATTGTATTGATGAAATACATTTAAATGCTTATAGTATTATAAAATATTTAAGGAACCCATTGGTCCTACAAGACCAAAAACTGCTTGGAAGGGAGGATCTGCAGGGCGAATTCCCATGGAAGTCCTTCCTTTTACCTGCATCCTTTCCTTTCCTAGTCCTAGGACCCTGTTCCTTTCCCAGCTTCCTTGGCATATTTCCCATCCTTTTTGGAAGGAAGGTGTTGTAGACAATCTCCTTTGGGGGGGAGATCCTTGATCCACTGTTCTACCCCTTTCCTTACCCTTGGGTGGGAAAATCTGTCCCATTTCTGTTCCACTGTTCCATCCTTTGATGCCTGGGTTCTGGGTTGTGGTCAGGTTTTCCCTAGGACTTTTCTTGGGGTTTTTTCCTTAGGATTTTTTGGAAGTCTTCCTCTCAACTGTCCTTTGGGTTGCTTCAACTGTGGTTTTTTTGAGTCTTTGGATTTATGGCTTCATGAGCAGTTATGCATAGCATCCTTTTGGTTGCAAGGACCATGTGCTTTATACTATGGCTCTACTCTTTGGGTTTGAAGTGGTGGTTCTTGGAGGTTTTCAGCTCCTTTCATGGCTTTGGAGTTTGGCCTCTGTTCTTCCTGCTACTGATTCCTTTTAGGACTTCCTCCATTTTCTTGAAGCTATATTTTTGTGGGGCTGAGTAATTTTGGCTTCATGAGCAGTTTTGCACAACATCTTTTTGGTTTTGAAGGGGACCATGTGCTTTCTACTATGACTCTGCTCTTTGGGTTCATGGTGTTGGTTCCTATAGGTTTTTAGTTCCTTTCATGGCTTTGGAGGGGCCTCTGCTTTTCTTGCTGTTGAATCCTTGCAGGTTTTCCTTTTCTACGTCCTTGAAGCTTTGGTGTTGAAGGTTGTCGGGTGGCCTGGCTGCTTCCTTTCATTCTGGGCTCCTTTTTTTGTAGTTGTGCTTCTTCATGATTCCTTCATCTTAGATTCCTGTGGCACTTTCCTACCTTTCCTTTTGACTTGTTGTTCCACTACAGTTGTTTCCTATGTTGGGTATTGTTTCTTGAAGACTTACTTTTTCCTACTTGAGGACTTCATATCCTGGGAAGTTCCTCTTGTTCCTGTTCCATTGATGCACCATCTTCCATATTGTTGTTCTACTATTTCCTGCAATATTCCTCTTTATGTTGCCTCACTTTTTTAAGGCATTCAGGGAATGGTCTTCTTAGTTTTTTTTATCTTGCATTTTCCCTATATGTTTCCTTCTGCTTCACTGATCCACCCTATTGTTCATGGTGGATTTTTTTCTCTTTCTTGTTTTCCCCTGCGTGGGAAGGAGGTTTCTCTCAAGCCTATTTCCCAATGGTGGTTTCTGGTTTTCCCGCCATTGGGTTGATTCAAAATTTAAAATTTGGCTTTGGTTCCTTTTCCTGCCCTTGGGGAAGTTTCAAATTGTTTTTTAATGGATGGGGTGGTTTGGCGCTTTCTCCCACCCTAGGTTTGCTTGAAAATTCCTACTTCACGCCCTTTGATTCAAAATTGAATTTCTGGCGGGCTTTCTCTTCCTGCCCGTGGTTCCTTTGGTGCTTAGGAAGTAGTCTTCCTCTGTCGCAAAGGATTGTGCCTTCCTCTGGCATTTAGGATGGCACTTCCCTATTTTTATTTGTGTTTCTCTAGTGTTTCCTTTTGCTTCAATACGTTTTTTTGTGTTACATTCTGATCCATTGTAATCAGGTTTTGGGATCCTTGATAAAAATTCACTTTTAATATTTAACCTACCAAAAAAATAAAATATTTAAGGAAAATTTATGGGATTTCCTTAGTTTATGCAATTTGATGACAAATTTATTGTGTGATGCATTCTACATAGGATAGAATCATGTAGGGATTGCATATATAATAAAGGATGCACATAGAATTGCAGTAGAATTGAAAAAAAAATTATTAAGTGTAATACCATTTGATAAGATTGGTGTTGAGCTAAACCCTTAGGGAAATAATATGATGGTTATTAACTTATGACTTATTACTTCAAAGATAATAGGGAGTGATTTATAGTTTGGTAACTTCAAATTGATTGATGGTTTATTATTTCTGATATAGGATTATAAAATTATTTTAGAATGATGAAATATATGTCGAGGTTATTGGGCATGGAGCTCAATAGATAGATTGGAACTTATGGGGGTTCCACTATTATGCTATTTGAGAAAAAAAAATACGTAAGAAGTTCTTAAGTATATTTAGAGAGGAGAATAAATGTGGTTTTTATTCGAGGGGATTATGGGGTCCCCTCACTCTATTGTAAAACAAATTACAAATGTATGTGTTCTATGGGGGAATAAGAATTATGGGATTCTTATGCAAGGACTTTGAAATGTTGGAAAAGGAATAAGGGATTCCTTTATGTAGAATGATTTCTAGTCTTATGCAATAAATTGGATTTTTGACAATGGGTTTTTCTCAAAAGGGTTTCCCATGTGTCCTAACCACCACTACCCCTCCCTTTGCCACATATCACACACCTCACTCCACTCTCACCTACCCACATGCCACATCTCCCTAGTTAAGTGGGACACTCTAAGTGACTCACTCTAACTGCCTAGGATAGGTGGTTGTCCAGTCCCTACCACTTGGCAGCCCTGGCTTACCACCTATCCTCACCCCTATCATCTCCCAAATGCCTATAAAGGCTCCACCATTTGATCAAGTAAGAAGGACTAAATACACATTTTTATGCTACCAAAATCATACCATGAGGACACCAACATTCTTGGAGATCGAGCCATAAAATTTAAGGAGCACCATCTCAGACCCTCAAAACCCTTCTATAACTTAATCCTAAACACAAATCTATGTTTAAATAGTCATAAAAATAGCTTCACGGGTCACAAATGTAGCTCTGTGTTTAACCCATTCCAAATGTATCCCTAAATTTGCTCAAGAGAAAATTTAGCCATCGACAAACACTGATCAAATAGGTAAATCAATAAGGTATTTTATTTCACTTTTTTCTATCTTCTGCATATTATTTTCAATTCTACAAGTATTTAATTTCAAGATTTTAATAGCTTTCTTTTTATATCAAAAAGGGTCTCACACAATGAAGGCCCTTCATATGCTATTAACCTTTTTCTTGGTAGGATATGTGTGTAGGTGATACGTTCTTGAGTAGATTTTGAGGTAAGGATGGCCCGCAAGGATACTCAAGCCCATCCAAAAAAATAATTGTAGCAACAGAGATCATTGGCACCTCATTCCTTTGTTATTGTAAAAGGGTAATTTCTCTCCTTTTGCCCATTATAATCAAATAAATGAAGAATTCATGTTGTAATCATACCCTTGTATACTTGGGATAAAAACCATTGTAAAAGGAGATTAAGGCACCATTGTATTTTAATACAAATACAAATTCCATTTTAGTGCATTAATATTAAGCTCTAGGTAAGCGATAATGAGCAATATCATCTTGTAGTTGATTGGACTCTAGTCCTTATAGAAAATTATACATACCTTAAGTTTAATAGATTATTCCTTGGACCTACACTTGTATCCATTTATGGTCAAATTCCTTTCCTAAGATCTAAATTTTTTGATAAGCTACGAGATAAGAAACACAAATTAGGGGATTGGTATTTTCTAAAAAAATGGTACCATTATCAGAGTGTACAACTTCCCTTGAACCTCTTATTTTCTACCCTATTATGTCACGGACTGGGTATTTGGCATAGAACTATGTATAAAAATAGATGAAGCAGATGAGAATTTTGGATCTAAAATTAAGAAATCCTATATTAATCACTATCCCTTCAATTTCAAAGATGAAGTCATGACAATAATGGGGTCAAGCAAATATTTTGGATGACAAGCTCATAGGCCTCCAATTACAGATAGTTCCACACATATGTAATTATGATCTAGAGGGTAAGTTTAAAGCTAAATTGGAAAAATTGAATAACAAGCCCCAAACATTTGATCATCTTTCATGGCCAAAGATTTAGTAGTTTAAAAATAATGAAGAAGATAAAGCCATTGAAATTGATATCAATGAGATGCAAAAATTACAACCATGGAGGAAATGCTATGAGTTCAAATGGGTTTATGATCTAGCAATAAATAAGGAGTAGAGGATAAGCAAAGAAAATATATAAGATTAAATATGACCTAAAATGATAAAAAAGTGAGATTAGAGAATGGTGGATTGCATGTTCTGAACATGACAAGAAAAAGAAATATTCCCCCAACACTTCCAACAAACATTTCAAGAATGAATTTGATGCCAAATATAAAATTTGGATGGATAAACAGTAGGGAGAAATATATTTTAAATTGATGATACTAAGGGATCAAGAGGAATAGGTATATTATGAAGAAGAATAATAGGTCCCTCAACAAAGTCCCACTTAATCAAGGTCCTTGGTTGGTTACAAGGATTCAAAAGAAAATGTAGGTTCAAAGGACCTCCCTCTACATAAAAAAAAAAACAAAAAACCTAAGCTGAGAAGGCTAGTGTACCTAAAATAGTTTTGTAAATTGAAATTGTATCAAAATCTAGTGAAGAAGAGCTAGTAGAGCATGTTGCAAAAGTTGAAATAACACAAGCAATAACATATACAAAAAAATCAATTGTTGCATAAAGCCCAAAAAAGTCCAAGTATCAATTGAAAGTCTAGAAACATACTTAGCATAAGAAAACTAGTGATGGAGCAAAAATAAAAAGTCATCCAAGCACTTGGTAGAAGGAGACATCAAAAGCATCTAAAAGACAAAAACTAGAGTAGGAAATTTTAAGGATAAAAATGCAAATCAAGAAATTTGATGCAACAGACTAGGAGCCAACATTGGAAGCAAGAGGATCAAGTATGTCTCCCTTCTATTCCCATTTTTTTGAAAGTGTTCCACCACCTATACATTCTCTATCCAAGAAACCACTCCCACCATATTTCCCTATTGAAGCTGCTTCATCCCTTCATAATTTACCATAAAAAATAATTATCACTTTCCATGTATAGGAGAGACAAACAATCCTAAAATTGTGTGTGTGTGTGTGTGTGTGTGTGTGTGTGTGTGTGTGTGTGTGTGTGTGTGTGTGTGTGTGTGTGTGTGTGTGTGTGTGTGTGTGTGTGTGTGTGTGTGTGTGTGTGTGTGTGTGAAACCCTATCAATACCATAATTTTATCACTAAATCCCCCATTTTTTATTTTCTCATCTTTTCAATCTACTTTCACTACTTCCCCTACTTTTGAGCATCAATTACCAGAAGCATTCTCTATAATTTAAAATATTAAAACGGACACCCACAAATGGGTAGAGCAACAAGAACTGCAAGAAGATACAAAAAAGACAACCACCCAAACATATGATGGAGTGGATCCAATTATTATAGAATGGGTCGAATTGGTTGTGTATCCTAAATTCAAGAATTTGATAGCAAAAATAACATCATAGATTACCACATCAAGATTCAAAGGTTTGATATTTCCAAGATTTCCAAAATTGATACACTTAAAGCACTTCGTATCAAAGTAGATATGCTTTTCCTATAGAGCAATCAAAAAGACATTAAGCTTGTGGCTGTAAAAATAAATATTGAAGCCTTAGAGTAGAATTTGAATAAATAATATGTAGAAAAGGATGGTCTAAAAAATAAGATTCAGGTTTTGAAATATTTACTAGATAAATCTCCCTCTGAACAGCAACTATAGTAGAATGAAAATATCTATAACTTGGAGCAGTAGTTGCGACAAGGGAGCAATAAGAATCAAGAAAAGGAGAAAGTAATACAAGATTTGAACTCAAAAATCCAAAGTAGGAATAAATTTTGGTGATAGTTCAATCAAATTTGGAAAAGGGGAGAGGAAAGCCTCAAGGCTAGGTAATCTATAAAGAAATGCTAAATCAATTCAAATGTTATTATTGGATCAACATCAAGGATGTTACAATGAAATATTTCCCCTTGGTAAGAAGGATAGCATACATAAAAAATTGGATCCAAGATGCAAAAGGATATTTTAGTAGAGGAAGAGATGAACTGATGAATAAAGTGCAACAAGCAGAGGTCGTAATCCATATATTGAGAAATAAAGAGGAATATCCTAACCTAGAAAAGTGAACAAAGATATGCCTAGGTGAGTTTAGATTCTGCTTAGACCAGGTCATATTTAGAAGTTAGCTAATCATAGAAGAAGGAGAAAGAATCAGTGCCCTTAAAATAAACACAAATAAAATAAAGTTAGTAGTTCAAGAGGTCATGGATCTCAGCTTTCTAGTATTTTGGGATATGAATGGATATTTTTACAATGCAAAATAACTCATTCAATGACTGTATTAGTAGCTCAAAAATAGAAGTAAAATTGATGCATTTCCTGAACCTTTGGCAATAGAGCAAACCATTTCCTTCTTCTATAGGCTCTCTACATTGTCATAAAAATCCAAGGAACTAGTGTGAAGATATGGAGACCCCTCCTATGATTGTTACTTTAAATTGCAATAAGTTTTCTATAAATTTAAAGTAATACATGTCCCCTCTCAAAAGGCATAGGATAATATGTGTATTTTATTCCAACTAATAACAACTCCTTCAATGGCTCAATAAATTAGTCAATAGGGTGAAACATCTAGAGCAGCTATGGAAGAAGAGCAAGAATAATCTAGTGGAATAATTGGGACCTCAATTATGGGAAGTGTATAGAAGTTCAACCCTTGTATAGATAAAATATGACTCCATTTTGATCCTTTTTTTTTATTTTGACTCCACTACCCAATAGGATAAGTTCATATGGGTTCTATGCTTCTACAAGCAAAAACCCCCTATGAGGTGCCAATAATATGGTTAGAATAACTTGCCCACATCTATCTCCTTAGAAAGAGAGAATTTTTGGTATACCATTTTTCTAAGAAAGGTAGCTTTGAAAAATCATCCAAACATCTAAAATAGTTGTCAAATCATGAGAAGGTAGGTAAGGATCAGTTAAGCTTAAGTAGAACTACAATGCTAAATTTTTCTAAGTGTACAAAGTTGTCAAAATTTTTGAGACAATGATGTTAGCAATGAACTTGAAAACATCTGGCATCTAGCATAGTTGAAGCTTAGAATCTAACTAAGGTATAATAATTTATCTTTTGTTTTTTCATTGAACTCAAATTTTTCTTAAGTATAAGACATGGCCAAAAATATAAAATGTTGATGTCAGCAAAGGCTTGATAAAATCCTAGCATCCAACGGATCATGAAATAGTACATAATGCATTATGAAATAATTTTGGCTAAGTATGGATAAGAATATAGCATTCAAAATTATAGCAGAGCATGCTATGTATCGCAAAAGTTTAGCTATATAACAAAGAGTGTTAAAAATTTTAGGGTGTTGACATCAACATAGGTTGCATAAAATCCCAACATAGTAGAATAGAGCCTAAGAAAAAAATTATTCTAAGGAATTGAACCCAACACACTGAGGATATTATAAGTAGAATCTCATTGGATGTCTCATAGAATGCTTTATAAAATATTGGCTAAGTGTCAAAGAGAGACAAATATTTCAAATGTTGATGTCATCATAAGACACATAAAATTTTAACAGAGATGAAGTAGTTTCAGATGAAGAAAAATCCTAATGAGTAAATATGTAGCTTTTGACTTCCAAAAGTCATACATAAAAGTGTGGCTAGGAAAAGCGGGTGGCCAAATTCCAAAAGGCACTAACATCCAAAAAAGTTTGAGCTAGGTTTTGAGAAGCATTGAACAGATGAAGAAGCTGAGGATGCCTACATTACAAAAGGATGGATTGAGTTTAGTTGAAGTGCCTAAGCATACTCCCAACAATCATAATCTATTGTTAGAGAATCTCAATAGGCAAAATCTTTCTTGATTGATACCTATGCTGATACAGCTAGACCAGTCATGAAGTAACCAAAATTAGAACAAGCCTATCATATAATCTTATGGATTAGATGAAGAAATTTTAGCTACCACTCTCTCAAATAAAGTAAAAGGAAGCCACATCACCATCATGGTGCTAATTCAATTACAATACATTTAGTTGGAAAGGGGTGCACACATGCTACATCAACCTAATAAACCTACAATCCACTCTTAGAGCAATCATGCTAAGCTAACTAAATACATTGTAAAGCTATATATACTTAAATGTAGCTCATTCAATAGGTTGAATATTTAGAATTTATAATTGCATATTGTATGATTATTGTGTTATGTTCCTTTGAATAAATACCCGATTACTGTTTGGCCTCTTATCAAATTTGTTACAAATCATGTATGTATGTTGGTTTAGTTATTAAGTATTTTTTTAAAGTTAATTGAATGGTTTATTCTACTACAATTATTCTATTATTTAGATTTATCTTTGGATTAATCATTCATTAGTTCATGGAATGGTTAGTAACACTTAGTGTTTAATTTCATTAAATGTTCTACAATATTGAAGGATAGTTGGTCTATTAGGTAGTCTTGTTTAGTTCAAAGTGTGAGACTCATGCTTTATGTCTCTTGATGTTCCTAAATCCATTTATTTCTAGCTTCGAACCTTATACATTTTTTACTTTAGTCTTTAACCCCTTTCATTAGTTAGCTAGAATCATAGGAACATAACTACTCCAAAGGCTGACTTAGGAATCCCTATTTTTAGGCCTTCCAACATTATACAAGGTCTTGAGGGTGTAACTTATCCACTTAGGTGGATTTTGGACCAAGAGTGACTCCACTACAACCAAAGGACTCAAAATTGTATGAACAAGAGACCTACCACTAGATCCTTTGCCGCTAAAATTTTGCAAGATTTGTTTCCTCCATTCGACACCATTCCATAAATAATAAGAGTTAGTGGTCAAAATATGGTTGCTCCACAACTACCTTATTGTTTTCATTGTAAAACTCACTCTAATTGGAGATCCACTTTAATTTTATTTTTTTAAACCAAGTCTTTAAATATGTCAGTACACATGTTGTACATTTTCTTGCATTGAATAAGTTTTTAAACTTGCTTGTATTGAATATCATTAGCTTTTGAAGTAGATTGCAATAGGATATGGAAATCACAAGATGCAAAAATATAAAATAAAGTAGCTTCATGAGATTTTAGAAATATGCTATAAATAGAAATGATGGAAATGAATACAATATTGCTATGGAGGAAATGGACACTCCATGCAAGATGCTACAGAACCATAATGTACTCCATCACTAATGGAGTCACCCACTACTACTACTACTACCTACTAAATTTCTTATAAAACTCTTACAATGAGACCTTCTTATAATTGAAGATGTATTCCTTTGCCAACACTCTACCTAGCAGTGCAAGGGACACCTTGCACATTAGCACTTGTGCATTTATTACATTGCATGAAGTAACTAGATAGCTTCCCCCTAAATTAATATGATGTCCTAAGTATGTACCTAGGAAGGTACATTTACATGATCCAAATGATGTAAAATATTCTAACTCTAAAAATTTCATTTTTAAATTACTTTTAGGGTTTTTTAGAATTCCACTATTTTTGGTAGTTGTAAGCCTAAAATAACCATAAATTTTTCTAGAGAGCTCCATTTGAGTTGATTCAAAGCTTGATCAAAATATTTTTAAATTATATTTGCAATGGTAGAAAACTTGTATACACAACATTAATATTTCAAGATATTTGATGAACATCAACTTCTCGTAGCAGTATACAAACTTCAAAGGGCTATATATTTCAATCCACATTGAATTTTTTAATTATTTCAATTTTTTTTGGATACCCATTTGTCTTAATTAGAAATATATAAAGTTTCATAAAATTACGGGCACTTTCAAAAGTTACCCTATTTTCACACTACGGGAAATAAGGAAGGAAATCTACGGCCATGAGATGTCTTAAATCCATGGTCAGCATAGTCAAGGTGGGACTAAGTTAGAAAAGGTATTATGGCCATGATCTCACTCAAATCCATGGTCAATATGGTCAAAGAAAGGACAAATCGAAAATGCATCATGACCACAAGTTGGTCAAGACTGTGATCAATCGGATTTTTGTGAAATTTAATGTTGCATTATACTCCTTCGGATTTTTGTGAAATTTAAGTTCACACCATAATCCTTTTATTTTGCTAAGGTTCTATATTTTTGTGAAATTTAATTTTACACTATAATTCTTTGATTTTTCTAAGGTTTGCAAATCTTTATTAAAATGTCAAATGAGTCAAGGGCAAATTTCAATTTTGGATCACGGTCGCGAGGCGTCTCAAAGTTACGATCAAAATGGTTAAAATTTCTCAAAGAAAACATGTGAGCACGATTTTGAGATAAATTTAATGAGGGTTTAACCATGTAGACACTTTTTATTTGTTCATCATCAAATATAATTTTATTCATTCATTCATAATCCTTAGTCTTAAACCTAATATTTTAGAGCATTTTAAAATCATTTCCAAGCAATGGGATTTTATTTCTAGGCAATGAGTTCTCATTTTCAATATTTGATAATTTATCATAAGATAATCAAAAGAAATTATTTTTTGAGGGTCCTAGAATTTATTTTGAGCAATCAAAGTCCATTTTGGGTAATTGAGAATCATTTTGACATCAAAAGAAATTGTTTTTGAGTCATTACAAATCAACTCTAAATTTTTAAAAACTAAGTCTAGGCTATGAAAAATTATTTTTGAAATGATTGAAAACTATTTTTTTTGGACTTTAGAAAATCATTTCTAAGCCAAACCCTAATACGAAACCATGGTCAGCTTGGTCAAGGAAAGCATTAATTGAAAATGAACCACGACCACAAGAAAATGTCTCAAATCCATGCATTGATAAGTCAAAATGGCTCAATCATGAAAATGAGCAACTGTTTGTTTTCATCCACTTCCACTTGCTTGATGCCGCAGAAGGAAAATTAATTTTAAAAAAATAAAAACATCTCAATGCCATATCGAAGCTCATGGCCGCAAGCCAATGTCTCAAATCCATGCATTGAAAAGTCAAAATGGTTCAATCGTAAAAAACAATCATGGTTTTAAGATAAAGTGAAGAAATAGAAGAAGCCCACAGTTGCAAGTTGACTCCATGCCATGGTCAAAATGGTCAAAATAGTTTAGAAGTAAAATGTGGAGCATGGTTTTGAGATAAGGGTTTAGCCAACTAGATTGTAGGGTCACATTTCATTTGCTTATCATCAAAGATAATCTCACCCATCTATTTCGAAGCTTCATTTCTGCCCATCATTAATACTTTGGCATTAAAAATTAAAATATATTATTAATGTTAAATCTAATAATTTGAATCTTAAATAAGAAAGAGATTAAACCTTAGAAAATTGATTAATAAAATTTAAGAATCATCAAGTAGTAGTAATAATGAACAAATAAATAAAATAACATCAGAAATGTCATTATTCTTGAATATGTTTCTTGTCAAATAAAATATAAACTAAGTTTTAATATTTCTTTTACAATTACAGGTGACAAAAGAGAACAATAAAAGGCGAATATGAAGGTCGATAGATAAGGAAAGGTGAGAGTCGAGAAGTTGAGAGAAGAAATAAAGGTACATTGAATCTAGACTTGATTTCATACCATCTGGTGCATGACAACATAAACCCCCTAGAGCATGACAATTCAGCTATCCAATATTTAGAGAGAATCTTCCAAGGTAGTTATAGAGATCAAAGGTTGAAATTGCAAATAAAATTTAAGAACCCTAAAATAACACATCATCCAATGCCAGCTATACTATTATAATTGTAAAGCACTAAAATTTCAATATTGTAAAGGCCATAAATAGCCATTGAGACTCCATTTCAAAAGGTCATCAGATTCCAATGTAGTAATATACTTTAACATTTTTCTTTTCCCTTTGGTAGTTGGTGGATGTTCACACCCCTGGCATTATACTTGGAAATTTGCAATTGAAATCATCTATAGCAAGCAATCTTGAGAATGTACCCCTTTGAATATATTTATGCAATGAAAACTACTATAGTTCTTGGTGTAATTTGTGCATGATTATGGTGGTTGCATTTAAGTTAATTCTATTATTTTGCATCTTTTCCCTTCAATTATGGTGTCATCTTAGTTTAGATTGTGTGAATATTGATAAAGCTAAGACTAGTTTATTTAGAGTTGGTTGTTGCAACAGATTCCTTGCAAGGCTTCAATATCACAATGGCTTGTTTTCTTTCTTTTCCTAACCCTTCCTTTTGATTTTCTTTGATAATTTATTAGATTAGAATAGTTTAGCTTGATATTCTGAAGCTTCTCTTTCATGAATATGTACTTCATTGCTTTAATTTTTAGAATGTCTCTTTGAAGTTCTTTCAAGATTATAATTAGAATGTAGCAAGCCTAAAAACTTGTTTTTACATGTATTTTACTATGAAATATACAAATAATAGGATAATTAAATTGATAATTATAGTAGATTAATGCTTAAATCAGATCCTAAAATTATAATTAATCACTCATCCTTGTAACAGTTTCTTGTGGCCTTGAACATTCCAACATATTTTCATTAATTTCCTCCTTAAATTTTGAATTTAGACCAATTTGATTGAATGACCTTACCCAAACCTTATGGGAATCAAGAATCCCTTTCAATAGAGGATATCTTGTCCTAACCATTGGTGTATGTTTACAACTGGGCAGATGTATCACTCAACATACCCAGGATATTCCCCACCTATAATGATAGATATCCTTTGGCACCGCCCACTCTACATGAAGTATGGGAGGAGATACTAGTGTCATCTTAAATCTCTCTCTTACTTCATGGGGGAGTATTTTATTACTCCCATCATGCATATAAACCACATGGTTAGCTTAAGTACACTTCATAATATATGAGAGCAAAATATAGATCTAATATTTTTGGAAATCTCATTTAGAGGGAGAGCTTGAGAGTTGTATATGGAACTCCAGCCCAACTTGATAGTTAACTAAGACCATATCGCCACTCTATTCATTAAAATATTCAAAGAAAGAGTGGATAGAGTATCCCTTCTGGAATAGTTGTTATCTATCAAGAGATTTCCCATGGAGATGGTATATGATTTCAACCTTATATTTTACATGTCATGGTATAGAATAACTAAAGATATTTTTCCCCTTCCAATCATGGTATTTATTTACTATTTAAAGGCCTTATATTCTGAAATCTCATTAATGATTAAGGCTTGAGCTGGAAACTCCATGCTATATATCTATGATATAGCTATACATGTTTAACATGATTTGATTTATATTGTAAGACTAGAACTTAGGTCTCATATGCCTTTGTATCCTAGTATGCAACCTCCTCACTAGCCCCCTTAGTTGTCTAGCCAAAAACCTTTCAACCAATCTTAGTCTCACCCATATTTACTCCAATCCCACCTGATCCAATGCCCTCTAATTTAGAATATCTAGAGAAAAATATGATGTAAAAGCTACTTCAATTGGTCACTAACGAGGTCCTGACCATAAGAAGGGATTATAATTCCCAAAGGTGGCATTATCAAAAAATAAAAGGCATCCTTTCTCAAAAGGGAATCAGGGAAACATAGCCCTATTTAATGGTTTTCCCAGGCTCTTATTTTGATCCAATCAATAAAATGGACAAGCTCAGGGCCAATAATAGCAAATAGTGCAAAAACTAACCCCTCTACAATGGAAATTTCCCAACCATGCCAGGGAAATAGTTCCCATTCATAATAACTATGAAGAGGAATCTACTTCCTAGAACTACCTAACCCTATATACCTACTCCATCTAGGTTAAGCTAGGAGAGATATCTCAACTCCTTGTCACTATAACAACCAATATAATTCCTTTCCATGCATCTACTTTATATCCAGGAGTCAAGAGCTATATGGCAGGGCAACCCATATCAACTCCATTTCTCCTAGAGTTAATTTGTGTTCCCTAAGAACAAATCTTAATGACTTAGGATGAGGAGGATATTTATGCAGTATTTGATAGAGCAGGAAATCTGGTGTCCAATAGGCCATAGGTCTAGTCATATTATTTGATGTGATTCAAGAAGTAAGCAATGGAATAAAGGAACAAAAGTAGTATAATCACCCTTGATAGTCAATACAAGCTAGCCCAAATAATATGGTAGCCTTCCATTTTGGTGCCTCTTGATATAATCTAGTAAAGTATCTAGAAGGTTTCAAGTATTCAAGATAAAGTAGGCAACATCAGCTCTAGGTTTACAATAGTTGTACCTCCAAAAACCCTCACGACCACAAAGCAAAACACCCCAAAGATCCTGAGATAGAAAGAAATTTTGCCAAAACCAGTCAGAGCCACTCAACCTAATTTAGGACATCTTCATCATCCCTAGGAAAAAAATGCATCTAATAAAATCCCTTGAAGAAGAATAAGAAAAATAAGAGCAACAATAGATATTGTAGTATTGTAGATCTCATCCCTTAAGGTAAACAGGCCCAAGCCTACCCCTTTAATCTAACTCTCATATACCAAGATAAATTGATTATTAATTGTATGTTAGTTTTAGGGTCTAGTATATCTATTATGCCTAAGGGAGTTTCATATGCATTGGGGTTGAAATATCAATATGTTAATATGAGTTTTGTGTAGTTGTATGGTAGCTCGATCCAAATATTAAGAGTTATGAAAAAACTCCCATTATTCTTTGTATGTCTGCACAAGCCTAACAATGGCAAGTGATATATCAATAGTTGATATTCCACCATCCTTTGATATCTATATATTAAAATATTTCATTTCTAATTTTGGAAGTACCTATATTTGGACTAGTCACTCATGGTCTTAAGGACTTAGTTTAGGACCAATATTAAAATTTCATCAAAACCCATTTATCTTCACCATGTAGAACATCTTCTTGCATCTGGACTAAATGATAATAAAACCTTAACAATAAAGGAAGAATGGTCTAAGTCAAAAATAGCAACTGATGAGCTACATCCATTCACTCTAGATGACAAAATGAATCAATGGGAAACTAAATTCTTGGATTCAAATCCCCTGAAAACATATGGTCAAATAGGCATGGGATAAAAATCAAGCAGAAGCTAGACCTAACCCCTTTAGGGTCAACTATATATTTATATATATTATACTAACCAATTTTTCTATGTAATATATCTTTTAAACAAAGGGAGTTGCTTGAGCATTAATGAAAAAGGCCCCTGGGATTAGCACCAAATGATTAAAATTGTCAAATCAGTTGTAGTTTCAAAATTGCATAGCCTAAAATAAATGTAAAAAATAAATACAATATGATTATGCATGAAGGATAAATAGATCGACATCATGAAAAAGATCCTCTTGCATCACCTTGAGGCAAACAAATTGGATTCAAGTCAAGAAAAATGAAAAATGAAAAAAAGGGGAGCACATGCTCAAGGAAGATAAAATTAAGCTAGATAGTTACCTCTTCCCAAAGAAACGGTTATAAAAGGACTACCAAGTACTCTTTTCTTAACCCACATAAGTGACATAAGTGAACCTTTTTGTATAACCAAGCTAGAATTCTAGTGATTTTATACCCAATAGATAAGGCCTAATCCTCTTGGTTCACATTCTTTTATGAACAACAGACCCCATGAGCCACCAGAGTTGTAGTGAAGTCTCACTACACCTATCCAAAAGGAGCAATTGTAATTAAAGTTAGTCTAAATCCATAAGCAGAATGAAAGGTTGTAAAACCATTGTTGACCACTAGGAATCCCATGACAAATAATCATCAATAAGTCATCATCAAAAGAGAAAATCGTGCAGGGTGGACGAATTGATTTCATACTCAATATCCCAAAATGAGCCTCTCATAGTCCTTTTTATGATAATCAAATCCAACCTCACAATTCATAAAATTCCATGAGCTTTTTTAGTTGTAATTGAAGGGACTCTACTAATGATGAAGGTTGAACCTATACATAATTTGTGGGTAAGCTAGTATACCTAGTTGTTGTATATATTTGTTTAGTTCTATGGTCCCCAAATCCTCATCTATTATCTCTCCACCAGATGCATAGGACACATGCATGGAGAAATTTAGTTGAGGTAGAATTAGCAATAGGAGGAAGTGGACAAAGACTCACAATATCTCATCATCAAGATACCCTACAAGATATCTACTTTCCATACATTAAATCAAGGAGGTCACCCGTTTATATCTCTATATTGACTTCTTCAAGTAGGCCAATACGATGATAGAGATGCAAACAGTACATGGAAAATTTCAAGTCGAAGATCCCACAAACTAAAAAATATCATCATATATAGCTCATGTCATTCCAAAAGGATCTTTGATAGACTTACCTCAAAAGAACTTGGGAAGAAATGAGCAAAAGGAAATAAAAGCTTATGGGAAGCAAAGAAGGAAATTTTTAAACCTATAGGGGCAATAAAATATTCCAACCTAAATGGTGTTGATATGGATGGGCTACACTCATTAGAATTTTAAGATAGAAAAATCTCTAGGGACAAGAAAGAAATGAAAATATTGGAAGTTTCCAAGGGACTCCAATCATAATGAGAAAAAAATTGACAAACTGCTCAATCTCAAGGGGGAGAAAAATAGAAAAGAAATTTTGGAGAGTGCTAAAAATAAATGGCCCTATATTAGAACTTGTAAAACCTCTATAAGAATGGGATGATAAAAAAAATTTAGGACATGATAAAATAAACCTTCAATAGCCAAATAATACAAAAGTCTAGATAAAGTTATCACTTTTACAGTAATACAAAAATCCAACACAAAGAGAAGAACCAAAGTTTCAACAATAGTAAGATAAAGCCATCTCAAAATAATTGGGTCGAGGTCCAAAGAAACAATAATGACACACAATCTCCCAGGAAGAGTAGATGATGTGAATTAATGCATCAATGTATAAAATAATTATGAATCACCTACTAAGGTATTTTTAGTGCAGTTGTTTGAGGTAAAGTAGGTGGTCTATTGAAAGCAAAGGCATGGCACCTGTGGCAAAAACAACCCAAAAACTTATAGAAGTAATGGTGGAAAATGTTGTCATTCAGTTTTTAGAATCCCTAGAAGAAGGTAGCTAATATTGTTATATTATCCTACAAATTTTGGAGGGGGGGGAATCCTCCTCATTTTCATCTATATAGTAATATTTTAGCATTGTAAAGGATCGATGAGTTGTATAAACTTTCCCTCTGTATAGCAATACATGCATCTCTAGGTGGTCTTACAGGTAATCCAAACCCCTACTCCTAGCATAATATGTGTAATAATTTTGATTGCATATACATAGAGAGAGATAGGTCTACATGTTTATTTGGTTCTCATACCTAGACTTGTCTCCTTTGTGTGTGTGTGTGTGTGCTTGCATCTTAATATATGCTTATGTATGTCGATTAAAGAAAGTGTTTACATTGGCATATTACGATCAGAGTTGGTATGTGGGGGGATCTTATTTGATATTTATCACAACATCACTTTTTTAACTTAGTTTTTTTCCTTTCTACTATTTTTTCTTTTTTTCTAACCCTTTCCCCCCAAGTCTTTAAATTAGTAAACGTGCGCTTGTAAAGAAGTTGGTCTTTATCCAAATATTAAAGGCCCTCAACCAAGCCAAACTCCATGATCTTAGGAAAGTGCCTACTATTTTTCTCTACATGAGCTATGATATGTTAGCTTTTGATACAACATGTAATGGGAGATAGCAATCATGAGATGCAAAATAATAAGAAATAAAATAAATTTGCAAGATGATTGAAACATGCTATAAATAGAAATGACAGAAATGATTGCAAAGTAGTTATGGAGGAAATGAACACTCCATGATCTAAGCTACTACTCATGAATGAGCTTTGAGCTTATAGCTCACACACTACTACACTCTACCACACTTCTACTCTCTACTACGCTATGTATTACTACTATATATGGCCCTTTATATAGGAATATAGATTCCTTGGCCAACACTCTACCTAGCTATACAAGGGATACCTTGCACATATACAACTTGCACATTGACACTTGTGCATTTATTACATTGCATGAAGTAACTAGATAACTTCCCCCTAAAGTAATTTAATGTTCTAATTATGTACCAAGAAAGGTACATTTACATGACCCAAATGATGTAATATAATATATTTCTAACACCCCCTGTATTACAATGTTTGGGTATTAAAGACTTTAGTCTTCAATGTGGATCTTCCTCCAATGGATAGTGGAATTTGTATTCTCCTTAATTTCTTAGTGTGATCAGGTTCAACGGGTAATCTGTGTCTTCATATGATGTGAAGTAAGTTGTAGTTGAAGGTTCCTCTACCTTTTGTATGTGTTCAACTAATTTTATCTTCATGATGTCATGTTTTTTTTACTATACCTTTTCTTCCTTTTCCTTCTTCTTCTTCTTTTGTGATTATGCATTGGTACTCATGGAGTTTTTGCATCATGACAAGTTATTATATCATCACAATAATATTTTTCTTTACTGCTATCTTGTTTCTTGTGTTGAGTAAGTACAAACACAATTAGTGATAGATACACCATCAGACATTCTTCTGGTGAAAATATAATTCCACCATGCTGTGAAGAGGATATCATGAAGATCACTAATCAATGTTGTAAATATACCTTCTTTAGCTTCTCTAAGAAACAAGGATAATTTCTCTTTATCACTAGTGGATAGATACTCATATCCTTCTAGAGTATCTATTAAGTTTTGAGAGTAGTATTCTACTTCATGAAATAGTTCTTCATTATTGAAAGCATTTCTCAAGATATCATCCATGATAGATCTTTCTTGCTATTTCTTAGAATTGAATTTGCAAGAATCTTTGAAGTCTACCTTATGACTCCTTATTAGGATATAGTATTCGTAATAGAAGTATACAAGCTTGATTTGATAAAAACCTTTGTTAATCCTTAGTTTTTGTATGCTTCCTTATGTCTCCCTAGTAATGAGATTATATACTCTTAAGGATTTTTTTAGGTTTTGTAGAAATCTTATATTTTTTTAATGGATTTGCAACTTGATAATTTTTTATAAATGTTGATATTACCAAGTTTTTTAGAATTCCTTATGACTCCCTAGTATATTTTGGATAAGATATAGTGCTTTTGTAAATTGTAGTTCAATTTTGGTTGATTTTGTAAAGTTTTTGTAAATATCAAAATCAACTTTTATTATCCCTTATTGATCCTATTTAACTAAGCACTTTTCCCAAATTATAATTTTAATGTTGGATTTATTTGTCTCTTTTGAGAAGTTTTGAGACAATAATATTATAAATTTTCAACCTTTGAAATACTTTGATAAACCTTTCTTTAATATTCATTTAGGATTTAATTTAAGTGTATCTTGTTTCCAATAAATTAATTTTATGTAGTAACCCTTATAACTCCCTAATTTTGGAAAAATTAGACCACAATAATATTTGCCAATATTTAATATTTATCTCTAGTAGAAACCCTTATTACTCCTAAGTTTAATATTACAAATATTATATTAGCTTGATAAATTATTCCCTTTGAGCTATGGCTTTCAATATGATTTAATTCCTCTGAGTTTTAAACTTATAACTCCCAAGAAATGAAAGCACATAATATGGGAAATAACCTTACCTTATATCAAGCAATAATCGATGTTGATTTTAGATGTGAAAGGCTACAATATTGACATCACTACTTTGATTGTACCTTCCAATGGAGCTACTTGGAACTTGGTTGTATTTAATGTTCCAAATATGGTGTCCTTTATATCTCTACCATTGACCTTTCTTGACTATAGTATTGAAGGCTCTATCACCTTCTTTACACACTACAATTTGGCCCTGTGCACATAGTCCCCAAAGTTGAATGTGGAGACATAAATGCTATCCACTGAATGTTGATTGTTGATGCCCTTAAAATGGAGGAGAATCTTGCTTGAAGTTCCAAGTGGCACATTCATTTTCTTCTTGAGCGCTTGTGGAGTAGAAGGTTCTTATAAAATGCTCATTGAGTAACTCTTTTCTTGAGCCTTTGAGTAACGTATGGACGTTATGTTCTTTAGCAGAGTGCTTGGTTTCTTCATGGAAAAGTGTATCTCATACACTCAATGCACCAGCCTATAGTTTGTAACTTATTTCTTGATGAATATGAGCGCTCATGAGAGGAGAATTAAGGTTTTACCTAAAGTGACACATGTCATTTCTTCATTGTGCATGGATGTCTTCTCTTTTTCTATTTCAACAGAACCTTTAGAGGTATTTTAACCCTGTAAATATCCAACTCCTATTTCATTCAATTGTAGTGTTTTTTGATTGGGATGCGGAGCAACGATTTGGAAGCTTGAGCATCAATTTTGAGCAATGCAGATGTGGATTTTGAATCACTTAAATGGTGCTTTAATCTTCTTATTTTTCCTATTATACTTCCTCATTTTTGTAGATAATATTGCTCTCGAATAACATCGTTTCTCCCTTTACTTTGCTCCTTGTCTTTTGCAAGTTTGCCATCCAAAATATGAGAAGAATATGCCCTAGGAGTGGGTATTTTTTCTAAGCTTGGATAGACGCTAGCATTTAGCCACCTTCAACTAGTTTTTCTAGTGAATATTGTGCTTTTGAGGCACCTTCAAATCTTCCTTCTTTCTCTGTAAAAACCAGATTATGATAGTGCAATGTAATGTAATGTATTTATATATAAAAAACTTGTATTGCACCTTCTTTTGCACTCTTTCTTTGAGGTCTGAAATTCTGGTTTTATGGCAGAATTTTGAATGCAATGTAGGGGTTTTGAGGTTGTCTCTTTGGTTAGACATCTTTCCCTTTTTTCTTGGATATTTTACAAATGAATCCAAGCTTGTAACCACTTGATAGAAGCTCCTTTTTTTGTACTATTTCTTTATAATAGAAACCTTATTGTGCTTTGAATTTGAGACTCGCCAAGTCTCGATTTGAGGCTTCCTTTGCTGATATTTGATGGCTACTTTCTTATCCAACACTTGGAGGATTGAGATAATTTGATAGCTTCTCTTGGCCACTTAATTTTGTAGATCTTTGTGCACTAACAGTGTCTTTAGACACTTTGACAAATTCTAATTGTGTGCCCTTCTCAAGAACACAAACCACAATATTTTTGAGAGCAGTATATTAGTGCAAATAAATCTAATAATACTTCGCTTTTAATGCACTAAAAATTTCACCTTCTCACTCCAATCAACTCTAAAAATAACACACTTAATCAGTTTACTGCAACTTAATCAAGAAAAATTTTGAAATGAATCTTCAAGAATTAATTTAAAATTTCCTCATAAGTAAGATAGTACGAGATAGTCTTATTTTTCTTTCTAAAGTAGATGATAGGTAGTTTATAGATAGTTGTAATTCTAAAATCTAATCAACTCCTAATGTGAAAATGAACCTGTTGGCATTTTTGCCACATTGTGTTGATTATTGATTATTCATGCATAAGATGATGAAATTCTCACTCCTATACAGGTTTTCATGCAAAAAAATGCCTAAGTCTGAAGACTGTCGTGAAATCATGACAAAAAACAGCATGGAGAGCCAAAGTTGAAAACCATCGCGATATCGCGACATGTCGCGTTATCGCGGGTCTGGTAAGGAGAGAGAAATCAAACGCAAAACCGTCGTGATTTCGTGATGTGTCGAAAAATTGAGGTCAACGCAGTCAATGACAGCAGGGGGTAAAACCGTCGTGATTTCACGACGTGTCAAAAAATCGCGGTCAACGTAGCCAATGGCAGCAAGGGGGTAAAACCATCGTGATTTCGCGACGTGTCAAAAAATCATGGTCAAAGTGGTCAACAGAGGCAGAGCGACAAAATTGTCGCAAAATCACGACAAGTCGCTTTTTCGCGACTTGCGATGGCCAGGGAGCATAAGGTTAGAAAAGGTCACGAAATCGCGACATAACTCAACAAAGGGTGATGGCAATAAACTTGGTAGCGATATCGCGATAGAATATCGAATGCGGCACAAAAGGTGAAAGACGTCGCAAAATCACGACGTGTTGCGTGGTCGCGACGCAGTTGAAACAAAAGACTTAAGGCATAAAACATGTAGCGATTTTGTGCCATTTTTAAAGATGAGGGCAAGAAAGAAGTTGGCGTCGCGATTTCGCGACATTTGTGGAGATAAAGCCTAGCAGCAAGAAACATCGCGATTTCATGACACATTGGGCAAGAAAGACTAAGTGCAGCAAATTGTCGTGATTTCACGACATGATGAAGATTGAAGAATCCTTGAGGCAAGAGTGTCGCGTTTTCGCGGGTCAGAAGCAGGACCGTATAGAATGCATGAAATTGTAGCGAAATCGCCACATGTCGCATTTTTGCGACTTAGAAGAGAAGATTGAGCAGCGGCGAGATGGTGTAGCGATTTCGCGACTGGTCTGATTTTCGCGACTTAGAAGATGAAACAAAGATGTCGATGGGAAAACGTAGCGAAAGCGCGACTTGTCTTGTTTTCGCGATGTATAAGTGAGACACAGCCGAAAGAGAGAAAGTGTAGCGAAATCGCGCAGTGTCGTGTTTTCACGATTTGAAGCAGCTAAAGAACAACATGGATGAAGAACATCATGAAATCGCGCATTGTCACATTTTCACGGACACGAAGCTTAGAAGGAGCATAATTGTATGGAGCGTCACGATTTCACGATGCGTCGCATTTTTGCGGTTCAGGATAGCGAAGGAGATAAAGAAGCCGAATACGTCACGATTTCGTGACATGGATGGTTTTCACAGTTCCAAAGTGAAAAAGCATATGGAGCAGAAAGACATCACGATTTCGTGACATGTCGTGTTTTCACGACCTGTTACAGTTTCACGCCAGAAAGCATTTCAAACGGTCCGATAAAGTTTTGCGAGTTTTGATGATTCAAAGCGCTCCAGAATTAAATGTTTTGCTGCTTTCTGATGCGAGAAAATTAGAAGAACATGTCCAAGCCATCATAATTAAATATTTCCATTATCCAAAGCGGTTGTTCGTGATTTTTCTAACGGTTCAAGCATGTTTCAAGAACGGCCATTTAATGAAGACGAACGACTCCTCGTTCCATTCAATTTTTGGGTTCTCCGGGACTGGTTTAAGGGGATGATTTTCTTGTTTTCGTTGCACATGTTATAGATCTCGAGGAAGTTCGTTGCAAGTTTTAAATGTTATAAAGAAGCAAGACTTCTATATAAATCAATGTAGATCTCAGAAAAAGGGATCGAGAGTTCGAGAGACATTTTGCTGGAAACATTCAAGTTATTTGCGTAAATAAGAAATATTTGGCCTCTGATTTCACAAGCATCTTCCTGTGTAATGATTTCCTTCTATTTCATGTATTTCTTAGTTAAGCTCGTCTTTCCAATCTGCTGTTAGATTCAAATTCTGCATTTGAGTTTGAATATTGCTTAAAAGAAAGTGAGTTCTGGAATGCAATTCTGAAGGTTGTCTGCACAAAGTCGTAAGTGGATTATGTTATATTCTGAAATTATATGTTGTTTATACACTTGAGGTTTGATTCTTGCTGAGTTTCTTTCCCGATCTAACAAATTTAGCCTACGGCTATATTTCCCATCTCTTTCCATGTTTTTCCTGTTTCTTTCCGCACATTTATAATTTCTTTCCAGCAACTCTAATCTGAAATCAAACTTAGTATTAGTAAGGGAACCAGCCCTCTCTGGAGATTGGTCTGGGAGACATTTCTTTCTCCCAGCCTTTCAATGTTGGCCGGGTCTAGGGTGCATAGTTTTTAGAAAATCCTTTCCTGTGGCAGATTCGTGACCAACAGTTTTTGGCACGCCCGGTGGGACGGACTTCTTCTGTCTCAAAATATCCATAATCGGTGAGACTGATTGTTTCATTGTTTAACACCCGGAGGTATCAAGATTTTGATGAGCTGTCTTGACCTCATAGTGGAGATTTGTAAGTTCATCTGGAAACTTTGCTGAGCTGAAGATCCAAATTTCTTGACCGTAGATGCCTTTTCAAGCTGAAAGAAGATACCCCGGAGGAATCAAGGTTTGGTGAGCAGCCTTGACCTCAAAGTGGAGAAAAAAAAAATGTTTACTTGGCGACTCTGAATTAATGGCGATAGTCGTGATTTCGCAGACCACTGCTATAATGGCGAGGGTATGTCCTAGATGGGATGATATTGGCCCTCTGAATATCCAAATCCAGCATGAGATTCCCAAAAGTGACCTGAAGGCCTGATGGCAAGCCAAGATTCACACGACAAAATTCATCATAATTTTTCAATTAAATTGCTTAATACAATTTTTACAGTCTTTCCAGGCATACAGCTCTCCCCCTTAATCCCGAACTCACCATCCTTCCTTTACATTTTTCTCGAGTTTTTATCGAGGCCTCGGTCCTCCCGGAAATTAATGCCATGCCTAACAATTCCTGCAGTTCATTTTCCCTCCGGTCGAGTTTTTCAAATTTTCCGCCATTAATGGGCAACTGCCCGACCCACCATGATGCCTGCAATGATGGCCTCCCTCAACCTGCATCGGCCACTCTGTTCTGACTATAATCTGCATTGATGTCTCCTTCATAAAGCCATCACCTGTAATTGCAGTATTGCCAAAAATAAATAATAAGAACGATGCGTGGCCGACACCTCCCTTAACAATTTACGTAACCCTCATTTTTGATTTCATACACGTAGCCGACCGCGCGTGTAAATCTGGGCATGCCTTCTCCTTGTTGCAATATATTTGCTACATGTACCCTTCACAACTGTTCTGATGCACATGGCCACCCACGTGTCAATTTCTGCTTTGCCCGGTCGTCGGCTTATCTTCTTTTGGTCCTGTTCTCACCTGGCCGCGATATCGCGATAGGTCGCGAAATCATGACCAAAAGCACCTCTCACCAGCTGAAGCCCTTTGGAGTCGCAATTTCATGACCCCTACCCCAATCTTTGCCTTGTTCACCAGCCTTCCTCAACTTTTGGTGTGGTCGGACAACATGCCACGTGTCGGCTTTTAACTGGCCGCGATATCGCGATGGCACTTCCCCTCCGCCCTTGCCTTGTTTTCTATCTTCGTTAACTTCCGCAGCTTTCAAAATACAAGCCACATTTCAGCTTTTAACTGGCCGCGATATCACGACAGGTCATGATATCGTGACCCGTCGTGATATCGTGACGGCACTCTCCCTCCGCCTTCACTTCGAAAAACTGTCGCGATATCGCGACATCGCGATATCACGACGAAACTTGCCATAGCTACGATGTAGCCATTGAGGTCACAATTTCGTGACCCCTTCCCCCTTGCCTTAAAAAACTTCCTCCCAACTGAAAATTTGCTTTACAAACTTCCTCCAAACTGAAAACAAAATGCAAAGTACTTAGAAATTTTGGAAGATGCAAGATTGCTCTACTGCCACCGGATGCTCCCGCATCAGACACCCGGGGTAATTTAAAAGTGATCCTCACTTCTATTTTGTTAGAGGAAGACCCAGGCGGTCAACCTCCATTTTTGACAACCAAGTTGCATCTTCAACAGGTCTACTCTTCCACTTTATCAAATATTCATAATACTGTTTGTTTCTGGTGCTTCTGCCTTCACGAGTGTCTAATATTTCTTCGACCTCGTCTGTGGTTGAAGTAGATGCTGGAATTTGCCATACTTCTATACTTGGTACCTCTGCACTCTCTCCCTCATGATATTCCACTAAATCTGAAATATTAAAAATAGGTGAAATGTCAAGCCAATTTGGCAATTCCACCTTATATGCATTTCCTGACTCCCATTTTTCTAGTATTCTGCATGGTCCAAACTTCTTCATCTTCAATTTGTTATAAGTCTTGGCAGGAAACCTCTCCTTCCTGAGATGCACCATGACCTCATATCCTACTTTGAACTCCTTGAACCGCCGCTTCTGGTCTTCCCGTGTCTTATATTGAGCATTCATTTTTAAAATTTGTTTCCTTACCTCTTCATGCAGACTTTTCATATGTTCCGCAAATTCTTCTGCCTCGGCACTACACTTTTCTCTCTTATCCAACTTTCTCAGTTCAGACACATTTCTCGGGCTATTTCCATATATTATCTGGAATGGAGATTTATTTGTGCTCTTATTGACGGAACTGCTATATGCAAACTCCGCCTACGATAAAACTAAGTCCCATCCCTTGGGTTGATCCGCTATCAAGCATCTCAGCAAATTACCCAGGCTTCTATTCACCACCTCTGTCTGTCTGTCATTTTGTGGGTGGTATGCAGAACTGAATTTCAGATCTATCTTCATCTTCTTCCACAAAGTTCTCCAGAAGTACCCAACAAACTTTGCATCTCTGTCAGAAACTATGCTTCTTGGTAGACCATGAAGTCGTACCACTTCCTTGAATAATAACCCTGCAATGTGAACTGCATCACTTGTCTTCGGCGAGGGAATAAAATGTGCCATTTTGGATAATCGGTCAACCACCACAAATACAGAGTCATTTCCCCTCTGTGTTCTCGTCAATCCAAGAATAAAATCCATGCTTATGTCCTCCCATGGCCTCTCAGGTATAGGTAACGGCTGATATAATCCTGTGTTTTGCCTTATGCCCTTTGCCATCTGATATATTCTACAGCCTTGCACAAACTTCCTCACATCTTGCTAAAGTTATGGCCAGTAATAATTTTCATCTACTAGGGCAATAGTCTTATCTCTACCAAAATTCCCAGCCAGTCCTCTGCTATGCTTTTCCTTGATCAAGTTCTCCTGCATGGAGCTCCTTGGAATGCATAATTTACTTCCCTTGAACAGCATTCCATCTTGGATTAGGAAATCCAACCATTTTGTTCGGTCCACAGTAACAGGTGTTAAGCAAGTCGTCCAGGCTTCTGCAAAATCTAGATCTTCAGGGTACAAACCCTTCAGTTATTCAAATCCCACTACTTCCACTGTCAATTTAATCAGTAAATTATGCCTTCTGCTCAAGGCATCTGCAACCTTGTTTGATTTCCCACTTCTATGCTTCATCACAAAGGTATAACTTTGGAGGAACTCCACCCACTTCATGTGCCTTTGATTCAGTTTTGTTTGACTGTTAATGTACTGTAAAGCCTGATGGTCAGTAAACAGAACAAACTCCTTTGGCAATAAATAGTGTCTCCACTTTTTCAGAGCCTAAACTATAGCATAAAATTCCTGGTCATAAACTGAATACTTTTTCTGAGCATCATTTAGCTTCTCACTGAAATAAGCAACAGGTCTACCTCCTTGACTCAGTACAGCCCCTATTGCACTGCCACTGGCATCACAGTCCACTTGAAATACCTTGTCAAAGTCTGGGAGTGCTAAAACAGGTTGTTCTATGACCTTTCTCTTTAATGCATCAAAGCTCCTTTCATCCCCTAACGTCCACTTGAACTCTTTTTTATCCCCCCTCATTGTTTCTGTGAGAGGTGCATAAATGCTGCTGAAGTTCTTTATGAACTTCCTGTAAAAGCTGGCTAGACCATGAAATGATCTTACTTTTGTTGTGCTTCTTGGGGTAGGCCATTTGATGATGGCTCTCACCTTCTCTGGGTCCATTTTTAGGCCTTCTACTGAGATTACAAACCCCAGGTATACTAACTCTTTCTTGACAAAATTACACTTTTTCATATTTATTAATAACTGCTCTTCCCGTAGCTTTTCAAAAACCCTCCTGATATGCATCAGGTGTTCCTCCAAGGTTCTGCTGAATATCAATATATCATCTAAATAAACAATGACAAACTTTCCCAAAAACTCCTTTAGTACTTCATTCATCAGCCGCATGAAGGTACTAGGTGCATTGGACAGCCCAAATGGCATGACCAACCACTCATACAAGCCTTCTCTTGTCTTGAAGGCTGTCTTCCACTCATCTCCCTCTCGGATACGGATCTGATGATAACCACTTTTCAGGTCAATCTTCGAGAAGTACTCAGCTCCACTTAAACAGTCCATGATATCATCCATCCTTGGCAACGAGAATCTGTATTTGATAGTGATTTTGTTGATGGCCCGTGAATTTGTACACATTCTCCATTCTCCATCCTTCTTTGGTGGCAGCACTGCAGGTACTGTGCATGGACTCAAACTTTCCCGAATCAATCCCTTCTCCAACAATTCCTGGACCTGCCTGTTTAACTCTTCAGTCTCTACAGGTGTCATTCTATGTGCAGCTTTATTTGGCAAACTCGATCCTGGCACCAAATCTATATGGTGGCTGATTTTCCTTACTGGAGGTAAACCCTCAGGTACATTATCAGACACAATATCTAGAAATTCATCCAGCAGATCTAGGACTTCTGCTAGGGTATCCTGGCATTCCTTCTCCCTAACTCTAGGGATTATTGCATAACATAAATGTTCATGCTTCAACTTGTCCAGGAACTTTCTCCCTTCAACTAAATAGATTTTGGAGTTGTTACACACCTTTTCATCCGCTTCCTTTAAGGGTTTCAGTTTGTGGCGCACACCATTCTTTGTCAATGAGTAGGTGTTGGCTCGACCGTCATGCACTGCACTCCGATCGAACTGCCAGGGCCTTCCCAGCAACATATGGCAAGCATCCATAGGTAGGATGTCACACAAGACCTCATCACAATAATTCCCAATGTTAAATTTAACAAAGCACTGCTCACTGACCAAGGCCCTATGGTCTTTTTGTAGCCATGCGACCCGGTATGGATGCGGGTGCTTCTTCCTTTCTAACTGTAGCTTGGTAACCATTTCTTCTGAGACCAGGTTATCTTTGCTACCATTATCAATAATAATATTGCAAACCTTGCCCGCACATTTACACCTTGTGCGGAATAAACTTCTTCTCTGATCTGTGTCCTTCTCCTCATTCAACAGGACTCTCCTCACGATCATTGTCTCCCCTCTATCCGCTTCTTCTGAATGTTCAGATTCAGCATCTTCCTCTACCACAATAGCTCTGGCCGGAACCTTAGGCCTCTTGTTCGTTCTTTCCCGGTGTTGTGGACACTCGAATGCTTGATGTCCTTCTTCACCACAGTGGAAACATGTCCCACGAAATACTCCTCTTCAAAATCCTCGTCCAGATCCACCCTGTCCTCTTGGGTAGCTGTTCTGATCTCGGGGCTGATAAACATCTTCTTCCCTTTGATCCTGGTTACTACTGGCTTCACCAGTCTTCTTCAGGTCCTTATACTTTTCTCCACTGGTTCTCCCACCAGTTCTTCCACCATGGCACCTTCCTCTTTGCTTGCCTTCAAACCGCCTATTCAGTTTTTCTTCCACCTTTAAGGCAAACTGGTAAGCATCCTCAATGGTGCTTACCCAAACTAGGCTCAACTCTTCCTGGATGCCGAGTCTCAACCCGTTGATATAACGGGCTACCTTTTCTTTGTTCGCATCTAAATGCCCAGTTCTAATAGAAATCTTGTAAAATTCCTCGGTATATTCTTGGATAGTTTTGCTTGTTTGTCTCAAACTCTACATTTTTCTTAGCAGATCTAACTCGTAGTCTGCCGGAATAAACTATCTTTTCAGATTTTCCACCATTCTATCCCATCTTGTTATTCTCTCCTTTCCTCTTCTATTCCTCTTCAACTATATTCCTCTCCACCAAATGCTGGCATGACCCTTCAACTTGGTCTTAGAAAATCTGACCCGATTAGGGTCTTCAACCTCCTCGTATTCGAAATACTCTTCTAAATCATTTATCCAGTCAATCACCTCTTCTGGATTTAGGTTTCCCGAGTACGTAGAAACCTCCATTTTATGTTGCTTTCCAATCTAAGAGATGGCCTTGTACAACCTGGCTTGTGCAGTATCCACAGCCTCTTCTTCTTCCTCAGACTGGTTTTCTTCTTCAACTTCGTCTTCACTTTCCTCATCCCTTTCGGGCTCGTGCCTTCTGCGTAACTCTGCTTGTAGGGCTTGAACTTGTCTCTACAAGGCTCAAAATTCTTCGGCCGGCACCACATTTCCCACTCCACCACGGTTTCTTCGTGGAGGCATCTTCTTTTTTTTTTTTTTTTTAAATCCTTCCACAGATCCTGGTGTAACTGCCTCTCTTCGGTGATCTGTTACACGCTCAGGAGCTCCCGCTCAAATACCACTTGATGGCAAGCCGAGATTCACATGACAAAATTCATCGTAATTTTTCAATTAAATTGCTTAATACAGTTTTTACAGTCTTTCCAGGCATACAGCTCTCCCCCTTAATCCCAAACTCACCATCCTTCCTTTACATTTTTCTTGAGTTTTTATCGAGGCCTCGGTCCTCCCGGCAATTAATGCCCCGCCTAACAATTCCTGCAGTTCATTTTCCCTCCGGTCGAGTTTTTCAAATTTTTTGCCATTAATGGGCAACTGCCCGACCCACCATGACGCCTGCAATGATGGCCTCCCTCAACCTGCACCGGCCGCTCTGTTCTGACTATACTCTGCACTGCTGTCTCCTTCATAGAGCCATCACCTGTAATTGTAGTATTTCCAGAAATAAATAATAAAAATGATGCGTGGCCGACACCTCCCTTAACAATTTACGCAATCCTCATTTTTTATTTCATACACGTAGCCGATCGCACGTGTAAATCTGGCCATGCCTTCTCCTTGTTGCAATATATTTGCTACACGTACCCTTCACAACTGTTTTGATGCACGTGGCCGCCCACGTGTCAATTTCTGCTTTGCCCGATCGTCAGCTTATCTTCTTTTGGTCCTGTTCTCACCTGGCTGCGATATCGCGACAGGTCGCGAAATCGTGACATGTCGCGATATCGCGACCAAAAGCTCCTCTCACCAGCTGAAGCCCTTTGGAGTCACGATTTCGTGACCCCCTACCCCCGTCTTTGCCTTGTTCACCAGCCTTCCTCAACTTTTGGTGCGGTCGAACAACATGCCACGTGTCGGCTTTTAACTGGCCGTGATATCGCGACGGTACTTCCCCTCCGCCCTTGCCTTGTTTTCTATCTTCGTTAACTTCTGCAGCTTTCAAAAGACAAGCCACGTGTCAGCTTTTAACTGGCCGCTCCCTCCACCTTCACTTTGAAAAACTGTCACGATATCGCGACTTCGCGATATCGCGATAAAACTTGCCATAGCTATGATGCAGCCATTGAGGTCGCGATTTCACGACATGTCGCGATTTCGTGACCCCTTCCCCCTTGCCTTAAAGAACTTCCTCCCAACTGAAAAATTGCTTTACAAACTTCCTCCAAACTAAAAACAAAATGCAAAGTACTTAGAAATTTTGGAAGATGCAAGATTGCTCTACTACTGCCGAATGCTCCTGCATCAAGGCCCTAACAAAATATGACGGCACCGAGGGCATGGCTCGAGAGCATATTGAAGATGTTGCTACCTTGTCCACCATCCATGGCATAAATCACGAGGATGTCATGATCAGGCTTCTGGTTCTGTCTTTGGAAGGAAGGGTGTTGCAGTGGTACAGACTGCTCAGGCGTCAAAGCATCAGCTCATGGGATGACCTAGCAGGAGCACTAATCAGAAGATTCGATGAATATTCCTTTAACGGATCTCAAGATCCATTTTAGCTTTTAATGTACATCACGAGAGCACCTCTAGAGAGCATCACAGACTTCAATGTCCGATTCTTAAGAAGCTGGAAGAGAATTCCAGAGAGGATCCAACCGACACCCACCCAAGCCCACTTCTTCTATGTTTGACCTTTCCATCCGAACATAGGCCTCCTCTTGCTGCAATAAAGTGAACGAAGGTTCCCTCAAATCTTTGAGGAAGCAGTGCGAGCGGAGCAGCTTTTGCTCCTATCCAAAAAATTACCGTGGGGAGAAACTCCATTACTTTCTCTGGTAGTTCCTGTTCCGGTCTATCCTGCACACTATTTTTCACACCAGATCCCTTACACTGTGCAAAAACCTGAGATGCAGCTGTGTGGAACTCAAGAGGCAGCTTTCATCCAAGACCAATAATGGGCATATGCAAGCATTGTCCCAGCAAAATATAATATGGTTGCTTGCAATTTCTATCAAGAGATGGGCCAAGGAGAGAAACAAATTCAAGTTCCAGAACTTGAGCACAAAAATGGTATATCCATGCACAACATGCAAGTATTTGGCTAGAGCCTGTTGAGCATGCCGGATCAAAAGGTTGAGCCTGAAGAGATCCTGAAAGCAGATTTATCATCAGAAAGGTTCTATGATTGCATCCAGGAATTGGAGGAACATGTTCTCAGTTCACAACCAGGGAACCCTTCAAGATGGTGGTATTGGCTTCAGTCATTACTACAACTGGTACCTATAGGAGCCCTCCATGTGGCAAATTTCTTTGCTACATTATTTGTCGATTGTATGGGTACTGGTATGTAGGATAACTTGTCCATCTCTGCAACATGGAGAACTTTCAAATACCGACTCAAGTATGATCAGATCTGGTCGGGACACTGCAAATTCATCGGATAACCCGCTGAGACTGGGTTTCTGGTGGCGACATGCCAATCATGTCGTAAACCCTTGTACATTAAAAAAAAAAGACAAAAAAAAAAACAGAAAAAAAAAATGTGTGTGCATTTCCTTTGTCAACTTTGGCTCTTTTTGCATGCGAGCCCACAGGTATGTATTTCTTTCTTTTTGCTTTCTTCTTTCCTAGAAGTTAGTGGCTTCCTCTATTTTTCTTCACTTCCCCTCTTCATTCCCTCCTTCTCCTACTTATTTTTCCTCTGCAGTAATCAAGTCACTGCTGTTGTTTCTTTTCCCCTTTTCTAATATTCCCAGTTCTTCTTTTCCTTTTCTTCTAACTACATTGTTGTTTTAAGCATTTATCCACAGTTCATTTTCCCATTCCATTCTCATTCCATAGCCTACACATTTGTTGGTCATCATTATGTTTATTCCATTCACTTCCATTTCCCTTTCATAGCAGCTGGTAGCACAGAAGCACTCTATTACTGTATCTACCGCATCACTCCCTCCATTCCATTATTCCATCATTTATCATTTTCATTCCATGGTCAGCTAAGCCAAATACAAATTTACTTAAAGTTTCAGTCATTCAGCAAGAGTTGTTGCAGTAGTCTGCCGAGATGTACCCCATCAGCCAGCTTTTTGTTCTCAGTTTTTCTTGACTTTGTTGCCCAATGGATTCAGGCCTGGGATTCGTGCATACAGTAGAACTATATACCCCGTGAGCCGCCAAGAATATTGGCATTTTTGCCACATTGTGTTGATTATTGATTATTCATGCATAAGATGTTGAAATTCTCACTCCTATACAGGTTTTGATGCAAAAAAATGCCTAAGTTCAAAGATTGTCACGAAATCATGACAAAAAACAGCATGGAGATCCAAAGTTGAAAATCGTCGTGATATCGCGACATGTCGCGTTATCGCGGGTCTGGTGAGGAGAGAGAAATCAAACGCAAAACCGTCATGATTTCATGATGTGTCGGAAAATCGTGGTCAACGCAGTCAACGACAGCAGGGGGGTAAAACCGTCCCGATTTCGTGACGTGTCGGAAAATTGCAATCAACGTAGTCAACAGCAGCAGGGGGTAAAACCATCATGATTTTGCGACATGTCAGAAAATCATGGTCAAAGTGGTCAATGAAGGCAGAGCGACAAAATTGTCGTGAAATCGTGACATGTCGTGTTTTCACGACTTGCAATGGCTAGGGAGCATAAGGTTAGAAAAGGTCACGAAATCACGACATAACTCAGCAAAGGGTGATGGCAATAAACTTGGTAGCGATATCGTGACAAAATATCGAACGCGGCACAAAAGGTGAAATACGTTGCGAAATCGCGACGTGTTGTGTGGTCACGACGCAGTTGAAACAAAAGACTTAAGACATAAAACATGTAGCGATTTCGTGCCATTTTTAAATATGAGGGCAAGAAAGAAGTTGGCATCACGATTTCGTGACATTTGTGGAGATAAAGCCTAGCAGCAAAAAACGTCACGATTTCGTGACACATTGGGCAAGAAAGACTAAGTGCAGCAAATTGTCGCGATTTCGCGACATGATGAAGATTGAAGAATCCTTGAGGCAAGAGTGTCACGTTTTCGCGGGTTAGAAGCAGGACCGTATAGAATGCATGAAATTGTAGCAAAATCGTGACATGTCACATTTTCGTGACTTAGAAGAGAAGATTGAGCAGCGGCGAGATGGTGTAGCGATTTCATGACTGGTCTGATTTTCGTGACTTAGAAGATGAAACAAAGATGCCGATGGGAAAACATAGCGAAAGCGCGACTTGTCTTGTTTTCGTGATGTATAAGTGAGACACAGCCGAAAGAGAGAAAGTGTAGCAAAATCACGCAGTGTCGTGTTTTTGCGATTTGAAGTAGCTAAAGAACAACATGGATGAAGAACGTCACGAAACCGCACATTGTCACATTTTCACGGACACGGAGCTTAGAAGGAGCATAATTGTATGGAGCGTCGCGATTTCGCGACGCGTCGCATTTTCGCGGTTCAGGATAGCGAAGGAGATAAAGAAGCCGAATACGTCGTGATTTCGTGACATGGATGGTTTTCGCGGTTCCAAAGTGAAAAAGCGTACGGAGCAGAAAGACGTCACGATTTCGTGACATGTCACGTTTTCGCGACCTGTTACAGTTTTGCGCCAGAAAGCATTTCAAACGGGCCGATGAAGTTTTGCGAGTTCTGATGATTCAAAGTGCTCCAGAATTAAATGTTTTGCTGCTTTCCAATGCGATCAAAGTAGAAGAACATTTCCAAGCCATTAGAATTAAATATTTCCATTATCCAAAGCGGTTGTTCGTGATTTTTCTAACGGTTCAAGCATGTTTCAAGAACGGCCATTTAATGAAGACGACCAACTCCTCGTTCCATTCAATTTTTGGGTTCTCCGAGACTAGTTTAAGGGGATGATTTCCTTGTTTCTATTGCACATGTTGTAGATCTCAAGGAAGTTCATTGCAAGTTTTAAATGTTGTAAAGAAGCAAGACTTCTATATAAATCAATGTAGATCTCAGAAAAAGGGATCGAGAGTTCAAGAGACATTTTGCTGGAAACATTCAAGTTATTTGCGTAAATAAGAAATATTTGGCCTCTGATTTTGCAAGCGTCTTCCTGTGTAATGATTTCCTTCTATTTCATGTATTTCTTAGTTAAGCTCGTCTTTCCAATTTGCTGTTAGATTCAAATTCTGCATTTGAGTTTGAATATTGCTTAAAATAAAGTGAGTTCTGGAATGCAATTCTGAAGGTTGTCTGCGCAAAGTCGTAAGTGGATTATGCTATATTCTGAAATTATATGTTGTTTATACACTTGAGGTTTAATTCTTGCTGAGTTTCTTTCTCGATCTAACAAATTCAGCCTACGGCTATATTTCCCATCTCTTTCCATGTTTTTCCTGTTTCTTTCCACACATTTATAATTTCTTTCCAGCAACTCTAATCTGAAATCAAACTTAGTATTAGTAAGGGAACCAGCCCTTTTTGGAGATTGGTCTGGGAGACATTTCTTTCTCCTAGCCTTTCAATGTTGGTCGAGTCTAGGGTGCATAGTTTTTAGAAAATCCTTTCCTGTGGCAGATTCATGACCAACAGAACCTTAAGAAGAACCTTTCTTTTTGCACTTTTGAATATTGTAATTCTAAACTCCTTTTTGCAACCTTAATCCAAATTAAGGTGCTTTAATAAATCTTATAAGTAATCCAATTAATGAATCTACTTGCACCAATAGTTGCTCACATTTTTTCTAAAATATTATGTAGCTCTTTTTCCACTTCTGTAGAGGATGTAGATATTGGTGTCTAATATCACCAAGTTTCTATATTGAATAAGATATTGTAGCTCTTTGTAGGTTGTTCTGAACAACTCCTTATTCACCAAAAATGGTCTGAAAATTTCTTTCAGAAGCCTAATATTTGGTGACTTGTTCTCCTTTTTTGGTATCCTCCTTCTGTTTTAGACTTGGAGAAGTTTGTATCTCTAAATCGATGCCCTCTTTCTATGAGAGGTAATATTCAAATCTTCTATATTTGGTGAGCTTCTTATGTCTTCAAGTCTTCTTGTCGAATTCTGACTTCAAGATCTTCTTTTCAAGATTCTGAATGTCTTGAGGTCTTCCCTAGATATTCTTCTGCTTATATTTGGAACTCCTTTCAAAATTCTCCTAGGCTTGTTATCGGGTGATGAAAATTATCCCAAGTCCTTCACTATATGGGACTTCTCCTTGGTATTATATTTCTCTAGTGAGTTTTCCTTTGATAATTTCATCAGTAAGGCTCTCCTAGCCTTTTACTGGACTCTCATTGAGACCTCACCAAGGCCTTTGATATTGCAGATTCTTCTTGTATTTCTTGATACCTTATCTTTAACCTTCTTCTTCTATAAGTATTGATGATGAGACCTTATCCTGGATATTTGATTCTACTGCTTCTAGATTCGATCCCAAGTGTAGAAGTTCTTCAATGAGATCTCCTCCTTGATATATTTTACTTCAGGTGCTAGATTGATTCTGAAGAATATACTCTTCCTAAATTTCTTGTAGGAATTTTTCCCAACTAACTGAATCTCCTTTTCCTACAACAAAGTATTAATACTAAAATTTGCTTCTGAATTAGATACTCAATTTTGGAGTCTTCTTCAGGATCAAGGATTCTATGACCTTTTGTTTTAGAATCAAGGCTTTTGTGGACTTTTCTTCAATATCAAGGCTTTTGTGGTCTTTACTTCAATATCAAGGCTTATGTGGCATTTTCTTCAATATCAAGGCTTATGTGTCCTTTTCTTCAATATCAAGGCTTCTATAGCCTTTTATTTTGGATCAAGGCTTCTATGGCCTTTTCTTCTGGATCAAGGCTACTATGGTATTTTTTTATTTTTGTGAAGTTCTTAATATAGAAATGGAGATCTTCTATCTCCTAACATCACCACAATTCTTTTCCAAAAGTCTCTTCTGTAGTATTCTTCTCTTGCAAAAACTAATATCTACTCTATGAAGGCACTCCGAACTTCAGGCAATGAAGTTGAAATCTCCTAGATTTCTATTGTAGGATGTGTCCCAATCATATGAGAATTAATTCCCTAAAATAAAATAAACTTCAGGTAAATTTTTTTGGATCTCTTAGATGAGCTTCACTAGTTGATTCATCAAACTAGTGGATCAGATGTTGAGTCCTAGTCTTCACGAGTTTTCCTGTAACTCTATGGAAAGACTCTATCCATATGCATTCTTAGTATTTCTAAAACTAAGATTTATTTCAGTCCTCACTTGTGTCTCTCCCTAATTCTACCACCTAGACTCTTCTAAGATTTTTTGATAGTGACTGGTCTAGCGACGCATTAGGTTGAAAAAAATTTAGGGTCAATGATAATGGTGGTTTCCATATTGATCTATTGTAGCTTGATTTATCATAGCTCTTATACCATTTTTAGCTTTTTATACAACATGTAATGGGAGACAGCAATCATAAGATGTAAAATAATAAGAAAGAAAGTAAATCTACGAGATGAATTAAATATGATATAAATAGAAATGACAAAATTACAAAGTAGCTATGGAGAAAATAAAAACTCCATGATCTAAGTTACTGCTCATGAATGAGCTCTGATCTTATAGCTCACACACTACTACACTCTACCATACTATTACTCTCTGCTACACTATGTATCACTACTATCTATGGCCCTTTATATAGAAATATAGGTTCCTTCGCCAACACTCTACCTAGTTATACAAGGGACACCTTGCACATATATAGATTACACATTGACACTTGTGTATTTATTACATTGCATAAAATAAATAGATAAATTCCCCCTAAAGTAATCTAATATCCTAAGTATGTACCAATAAATGTACATTTACATTACCCAAATGATGTAATATAATCTAATTTCTAACATGATAGCCCCAACTAGTTGGCCCACACCCTATCCAATGGTTGGGATGATCAAAGAGGACAATAGGTACTTATGGCATCAATTTTGTACAATTTTGAAAACTTGAAAATTGAACTATGTTGAAAGTTTTTCTAAGTATTTTATAGATTTTTGGGCATGAGATATCTACCTTAACCAATATTAGAATAATTATTATTGAATAAAAAGCTACTTTGTCTTTCACAACTTGCAAGGAGCATGTTAATTAAAGTTTATGAAAAAAATCATTTTCATGGGCAAATAATGGCATTATTCATTGCTAGCCCACTCCCTGTAAGTGACCTTCCATGTGGACCCTTATATGTATAGGTTTACTCTTCTCTTGAGTTCAACTAGAATAAATAATACCTATTCCTAATTTCCATCCTACACCTGCACATTCCCATGTATTTTTTCTCTATGTATTGAGGCGGGTTTTCCAATATATCATACACACTCCTATTAACCAACATTTAATGCTCCTACTTGCTCATTTTTTTACTCATGCACAAATAATTACACCATATGAACCCATTTTTTAATAATTATTAATTTTCCTTAGTCATTTTTCATCCTTTCCATCTCAATTGATGTGCACATGGATCCCTATTCTACCATTTTAGAGATCTTGAGCAATTGGCTCTATCCAAGCTCATTTTTCAATAAATTTTATTCTATCCTTACTATCAAGTTTACTTTTTATTGACATTTTTTGTCCTACTTTTTTCATGGATAATTATTATGGTTTGGTTGTATGGGTCTCTCTTCTAGGAAATTTTATGTTTCAATTGATTCTATTATTATATTCATTCCATGGGTTCTTTTATAAAAAAATTATTTTAAAATCTTCATATTTGGTGTTATTTTCTATTATTATAATGACTCAATGATTTATTTAATTTATAGTAAATTTTTGCGTTTTTCCTATATAGTGTTTTATTTTTTACATTATCAAGTTTGTCATTTTTTTTAATCTTAGGGAAAGAAGTTATCACACAAGCTATAATGTTTATGTTTGATGTGTTAATGTAAAGGAAAATGAATTTTCATAAATCTTATCATCTCTATTAGGAATTTTTAATAATGCAAATATCTAAGCTATTTTCACAAGGTTAATTAGGGCTTTTAATCATTTTGTGAACTTTTACCAAAACTGAGTGATTATATTTCTCTCTTTTTTTTCTTCCCTTCTTCCTATAAGTATCATCTTTTGAAACTCATAAAATTACAAAATTCTAAAGTTATTCTAATTTTTATGTTAGAAGTTGTATAGATGTTCGTTCAATGAGTAATTGATTCTAGTCATAAGTCCTATAAAGCACTTTTCTTATATATATTTACACCAATAGCAAGTGGGCCCAATTATGGGCAATGTAGTTTATCAATTATCAAAGATTACTAATATAGAAATAGCAATGGTAGACTATCAAGCATTGGATAAATACATTGACACTAAGAAAAAATATGTTTTCCTAAGGGACTTTAGATTGGGTAGGTATGAGTATTTGATAAAACAATTAACATATCCTAAGATAGTGATTGTTTGTGCTAGGTCTTTGGAGAGAAAGACTAGGAATCTAGTCTCCATCAAAGGAATGTTCTTTTCCTTGATCAATCCTTTAGTTATTAGGGCCATTGGTATAGAGTTCTCCTCAAAAGGAATAATTATAAATTCTAAGGTTAAGGTAGTCAAGTCCTATGAGAACAACCAAGAATATTTTCTAAAATTTATTACCACTCACAAGATAAAATATATAAGAAGAAAATAACTTCAATATGATAGTAATGGATCCTAAGATTTATTTCATAGAGGAGGGTGGAGATGTGACTCTATTACTCCAAAATTTGGAAGAACCCAAGTACAAACATTTTAGGGTTTGTATATTCCCTCTTTTGAAGTTCATCTTCTAGAATAAGCCTATTGATTGGGGAAATTTCATTTATCAAAAATTAATCAACTAGTTGTGTAGTGTCCTCACTACTAGATTGTTTCATATGAGTTCCTACTTAGTTTATATTATTTTGATATTCATGCCTCATAAAGAGGGACTAGAAATAAAGTGAAAAAATGAAAAAAGGTTGTTAGTTTCCTTATGTGACTATATGTTCTATGATAAGTATTAGAAGGAAAATAGAAATTTTATATATGATAGATTCTTGAGGCTCATTTTTGAAATCTCAACTAGGGACAACAACATTAGACTTTTAGAGGATGCAATGAAGGTAATTCACCTTTATGTATATTGGTTAATGTAAAATGTAGCCTAGGGAAAACAACATTAGACTTTTAGAGGATGCAATGAAGGTAATTCACCTTTATGTAGATTGGTTAATGTAAAATGTATCTTATTCGTACATCCAAGTATTGAAGGAAATAATTTTATGGTGCTTTCCATTATACCTATTGATGACCTCATTCTAATGAAATTATATTAAAAGTACATATCATTCACTAGAAGGATTAATAAAAATAACCTAGTAAAGTTTCCATTTTGTATTTTTATTATAGATATGAATCAACTAGAGATCTAAGTAACATGGAGACAAAGATTCAATAATTTAACCTTGTAAATATTTCATTAAGGAAAAATTATCAAAAAATGAGTGATTGGGACAACCTACTCAAAAAGGAAGGACTTGGTTTTTAAGCATGAAGAAGATGAAAAAGACTTTTGGACCAACTACAACAATGAATAGGGTTTAAAAAATATGAACTTAGATATCATAATATGGATTAGGTTTTAAGTCAAGAAGATAAGATTTAGCTGCTAAAAAGCACTCTACAAGCCATATCAATATTTCTCTTGTCTATTTTTAAAATTCTAGCTAAAATTACAAATATAGTAGAAAGTATACAAAAAACAATTATGATCAAGATCTGAGGAAAAGAGTAGAAATCCCACTTCTTTTGTGGGACAAAGTGTGCGGTCCAAAATTAAAAGGAGGATTGTGATTAATGAGTATAAAAAAAATAAGTTCCTAGCTACAAAATTAGGATGGAGAATAATGAAGGAAGTTCAATCATTATGGGCTAGAATACTAAAAAAGAAGTACCTAGATAGCTAATAATAAATAATATTTATAACAACATTAGATACCTATAATATTTCTTCTATATGGAACCATACACTAAAGGGAGGAGAGTTGCTATGGAAATGTGTCCAATGGAAAAATGGTAATTATAGGTTGGTCCACTTTTGGGAGGGTGCATGGTTAGAGAAACACCCACTAAGGATGAAGAGATAGTTAAAGTTTGTGAAGAATTAGAGCAAAGGTGTTGGAGCTTGGTTTATGATTACATGGAATCATAACATGGGGAGATAAGGTGGATGGAACTTATAAGCAATAATTAGAATGTGAAAGCATTAAGTAATCTCAAAACCAAACTAAGGGTCTATCGTGTAAGTGTTAATATAGAGGATGACAACATAGTATGGGGATCAATTTAAGAAGGATCCTTTATTGTTAAATCATCCTGAGCTACTAACATTAGAACCAAAAGGAGTATTTCAATGGGGGATTCTATGTGGAAGAAAGTATACACCTAAGATAGCAATGTTCTCGTGGTTGGTAGTATAAAATAAAAGCCTTACATTAGACACCTTGTATAAGAGAGCATTTAAATTTCCAAATAGGTGTTACCTATGTGAAGCACAAGAAGAGATAGTGAATCACATAATTTTAGAGTGTAACTACTACCTCAAGATACTTCAAGAATTAATCAATGAAATGGGAAGTAAATGGGTAATGCAAAAAATATGGTAAAGTGGACTAAGTAGTGGGAAAATCCCTTTAAGAATACTATATTGAATCAAATATGGTACTTGAATCCTTTCCATGGTGCATGGGATGTATGGTTGGAGATAAATAGAAACATATTTAAAGGGTAAAATAGAGATACATACAAAAATAGTCAAACTATTTGAGTTACTATAGTGGAAAACATGAAAGCCTTGAGGATAAAGGAAAAAATAGAATTAGTAGAGGAAGAATAATAAGTGAACAATGGGATCTAAGACCAGTAGGGGTGGAGAATAATCCCCAAGTAGATCCAAGAAAAATTTTTAAAATGGAAGCCACCTAGGGAGAGATAGCTAAAGCTCACTTTTGATGGGACATCTAAAGGGGATCTTAGTAAGGCTAGGGATGTAGTGATAAGGGATAGTAAAGGAATCCTAATTAATTTTGTTAATGATTATATAGGCATAATGAAAAGTCATCAAGAAGAAGCTAGAGTGTCATTGGATGGAGAAAATTTGGTAAGATAGCTGGGAGTGAGAAAGTTGATAGTGAAGGAAGATTCACTTAACATTATCAATTTTCTTAATAAAAGGGCTATGATGAGTTGGTGGGTGTCAAGTATAATAGCATATATTCTAATGATACTTAACTCATTAGAGAATTTTAAAGTTGCCTATGTATTCAAATAAGGAAATGGGGTAGAAAATTGGTTAGCTAACTAGGGATCTCTTCATGAAGAGGAAAAAATATGGATTTCCTTGGATACTATTCATCCAAATGTAAATCAGCTAGTGATAAGGGAAAGATTTGATATCAGAGTGTAATATATGATAATATAAAAAGGTGTCTAGAGAAAGTTTTTTTGTAGGAATGTGTCATAATTTCTATATTAGGAATGCACAAAAATATCTCTAACAAGAGTGTGATAGAAAACATATAGTAGATAGCACCATAATACCCATAATAGAGATGTGTTGGAGTATGTTGTAGTTTTTATAGGTTGGAATAAATAATGTGACAAAATGTATTAAAGTTTTGGTGGTTTACATGTAGCTAAAATAAAAGGAATATTAGTTATGGGTTGTTTTTGTAAGAATGTATATGAAGATTTCAATATGTTTAGAGCTCATCTAATCTAGTTCCTCCTAGATTTTGTTGTGGTATTTTGTTGTAAAGCTCATCCAATTTGATCCATCTTGGGTTTAGCTATGGTATTTTACTACAAATATCATCTATTTTGGATCCTCCTAGGTTATGTTGTGATATTTTAATAGATATCATCTAAATTGGGCCTTCCTAGGTTTTGTTGTGGGTTTTATTGCAAATACTATCTAATATAGTCCCTCCTATTTTTTGTTGAGGGATTTTGTTGTAGAGCATGCCTAATTTGGACCCTCTTGGATCATGCTATATGATTTTATTACAAAGCACATTTGATCTAGTCCCTCCTAGATTTACTATGGGATTTTATTGTAGAACTCATCTGATCTAGTCCCTCCTTTAGCTATGGACTTTTGTTGTAGAGATAATCCAATATAGTTCCTCCTATGTTTAGTTATGGGATATTATTACAAAGCTCATCTGATTTTGACACTCCTAGGTTATGTTGTGGGAGTTTACAATAGAGCTCATATAATATGGTCCATCTTATATTTTTCTATGGGATTTTGTTGTAGAGTCTATCTAATCTAGTCCTTCCTAGGTTTTGTCATGGGATATTATTGTAGAGCTCATCCAATATAGTCCCTCCTAGGTTATGCGATGGGATTTTATTATAGATATTATCAAATCTAGTCCCTATTATATTTTTCTATGGGATTTGGTTGTAGATCTAGTTCAATCTGATCCCTCCTAGATTTTGTTATGGGATTTTGTTATAGATATCATCTAATCTGGTCCTTCATGGGTTTTGCTATGGGAATTTTTTGTCATGTTAGAATGTGTTGTAGTGTTTATGCACACAAATAAACTAAATATCTAATGTGATTAAATGTACTAAAGTTTTGGTAATTTTTATCTAGTCAAAATAAAAGGAATATTAATTGTAGTTTGTTGTTGTAAGAAAGTATATGAAAAATTCAATATGTATTGAACTTTTTATAAGAGGTAAATGGAATGTAAGATTGGATAAACTAGTCTAGGATTGTAAAAGGATTCATGCCCTTTCAAAAATATTATTTTACCAATATCAAAAATAAATATGGATTAGGTTTCAAAATGTCTAATAATTCATTAAATAATTGGGAATGAAGACGTTTGAGGGTTTGTCTAGGGAAACAAATATCGAGGGGTTTGAAGGACCCTCTAATCTTACTTCACAAAAGAAATAATACGTGACCTTAAGGAAATAATATCATCTTCATGCAATATGATCTTATGTATAATTCTTCCTCCAATGAGGAAGTAGATCTTCACATGGAGTCTAGAGTACTATAGTTGTGTACTAGCAAGGTTCCCTAGTGTCTCATCCATCAAAATTTCAACTCCAAAGTGTAAAAAAGTGGTTGGAGTTTTGACTAATTTCCAAATGTACAATAATCCCCATAGTAGACCTCCTTTAAGTTGGGTTCTCAAGGTTCTCCCATAATTCATCATAGAAATAAAGTTGAATCAAAGTCAAGGATAGGATCCTAGAGATGGTTGCATAGAATGATATGATGATGATAATGATGATCAACTCATAATAAAGATAAATATATCATCATTAAAGGGGAACAATAATAATAATAAGAAGAATTATGGCAATAAGAATACTCTTTATGATATTGCAAAACCCATAGACTAGGATGGTGAAAGCAGGTGAGAAAAATAGAGGATAAAATCCCTTGGACTTAGTAGAATAAATACTATAGGACCATGAATAATTCCTCACACAAATGATAATTGAAGATCAAAATTAGATAATATTTATAAGGAGACCAATATCATTAACTTATTTGATTATTTTTAACTATGAAGTTAAAGGGGGTCTAGCCAAGTGTGACATACAATAAAGAAAAAATAACCTAACAGTGAAGTAAGCCATTATTAAGCCCAACACTTTTTCTAACAAAATTTTGAATAGGGAGGACTTTAATATTGTCACACAGGACCCACAACTCTAGATATATATACCAATATTGGGCTACTTAGATCAGAATTGGAGCTTATGTAGGAAACGTCAAGGATCTCATCACCAATAATGCAAGGTTGGAAGTAGTGAAAAAGTGCATGAAAATGTCCTTTGATAAGTTTTTGGTGATGAAGATTGGCAATGAGGATATTTAGTCTTCAAAGTCTAAAGTGACACAATATAAGGAATAAATCAAAGGTCTTGACACCACTGAATAAATCATAAAATCTATTAGGAAGGAGAAGTAACTCCTAGTATCACAAGAAGAACGAGCTAAAACGATTATAATGGACATCAATAAAACATGTAATATTTCCGTGACTAGGAGAGTAATCACCATCCAAAAATAGTGAATGGTAACAATGGGTAAATTATAGTATCATCCCATTTACAAGCAATAGTCGAGTTGGAGGTAACATTTATATCATATAGATACTCTAAAATTGGTTTAGTTCTAGTCTAGGTGTCAAGGAAATCAATAATGTCCTAAATTATATCCCAAATATTGATCCAATAAATAATTGAATAAGTTGTTATAAAATCAAAGGAACCTCTAAAATGAGTTATCAATTGAAAATAAGACATTTTTCTATATTTTATTTTAAGTGGGATCCATATTATCCATATCAATTGGTAATTATAAATGTATTCCCTAGATCTATAGTCATAAGTCCAATACTCTAACCAATTGAGGTGCTCCCCTACATTTTTCTATGGATAATAATTGTCAAACCCAACCCACTTTGCCATAATGAGTGTATGGTATATGTAAACTAATTCAACTGTCAAACCCCATCTTCATATTTTGTTTTTTTCTCAATTTTATTGTACTTTCTATTTCACACACTAGAATAAATGTCCCCCAATATTGATATGATCAATAATATACATAAGGAATTTATGGATATGGATAGTAAGGGTCAACCAATATACATAAGGCACAATCATGTGATGGGTAATTTTTAGATCTAATATGATGTATATCACATGGAGATCAATTTATACAAAGCTTGTTGCCCACTGATAGCACTATGTAATTCAAAAATAAATCAGTGAGTAAAAGTAGAGAATCATCATGCAAGAGAACATAGCAACCCTTTCCTATGAATATCCTAAGTGGAAATAAGGAATGAGAGAGGTCATTGAGTACTATGCCAAGTTGATTAATAAGGTATCCAAACAACTCAATAAAATTGATAGTTATCTCAAAGGGATAGGCATTGACATGAGCTTAAGTATAAAGCAAGTAATAAAGAAAACTAAAGATGCAATTATCACCAATTTTGATTCATAATGCAATTCTTCTTGAAGTTTAAAAATATTTGATGAAGAAACCATGGGTAATTTTTTAGGATTGTTCTCAATGAGGAACCAACTCCTATAGTTGACCAATATCATGGATGGTAGTAGAGATCAAATGAAACATGAGAATAAAATTATTTATGTTGAAATCCAAATCATAGGGAAGCCTAACTTGGAGTTCCTTAATTTACAACATAAATTTTGATCAATGTATCAATAAAATAACACTAAATAAAAATAAATTGATGAAGCCACTAATTCATAGTGAGTTCATGGACTAGCATTTCTTCCCATTGCTAGAAAAATAATTTAAAATATTTATATTATGAGGTTGTTTGTGTGTGAAAGATAAATTACACCATAACAATTGAAAGTAAAAAAAGTGTAATAAAAGAGAGATTTGTAATTGATATAATACTTGATAAGCTTTGTCTTTTACAAATAGGCCCTTTCGATTACAATCGACCTCCCAAAATGGAGGGTTTTCTTTTACAAGTGAAATCTATGGTGTCGCAAGTTATCTCCTCGAGCACATAATGGGTTGTGGGAGGGTTTAGAAGGCATTTTTCTTGACCTATCGAGCTTCCATGCATATTCAATACCTACACATAAGCTCACAATAACAGCATCAATAGCATATGTAAAGCCATTCAAGATGAGGCCTAAAATGATGAAATAAGGTTACAAAAAGTAACTAAAATGTTATAAAACTTCACAAAAATTAGTGCAAAATTTATAAAATTGTATGAACTACATACAAAGCCTTTCCAAATACCTAACTTACCTTTCTATACAATTTGGGGTTGATCTAGAGTTATCGTTGGCTTTAATTCTCAATCATCCATGGCAGTTGTGCTTCTGGTCAACTTCCCTAGGCAGTTGTGCTTCTAGTCAACTGCCCTGGGTGGTTTTTATTCTGGGGAACTTCCCTATATGGTTGTATTTCTAGTCAATTTCATTGGATGGTTGAGATTATTATTTGATAGAGGGTTTTGATCTTGGATTTGAGCCTTCAGAGATTTATTTTGGGGTCCTTGTTGTAGATTTGGTGCATTGTTGAATGTCTACTATTGATGTGGCTACAAAAAAATGGTTAGTGAATGAACCCAAAAGCCTCCATGGTTGATGCCTTCAAGCTCCTCCAATGGTAAACCTGCAAGCACAATGTCAAGCAAAAACACAACAATATCAAATAAAATTTGAGCAAAGTTTCATTATAATTTTGTGCACACTACATGAACATAAAAATGGAGACCTATTTATAAAGTCTCCCATGGATGGAGGAGAGTGGGGAGGATGGAAGAAAAGGGGTGAAAAGTGGCATGGGTGCGTAAGAGGGGCATATTAGATATTCCCCACTTGGGATGGACAAATGTGCAACTTTCCTAGATTGGGCTATGACATCCTATGACACCTTATGACATGCCATAACATCTTATGACATGCCATGATGCATTATGACATGCCACGATGCATTATGATGTGCCATATTAATATGTTTTTTTATGGAGAGGTTCCTCACCCACTAAATTAGCATTTCTTATCAAAATTCCTAGACTAGAATTAATATGAATTAGAGTTAAAAATAGTGGGGTGGTATCATGATGATCAAGGTTAGGTGTAGGAAGGGGTCAAAGTGGATCAAAGGGGATAAAAGAAGTCAAAGGGGTTAGAATAGCCAATATTAATAACTTCTAATTTTTTCAACATATAAATTAAATTAATTGCATCTATTATTAAATATTAATATTAGCCATTGCAAATGTGACACATTTTAGGTGTTTAAAGATGCCCCTTTTTGTACCACAATGTGTGAAAACACAATATGGTGTAAAAACTAATGATGCCAACTACAGGATTGATAATGGATAGAGGATAAGACTTGTGAATAATGAAATCAATATTAACTTGAGGAGGGGGTGACACAAGATTACCTTGAATCAAGAATAATATATTATGCCCTAGTAATGGAAGCAATGAATGTCCTTGAATATTTTCCTTTGATGAATCAACAAAATTGAATTGATAAGAAATTTTAAGTCTTTGAATTAGGGTTTGATAAGAAATTTTGAAAGAGAAAATAAAATATAAGCTTTGCTATCACCCCAGTAGAGGAAGGGCTAATGAGAGCCTTAGGTAAATATTCTTGAACACGCGTAACTCCAAAATTGGGTGTTTGTGTATTGAACTACTTCAAGATGAATTTCATGGGTACTTGTCAACCTCCTCAAGTGGCAAGTGAATGACAAGAAATTAGTGACAAACACAAGCCAATTGATGAATGATCGATTACAATTAGAGCAAGGAAGAAGGGAATATGCACAAAAGATGAATATTGGGAGTCAATTACAAAATTTGGGAAATTTTGGTAAAGAAGAAAATATCAATGGCAACCACCCATGGCAGTTGTCTGGAACTTAGGGAATAACTCATGGCAGTTTTTCTATACCTCGGGAACCACCCATGGTGGTTGGAAAATTATTTTTGTGGTTAACAATACCAAGCTATAAATAGGACTTGTGGGGCTAATTTTGGAAACTGCAAAGGGTGGTTAAGAAGAATAATATATAAGAGAATAATTTGATGGAAGAGATGGTAAGAATGAGAATGGTAGTAGGAGTTGGAGAGTCTATAGAGCTGGTAAGTATCCTGGTTATTTTGGTTGTCTTGTGTTTTGTTGAATTGTGTGCATGTGTTTTATAATTTTCTTTATGTTATTTTTTGAATTTTTTTATAGTGAGCTAATCACTATGATGTGGTGTATGTAGTTAAGGATGTTATGACCATAACATCAATTTGGAACTATATTTCTAAGTGCTTGGGATAAGCTAACAAAGGTAGACTAGGAGTGGTTGGAGAAGATTGGCTTGAAGGAGGTGGAATCGATTGAGCCCATCTACATGGATTGGTGGTACCTTTCCACATTAGGAGAGCGATGGAACCTGGATAGGGTATATTCCATCTCCTAACAAGGGAGATGATAGTGACTTTAGAGGATGTGTATTACATATTTTAGTTACTAGTAGAAGGTATTCTTGCTTGCTTAGCCTTGGATAGGAATGAGGTAATTATGGAGGTATATGGGGAGGATTGGGAGATAGTGGATACTAACAATGGAGTGATATAGTACTTGAAAGAGTATAGTATGGGGAGGCTGACACCATGATAGCTGGTGGTGATATTTCTAATATCCAGTGTGATACTGCTAAATTCTAATGGAACTTGGTTTCCCTAGAATATATTGAGATTTGTGGTAGAGCTTATCGAGACACCAATAGTGTACGCATGTGGACCATGATTACTGATCCAACTATACATTGACTTGTCCAATGTGCATTGACAAAGCAGGATGAGCTTGGGTTGCAATGTGTTGCTACAGGTTTTGGGTTGGGGGCACTTCATGATAGGTCAACCATCCAGGCTACCATGTAGGCTGGAGGGGAGGAATCAGCTAAGTGGCCCTATGTGTTGTGATAATGACATGATAGAAAGAGATCAGGAGGTTAACCATGAAAGAAGGGTAGGGATTACTATCGATAAATATGGATAGAGATAAGACCATAGACGGTGATATGGAGGCCATGGAGGGTAAGACTCACCTGGGAAGAGGATGGGGTATACCTAAGTTTGGTGTAATGGATGAGGTGGTTGACTGGTCAATATGGAATAAAATATAAGTTTTTCTAGTTTTCTAGGGTGCTATAATATTTTAGCTTCTTATAGGGATTTCCAAACCCACCTATCATCTATAGGATATGGTATGATAAGGTCACTTTACCATTATCATAGGTAGAGGTAGTCAATGAGGAAACAAATTAGGATACTAAGATGGCAGACATAAACGACACTAGGATTACTCTAGAGTATGACGTAGGATGATACTAGGATACTAATTTTATTGTTCTTCCTAAATATTCAGCAGTAATTATAAATAGCAGGGGAGATATGGGATCACCTTGGCAGATGCCTCTATTGCTTATAAAATAACCAATAGTGGAACCGTTGACAAGCACAGAGAACCACGAAGTGGAAAAACACCCTTTTATTAACTCAACCCAATCAAAGTGAAAACCAAATTTCAAGAGGATTGATACAAGGAAATCCTAGTTTAGTCTATCATAGGCTTTATTCATATCCAATTTTAAAATAAAGGCTGGTGTTTTTGACATTTGAATAGAATGAAGAGCTTCATGGATAGTTATGACTCCGTCAAGAATAGATCTACCATGAACAGAGCTTCCCTGGCATGAATCAATAATGGAGGGAAGGATATCTCTCATTCTATTATCAATGGCCTTTATGAGGATTTTATAGACTACATTACACAAAATGATAGGTCTAAAATCAGTCATAGATTTAGCATTTGAATTATTTGGAATGAGGGCAATAAAGGTTGAGTTAAATCCATGAGGAATGATTTTTGCAGATTGAAACTCTCTAATGGTAGAACAAATTTCATTGCCCACTATCTCCCAAAAGGTCTAAAAAATGAGGAGGAAATCCATCAAGGCTATGGGGATTTTTCAGGATGCATTGAAAATAGAGTTGAGTGGATCTCTTCATCCAAAAATGGAGCTAGCATTTTTGAATTAGCATCAGCAAAAATCAACTAAGGATAGTAAAAGGAAGAAAAATCCTAGCCAACCTGTTGCCACCATTGGGAGATTTTAAGTCATAACTCAGGATGTTGAATCTACATTGATTTGAATCTGAAAGGTCTTTTGAATGGGTTATCCTTGAAAATATCCAAAAGGAGTGGACTATGATTAGATCCAACTTTTGGGAGAGCAAGAAGGTTGGCATCCCCAAATATTTGGACAACTTCATGGGATAGGAAAATTCTATCTAGTTTTACTTGGATGAGTTGATTTCCTGATCTTCTATTGTTCCATGTGAATTTTATATTTTTTAGCTTAACATCCATCATATTGTTAGTGTTGACGAAATCCAAAAATCCTCCATACTTTTTTAGGACCCCCCAAACCCCCAAATTTATCTGAAGGGTAGAAAGGTGTGTTGAAATATCCAGCAACAATCCAAGGAGTATTATTGAGGCTATCGAGCATATCCTAAAAAAGGGCTCTCTCAAAAATAGAGTTTGGAGCATAGATATTTGATAGGATCCAGGAAATATTTGAATCTTGTTCTTGAAATCTGACACTGATAATCCTTTCACTAGACTGAATCAACTCTCCATCCACCTTCCTTGGGTCCCACAAACAAATGAGTCCACCTGAAGCACCCCTGGCAGGATTAAAAACAAGTTTTCCTCTACTCCAAATTTTGAGAGCAGTTGAAGTAGAGTTATTTGGATCAAGTTTTATCTCTTGAAGGATCAAAATAGTAGGATTTATTTTTTTTCTTAATGAGTTAACCACCCTTTGCTTGGTTAACCCATTCAACCCTCTCACATTCCATGAGAGGAGCTTCATTTGGAAACCTTGGAAGATTTCTTGCCTCCCTTACCAGTCGGTTGGGGAGGTTTGGTGCTTTTTGGTTCATCCTTAGCCTGAGACCCAACAAGGGGAAATAAAGTCTTTTGGATGCCATTATCAATGTCATCCTGAATTTTGTTTTTCCATTGTTCACTTGTAGAACAATGGAAAAATAATATATCATTTAGACTAACGGTTGTGATTTTATAGCCCCAACAAGGGTTTAATCTATTCATTACCTCAAAATTGAAAGGTTTTTGTCTTATCCATTAATCATTTTCTCAATTCCTCACCAAATATGAATTCATTAAAATTTCAAATATCTATTATCAGACAACAATCTTGTATTTTTTACCTCTATTGCTATCATAGCATGTGACCATTTCTACTTGATACAACTCTATTTTTCTTGTAGTTATAAAAAAAATCATTGACTACTAGTTTTTTTCCTTCCATACAAGAAGATGAGGTGTTCCACCAAGATTCATAGTTCAAGATTGTAGTTATTGGTCAAGGACTAGTTTCCAAGGTATATCGAATCCCTTGTGTTGATCCAAGTGTGGTCTTTTATTATCATTGTGGTTATGTCATAATAATGATAGAAGAGGCTTAAGTTCTTTCCATGATTTACATTATAATACTTTTATATTTTGGTCCTTTATGCTCTAGGGTATCAAGTATTTGTTTTTTGCATTAAAACTACGCATACAAATGTTTTGTTGCTAATATTAGCATAGTAAGATTTTTTACTTCATTCATTATATTTTGATTTCTTTAAAATAGTAGTAGCTCAATTATTGTATGTTTTATTATATTGTTATTGCTTTCCTATTTTGGCTAGACTATTTTAGTATATCTTGTATCAATTCAAGTAATTGTATGAGATATGTCAATTTTACCCATAATATTTTGGTGAACTTGATGTGAAATTACCTTCTAATGCATTAACCTTCCATATTATTAGCCCATAAGATTTAATAGGTTGGTTATTATAGGTACTAATTTAGCTACTATTTTTGTTGTAGTTTGTAGTTTTTTTATAGCTTTCATATTTATCTTAGTGTTTCTTTTAATATCAATCTTGTTTTAGTTGTGATTTTTTTGGTAGATTGATATCTTACTAGCCTACTTGGGGCTAGATACTTTGTCAAAATCCTAGTTGATTTTGAGCAGTTTTCTTCCTACATTTATGGGTATTGCTACTTATTTTCTAGATGTTAGAATGAATACTTAAGAAGAAATAAACTCAAGAAACTAAGGAATATTTGGTACTCCATTCCTACAGATAATATTAATCTTAACCATTATCTTTCTATCATGAATAAGATATGCATATTGAATATTTGATTAATAGGAAGGGGGATCTTGGTGATGATAATGATAGGGATCAAACCGAAGATTATTATAATCACTATTAATCTTCTATAGGGTGCCAATATACCTTAGGTTCATCTGTGTTTGTCATTAGATAATAATGCAATGTCTTGCTACAATCATCATTTCATGCATTGATTGTGATAAATATTGCAAAAATTCAAATAATGAATTAATGACAACATTTTTAATTCTCATTATTTGTCTAACCTACAAGATAAAAAAAAAATGGTTGAGTACATAACCACCATTAAGGAATAAATTTCTTATTAATTAAATAGTTATAGGAGATACAATGAGAAGAAAATAGAATCCAATAGGAGAGAAACAACTAAAAAGCTACAAGAAATTATGTATAACATGATTAATAATCTTAATCAAATCATGAGTGCTAGTAAAACCTCTATAGTTCAAGTTGTTATTCCTTCATTAACCCTAATCCCTAATTACCCTCCACTTCATCCTCTAACTACTCAAATAGTGGTTATGCCTATGTCTATAGAACTAAATTTGAAAAAATACCAAAGTCAATCTCTAGCCCTTGATGTGTAAGCCATTGATTTGTTTGTATATGTTCCTAAATTCTTTCATGATAGCATAAATAAATCCTATATATTTATTGATAAATTCACTACATATCATAGGGACTGGTTGCATAATGAAAAATCATAGCTAAAGATAATGACTAAGGCTTTTGTAGGAAATGCTCTGAACGAGTTTGCATCTTTGCTAAAATGATTAATTAAAATTTTATATAATTTTATGAAAAAATTAAAACAAGAATTTGATGATGATATTATTGTGATGGAGGCAATGGATGTGTTTGTTAACACTAAACAAGGAAAAAATGAATCAATAAGTGAATTCAATAAAAGGTGGAAAAGACTTAAATGTAATGTTAATATGATACTAATTAAAGAGGTAACGACAAGAATGTTTATATATAAATGAAGGAATTACTTTTAGGCTAAGTTCTATAAAAATAACCCTTATGGTGTACCCTCCTTAGAAAAATCCATACAATTTGTTAAAGTACTTGAGATTTTGGGAGAAGACGGATGGTCAAAAACCCTTAAAACCTAATAATCCTAAGAAGAATGTTGTTGAGGATGGAATTTTTATTGTAGTTACTTATAATGAATCTCATTAAATAGAGATAATTGGAACCATTGTAAACATACTAAATAATAGTTAAGGGGGCCCAAAACCTACAAATATTATATTACAATTGATACAAAGATATTATCAACATTTGTTTGACCCTTGATAAAGAACTGCCATTACAACAAAATATTTGAAATACTTGAGTGGAATGATACTAATAAATTTGGTTTTGACATAGGGCTTATGGAAATAAACCTAATATCTACTTATAATTACAAATATTCTTTTATAGATAAACGTTTATTCCTAACATCAATATTGATCAAATCAATAATGATAGGATCAATTTTTTCTATGAAAGTTTAAGAATCTCCAAAAAGTCAAATCATCCTTGGAATTAGGGGTTATTTATTTATAATACCTCAATTCCCAATCATTATCAATAAGCCCCCAACCATAATCAATAGCAACCCATACCTAATCAAGACCAAGGTTCAACCAAGGGGGTAGTTTGAGTATGCAAAATTAGTAGAATCAAGGATACACTTCTATGCAATAAAAGAAACTTTATAACCAAGGATGGGATTAGAGTAACTAAAATAAATATTAAATTCACTACAAAACTAAAATTGCAGTCCTATAAATGTGTAAAATGCTCCTTAAATGAATCAATTTTTTTCCAACCTGGTCCAAATAGAGAGTATATTTGTATCCACCCAAATGTAACCCAATATGTCAATATTTTGGAGGTTCAAATTTAAATTATTGAGTATTTATAATAGTAAGTTATTTTTGTCACTATAAGTGCACACTAATATAAAATTAAACATCCTTCTAAAGAAAAAAAACACAAGGCTAAAAAAATTGTTCAAACAACAATAAATCTAGCCATAAGTGATAAAAATCCAAATCCTCAGTAATCTGAGAACTTGTTAAAATCATATAAATACCTCCTAGCATAGAGAATATTCTTTCTAAGGTCCCAAATAATCATACTAATTATTTTTCTATTAAAATATTGAAAAACTATTATCATCGTTTAAAGCAATAATCCCAATTCCTACAAGAAAATAAACCTTTATATCCCAATGAGTCATTGTTTAAAGTAGTTATGATAAAAATTAAAGGAATATTGTGCAATATTTGAATATAACACCTTGTAAGGTCCAATGCTTGGAATTACTTAGGACATATCCCTATCAATGAATATATTAATATCATTACTTGATGATATGGAGATTCCTAGACCTATTTTCCCTAGAGTAATGTCAACTATATCAAGGTCTTATAAAGTGCAATATATTCAATCACACAAGAGAAATACTTGTATTGATGTATGTACTAGCCCAGATTAGATATCATCCCTCTTAAAAATATAACTATTGTATATTATTTGGAAAGGGTTAATGATCTTCCATTGATGATTATAGTTGTATTTAATGATATGGTTATTCATAGGGATTTGGTTGATGAAGGAAGTGGTACATGTGTAATATCATTGTCCTTAATAGACCACCTTAAAAATCATATAGATAATGTCTTGTCAACTATAAACCATTTTATGCTTACAATAGTATTCTACAAGACCCTATTCGTTACATTTCATTGTCTATTTTTGTAGGACCCAATGAAGTTAGGGTGAAGTTTATGGTATTTAATTTTAATACTAACTACAACATGTTATTGGGTAGACCTTGGACTAGTAAAATGAGAGCCATAGATTCTTCTACATGTCAAGTGGTTATTTTATTATAATGAAAAATTGCTTACCATAGAGGTATATTTAGATCCTTGGGTACCTTGGCCCCCAAATCATGAAAGTTATTATATTTCTTCTATTGATGAAACACATAAAGTTTCAATATATAAAAATTAACAATAGGGTATTTCTACAAGCAATTTGTATAAGGGGTATCCTAAATTTCATTTAGTTCCCCTAGGATAGGTATAAATTAAAATATGATCAACTTGAAAGGGATATAATGACTCCTCTTCCTCAAGAGGTAGTTGACAAGTTGCCACCATTGTTAAAAATTAAAAAGAGAAAAGATCATATCTTATTCTATCATTTATTTTCCAACTTGCATAAATCCCATGAGGATGCTACAAAGTTGAAACATGTAACCAACTATGATAATAATTATAGCATGAGATAGGAAAATGATAGTGATGCTAATAATAATCTAAATCAATCTTATAATATTTTAAAAAAATATGCTTCTTCTAACAATCATATTTTTGATGTTGGGGTGGGGCTTTACCAAGTAGTTTCAATGGAAGTTTTTGTTTTAATAATGATGAGTATTATGCAAATGTAAATTTCTATGAAGTTTTTGGTAGAGATAGTAATAACTTGTTTGCCTATTGTACTCTTATAATGAGTAATCAATAACTTTAGAACTAAACTAGATAAACTTAGAAAAATGGATATTTCTATTATCCCTATAATAAAAACTTTAAACATTATATCAAATGTTGGAATATGTGATATTTAAGCTTAGCTTGAGGCCATGGCATATTATTTGCACTTGTATTCATTATATTTTCCCTTTAGGCCCATGTAAACTACTGGCTTTTAAGCCATATTATCACTTAAGAGTAGATTTAAATATAAGAGCAATCAAAGTAAATATTGGCTAATATAAATAGTCATAACATTCAAAACAATATCAAATATGAATTTAAATGACCAAAATCATTCATGCAATAACATGAAGAATACTTACAATAGAATTGCTCAAAATATGTATACAAGCTTCAATATTATCAATGCTTGATATGGTGATCTCTTTCAGATCATTTTCCCAATACAATGTATGGATCTTTATCTCCATAATATAGACATAGAAAGGTGAATCTTCAATACTTGACTATTGCACTCCTCACATATTTTGGAGTTGCAACCTTTTCTATTTTTTACATAATATAACGCTCTCATGTCCTTTGGCTTATCATATTGCCACTTGTATACAAGACTCTTGACTCTCTAGATAATTGCACACTTAACTCTATGATACTTGCACTCTTTTACATGACACTTATACTACTACATGCACTCCTAATACATGACACTTGTGCACATCCTCACATTATATATTTTCACACTTACATACATGACACTTGTACACTTTATCTCATTATACACTTGCACTCTAACATGCATGACACTTGTGCATATCCTACACATGGACACTTACATAAAGAAAAATATAAATCACTCATCTAAACTATAGACTGAAACTCTATTCTAATATTTACATTTATACCATAGGTACCATGGGGATACATTTACATATACCAAATAATATCATATTCTCCAGCACCCCCTTATATTACATTATTTGGTTATTCAAGACTTTATTCTTCAATCTCTTATTCTTGCTCTTGTCCTCATGCTCTTGTTCTGACACTACTTTAAATTATGGTATTTATCTGTATCTCCTTTGGCTATTTTTCTTTTAAATTTTTTGATATTTTTATTTTGTTTTTTATTCTATTCTTTGTTATCTTGGTCTTGATCTTGCTTTGTTGTACCTTTGAAGTCTGTTCTCCTGTATCTTGTTTTTCTATAATATTTGCAACATTAGTATCTAGAAAAATCTTTAAAGAATTTTCATTTTTATTCTATTCATAATTGTCATTATTGATTAAGATTATTATTGTAAGAGATTTGAATTTATTTCCTTATGATGATTCTTCTATTTCTTGAATTTCTTGAACCAATTTTACTTTTTTATTTTCTTCTCTTAATTGCATCTAATGTTGATGTTGATGTTGCTGACCATATCAATACTAAGGTTGATATTGATGTTGTTGTTGTTGACCATATTGATATTGAGGTTGATATTATTTTTGCTGAAGATTTTGAAAATACTTATTCATTTGATTTCCTTGATTCATATTCATCTGATTTTCTTGATTTTAATTTCATTTATTTAAAAGGATTATATCTGCAAAAATTTATATCATGAAATCTTTTTTACATATATGACATAATCTTGTTCTCCATATAGATTGATACTTTGATGTTGTAGCAATATTACTTGATACATTCTCTTTAGACACCAAAGCATTATTAGTCATTTCATCTTTGACTAGATTTTCAACTTCATATTCCTAGAGTATATTGACCAAGTCATCAAATATGATTTCCTTATTTAGTACTTGTAGAGAAGTAACAAATGTTTATAACTTTTTGGAAGTACTCTCAATGTAACTTGAACAAGAAATTTATCATCTATCATTTCTCCCAATGTCAATAGTTTAGTCTTTATATCTACTACTTTTAAAATGAATATTTCAATACTCTATCCATTATTTTATTTTATTTTTAAAAAAAAAATGAAAAACCCCTTGTGGAGCCACCTTGGTCTGAGAGACCACGAACAGGGGGTTCTACACCGTCAAAGTCACCCGGGGGTCGCACCCGACCCTGCCCGCACCAACATTATCAATTGGATTTTAGATACCTAATTCAGCTTTTTGGTAGGGTGGATATTTGAACCTGGGACCTCCCTTGGAGGATTGCCCTCTCCTCTCCAACTCACCTACAACACCTGGGTATACTCTATCCATTATTAACCTTTAAGGAATATAATTGATATTGTAAATTCAAAATTTTTGCTTTGTTTTTTCCTTCGAATATTTTACATAATTTATTCTAAGCATCTGTAAAAAAAATTGCTCCAATTAAATATGGTTGAATTTCATCAATTATACCAAATGTAATTAACATAAGAGCTTTTGCATCACTCTCTTCAAATTTTTGTATCTCTCTTTCATCTTCAATAGGTTTTTTCTTTGTTCCATTTACTATTTCCCAAAGTTTTTCTACAATAAGAATTGATTTCATTTTTTTCTTCCATGATGCAAAATTTGGTCCTTTCAAAAGTTGAGATTCAAAAAGGAAAATTTTATTGTTTGACATAATGAAAATCATAAAAAAATTTAATCAAATTTGCAAATTTAAATTTCTAAATATTTCAAATCCTTTAAACCTTTTATCTTCCTACTTTATTAAATTTGCAAATTCTAAATTTTTCAAATTTTTAAAAACTTCAACTTTCAAATTTTCTTCAAATTTCAAATCCTCTAAATTTAAATCTTCTAAATCTTCAAATTTCAAAAACCAAATTTTAAATTCATTTTTTTCTAAATTCTATTTGAAGTAGAAAACTTTATCTCTCCAAAATTTAATAAATATTAAAAACTCAAAAATCAAAAATTGAAATATTAATTTCAATATATAGTAGAAGTCCTTATAGCTCCCACCTAGATTTTATTTTTCTCAAAAGGTTGTATTCTTTTTATTTCCCCACTTGATTATTAAATTAAAGTTCTTAACTTTCAATACTTCAAATAATCCTTGACTTAGGATTTTAATTAATTTATTGATAATGGTAACATTACTTACCTTACTATCCACTTGGAAAAATATTTCTAATGTTGACATAGCACTTGTGAACTAATAAATGCTACCTGGATATGGAAGTTATGCCTATTTAAGTAGCACTCAAGAATATGTTATTGTGCTTCTTGAATATGGCAGAAGTGCAAGGAATATTCTTCCTTGACTCTGTCTTTGCTTTCAGGGATTTCTCACAATTGTTTAAACCATATTGACTCTCGTGAGGTGATACTTTATCCTTAGGAGGTACTCTATCAGGTCAAACTTATTCAAAATACTTTATCAAGTCCAAACAAAATATTTATGATGTGTTATTCCAGACCAAACTACTCTTTTTTTGCTACTCTAGTTTACTTAGTTGTTGGTCACTTAGATTTACTTAGCTACTATCCCCTTAGATTTATATAGCCACTAGCCACTTAGGTTCACTTAGTCGTTGGCCACTCATTTTTACTTATATGCTAGCCCCTCAGGTTCACTTAGCTACTTTAGTTGGATTCTATCTATTCTATGCTTGCAATGGATATTCTATTGAGTTTCTTATGCTCTCTAGTATGCTATAGAATACCTAAATTGCTTAGGCACTTGTTGTATAGCTTACTTTGGCTCACCTTGCTTTCTTAATATTACACTTTACTTACTTTATTTCCTTGAATATTTATTTTCATGTCTTGTTGCTCTTGAAAAATATATGTATATATTTTTTGTTTAAATAATCTTTCAATATGTTATAGAAATTCTTAATTATTTCCCTTTCTTATTTCTACTTTACTCTAGATATTTACCCAAGTTCATTTTTCCTTTCTATCTCTTCTATCTCTCTCTCAATTTCTAGCTTGAGTGCTTTAATATATTTCTCTATTTTTTCTTTCTATGTGATTCTCCTCTTTTCTAGAGAATCCAAATTAGTATCAAGGTGACTTTGAATGTCCCCTCACATCCAATTTTCTTCATGTTGGTCCTTCTAATATTCTTTTCTATTTGAGTCATTGTCTTCACTAGTTTTACTTTAACCAAGTGGGTAAATCCTAGCATCCAATTTAGGGTGGATTTTAATTGTCCCCTCAATATAGAATATCAAAGAATTTGAATGGAGTCCTAGTATTCACTTCCTTTAAATTGGAAAGATCTCGACTAAGGACCAATATCAAATATCAATTTTGAATCTGCATCTTTACTACATTTAAAGTGGATAGACTCCAAAATATGATAGTGGCTCTGTTACCACTATTGGCTTTTAAGCCATATTATCACAAGTTCTAATATTCTTAATCAAGAGTAGATTTAAATATAAGATAAATCAAAGTAAATACTAGCCAATATAAATAATCATAACATGAAAAATAGCATCAAATATGAATTTTAATGGCCAAAATAATTTATGCAATAACATGAATAATACTTACAATAGAATTTCTTAAAATATGTATATAAGCTTCAATATTATCAATTCTTGATATGGTGATATCTTTCAAATAATTTTCCCAATACAATGTATGGAGCTTTATCTCCATAATATAGACATAGAAATGTGACTCTTTAATACTTAACTATTTTACTCCTCACATATCCTGGAGTTACAATTTTTTATATTCTTTACATAATATAAGACTATCATGTACTTTGGCTTCTCATCTTGCCACTTGTATACAAGACTCTTAACTCTCTAATTACTTACACACTTAACTCTATGGCACTTGCACTATTTTACATGACACTTATACTACTACATGCACTTCTAATACATGACACTTGTGCACATCCTCATATTACATATTTGCACACTTACATACATGACACTTGTGCACTTTCTCTCATTACACACTTGCACTCTAAATGTATGCATATCCTACACATGGACACTTACATAAAGGGAAATATAAATCACTCATATAAACTATAGACTCAAACTCTATTCTAATATTTATATTTGTACCATAGGTACCATGGGGGTACATTTACATGTACCAAATAATGTAATATTCTCCAACATAAACCTTGTAAAAGGTATTTTTAAAATTTATTATATTATTTTATTCTTGAGAGTGGGTCTCACAGCCTTGATCTAAAGGTATCATGTATTTGGATATATATACCCCTTCTCACCAATCATTGTGTTATCATTTGGAGTGTAATTTTTACCTTTAGTGAAGAGCATTTGATTTCCATGAGTACCCCATTATATTTTGTGTTCTTTATGCTATGTATTTTTTTTAAGCAATACTAGGTAATGATTGATTCCATTCACTTTTAGAAACTACTATAAAGTCTAACATGGTATTAGATTAGGTATCACTATTTGATTACTTTTACCAATAAGAGTGTCTTCTTCTATATTATCTTGAGGATAATTTTATAGGGGCTAGTGAAGAAGATTTTTTGAAGGTTGATGGTGTAATCTAGAAAAATATTTCTGGATAAAAACCCTAAGTGGACTTGGATCATGAGGATTTCACTAGAATCAACAGATTTACTCTAGAGGAAATAGTCACCAATAGGTTCATCTTTTCTCTCATTAGAATTCAATCTTGTTTTTTAATTTTTTTGACCAGTTGGATGCCCTAGTTCCAAAATTAAGTATTTTGAGGTATTTTTAAAACCTCATTTTTCTTTTGTGGATTTTTTTTTAAATTCATTTCCTTTTCTCTTTTAGAATTTGTTTTCCAATAGCAACACTATTGAGAGGGTAAATTTCTTGGCCAACATGAAATAATAAAAGAAGAGGCTAATTTATTTTAAAAAGACCCTTGGTGCTAGTGAAGTCATAAACAAGATTTTATACTTAGAAAATAGCTTTTATACTTAGCAAATAGCTTTTATACTTAGTGAATAGATTTTATACTTAGTAAAGACCCTCAAGCCACTAGACAAAGTTGCAAAAATGATATGGCAACTTTTATACTACATAGGCATGAGAGGAAGTCCTAATTGGAGATATTTGATAAAATGGTTATGTAGGTTAAACCAGAATAAATATAAAGAAATAATTAGCATTTTTGAATTCTTTTTAAAAATTTAGGAGGGGTCATAGTTCAAAACTTTTCACCATTTTGCCTCCATATACTCCCAAATTGTGTTTGAAACTATCATGCTTTTCTCTCCAAATTTGAATTTTTTTAATTTTAAAGAAGAAATATTCTATCAAATATTCCATAGAGTATGGGGGAAAGCATACACATGGGCATGCATACATCATCCTAATATAGTATTGCATTAGCAACATACAATATGGGCATAAGATGGTAGTTTATCTGATTTTAAATATAAAGGCCTTCATTTTTCTCCTAAGCATGGTGTTTGGGGAGGTGGCTAGCAGGAGGTATTTAAAGACCTTATGTATGGGAGGTCATAGGTTCAAATACCCTCTCCTATTTTATGATAACATTATCATATTTTATGGCATGGAACTTTGGTGATGTGGTAGCTAATGATGGCATGGTACCTCCTTTACACAGGTATGATGACATGGTAATATATACAACTAAGATGGTACTACGCATACAAATCCTAAAGTGATGGTGATATATATGGTTTATATATAGGGTTATGCATAGCGGCGAAACTTCGCCATTTGGGCAAAAAGTACAATTTTTGAAAATTCAAATTTGCAAAATTTGGGGGAGCCGGACGTCGGCCATTTAGCCAAAAATTTTCGAAAAAAATAAATTTTAGGTGTCGGTTCATCGTACTTTGATAAGAGTATCATGGTTATTTTTAAAAATTCGCAAGCAATCCCGCCTAAATAAAGTACCCTTTTTGCCCTAAAATTTTAAAATTTCTAAATTATCCCGCCCAACTCGCCAAGTATACCTCTATATATAATTAACACCCTAGGGATACATTTTCATTTTTGGACCGTGTTCTATACCCGATGAATATACCGACACAATTCTGCACAAGACCAAAACCTTTTCTATGATCGACCATCACCAGTTCTGCAACCAGAAGGAACCTCTTTTGCAATCATCCAGAACCATTTCTACAATTGGATCCTATTCTGCAACCGTTCGAAACCACTTCTACAACCAAACCCTATTCTACAACCATTCAGAACCACTTCTATAGCAGGAACCTCTTCTACAACCAGATGAAACCACTTCTATAGGTAGACCCTATTCTGCAACCATCCTGAACCACTTCTGTAGCTAAAACCTATTCTGCAACCGTTCAGAACCACTTCTATAGTAAGAACCTCTTCTACAACCGATCGAAACCACTTTTGCAGCCAGAACCTATTCTACAACCATCTGGAACCACTTCTATAGCAAAACCTCTTCTCAACAAAACCACTTCTATAGCTGGACCCTATTCTACAACTGTCTTGAACCACTTCTGCATCCAAAACCTATTGTGCAACCGGATGGAACCATTTCATAGTCAAACCCTATTCTACAACCGAACGGAACCATTTTGCAAGCGGGTCATGTTCTACATTCGATCAGAACCATTTCTACAACCGAAACATTTTTTACCCGGATCATGTTCCGCATTAGACCTCTTTCTACACCAGGTTCTCTATCATTGCTCTGCTTGCCATGTTTTTCTCTATTTTACCATGTTCTACATGTTATCCCCTATTTTCTCTCTTTCTATTAAAACTCTTTGATTCTTTATGAATAGGTGAACCGAACACATTGTGATTCTCTATTTCTAGTCCATTTTGTACCATAATCTTATATTTTTCAACATGTATATTTAATGATTTTTCAATCATGTTCTGCACCACACCAATATCCAAGCCCTCTTCTGCATCCAAAATGTCATTGCTCTATTCCCATGTTTTCTCTATTTTACCCTATTCTGAATGTTTTAAAACTCTTTGATTCTTAGTTTCTATTCAGATATTTTTTTCCTTGCTAAGATTATACATGTGTAAATGCTTTGGTTCTCTAAAGACATATTGATGCTCTATTTCTCTGAACACATTTTGATTCTCTGTTTCTAGACCATTTTGTGCTATAATATGATATTTTTTGACATACATATCACCAATTATTTTTTTATTAAAGAATAGTTTTCTTAAATTGATTTCAATTTGAATGTTAATTATCTTTGTGCTCTTGTCAGTTAAAGTGCTTTCACCAGAAAATGAACCAGTGGCATAAACTGATAAAATCACAATAAATAATGGCAAGAAACAAGTATGTATAATCTACCACACAAACAATTGTTTATTCTATTTACAATATTATCTTAAGGCCTCCAGAAAGTACACCCTCTTCAACATTTTATTACACTACTAAATTGAAAAATATTTTTCGTAACAAGTAAAATGTCACCCAGTGATGGAAAGAAGGGCGCCAAATCTTCTGCTGAAAAGAGTATCCTCAAATATTTTAGCCAAACTTTGAAATGCAATGAGCCAATGCCATCCCTGCAAATTCAAGGTACAAATGATTTTTGACTTCCCAGTATGTGCTTGATTGATGATTTGAATATTTTTTCTGTATATTTTTTATCCAATAATGATAAAAAATATTATGGTATGCTACTATGCAGAATACCCTATCGATCCTGATATGCCTCCACTTGAAGATATTCCCCAACAAGAGATGCCTTCTAATGAAAATCCCCTTGACAATGACATCCAACAAACACTTGAAGACAACACTCAAAATGACATCACAATTGAAAATGAAAGTGATAAATCAAAATCATTACAAGCTTCATATGAATCTTCAAGCAAAAATTCCAAAAAAAGAAAAGCGTCTAACTAGATACTTGGAAGGGGATTTAAGAATGAATGGGCAGAAATATTTCCCTGGATTGAGCCTATCCTGACTGAGGATAACCAAATCGATGAAAAATAATGTAGATGCAAAATTTGCAGTTGGAGACTTGGTAAGGATCATAGGCTTCAAAACAAGATTGATACAATTGAAAAACATGTTGGCAAAGCTTATGTAAAAGTTATAAAAAGTAATGGTGAAGTTAGTAAAGAAGTTAAGTGGAAGGATGCATCAGAATGTATGCATTTAAGATATGCTATAGAATATGAAAATCACTTAAAGCAACAACAATCTCTTGTTGAGAAAGGTGGAACAATTGCAGCGCAATTTCATAAAATACAGAAGACTATTTTAGCTTCAAAAAGTATGCAGTTTGTCGTTGTTTATAATATTCTCAAGAAAGGTAGACCAATGTCCGATTTTATTGATTATAAGCAGCTATTACGCCTATTTAATGTGCAAAACCTTCCTAGTTCTCATTGGTCAGACCGAAGTGGTTGGGAAATGGTAAAATGTCTATCTTTGGTTGAGAAAGAAGACCTAAGGGAGCAAGTAAAACTTGCCAGATTCATTTCACTTTCTATTGATGAGGTAACAGTTGTGGACAACACATCTTGGATTTGCATGCATGTGTACACATTTCAAAATCATATTAGAAGGCCTATTTTGTTGGGAATACATAAGATGTTGGAAAGTTCAAATGCAAAAAATATTTATAATGTTGTTGTCAAAAGTTTAAAGAATATTGTGGGAATGAATGATATAGACATAGCAACAAAGTTAATTTGCGTTGGAGCTGATGGAGCTGCTATTATGCAAGGTCACAGGTCTGGTCTTTGTGTTCGACTCCAAACCACAATTACCCCATATATGATTCCCATTCATTGTATGGCTCATAGAGTTAATCTTGCATATAAAATTGTGAGCACATTTTCAAATGTTGCTAAAGTGGAAAACCTTATTCATGAAATTCATTCTTATTTCTCATTAAGTCCAAAAAGGTTTGCAGAGTTTCAATAGTTTGCACTAGGAGTTACAGAAGGAAAAAATTGTTAAAATATGTGGATACAAGATGGATTTCACTGTATCAACCTGCTCAGAGAGTTTTTGCAGAATATCAATCATTGACGGGGTTTATGCATGCAAATCGTAGGATAGTTGATAAGGCAAAAGATATGTTGTTCCATTTGACTGACTTGGAAACACTTTTGACCTTATGTGGTATTCTTCCAATGTTAAAAGAAATGAACAGATTAATTAATCTTGCACAAGAGAGATCCATCTATATCATTGATTTTATGAGGATGAGAAAACAAATATGCGTGCTTATTGATACATTATATGTGTCTAAAGCAGATTTTATAGAACCTTTATTTGATAGTTGGAATACATTGATAAACGTGAACAATCCAAAAAGTTTCTTGAAGTTTGACATCAATGATCATCTTTGTATTAATGTTCATGAAAATATGGTACCTATTTATTGTTTTGAAAGGCAATCAAGTATAGTTGTGGAAGATTTTCAAGAAGTTCCTGTAACACACAGTAGATTTCATGTTATTATACAGAAAACAAAGTGTAATTTGTCAAAAATAGCAAAATCTTTGACAGGTGAGATAAGAGATCGGTTTCAGAGAGATGAGTTGCTCGAGGCCATGGGTGTGGTTAACCCCATGTTTTGGGGACCTTGTACTGAATACAATTCTATAAATGAGTTGTTTATTAAATATATGGGTAACCTCATTAACCATTTCAGTAAGAGTGTGGAAGTCAATGGTGTTGAAATAAAAGGTATACTCAACAGTGATCTTTTGAAAGAACAATCATCGCATTTTGGAAGAACAATGGTTTTGCAAACATCACTTATGATAGGTGTCCATGAGATTGGTTCCACTACACGTTTGTGGTAAAAATTGTATCCAAGCACAATCTTACAAGATACAATAAGTGAATACTTTCATTTATATGAATTATGTGAAACAATGATTTTGGGGTCAGTCGAAGATGAAAGAGTTTTCAGTGCACTTTCTTTTGTTAAATCAAAACTCCACAATAGACTCGACAAAAATTTAGAAAATTGTTTAAGAATTTATGTGTCTTCATATCAATTGGATACATTTTCGTATGATAGAGCTTTGGCACACTAGAGTTCCCCTGCAGACAGAAGAGGAACGTCGAATACGATCGATAACTACGATGATGATGCTTTCAGTGATCAGATGGTGGAGACACAGATTTTTGCTATGCTTCATAATGATTCTGGACAAGCTGATATGTTTCAGCTACCATAATGATTTCATTGACATTGATAAACACAATAGTGTATTGATTTCACAAAATTCATTGAAGATTTCACAATATCGTTCAAGATTTATAAGATTTTACAGAATTGTTGTTTTATATCACATTAGTGTTTTAAAAATTACATGTCTTATATCTTTTTGTAGTTTTTAAAATTGTATGTTTATGTCATGGTGTCTCAACTCTCTTCATTGATAAATCTTTATGTTTCATGTTTTAAATTTTATTATTGGTATATTAATGTTGATCTGTAATGTTATCTATAATGCTTTTGTTGTTGAGATGAACATAGTGAACAATATTAGCCAGAAATAAACTAAAATTGCAACACATATTTATAAATGCAAGCAAACTATGAATGGTGGAAAACACAAAATGAGAAAATGTCATTATCATTAGTTCAAATAGAAACATATTACATTGTACAAAATTGTTGACTACAGTCAACTTGATAGCATATTACATTTTCAAATTTTCAAACATTTGATTGGTGCTTGGTTGCTTCACTATCGGTTGGAGTTGTCGTTTCTTTTCCTTTGTCGGCATCTGTGACACTCTCTTCTGGAAGTACTCCAACTCTCACCAGGTTTTCACGTACTTTCACAATACTTGACACCAATTGTGCTTCTTCTTTGTTTGGATCTTCAAGTATTGTTGGAAGCGTTTCCTTTGTTTTCTCAAGCACCATTTCTGGATCTTCTTTGAGCTTCTCCTTGATGTATTTTTTAAACGATTATTTTCTGATATTTTTTATTGCATTTTCTTTTTCATTTCCATTGCATGATTCAAAAATGTCTTCGCCCTTTTAAGATTGACGTCCATGCTCTTAACCTATGTTTTTAAGTGTTCAAAATTTGACTGCAAAAACAAATTGAAAACATAATTCAAAAGGGTTATATTGAAATTATTTCATATTTTCAAGAAATATAAAAATTTCACTGCAATAGAAAATTGAAACATAAAATTTTTTCTTACCTCAGCCATATCCCTTGTAGCCTCAGCAACTGCAACTTTCTCCTTATCAGAAGCCCATTGGTTATAAAATGCTTGGGCTTCGACATTAATGTTCTCCAATCTACCAACAACAACATTCAAAACATCATCATCATAAATAAAATTAGACTTAACAGTTCTTGATGTGGCCTATTTTAGCAGGCCATCAAGATTTTCTAGTTCAAATTGAACCAAAGAATAAAGAGAATCTCTTTTTACATAATTTTTATATCGGGTATTGATTTCCCTTAAAAGGACCTTTGCCCGATATTCCCATTCCTTCAATTCCTTCAAATCTCTTAACACAAATTGATTAATAGTAACTTCTGTAGTTTGAGCTAATAAAATATTTTCATTAAAATCTACAATATTATCCTCAGTTTGAGGACCCTGAGGATGAGGGTTGGCTCCTTGAGCTGATGGTAATGTTGTCTCCTCAGCTGTAGGGTCAGTGGCTTCTCCTTGTTCTCCTTCACGTCTTAGCACATATGTTGCCTTGAAGCCTACAATGTTGCCCTACAAAAGATAATCCTCATCAAGTTGAATATTATCCAATCCCTCTATAGAAACTTCTGGTGCCTGTGAATTTGTTGAAAATGTAAATTGTGACCATCCATACCCAAAACTTGGTGTTGGCATGTGTGATCTCTGTGAGTGTGAAAACCCATACCCAAAACTTTGTGCAGTGCCCTATGATCTCTGTGAAAATAATCATTTTCCAACATCGATTTGCCCTCGCATAGGCACTGGCGTAGGATGTGCGGGTGCCTATCACTGATTTGGTGGAAGCGATGGTTGTGGTGAAACCGGTGAGTGTGATGCAACTGGTGGTTGTAATGGAGGCGGTGGTGGCATATGGCCCCTAACTTGTGATGGTACTTGTTGATTTTGAGAATCAACTAAAAATAGTCAAAAATATTTTGTTACAATTCTTCTTAAAATAAAAAATATTTTCTTAATCTAAGTTAACTACACATAGATTTACCTGAAGACGATGAAACGTGTTGAATTTGTGTTGCAATGGGGGAGGGGTTGGCCACACTAGATTCAGCCTACACATTTTGTGCATACCTAGGTGTACGAGAAACCCTAGGAGTAGCTGCTTGCCTGGAACATTTGTTTGACCTCTGCAAAGGTGTTGCTTCAGAGCCTGTGACTAGTTTATTCCGGCATGTGACCCCTAGTGGCAGCAATCTGTTTACTCCTTGTATTGTCTACCTTACCCTGCATATAGATGAAAAGAAAACTTAAAAAAGTGAATGTGATAAACTATAAAATAGTATGTCAAGGTCAAAGATGCAATTATTACCTTCAATTCCTCTATTGACATAGCAATAGCCTGTAGTGTTGCATGCACTACAGTTGGTACAGGAGTAGTCTACAAATTATGAAAACACTCATAATATAGAGCTAAAAGAAAATTAATAGTGCCCACAATGGGTTGTGTCTTGTTGGTTGCCATTTGCACGGTGTGCAACTCGAACCTGATTCGATCCGAAATATACGTGCACCAATCAAACTTTTGATTGTGCTCAGACTGAACAATATAAGCAAGTGCCCAAAATAGAATTTTTGGTCTTCCCATAAGAATTATTCTGGCCTGGAAGAACTCGATAATGGCCTTCAGAGTTTTATGGTTAACATCGTTGATTGATAAACCTCTTTTTGATTTGGTAGCAAAAGCTGCATAAACAAAATTAGATGTCAATTTACAAATTTGAAACATTGAACATTAATAAAATATAATTAACAAGATTTATACCTACCAAATCCTTCGATGAGAGATCGTACTTGCTTTTGAGGTGTGCTTTGTCATCTGGAGACAATTGCAACCTCGTCGACACTTGAGGAAAACCAATGAATGGAAGACCTATCAATCTGTTAATATCTCCAAGGGTGATGGTGAAAAGCATATTTCTATTTCGTACTTTAATATTCACCGTAGCCCTATCATGGTCATAACCGGCTATAATATGTTGCAGGAGGACTTTATCTATTCTGAATTGTGGCATTGAAATGAGGGTTGTTAAACCTGCATTATTGAGCCACTTAAAGTCCATCCCTGGGGTTGTCATCAAATCTGAAATCAAAGTGCAAGAAAAATTCTTGAATTTTGGTGCAGAGGTGGAAGGGGTGGCCATCGCAAGAAGTTGGAAGTCGAAGAAAAAGGATTGAGAATCAGAAGGTTGATTGGAAAGGTTAGCTCTGGTTGTAGTAGTCACAGAAACAAAATGGAAAAAATGATTGTTGATGCCCTTTTATAGATTGAAGAAATAGGGTTGACACGTGGTAGCATTGTATTGGACATGCGGTGTTGTTGATTGAACGTGTGACACATGGTAGCCAAATCGCATGAGGCCCACCACCCTAGAACCGGACCTTTTTTGCATCCATTACAATGTAGGATCGGATCCTATTCTACATCCGATCGATGATCGGATCATATTGTGCACCCGATCCGAGACCGGGTCATATTATGCACTCGATGGGTGACCGGACCATAGGATGTATCCGGTCCAAAATCGGATCATATAATGCATCCGGTCCAAATCTGGATCATATTATGCATCCGGTCCAAGATCGGATCATAGTATGCATCCGATCGGTGGTCGGATCATGTTATGCTTTCGATCCAAAACCGGATCATATTATGCATCCGATCGGTGGTCGGATCATAGTATGCATCTAGTACTTGATCGGATCATATTATGCATCCGATCCATGATCAGACTATATTATGCATCTAGTCCGTGATCGGATCATATTATGCTTCCGGCCCGAGACTGGATCTTATTATACATCCGGTCCGTGACCGGACCATATTATGCATCCGGTCCGAGACCGGACCATATTATGCTTCCGGTCCAGATCTGGATCAAGATTTAGAAATTGGTCGGCATGCCAAACTCCTTTTTCACCTGGTCCAGTCAGAACTTCGAAATTCACCATTTTTTGCCAATTTTTTTGAAAAATTAAGGTCATTCGCCATGCCATCATACATGCAGTTGGCCAGGATTCATCGGGTTTTCGTAATAAATTAGCCATTTTTTTACAAGTACCTTTTGGGTCCTACCTCTTATGCATAACTCTACTGATATGGATATCTATATAGGTTATAGGGAAATAGGTACAAGAATTCCAATGTGACATGTGGTAACTAAGATGGCATTCTAGATAGGTGATGTAAGGAAACACATGGCAATGGGTCAAGATGTTGACTTAGCATGGATCCTAAAGCAACATATGGTAGTTGATCAATACAAACATGTGATCTAGAGTAACATGTGGTAAATTGTGAGGGTGGAACAATTATTGAGGTAACACTTGGTAGAGATTGACATAGGGGACAACATGGCATACCCTAGTTGGGTCAATGTGGAAATATGTATAATGACCAACATGGTAGACCGTACACCACTTGGCATCTATAAGTATGGGATTTTTCAATCACATACTACCAACTCACTGAAATTTATAAGGATATTTAATACTTAGTAGAATACTTTAAGACACATGGATTTTAGAGTAAATTATACAATAACAAGTGATACAGTGTGGTTTGTAGATAAGACTAGTAAACTAGATTATGGCAAGTGATATCATGTGATTCATTGGTATACTACATGATTAGTTCATAGTAAGCATTCCCTTAACCATTGATACAACGATATATAAAAACAACTCATTTTTTGTAGATACTAAAAAATATAAATTTTTTGTAAATATTTTGGAGGTAATTTTTATGATTACCATAACTTTTGCATACAAAAGCATTTTGAGCCCTTTTTTCTAATTGCATGGTTTCTTTTCATTTTTGTATTGATAGTGTCGGTTCTAGTCATAGCTACTTATATTTTTTTATTTTTAGTAGAATAATTATGGATCATCATATGTCCTTGTTGAGCATTCCTAACTGTTCCACATGGAAGACCAAGATTGAAGTTCTTCTTTGAAGCAAGGGGTTACGTGAGTATGTGAATTAGGAGCCTTAGAATACTAATTTTGAAGATGTAAAGTATATTTATAGGTATAATTTTGAAGTTAATCGTGTCATTTCCCTCTATGTAAACAATATATATGACATCCATGTTAGCAATACTATAGATCCCAAAGCACTGCTTGAGAAGTTTTAAGGGTTATGATCAAACTAGAGGTGGATCTTGCAACCTTTTCCATGGATTCCTTTAATATTATTGATGCTTATATCAATCATTTTAATAAATTACAAAAGGACATCCAAACTATGAAAGGACTAACCAAGGATATAAAAGAAGGATAAAAAATGTTGGAGAAATAGGAACATAGAGTTGCTCAGTATTGTCTTCAACAATGTGTCAAAAACATATGAGATAGTTACTATTTGTTTTGTGATGCTTTGTATGTATTTTATAAAAAAAATTGCATAGCCTATTGGTGAGGTATTTAAATATTGTATGCATAAACAAGATAGAACAAATAGGTATAAGGGTAATTCTATTTTTAATCAGACATCCAAAACAAGCTATTTTTAAAACTCAAAGTGATAAAAATCCAAAATAGAATGATAAAAATCCCAAGAATCCATTCAAAAATTCCATTTGTGAATTTTACAAGGAAGGATACAAGGCAAAATTTTATAGGCTTTAGATCAAGAAGTTGGAGGAAGTAGTAAGAAGGGAGTATTGATGTTGCTCTCTTCTATGCATAAGGTGAGGATATATTTAAAGGAGAAATCTCATAGGAACATGTTATAGTTGATTTTACATACTAGACGTCCACCTCTTCGAATGAGTGGATAGCTAATTTAGGGGAAACTAGGAACATGATGAAGCACAAGCACTTCTTCAATGCTATAACAAAACTCATGCAAGGAAAAGTGTCATTATTGGAGATGATTCTTCATTGCAGGTTGTAGAAAGTGGAGACATCACTATTGTATCTTTGTCATTTTATGAGGTACTTTGTGTTCCTAATATTGGACCTTTTTATTTTTCTATTTATCACATTACTCACACAAACAAGAAAGTAGAATTATGTCCTAATAGATGGATGATTAAAGATATAGGCAATGGGTTCTAGATATTGTGATGAAGGTAACCACATTTTTAATCTAGATGAAATGTCTACCTTTTTTTCTATCTCTTCTAGCAATAAAAGATTTATTTTTATGGTTGTGTATAATAATAATGAGAGTCAAAATTCATATCATATTCTTGGGAATCTTAATTATGGTTCCTTGAGATACATAAGTTAGCATCATATGCTTATTGGACTTCCATGTATATCTCCTCCAGTTGATGCATTTGATGGATGCATTTTAGGAAAACATCATAGGGAAACCTTTCTAAAAGGAGTTGGTACGAGAGCATCTCATCCTGTGTATATTATACATAGTGATAACAATGGACCTGTGGGTACGCCTTCTCTCTTAGAAAATAGGTACTTCCTTCTTTTATTGATGATTTTTCTAGATATGTATGGGTATATACTATTTGCACTAAGGATGAGGTGCTTAAGAGGTTTAGTAATTTCAAGGCTCTTGATGAAAACTAGAAATATAGGAGGACCAAGTATTTAAGAACAAATGGGGTGGTGAATATGTTATGTTTCTTATGATTTTTGGCATCTCATGAGATAGCATATCAAATAACTATTCACTACACTCATAAATAGAATGGTGTGGCTAAAATGAAAATAGGGCAATCATGGATATGGCATAATGTATCATTTATGCCAAGGGACTAGACCATAATTTTTGGGGTGAGGATCTCACTTGTGTAGGTGTATAATTAAAAGGAATCCTACCAAATAATCTCAAGGTATAATTCCTCTTGAGATATTGACAGGGGATAAGTCAGATGTATCTCAATTATGTATCTTTGGATCTTTAGCATGGGCTCACATATGTTACAAACTTTAGAAGGAGGTAGCAAAGATCCATAAGCATTTATTCATGGGATATTTTTATACCTCAAATGTATATCATCTCTATGATCCTTAAAGGTGTGAGGTTTTGATCAGGAGAGAAATCTTTGATGAGGTTCTTCCAAGTATTCCTTCCACTCCTCCTCTAGAACTTTTAGCTATTGATTATTTTGATTCTCTACCTAGTCCAGATTTAGTAGGTTCTAACATATTGGTTGGTTATATTCCTATTAGATCATCTTCCTCTACATCATCCTCAAGTGATTAATTCTTTCCTATCCATTTAACCCCTTCATAGGTAGCTTCTTAGGTAGGTTCTTCTTCACCTAGAGTAAAGTAGAATGAGTAGGATACATTAGTTTAGAATATTTCAATCTTGCATGATGAGGTGAGTGGTGATAAGTTAGATTCTTCCATTTCATTTTTTAATGTTATTATAGTGTAGGATATACATGATTCTTCTATTTTTCCTATACCTAAGTGGGTTAAAATCATTCAAAAGGATGTTTAGCCTATTTATCCCTTGATTGAAATTAAAAGGGTCCTTGAGATTTTCTTTTGAAAGTAGTCCATTCACAAGATCCTTTCACTTGTTCTTAAGCTAAGGGTAATATGGAATGGGAAAATACTACAACAGAGTATGAGGCACTAATGAAGAACAAAACTTGAGAGTTGGTTTCTCTTTTAGAAGGGAAGAATATTATTGGGTGTAAATAGATCTATAGGACAAAATGTACATTATATATTCAAGTAGAAAAGCACAAGTCACACTTTATCATCAAGGGTTTCTCTTAATAGAAGGGAGTGGACTATTTTGAGACTTGTGCACCTATGGCTAGGATGGACTTTATTTAGGATGGCTCTCTCCATTGTTTCCTCCTATGGATTAAAGGTTCATAAAATAGATATTAAGAATATATTTCTACATGGGGAGCTTCAAGAGGAAATCTACATGTAGCAGCCACCTAATTTTGATCTTGAAGGATCTACTTCATTGGTGTATCACTTGACCAGATATTTTTATAGTCTTAAGTAGTCTCCTCATGCTTGGTATGATAAGATTCATTCATTTTTTCTTAGTTATTAATTTCAATGATGTGAGGCTAAACATGATATTTACATAAAATATTAGGATGAATAAACTCTGGTGATTGTGTTATTTATTGATGATGTTCTCATCATTGGTAGATCGACTATTCTAATTTAGGATATGAAGTTATGGATTTGTTCTAGCTTTGATATGGTATATTTGGGGCTTTTACACTATTTTCTAGGAATCCGTATTGATCAAATAGACTTTGGCATCACTATTTCTCAACCCATGTATGTTTTAGATCTTCTTTAGTAGTTTAATATGTATGATTTTAAGCCTATCCAAATCCCCTTTACCTCAAGTTTGAAACTTTAGGCTAATTGAACCACACCTTTAGTTTATTCCACCCTATATTAGTCTCTTGTAGGAATTATCTTTATCACTCACACTAGACCAGATATAGTCTTTATTGTTAGCTATTGCTCTAGGTACATATGGGAAACTGAGGAGATTTATTAGATAGCATTAAAGTAGATTCATAGATACATTAGATAGACCTATCAAATGTGAATCCATTATTCTATTTTTCTCCTCTAATTTTGATAGTATTTTTAGGTGTTTATTGGGTAGATGATTTATATGAGTGGTGGTCCACCATAGGATTTGTGTTCTACATGGGATCCATCCATGTTTCATGGTGTTCTAGATGCCAATACATCATTTATCATTCTTCCATATAGGCTAGATATTATGTTTCCAATGAGTCATCTAAGTATCTCAGGTGGATGCTAATGGATTTAGAAGAGATTGGCATTATTTAGAGATTTCTTGTTACTCTTTCATGTGATAATTAAAAGTATTATTTAGCTTGTTTATAATCTTATATTTCATTAGTGGACAAAGTAAATTGATATATGGATGTATTTTATAATATGGTTTGATGCTTATTGGATGTTAGATCTAGTTTTTGTGCCTTCATCAAAGTAGGCAATGAACATCTTGATTAAGATCATACCTAAAGTCACTTTTGTCTACATGCAGGTGCTTCATGGAATTGGAGAGTGTCCCTTAAAATGGGGATTCAATATAAAGGTATCTCTCCATGTCCCCCATTTATCTGAAGGGACTATGTTGGAAAATGTGGTTGTTAAGCTTCTCTTCAAGCCATTACTAACTATTTACACTTGTATTTATTATATTTACCCCTTAGGCTCATGTAAACCTTGTAAAAGGTACTTCATAATTTTTTGTATTATTTTATTCTTGAGGGTTGGTCTCACAACCTTGACCTAAAAGCATAATACACTTGGATATAAATACCCCTTCTCATTGATCATTTTATCATTAGTTGGAGTGTAATTTATTTTTCCTTTGATGAAAATAATTTGGTATCAATGGACACCTCATTATATTATGTTCTCTTTATGCCATGTGTATTTTTTCAAGCAATACTTATAATACTGAGTAATTATTAATTTCATTCGTTTCTAGAAACTACTATGAAATCGGACACTAAAATAGAAATTATTCATTTGTGTAAACATTTAGCATAAGTTGAAATATATCATTTTTAGAACTATTATGTATATAATCTAGCTAGTTATTTTGACTCTTCTAAATCAAATTCTTGTAATGTTTGCATCTCTAAAGACTATAATTTTCTAAAATCCACTGTCTAGTTAGAAATGTAGGACTTTGTCCTAAAGAACCATGATCATTTCTTAAAGAAGCAGTCCTAGTTAAACTAATTTCCTTGTATTTCTAAATTTATTTTTCTAATCTTTTGTCAACTAATGATTGTTTATGCTCATAATTTTTTATCACATCAAATTTATGAAGAACATTGTAAAGCAAATATCTAGAATTTTTTAGAAAATGTGACAAAGATGATCATATCTATGAATAAATTATCTCAAAAATATTTTAATAGATGGCTCGTAGACCCAACATTTAACAATAAAAAGATGCATGGCTATCTCAGTATATTTATCCCCACTAAGTCATCATTTGAAGAGAAGTTTGGAACCATTACTTTTGATTTATAAAGCATTTCACTTTATGATAATGATTTTATTCTAAGGTCCTCCAAATAGATGGAGGTGGTCATTAGTTTAACTAATTTGGTAGTTATTTAACTGCCCTCTAGAATCTATTTAAGGAAGAAATACATGGTGGTTTGGGAGTTCAAACTTCTTTACTTTTATTAAAGCATTAAAACAAAGACTTGAATGTTATTAGCTTTTTCTTACATGTTTGTAGTTATAATTTTGATTCAAGATCAGCCAATATCCTCTTAGTTTTTCTTGTGAGTTAGTGTTTCTTTTGTTTTATAGATGTTTTCACTTATATAAAACTTAGAGTAAATTATCGATGAATAGGTTTTAATGCTTGTTAGTTTTAAATATATTCATTGATATGCTTTGTATATTCAAGTGTTTGATGAATGAACTAAGTGTATATAAATTTCTAATTGTTATTTTTCAATTCCCTACTTTTTAAAGTGAGTAGTTTTGTAAGATATAATAATAAAAATTAGTTTTAAATTATAGAAAAATATATTTTATTGTTGGCAAAAGAAAGAAATCAACTAGTGCTTTTAACTAGAGGGTTGCAAAACCCCTTGACTATTGCCTACATAAAAACCAACCAACAAAAACCTAATCCATTCCTTTGATTTTTACTATCACTTGTAAAAATTTTAGCTTGGATTCAATTTTCTTATTTTCTTTAATAAATGCTACCAAAATATTTGGCATATATTAATTTTATACTTTAAATATTTCACCTTTTGTATGTCTAATTAAATATTAACATATATGCATTTTGTTAATTTATAATTTATAAGTAATATATTTGTTTGGTCACATCCCAGTGTTTTTTTATCTTGATGCAGAGAAGGCTACATGGCAAATTTTGATGCATTATGAACCAAGAAGAAGATAAATTTGATGAGAAACAATAATTCATTCATTTGGTATGTAATTGCAATGCTCATGACATCTTGATATAGATGATTTTGAATAAGAATGTAAAAATGTGTCTCAATGGGATTATGTAGTTGACATTGGACATGTTGGTGAGGATTTTCCTATCAAAGATAACAATAGTGAAGATTCTATAGAAAGTGATATTTGTGAATATATCCCCTATTGGAAGATAAATATGTTATTTTTGGAGATTGCAATATTGCAAAAGTTGTTGATATGGAAAAGCAAGATAGTCCTCTAGATAATACTAAATATATTAGTTGGAAAATTATGTGAACATTATAGATCAAAATGAAAATGAGTGAAATATTCCAATAGCTAAACATATAAATAAATAAATATGCAATGTACCTCCAATCACTTATTTGCAAAGTACAAAATCAAAATGATAAAAAATATTGGATATCAATTCTACTATAACCTATGAAGAATTGAACAAAATGGAAAAGGATGATAATAAAAACTTCTACTCAAATTTGGTGGTCTTTCCTTCGAGATTATTAATATTTACACCTCTAATAAGGTCCAAGATATATGTGCACTGTGGAGATGGTGTGCTTTGTCCTTACCTACCATAGTCTGGCTGATGTGTGGTTATTTCAATATGGTCGAGAAGCCTTATGATAAAATGGTCCAGTTTCCCAATAGGTGGGCCTCGAGAGAGCGACATGATTGGTATTTTATGAAAAATAAACTGGGGGTCTTCGATCCCAATGGTTGTTTCTCTGTGGGTCAATTTCTTGACCATTTATGGTTCACATGGTCTAATTTTCAGTCAAGCCCTGCAAGAGTTTTAAAAAGGTTGGACAGGGCTATATTGTCAAACCAGCACGAGTTTTCTTTTTCTCGTCGACTCCCTTCAGTCCCTTTTGTTGAAACCATTCCTGGTATGGTCTCATCCGATAATTCCCCCATAATTTTCTATGTTCATGTTTCCTCCACCCATCAATGGCCTACTCATGCTCATTTTTTTCTTAACACTTCTTTCTTGCAACATGAAACTATTGTTTATCACATCCAAAGGATCTAGAATATTGTACCCAGACCCAATGGAGATTCATGATGGATTGAGTGGTGAAATGATGCTATTTTTCATACCACTGCTCTGCTTAGAAGCTTGGGGAAGAAGGTGTTGCATTGTCGCTCTAATATTGCTCTGTGTAATGAGCTTGCACAGGCCTCCTTACATATTTAGGCCTCTCCTTTTGACTCTGTCATTCAAGCTCATGTCGCTCAACTCTGGCATGAGATCAAAGTGGTTGAAGTGTATGAGGTGAGAGGGGCTCATATTAAATCCATACTGCATTGGATCAAAGTGGGTGATCATGTTTCTAAAGAGTTTTTCCAGAGGCTCCAACCTCTGCATCACTCCATTCAGTTCAAAGCTTTAGTGGTTTATGGGGTTTGCACCACCTCTTTTCCTGAGATAGCAACTAAATTTACACAACATTATTCTCATGTTTTTGCTGCTCAATCGTACACCCTTGAACTATAATTAGCCCTTAAATATTGCAAAGAGGTTATCCCAAATTACCTCTCCCCAGCACAGCAGAATGAATGCGAACGACCCCTATCAGAGTAGGATCTTGTAGATGCCCTATTTCAAATGGCAGATGCGAAGGCCCCAGGGTTTGATGGCTTCCCCTATGAATTTTACAAAAATTTATGAGATTTTTTTGGTCCTAACTTGCATAAAGTATATTTAGAAGCCCTACAATATGGCTCCTTAGGTGTTATTATCAATAAGGGCAATATCAAGTTTATCCCAAAGTCTGGGGATCCAAAAATTATTATAAATTGGAGGCTAATAACTTTTCTTAATATCAGCTACAAGATAATTGCCAAAGCACTTACTTTATGGATTAGACCCTTGCTTCTCTCTATTGTGAGGCTTGAGAAAACTAGCTTTATCCAGAATCGGTATATATTGGACAATGTTCTCATTTTTTAGGAAGGGATGGAATGGGCTCGCAAGTCCAGTCAACAAGCCCTCTTCCTCAAGCTTGACTTTGAAAAGGTTTATGATCTAATTTATTGGGTTTTCATTATTTCCATGTTCGAAGCTCTTAGCTTTGGTCCTCAGTTTATTTCCTCTATTAAAATGCTTTTTCAGGATGCATCAGTTGTGCTTTATCTCAACAAGTTTCAAATGGATTCTATTGGATTGCATAGGTCAGTAAGGCAGGGATGTCCTTTGGCCCCCTCGCTATTCATTTTAGTAGTAGAAGCATTTGGTTATATTTTGGCTCATCGTGCTTCTCTTGGGGTGCTTTGGGGTATTTCCCTTCTTGGATATGTTGGTCAACTCATTAACGGCAATTTTGTTGATGATTCCTTTCTTACTTTGAATGAGGATGAACAATATCTTTCTGAAGCTCTTTCTTGTCTTGATATTTTTTGCAAAGCCTCCGGGTCTAATATCCAATGGAGGAAAATCTCATGTTACAGGTAATCCCTACAGCATCTTCCCCATTAGCTTCAATATGTGTAGTGGAGTTGGATTTAGATTGGAGAAGTCTTCAAATTCTTGGGCATTCCATTTGCCTTTCAAGGCTCTCCATCCCATTCATGGTCTTATGTCATCAACAAAGTAGAAAGCAAGCTGGAATATTGGAATGCTAAGAAGTTGTCTCTTTCTGGTAAATTTCAAATTTGCTTGAAAGTGTTGGCTTCCACGTATATTTATTACTCGTCTTGTTGGGTCCCTTCCCAGGATTGTTACAAACGGCTTGAAAAATTACTGTGGGATTTTCTATGGTCTAGTGGGTCTGAGCGGAAGGGCTTTCACATAGTGGCTTGGGATATTTGTTGTCTCCCATGGCAAGTAGGGGGTATGGATTTGTTGTAATGTAAGCATAAAGGGTTAGCCCTTTGTGCTAAATGGATTGTGAGGGCTATCAAAGGACCTAAAGCATAGAAATTTCTTATCATACATTGCATCTCGGTTGGGCTTCCCCTTAATTACCGAGCTTGGGTAAGAATGGATTTTCCCTCTCTATATTTGGCACCAATTTTCATTAAAATCCCTGGCTCCTTTGTCATCAAAAGCATATGGAAGGCCTGGCAATAATTAAACCCTTAGATTATTTGTAAGGGGGTCCGTTCACATAAAGGCCTTTCCATTAATATTCTCAATGTTTGGTGGTCTCCTATATTCAATCTTCAGGGTAAGTTTTTGGTCCAAGTTCCCTCAGTCCATGCCCAAAAAAATTTTAAGCGAGGCATTGCCGCCATTGCAAATTTTTACTCCAGGGAAAACAGATATTGGATTCCTTGAAAAGATTTTAAAAGGATGTTTTGCTTGTCCAATGCTAACAAGGTTACATATGATGCTATTTTGGACCATACACATTTCTCCTTATGGCAAAAATTAGGTATCATATCCCAAAAACCCTGGTGGAAATATTGGGCCTGGTATAACAGCACTTCTTTGCTCAGCTATAGAGCCAGGTAGGGTTATGAGTGGCTTACACCAACTGCACCCATCGTACCGAAACTCAATATTAAATTAGACCTTCTCTCATCACCATCTAGGTATAAAACTAGATTTCATTAAGCTTGGGCATCTTATCTAGAGCCAAAGAAAGCTTTTTTTCCTGGAGCTTACTGTATCAGGGTTTACCCCTTGGTCATAGACTTTATTATATGGGGATGCCCGAGCCTTGATGCCCATTTTTTCAAGAACCTAAGTCTTGTATGCATATTTTATGTATATGTATATGGGCCAGTCTCGCTTGGAGTTGGATGGGTTCTTTCTTTATCCCATTTATGTCCCTGCAGCTTTCCTAGCATCATGTCCTTCTGGGTGATCCCATTTAGTTTTCTCTCTCGTTGAGGGAAGTGTGTAAATCTTCAAATTAAGCCTTCTATTTCACATTTGGAAATATAGAAACAAGATTTTTTTCAATCAGGTTGATCTATCTTAGGATTTTTCATTTGTTGATAAGCTTGAAGTTTTCATGATGTGTGGTTTCAGATCTGTGACCAAGCTAAAAAGGTGGCTATGGAGCTGGACCATTTGTAGACTTTATTGAATTATTGGGGTGATGCCCCTTGTACTTTCAATAGAGATTCCCTTGATCATTCGCCTCCTCACCCAGCCAGATTTCATTCATGTTGATACCTTGATCATGCATGGTATCAGCATCCTCGGAGCATATCCCATGACTATGGAGGTTCGTTGCAATATCCGGATATATACACCTCCCAAAATTATGTGTCTGTGATCACTTCATAATATATGCATGTGCCTAATGATGGTTGGGGGGCTTCAGGCAGCCACGAGCATATTTTTGGCTGGTCTCGTCCTTCTTCTCCAATTACTCATGCTTCAAGTTGGGATGAGGAGCGCTTTGATGGGTGGGGGAACCACCCACTTCAAATGGATAAGGTCCTGTCTGCCACATACCCCTTCTTTAAAAAACCTTTCTGGATGTAGATTGTTTCTAGTTTGTTGTTGATGGTCGTGGTGCCCATATGGTACAGTTTGTTTTTCTTTATCCGCTATTAGAATAAGTTAGTGACATTCGGGGTGTGATTTTTTTCTCCACCCATACTTTTTTTTGCTTTAAAGGACTTTTATTTTTATAATTAAAATGGCCTTTCATAAAATAAAATAAAATAAAATAAAAAATGTTACTTGAATAAAATGAAATAATATGTACATAAATCAATTTTTTATTGTATTGTACATGCATAAATTCAAGGTTTTCATGTTTTATGCATGATATAGTATAATTTCTTCTTTATGTTGTAAGTTATAATATATTATAAAATCATAAAATTATTAAATATTGTAATATGGTATGGTATCCTATAAGTATAAATTTACAATGGTAATTAACTAATATGATAACTAGTTATTATAAATATAAATATAATAATGTAATTCACTTTGGTAACCTATGCTAACAAGTTCTATAAATTTATTTTATAATTTGATTTTGATTTAATGCTAGATCAATGTTATGTTGGCACTAAACTAACACAAAATTGATTCTACATAGAACTAACATGAACCCTCGCCTTTAAAAGGAAATGGGACCATAATCTCCACATTCTATTTTCATCTCATCACTTGCATATTACTATTATCAGAGAAAACAAGATCAAAATAGAACAATTGTCATTAAAAAAAATAGGACTACAAACAAATGTTATGCATCTATTAACAGATTAAAAGGGCCATGAAAATAAATTTTAATATAATGTTTATCAAGTTTTCTAAAGATGTGTGTAAAACATATTTTTTATTTAATTGTGTAAGTTCTAAATTGAATTACTTATACAATTTATATTTAGACAAGTTTTCATATTATTTTATTTTTGAGATTTAGCAACTTTTATGATTGACATATTTTTAGTATTTTTATAAAAAAATATACGTTAGGACGCCACTTGCATTATCGGTGATGTGACCCGGGTTCAATCCCCACGGCGGATATGTATATGTATAAGAAAATATTTACTCAATAAAAAAATATATTAGGGTTTGAAGTTTGAAGTTTTCGTAGAACCCCTTATGCATTACTTTGAAATGTAAGGTTTGATAATATTCCACTCTTTTTATTTAAGTAAGATTTATACTATTTTCTCTAAAATTGATTGATGTATTTGCAATATTTTTATAGAAAAAATAATTGATTATATGTGAATGAAACGACCACGACTCATACTACCTCATAATTGAATTTTTGTAGTATTTTAACAAACCACATAATGGTATTATGGTAACACTTTGGCAATTATGCATATATCATTATTCAAGATTTGAACCGAGGTATCTACCTTGAAAGTCAACATTCTTAACAACATGATGTCATTCCATTTGATAAAATTTTGAGGTTTATCTATAAGATTTGAACCTTGGTTTAGGGTGTGAAAATTTTCACTTTCAATTGCTTACTGTAAAGTATATGGATAAAATATTAAGGTTCATCTATGGGATTGGAACCTTGGTCAATGTTGTGAAACTCTTTACTTCCTATCACTTACTTCAAATCCATGGGTAAATACATTAAGGTTCACCCATGGGATTGGAACCTTGGTTTATGATTTGAAGATCTTTACTTTCAACTAATTTCCCCAAACCCCATGGACCTAAATGTTAAGTTTCATCCATGGGATTTCAACCTTGCTCATTCATCCATAAGGTGAAACTTCTCACTCCACATTGCTTGTTCTAAACCTTATGGACACAAATATTACAATTTTCCCATGGGATTGAAATCTTGTATTAAGGTTTGCAACTAGTCATCCTTGAATATTATTTCTAAATCCAATGGGAAAGGTTTTGGTAATAAATTTATATGCTAGGATTTGAATTTTCTTACAAAAATTAGGGTTTTGTAAAAACTTAATATGCTATGATTTGATTTTTATTAAAAAAAAATTAAAAGGGTCTTTTTTTAACCTTATAAATAACTTTGAAAAGTAATATTTTATATTCTTAGATCCTTTCTTTTAGAATTAATATTCAAATTATTTTTCTATGAATTGAATCAAACTTATAACCTTGTACTTGCAGATATAAGTCCTTAACCAAAATCTACAACCAAAGTCATAGCAATGTAGCCACTTTCCATATTATTCATAACAACTTGTTAATAGACATGTTGTGACACAACTATTCCAAGAATAGATGGAATCAAGTTCATGAATTTGTTTAGAAAAAAAATCCACTAGATTTATGAAAACCATATGATTTTAAATTGTTTTGTTCACATATAGGATTTCTATAAAAATAGCTCTAAACCTTACGATTTGAGGACAACATTAATTAAAGACTTTAATTGGGATATTATTTTGAAATGATCCCCATCCCAACCCTTCAAATATATATACTTCATTCTTGTTATATTTTCTTTCATTCTCATGTTTTCAATAATTAGTTTCAAATATAAAATTTTCTATGTATTGAGAAAAAAGTTTGTGGGCCCTAACAACCTCTTATTGGATTTCATGCCAATATCTGGCAATGAATAGAAGTAATCTATTCACTCATATCTTATACAAAAATAATAAATAATGACAAAAGAGATATATATATGACAGGTGCCCGTGAGCACAAAATAATCACTATATTATCTATAGATGAGAATCACAACACTTTTATGCAATGGATGGAGTGGATTAGGGGTGTTTATATCAAAACAAAAAATCCCAATTACATAAGTAAACATAAACCAACATAACAAGTGACCTTTAAGTTAGTTACAAGATAGGTTTAACCATCACAAAGTTAATCGTGGCCTATAAGACTTACATAAATAATAGTTAACTACATTCTACAATGATTTCCCTTAGACCTATAGAATAGTACATCATATAATTTTAACCTTGGCCATAAGTCAAATTACACTCTCAACACCCCCTTATAAGCTAAGTTGAGAGGGCCAAGGAGAGAAGACATTAGTGATGCTAACATCTTCCCCCCATAATGGATTCTCTAATATTTTTCTATGCTTAACAAAGACTCAGTTGAATCTCCCTCATCATCTAGAATTTTGCTTATGTGAATATACCCTGCACTTTCACAATAATATCCTCAAGTTGGCCCATAGTCATCATTACCAATATTAGATACTCTTGCACGTATACAAAGAACACCTCCTTTATAACTCTACATGAGGAAGACGAGCCAAGAATATACCCCCTCAGAATTTGCTCTAATATTCTATAGTCACATAAGGTAATATGTGGAAGCACAAATTTTTATTTTACAACATATTTGAAAACTTCAACTTATCCTTGGGCCACCTGATTACAATCACCAAAAAAAGCTTTGCATGAACCTATTTATGAGAAGATCCATTACAAATTTCCAAGAGTACCTAAAAAAATAGAAGATAGAAGAGATAATGAAGAGATATCTTCATTCATAGAGAAAACTAATAGTCTAAGAATTTGATAGACAAAGACAAGATTGACAAGAGCACATTTTGAATCCTTTTTCTACCTGCAAAGGATCAATTAATTGTATTTAATAACATAATTCTAACTGTCTCTCCCATAAATATGGACCAAATATTTTAATTGCATAATATACTATAAATTTATCCTTTTTTAAATAGAGCAATAGAATTTGAGGATTATCATGCATAATTTATCCCCTAATATTGAAACAAGTCCTTAAACTAATTTCATCAATACAAAGAACTTGAAAAATAATTTGATTTTTAAAAAATGATGAAAATGCTTTCATATGCAAAAGTTATGGCCTCTAAAATATTTTCCCTACTAAACATCACAAACCTTAGGACTATTATACCCAACAATAGTTTACCATTATCAATGATTGTCATCGATGATCCATCACCTGTTTGCCAGAAATTGTTGATAGCCAATGAGATTTTAGCACATGTTGAGGTTTGATTGGTCAATTCAATATAAATAGGTGAAAATGTTATTTATGGAATAAAATAAGACCATGTCATCCATAATTCCAATCCTTCATTCAAAGAGTGTGAAGTATTTTGGAGATATTTAAACCTAGGTCTCACGAGAGCTAAAAACCTTACATTAATTGGGTCATTGGGACTTTCGTTAAGACATGGTAAGCACATCTCTCTAATAACCTATAACCTATTACAATCTACAATAATAAATATAATCAATGTATTTGTATGGTTTAAATGTGTGACTCATGATCCGTAAGGCACTTGACTTGACCAACATGCTTACACACCTAGTGTTAATGAAGTTGTAAGTTTTTCTTTGGAATATAATGCATAATCTAACTGGAAGTAGAGTAACTTATAAAAAAAGGGTATTTTATTCAAAATTGTGACCTCCTTTACAATAGAGAAAAACCACCATTCAATTAATAAAATTTATGTACCATCGTGGTAGTTAGAAATATAATAAAATATTCAAGACACTTGTTGCATGAAGAGTCTTTTAAATTGATGAATCTAGATTTGAACTGGAGGTCCAGTTGACCTCTCAACATTACATGCACCCATTTGACCACTTCAATAGTTTTTCCTCATGAGTGAGCTGCATGCCCTCTCCTTGAATAAATGCATCATGCTCTTCAATCAAGAAGGGCACCAAAAAATTTAAAAAATATACGCATAAATTATGAATGCAATAGCTTTCTCCACGAGTACTAAAATCTTCAAAAAATGTGCACTAACAAAGTGCAACAACTTTAAACCCTTGTTTCTCCTTTTTAAGGACCTGAATATTTTCTTTGATAGGCCAAATCATACATTCTCCAAAAACTCTTCATGAATGGAGGGTGATGGTGATCAATAGAATGGAATCTCCTCTTTGCCCCTTATACAAAAATTCCTTATGAGACTCTGAGAAGTAATTTACCCTAGAATTCAAAATAAATATCAGAGGCTCTAAATGAAATTTTTGCATGACTAAGCAATGTTGCTCCATACCCACTTTGTTACCATGTTGGAATTTATACCAATTTCTAGTAATGAACAGAATTAATCCATTCACTCAAATATTATACAAAAAGCATAAGAAATGATGGCATAATGATATAAATGGCGAGTTCCGTTGAGCACCAAATAATCACTATATTATCCATAGATAAAATTTACAATATTATAATGCAATAGATGGAGTGGATGGAGGGTTTTATTTCAATACCAAAAATCTCATTTACATAAGTATCCTAAGTCAACATAATAAGTGATATTTAGGTTAATTACAAATTAGTTTTAATCATCATAAGGTTAATCATAGCCTAATTATTTTAATTTATATTTATGTAATATATATATATATTACATAAATATAAATTAAAATAATTGTACGATGATTGCCCATAGGCCTATAAAAAAGTACATCATACAATGTTGGCCTTTGCCATAAGTCAAATTACACTTTTAACACCTCTAACGTGAATATCTATAAGGGGTGGGTCTTTAATGGTCAAAACTCATGAAAAACTTACATTAGATCCTTTATCACACTTTAGAATAAGAGTTACCCTAGTCCATATGTTAGAGCATGTCCCTTCAATCTTAATTGGGTTATTCAAAGGAAGAGTACAGCACATCCTAGGAGTTGAGGAGACTAACTCAATACTAGTATATCCGACAAAAGGGTTTGCCCTACCCATATGGGCTTACTCTTGTTATAGGAAGGCATGTATATATGGTTAAGAACAAGAGGAACCATGAAGGATAAGACAATCAGTAAATGACCAAAGCAAATTATTAATCATTATAACAAATAATTATTATATAAAATAAATTAATTTCTAATTAACACTAATATTTAACAAAAAAAACAAATTATAGTAAAATTAAATTTCAAAGGGATTTAAATGTAATTTTGCATAATTAAAGGTCTAAGTCCTTTTTCATAATTTTTTTTTTTTAATTTTACACCTTGCATCACTTTAATAGTGTATTGCTTCTTTTGCACCAATCACACTATACTAGAGAGCGCAAGAGAGCTACGTTGATATTATGTTTTATTCCTTGATTTTCAACATGGCATCTCTTTATTTATGTGTTAGTTGATACTATCCAAGACTAATCTAATTTTGGATAGAAGCAAACATTTAGTATTAAATTGATGCTATAATTTGTACTACATTAGCACGACACTAATTTTGAACACTCGGATGATGTTTTTCTACTCAATGTAACAAAAAGCAACCATAGCATCATTTTACTAGTATAATCACCTCAAAAAATAGAAAGAAAATAAAATATATATTTTTGATGCCATTGTGATGCTAGAACTATGCTATGATCATGATATATAGTAGTGTAATAATGTAATTTATTGTAATACCACAATAATGTGGTTAATTGAAATACCAATATAACATGATCACGATGTAATGCAAGTAAGATCATTTTAGTCCTAAGAAAAAATAAAAAGAAGAATAAAATTAAAAAGGATACATATTGGTATAATAAAACCACTACCAAGTTTATATTGGAATGCATTTCTCCTTAATATAATAATTTCACAGTATTGAATAGAAAAACACAAGAGAACAATCAAAATAAAATGTAAAACTTATTTTTAGTTGTTTTCTACCTAATCCCTTGTAACTATACTTTGTACTTTTAATATGAGTTTGTGAATTGTTATTAATATCCTAATATCCTAAGTGGTGATAGTTCTTGTGGTTTTCTTATCATTTTTGTTGTTGCAAGTATCTTTATGTTGGTGTTGATTAATATTTAAAGAAGATTCCATCCTTGTCTTGAGAATTTGAATTTTCTATAATTTATTTATATTTTACATTCTCAACTCCAATTTTAAATATTAGGCTTTCACCAAAAATAATATTTATTTTACTTTCATGATCACATATCATATACGTTTTGCGCTAATGTTCAAATTATGATCATTATCATATCTAACTTTTAGCTTTTCGGAATATGGAAGGAAAGAAACAATTGGGCCTTCAAAGATCATAAAAGAGATCCTAATCAGTTGAGGTTAAGTCAGTAATGCAGCAACAAAAAATGTACAAGTGATAAATTTCAAAGACTCCTAGGAAAATGATAGTGAAAGAATGATTGCTTCCTAATGGGCATTAGTAGGGGTAACAAACTCCTCAATACCTCTGGCACAACTTACTCGATATCAAATTAAATGGAAGGCTCCTCCATTAGGATGGGTAAAATTAAATTTTGATGGGGTTGTGAAAGGTAACCCAAGGAAGGCTAGATTTGGTAGGTGATTAGGGATGATAAAGGTGACATGCACAACTCACTCAATATCAAATTAAATGGAAGGCTCCTCCATTAGGATGGGTAAAATTAAATTTTGATGGGGTTGTGAAAGGTAACCCAAGGAAGGCTATATTTGGTAGGTGATTAGGGATGATAAAGGTGACATCTTACTTGCTTATACTAAAAATTTGGGAGTTCAAACTAACCACTTTGTGGAGGCAAAGGCCCTATATCAAGGCATCCTTATTGATAGGCTAAACATCAAAAATGTAATCATATAAGAGGAATCACTAAATATCATCAATTGCACTAAAGGCATCCTTGAGGTAAGCTGGAACATTGAAAACCTGATTGGAGTGGTGAAGCAGAAAATTCAGCTCTTGGATAATTTACAAGTGAATCACATCTACATGGAGGGAAACCAAGAGGTAGACCTAATGGCTAATATGGACATCAAACAAGAAGAATTAAGAATTTGGGACAAGAATATCCCCCAAAAGTTGTGGAGCATTGCAAATGAGGAGAAATAGGATGCAACTAGGGCAGATACCAATACGTAATACTATGGTTGGAAGAGATCAGATTTTTTGGGGTCCATTTTGGAAGCACCATCAATAATGGCAATTTGGGCCAATCATGCATCAGTTCATTCTATTCGAATATGCCTTAAGGAGTAGTCAGAAACTTCCTTTCTTAGAACAGTCTTTCCCTTTTAAATTTTTTAATACTCTTTTTGTTAGATTTAGTATTGTCATCCAACGTATTTCAAGGATTATGTTGACTAATTGCACACCTACCACCTCACTGAGCCTATGCACAAAGAACCAGCTCTTAGTGAGGAACGTCAAGCAGATCCCAGACTAGTTAGCATTTCTCAATCTTGGTGGCAAAAGATAGGGGTGACCTTCTAAAATTGGAATTTTGGCCTTTAAAAGGTTATTCTTCAGTCTGATTACTAAGTGGTGTTTGTGTAAGGTTGTAAGTTTTGTATTTAATTTAGCAGCCTTAGTTTTAATTTAGTTGAACTAGTTTTGGGAGTTTAATCTTACATCTTTCTTTTAATTTGTAAAAGTTTTAATACCCTTTCAAAAATTCCTTTGCAACCTTAATCAAAAATATATATCTAACTTTTAGTATTTTCTCATCTATAATAAATATATCTATCTTGGAAAATAAAAATAAAAATATATCTAACATTTTATTTTTTCAATGAAAAATTCATAGAAAAAAATTCTACTAGAAATAAAAGTTGAAAACCTAGTTTAAACATATACTATTTAGCAATTTCTTTAGCTCAAAAAAATCTCATATCCCACTACTTTTAAGTATGAACCTTATACTTTTCATTTTTTTATTATTTTGTTATAGTTGAAGTAGTATAATCTAATTTAATCCCTTTGTTAATAACAAATCTCTTGAAAACTTGGATGTGGACTTACTCCATTGTTACACCTCTTCCTTTCAAAGGCTTTTTTGAGTGTGTCTTTTCATATTCTTTAAATGATTTCAATATTTGAAAATAAGTTTATTTAACTTGAATATTTTTCTGAAATAATCATCAATAAATAAGTTTATGTTGTTGGACCGTTATTTATACTTTCTAAATTTGAATCACGAAAAGGAAGACACCCATTATACCCTAGGGAATGTGACCCCTAATTATACCACTCGTAGTACTTTACTAAAAAAAAATTGTAATGAAAAAAAATGCATGTGTATTGACTTTTTTTAGATAACAAACAGATTTTTGAAAGGGACCCCACCCTTTTTTACAAAATAAAGCTGCCAGAGAAAATGAAACCTTTGAAATCTGACGAGAACCAAATATCTGTAGATCAAACAACATAAAGGGGCAACACAATGAAAAAACTGAAGAAAATATAAACAATACTAAGACCGAACCCGAACCCAGAGCTAAACAAAGAACTTGATGAAAACATTAAAAAACTTGAGACAGTAAAGTTACTCCCCAACACGCTACTCAAGCACAAAACCATGAATATCATGGACAAATGAAATAGCCACCTCAAGAAATCCCAACAGGGACTGATGTTTCAAGTCCAAAATATCAAGAAAAGGAACAGGTGTTCGAGGCTTAGGATCAAAAACTAGGGGATCCTCATCACCACCAGCCAAAGCCTCAGGATATTTTAGTTTCTTCTTTACTATGACAAAATCCTCTGAGTCTGAGACCTCAATCGAGGCCTGTGGCAATTTAGATTTTCTACGCTTCAACAAAAGTCATTTGGAGCACCGAGTACTACCACCCAACCCTACGTTGGGGGAAGCAAAGTACCCCCAAGAGGTCTAACATAATCAGAAGGCATCGAGCTCCTTGAGCCTTCAGAGACCGACACAGAAATGCCACCATGTGTCTCCGACGAAGTGACATTGGTGTCTAGAATTGGAAAAAAATTAAGAAAGTCTATTTTAGCCAACACCTCCACCTCCACCTCTTTTGCCTTCGCCACATGCTCGAACGATAGTAAGATAAGTCCTTGATGGATATTATCAAGACCTCTCCCACCCCTTACATCTCTGAGGGATTTTTCCAGCGAGTGAAAAAAAAATAAGGGGACATTCATCAACCTTTTTCTCTGAAGTTGATTCAAAAACATCAAATGAAAACTGTGAAGCACATCTCTCTTAAAATCTGGGGTAAAGTAATCCATGATGACCCTAATTACGCAGTCCCAGGGAGCCTTGAGTGCATTAATATCAAAATTGTTTCTATGCTTGGAAATATCCTTCCCTTTACCCTTGAAATAATTCATTTCCCATTTGAGAGAATGCTTCTTCTGATTGTGGGTTGTTCCAATAACAAGTAATCCTGTTACTTTACCAATCATTTCAACAAAGAATTGAAACTCAATGTCACCCGCCTTAACCCAACCTCTCATCCACGAGTGAGCCAGTGTTCTAAAAAGATATCTATGGAAATATAGGACACAATTCAACAGTCCTTTTTCTAAAATTCTCCTCACCTCATCATCAACCTTCAAAAAGTTGAGCTCAATCGGGATCTTACCAACTCTCTAAGAAGATATCTAATCCATATTGGAGAACTAAAACTCCAGGAAACCAGGCATAATCTGAAAGGTATCTGCAACAAAAACAATGGAGAACCATCTCCTTGAATGATGAATAAAATGACTCAGGCCCCTGACAAACATCTTCAATGAGAGTTTGAATAGTTTGCAAGGGGAATTGAGTCCAAAAGAAAAAATGACCATCTAATAAAATAGAGCAGACTTGAATCTCTCTTGTAGACACCCATTAAAATGAGCAACACGAGATTGACAAAAAAGAGTAGAGAATCAATAAAAAGGCACGTGTGTCTTAGGTAAGGATGGCCAAAAACAATCACACCAAAATACGTTGGGAGGAAGCCAGAAAAACCACCAAAAAACTAGCCACAAGATCCCTTGCCACACAAACCAAAATTGAAATCTGAAAAAAATACGCCACAAGAGTTGAGGTGGCAAAAGGTAGACCACAAATGTATAAGATCAAAGGAACAATAATTCCCAAAAAGTACATTAGTTGAATCAATGCCAGCATGATCACCCAAGGACTAGCAAGAATAGGTGGGTTCCGAAAAAGAAAATAAAGCCCAATCAGACGGAAAGAGGGACACCCAAACAAAACGTTGAGGAAGAGGATTTGAAAAATGCCAAAGACTAGCAACCAACCCACAAGAATTCATCCAAAGACTTGAAAATAACAAAACCACTAAATGAGCAACCTCATCAAAGCATGTGTATTGACTTTTATTGGCCTATTCTTATCACTGTATAAGGAAACAATTACATCATTTTGTTTAATTATATCGTTAGAAAACTTAATCTATGCAACACATTCAAATTTGTGTCACTTATAAGTTTATACTGGTTTGTTTAACTAATTTTATATATGCATATCCAAATTGATAACAATAATCACTACTATATATGTAAAACATAAAATATTTTTTTTGACTGAAATAAGCTATATTATATTAAAAATACAACTTAATCATACAAAAAGTGGATGGATATGCACACCCCAGTAGGGTCCCAAAAATCACACTAACCGCATACAGTTATGAGAAACATAATAGCAAATACAAAGACTTTAGATGGCTAACACAAAAAAGAATGAATTAAAATCATCCTCTTAGCCAAAAATCAAAGAAAAACATGCATCCATAGAACAGAAATCATTTATAGACATAGGGAGGGATAAAATTATCCACATTGTCATCATGATACCAGGGAGAGGTGGCAACAGGAGCATCTCATCCATTATCATCAGTGTCAGTACCACCCATATCAGCAACGTCATTAACCTCTTGTGCATTTACATACTGGGGGTAGGGGATTTGGCCATCATCGTGCCAGCTCAGAGCATTAACTGGAACCGCCATGACCGCATCTCCCTAACCCACAACCTGGTGTGAAGGTTCTGGATGAACATCCCATCCACTCACCAGCCATAAATTACCAACACCATCAGAGTAATAGTATTTGGTCATCAGTGGAGATTGAGACCAGTGTCTCCCCATTTGCGGTAATACCCTGCATCCCCGACGAGATCAAGAATGAGAGACAGCATGACACTATGGTGTCGAATCTAGGGGGACACGACTGATAGTGCATGGCACATTGGTCCAATGGTCCAAGAGAATCCTCAGATACTGAATTTCAATATGAATTTTTTCCACTTGAACCTGTATCTGAAGCCAAGAGTTAAAAAATACAACATACTTATCAACTAAAGAAAAGGAATCAAAATTTGTGTCTCTGGAAAAATCTATATTGTTTTTGGTCTCCCATAAGTGAAAAATAATATTGACTCTAAAAATATTCTAGACAGGCACAAGAGGAATAAAAAAATTAGGAGCATCGCCTAGTAGGGAATGGTGCCAAGAAAAAGAAGTGGCCATATAAGGTCGAAAGAAAGATTCCAACCACTTCCAAGCCATTTGAGATTTACAGCACAATTAGAAAACATGAGTGCAATCTTTATGTTCATTGTAAAAATAGCATTTTGTATTAGCCATGCCCAAGTTTTTAGTCATTGCCCCATATGCAAACCTTGAAAAAGTAAACTCCAGCAAGAAAAGCCAGCTTTGGCTCAAGATAAGAAGCCCATACCATGTTAAAATACAATTTCCACTGTGAATTCTTGGATATTAAGTCCCAGCACTCGTTTAACTTACCTACCATGTGCAAGTGTGGATAAATCCAGGAATATCCCAAATGGGTCTTGTACTGAATTAACGGGATGTTCTTCGACTAGTTCGACCACTAAGGTTTTTGGAAATTCTTGGTAATTTTAGCCAAAAATGGAAGTGAATGCTATCTAACATAATATCATACGTGGTCTTATATTTTGGTTTTAAATTATGAAGTCATATAAAAACCTCCCAAGGAATCCAATCTTTGGTATGAGAAGAGAAGAAATCAGAAATGGTAGCAATTCCCTTCTTGAAAACCTACTGAGCATAAATCCATTGAAACGAGGCCAAATGGGAGCCTTGGTAAGTAATGATAGATGACCACAACACATTAAGAGAGGCTATGGAAGCCCTTATTTTTTTTCTATCACTAGACCAATAGATCTAGGTTTTAAGAGCCTCCCAAGCTTGCCAAATGCTCTACATCACAAAGGAGCCTTGAATTTTAATAAACACTAGGGTTGTAACAATAGAGAGGAGAGACATCCCCCATAAAAATTTCTTACCCAAAGGAAGGCTTGTATATATATAGTGCCGAATTATGACCTTCCAGGCTTTTGGGTCATCAATAGCTCTAACAACCCACTTTGCATACAGAGCAAACCCCTGGCGTTGACAGTCAAACAGACGCATCCTGCCAGAGGACTTGGGAAGACAACAAATTTCTCAGGCTACTCTGTGAAATCCCTTCTTTTGGGAAGAGCTATCCCAAATAAAATCTCGTAATAACTTCTCTAGATTTTGGTAATAGGCCCGAGATGGAGTCCAACAGGAAGAAAAATACACGAGTGGTAGCCAAAATCTTGGAGCAAACTTGGAATTTTCCTGCAAGGAAGAGTTTCTTGGTAATTCAATAAGAAAGATTCTTCTCAACTCTCTGGAGCACATGATTCCAGATTTTAAAAGAGGTACTCTAAAAAGTAGAAGGAATACCCAAGAACTTAAAATCTTTGCCAGATTGAATCCATTGCCAGGGATATTGAGAAATCCAATCTGGGCAAGGATTAGCAGACTCTTGAAAGCAGGCAGTCTTATGCCACTAAATGCTAGAGCTTGAAGATGCACAAAATATATCAAGGCAATGTAAAGCATTGGACATAGATTTTTGATCTTCCCTAATGGTCAGGAAAGAATCATCAGTAAAGTGCCCATTAACCAATTGAGCTGGTGAATTGGCAATAGTAATTCCTTGAATGTTTCCCTAAGACACTTGGGCAGCTAGGAGGTATCCAAATGCTTCTATAGCCAAGATAAATAGAGGAGTAAGCGGGTAGTCTTGCCTCACCGAACAAAATAGACCCAGGACATCATACTGAGTGTTATTTAGATTGATCATCGTTGAAGTATCCTGGAAGAGCATACTGACAGACTTAACAAAGTTCGAACCAAAGCCAAGTGATTGTAACATGGTAAGAATAAAATTCCACTCAATTTTATCATAAGTTTTTTTTAAATCAATTTTGATGAATAAATCATCATTTTGAGACTGTCTAGTCCATTCCATACCTTCCCATATTGCCAAGACATTATCGAGGGTATATCAGCCTTGAAAAAATGTAGTTTGTTCAAGCCTGATAATTAAAGGCAGGATGGGGCATAACTTTAAAGCCAGAGCTTTGACAATGATCTTATAGTTGACATTCAAAATAGTGATCATCCTCCAATTGGTAATAATTTTAGGATCCCCAATATTGGGTATGAATTGAATGTTACCTTTATTTATTAGAGAACCCAAGGAACCTGTGATCATTACTTCTTGATAGATCTTAAGCAAGTCTAGGCCAATGAAATCCTAAAATTATTTGAATAATTCGTAGGGGAATCCATCCAACCTAGGGGTCTTATCATTATTCATTTGAGAGAGAGCTTGAGTAAGGTTGTCAAGAGACATAGGGGCTTCACAACTAGCTTTTTGCTTGAAAGAGAGCTTTTTTGGTACCACTATACAACACTTAGCCAAGGCCTGATGTTGGATGAGGGTGAGTGTTTGAGAAGAAAAAACTTTTTTATAATGGTGGACAAAGGTAGATATTATATCAAGAAGCTCAGTGAGTCTACCCCCATTGATTTAAAGAGCTTGAAATTGCACAGTTGGCAAAGAGGGGTGTAACCATTTGAAGAATTCTTTAGACACCTTGTCCTTAATATTGAGCCAATTCATTCTAGCATGAAGCTGGGCTCCTCTGGCCTCATAAATATTTGCTTTCTTTAGCTCATGATGAATAATAGCAATATGATCTTGCAAATATTGATTGAATGGGGAAGACTCAATTCTCACAGAGGCCTCTAATAATTATTTATTTAGGGTAGAATTTGCAACCCTCCTACTCTTTGCAACTTCAACCCCAAGAGATCGAAGCATAGAAGTCGTACATCGAATGGCCTTATTCCAACAAAAAATCCAATCGACCAAGCCAGAGGGTCTTGGGAGAATATTCTAGCATTGGGTAATATGAGCCCTCATAGCATCATTTTGGAGAAAGAAAACATTTAGGTAAAATTACAATTGAAATATTCGAGGAGGAGAGGCTCAGGTGGCAATGTAAAAAATAATCAGGGAGTGATCAGAGAGGGTAGTGTCTAGAATGGCATGAACAAAAGGGCAGGATGGAGAAATCATGTTAAAGAAGTGGTGGGAATATGTAAGCATTGCTCAATCCAGGCGCTTCAAAACCCTCAAAAATTTTATTTGGAAATTATACCAAGTGAAACAAACATTCTCAACGAAATCAAATTGAGATAAATGGTAATTAGGATCTGACAACCCTAGTTTATTCTTCATGAAAAAACATGCTTCTCTTTCCTCGATATTCCATCGCATTGGCATGTGCCCAACCTTATCATGGGGTTTCTCAATCATGTTAAAGTCACTACAAAGCACCCAGACAGCATGTGACAGAGAAAAATTCAGCCACCACCACAAACTACACTGATTAGAAGCATCATTAGATGCATACAGATTAATTATTCCAAAAGGTTGACCTTGAAACTCAAACAAAGCCCAGACAGCTTGATTTGAGGGGTCCACCCCCCAAGAAAAAACATTCCTCATCCACTTGGAAGAGACAAAAGTAACAGCACCTCCCTTACCATGAGTATGACGGGTTGCATTGAAGCAACCATGTGATCACAAAAAATTACAGGGACAATCTAGATTAAAATCAAAAAATTTAACTTCTTGCAGATAAATAAAGTCAATATTACCAAATGTGTGAGAGACCTTAGTCAGCTCATCGCAGACCAGGTATTTTTGGACTGGGTCTGTAATGGAGAGCCAAACTTGCTCAACCAATTCTCATTCAAAAACTTGGAAAGATTTACAAAAATGGCAGCAATATGCCAAACAAACTCCTTTATTTCGAAAGATAGTTTTTTTTTTCTTATAGCATTTCTTGCCCTGGAAGAAAAATAGCCCAAACAGGTCCAGAATGGCCCTCTTGCCTTCAAATCTAAAACTCTGTCTCCGCAGTTTCCTGACCCCTGTGCATGCCTTTGCTTCCCCTTTTTAAAATTTCTGGCATGACTCTCTGTTTCCCTTTTTTGGCCCTTCGTTTCATTTCTCATGCCTCTTCGTTGTCTTGGCTTTCGAAACATTTTTTTCTTTCTGACTCTTGGTCTTCGTCTGCTTTCATTGCACCTTGGTGCCATGTCTTTGTTCAGTGCTGCCACTATAGACTTTGTCTGCCTGTCAACCAATGATGACGTTCGATATACCCATCGCTCGATAATTTTCTTTGTAATGGCCCCTGTAACCGCCTGCCCTTTTTTTTCTTGAGTCGCGAAAATGCGACATATCGTGATATCGCGATACTTTTTTCTTCTTACTCTTTCTCTTCTCTTTTAGTCGTGAAAATGCAACATGTCGCGATATCGTGACACTTTTCCCTCTTGCTCCTTCTCTTCTCTTTTGGTCGTGAAAATGCAACATGTCGCAATATCGCGACATGTCGTATTTTCATGACCAAAAGACAAGAGAAAGACCAAGAGAGAAACATGTCGCGATATCACGACATGTCGCATTTTCGTGACCAAAAGAGAAGAGAAGGGGCAAGAGGGAAAAGTGTCGCGATATCACAACATGTCGCATTTTCATGACTAAAAGAGAAGAGAAAGAGTAAGAAGGAAAAAGTGTCAAGATATCGCGACATGTCGCATTTTCGTGACTTAAGAAAAAAAAGGGCAGGCGGTTACAGGGGCCGTTACAGAGGAAATTATCGAGCGATGGGTATACCGAACGTCATCATTGGTTGACAGGCGGACAGAGTCTACAGTGGCAGCACTGAACAGCACGTGGCACCAAGGTGCAACGAAAGCAGACGAAGACCAAGAGTCGAAAAGAAAAAAAACGTTTCGAAAGCCAAGACAACGAAGAGGCACGAAAAATGAAACGAAGGGCCAAAAAAGGGAAACAGAGAGTCACGCTAGAAATTTTAAAAATGGGAAGCAAAGGCATGCATAGGGGTCAGGAAACTTCGGAGACAGAGTTGCAGATTTGAAGGCAAGAGGGCCATTCTGGACCTGTTTTGGCTATTTTTCTTCTAGGGCGGGAAATGCTGTAAGAAAAAAAAAATAAACTATCTTTCAAAATAAAGGAGTTTTTTTGGCAGATTACTGCCATTTTTGTAAATCTTTCCAAGTTTTTGAATGAGAATTGGTTGAGCAAGTTTGGCTCTCCATCAAGTGGTATCAGAGCTTAGGGTTCCTGAGTGTGTGAGCAGATCACCGAAAGTGAGGCAGTTTGCACCAGGATCTGTGGAAGAGCTTAGGGTTCCTGAGTGTGTGAGTAGATCATAAAAAGTGAGGCAGTTTGCACCAGGATCTATGGAAGAGCTTAGGGTTCCTAAGTGTGTGAGCAGATCACCGAAAGTGAGTCAGTTTGCACTAGGATCTGTGGAAGATCTTAGGGTTCTTGAGTGTGTGAGTAGATCACTGAAAGTGAGGCAGTTTGCACCAGGATCTGTGGAAGGGTTGTGATAAGAGAGCGAGGAAGAATGCCTCCACGAAGAAACCATGGTGGTGGGAGAAATTTGGTACCGGAAGGAGATTTCAGAGCTTTACATAGGCAAGTGCAAGCCCTGTAAGAGGAGTTGCAAAGAGAGGTTGAGCCAAGGAGAGAAGACCGTAGTGAAGATGAAGCTTGGGAGGTTGATGATCCATCAGATGAAGAAGAAGCAATGGATCCTGCAAAATCTAGATTATTTAAGGCCATATCTCAGATCGGGAAGAAGCCAAAGTTTGATGTCTCCACGTATTCTAGGAATCTCAATCCAGAGGAGTTGATTGATTGGATCAATGATATGGAGGATTATTTTGAGTATGAGGAGGTTGTAGATCCAGATTGGATCAAGTTTACAAAAACAAATTTGAAAGGCCATGCTAGCATATGGTGGAAAGAAGTGCAGTTAGAAAGAAATAGAAGCAGAAAGGGAAAGATAACCAGATGGGATCAAATGGTAGAGAAGTTGAAGAGACAGTTTATTCCTACAGATTACGAATTGGATCTGTTAAGGAAAATGCAGAGTTTGAGACATTCAAGCAAATCTATCAAAGAATATACAGAGGAGTTTTACCAGATCTCAATTAGAACTGGCGATTCAGAGGCTAACAAGGAGAAGGTATCCCGTTACATCAATGGATTGAGAACCAGTATTCAAGAAGAATTGAGTCTGGTTAGGATGAGCACCATTGAAGATGCTTACCAGTTTGCTCTAAAAGTTGAAGAGAAGCTGAACAGAAGGTTTGAGTGTAAGAAAAAAGGAAGAGGTCATGGAGAAATAACTGGTGGAAGAATAGATGGAGGACGAGATGAGAAGAAAGAAGAAGCTAGCAGCAGTCAGGATCAGAAGGGAGATAATGATTACAAATCCTATGGTCAGAAAAACTACCCAAGAGGGAGAGGCAGATATAGTCAAGAAAATGGAGAAAGAGGGTTTCATGGAACCTGCTTCAACTATGGAGAAGGAGGACATCGAGCATATGAGTGTCCACATCACCAAGAGAAGCCAAATAGGAGGCCAATGGGTAATGCCAGAGCTGCTATTGTAGATGAAAGAGTTGAATTAGAGTACTCTGAGGAGGCAGAGAGAGGAGAAGTTATGGTCACAAGGAGAACCTTGTTGAATGAGGAGAAAGAACCAGACCAGAGGAGGAGCCTGTTCCGCATAAGGTGCAAATGTTCGGGTAAGGTCTATAATGTTATTATAGATAATGGTAGTACTGATAACTTGGTCTCCGAAGAAATGGTTACTAAGTTACAGCTAGAGAGGAGGAGAAACCCACATCCATACCGGATTGCGTGGTTGCAGAAGGACCATATGGCATTGGTCAGTGAACAGTCCTTAGTCAAGTTTAATATTAGGAGATACCAGGATGAGGTCCTGTGTGATATCCTGCCTATGGATGCTTGCCATATGCTGTTAGGAAGACCATGGCAGTTTGATCATCGTGTAGTCCATGATGGACATGCCAAAACTTACTCCCTAACAAATGAAGGAGTGCACCATAAACTAAAGCCACTGAAGGAGATGGATGAAAAGAGTTTGCTTACAACAATGAGAGTGGAAGTTGTGGGGTTTGAATAACTTAAGGGTTTGTACCCTAAAGACCCAGATTTTGCTGAAGCTTGGAGAGCTTGTACAGCCCTAATTACTCTAGATAGGACTGTCAACAAGAGTATTGGTAAATCACCATTCCAAATTGTATGTGGGAGTAGTCCAAGGAATGCTTCTGAGTTGAGAATGATGGATAAAGGAGAAAAGAGCAGTGCTGAGGCTGAAGATTTTGCAAGTTTTGAGATGTTGAAAAAGAAGGTGACAGAACAGTATAGAAGTGAAGGTCACTTCTCAATCCACCCTAGTTGTCTGATGCAAGAGCATCCAACGAAAAGCAAAATACCGCAAAGTAGAAAAAGTGTCGCGTTATCTCGTCTTTTGGTCGCGATAACGCGACATGTCGTTATATCGCGACCAAAATACGAGAGAATGCGCAAGCGATATCGTGACACTTTTCTCTCTTGCGCCTTCTCTCATATTTTGGTCGCGACACTTTTCTCGCTTGCGCCTTCTCTCGTCTTTTGGTCGCGATAATGTGACATGTCGCGATATCGCGACACTTTTTCTCTCTTTGCCGACATGTCGCGATATCGTGACACTTTTTCTACTTTGTGATATTTTGCTTTTCGTTGGATGCTCCTGCATTAGTCTGTCAGTCCTCGTACATTCCATGAGAGAAAAATCATCAAGCTCGGTCAAGGTGCATACTATCCTCAACAACCTCAGAGTCCTCGAGCTTCCCAAGAGCCCTAAATGTATTTTTGGTGAAGCATTCTGGGTGGCCCTGAGCCTCAGTGAACTACAGATGCACATCATATATCTAGTGTCTCTTATCAACATTATACTCCTTGATGAACTACTGATGCACATCATCTGTCTGGTGCTTCTTATCAATATTATACTCCTCTCTTTCGTGAGGAGGGTTGCGTGAGCGGTATGCCTTGTAAGTCTGAGAGCCTACTGGACCTGCACCTTCTGTAGAGGAATAATTCCAGGGATCTGAGGGGGCATATGTAACCGAAACTACATCATTAAAGGAAGGCCCAGTTCATGTTGTGGTATTAGGTTGAGGTTGCGAAATGATCATGGGTTCTTGAGGACCTTGAGCCATAGTTGAAGAACTAGTTGTTGCATGTCGTGCCTAATTCTTAGGGTTCTTGTTTCACCAATTATGGGATACAATAACCCACTCTTCTCCACTCTTAGCCCCTTCAGGTTGTGCCACTGAGGTGGTGGTAGGAGGAGGAGGTGTCGAAATACAGGTCTGAGCTCGATCGGTCATAAGCTGGAAATCCCTAATTTTATGAGAAGATGATTGATACCAATAGCAGGTATTGGGTAAGTTGATATACACAACACACTATCGATAGGTTTTACCATCCAGCGTGATATAAATATGTTCAACCAAATCCTAGGAAAGGTCGAATTTTATGTAAACTCGCTTAGTAGGACGAGGACAAAAAAACTTATCAAATTCTAGGTAAACAAATTTCCCCAAAGGAGCACCTAGGATTTTCAAAAAATGACAACACAGAACGGGGAGACCAGGAAACTCAAATCAAACTGGGACTTCTAGCAAGGCTTCCTCGATGACAGAGAAGGTATGGTAATATTGTTGCATGACTAACAGGGAGCTAAGGACAGACCAGGGTCCTCTATTATGCACTTTTTAGCATGCTTTGCTTCAGCAAAACAAAAAAGGAAGAAACCCTTGGTGAGGTTATGCACATTAACACATTGAATACCATAGGGTTACCAGACTTGCTGGACTCAGTGATTAATCAAGGATTCGCTAGGAATACGTACAAGGAAATAGTCCACTAAATGGGTGTTCTCATACCATTCACAGACTTTGTTAAACTTAGCATCAGGAATGATAACATGAGGGACAAAGTCATTACCTCATGGTACACTTTCACTACCATCCTGCGAGGACATTTCTCGACCACCATTTTGCGCTTCAACAGTTCCAGCAGTAACTGAAAATGTCGTATGAGAAACGTCCATTAAAAAGGACCAAACCCCACCCGAAGGTGGAATTTATGCAAATACATGGTAAAAAAACCTACAGACTCAGAATTAATGAGGCAGTTTGAAACAGCAAGCACACATGCAGACCTTGGCTCACACAAGTTTTTTTCGATATTTTATTTTTTTTAATTTACATACAACTTTAGAAGTTACTGTCTCTTAAATATTTAGCAACAATCATGTTTTCATTGTCTTTTAATATCACCTTTGGTAAATTGGATAAAAAATTATAGTTAATTTTTTTCAAAATTGGTTATATGGATAAAAAAATTAAATGTCTTATAAGGTAAATTGGATTAAAAAATTTATAGTTTATAATATATTTTAACCAAATTAAATGTATATAAGATAATATAGATTAACTTATATGCAACACAATAACTTATATTGTTCTATAATATAGAGAAAACAAAATGTAAACTACATAAATTAAAAGGATTAAAAAATAGTTTTTTATTTTTTTCAAAATTGGTCATATAGATTTTTTCATTGTCTTTTTATTATCACCTTTGGTAAATTGGATAAAAAATTATAGTTTCTAATATATTTTAACCAACATCCATCTACCATACGAAGGTATTATCTTATATGGCTTAATTATTTGCTTTCATAAGGATTTATAAGGGATAGTATGAGGTTTTTTCTGCGGCACCCTAAATTGCGATCCGGCAAGGCCAGCTTTGGTGGCGGTGAAAGAAGATCCAAGGCTCCGAAGGGTCAAAACCTCCGTGCGATCCGGATGAGTGTCGAGGGGCACAACCATGATGTCACGAGGTGAGGAGGTAGGCGGGACTAAGACCGCGCGCAGCGACGCGGTGAGTGGCCCTCTTTCGGCCACAAGCTCCATTCTGAAGATGGGGGCGTCGGTGGGTTTGAATACCACCAACCATAATGCTGAGAGTAACGATGGGGCTGGGGTTTCGACCACCAGTGGTGGCCACACCAACGAAAACCCTTCGTTTGTAGAATTGCTTCAGAACAAGCAAAAAATCAAACCTAACACCGCATTCGAGTTCGTTACACAGGGTTGTGATGTCATATGCCCTAGGAGCCTCATGGAAGATTACGAAACTCGTGACACTTACTCCCTGGTGGGAAAGTTCATAGGAGGCCGCCCAGACATGGATTCAATTCGCAGATGGGCGGCATCCAAATGGAAAACACTGGGAAGCATGGAGTTGTCGGCTATGACTCGGGGTTTCTTCATGATCCAACTTAACACCTCGGAGGACGCAGAACGCATCTTATCCGGAGGGCCTTGGTTTTTTGGGAGGAGAAGCCTATTTTTAAAAAAATGGCAGTCAAATTTTGACCCAAACTCTCAGAATATCAACTATGCTCCGCTCTGGGTGAGGCTTTCGAACCTCCCAGCCCATTTCTTCTATGAAGACGCATTGCGAGGTTTAGCCAAGGCTATCGGGGATCTCGTGGCCATTGACCCAGCCACCCGAGCGAGAACACGCTTAACTCAGGCATGCATCTGCGTCAATGTGAACTTGGAAAGCCATCTCCCGGAGCACCTGAACCTCATTTACGAAGATTTCAAATGGAGACAACCGTTGATCTATGAGAACAAACCGGTATTTTTCCCTGAGTGCCAGATGCAAGGCCATCTACAGTCCCAGTGCCCCAAGGCTAAGAACCCGAGCGTGGACAACCAGACCGAGGAACGCCCAAAGCAGATTTACAGATGAATCTTAGAGAACCACATGTCGAACATCGGGCATCAAGCTAAATTGTGGGTGAACACTCCATTCCTAAAGGCAAGTGATTTTGTTCCTGTTACTAATAAATTTGATGCGCTTAAAGATTATGGCATTTCTGAGGATGTTGAGGAAGGTGAAATTCCTGCTGATTCAAACCTGGGCTTTAACCCTGAACTTCTCCAATGCCCTAGACCCAGATCCACCCAGGCCTCTAAGTCTACCTCTCAGTCAAAACAATCGCCCAGTCCCCCCTCCCGATCCCCCCGTAGCTCACCCCTAAAACCCTCCGCCCAGTCGTCCTCCTCGCAGGACTCTCCACCCTCGAAATCCAGGACTCCAGCCTCGCCCACCTTCTACGACCCTGTGGACTCTGACAGTGAAGACCTGGACCAACCTTCCCCTGAGAAGTGGAGCCCCAAACAAACCCGTAGCTTCAGAAAATCTCAGATGGATGTCGAAGGAGAGAGGAAAAAAGGTAGACCATCGAAAGCAGATAGAAGAATCAGGGACACTACAGAAGACATAGCTAATGGGACCCAGAAAACCCTTTTTCAGGATACCAAAACTAGTACTAAGGAAGAAACCCGAAGAACCAAACCCCCTACGCAGCAAGGAAAAGGGGGCAAAAGAATTCCCAAAAGTTCTAAATGAGAGTCCTCTCTTGGAATGCGAGAGGACTAAATGGGGCAGCCAAGCAGAGAGTGGCTACAACCATGAGAAGAGAACATAACCCAACTATTTTTCTCATCCAAGAAACTAAACTCAATGACCAATGGTCACCCAGGGTGGCCAAAAATATTTGGAGAAACTGCGAGTGCATCCATTCCCCGACGTTCGGATCGGCTGGTGGGCTGTTGTGCATGTGGAACCCCACTAAAGTGCAAGGCAACCTCATTTTCGGCCAGGAGAGACTGAGTAATATCCTATTCCAGGATCTCAGCTCCCAGGTATCCTGGGTGATGACCAATGTTTACGCCCCAAACTCCCCCTAGGGCAGAGTGGCTCTGTGGAACCTGCTCACGTCGATAAGGCAAGCCTTTGATGGAACCCCCTAGATTTTAGCAGGGGACTTCAACTCTCCCTTGTATGGCTCAGATAAAAGGGGAGGAACTATGATATCCCATAGGGACACAGATGACCTGAGGCACTTTATTGATTCCAATGCCCTCATGGATGTTCAGCTTCAAGGGTCTTTATTCACTTGGAGTAACAGGAGGAAAGGCAACAGTCTTATTCAGGAATGCCTCGATCGAGTGTTGCTATCCTAGGAAGCCCTCCCACTTTTTGGGGATGCCAGCTTGCTAGCCCTTCCCAAGATCGGGTCCGACCATAGCCCCCTTTTGCTGGAAACTGGCACCAAATCCCAGTTCAAAACCCCTTTCAGGTTCGAATCCATGTGGACCCAGCATCCCGATCTCAGTAACTAGATTGCGTTATGGTGGAAAAGAAAATTCCTAGGTTCAGCCACCAATCAGTTCATGCAGAAACTCGAATTCATCAAAGGAAATCTGAGAATCTGGAATAAGGTGACTTTCAAGAATATCTTTGAAGCAAAGAATCAGGTCAAGACCAGAATCAGCCAGATCGAGGATAGTTTTTAGAAGGGAACAGGCAATGATAATCTCCATCTTGAAGAGCAACAACTATTGGTCGACTACCACAACATCCTCAATAAGGAGGAAACCTTTTGGCGCCAAAAGTCCCACCAGCTGTGGCTCAAGGAAGGAGACTCTAATTCCAAATTCTTCCACATATCCACCCTGAGGCACAGGGGTACAAACAGGATCAAAAACCTGGCCAAGCAAGATGGGTCTGTTACTTCAGACATCCTCCAGATCAGGGAAGAAGCAGTGAGCCACTTCAGAAACCTCCTTACCTCTCCCCCATCCCAGTCCCAGTCTGCCATGGAAGCCTTGCTGGTTAACATCCCCTCCATCATTTCCCGAGATTCCAATCTCTTCCTCCTCAACCCTCTGTCCCATAAAGAAATTTGTCAAGCTCTATTTTCCATGAACCCAGACAAAGCCCCTGGCCCGGATGGGTTCCCGCCTAGATTTTTCCAAACCTATTGGGACATTGTGGGCTTTGACCTGTGCAATTCTATTAGGGAAATGCAGTCTTCCAAATCCATCCCCAGAGATGTCAACTCCACCTTCCTGGCTTTGATCCCTAAGGGCGAGAATCCCCAATCCCTTTCAGACTACCATCCCATTAGTCTATGCAATGTCATCTATAAAATCCTTTCCAAAGCCATGGCTAATCGGTTGTCAAGCATTCTCCCCTCCATTATCGACCCCTGCCAGGGCAGCACTATCAAAGGCCGCAATATCCTTGACGGAGTCATCACCATTCATGAGTTGATCCACTCTGCCCATACCTCCAAGTCTGCTACCTTTTTCCTCAAGTTAGACATGAACAAAGCGTTTGATAGAGTCAACAGGGACTTCCTCACCCAAATCCTCCTCAGGTTTGGCTTCCATGAATCTTGGGTTAATCTAATTTATAAGTGCATTTCTTCCTCATGGTTTTTGGTCCTGGTGAATGGGTCTGCTATTGGATACTTCCCCAGTTCCAGGGGCCTCAGATAGGGTGATCCGCTTTCCCCCATTCTCTTTATCATTTTGGCAGAGAGCCTGGGAAGAGCTATCAAGAATGCGTGTTCCAACAATCTGATATCGGGCATCAAAGCTGCCACTGGTCTCCAGCCCTCAACCCATCAACAATTTGTGGATGATACCTTGTTGGCCACCAAAGCAATAGTTTCTGATGCCAAAGGTATCAAAACTATTCTCAACCTCTACGAAGAGGCAGCTGGTCAGAAAGTTAACTATGTTAAAAGCAAGTTGTTTTTCATTAACACCCCCCAAAAGACAATGCAAGATCACACGTATTCTGGGGTGTTCCATCGCAGATTTCCTGACCACCTACTTGGGTCTCCCCATGTTTAAAGGAAGACCTCTCAAAGACATGTGGAGGAATGTCACCGACAGGATTCACAAAAAGCTTTCAAGCTGAAAAGGTGCTCTCCTTTCCAGCGCTGGCAAGGCAACCTTGGTCAAGGTTGTGCTTTAGAGCATTCCCACATTTTTCCTGTCTGTCTTCAAAATCCCGGTGGTAGTGGGTGAGACCATCAAAAAAATCCAAAAATAGTTTTTGTGGTCGGGAAATGACAACCAGAAGAAGTTCCACCTGGTTTCCTGGGACAAAGTCTGTTCCCCCAAGGATCAGGGAGGCCTGGGGATGAGGCGCATCAATGTAACCAATTTAGCCCTCCTGGCTAAACAAGCATGGAAGGTAGTCTCCAATGCTAATCTCGAATGGGTGGATATAGTCAAGAGGAAGTATCTCCAGCAGCAATCCTTTTTTCAGACGGACACCCCTCGCAACTGCTCTCACTTTTGGAAGTCCATATCCCTCACCCAAAATCTCTTGCACCAGGGCTCTTGGTGGCAGTTGGGAGATGGCAAAGAGATCGACTTCTGGGAGGATGCCTGGGCCATAAAAGATCCTCTTATAAGAGACCAGAGGTTGGCTGCTATAAAGCATCTGACAGACAACAAGTACGGGGCCCGCGTAGCAGATTTCATCACTTCAAACCAGGGTGTCAAAATGTGGAAGAAGGTTCAGTTCAGACTTAAGAACGACACTATCAGCAATGCAGTGACAGAGATCCACGCGCTCATGAGGGAAAATTTCATCCCCCAAACCCAGAACAAAGATCAGCGATGCTGGAAAGGCACGAGTGATGGTAACTTCTCTGTGAAGTCTGCTTCCCAGCTCATTGAGAGCACCACCAGAGGAGCCAGCCCCAACAAAGGGCAGACCTTAGCCAGAAGTGTGTGGCTTAAGGCCCTAATCCCAAAGATAGCTCACTTCTACTGGATTTCCGCCCACAATAAACTCCTTACCACTGACAACCTGATGCGCAGAGGGATCATTGTTCCCAATAGATGCTACCTATGTGAGCAAGCCTAGGAATCAACCCAACATATCCTCATGGATTGCCCATTCACAAGCACCGTGTTTTCCCTGGTGGTCAACAAGTTTTAGGTTTGTTGGATCAGGCCAAGAACGGTCAAGGACATGTTCATCCAATGGCCCAACACTTTTAAAAACCTGAGACTAAACTTTCTGTGGAAATCCCTGGTCCATCATATTACCTGGCAGATTTGGCTGGAACGCAACAGGCAGATTTTCAGTGAAGATCACAGAGATCATGAAGCAGTTGCATCAAGAGCCTTGACATTTGCAATAGAAAATAGCAGTCTCATCCCATGCCCAAAAATTCCCCAGGATGGAACAGAAGGTCACCTGTTTGTGGCTCTCAAGATTCCTCAAGACTGCTGCAAAGCCAAAGAGTCTCACAAGGACAGAGCCATAGCCAAGTGGACTCCCCCCAAGGTTGGTTGAAGGCTAATTTTGACGGTGCCTCTAAAGGCAATCCGGGCAAAGCTGGAGTAGGAGGTGTGGTCAGGGACCACAATGGTAATCTCATCCGAGCTTTTGCCAAAAATCTGGGTACCCAGACCAACAATTACGCTGAAGCTAGAGCTCTCTGGAGAAGCATTGACATATGCAAATCCATGGCTAGCCCTATCATATTTGAAGGTGATTCAGAAGTTATTGTGGGGCTGGTTCAAAACAATTCTAAAGGTAGGAAAAATATCCAGAGCATCATCCAGGACTGCCAGAAAGACTTCAATGACAAGGAGCGAAATCGAATTAACCACGTGTTCAGAGAGGCTAATCAGGTGGTCGATGCCTTAGCCAATAAGGCCATCCTTCAAACCTCCTTAACGATTTGGGAAAATAGCTTCCCGAGCGAGATCACCGAGAAAGTCAACCATGATGCGGGGAATCTCACTAATACGTAGCCTCGGCTATGTGACCAATGGTATTTCATCAATACCATCGAGGGACAAGCTTAACCCTCAGCACCATTCTAGTTCCAATAACAACGGTGGTTGTTGCCACCCCAACGGTGTCCTTGTGACACCTAAGGGCCTCTGCGCCACTAACGGTGGTTCTAACCACCACACCAATGAATTCCCACTCAGTAGGGTGTTTGTCAACACTCTGCCCCATTGGTTCCAAGGCACCTTCATCATTTTTTGAATTGGCAAAGACTCTGAGGATAGCGCAAACTCCGTGGCCCATCCCTTCCACCCGTTCGAACCCAGGCGAAGGTCTGTTCTCTCGTGCCTCTGTCTGATGCCCACTACTTGTCTATCCTCATCCACATTTCCCGCCAAGACCACCACCCCTAGCTTGAGTTATTGTCATGCCTGGGTTTGCGGCCATAAGCTGGTTGTTCGGATTCCCACTCCCGTGACCTTCCCTTTTTGGGCATTTTTCCTCATCCACTTCACCTCCCTTGGTTGCTTAGTGTCGTTCCTCTATTTGAGCTCAACCTGCTTTCCTCTCAGACCCTCTATCGGCACCCAGAACCCCTACAGCACCATGGCCATCATTGAACCAGCATCTCTGCAGATCGACCTAGGCACCGCTGCCCTTCTCGATTCCAAGCATTTTATGAATTTCTTCAGAATGTTCGAAGGTGTGGATGATGAGGTAACGAAGGACTTCTTGGAGTCCTGGAATGACGGTGAGGTGCGAGTCCATGGCCTCCATTTCGTGGTAAGTCCTCAATCCATTGCCCAAGTGTCTGGTCTTAGGTTTTCTGGCAGAATTGTTCGTAGAGACGGTCACAACTTTAAGGAAGAGATCGATCAATTTCCCGATAGGGGGAGCAAGTTAGTTTGGGAGAAAAAGGGCATTGTGCGGTCATCCCTCCCTTGCCCCTGGGATATGATGATTATCCCCATCCTTCAATATATTTTTGTGGACAATCCCGATAAGCCTTTGAGCGCCTACAATTTAGCCTTTGTCAACCATCTACGTGATGTTCGACCCATCAATGTCCCAGAGTTTCTCTTTCGGTCCATCACCATCTCCATCAATAACTTCAGAAGAAGTCAGTCTCGAAGCCCCCCACCACCAAGGCCTGTTCCTAGTCCTCTACAAGCATACCCGCAGCTCCCATCCCTCTAGCAGCATCAGTTCCAGTAACCCCTCCCCGAATCGGTAGCATGGCTTTTCCTCACCCAAGTCCCCCTGGTCATGCTAGCCTCCCCACGCCCCAGCCTCAGGAAGACCGCCATTCACCACCGCCCACTTCCCCCCCTCTTAGGCTAATGATGTCACTCCCTAGGGCAAGGGAAACCCCCCTATGGAGGAGATGCCTCGCATGGGTTTCCAAGCACCCATTTTTGATGAGAAGCCCAGGGTGGGCAAGAGGCTGCGGCCCAAGCAGAAGGTAGCCAGACCCCCTCGACAAGAAGGGTGTCCAAGCGACTGTCGACGTCAACTCAGAGTGGCAACCGATCATTCCAGGACCTCACCAACGATGACGAAGAATCTCAAGATGGTCTTCAGGAGGATATCCAGGAAGAGCGGTAGACAGAGACCTCGGGGAGACAACTAGAAGGACCGAGATAGCGATTTCCTCACCTAGGACATGTTGCGTACAGTGGCACTGACCCGCATCAATGAGGTAGTCGAACACTTCCAGACGGCGGCCAACGTCCAACGTGAAGGGAATAATCTTATGTCCAGTGCCATCGAGGAGCTCAAAAGACTCCCCGCCATTCTGGAAACTCTCCTACCAAGCGGGGACAGTACCAGGAATGAAGCGAGCTGCAAGTCCCAAGAGACTGGGAAATAAGGTGCCTGGTCAGTGTCTCGCGTGGGTCCGATGGTGTGCGTTTTTGTGTTTCTATGTATTTGGGTCGTAATGTATGTTTGTGGAAGGACATCTATGAAGGAAGTCTGTGAATATTTTTGGCTTGCTAGTTTTTGTTGTCGTATCCATACCCCCTGGGTAATGGACTGTGACCTTCCAAAAGTGGATGTTTCGAATGTAAAAAGGGGCGGGACCCTCCAACCCGTAAAGTAAATAAAATTACTTTTACCTACCAAAAAAAAAAAGATATATATATTTCAACCAAATTAAATATCTTATAAGGTAAATTGGATTAAAAAAATTATAGTTTTTAATATATTTTAACCAAATTAAATGTATATAAGATAATATAGATTAACTTATATGCAACACATTAACTTATATTGTTTTATCATATAGAAAAAATAAAATGTAAACTACATAAAATAAAAGGATTAAAAAATAGTTGTTTATTTTTTCAAAATTGTTATATGGGGTTGAAATAGCCCCACCCATATTATATCATCACCACAAACTGTATTACACGAGCTTAGCTATTATGCATGTATTGCTTATAATGTTTTAAACCTAAGTTTTCTCCTTGAGGGATTTAACTGGTTGGGCTAACACTATTCGATAAAAAATATTTTTTAAATTAAAATAGCTTTAGAAACTTATTTATTACAACGTTTACTAGTTCAAAGCTTATAAAGATAGTATTCATAGATGACACATGCTAAAAGCATCTAAAGCTTTAAACAATATATATGTAAAAAAATCTTATCTTGAAACTCAACAAATTTTAATGTTTTATTCTTAATTTTAACTTTAGTTTTATCAATGTACATATATTTAATATCTTTTTTTATATCCAACAAAATATTAAAAAATACACTGAAATGTTTTTCCATTCCTTTGCAAGTAGAACTTTGTAAATCTAAATTAAAAACCATAAAATAATAATAATGTAGGTTTTCAATGTGAAGGTCCAAGTTCAAATCTTGCCTTGCCAAATCAATGTATGCATATTTGGTGGTTATAATACCACTACAGGTTTGTAAAATACCATGGAAATGTAGTTGTGATCTAATATAAATGGGATTCATTTAATCTAATATAAACAACTTAAAATAATAATAATAATAATATGGTTTTTTATATTACTATGGAAATGTAGTTGTGATCTAATATAAATGGGATTCATTTAATCTAATATAAACAACTTAAAATAATAATAATAATAATATGGTTTTTTATATTACTGATGCAGTTGTTTATTAAGACTTTTCTAGATAATACACGTATCATCTTTTCCAATTTTATAACACCTTGATTTTTAAAACCATTTTGCCATATCAATGATGGCCATTGATCTACTCGAATAAAATTCTTTCAACAACATGCTCATTCTTCATTCTTCAATTTTTAAAGGTAACTGAAAATTAAATAAAATCAAAAAATATTTATTAGTTTTAACTTTATGATTATTAATTATAATTATATTTTTTTATTAGAAATATAGACTATAATAGTTTTTTCCTCTTTTAGATGCAACTCGCACAATTCACTACATGAAGGATCTACCCATAACAAAAATAGAAAATAGAGATCATAACCTAATGGAGAAAGACACAAGACCATTACTAAAACTTTTGAATACTAAAAGAGCAAAGACATTATTATGATACCTCATTTCTTCAAATCTTACAATATTAAATCAATTGCACAAAGCATACCAAAAAAATAAATCTATCAATCTTTCACTTGAAATACACTACACAAAAACAAGTCTATCACTAGGTCTCAAGACAATAATAGTCTTTCTAACCCCTATGTCTATCAATCTTACACGTGATATCAACTACACAAAAGGATACTAAAGAAAGATAACTTATCACTAGGCCTTGAGACAATGATAACCCTTCCAACTCCTATATCAATATGTAATGTGCATAGACACCATCATGTTGTGGATGTAATTCCATGTCTTTTTGGCAACAAGCCACTTAATAAACCATTGCTTTGGCTGCTTCCTTATCACCTCTTCCATCTTAAATGTTGACGTTCTCATTTGGCATCACATTATGAACATAGAGTTCCATGTTATGCAAGCTTTGAGCCTAATAGGATGAAAGAACATTCTTTAAACATACAATGTCCTCCAATTTCATCCAAGTTTAGTTTTTGACCTGCAAGATAGCATTCTTTAAACATACAATGTCCTCCAATTTCATCCAAGTTTAGTTTTTGACCTGCAAGATAGCATTTGTGCGTGAATTTCCAAGTACATTTCTCTATATAAAAACAATACCACAAACCAAACAAACCAGAATTGTCTTAATATATTTGTCTGCATTCACATTTCGTCTTCTCCTCCTTTCAACCAAAATATTCTTTCCTCTCAAATATGTCTTCCCATGATGCGATGACAACAGGACTTGGTGCCAGTTGGGAATGTATTCCATGAACATTTCGTTCTCCAAAGCCTTCATGCATGTTGTAAAAGTTCCTCTATGGTCTCTTTGTCATTCAAACCCATAAATATAAGCGTCATTGTTTTCTCCTTCGTGCTACTAATCCAACCCATATTGTAAAAGTTCCTCCATGGTCTCTTTGTCGTTCAAACCCATAGATATAAATGCCATTGTTTCCACTATATGCTGTTACAATTATAAAGTTGTTACATAGGAGAGTTGCTTACCGCCATTATTTTTAGTAACTGGCAGCGCAAGGTTAATTGTTGACCCGGTGTGAGATGGGGACGGCCGGTCGCTCGGGGTTCGTACCGCGCAGAGGACTATATATTTTGCAAACTGGCACCACCAAAGTGTGAACCCAGGTCTCTTCTTAGCAAGTACCCATCCAAACTAGCACTTACCAATCCACCTAACCCTTAGGACTCCAACATTGTAAAAGTTCCTCCATATTTTCTGTCATTCAAACCCGTACACATTAACTTCTTTTTAACTTTTTTGAGTTACTCTCCATTCCATGTGATTAAAGTTCCTTCATGGTCTCTTCGTCATTCCAACCCATCGACATAAATGCCATTGTTTTCTCCCTTGTGCTGCTGTAATGGCAAAAATAAGGGTAAAAAATATGGCAGAAAGGTAGTGACAATGCAGTTATATATATACTGCTCCTATATACCTCCATCTATCCACGTCAACTGTTGGCTAAGGTGGGAAGAGTAGGCATAATACTTACTTATCATATCACCAACTTTTCCCTCCTCACACGCATGCTTTGAAAGGGCAACAACTGTCATTATAACAATACTTCTTCCAATGCGCCTTAAAGAATAAATGTTTTCCATAATAGACTTCAATGCTCGGCTGCCTCTAACAAAACTATTGTCATCGAACAAAAAAAAAAATGCATGGGATAGCTTACCTTAATCACTAATAAGCTCAGTGGATTCAAATTTTGGGTGTCAATTTGTAAAGGTAGTAGTTTGCCTTAAATTTTCTAAGTGCGCAACAGTCCAACAATGATGGTATGATTCCGAGCAACCGATGTCTTCTCACATCACATCACATGGGATCAATAACAACCAGTTGAAAGAAGGTTATTGGGAGCAGTCCCTATAATTTAAACCTACACTTATCAATTACTAAAATAAATGTAATTGTACCTAACTTCCCTAAAAAAATAAATAAATTTCTAACAAAAATTGTTTAGGATCTCACTTCAGATTACAATTTCCCTTCTTCAATAGCAAGTGATAGTCCTCGTACAAATTCATCCGTCAATGTTACAATTTTTAGTTTTTTTTTTTTTGTCTTTCTTGTTTTATATCTTTGTTTTATACATTTTAAATTATAAATCTTCCTGCTATTATCTGAAGATTTCTTTGCTCTTATTAAGATTTAAAGTGTACATCTTCATACTATAAAATTTCGTTGCTCTTGTTTATTTTTGAAATTATAGATACTTTAACTCTGATCCCATTTAACACTTTGTTTCTTTATTGGCTCAGAAAAGTAATACGAAAGAACTAAATATTAAAAAGCATGTATTGAAGTGATAATCATCTTATGCACATTATTTTAAGGTTTTAGACTGTTTCCATGCACTAGTTTGTAACCAACTTGCAAAAAAATGCACTTATTTAAAAAATATTATTTTACATATTGCTTACACTTAAAAATATCGTCCAAAACAAAAGTAACTTCCACTAAGCTAAGTTATAAATGTTGAAAGTTATTAAAGATCTGAGACTTTTATTGAACATATTTATAAAGCACAAAATAATTCTGTGACACTGTGTTGATGACTTTAAGATTACTTTTGGCTCTGGCATCCTGATAAGAGCTCTTGAAGCTAGAGCTAAAAAGTCATCCAAAAAACATATAGTGTGTTCCAGAATTATTTTGTGTTTGTTTAAAATTGCCGTGAATAGAAGTTGTGTGATAATGGAACATTAAATCAGTTTCCCAAAAATAATTTTTCTAATATGTAATATTGACTTCACAACTCTTTAGGTATTCCTGTATAAATCTGGAAGGTCTTACGCTATAATTTCTACAACTCTTTAGATATTCCTGTATAAAGCTGGAAGGTCTTACGCTATAATTTCTATTATATTGTACTCTTTAGAGAATATTATTCTTCATTATGTATTTAAATCTCATTTAACTTTATAGTAACATTAAGTGTTATGATAAACATTCTTTAGAGAATATCATTCTTAAATATGTAATTAAATACGGTTTCACGAGCCTGAACCTCGGGGACGAAGACGGCAGGTCGATTTTAGGGGACGGTTAGAGGGATGACTGGTATAATATTATAAAAATTTTAAAAATTTAGAATAATCTACACATTCAAAATTCTACACAAAACAAAAATGATATTAAGATATTCATATTGATATTAGTTATTAAGTGCAGCCATTTAATTGTTTCAACAAATATAACTTGAAGGTTCAGCCAATGATATCAAATGCAATCTGCCAATCTCAAATAATTAACCAAATTAGTTGTTATTACTCAAGTAATAAATGCCACATTGTTCATCGTTTAACTTTTAATTGTTTAAGTTTTAACAATCATTATTTTAAGTTATAACAGTCATCATTTTTTCAGCCACCAATGTTCAAGCAAAGACTGTCATTTTTAATTTTTTTCAGTCGCTAACTATTCAAATATGACAGCAATCAAAAATCTGAAATACTCATAGTCTCAATGCTCATTTACAACAAAAAGACTCAAAAAAGTATACATCATAAAACTAAATTAGTAAATAGTAAATACTCATACAAATGAGACTGTATGGAACTCCTATGGAACTTATGTTGGGCTATCACTATCAAAATTTGTATCACTATTTGATGAGCTGCCCTCATCATCTAAGTGAAGATCCTCCAATGAAAATCCAACCAACCCCTCCTGACTCTCATCATCATCAATTTGTTCTGCATCCTCTAGATCAACATCTCATCGTGTAGCTAGAGATTGCTTGTACTCTGGCTTGACTCTCTCACAAAGGTGAAGAGAGCTATGCACTGCAACTAGCTTCTCCGCTTTACGAGAGGTAAGCCTATTCCTCCTCACATTGTGGATAAAGTTGTATGTAGACCAATTCCTCTCAGCTGCAGAGGAACTAGCAACATGTGAAAGAACCCTAATTGCAAAATATTTCAAGTTAGATGTGCTATCTCCATATAGTTGCCATCATCCAATCGGATTTCTTTGGGCAGTGGTAGCCATATCCTCCAGACACTCTGGTTGGATGAAGCAAGGGCCCTCAAGATTAGCAAATCGAGACCACTCGTCTCTAAGATGTGAGCCCTTCTCCCTCGCATATATCTTTCTAAGGGTATTCAAATACCCTTATCTCACCTCTGGATCATCATGGGGAGGCACTCTCCCAGGCCTAAGCTCATACCACTTTGGGTTTACTGCATATGTTGCCATATGAAAGGGGGTGTTCATCATATCCCACCTCCTCTATATGATAGGCCTAATGTAGATCTCATAGAATAATAAGGATGGATCTCTAGCATAAATGATTTTTTTAATCTCCCCTAACATGTTGTCAAAAGTCTCATAGATCTCTCCTAGTTAGGAGCATCTGTGTCAACATATCTTATGACTACAACAATTAAGGCAACAAAAGACACAATATACCTACAAAAAAGCAAAAAAAAAAAATTAAAAAACTTAGACTATATGTCACATTGTCATATGAGCAAAATCCGGTTTGAAACTAAAAATAAAAAATCATAATGACATTTCTTGCTTGGCTTGAGTCCAACTATCATCCAATGTTTTGTCTCTAATTTGTTTTCCCTCCTCTATCCTTGGTTTCGGCCACCTCTTCCACTCTGTGCATATTACCATGGATTGTAGAGCATCTTGCACCTTAATCATCCTCTCCAATAAAATGAAGTAGGTGGCGTATCTAGTGTCTCCTAGTTTGATGAAATCCTTTGAGAAGGACCGAAAGAGGGCTAAAGAAGTGTGATGGTTGCAAATGAAAATTTGTATATCTCTGGCTTCTACAACCATAGCCATCACCCAATCTATCCTCCCAATGTCTTTCAATGCATTGTCCAATTCATTACACAACACGGGATCCAAAAAATATGTCTATATGTTTGTTCTATCATTTTCCCTACACGCTGGCAAACAAAGGTTGCATATGTAACTTCATGTACTGTATACAACAAAAATGGTCTCATTTAACAACCATTTAGAACATGGATTTATAATTTTAAAGATTTTAATTTTCATAAGAAAAACTTAAAAGTTAAAATGGAAATTGTCGAATTGATTACCTTTACAACATTGGAGGCTCCAACCTCCTCAATAGCCTCCCTCAACTGAAAGAACTGGAACTCAACATCTTTTTTTTTCCATGTGCAATCAATGGCTTTAAGAAAATAAGGACCTACTTTACATGTGACAATAATATTGGTAAGTGTACGTTGACAAATCTAACAACCCTCCTAAATATGGCTCGTCTTAATCTATTTATCTACAAGAACATGGTGCTGCTAATCAATCTGTGGATGCAGGAACAGATGCACATGTTGGCGAGGGGCATCACAAAAGCATTGGTATCTTCCTCGATCTACGAGCAACAGGTATCCGAGGAAAGGTAAGTTTAGGATATGAGCGACGAAGCTTTCGTCTATGATAGGGTATTAAATCCCTACTGGCAATCCTTTTGCCAACGGTCCATGTAGATTGCATCCACATAGTTGCATCTAGGATTCACCCACGTAGCTGCATCTAGGACTCTGTGTTTGAAACGGCCCTTGTTGGCTCCTTTTGCTCTCCTAGCTCTCTTTATCTCCGTTGTTGAAACTTGAAAGATGAGTAAGTTTGTTTTGACTTTTACTTTTTATTTTCACTATAGAGTTTCTTTTAGGTTTAGGGTTTTGGGGGCGAGACTTAAAATAGGCCCCACCCTTTTACCTTTTTATTTTATTAAATTTTATTTTTTTATTTTTTTTTGTTTTGCTTTGGAGCGAGGACGCCCAACCGACTGTCCCCAAAGAAGCCCCAAAATAAGGGGCGTCTCGAGGACAGGAAGCCATAGGCCTCGACCATCCCGAAAACGTTTCCCAACCATCTCGCAAAAGGGGATGGAGAAAACATCCCCAATGACATCCCGCATGTTGGGGGATGCAAGAAACGAGGGGACGCATCCCCGTGTAACACTATTAAAATCTCATTTAACTGTTTTGATCAATTATGTATATTTAAATATTTTATTTCTATTTCCAAACCTATTTTGTTTTTTTATGAGGAACCTTTTATATACAACATATCCGCGCAACATGTGAGGGAAGAGATTTGAACCTGGACCTCTCCATAACTAGAGAGTTTTAACCACCCACGTGCTCTCCAACTCCTCTCCAACTCCTCTACATGAGAGTTCTAACATATTTTGTCATAACACACCTCCAAAGAGACGATTAACCCATTCCCAGAACTAGGCTTCAACCTTTATAAGACATTCTTATCAGTATAAGGGTTTAGATTCTTATTTGTCAAATTGGCGATGAATTCCTTGGCCTTTATAGATGACAATCACAAAACAGACGTATGATATTATTTGATTTCTAACAAAATAAAAGTAAAAAAGACACAACCGAACAGATTAAATAAACTTTGATGGCAAATTCATTATCTAATTTTTATACCTGCAGTATACCTAGTTTATAGCTATTCCCACCCCCTTCTCACGAATGTTTCAGTGTTCATTTAATTTCAGAATTCTTCATTTAAGCACCCGTAAAATACAAAAGTTAACCTAGAAGCCGTGTTCTTCATTTAATTTCAGAATTCTTCATTTAAGCAAAACCGTAAAATTAACAAACCGAGATTAGACCAAAAAATAAATAAATAAAAAGAGCTCCATGCATGACGACAACTGATAGCTGAGCATTTGCCAGTACAATACATCAATTACAACCCCTAGAGTTACAAATTCGGCATATATGACATGTAGATCTGTTATAAAATATCATTGCTAATGTTGCGGACTACCAGAGAAAAATTTTCCCATAAAGAGCACAGAAAATCACCAATGTAAAGATAGCAGGCATAAGAAATTGACCGTAGTTAAAAGAGCAGTTGCATGCATAAAGAAAGTTTGTCATGATAATTTTCTACAAGTGTCAAAGTCGTACTCTTCCAAAGATGCCCTGGGATTTACGCTCTTTAAAGTGAATCCAACTTCTCAAAGTAGGCCTAGTATTAACAAGATAAATTCAACATAAAAAGAAATTAACTTAGTACTGGAGAGAAAAAATAATAATTGACTATACTGCAAGAAATAAGAAAAACCACCTCGCCAACAGTTAATGGGACCTTCAAGTCCATCATATGACATTCGTCATCTTACATAAAGCCTATGATCACCTCAAAGTACAAAGTAAGGCTCCACTGCCATAACTTGCATCATTCCTTTGAGAAACGAGAATAACTGCCTTGCCCATGTATACATTTATCCTGTGCAAGGGGAATAAGAAAGAAAATTGTGAATCAACATATTACCATGCTGTCTCAAGAATCTGCAGTTCTGTTACCGTCAGTCACCCAATATTGTTTTACAGCTACCAGTATCTTTTCAGGAACAAGAGGCCCATCTTCATGGTCCACCAATTTACTATCCCATCTAATACCACCTAACATCTTTTTCACCTTGATCAAAACATCAACATCATCTCGAAATATGACTGCACCTTCTGGGCGCAAGATACGGTCCATCTCTAAAAGAATGTCTTCTATGTTGCACCTGTTCAAAAGCAGAAATGCCTTATCAAAAAACTAGTCCGTGAAACAAACTCAATCAAACATGATGTCTCATACAGCATAGATAACATAGATGAGAAAAGCTATTTCCCTGGATAAAAGAGTTCCATAATTCATGCGTGTTTAATGAGAACTCACCTATTACCATAAAGGCTATCAACAATCTCTTATAGAATATAAAAGAGTTCAAACGATGAACTCCAATGCAAGTAGGTTAATTCGATCACATTGGACTAAAATAGGACTAACTAATAAAGTATTTTCCCAAAAGGTGATTTTTCATAATTATTCTCAAAATTCATTCATATATCCAAAGCAAAGGTGGCGGAGTCCAAGCCAGTTATTGTTTTTTATTATGTTATTAACATCTCAAAAAGCTTTGTTTACTTGGCTAAGTATAAATTATCCTTGAATTCGAGTGAATTCCATAAATTATCAGTGGAAAAAACTTGTGTGAGTGTGAGAGAGAGATATATGAATTCTCAAAGTTGGATTGGTAAGCAAACCCCCTACACCTAGAAGCACCCTTTCCCACTGAATACAACATTGGTCATGACGGTTGCCAAGCAAAGACACAAAGAACTGCCAACAAATTTCATGCAAGAAATGGGATTTACAGGCAGAATGAGACCACAGAACACTGGAAGTTGGAGCCAGCAATGACTATGTTCATTAGACTAGACAGAGCACGTCACAGAACTCTTTGATCATTTTAGCTCCTTTGAAATAAGCAGATATTCACCAACCATCTTTAGTGGGGTTTGGATGACCCAAATACTCGAGAAACTTTGAATGGCATATTTAAAACAACCAATAATTCAACTGAATCAATCTGTCAAAAGTTTTGTTTACGTCAACCTATGAAGATGACTTCATTATTGAGAGGAAGCCTTGCCCTTTTGCCAAAGAATGAAGTTGATCAAATTCATCCAAACAAACTTTACAGTAACTTGATATGTCAACTTTGGTTACCATACTTGTTGATTCTTGCTTTAAAACCAGGATGACCAGAGAACTCCCAAGTGACTTGTTAAACAAGGCCAAACTACCCACTCTCAACCACCCACAAAAAAAAAGGCAAATAAAAAATAAAGGATCAGAAAGGATATAGACTTGATCAGAAGACAGAAGATGGCCTTGACTACAAATCAACAAATTAAAATTGAACAAAAATGTAAATCATGTGAATAATGTAATTTTGACCATGTACTCCAACTTCCACAAAGATATTTATTTAGAAACAAATAGGCTACAAGAATAAGATTATCCAGTATCTGCATCAAAAATATAATCAAATGGTAATCGCATATGCTCGAACCTGACTGATGAGCAATTACCATGCCAAGAAAATCGATCTAATAAGTTCAAGGATAATTTATACTTAGCCAAGTAAACAACGACAGTTTCAGCCTTCCAAGATGTGTGCTACTTAGCAAAGTCAATTTTAAATCTGTGGCAAAACATTTATGGGATGGGAACAACATGGTGTGGCAGGACATGTCTCTAGGAGGCCAGAGGTTTGGCCCCAAATTCTGGGATAGTATATAGCCCCAAATTGAATTTTTTTAAGGCATGAATATACAGTAAAACACAATGTAAATATGTTATATTGCACATTCATGCTTTAAAAATACAATTTGGGAAAACAACCTCCAAATACAAGACCCAAGCAATGACAATTCCACAATAATGATTCCAAACAAAATCCTATTCTATATGTATAGTGACAAAATTAGGTTAGACAATCCTCTAAGCCATAATTAGACACCCTTATCTAAAAAGAGAAATCTTAACAAACATCTAATAGACTTAACTTGTATTATGTGCACTACAAAACGGATACTCTGTAATCCAATCATACAACATAATGAATGGTGAAGTAACACATGATGGTTAAGGGTGAAACAGAGTCTTGGATGAACTCAAGGGCCAGAGGACCCCATTTCCTGTCACAGCCAGGAATTCCCACAATCCCACATAGCACAAGGTGTCAGATTTCATCATGCTTTCCAGAAACTAACAGAAGCCGAACTTCCACTCAAATCTTATACAAGAAAGTAAAAAGCGAAAAGAAATAGTAATAGACACGAGTAGATGGGTGCCCTTCAGCACCAAACCATATGATCAAATGAGATTACGCCAATGAAACAGAACAAGTGGTTGAGGGATATTTATACCAAACACCTAAACCTCAACAATATATTATTACATATCATTAACCTATGCCGACATAACATAAAGGCATGAATATTAATTACAAGTTACTAAACCCTTGCTATACATTTGGCATTAAGAAGGTTTAGTGAAGGTTAACCATAACAATGGTTTAACCAATGCCATAGGGCTAATTATATCAAACACCTAAACATCAACAATATTACATATCATTAACCTATGCATGAAGATTAATTACAAGTTACTAAACCCTTACCTATTATACGTTTGACATTAAGAAGGTTTAGTGAAGGTTAACCATAACAATGGTTTAACCAATACCATAGGGCTAATTATATCAAATCATAGTACACTGCTTAGTGATTACCTGTAGCCTTCACACATGATTATGTCATACAATGTCAACATTATTGGAGATAACATTTATTGGAAACAAATAGACTACAAGAATAAGGCATTATTGGAGATAAATTTATTTAGAAACAAATAGGCTGAAAGAATAAGGTTATCCATTAAATATGCATCAAAAACAGAATCAAATGGTATTCACATATGCTTGAACCTCTGACAAATGAGTAATTACCATTGCCAAGAATTGCAATCTCATAAGTTCAAGGATAATTTGTACTTAGCCAGGTAAACACCGACAATTTCAATTTCCAAGATTTGTGCAACTTCAACTCCCAAAAAGTTAATTTTAAATCTATATTCCATGGAATTTATGGGATGGGCACAAGGACACATCTCCAA